>CM077667.1:297057092-298420842 GCA_039707655.1 Elymus sibiricus
TCTTTTTGAGCTAGCTAAGCATATTAAGTCATTTTGGAAGAATAAATGCTAAGTATAGGTCATTTAGAGCTATCCTAGGTTAAATGGGTCATTTGAGAGCTAATTAAGGTTATTATGTCATTTTTGAGCTAGCTAAGCATATAAATCCATTTTTGGAGAAATAAATGCTAAGTATACGTCATTTTAGAGCTATCCTAAGTTAAATAGGTCATTTTGGAGCTAATTAATGTTGTTATGTCATTTTTTAGCTAGCTAAGCATATTGAGTCATTTTGTTAAGCTAAACACTTGGGAAAACTTACCGTCATCACTTAGATGTAGGTGAAGGACCGGTCGCGCCAGTGGCAGACGGAGAAGCATCGGTCGATGCTTGTTGGGAGTTATGCTGCACCAAAGATCATTTGCAGTGTATCGCTAGCATGATGCAACTCAAATGTGAAGACTAGTAACTAATGACCATTCAAATGAAACTCACCGTGCCCGCCGGAGCAATGACTGGCATCGGCGGAGGGGTCGTGCCATTCTTTTCGCACATGCTCTGCACATTTGGTTTTCTCGAGTCAGTCATATTAGTTAGTAATGAAAGGAACATTACGTGCATGATTTGGCTAATATGCAGAAGAAACTTACCAGGAAGAGCTCGTATAGGGCCCGTTGACCCGCCTCGTTCCGGTTCCTCTCCTCCTCCAATAGCTTAGCCGTCCTCTCCTCCGCCTCCCTCTCCCTCGCCGCCGCCTGCCGTCTCTCTTCCTCTAGAAGCGCCTGGGTCCTCGCTTTTGCTTCCTCAAGAACAGCCTGGGTCTTCGCTCTCTCTGCCTCAATAGCAGCCTGCAACACCACTCGTTAGCATTGTAATCATCGACGGCCGCACACACAATGTAATGGAGGAAAGGTATCTGAGTCCGTATAACTAACCTGGAATTCGAGCTCCATTGGCCGTGCACGAGGCCTTATCTCAGGATCGGAGCTGGTCTGGCGCTTCTTGATCTGCGGGAGAGTGCTAGTACAACGTATCAGTCCATCCCCAATGGCTAACAAGCCATGGTGCCTCCCGCCACCAGATATCATCACCAGCTCTGGATCAAGAGGTTGCTGGCTCGGGTTAAACTCCGGCCCTTTCCTCGCCTTCCCCTCGTCTCTGTACCTCACAAGCTTGTTGTGGGAGGCGCGGTTGCTGAATTTCTCTGGATCATCGAGGTCAGACTCAGAGAATGCCTTGGCCTTCTTGTACGAGGCAGTATTGGACATGGCATAGAGGTCGAACAGCTCTGGCACTGGAGCCTTGTTGTGCCGCGCCTAAAAGAGAGGAACAGAGTATTAGTTAAGGGCTCAAGCTAGCATGAAGAATGAATTTGCATGAATCATGAAGCAAACCACATACCCAGTTTTCCCCGAACTCACGTAGGTTGACGCTGCCTAGATGGTGTGGGACACCGTTCGTTTGGGCACGCTTCTCCTTTGCACCGTCGTGGATGTTGCGCCATTGGGGAGTGCACCACTCATCCACCAACGCCTCCCAACAGTCCATCCTATACCGTTGTCTACCTCAACATACCTGGAAGACTGGCAAACCGGACAATACTTCAAGTCCGCATACTCAAGCCTAAATAAGGCACATCCTTTCTCACAGGCATCTATCTTCTCATAGGGCATCTTAAGTGCACGGAGGATTTTGTCCGACTGGTACAGGTTTGCAGGCATTACATGGCCTTTGGGTAGAAAGCGTCCAAATAGTGTCATCATCGCGTCGTAGCATTCTCTGCCCAAGTTGAATTGAGCCTTCAGAGCCATTACTTGTGCGATGGCATCCAGCTGACAAAGCTCAGTGTGCTCGTGGAGAGGACGTTTTGAAGACTCCAACATATCATTGAAGGCCTTTGCAGATTCCTCCATCTCATCGTCCGATTCCCGAGCATCATCAAAGTCTTCCACCATGTCTTCCATCCCGGTACCATGCTCGTCGGTGCGACGACGGCCCTCCTCAGCTCTGGCACGTTGGGCAGACTCACCATGAAATGTCCAGACCGTATAATCAGGCGTAAAACACAACTTCTGCAGGTGTTTGATCATTTCAAACTCGGACTTCTTATGAAAGTTGTCGCAGTCGACACAGGGGCACCAGTTTGTTTCCTGTCCGGTTGCAAATGCAGCTCTCACAAACCCCTTGGTTTTTCTTAGCCATTCATGGGTCATGTCTTTCTGACTAGTGTGACCGGTGTACATCCACGCACGATCACTCATCTTGCCTAGCTACTGGACACACAAGAAATATATACATAATTTAGCAAACCATATTCATCAGTTAATAGAGTTTGTCAGTTTTATTACGTCCATGCAACCTAGACGCTAGTAGGTAAAGATAGGTCCTAATCCCACCCGAGTATGTGTAGATTGGGTTCGTTTTCCCATGCTCTGCTCCGGATCCGACGCAAAATTTCGGCAGCACCTCCCCGCTGTTCTCTTGATACACGTCTCGGCAATAAGCAGAGAGGATGTGTACCCGGAGAACAACAGGGAGGCACTGACGAAATTCTGCATCGGATCCGGAGCAGAGCATATGGGAAAACGAACCCAATCTACACATACTCGGGCTGTCCATGGATAACGTTGGACAATTCGAAAGAATCACGGTTATAAATATGCAAATGCATGCATATTTATAGATGTAACCCTTTCGAACGGGAGACGCATAGTGGTCACGCATACTAATGATTGACACCTATAGCTAGCAAGTTTCATCGGCACGAAGACCGGAACAGAGCAAATGTAGGGGGGAGGAGGAGATGTCATTTGTGCTCACCCACGAACGCAGGGGCGGAGCTCGTCGAACGCACGGGGAGGTCGTCGAACACCAGACCCTCGCAGCCCCGAAAGAACTGCACATTTAAATCCACCCGATCAACACAAATATATATGATGTTTTTCTTAACAAAATCGGGAAATATACTTCCTAACTCATAATTCACAAATATATGACCCCATCGGCCTCTGGAAGGCCGAAGAGCACCTTTTCGGTCAACAGGAGGCCGAAGAGGTGTCGGGGGTCGGGGGTGTCGTGTCTGGGTGGCGTGGTGTCGGGGTGTCGTGGTGTCGGGGTGTCGTGTCGGGGTCGGGGTGTCGGGGGGTGTCGTGTCTGGGTGTCGTGGTGTCGCGGTGTCAGGGGTGTCGGGGTCGGGGTGCCGTGTCGGGGTCGGGGTGTCGGGTCGGGGTCGGGGTGCCGTGTCGGTGTCGGGGTGTCGGGTCGGGGTCGGGGTCGGGGTGCCGTGCCGGGGTCGGGGTCGGGGTGTCGGGGTCAGGGTGTCGGGTCGGGGTCGGGTTGTCGGGTCGGGGTCGGGGTGCCGTGTCGGGGTCGGGATCGAGGTCGGGGTGTCGGGGTCGGGATCGAGGTTGGGGTGTCGGGGTCGGGGTGTCGGGTCGGGGTCGGGTTGTCGGGTCGGGGTCGAGGTGCCGTGTCGGGGTCGGTTTTTTTTCTCTTTTTTTCTTTTCTTCTTCTTCCTCTTCTTTCTTTTCTTCCTTTTCTTCCTTTTTTTTTCCTTCTTCTTCTTCTTCTTCTTCCTCCTTTCCTTTTTCCTCTTCTTCTTCTCCTCCTCTCCTCTTTTTTCTTCTTCTTCTTCCTCTTCTTCTTTTTTCTTCTCCTCCTCCTCCTCCTCTTCTTCTTCTTCCTTTCCTTTTTTCCTCTTCTTCTTCTCCTCCTCTCCTCTTTTTTTCTTCTTCTTCTTCTTCTTTTTTCTTCTCCTCCTCCTCTTCTTCTGTTTCTTCTTATTATTATTATTTTTTGTTCTTTTTCTTTTTTCTTTTTCCTTTTTTTTCATCTTCTTTTCTTCTTTTTTTTCTTCTAGGTTTTTTTTCTACCTAAATGTCTAAATATGTTTTCCTATTTACCCAAACACCTAAACAACTATTTGCAAAACATCTAAAAACAGAAAACTCAAAATCTAATTAGAAAAACAGAAAAAAAAATTAAAAGGGGGGCAGGGGAAGCTCACCAGAGAGGGGCAGGGGGCAGGGCGGCCGGCGGCGAGGAGAGGAGGCCGCCGGGGAGGGGGCGGCGGCGGCAGGAGGGCCGTGAGGAGGGGGCGGCGCCGCGGTGGTGGAGGTGCGCCACGGGGAGGGGGGCAGGCGGTGGTGGAGGGCGGGGAGGGGGCGGCGGCGAGAGGGCGGGGAGGGGGCGGCGAGAGGGCGGGGAGGGGGCGGCGGCGGCGGCGGCGGTGAGAGAGGGGAATGGGCGCGGGTGTGAGAGAGAGAGAGAGGTGAGAGAAAGAGAGAGAGGCGGGAGGCGCGGGGGGATGGCGAAAATTAAGCCCCCTCTTTGCCGTCTGCTGGCAGACGGCAAAGTTCTTTGCCGTCTGCCAGCAGACGGCAAAGAGGGGGGCCGTTAGCCCGTCCCCGTCGTTACACTGTGGGGCCCCCCTCACCTCTTTGCCGTCTGCCGGCAGACGGCAAAGAGTTCTTTGCCGTCTGCCAGCAGACGGCAAAGAAGTGGCCCGTGTGACCTGGCAAGTGCAGTACCAAGTGGGGCCCACTTTTTTCTTTGCCGTCTGCTGGCAGACGGCAAAGAACTCTTTGCCGTCTGCCAGCAGACGGCAAAGAAGTGTAGATGGCAAAGACCCTCTTTGCCATCAGCATGTTCTTTGCTGTCTGCTTCATAAAAGCAGACGGCAAATATCCTCTTTGCCATCTGCCAGCAGACGGCAAAGAGCTGGCAGATGGCAAAGTCCCTGATTCCAGTAGTGGATCTTGACCTCAACACAAGGGTAGGTGGTTCTCTCTTAGAAAATTGGATATGGCAAGTGGGTGTATGTTCTGAGTGCTTCTCTTACGAGTGAGTGGTGGTGGTGGGGTATATATAGGCTTCTCCAAAAATCCAACCGTTGTGAAACCGAAGTAGAAACTCGGTGGCACCGACTAGTTCAAAATGTGGCAACTTTGGCGTTTTCGGTGGAACCAATATATGAATCTCGGTGGTACCGATATGGGTGACCTAGGTAGTTACCAAATCTTAGTGAGACCAATTCCTCAAACTCGGTGAGACCGATTTAGAGAAATGGGCTAACAGAAAGTTGGTCCAACTTCTCGGTGGTACCGATTCTTAGAACTCGGTGGGACCGAATCTAGAAAATGGCTAACCAGGAAGTTGGTCACTGATTTCGGTGGCACCAAAAGGAAAGCTGGTAGTACCAAGATGCTAGGGTTTGGTTTGGCTTATGTCTTGGATAAACTCGGTGGATCCGAATGGGAATATTGGTGGCACCGAATTTTTGACTTTAGGCTTTGGACAGAGGATATGTGTGTGAAAGTGGGTGAGTATTTTTGGTGGCTACCTCTAAGCACTTGAGCAACTAGATCATCATATTTACCTCATCCCCTTTTAATAGTATTGGCTTTCCTATGGACTCAAAGTGATTTCTCACAAAATATAAATGTAGAGTCCTTGATCTTGAAGCATGGCCAATCCTATTCCTTCCTTTCCTTGGGGAGGTTCTCCACACAATCTTTTAGCCAATCCTCTCCGTGGACTAAACCTGAAATAAAATAGATAGAACTATTAGTCCAAGAGACAATGTATGTTGTCATGAATTATCAAACCACCAAGGGAGAATATGTGCTTTCATATTTCCATGCAAATGATGCAGTAGAGCTATAAGTGTATGAAAGCTCAACTGAAGCTAAGTGGGGTGTACATCCAACTTGCTTGCTTATGAAGACCTCGGGCATTTGAGGAAGCCCGTCATCAGAATATACAAGCCAAGTTTATAATATTTAAAAAGTGATTCCCACTAGCATAAGAAAATGTCATAACATGAGACTCTCTATATGAGGAACAAGGTGCCACTTTGAGGCACAAGTGTGGTAAATGATAGTAGCAAAGTCCCTTCTCTCATTTTCTCTCATTCATTCATCTTTTTATTATGGTGGGCTCATTTGGCCTCCCCCATTTTTATTTCCTCACTGGAACAATGCTCTAATAATGATGATCATCACACTTTTGTTTACTTACAACTCAATATGAAGAACTGTAAGATGATATGACTCTATATGAATGCCTCTGGCAGTGTACCAGGATGTGCAAAGATCTAGCGTGACATGTATAAAAAATATGATGAACGGTGGCTTTGCCACAAATACTATGTCAGCTCTATATGATCATGCAAAGCAATATGATGATGAACAAACTAGTCATGTGAAGTGATGATGGAATTTGCATGGCAATATATCTCAGAATGGCTATGGAAATGCCATGATAGGTAGGTATGATGGCTATTTTGAGGAAGATATAGAGAGGCTTATGTGCAACAGAGCGTATCATGTCACGGGGTTTGGATGCACCGGCGAAGGTTGCACCGATCCTCAAGTTGAGAATGGGCAATGCACGGTACCAAAGAGGCTAGCAAATATCAGGAGGTGAGATTGCGTATGTACATGATTTCACATTAGTCATAAAGAACTCATATACTTATTGCAAAGTTTTATTAGTTTTATCACAAATCAAAGTACTACTCGCATGCCCCGAGGGAGAAGGTTGGTAGGAGTTAACCATCGCGTGCCTCCGACCCGAAACAACACTAGGATTTCAACGAGGAATAGAAATGCTCACACATCATCACCATGCCCTTTTAATTTTTAGACAAACAAGAATTTAACCTCTCTTAATATCGACACTTCTACGAATCAACAATTATGCACTCACACCTTTTTCATATTACCACATCAATATCATTAACCCACAATTTCTCTATCTGTGCTACATGATGGTTTTAATTATCACTCATTGAATACCTATTATTTTTGGACTAGTCTTATGACCCATGAAAATTACCATCACTATTTATTAACTCTCAAACAAATATAAGTGAAGAGTGAGAGTGAAATTGTTTCTATAAAATCTACACGCCACCGTGCTCAAAAAGATATAAGTGAAGTACTAGAGCAACTGCTGAGCTCAAAAGATATAAGTGAAGCACATAGAGTAGTCTAACAAATTATGATGAACGTCTGTCTCTATCAAATAGGTGTGTCCAGCAAACGATGATTTTGGCAAACTGAAAGTAAAACCAAACAAAAACAAATGACACTCCAAGCCAAACTCATATCATGTGATGAATAAAAATGTAGCTTCAAGTGACATACCGATTGATTGAGACGAAAGAGGGGATGCCTTCCGGGGCATCCCCAAGCTTAGACCCTTAAATATTCCTTATAATAATACTTTGGGGTGCCTTTGGCATCCCCAATCTTAGGATTGTGCCGTTCCTTATTCCTTTGTCCATCATGATAACACCCAAAACTTGAAAACTTCAATCACACAAAACTCAACAAAACTTCGTGAGATCCGTTAGTATAAGCAACATATTGAATACTTTAGGTACTGTTATAAATTGATTCTTATTTCATAATTACATAATAGGTACTGTATTCTAACTTCTCCATGGCTTATACCCCCCGATACAATCCATAGAATAATCAAAACAAGCAAACTATGCAAGTAAAAACAGAATCTGTCTATAACAGAACAGTCTGTAGCAATCTGTAAAGAAACTATTCTTCTGTATCTCTAAAAATTTGAAAAATTAGGAAAACTTAGAGAATTTTTATAGCAATACTGTGTAAAAAATTCAGATCATTATCACGCTTCGGTAAAAAATGAAAATTCATGTACTGGAGTCAAAAATTTCTGTTTTGTTTCAGTATCGATTCTACTCATCTTGTGAATCATCCCAAAGGCTTTACTTGGCACAAACACTAATTAAAATATAAAAACACAATCATTACAGAGGCAATAATCATGTTATCACAAATAAACAGAAAGTAAAAAAGCAAAAACAAAGTTAACTATTGGGTTGCCTCCCAACAAGCGCTATTGTTTTACGCCCCTAGCTAGGCAAAATGCATAGTTTCAAGTGTTGTCATGTTTGACACTCCACCCATAAGCTGATCTCATGATTTATTCATAAGGTGGTTTAATTATCTTTCTAGGGAAGTGTTCCATCCCTTTCTTTAATGGGAATTGGAACCTTATGTTTCCATCTTTCATGTCAATTATTGCACCTACAGTTCGTAAGAAGGGTCTTCCAAGTATTATGGGACAAGAAGGATTGCAATAAATATCAAGCACAATGAAATATACAGGCACATAATTTTTATTTTCAATACCTAAAGGTTTCTTAATGGTAGAATCTACAAGATGCAAATTTAGGGAACACTCTTCAATATTAGTGAGACCAAGCACACCACCAAGAGATTTAGGTATGGTTGAAATACTGGCACCAAGGTCACACAAAGCATTGTATTCATATTTATTTATCTTTATTTTAATAGTAGGTTCCCACTCATCATGCAATTTTCTAGGAATAGAAACTTCAAGCTCAAGTTTCTGTCCATAAGCTTTTATCATAGCTTCTACTATATCTTCGGTAAAAGCTTTGTTTTGTTAATAAGCATTGGGTGAGCTAATAATGGTTTGCAGTAAGGAAATACATTATACTAAAGAGCAATTATCATAATTAAAGTCTTTGTAATCCAAAATAGTGTACACATCACTAGTTAAAGTTTTAACTTCTCCAAACCCACTTTTTCAGTTTTAGCATCAAAATCATCACCCTCCAAGCAAACGGGACGCTCCCCAACTTGAGTTGACTCATCTCCAGTCCCTTTATCATTTATATGCAGAAAAGTAAAGAAAGATTCAATAGCAGAAGTACAAATCATTTTAAGATCTTCATCATGATTCCGGTAAAAACGGGTGGAAGAGCCTTTTCTAAGAATTCCCGCTTAGCTTTTAACTTAGCGGTCCTCTCCTTACTATAATTAATAGATATTTGGATAGATTTAATAGTTTAATTAAAATCATACTTGAGTGGCAAAGCTTTACTTTTAAGAGTTTCTACATCAAGAGCAATTCTATCCATGTTTTTAGCCAAAGCATCAATTGTATGCAACTTTTCTTCTACCATAGTAATGAAAACCTTTTGAGAATTAATGAATTATTTAATTGTGTTCTCAAGATCGGAGGGTATCCTATTAGTATTTCTAGAAGAATCTCCATAGGAATTTCCATAAGAGTTTCCATAATTATTAGAGGAATTACCGGGATACGGTCTAGAGTTGAAATTTCCTCTGTAAGCATTGTTATTGAAATTATTTCGTGAGATAAAGTTTACATCAATAGCATCATTATTTTGCTCAATCAAAGTAGACAAGGGCATATCATTGAGGTCAACATGAGTATTTTTACTAGCAACCATATTCATAAGAGCATCCACTTTTTCACTCAAAGTAGCGATTTCCTCAACAGAATTTACCTTCTTACCAGTTGGGGCTCTTTCGGTATGCCATTGAGAATAATTTTTCATAATGTTGTCCAAAAGTTTTGTGGCCTCTCCTAAGGTCACATCCATAAAGGTACCACCTGCAGCATAATCTAGAAGATTTATAGACACAAAATTCAGTCCATCATAGAAGTTTTGGATAATCATCCACAAATTTAAATCATGAGTAGGGCAATTTCTTATCATCAATTTCATCCTCTCCCAAGCTTGTGAAACATGTTCTTGCTCATGTTGTTTAAAATTCATTATTTGATTTCTAAGGGAGATGATCTTAGCAGGAGGGCAATACTTGGCAATAAATGCATCTTTACACTTATCCCATGTTCCAATACTATTACGAGGTAAAGATGAAAACCAAGCTTTAGCTTTATGTAGCGTCCCGACTCAAAACGAGTCAATCCTCTGTGTGACCGTGCCATCCCTGGATCAGTATGCTGGCACACACAGTACATCAATGTATATATCAAAGTGCAATCACATGTAATTAACGTAAACTGATATATACCTTAAAATTCTCAGCGGAAACAGTCAACGGGAGTGGAGTCCCAATAAACACCAACGGCAGGTTGAGTGTAGACCGTAACCCTGAATCGTACTCTTACTCGTTGTAGAAACTTATCTGCAACATAAGACGTTGCAGCCGTGTAGGTCAGTACATTGAATGTACCGGCAAGATCACCATAAGAGAAAACAGATGATAAGACTATTCTATATGCAATAAAGCTTTGTGGCTCTGTGTCTGAATTTTTGCATAAAAGCTGATTTTATTTTGTTTTCCTACAACGAAGGAATATCAGGAGTTTTCACTATGGAAATATCTATTATGACATGGTTCCGCCAACCGATATCTCAATGCCCACAAGTATCAAAAGTTGCCCACAATTAGTTATCAGTCTGGTGTTGAGAGTTCAGAGATAGATCCAAGTCCAGAGGCTCAAATTGTCCGTAACCGGGGACACGGCTAATCGATTAGGTTTAACTCTGCAGAGTGTTGTGTACTTTACCCACAAGATTCGTTCCCTCCTTGTAAGTCCTCGCACTGCCGGGTGTTTGAGAACAGGACGAACGAAACATGGTCTTTCAGAGTGTTTCCCTGACTACTGTCAGTGCCCATCCAATCCTAACGTCGACTACATCTCGTAGCACTGCCCAGCCAGAGTCACAACAAAGATCAACCAAGCCAGAGCCCATAATGACTTGTGGCTACACAGGTAAGCTTCCGGGCATGAAGTATTCATCCGTCTCTTTGAGTCTGGGTGAGGCTTTCCGCAAGATGTCATGGCGCTTCTCCATGCATCCCGGCCATCCACTGGTTACTCCAGGGTGCCCATCAAATCCATCCCTCACCCAGTAGTGTGTATTGAAAACTTGTTTCTCGAGTCTCGAAGTCTTGAGGTCTTGAAGATGCAGGACTTGAAAATGTCTTCATGAAGTTGTCGTCTTTGACGTAGAGTCCTTCACCTCACACCACTCTCGAACACTCATACCAACCCCGTCTACTTTAGCATAGCATAGCAGTAAGACAAATAACGTCCCGGGGCTTCAGTAACAAGGAGTGGGTTCCTACCTCATGCATTCTACTCAACTACAAGAATTCAATAATACTACTGGAGGGATTTGTTGAATGATGTCACTACATGCAATAAAACATAGGTATGAAATAGATGATCAAAGTGAACTTGCCTGGTAAGGTTGATGAAGATAAATATCGCTCTCAAAAAATAACTTGATAGAATTATTCGTCACTCTCCGATGAAAGTCTATATAATAAAGCATTGCATTCATAAGCAATCATACTAGCAATCAATACTAACAATCAAAAGGGAACACAAAAACAAGAACACCAAAAAGGGTTGTGATGAAGGAAAAACTTAAGACAAAAGTTAAAATAACAAAACTTATCAAATCAACCAAGAAAAGGTTTTCCTATAATTAACCTATTATCAACAGCAACAAAACAACAACAAAGTAAAATCTAACAAAAGTATTTAGCAAATATTTTTTACTAGCAAAAAGAATTACTTTTGAAGAACAACTAAGAACTATGGAAAACAACATACTAAACACCATAAGTTTTTCTAGTTAGTAAACTTAACAACAAGTAAAACAAATAATAAAATAAGAGAAAACAAAATATAAAACAGCTAAGTTAACAGAAAGTAAAACTTATAAAACAATTTATAAAAATATTTTCAAATAGGAAATCAATCTAGCAATGAAAATCAATTGCAAGTTATAATGAAACTAGAATTGATTTCATGCTATCAAAAATAATAAATAAAATAAGAAATAATATTTGTTGAAATACTACTGCTAACTAATAGAAAAATAAAGTAAAACTTGTCAACTAATATAAAAGAAAAATAAATTAAAACAATTAAAAAGAAATAGAAATAAACCTAAAAAGAACTAAAACAGAATCTGTTTTGCTTGAAACCCTAATTTCAAATATGCTAAAAATTCCCACATTGTTCCTACTGATAAAAAAAGTCATTAGTGACCAGTAGCAAAAAGATTCACTCAAAAATATATTTTTAAACTCAAGTTATAAGCAAAACAAGTTTGAATACAAATCTGTTTGAAACTGAATTTAAAATATTCAAATATGGTCAAACTCTATATCTACAGAAACTAGACAAAAATTGTGACACAATGCAAAAAGAATCAAATTAAAACAATTAAAAACATAAAAGATATAAAGAAAACAAAAACAGAATCTATTCTGTTTTAAAAACAGAAAACAAAAACAAAAAAAAAAATCTAACAAACGGACAGGGTGTACACGTGGCGAGATCTGATTGGACTAGGGTGTGCGCGTGCGATGCAAACGAGCGGACGTCCGCAACTTAAAGAAAACGTTTCGGCTAAAAATAACTAAAAGAAAACCGGCCGGTTCACTAAAATTAAACCGAAACGGTATCGCGGTTTCTAATCTTAGCCGTTGGACGAGGTCGGACGGTCGGGGAAGGACCCCGGTGACTTACAGTGGGGAGGGGAGCTCCGGCGATGTCCCGACGGCGGCGGCGACTCGAGCGCGATGCAGGCGACGGCTCCAGTGGCTCCTTGGCGATGGAGAGGTGCTAGGGCGAAGCGGACGGCGACGGCGAGTCCGATGGAGGCCTAGGGGATGACTGGGGATGACGGAGACGACGGCGGCAAACTCGGAAGCGGCGGTGAGCTTTCGGGCGTCGACTGCAAGGGGGGTTCTGAGGGGTGTGGGGCTTGGGCGAGAGCACGGGGAGGTGCGGGAGAGGGTGGAGAGTGCGTGGGTGGCTTCAGGAAGGGGTGAGGTGGTCTGGGTGGTGTGGCAGGACGACAATGGTGCGGCGGTGGGGCTCTACTCCGGCGAGCAATAGCGGGCGAGGTAGGGCGTCGGGGTGAGAGATCAGGGGAGGAACGGGTGCGGGGCGGGGGTTTATATAGAGGGGAGTGCTTGGAGGAGGGGCCGGGCGCCAAATGGCAAGGATCCGTTGCGGGATCTGGTCGCCGGTGAAGAAAGGAAGGGGGAGGGAGCAGAGGAGGAAGGTGACCGGCAGGGGCGATCGGATCGGTCGGTGGGCCAAGGGTGTCAGCGGGAGAGGAGGGAAGGGAAGGAATCGGTGGCCGATCCAAAAGTGATTCGGATCCGATCTGGATCCGATCGGGCCAGATTCGGTAAGTGGGCCGCGTCGGCCTTTCCTATTAAAAGGATATTTTCCTTTTTAATAAAACAGAGAAGGAAAACTTGATTTGCAAGATCAGATCAAATCCAAATATAGAAGTATTAAATACCAAAATGATCAGAAAAATAAATTCCATCTGATGAACATTTTTACACGGCCAAAATAAATACTTTTGAAAAAATTATTTTTCAGAAAATGACTAAATTGTTTTTATTTCTTTTTGCAAATAATTTTCAAATGACCCCTTTGGTTTTATGGTTCAAAAATTTCAAAAAAGTGTCCCTGGTTTGGAGGGTCATGTTCCTCCTCTCAATTTGTTTTTTTGAATTTTGGGCAAGTGAATTTGAATCCATTCAAACTTTAAAATAGAAATGGAATCAAATGAAAATAATTCCAAATAGAATATTTTAGAACTTTTCAAATCAAATTTTCAAATCCATCATTTGAAGAAGTCATGTCATCTTCTCTCATTTGATTTGAATTGGATGAATTGGAAATCAAACACAAAGGGGAAAGTCATTTTATTCCCTCTCATTCAAAAGTTTTAAAAAGTTTCAAATTTCACTCAATTTTCAATCACTCAATCAAACAATCATTCATTCAATTATAATTATAACATTCCAAAATTTGGGATGTTACAAACCTACCACACTTAAAATGAATCTCGTCCTCGAGATTCGAAGAGGCTAGAAAGAAAAGGTTAGGGTTTGGGGGGTCTTCTAGCAAATCCATTGTCTTGCAAAGTGTGGGTGCTACCACACTTAAAATGAGAGTTACTGGTCCCTCAAGATCATGACAATCCTCTGGGATCCTTGGCATCTGTCTCTTCACATTCTTCGCAGTAACTCCTTTGGTGATGCTCTTCATAACACTTCCTTCAAATTCCAATGTTTCCTTGGTCAAAACAAAGTTCTTTCGTTACTAGGTCTTCTTAGCTGGCAAGTCTCGTGATCATTCTAAATAACTTACCGATGATCTCATGGTGGTCTACCATTAGTGGTTATCCTGCAGTGAAAATGGGTCTAGGCTTCATCCTCACCGTACAATTCCTACGTTTGGCAACAGCTGCCATGTACAATGGGTCTCTATCATACCATTCTAAGGTTTAAACAAAAGCTTCAAAGAACGTCGTCTCTTTACTATGGGTAAGTCTCTCAGATTTACCATTCCCAATAGCAAGAGAAATGATAAGAGTAAGTCGTCATGGTGGCCAAGCCATGTCGCACTGAAATCATTACCTTGTATAAGGTTTAGTGAATCTCGTATTCTAACACTTGGGCTTCCTCACAAGCGTTGCAGAATTTCTCTTGTCCACGAACGAAGTTCGGATAAATCCATTGATTCTGCAAGCTAAACAAAAACATCTATCGTTTCTTCACATCTCTCAGGTTTACGTATTCTCCTAAGAAAATGTCGGCTTGATCTGTCACAGCTTCTTCCAAGTTCCTTCCTTCATAAAGGTAGGGCTTGATCCTTATCAATCCTGAGGTCTGTGAGTTGTGGGCTACTTGCTTGATGCTTGGCTCATACTTCTTGCAATAACAATGAGGTCTCTCCAAGCTACAATGCAAACATCTGATGCTTCCACTTACTTGGCCTTTCTTCTTGTCAAGATTAATCATTCTTTCTATCTCCTGAGGGTCATATTGCACTTCTGTTGTCGGGAAATCTCCCAGATACTCGTTCGGACAATTCAGGGAAATATGTCCTTCTTCTCCACATGAATAACATGACTTGGTATCTACGATTGGGTTTGGTATATCTCCCATCTTCATGGGTTCTTCTAACTTTTTCCCGAGGACTTCTTTCATTGCTTCCTTCTGCTGCTTCATCACTTCTTGTACCTTGGGGTATATTTGACATTGTGCTGGAAAATGAGTGGTTCCTTCACACAAGAAACATGTCACCTGCCCAGTTGGGCATTCCTCAGCTGGGTGATTTTCTTCACAATGAGGGCATCCAGCCTTGTGTTCTTCCTGAGTGTGTCCTATCTCTCCACATATCTTGCATGCACAAGGCTTCTTCATCGTGTTATCACGGTGCTTCTGAATGAGACGGGATCTTAACAGAGTCTTCTTGAACTCTTCCCAACTTTCTGCTCTATTAAATCCTTGTATGGCGTGATGCATTTTCCACCAGATAGCGGCACTTTGGGTAAGGTACTGAAGAGCGTGTGGAACCTCATACTTCTTTGAAATCAAATTACTTCCGAAATGGTTCTCCATGTTCCTTATCCATATTTCAGCCTCCAACTGGGTCATTGGTCCAGAGAGTACAAGTCCAGCTTCATACGCCATCTATTGGGTCCAAGGGTTTGGGATGAGATATTGGAGAGATAGAGGGAGATACACACAATACAAACAATAGTTTTGAAAATAGGTTTTATTTGTGGCTGTCGGAAAAATGCACACAAATGGCAGCTCACAAAACATCGCATCTAACGTGAGTATACAACAGGGGTTTGGTCTTCAAAAGGTCATAATAATTCTAGGATTCTTCAGGGTCTTCAATCTCTTCGATTCTTCGGAGTCTTCAACCGTTGTAGCTTCAATTATTCTAATGCATGGTGAAATCTTCTTTACTCCGAAGTGGCCATCAGTTGTCCGATATCTCGTCCTTCTTGGAGTGGCTTCAGTTGATCCTCCGTGTGGTCAAAAGGGGAAAGGATATTATCTAACTATTTGATAAAACTCAGAAGGGATAAGAAGTAAAAGATTTTTTTTTTAAATTTTGAGAGATATCCTGTCCTATGGGCTTTCCAGTTTCTAGGGTCACGTCCTACAGTCAACATGTGCTCTGATACCATTTCTGTAGCGTCCCGACTCAAAACGAGTCAAGCCTCTGTGTGACCGTGCCATCCCTGGATCAGTATGCTGGCACACACAGTACATCAATGTATATATCAAAGTGCAATCACATGTAATTAACGTAAACTGATATATACCTTAAAATTCTCAGCGGAAACAGTCAACGGGAGTGGAGTCCCAATAAACACCAACGGCAGGTTGAGTGTAGACCGTAACCCTGAATCGTACTCTTACTCGTTGTAGAAACTTATCTGCAACATAAGACGTTGCAGCCGTGTAGGTCAGTACATTGAATGTACCGGCAAGATCACCATAAGAGAAAACAGATGATAAGACTATTCTATATGCAATAAAGCTTTGTGGCTCTGTGTCTGAATTTTTGCATAAAAGCTGATTTTATTTTGTTTTCCTACAACGAAGGAATATCAGGAGTTTTCACTATGGAAATATCTATTATGACATGGTTCCGCCAACCGATGTCTCAATGCCCACAAGTATCAAAAGTTGCCCACAATTAGTTATCAGTCTGGTGTTGAGAGTTCAGAGATAGATCCAAGTCCAGAGGCTCAAATTGTCCGTAACCGGGGACACGGCTAATCGATTAGGTTTAACTCTGCAGAGTGTTGTGTACTTTACCCACAAGATTCGTTCCCTCCTTGTAAGTCCTCGCACTGCCGGGTGTTTGAGAACAGGACGAACGAAACATGGTCTTTCAGAGTGTTTCCCTGACTACTGTCAGTGCCCATCCAATCCTAACGTCGACTACATCTCGTAGCACTGCCCAGCCAGAGTCACAACAAAGATCAACCAAGCCAGAGCCCATAATGACTTGTGGCTACACAGGTAAGCTTCCGGGCATGAAGTATTCATCCGTCTCTTTGAGTCTGGGTGAGGCTTTCCGCAAGATGTCATGGCGCTTCTCCATGCATCCCGGCCATCCACTGGTTACTCCAGGGTGCCCATCAAATCCATCCCTCACCCAGTAGTGTGTATTGAAAACTTGTTTCTCGAGTCTCGAAGTCTTGAGGTCTTGAAGATGCAGGACTTGAAAATGTCTTCATGAAGTTGTCGTCTTTGACGTAGAGTCCTTCACCTCACACCACTCTCGAACACTCATACCAACCCCGTCTACTTTAGCATAGCATAGCAGTAAGACAAATAACGTCCCGGGGCTTCAGTAACAAGGAGTGGGTTCCTACCTCATGCATTCTACTCAACTACAAGAATTCAATAATACTACTGGAGGGATTTGTTGAATGATGTCACTACATGCAATAAAACATAGGTATGAAATAGATGATCAAAGTGAACTTGCCTGGTAAGGTTGATGAAGATAAATATCGCTCTCAAAAAATAACTTGATAGAATTATTCGTCACTCTCCGATGAAAGTCTATATAATAAAGCATTGCATTCATAAGCAATCATACTAGCAATCAATACTAACAATCAAAAGGGAACACAAAAACAAGAACACCAAAAAGGGTTGTGATGAAGGAAAAACTTAAGACAAAAGTTAAAATAACAAAACTTATCAAATCAACCAAGAAAAGGTTTTCCTATAATTAACCTATTATCAACAGCAACAAAACAACAACAAAGTAAAATCTAACAAAAGTATTTAGCAAATATTTTTTACTAGCAAAAAGAATTACTTTTGAAGAACAACTAAGAACTATGGAAAACAACATACTAAACACCATAAGTTTTTCTAGTTAGTAAACTTAACAACAAGTAAAACAAATAATAAAATAAGAGAAAACAAAATATAAAACAGCTAAGTTAACAGAAAGTAAAACTTATAAAACAATTTATAAAAATATTTTCAAATAGGAAATCAATCTAGCAATGAAAATCAATTGCAAGTTATAATGAAACTAGAATTGATTTCATGCTATCAAAAATAATAAATAAAATAAGAAATAATATTTGTTGAAATACTACTGCTAACTAATAGAAAAATAAAGTAAAACTTGTCAACTAATATAAAAGAAAAATAAATTAAAACAATTAAAAAGAAATAGAAATAAACCTAAAAAGAACTAAAACAGAATCTGTTTTGCTTGAAACCCTAATTTCAAATATGCTAAAAATTCCCACATTGTTCCTACTGATAAAAAAAGTCATTAGTGACCAGTAGCAAAAAGATTCACTCAAAAATATATTTTTAAACTCAAGTTATAAGCAAAACAAGTTTGAATACAAATCTGTTTGAAACTGAATTTAAAATATTCAAATATGGTCAAACTCTATATCTACAGAAACTAGACAAAAATTGTGACACAATGCAAAAAGAATCAAATTAAAACAATTAAAAACATAAAAGATATAAAGAAAACAAAAACAGAATCTATTCTGTTTTAAAAACAGAAAACAAAAACAAAAAAAAAAATCTAACAAACGGACAGGGTGTACACGTGGCGAGATCTGATTGGACTAGGGTGTGCGCGTGCGATGCAAACGAGCGGACGTCCGCAACTTAAAGAAAACGTTTCGGCTAAAAATAACTAAAAGAAAACCGGCCGGTTCACTAAAATTAAACCGAAACGGTATCGCGGTTTCTAATCTTAGCCGTTGGACGAGGTCGGACGGTCGGGGAAGGACCCCGGTGACTTACAGTGGGGAGGGGAGCTCCGGCGATGTCCCGACGGCGGCGGCGACTCGAGCGCGATGCAGGCGACGGCTCCAGTGGCTCCTTGGCGATGGAGAGGTGCTAGGGCGAAGCGGACGGCGACGGCGAGTCCGATGGAGGCCTAGGGGATGACTGGGGATGACGGAGACGACGGCGGCAAACTCGGAAGCGGCGGTGAGCTTTCGGGCGTCGACTGCAAGGGGGGTTCTGAGGGGTGTGGGGCTTGGGCGAGAGCACGGGGAGGTGCGGGAGAGGGTGGAGAGTGCGTGGGTGGCTTCAGGAAGGGGTGAGGTGGTCTGGGTGGTGTGGCAGGACGACAATGGTGCGGCGGTGGGGCTCTACTCCGGCGAGCAATAGCGGGCGAGGTAGGGCGTCGGGGTGAGAGATCAGGGGAGGAACGGGTGCGGGGCGGGGGTTTATATAGAGGGGAGTGCTTGGAGGAGGGGCCGGGCGCCAAATGGCAAGGATCCGTTGCGGGATCTGGTCGCCGGTGAAGAAAGGAAGGGGGAGGGAGCAGAGGAGGAAGGTGACCGGCAGGGGCGATCGGATCGGTCGGTGGGCCAAGGGTGTCAGCGGGAGAGGAGGGAAGGGAAGGAATCGGTGGCCGATCCAAAAGTGATTCGGATCCGATCTGGATCCGATCGGGCCAGATTCGGTAAGTGGGCCGCGTCGGCCTTTCCTATTAAAAGGATATTTTCCTTTTTAATAAAACAGAGAAGGAAAACTTGATTTGCAAGATCAGATCAAATCCAAATATAGAAGTATTAAATACCAAAATGATCAGAAAAATAAATTCCATCTGATGAACATTTTTACACGGCCAAAATAAATACTTTTGAAAAAATTATTTTTCAGAAAATGACTAAATTGTTTTTATTTCTTTTTGCAAATAATTTTCAAATGACCCCTTTGGTTTTATGGTTCAAAAATTTCAAAAAAGTGTCCCTGGTTTGGAGGGTCATGTTCCTCCTCTCAATTTGTTTTTTTGAATTTTGGGCAAGTGAATTTGAATCCATTCAAACTTTAAAATAGAAATGGAATCAAATGAAAATAATTCCAAATAGAATATTTTAGAACTTTTCAAATCAAATTTTCAAATCCATCATTTGAAGAAGTCATGTCATCTTCTCTCATTTGATTTGAATTGGATGAATTGGAAATCAAACACAAAGGGGAAAGTCATTTTATTCCCTCTCATTCAAAAGTTTTAAAAAGTTTCAAATTTCACTCAATTTTCAATCACTCAATCAAACAATCATTCATTCAATTATAATTATAACATTCCAAAATTTGGGATGTTACACTTTATCTCTTAGTGAAAAAGGAAATAATTTAAATTTCACAATATAATTATCCATATCCTTTTTCTTTTTCATATCACATAATTCAACAAAGGTATTAAGATGTGAAGCAGGATCCTCATTAGGATCCTCATTAGTAAACTAGCAAGTAAAGCGAGCAAAGAAGTAAACTAGTGACAAGCAAAGAGAAATATTTTGTATTTTTGATTTTTATGAGACAAGCTAAATATAACAGCAAATAAAAAGAAGAACAAGTGAATGATAATTTGTGCGAAGTTACTTGATAGTTGATGATGATATTCCCCGGCAACGGCGCCAGAAATCCTTCCTGATACTTGTGATCTACGTTGGGTTTTCCATGAAGAGGAACGGGTAATTGCAGCACAATATGGGTAAGTGTTTCCATCAGTTATGAAACCAAGGTTTATCGAACCAATAGGAATATCAATCCTCAACCGTCTTCAGCGGCCGCACACAAAAGAGCAAACAACTTGCACCCAACACGGGCATGAGGGTTGTTAATCCCCTTGATCTCGTTATTTGCAAGCAAATGAGTTGTGTGGATAATTTTAGATAATTATAAATTGCAAAATAAAATAAACGATAAATAATGGCAGCAAGGTAGCAATAACATTTGTGAATATTCAAGTGAATAGACCCTGGGGCCATAGTTTTCCCTAGCGGAATCTCTCATGAAAATAGCATATGGTGGGTAAACAAATTACTGTTGGGCAATTGATAGAAAAGTAGACAGTTATGCGATTTTCACGACAATGATCATGTGTATATAGACATCACGTCCATAAACAAATAGGCCGACTCCTGCCTACACCTATTACAATTAATCCACTCATCGACCACTATCCAACATGCATCTAGAGTATTATGTAAAACAGAGTAATGCATAGAGAACGATGACATGATGTAGACAAAGTAAACTCAAGCAATATGAATAAATCCCATCGTGTTATCCTTAGCAGCAACAACACAAAGATGCATCTTGTCCCCTTCTGTCACTGGGATATAGAAACTCGTCAGCTTGAACCTACTACAACGCACCTCTCTGACTGAAGAAATATCAATCTAGTTGGCCAAACTATTTTAATAGATCGGAGAGAACTACGAAGCTATGATGATCATGCAAATAAGAATCATAATAATCAGATTTGAATCAAATACTTTTCATGAATAATCTGAACATAAACCCACAATTCATCGGATCCCAACAAATGCACCACACAAAAGAATTACATCGGATAGATCAAAGGGAAGATGCGATGATCATTGTATTGAAGATCAAGAGAGAGAGAGAGAGATTGCTATCTAGGTACTAACTATGGACATGTAGGTCTGTGGTGAACTACTCACACATCATCATGAGGGCAGCAAGGTTGATGAAGAGGCCCTCCGTGATCGACCCCCCCCTCCGGCAGGGTGTCAGAACGGAGCTCCAGATGGCCTCGCGACGGAACAGAGACTTGCGGCGGCGTAAAAAGTGTTTCAGGACTGCCTTTAGGGTTTTCCGAATATATGAGAATTTATAGGCCAGAGAACTGGGTCGGGAGAGCCACGAGGGGCCCACAGGCCATCATGCCCCCCCCCAGGCCACGCCCTGTTGGCTTGTGGGGCCCTCGTGTGGCTCCCGTCTTCCTTCTGAATCTTCCAGGTCTTCTTTTGGTCCAGAAAAAATCACCAAAAAGTTTCTTGGCAATTGGACTTCGTTTGGTACTGTAAACCTGAAAAGTAAAAAACATGCAGAAAATATCAACTGGCACTGGGCACTGGGTCAATAGGTTAGTGCTCAAAAGTAATATAAATTGGTAAATAAATACTTAAAAAGTATCCTAGAATGATAATATATCAGCATTGAACAAACAAAACTTATAGGTACGTTGGAGACGTATCACGGGCTCGGTGTTAATCTGGGAGAAATGGCAGTTCATGAACCTGGCAATGCGCAGCGTTGGAGCGAGGCGCATCGCGGAGGGTGGGAGCGAGTGCATATGTCCATCATTAAAAGTGAGCTCCTCGAGCTGATTTAGGGTGGTCGATAAGAACCACTCATCAAGCTTGGCTCAGTCCTTGCCGTTGGAACGAAACTTGCCCATAGTAAGGCCTCTGATTGGGCCACAGTGCGTGCCGAGGATCTGGGACAATTCATCCAAGCGTGTGCGATAGCCATTGCAGAGCATGTGTTCGTCGATGAGGCCGAGAGGGGGCAACACCATAGGGGGCGCCATAGCCGGGAGAGGACGGTTGTCCGCATGCCATCTACGAGTGGGAGGAGGGAGATGATAACTGTCAGCATATCATCAGGGAGGCTGCTAACGAAGTCTAGGCCTGTCGGAGGCGCTTGCGGTTCTGGCTCGACCTGCCTCTGCTTGATGGCAGACTCGTCCGCCACCTCCGGAGTCTCGTCGATGGCGGCATTTTCTGACATGAGTAGAGCAGTGGGAGGATGGGAATTATGTATTTTGAATAGCACACAAGAATAGCGTATTGGTAATTAGAAGTTACTAGGTAGGAACAGACTTGACAGCTTTCAGTACATAAAACTTAGAAACTTCTGTCCAAAGGCTCGCGTCAAAATAGGAGCGACAATCTTCATCAAGTTTTACAGAAACAACAATTGTAAATCCATGGTTTGTGGTCGATATGACATCCTTGGAGTCTTCAATTATGTAAAGGGCACGATTTTGTACTACAGTTGTTGTTGCAAAGCAAGGGATGTACTGCAGGAAACGATAAGATTATTAAAGAACGGGGTATCATGCTAATATGGGACTAATTAAAAGAATAGTACATCAGTTGAAATCAAATGACAAAAATTATAAATAAATAGATAATGTAACCATGATGTCATGCAAATATGAGATTAATCAAAAAAACAATACATCACTAATTTTCCTAATATATAAGAAGAAGAAAAATCTCCTTTCACGTATATGTTGCATGTGGCACCTTTCATCCAAATGTATCAATATATAGTATAGGTTTACGAAAAGTAGGCCACGCCAACCGAGGTAGGGTGAGATTGAACATACCGTACGCTTCATGAAGTCATCTGGTACGGTGAGATGGAACTCCTCGGCTGTCTAGCCGAGTTCGCGTAGCCCTGATGTGTCCTTGCACTGTACGCTCTATGAATGAAAACCCTCGAATCAGCTAGAAGAAAAATGAATCCATGGTGATTTCGTCCGGGTGATCAGAAGGGGTAGACAAATAGGGATAAGAGATGAGCGGATATTTCAGTAAATTAGTTACCTGGTTCTCCATGATAAAAAAACCATTACCGAAGAATCCCCAATTGGGCAGAGCTGGGTTGACGGCGAGCAGCATCAAATAAAAGTGAGTGCCGATAGGCCGTGCCAAGCGGCAGTGGCGAAATGCGTTGAGGTTTGGCGGCAGCCGGCGTCGAGCTAAGTGGTTGCCGCGGCGATAGACGGTGACATGCAGAGTCACGGAGGAGTATTGTAGTGAAGGTGCTACTTGGGACGGGGAGGGGAGGTGGAGGGCAGGCGGCGGTGAGGGTTTTCTGACGTGACGGTGGTGAGGGTTTTTTGTCTCGAAATAATGTGCGTCTGAGGCAACGGTGATAGACCCAACCGTGTGTGATAAATCGTAAATATCACTCCAGAAAAATGCTCTTCGGAGGCAATTTTTCTCTTTTTTGGAACCTGGAGGCATCGGTTTGGTAGACCCAACCGTGTGTGATAAATCATAAAGATCAGACGTTTTGAGGTTGATACAGACATCTGTTCGATCTGTGTACATCCTACGGTGCAGACGTGCGATCCGTGGGGATGCGTTCTGGCCAATTAGAACACAAGTGACGCGGAACAATGAAAGTCATCGCACATAGTTCCAATCCGGGGAAAAATATTACCCACGCTAAACATTCACCCTAATATGCACCGTACATGTTCATTTTTTGTCAACTCCAACATGAAGGTGTGCGTGTTCTTGCAAACGGTTACTAGTATAAAACTGTGTGGGAAGACAGAAAGTAACACAGACGATTCATGATAATAAGCTATGTGTGATGTGGACAATCATAGTTTGGTCTAAGAGAAGCATAAAATCGAATCAACCAAACTGATTGTAGCTCAAGACTGCAATTACATTGCACAATTAGTTCATTACACATAGTCTCACAAACATATAGTTCAACCGATAAACATATATACTGAAGCATAGATATAATACGTACAAACTAGATAGCTTCAATCCAGCATCTCATCTTCATTCTTGAACGTTAATTAAGATTCTCCAGGTACTCAGCATATGTGGTGTGTGCCACCATGCGAGAATACTTCTGCTTGAAGGAGCCAATGGCTCGTCCTCCTGCATGCGCCAGAACACTTGTATACGCGTTGTTGAGCCTTTGGTCGTAGAACGGGCATCCATAGCCCCCATTCTTCCGAACATGCCTGTTATACTTTCCAGCATAAAGCTCCCTGAGCTTTTGCCTCTTGAACCTCTCCTGGACTTATTCATCCTCACCGTCGGCATCGTCAGATAGCACCTATACATATAGTAAAAATTGTGACGTCAACATATTTTATAATGTGAATTCAGCAAGTCAGAGTTTATGATACATAATATATCCTATGGCAGCGTGTGTTGGGGAACGTTGCATGGGAAAAAATTCCTACGCTTCATCAAGATCAATCTAGGAGATGAACATCTACGAGAGGAGAGATTGCATCTACATACCCTTGTAGATCGCTAAGCGGAAGCGTTAAGAAATGCGGTTGATGTAGTCGAACGTCTTCGCGATCCAAATCGCAAGCCGTCCCGCGAACTCCCGATCAAGTGCCGAACGGACGGCACCTCCGCATTCAACACACGTATGGCTTGATGACGCCTTCACCTCCTCGATCCAGCAAGCGATGGTGAAGTAGTAGCCCGAGTCCTCCGGCAGCACGACGGCGTGGTGAGGTGGTGGTGGTGACAGCTCAGCAGGGCTTCGCCGTGCGATATGAGGAGGAGAAGAACTACGAGGGAGAGGAGGGGCAGCGTCGTAGCACGATCTGGTGTGGCTGCCCTCTCTCTCCCTCTCTATATATAGGGGGAAGGGAGGAGGGGAGGGAGCCCTAGGGTTTCCCCTTAGGGGCCGGTGGCAAGGGAGGGTGCGACTAGGGTTGGGTGCCCCCCCTTAGGCGCCTTGCCTCCCAAGTTTGGGGTGGCCGGCGGCCCTAGGGGGTGTGGCCCCCACCCAGCCGAGTGGGCTAGGGTTTGGTGCGGCGCCCAACCCCTAGTGGGCTGGTGCGCCCGAATCCTTGGCCCATGCGGCCCCACAACACTTGTCGGGGCCCCCCAAAACCCCTTTCGGTACTCCGTCGAACCCCCGGTATGCCCCAGAACACTTCCGGACTCCGATGTTCTTCATCTTATATATTAATCTTCACCTCCGGACTGTTTCGGAGTTCCTCGTCACGTCCGGGATCTCATCCGGGACTCCGAACAACCTTCGGGCACCAACATAATAACTCGACTATACTTATACCGTCACCAAACGTTAAGTGTGTTGACCCGGCGGGTTCGAGAACTATGCAGACATGACCGGGACACCTCGACGGCCAATCACCAATAGCGGGACCTGGATGCCCATATTGGTTCCTACATATTCTATGAAGATCTTTATCGGTCAAACCTCGATGTCAAGGATTCAGTCAATCCCGTACGTAGTTCCCTTTGTTCATCGGTATGTTACTTGCCCGAGATTCGATCGTCGGTATCTCCATACCTAGTTCAATCTCATTACCGGCAAGTCTCTTTACTCGTTCCGTAATACAAGATCCCGTGGCTAACTCTTTAGTCACTTTGCTTGCAAGCTCATTATGATGTTGTATTACCGAGTGGGCCCTGAGATACCTCTCTGTCACACGGAGTAACAAATCCCAGTCTTGATCCATGCCAACACAATAGACACCCTCGGAGATACCTGTAGAGCATCTTTATAGTCACCCAGTTACGTTGCGACGTTTGATACACACAAGGTATTCCTCCTGTGTCAATGAGTTACATGATCTCATGGTCATAGGAACAGATACTTGACATGCAGAAAACAATAGCAATAAACTTGACACGATCATATGCTACGTTTATAGTTTGGGTGTTGTCCATCACATCATTCTCCTAATGATGTGATCCCGTTATCAAATGACAACTCATGTCTATGGCCAGGAAACCTTGGCCATATTTGATCAACGAGCTAGTCCTATAGAGGCTCACTACGGACCCAGTGTTGTCTATGTACCCACACATGTATTTGAGTTTCCAATCAATACAATTCTAGCATGGATAATAAACATTTATCATGAACTAGGAAATATGATAATAACTACTTTATTATTGCCTCTAGGGCATATTTCCAACAGCGTGAACCCTAAATCCTCAAGTGATCATGATGAAAGAAATGGATAAATTGAGAGCACACAACTTAGTGCAACCAAAATTAACTCATGCATGCCTTAAATGCATGAACCGATAATTGTCAAAAAACCTAGGAACATTCAAGTGAATACTACATGTCAAAAAGTAGGATTAGGATTTAATGGGAAATTTTCGACACACATCCAAAGATTTTGGTTCAATTTTTTTAGCACAATCAGCATTCTACATACCAGTCTGGATTTTTTTTTGCACAATCATCTATGTAGGACATTCAAATGGATTGTAAGATCTCGCTACGAATTATTAGCACAATCACTATCCCTAGACGGATTTTTAGCAAAATCATTTGTACAGACCAACCAATTAATCATTAGCCAGAGAAACCCAAGATATATTTACCAGAAAATCGGTATAGATGACTAACCGGTTCTTCATCAGAGTTGTTGTCATCTTCTGAGTGATCATCGGAGTCGCTGTGGACCACCGGCTCCGGCTGGGGAAGCACGACGGTGGTGACGACATCAAGGCCGCACTGCTGTCCGCGCGAACCTAATCGGCGGCGACGGTAACCTCTGTGCCCAGCTTCACGGTGGGCTCAGGTGCTGCGCTGGCCCCGCCGTGGTCACTCCCTCCCATGGTGAGCTTCGGCTCCATCTAATGCACTTGATATGGCGGTGACAATTGAGAACTGCTGTGAGGAGTGAGAACGGCGGTGAGGATGCAGGGACAGAGAAAGGATTGTGTGTGCAGCGAGAATGGGGAGTGCGGCCGCGATACGTCTCCAACGTATCTACAATTTTTATTGTTCCATGCTACTATGTAATCATTGAATATTGTGTTGTGGTATACTTTGATGATATTCTTGTTTTTAGGAATCTTTAGAGGAGCATGCTAAATATGTTAGGGAAGTATTGCAAGTTCTTAGGAATGAAAAACTTTATGCAAACATAAAAAATGCACTTTTGGTGTTGACAAGGTTGTTTTCCTAGGATTTGTGGTTTCTTCTAAGGGTGTTCAAGTTGATGAAACTAAAATTTATGCTATTAAAACTTGGCCCACACCCACCAATTTGCAACAAGTGCGTAGCTTCCTAGGACAAGCCGGCTTTTATCGTTGCTTTGTTAAGGACTTTAGCACGATTGCCTCTCCTCTACATGCTTTGAGCAAGAAGAATGCACCCTTTATTTGGGGACCATCGCAAGACACCGCATTCCATGAGATTAAAAAATTTCTTACTCATGCACCATTGCTTGCCTTATCCAATTTTGACAAAACTTTTGAAGTGCATTGTGATGCTGGTGGTAATGGTATAGGTGGTGTGCTCATGCAAGAGAAGCGCAAAATTGTGTATTTTAGTGAGAAACTTTCTGGCGCTCAACTGAACTATCCCATATATGACAAAGAATTGTATGCTTTGGTGAGAGTCTTACATGTTTGGGAGCATTATCTCCGCCCTCATGAAATTATCATTCATACCGATCATGAAACTCTCAAGTATCTTAAGGGTCAAAGTAAGTTGAACAAACGGCATGCTAAATGGAGTGAATTTATTGAGTCTTTTCCTTATGTCATCTAATACATCAAGGGTAAAGAAAATGTTGTGGCGGATGCTCTTTCCAGCAAATGCATGCTAGTTACTCAATTTGAATTGAATGTCATTGGTTTTGAGCATATCAAAGATTTGTATGAGCATGATGTTTCCTTTGCAACTCCATATGCTAAGTGGCATGTGAAACCTTGTTGGGAAAACTACTACATGAAAGATGGCTATCTTACGCGTGCTAACAAACTTCGTATACCCGAGTCTTCTTTTCGTTTGTTGCTTTTGCAAGAAGCTCATGGTTGCGGACTTATGGGTCATTTTGGACACGATAAGACGTCTGCCACCCTCTCCAACAAGTAATTTTGGCCAAAGATGTTTCGTGATGTTGCACACTTCACCAACCGATGCTCTACATGTCACAAAGCTAAGTCAAAAGCTCAATCCCATGGTCTTTACATGCCTCTTCCTATACCTTTCCATCCTTGGGAGGACATTAGCATGGACTTTGTGCTTCGTTTGCCACGAACGAAAAATGCCCATGATTCCGTTTTTGTCGTTGTAGATAGCTCATTTCATTCCATGTCATAAGATCGACGATGCTTCACATGTTGCAAATCTCTTTTGTAGGGACATCTTACGACTACATGGAGTTCCCAAGACCATCATGCCGGACCGCGACGTCAAGTTCCTTAGCTACTTTTGGAAGACTATGCGCCAAGCTCGGGATCAAGCTGCTTTTCTCTTCGACCTATCATCCACAAACCGATGGCCAAACGGAGGTGACGAGTCGAACGCTCTCTACACTCCTATGCATGTTGATCAAGAAAAACATCAAGGTATGGGAAGATTGCCTCCCCATCGCCGAGTACGCCTACAACTGCGCACGTCACTTCACCACTAGCAAGTCCCCATTCGGAGTGGTCTACGGCTTCAACCCTTTGTCTCCATTGGACATACTTGCACTACCACTCCAAGAGCACGTCAACATGGATGCAAGTGCAAGGGCAAGCTATATCAAGAAGATGCATGAAGATACAAGGCACACGATGGAACATCAAATGGAGCGCGTTACCAACAAGCGCAACATCAACAAGCACCCCATGGTATTCAAGACCGGTGATCTTGTGTGGCTCCACCTACGCAAGGATCGCTTTCCCGCCGAGCGCAAGTCCAAGTTACTTCCTCGAGCTGACGGACCTTTCAAGGTATTGGCACACTACAACGATAATGCCTACAAGATCAACATTCCACGTGAAAAGTACAATGTGAGCGACATCTTCAACGTCAAGGACCTTTCCCCTTTCCATGATGATGAAGATTTTGATCTGAGGACGGATCTTTCCCAAGGGGGGAGATGATGTGGAGCATCCCATGGTCATCCCCATGGACCCATCACTAACACCTCAAGCTCCAAGTGGCCCCATGACAAGAGTCGGTGCACATGCCATTGAATCCGAGGTGATGTCGCTCCTTAGTGAATCTCCATTTGATACTCTCGTAATGGGAATGCTACCTCAAGCGGAAACCCTTTGCATACTCAGGTACTCGGAAGAAGATCAGGGAGCAACCATGAAGAACCATGAGGACGCCAAGCTCGGAAGGACCAAGGAAGAGCTGAAGACAAGCTACAGCCTCCGAACGTCCGGACTCTTCCGGACGACCGGACTCCTATGGACGTCCGAGCCCTGGAGATCAGCCAAGTCAGAGGACCAGCAGAGCGCTCCAGCGGATAGACGACTGACCCCGCCCGAACGGCCGACACCTCCCAGCATCCGGACGTCCGAGCCCCTCCGGAAATCCAGTGCCACGATGCCCGCACCGAATCCACGGAAATCCGAAGACCCCCGGATGACCGCGCCACGGACGTCCGACGCCCTCTGGAAATCCGGCATTAGCTGACCGCACCGAATCTTCGGAAGTCTGGCCTCCTCCGGACGTCCGGCCCTCCGTGAGCCTCCGGACGTCCGACAACCTCCGGACGCCCGGACCCTGTCTGCACACAGCCACTCGGGCCTTGGCCCATGTACCCCTCCATTCGCCTAAGACTATAAATACTCTTTCCCCACCTCTAGCTAGGGTTAGCAATGTGTTGGCTCATAGTTAGTTGAGCATTGCTCCTTCCATACCTTCTCCCTTGGAGTTGACACATCTACGTGAGAAGATCCTATGGATGCCAAGGCCCCTTTCTAGCGAAGATCCCAAGTGGATTTCAAGGCCCCTCCTCGGAGTGGGAAGACGCTCTGTTACGTGTATCCTTTCATTGACTTTGGATCTTGTATCTCGTATGCATTTATGGATCTAGTGGATGTGTGATTTGGGAATCATTCTTGAGTGTTCTTGTGTTTCTCTCGTTGATTTCTCTTCTTTTCCCCTCCAAGTGTGAAAAGATAGGCATCACCGGGTTTGACCCGTATCAAGCAACCTCGCAGGGTCCTTCGAGGCATGTCTGCCTACATGAACATGAACTTCTCCAATAGGAGCCAGGAGTGGACTCCTGACCAACCGCCGCAATGATTCCGCCGATTTGGGCTTGCAAAAGCCCAAGCCTGGGGGAGGTCATCACCACTTCTACATCAAGATGTGACGGTATTTGAATAAATTGTAATGAGGTTGTACCTAAGCTCGAGGAGCTTCAAAACACTCGTGTTGGTCTGTTCGAACACTTTGCTTTTATTTGCTTTTGCCTTTTATTTTTACTTTGCCTTTGTGATTTTTCGGTTGCAAGTTAGTTTTCAAAAACCAAAAAACCAAAAAATAGAATAAGCTTTGCTTTGCTCTTGTTCTTTATTTATCCCCTTGGAGTTCGTTTGCATTTTGTTTTCAGAGGAGTTGATCTTCGCTCGACAACGAGGAACGCAAGAGTAAGGAAGAGAAGTGTGTACATTTGCAACCATGAAGGTATGTCCTATGACCCCCGTCTTTTGCACTTGAAATACTTAGAGTAGATGTAGTAGTAGTAGTAGTAGTAGTAGTAGTAGTAGTAGTAGTAGTTGCAGTAGTATGTGTGATATGTGCAGATGGGAGTAAGTCTTGATAGTTGAGACAAAGGTTTTGTTCTAGTAGCTGAAATAATTTTGTACCTGTCGTGGTTTTATCACGGCGGATGTCCTAGTGAAAGGACTTAGGGGTGAAGCCATCGCTACGGCGGTTAACTCGAAGGGGTTGGTCGGGACGAAAGACACGGGTTTACCCAGGTTCGGCCCCTCTCGAAGGAGGTAAAAGCCTACGTCCTGCTTTGAGTTGTATTGATTGGGTATCGATTACAAGGGAGCAGATTCGCTTAACCTAGCTTTCGATCAATGGTTTCGTACCCTAAGCCGCCCAGGGAACCCGCCTTTATATACACAGGTCGAGACCCTGGGCTTTACAAGAGTCCGGGTTGGGTTACATCTAGTAACCGACCTTATCTCCAAATTGCCTTGCCTTCCCTGGCAAGCCATTGATGTCTACTACGCAACCTTCTTCTTGTAGACTCGTGTTGGGCCTCCAAGCGCAGAGTTTTGTAGGACAGTAGCAAATTTCCCTCAAGTGGATGACCTAAGGTTTATCAATCCGTGGGAGGCGTAGGATGAAGATGGTCTCTCTCAAGCAACCCTGCAACCAAATAACAAAGAGTCTCTTGTGTCCCCAACACACCCAATACAATGGTAATTTGTATAGGTGCACTAGTTCGGCGAAGAGATGGTGATACAAGTGTAATATGGATGGTAGATATAGGTTTTTGTAATCTGAAAATATAAAAACAGCAAGGTAGCAAGTAACAAAAGTGAGCAAAAACGGTATTGCAATGCTTGAAAACAAGGCCTAGGGTTCATACTTTCACTAGTGCAAGTTCTCTCAACAATACTAACATAGTAGAATCATATGTAAATCCCTCACGTGCGACAAAGAGTTCACTCCAAAGTCACAAATAGCGGAGAACAAACGAAGAAATTATTGTAGGGTACGAAACCACCGCAAAGTTATCTTTTCCAATCAATCTTATGAGCTATCCCTATAAGTGTCACGAACAGCCCAAGAGTTCGTACTAAAATAACACCTTAAGATACACATCAACCAATACCCTAATGTCACCTAGATACTCCAATGTCACCACGAGTACCCATGGGCTTGATTATACGATATGCATCACACAATTTCATATTCATCATGTTCAATCCAACACAAAGAACTTCAAAGAGTGCCCCAAAGTTTCTACCGGAGAGTCAAGACGAAAACGTGTGCCAACCCCTATGCATAGATTCCCAAGGTCACGGAACCCGCAAGTTGATCACCAAAACATACATCAAGTGGATCAATAGAACATCCCATTGTCACCACGGATATCCCATCGCAAGACATACATCAAGTGTTCTCAAATCCTTAAAGACTCAATCCGATAAGAAAACGTCAAAGGGAAAACTCAATTCATCACAAGAAGATAGAGAGGGGAAAACTCCATATGATTCATCTATATTAATAAAGCTCGCGGTACATCAAGATCGTGCCATCTCAAGAACACGAGAGAGAGAGAGAGATCAAACACATAGCTACTGGTACATACCCTCAGCCCCGAGGGTGAACTACTCCCTCCTCGTCATGGAGACCGCCGGGATGATGAAGATGGCCTCCGGTGATGGTTTCCCCCTCCGGCAGGGTGCCGGAACGGGCTCCCGATTGGTTTTTCGTGGCTACAGAGGCTTGCGGCGGCGGAACTCCCGATCTAGGTTTCTTTCTGGGGGTTTCTCGATTTATAGGAGTACTTGGCATTGGAATCACGTCAGGGGGGTGCTCGAGGGACCCACAAGCCAGGGGGCGCGCCCTAGGAGGGGCGTCCCCTAGGCTTGTGACTGCCTCGGGACTCCTCTCCGGTATCCTTTTGCTCCAGTATTTTTTATATTTTCCAAAAATATTCTCCGTAAATTTTCAACCCATTCCGAGAACTTTTATTTCTGCAAAAAAAAACGACACCATGGTAGTTCTGCTGAAAACAGCGTCAGTCCGGGTTAGTTCTAATAAAATCATACCAAAATCATATAAATTTATTGTAAACATGGCATGAATACTTCATAAATTATAGATACGTTGGAGACGTATCAGCATCCCCAAGCTTAATTCCTGCGCGTCCTCGAGTAGGTAAATGATAAAAGAAATAATTTATGAAGTGTGAATGCTAGCAAGTGCACAAGTTTGATCAATGATAATTCCAATCACTTTTTCTAGCATCAATATAAACCATAAACAGTAGCTCATCTCATAAAACTTCTCACGATCAAGTAACAAGCTATTCACATGTTAAAGTATAGACCAGAAAGTTTCTTGAAAACTAACAAACCATATTCCTAGTCATCGAACAATTGCAATTCATCTTATTTTCAGGAAGGGTCTATGTAAGAGCTTTGATTTAGCAAATTCCACATACTCAACTATCATATAGTCTTCCATGATTATTGACACTCAAAGCATATTTTTAGAACAAATAGCATCCATCGAACACAGAGAAAGATAGGGGCTTAATGTTTCGCCTCCCAACTTATTTATCATATAGATAATTGTCAACAATAATAATTCATGATCAAATATATTTGTGTGGATATATATGTCTAGATCATTCCCCAACACATGACGCTTGCCAAGAGAAAAAGGCGAAATATAGGAAGTGGTGAAGATCACCATGACTCTTGCATAAAGGTAAGTACTAGAAAGTAAAAGATAGGCCCTTCGCAGAGGGAAGCATTGATTTGCAAAGGTGCCAGAGCTCGAGCTTTTAAAACAGAGATGAATAATAATTTTGAGCGGTATGCTTTCATTGTCAACATAACAACCGAGAGATCTCGATATCTTCCATGCTAGATACATTATAGGCGGTTCCCAAACAGAATGGTAAAGTTTTTACTCCCCCTCCACCAATCAATCACACTCCACGGCGAGCCGAATCCACGGGTACCGTCCATACAAACAACAATCTTGGGGGAGTTTTGTTTCATTATGTTTTGTTTTGATTTTTGAGCATGGAACTGGGCATCCCGAATACCAGCCACTTTCTCGTGAATGATAGTGAATCAACACATATCGTGAGAATAACCCACCTAGCATGGAAGATACTGACAGCCCCTAGTGACTATATGAGCGATTCGGGCATACAAAACAGAATATTATTTGAAGGTTTAGAGTTTGGCACATGCAAATTTACTTGGAACAGCGGGTAAATACTGCATATAGGTAGGTATGGTGGACTCATATGGAACAACTTTGGGTTTAAGGGTGTTTGGATGCACAAGTAGTATTTCTACTTGGTGCGGAAGTTTTGGCTAGTATGAGTTGGAAGCAAGCACCACATGTTGGAGGATCCATAACAATATAACTTCTATACAAATATACCCAAACATAACTCATTAAGTTGTCTTCCTTGTCCAATTTTAACTAATTTGCTCGAGTTTGAAAATAATTAATGAGCTCACAATCATAGAAGATGTCCAAGATAGTATATTTATATGTGGAATCTCTCTTCCTTCAATATTCTTTCATGAATTGTTCAAGTGACCAATGCGGTGTTTGTTAACTTTCAATAAATTTTACCACCTATACTTATTATGTGTGAAGTCATTACTCCCCATGGGATAAGTATATGAAGCATATTTAATTTAAGATTTATGATATTCAATTCATTCAACCATTTACTCATAGGATATAAGTGAAGCACGAGAGTGAATGACAAACTACTCCAAAAAGATATAAGTGAAGATCAATGCGTAGTCAACAATTAAATAACTATGTGAGGACTCTCTCATCTAAGAATTTCAGATCTTAAGTATTTTATTAAACAGCAAGCAAAATAAAAATAGCACTCCAAGAATAGCACGCATCATGTGAACGAATAAAAATTTAGGCTCAACATAGGCTAACCGATAATTGTTGATGAAGAGAGGTGGGATGCGTAGCATCCCCAAGATTAAATGCTTGAGACTTCTTGAAATATTTACTTGGGGTGCCTTGGGCATCCCCAAGCTTGAGCTTTTGTATCTCGTTCAATCCTCTCATATCATGGTTTCACCTATTCTAAAAAACTTCATCCACACAAAACTCGAAAAGAACTCGTGAGATAGGTTAGTACACATAATAATAAATCAACTCTTTATGTACTGCCAAGACAAGTTGCATAATAATTTTCAAACATTAGGTACTGTATACTATCATTTCCACAATTTATATCTACCAATATAGGCTATGGAAACTATAGGATAAGTAGATAACAAAACTATGATAGCAATCTGTCCAAACAGAACAGTCTGTAGAAATTTATGAAACCAGTGTACTTCTGTAACTCAAAAAATTATGAAAATTTAGTACATGCTAAATAATTTATATGAAAATTCTGTGTAAAAATTTCAGAAACTTTCCACATTCCAGTAAAATATGAAAATTCAAACACTACAGCCAAAGTTTCTGTTTTTACACAGCACTCATCAAAACATGCAATGCAAGCATCCTAAGGCAATTCTTGGAACTTTTTATTGAAAAACAAGATTATAAATAACACCTAACAGAGAAAAAGAAAATAATATGACGCTCCAAGCAAAACTCATATTATGTGACGAATAAAAATATAGCTCCAAGTAAGATATATCGATAGTGTTGAAGACGAAAGAGGGGATGCCTTCCGGGGCATCCCCAAGCTTAGGCGCTTGAGTCTTCCTTGGATATTACCTTGGGGGTGCCTTGGGCATCCCCAAGCTTAGGTTCTTGTCACTCCTTATTCTCCTCATATCGGTGTCTCACCCAAAACTTGAAAACTTCAATCACACAAAACTTAACGGAACTTCGTGAGAAGGGTTAGTGTAATAAAGATAAATCATTCACTTAGGTACTGTAAAGACAAGATTAATAATTATTCCCACATGATACCTACTGTATTCTATCATTCCCATAATTTATACTGCTAAATATAAGCTATGGAAACACTAAAACAAGCAAACTATGCATGCAAAACAGAATCTGTCAAAAACAGAACAGTCTGTGAAGATCTGTAGTGTAACCATACTTCCCTGTCTGTAAAAATTCTGAAACATTAGGACAACCTTAAGAATTTGTATATCAAGACTGTGTAAAAATTTCAGATCATTATCACGCTCCAGTAAAAAATGAATATTCCTGTACTGGAGTCAAAAGTTTCTGTTTTGGTTCAGCATCAATTCTACTCATCTTGTGAGTCATCCCAAAGGCTTTACTTGGCACTTTATTGAAATAAAAGATACAAAACATGATTAATACAGTAGATTAATCATGTAAACACTCGAAAATAGAAAGGAAAAGTGTTGGGTTGTCTCTCAACAAGCGCTTTTCTTTGAAGCCTTTTAGCTAGGCATGATGATTTCAATGATGCTCACATAGGAATAATAATTATAACATGCAAAAGAGCATCATGAATCTCATGACAAGCACATTTAAGTCTAACCCACTTCCTATGCATAGGGATTTTGTGACCAAACAATTTATGGGAGCAAGAATCAACTAGCATAGGAAGGCAAAACAAGCATAACTTCAAAACTTTGAACACATAGAGAGGAAACTTGATATTATTGCAATTCCTACAAGCATATGTTCCTCCCTCATAATAATTTTTAGTAGCATCATGAAGGAATTTCACAATATAACCATCAGATAAAGCATTCTTTTCATGATCTACAAGCATAGAAATTTTACTACTCTCCACACAAGAAAATTTCTTCTCATGACTAATAGTGGGAGTATCATAAAAGAATTGAATACTACAAATTGGTTCCACATTAAAAGAGTAATATTCAGTAAAAGGATATTCATAATTATGACAAGTATCATAATAGTAATCATCACTCTTTTTCATCGCATAAGTATCATCACAATAATCATCATAAGCAGGAGGCATGCAATCTTTATAACAAATTTGATCATTCAAAGTAGGGGGAATAAAAAGATCATCTTCATTAAGCATAGCATCCCCAAGCTTGGGACAAACATTAATTGCAGAAAATAAATTCTCAAACATGTCATTTTCATCAAACATAGCATCCCCAAGCTTGTGGCTTTGTATATCATAAACATAATCACTCTCATCATTAATAGTATGAATAGCACCAATAGTATAGCAATTATTATCATTATCTTCCAAGTTGGTGCCATAAATATTTTCAAGATTATAAGAAGTATCATTATCTTCCCAATCATAATTATCACAACAAGCAATAGGCATAACAAAATCATCCTCAAGTGTATCATCTTCCACAACTATTTTTGATTCATTCTCATGAGGCCTATCAATAATGGGAGCAACATTATTTGGGAGAGATACCTCTTTACCTTTACTTTTCCTTCTTTTATTCTTCTTCACCACATTATGTGTGGGTTTATTTAATTCCTCCAAGCTTATTTTTGAAGAGGTTGGTTGAATAAAAAGCTCCTCCTCGTTACCTGAATCATCATAAGAAAACATAGGAGGATATTGGGAAACCTCTTCCCCTTCATTAGTATTCTCTTCATCTTCTATTTGTTTTCTTGTCTTTAAGTAATTGGCAATATAAGGATTCTCAATGCAATTTACCACGTAATACATATAGATTTCATTTAGATCAAAATCAATCATTTTCATGAGTACCCAAGATGGAACATCCTTAGTTTTATGTTTCATTTCTTCATACCCCAAAAATAGACTAAGTTCATTATGATGCTCAAGGGTAATGAGGTTATCACAATTTTTGGACACAATTCGATCATGAAATAATTCACATTGGAAATTAAAATGACCACTTTCATTGCAAAGTCCACAAGGACGGCGAGAAATATTAAGTCTTTCAGCACAAACATATAGCCTCTCTTGCAACCATTTAGTTTCTAAATACTTATGCCTCTTACAAAATATATCTTCCCTTTTAGGCATGTCTTCACAAACTCTATGCACTCCACAAAAATTGACATGCTTATAAGAAATCTTTTTATCATGACTAGTGCAATCATCATTAGTACTATGGATATTCAAAGAATTCATACTAACAACATTGCAATCATGCTCATCACTCAAAGATTTAGTGCCAAACATTTTAATAACTTCTTCTTCTAACACTTGAGCACAATTTTCCTTTCCATCATTTTCACGAAAGACATTAAAAAGATGAAGCATATGAGGCAACCTCAATTCCATTTTTTTGTAGTTTTATTTTATAGACTAAACTTGTGATAAAACAAGAAACTAAAATATTCAATTGCAAGATCTAAAGATATACCTTCAAGCACTCACCTCCCCGGCAACGGCGCCAGAAAAGAGCTTGATGTCTACTACGCAACTTTCTTCTTGTAGACTCGTGTTGGGCCTCCAAGCGCAGAGTTTTGTAGGACAGTAGAAAATTTCCCTCAAGTGGATGACCTAAGGTTTATCAATCCGTGGGAGGCGTAGGATGAAGATGGTCTCTCTCAAACAACCCTGCAACCAAATAACAAAGAGTCTCTTGTGTCCCCAACACACCCAATACAATGGTAATTTGTATAGGTGCACTAGTTCGGCGAAGAGATGGTGATACAAGTGTAATATGGATGGTAGATATAGGTTTTTGTAATCTGAAAATATAAAAACAGCAAGGTAGCAAGTAACAAAAGTGAGCAAAAACGGTATTGCAATGCTTGAAAACAAGGCCTAGGGTTCATACTTTCACTAGTGCAAGTTCTCTCAACAATACTAACATAGTAGAATCATATGTAAATCCCTCACGTGCGACAAAGAGTTCACTCCAAAGTCACAAATAGCGGAGAACAAACGAAGAAATTATTGTAGGGTACGAAACCACCTCAAAGTTATCTTTTCCGATCAATCTTATGAGCTATCCCTATAAGTGTCACGAACAGCCCTAGAGTTCGTACTAAAATAACACCTTAAGATACACATCAACCAATACCCTAATGTCACCTAGATACTCCAATGTCACCACGAGTACCCATGGGCTTGATTATACGATATGCATCACACAATTTTAGATTCATCATGTTCAATCCAACACAAAGAACTTCAAAGAGTGCCCCAAAGTTTCTACCGGAGAGTCAAGACGAAAACGTGTGCCAACCCCTATGCATAGATTCCCAAGGTCACGGAACCCGCAAGTTGATCACCAAAACATACATCAAGTGGATCAATAGAACATCCCATTGTCACCACGGATATCCCATCGCAAGACATACATCAAGTGTTCTCAAATCCTTAAAGACTCAATCCGATAAGAAAACGTCAAAGGAAAAACTCAATTCATCACAAGAAGATAGAGAGGGGAAAACTCCATATGATTCATCTATATTAATAAAGCTCGCGGTACATCAAGATCGTGCCATCTCAAGAACACGAGAGAGACCGCCGGGATGATGAAGATGGCCTCCGGTGATGGTTTCCCCCTCCGGCAGGGTGCCGGAACGGGCTCCCGATTGGTTTTTTCATGGCTACAGAGGCTTGCGGCGGCGGAACTCCCGATCTAGGTTTCTTTCTGGGGGTTTCTCGATTTATAGGAGTACTTGGCATTGGAATCACGTCAGGGGGGGTGCTCGAGGGACCCACAAGCCAGGGGGGCGCGCCCTAGGGGACTCCTCTCCGGTATCTTTTTGCTCCAGTATTTTTTATATTTTCCAAAAATATTCTCCGTAAATTTTCAGCCCATTCCGAGAACTTTTATTTCTGCAAAAAAAAAAACGACACCATGGTAGTTCTGCTGAAAACAGCGTCAGTCCGGGTTAGTTCTAATAAAATCATACCAAAATCATATAAATTTATTGTAAACATGGCATGAATACTTCATAAATTATAGATACGTTGGAGACGTATCAGCCATCTCCCGGCGGCTTACGCCTCCGGGTCACACACCGCCTTCCGGCTCTGGGCCTCCGCCCAGCCCGTCCGGCAAGTTACCTCCAGGCTTGTCCTGGTCTTCCGGACTGCTTAAGGCCTCACTGAGGGATCACTAGAAGTGTGTGTCTAGAGGGGGGATGAATAGACTACTTGCAAGAATTAAAAACCTAACCTTTTCCAAGTTAATTGGTTGGCAGATTTTAGCAATTATAGCAAGTCTAGCACACCCTACACATGCAAGTCAACAAGTATGGCAGCGGAAAATAAACACATTGCACATGGAAGTAAGGAGTTGAGATAGGGAGATCAAACGCATGAGGGACACGAAGATTTTTCCCGTGGTTCCGATAGGTGGTGCTATCGTACGTCCACGTTTATGGAGTCTTCAACCCACGAAGGGTAACGGTCGCGAGAGTCCACGGAGGGCTCCACCCAGAAGGGTCCACGAAGTAGCAACCTTGACTATTCCATAACGGCTTCCGTCCATGAAGGACTAGCCTCACTATGGGTAGATCTTCACGAAGTAGGCGATCTCCTTGCCCGTACAAACTTCTTGGTTCAACTCTACAACACGAAGTAGGAGGCTCCCAAGCGACACCTAACCAATCTAGGAGGCACCACCCTCCAAAAGGTAATAGGCTCGGCAATGTCGATGAACTCCTTGCTCTTGTGCTTCAAGATGATAGACTCCTCAACACACAATCACTCTCACACAGATTTGGCTATGGTGGAAGAGATTGATTTGGTGGAAAGCAACTTGGGGAGGCTAGAGATCAAGATTCATATGGATGGAGTGGAATAGCTTCCACTTGAGTTGACGAAGTACTTTCCTTCACCTCCATGGGACGAATCTTGCCGATGGACAAGTCTTGGATAGCTTCTGAAGGATCCTTATCTCCTACATCATTTGGCAATTGTTCGACTTGCGAACCATTAGATTCATCAAACTTCACATCTACCGTCTCTTCAACTTTTCGAGTGAAGTTGTTGTAGACACGGTAAGTGTGAGAGTTCGATCTGTAACCGACTAGGAAACCTTCATGAGATTTAGGAGCAAATTTAGTACGACGATGCTTATCAAGAATGTAGCACTTTGAGCCGAATAGCCGAAAGTATCCAACTTGGGGTTTGTTACCGGTGAGTAGCTCGTATGTCGTTTTACCGAGAAGCTTGTGCAAATAGAGTCGGTTCGTGGCATGACATGTTGTTTCCCCGGCTTCTGCCCAAAAGTGTCTTGGCGTCTTGTATTCGTCAAGCATCGTTCTTGCCATCTCAATAAGAGTTCGGTTCTTCCTCTCAACAACTCCATTTTGTTGAGGTGTGTACGTAGCCGAGAACTCATGTGAGACACCTTCTTCGCCAAGAAAGGTATCTACATGGGTGTTCTTGAACTCCGATCCGTTATCGCTCCGAACCTTCTTGATCTTCACTTCAAACTGAATTTGCGCTTTAGGAACGAAGTTCTTGAAGATCTTTTGTACCTGCGACTTATCATCAAGAAAGAATAACCACGTAAATCTGGAAAAATCATCAACTATAACTAGACCATAGGAATTTCCACCGAGGCTCATGTAAGCATTGGGACCAAAGAGATCCATATGAAGTAACTCAAGTGGTCTCCTAGTAGTCAAGATATTCTTTACGGGATGACTTCCACCTACTTGCTTTCCAGCTTGACAAGCGCTACAAAGTCTATCTTTGTCAAAGATAACATCTTTAACACCAAGTATATGATCACCTTTGATAAGCTTGTCTAGATTACGCATGCCAACATGTCCTTGTCTTCTATGCCAAAGCCAACCTTTAGAAGATTTTGCAATAAGATAAGTACGAGGTTTGGATCTCTTAGTGAAATCGACAATGTATAGATCACCTCTACGGAAACCGGTAAACACCATGTTATGATTATCTTGGCGAAACACTTGGCAATCTACTTTCGTGAATAGAACATTAAAACCAAAGTCGGCAAGTCTAGATACGGAAAGAAGATTGTAGCCAAGGGATTCAACAAGCATGACGTTTTGAATAGAGCTATCCTGGGATATGGCCACCTTACCAAGACCAAGTACCTTACCCTTGGAGTTGTCTCCAAAAGTTACATACCTTCGCGGTCCATGGTTTGGTGTGATCTCTTAAAACATCTCTCTATCTCCGGTCATATGATCGGTGCATCCACTGTCGAGAATCCACTCTTTTCCTCCGGACATGTAATCCTTGAAGTTTGCCATAAGACTTATATTCTTCATGATCTTCTCATGCTCGATGTCGAACATCTCATCTTCGTCATAGTAGCCACGTTCCACATTGTCATCATCAAGTGGGAAATCCTCGTCACAAGGAACAAGAGATTTGTTAGGGTTGTTATCATGACAATGTTCAAGATTATGAATTCGAATGGCTTCTACAATGATGTTGTTGATAGTTATGACATCTCCTTTAGCACGCATGAGGTCTATAAGCTCAAATAGATAGTCATCAAACTTGGAATCACTAGGCATCATTTTGTGGAAGACAATAGTTTTATGAAGAATTTCATCGAGATTACTCAATGAATAACCTGGATATCGTTTCTCCAAGTCATTCCACAAAGTATAATCACATTCAAAATTCTTCATTTGATTAAGCACAATTCTAGGCAATCATCTAATGATAAGATTAACAGTTCTAAGATTGCATAACATATCAATTTCCTCTTCGTGTGTGGGATGTAAAGGATCAATGGGAGGTACATAGGGGTTCTTAACATACTTGCTCAAATGAAATTCATTGAATAGCTCAAGCATCTTAAATTTCCATTGACTATAGTACTCCCCATCAAGAATAGGCACTCTACAACTCAAACTTCCTATACTAGACACATCCATCTTCCTCCACGGTGATGAAACCGAAGCAATGGAGACCAATGATCTGATACCAATTGAGGGATCACTAGAAGTGTGTGTCTAGAGGGGGGTGAATAGACTACTTGCAAGAATTAAAAACCTAACCTTTTCCAAGTTAATTGGTTGGCAGATTTTAGCAATTATAGCAAGTCTAGCACACCCTACACATGCAAGTCAACAAGTATGGCAGCAGAAAATAAAAACATTGCACATGGAAGTAAGGAGTTGAGATAGGAAGATCAAACGCATGAGGGACACGAAGATTTTTCCCGTGGTTCCGATAGGTGGTGCTATCGTACGTCCACATTTATGGAGTCTTCAACCCACGAAGGGTAACGGCCGCGAGAGTCCACGGAGGGCTCCACCCATAAGGGTCCACGAAGTAGCAACCTTGACTATTCCATAACGGCTTCCGTCCACGAAGGACTAGCCTCACTATGGGTAGATCTTCACGAAGTAGGCGAACTCCTTGCCCGTACAAACTTCTTGGTTCAACTCCACAACACGAAGTAGGAGGCTCCCAAGCGACACCTAACCAATCTAGGAGGCACCACCCTCCAAAAGGTAATAGGCTCGGCAATGTCGATGAACTCCTTGCTCTTGTGCTTCAAGATGATAGACTCCTCAACACACAATCACTCTCACACAGATTTGGCTATGGTGGAAGAGATTGATTTGGTGGAAAGCAACTTGGGGAGGCTAGAGATCAAGATTCATATGGATGGAGTGGAATAGCTTGATCTCAACACATGAGTAGGTGGCTCTCTCTTAGAAAATAGGATGGGGCAAGTATGGAATAGTTCCGAGTGCTTCTCTTTCGAGTGGGTGGTGGTGAAGGGGTATATATAGGCATCCCCAAAAATCCAACCGTTACACCTAAAGTGACCAACTCGGTGACACCGAAGTATAAAACTCGGTGGTACCGAAGTGACCAAAAGGCAGCAACTTTTGAATCTCGGTGAGACCGATATATAATTCTCGGTGGTACCGATTAGGTGACCAACGGTTGGATTGCACAACTCGGTGACGCCGATCCTCAAGTCTCAGTGGTACCAATTCTTGACCATGGCTAACCAGAGAGTTGGTCCAAAATCTCGGTGAGACCGATTCACAAAACTCGGTGGTACCGATTCTTGTGAATGGCTAACCAGGAAGTTGGTCCAAATCTCGATGAGACCGACTGGCAAAACTCGGTGGTACCGATGCTTGAAAATAGCTAAACAGAAAGTTGGCAACTGAACTCGGTGGCACCGATGCAGAATCGGTTGCACCGAATGGCTAGGGTTTGGCATGGGTCTGTCTGAGTTTGGGAATCGGTGGCACCGAGTGGGAATTGTTGGTTGCACCGATTTTCATGAATGGCTTGGACAGACTTTTGTGGAAGAGTTTTTGGGTGTTTTTGGTGACTAACACTTATGCACGTGGAGCATCTTGTTCACCAACAGTACCTTACCCCCTTTTAATAGTATTGGCTTTCCTATGGACTCAAAGTGATTTCTCACAAAGTAAAATGTAGAGTCCTCTTGCTTGAAGCTTTGCCAATCCATTTCCTTGCATCTTGGGGTTTCTCCACAATCCTTTTGCCAACCCATCTCTCTATGGACTTTCACCTGAAATACACTAGGTAGAAATATTAGTCCAAGAGACAATGTATGTTGTCATGAATTATCAAAACCACCAAGGGAGCATGTTGTGCTTTCACTCACTGCTAAGCCGCCAACTTCCTGACACGGCCCCTCCTGGGCGGGTCATACCATGGGGTTATATCTCCAACATTAGGCCCCAGATTGATTTGAACCTGTTCATGTCAATCTTCGAGTCTTTTGGTTGGCGAGTCTTGTGCTCTTCCTAACCTGAAATAAATCTTCATGACCCGCCATACGAAACGGATGACGTCATCTCTGGTAAATCCAGAAAATCTTAATGACATCACAACGGATCTCTGCATTAACTGGTCAACTCGAAAATCGAGGTGTTTTCCTGGTCAATCATCATCATGTCCCCTCCATTCCCACGTTGGACTGTTGCTGTTCCATATCTCCCTTATAAATAGGCGCGGGGGGCCCATCCTTTTCATTTTCCCCTGCTGCCGCTCTCTCTTCTTCTTCCTCCAGCCGTCCCGTGCAACCAAAACTCCGCCGCATCGTCCGGACTGCACCGTCCTCCTCAACAAAGGCCGCTGCATCAACCTGTTTGCGTCCAGACCTCGCCGGCGCACGCCCGCACTACCTGCATATTCCAGGTTCCGCTCTTTTTCTATCTCAGATTCACATTATTTCATCGGAGTTCTTCCGAGTCCGCCACCGTTCGTCGGAATGCTTACTGTTGATTGGAAAGGAAAACACCTTTTGGCTCTGAAACGCTAGCAAAAACGCGCAGTGTTCTTACCCAGTATATAGTTCATATTCGGAGTAGATCGTTTCTTCACTGGAATCCACGTATCAACTGCCTGTTCTTCCACCGCTTTTTTAGGGTTAGCAAATACTTTCCCTTTTATCTTCATCTGCAGATCTGTAATTGCAGCTGTAGTTGGTGGAACTTGTTTGTCCACACTTAGCAACATTTTCAGTATTTACTATCTAATTGACCCGCCATCACGCTGCCGGCTCACCCTAGCAAAACACAATTTGCTTAATACCTGCAGCTGATGGCGGCTCATAATTTAATAATGACCCGCCAAATAGCGTTGTCGTCTTAGAGTCATAGATGTTTTTGCCATGTAGTACTCTTAACCCGCCGTATCTCCATGCCTTTCCACAGCGTTTAACCCGTTCCGTCATGGCTAAAGCCCTCGCTTCTTACGATTGGGCAGGCTCAGGGGTTACCGAGGATATACTCAATGATTTCGTAGTCATGGGGGTTTTGTCGGCTCAAGACGCCATCCATTCGCGGGTTCCTGGTGCCGAGATCACTCCCGAACCCAAGGAAGGGGAGGTGGTTATCTTTACGGATCATCTTCTCCGTGGCTTCTCACCGCCCGGGTCAAAGTTTTTCTGGGACGCCCTGCATTTTTACAAACTCCATCCTCAAGACATTGGCCCCAACTCTGTCACCAACCTGTGCCAATTCCAAATATTCTGTGAAGCATATCTACAAGAAGAGCCCTCCGTTGACCTCTTCAGAGATTTCTTCTACATCAACCGCCAGACTGAAATCGCAGATGGACCAAGCCTTGAGCTCGGAGGCGTTTCAATCCAGAGGCGGAGGGATGTGTCTTTTCCCTCGGCGACTCTGCCCAGCCATCCCAAGGACTGGAATTGCACCTGGTTCTACTGCAGAGACATTGCCCCAGCTGAAGAAAATCCATTGCCAGGTTATCGCCCCTACCGGCTCTGTACCACCACCGAGCTTCTAGACCGGTTGTCCGCCGTAGAGCGCGCCCAATATGCTCATACATTTTCAAAGATCAGGGCTCTACTAGCCAATGGATTAACGGGCGTTGATTTGACCCGCTGCTGGGTCTCCTGGAGAATCTTGCCGCTGAGCCGGCGTGGCGGCTTAATGTGTGAATACACAGGCGCTATGGATGATCCTCGGCGCTTCAATCAGACGCCCCTGACGGACAAGGACCTCAACTTAATTGTCAAATCGCTGCTGGGAGAACCTCAAGATGTTTCCAATGAGACGGGGTTAAACCCCTTCTACGCTCTTAACCTAGCTCCCGCAGTAAGATCTTTTACCTTAACCTTCACCCTTTCCTTTTAGATTCTGCACTTCCCACTTCTTTTAACTTTCTTGTAAATATATGTACATATGTAGGCCGACTCTCCCTTCTAGAAGAGGAGAATAACCACAGCCTCCACTTCAAAGAAGAAGACCAAAGCCACTAAGACCCGGGCTCCGGCTGGCAAAAAGAAACCGACAGCTCAGGAGCTGCTCGAATTGGATGACTCGGAGGTAGAACTTGACTCCCTTGGCCTTCTTTTCATGCAACTTATTGACGCTAACTCCTCTCAGGGCGAAGCAGAGACGAGCCAAGCCGGCGCAGCAGAGGTAACTACCATCTCCTCCGACTCGGAACCTTTGCCAAGAGAGAAAATACGGCTGGTCATCCGGAAAGTAAAGTTTTCACACCCCCTTGCTCACTTGGATCCCAACTTTCTTTTGAAGAAGCAACAACATGAGTCCAGGCGTCAGATCCGGAGCGGCGGCTCTGAAAATCTAGTAGCTGGCTTACCCGACGCTCCGGCTCCTCGGAAACGCCGTAATGAGGTAATTCATAACTTATTTCTTCTGCATGTTGACCTTATGCAGTAAACTGCTCATATTGCTCAACTTTAATTTTTCAGGAAACACCTCCTTCCTCTGGCGACTCAACTGCTTCAAAGCTGCCACCTCTTGTCATCAACCCAGGGTAGCTTTCTTTTTTCATTCAATGTTGCTTACTAACCTTTTATCTTTGCATACAACTTATCAAGAAATCTTTTGTTCACAGGGCCCAAGCCAAGAAGAGGAAAATAAGCGGGTCATCCGCCAATCCTGATGCCCCTGAGCCGGAGAATCCGAAGCTTGACACTCCTGACACCCATGTTGAGCTCTCTGAAGCTCATCAAGGCGCCCATGATGAAACACCCCAGCCTGCTGAGCCGGATGATGTTGATGTTGTGATCACTGAAGCTAACCCGGAGGCTGATCCTAAACCGCCCAGCCCTCCGAAAACAGCTGAAGACACTGCTTCTCATGAAGAGGGGGTTATCATTACCGGGATGGGTTATACAACTCCAGCCCCTTCCAATGTGCTGACCAAGCACGTTAGCAAGGATGAGGCGCCTTCACCTGAGAAGGAGAAGGGGCCGAACCTGGGTAAACCCGTGTCTTTCGTCCCGACCAACCCCTTCGAGTTAACCACCGTAGCGATGGCTTCACCCCTAAGTCCTTTCACTAGGACATCTGCCGTGATAAAACCACAACAGTAGCCTTTGTTTTATTTAGTTTAGACAACTGAGACTTGTCGTGGGACAATTTTAAAATGAAATGATATTGACCAAGAATAAATATGCACTAAGAGAAAGTTTTTCAAGACTTGGGAGTTGAGAAATTGTAGTAGAATTGATGTTTGAAATGTTCAACCCCATGTTTTTAATTTTAATAGACTTGATAGCACTTGTGGATTAAATTGTCTAGAGGAACTTACTTGAAGGGTGAGTGAGATTATGCCAAAAATATGTGGTGTATATCTTACATGGTGCTTCAGCTCCTTGCTGGTGCTATGGCCAAGCTACTATATGCACGTGTATGTGTGTAAATGTGGCTTCGTCACCTTTCTTGATGTTATGCTAAGGACTCCGCTGGCCAATAAACGATCCAGCAAGAGCGATAGCTCGGATTTTGGCTACGAGTTTGTTACCGTACGTAGTGGCAACAATACAAACGAATACTATTCGACTTTCCTTGAATGGGTGTGTATGTGGTAAATAAAGTGGACTGATCAAAAGAGCTCAAAAGAGACATATTGCTAAGGTCCATAGTTCCCAAACATTAAGGCACAACGAAAACCTATGCGTGATCACTTATTTAGCATAATCCCTTCACGTGACAATCAAAGTTCCAGCAAGCAATGCTTCAAATGAAATGCTTGAGAGCCTAGAGGAGGAAATAATTGTGGGTGTGCTTATGAGCACTTGAGCATCATATTTTACTACATGCTTTAATTCCCTAACTTATGCTTTAGTGGCTCTATCTAAAGAGAACTCTTTCGTGCATTCCCGGCAAGCAAGTTTTGTCTAGATTAAATGAAATGAAGTGTTGCAAAGTTGTTTTATCTAGTAGATCAAGAACTTTGTGTATCTTTGCTTCAGTAACACTTGCACTATAACCATGCCACCGCTACATCTATGCTAAGTTTTCAGGTCAAGAAGCGAAGGGCTATCTAGGCGTACTGATCATAAGTGAACCAAAACCTTCTCATTATTTCGGTTTAAACAACTGAGTTATTTATGATTCAGAATTCTCTTTATGTTGTTGGAGGACGATGAAGTTTAAGCTTGGGGGAGTTGATTAGTGATATTTTTACACTCATTTCACCTATGTTTAAACCGAGATATTTCATTTAAAAAGAGATATTCGTCCCGATATTGCCACTAATGACTAATGGATGCAAAGGATTCCACAAATCCTCTCTTTAATGTTTTTCCACATGAAATGGGCCAAAAAGGAAAGAAATCACGTGGGGGAATGAAAGGAAGGAAAATGGAGGAAGAAAGAATTAACAGAAGGTGCCAGAACGAAGCCAGAGCAAAAGACAGTGTTCCATACGGGCGTGAGCACCAATGTGAGCGGTCATTTGGCGTGGATTTCAAGGCAGCTCGTCTACCTGAACAACTTTTATAAAGAGGACCCCATCGAAATGTCAACAGAACGTCGAGCAGGAAAGCCATAACCTCTTCATCATCATCGTCCACAAACCCTAGCCGCCACCATTTCCATCTCCATAGACATCTCAACAGAAGGAGAAGGAGGACAGCTCCGGCGACGAGCAGATCCGGCTCGATCCCTACTGCGCGTTCGACCGGTACTTCCACGAGAAGGACGACAAGGGCGCCGAGAAGGGCAAGGGCATCCATGGATGATCTCCACCATGTCCAAACATGCCAAATTTTGATAGTCCGATGGCATGTTAGTAGTGACGGAGTAGCCCGACGATGTGTGTAATGCATCGGCGTAGTAGTTGCATGGTTTGTATGGATTTGAGATATGAGATTTAAGGTATCCGGATGTAGAATGCAATATTTAAGGCGTGACCGGTCAGTGTTTGCAGACGCGTCCGCGAGGAGCCGAATTTGCAAGTTCCAACTGTAGATGCTCTTAGGGCCTAACGCACATTTCTAGAATTACCTTGACCATCATTTAGACCAGTTATATATAGTGTCTGTTATACTAAAGGGTATGCCATCGAAGGAAAATGTCGAATGGAGGGAGAGCTCCTTGGATACCGAATTTAATAACTTCAAAATTTAACCTTCTCATATTCGGAATGTGTGTTTCTATTTTGATTTTTTTTGAAACTAAAAGTTTGAATTTTTCAAAACAAGGACCTCCGTGCATCTTAGTCTCCGAAATGCCCTACTCGCCATTGAATTCATATTCGGAACGAGTTTCCAATGGTATGATCTTTATACCATACTGCATACATCTCACATATTATCAATTTTACCAATGGTCAACATAATCTCAAAATATACCTTAGGTACTATTTAAGAACAAAGGGGTTACTTAAAATTAAGGGCATATAAATGTAACTATTGGTGCTAATGTACTCCCTCCGTTCTCAAATAAATGAACGTTTAGCCTTTAAAATTTATCCACAAAAGAGTGTATTTCTATCTTTCAAAAAGACTTTAATAATGTGGAAAAAGAATGCTTCTGTCTCATCACACGAGAATCAAGCCAAATAACACAGACCTCATTTTCTACACACGCTTAGCTCATTGGAGGTGGGGAAATTAGATAGTGGCTTGTACCTTCCCAATGCATTTTTTACTCGACTCCATAATTTGTCTTAAAATTTATATACTTATTTGAGGACAGAGGGAGTATATTTATGGATGGAGGGATTAGCAACCTGAAGTATTCGTCCTAATGTATATTTTCAATCTTATTGCTATTGCACTGTAGCTTAATCCCGAAGTACCCAGCAACATCTGTGGCCAAAAAAGGGAGAAACACAGCGAGAATTATCTGTAAAAAGTGCATGGTGAGAGATTGAATTCTCTCCATAAGAGCATGAATTGTACTCCAACCAGAGTTATACCGTACAAGTCAGACACTTGTCAATTACATGGCATCTACAATGGCGTCGAAAGCTTAATGAAGACAGGAATGTGACGCAAGGGGAAACTAACAAACTGCGGCAACAACATTCCATTATTGGTCCAATGCTGAGATGTTGACAATACTCCAAAGTGCTACCTCAGTCTCAGTTCTCAAATGGATTTTGTTGGACCTCACTTTCAGAAGTACCCAACGCCCTTTACTTCACCTATCTTGGGGCCATTGCCATCATTACCAAGAAACAGAAACCGACCTGTTCGTAAGAAACAACTTTATCATATTCTACCAAAACCTAAACACGGTAGCAAAGCTGAACATAGTTTCAAATGCCATGTAACTTTAATTCGTACATTCAAACTGAGCATAAATCGCAAAGCTGAACATAATTCCAAATGTCATGTAACTTTAATTCGTAGGTTGAAACTGAGCATAAAAAACCTAGCACAGAAAATCAGTTTATCAATGTGACTACAAGGGGCATGATGACATCATTAATGAGACAATTGGTATACTACATAAACTTTGTCACGAACCAAAATGAGTAAGTTAAGGGGACAACACTGAAGTGGCTATGGAACATTTATATGGTTAGTTGTTCTTTATCTGAAAGTATTAAATGGTGTTTTGATTAGAGTGGACTAGATCAAGAGTTGTTCTGAATAAAATAATTGTGTTGCCACATGGGTAAATAGTTGGAACCCTGCAGTGGTAACATAGGTGAGAGCCTAGCCCAATAATGTGTGGAAACAACACAAGCAGAGTCTAAGCTTTAGCGTGGAAAATCACAAACAACAAAGTTTTGGCATGCTACAATTAGTAGTTCAAGAGACGAAATCAATACAGTTCTATTTATTAGCAATGATTTAATGTTTTGATTGACAGCAAACAAATTACAACCAGCTACTTTTTTATGTTAAAATGCAGAAGAAAATATGATCTAAAGTGAAAATGTAGAAGATGCAGATTCAAACTCCTAACAATATGGAAGTGCTTATGCAGTTGGTATTTCAGTGTACAATGTAGACTCCTGAACACATTACGTGTTTAGAAAATGCTTACATGTAGAGCACAAGTTCGCAACAGCCTCATAAGTCCGTTTGAAACATTGGGCAGTATGGCTCAAGGAGGAGATGCCCCATGAACTGAAGATGGCTGTTATATACTCCATCCGTTTCAAAATATAAGGTCTCCTTTGATTCAAAGGAACTCTATAGGATTTCTGGAGGATTGAATCCTTAGGAATATTTCCTATGTTGGTCCTTTGATTCAAAGGATTAGGTCCCATAGGATTTTTATCCTACGGAATCTGTTGTACTAAATTTCATAGGAAATCTAATATCAACCTCCTTTTACAATTCCTTTGTTTTTCCTGTGGCATCAAACGCTCCTTGCTAATCCTATAGGATTCAAGTGGGCATGCCACTCCAATTCTATACTTTTCATATTCCTATGTTTTCAAAATCATGTGAATCAAAGAGGCCCTTTAGAGGTTGCAATACGGACTACATGCGTATTCTAGAGTGTAGATTCGCTCATTTTGCTCCGTATGTAGTCTATACTAGAAGGGTTGGACGCGCCTTGCTGCGCCGTTGGTGTTGTTGGATTTGTTGAAAAAATAATCACTTTTTTTTAAATATAAGATGCATTACTTTTTTGAAAGCTCAAACATTTTAAGTTTGATCAAATTTGTAGAGAAATATATCAAAATCCATAATATTAAATCGGTATTTTAAAACTCATCATAAAATGAAGTTCCATACTTTTTTGTTTAATATTGTGGATGCCGATACCTTTGCTCTGAACTTGGTCAAAGTTTAAAAAATTGACTTTCTACAAAACTAATACCCCTTATATTTTGACTGATGGAATATTTAGTTTGGCAGGTGGGGGAGATGATAGAGTGAGATTTATTTTTATTTATAATGCAGTTATTTGGTGGGCCTTTCGTGGTGTGATTCTGTGTTATCCGCCAAGCAACCTATATTTATGTGGGGAAATTTCTGTGTCGGTGGTCGCATGTACTTCTATATTGGTGCTACAATATCACATGGTGGCGTTTCTTTTTACCAGGTGGTAGGAGGGTGCGCGGGATTGATATGTTTTTATAGGCCGGTTGCTGCTGGTTGATTTCAAAATTCGTTGGCCTGGTCAAAATCGTAAAGAAATATAAAATTGAACGAGAGAGTTTCAAAATTAGGAAACATGGTAAATTAAAAGAATCAAACAGGACAACTTGAGAACGTGTTGACCCGGTCAAAATCGGTTGACCCAATTCCAAACTAAATACCTCAATTAATTGTGATGCCTTAAAAGTTAAGAAGCATAATGTATAGTATTAAAGAATTGAATGAGAGAGATTTGACAAAATGTTGACCCGGTCAAAATCGGGTGACCCAATTCTAATTGGAGACCTCAATTGAATGTGGGCTCTTCAAAACTAGGGAGCTTAGTATTATAGAGGATTAGAATCTCTAAAAGGGCTTATGTTTAGGAACGGAGGGAGTAGGTTTGTGGCAGAGCAGGTAGTAGTACTCTGCTTATGTGGTTGTGAATCAGCCTGAAGATGATACCAAACCCAGATAGTGGGAATGCAGAAAACATTTTCATTACAAGTGATTTCATTCATGGGGCTTCGAAAATGTCTTCGATATGTTTTTTTCTTCACTACAGCACTGTATGTGGTTACATTAACATAGGATGAGATGGCAAATTATTTTGTTCAGAACAAAAGTGGGGGAAGGAAATGGAAGTCGGAAGCTAGCTGTTATCCTGAATAACTGAACAATGATTATTCAATATGCTACCCTTAAAGCGAAGTCTGTAAAAAGAAACATTTAGGAAAATAACAAAATTACTACTAGTGGCATTTAGGCTATAATATTTAACAAGTTTCCCCCAGTAAAATTTAAAACTGAAGATCTGTCCTGTAACATATAAAAACTTGAGGTTTTAAGATAAGGCTGAAAACAAATAACGGAGGTATGAACAAAAAAGAAGCTGATTATGTGATATCTAATAAACAAGCATACCATTTCCACGAACAGCTATTTCTCTTATGCGTCTAACGAGCCCAGTTATAGGATCAGAGAACACCTTTGTCTCGATATTTCCTTCCAAATAGAGAACAGATCTGAAATGTTGCGACTGATCAACATTTAGAGGTATAATTGAAGTTAATCAATAAAAGGAAGCAGAAACACAAAGGGGACAGCATAAAGCTCAAACTACACTGACCACTTAGACCAATATGCAAATTCAAATTTACAACCAACAGGACGCATGATCAGTTTCCAACTACAACTAAGATAACCAATTCACCCGAACTGAATAACAGTGTTCTCTAACTTCCACTCAATGGAACCTAACTAGTAAAAGGTAAATGGTTCATACTCATTAACCAAGAGAATCAAGTACTCAGATTTCGCAATCTAGGTGAATGAGTGGTTAGAAGGATGAGCGAATGAATAGGATTGATTAGAGGACTTAAAAATGCATGTTTACATACTACTACTCCCTTCACAAAATTGAGTGAACAAACACACTAAAATGTGTCGATATACATCAGATTCACAAAAAAGTTAAAACGTCCTATATTTATGAACAGAGCGAGTATTTCACAAAGCTGAATTAGCAAGTGATTTGGGCGGGATGATCCGAGTTAGCAAAGCTGATACTGACGCGCTCAAACATCTCGCTACCTGTAAACTCATCCAGGTCGAAATTGCATCCCATAGAAGGAAAATCTAAACAACGCACGCTTGGGAGGAGGCAAGGGGCTGACCCGGTCTTGACATGCTTGAGCGCGAGGCTACCCAGCCTGTCCGGGTAGATGCATACGCGGTGCCACTGCACGGAGCTGCGTTCCGCGTACTGGTGCGGCTCCTCGTTGTCCAACGGGCGGCGGTTGTTGCGGATGCCCCCGGTGCCCAGCGAGAACAGCACGACGGTCTTCCCACTCCGCAGCCGCTTCTGCACAGGCTCCTGCCCCACCTTTCCCACCATTATAGCCTTCGCGAATCCACCAAACAAAAAGCGCACATTACATTTCGGCTCTCACCAAACAAGCCCAAGCGGAGAAGAGAACCAAGGGTTCCATAAAACCTTGTAGATGCCGTGGTCGAGGCCATTCTCGAGGGGGCGGGTGGTGTTGGGGGGCCTCGGCTGGTCCCGGTACTGACTCCCCTGATCGGCGGGTGGCGCAGGGTCGGGCTCGGCATCGGATCCCGCGGGGGACTGTGAGAACGGGGGCGAGGTGGTGGATAAGGGGCGGAGAGGAGAAGAGCCGAAGCGGCGGGAGAGGAGGAGGAAGCGGCGGCCGAGGAGGGAGGAGGTGGTGGCGGCCGCCATGGATGCGCGTCGCCGAGAGGAAGAGGGGGAGAGATCGCCGCTAAACCCTGTGCAAAGCGCCAAAGCCCTAGTTTTGGTGGGTTGCGTGCGGGGCCTTTGGTGGGCCGCTTGCTGGCAAGATGACTGATGCAATTCTAAAAACAATAGTAACAAGCTGAACAGCGTTAGGAGCCCATATATCTTGCATAGTTTTTTTTTTTTGAGAAACTATATCTTGCATAGCTAGGGATCCTCTCTCTGAAGAGGAAGGCGAATTGGGCTGGCCCAGGCCCGTGAAAGACAACAGTTTCTTTTTCTTATGTTTAAAAAATATACAAAGTGAAATGTGTATAGAAAACATGTTGACCATGTATTTAAAAAATGTTACTCTAAGAATTTAAAAAGAAAAAACGTTGACCACGTATTGAAAAATATTAATCTAAGCATTTAAAAAGAATGTTGAACAAGTGTATGAAAAATATTAAACTTGTATTTGAAAAATGTTAAATGTGTATATAAAAATGTTGACCATGTATTTTAATAAATTTAACTTGTATTTGAAAATGTTAAATGTGTATAGAAAAAATGTTCAATTTTAATTTTAAAAATGATGAATTTATAATGAAAAAATGTTGACCATGTATTCAAAAAATATTGAACTTGTATTTGAAAAATGTTAAATGTATATTGAAAAAATGTTGACCATGTATTAAAAAATTGTTAAACTTGTATTTATAAAATGTTAAATGTATACATAAAAATGTTTACCATGTATTAAAAAATATATAACATGTAATTAAAAATGTTAAATAAGCATTTAAATGTTTTTAACCGTGTATAAAAAACGTGTTGACCATGTATTCAACAAATGTTAATCTTGTATTTGAAAAATGTTTAACATGTATTAGAAAAATGATTTTAAATGTATTAGATATATACCAAAAATGTGTATAGAAAAACAAACCGACAGAACACAAAAAAACGGATGAAAAACGAGAAAGAATAAGAACGAACAAAATAACAAAAAAAGATAATCCAATGAAAACCGAGAAAGAAACAAAGAAGAAGAAGAAAAAATAGAGAAAATAAAGAAAATCAGTGGAAACAGAAAAAAGAACCTGAAGAAAACCGGTGTCAAAACAAAAAACAAAAAATTCGGTAGAGAAAACCGGCTCTCTTCCTCAAGTATGTTGCTCCATATATATGTAACACTAACTTGGTCATGGCGCACTGGCTAGTAGCACTACAAAGGAACAAGGATGTCCAGTGTTTGAATCATGGCCACGCTCCCTTTTTCTTCTCCCTTCATTTTAAAGGTTCACTAATGGGTCGGCCCAGTTTCTTGCATGAGGAGGTATTCTCTTTAGTGAGATCAACTTCCATCTCTCTTAAGGTGAGATATAAGCCTACTTTTGGTGGGTTTGCGTGCGGGGCCTTTGGTGGGCCGCTTGCTGGCAAGATGACTGAAGCAGTTCTAAAAACAATAGTAACAACTTGTACAAAGTTTGCGTCACCTATGCGAGATAGGTCGCCCAGGAAGCCGGTTACAACGAATGAACGGCGTTTTCTGGCCCATTTTATTTATATTTTAACGGCTAAGTCGAGCTTGTCGGCATGGAAAGTATCAGGTGCTCCAAACACTTAATGCTCCCATGCTTGAAAGTATAGTTTTCACTTTGAGTGAGATTTCGATGAAATTCATCAAATTTCATTAATTCCGGCAGTCACTGAAATATTTGCCTTTCGGACAAAATATTTCAGTAAATTCAGTAGCACACATGAATTCAAATATTTTTCAAAAATAATTCAATATATTCGAATATTAATTAAATTCAAGTGAATATTTAGGCCTTGAGCTTTTGTCAAAGCAAAACACACTCCAAAATAACACATATCATATGAACAAATAAAAACATAGGTCTAACCAACACATATCGATAATTATTGATGAAGAAGGGGGTGCCTCGGGGCATCCCCTAGCTTAGATACTTGAGTATTATTGAATACTAGTAGAGTGCCCGTGCGTTGCCACGGGCTTTTGAAATATATTGCTGGAGTTATATAAACATAATGCATGTTAAATTTCACATGAAGAGAATATATAGCACGGGCATATTCGGCTAATAATTAAAGTCCGCTTCACTTGCAATGTAAATTAATAACAAAGAATCAATCTTATGATGTATACATATAGAGCGATTATCGAACTAAAAATCTATTACAAATTAAGATCCACTTGCGCTTAAGAAATTCTCGCACAACATCACAAATATTGTCTTTAGCTTCATTCACACAATATTTGAAGAAGTATAACAAAAAAATCTTCCTCAACTCATACTCATCCTGCACAAGCAATATACGTAGTTAGCACAAATAATTCATATCAAAGGTCTTAAAATGTGTAACGGAGAATACTCATCGTGCAAACTTGACGAACTAATTCTTAACCGTTCCACCAGAGCATAAAAAAATAGGCACACACATCCCTGTAATTTCCTAAATTAATATTATCTTGAATAGAATGATAAAAAATGCTTGTGTTTTGAATGTTATGAGAATGGAACATATAAATTTATTGACTGTCTATGCTCTTTGGAATAACAAGCGGAAATAAACATTGCCATCTAGATATAGCAGAATTCCAGGCAGGTTGCTTTATTTCGAGTGTGTCGTTGAATTCCCTCGCAAATCTTTGTAATTTTAGTAAATACCTCAGAATTTTAACCCTTGATGGTTGTGATGTATGGATAGGGTCCAGAATATATACACGACGTGCATGTTTGACGATGACGTACAACATGTAGCAGTCGATGAATGTATGCAGAAGATAAATCTACAAGTGGTAGCTATTAGAAACAATAAACCGTGACAACAATGGACAAACGACCTTATTTACCATGTTGGACGATGAGATGTTGTCTATCACAGGCCATGATTTCCAGCAGTAAAAAGGTTATCCTAAAAAAGTCTCAATATAATGATGCAAAGAAAATCTAGACTCAATGCAGCTTCTTATTTTTAACCATCTAGAACCACATTATTACATTTCTTTTTTTGGACTAAGCATTGCTTACAAACATATGTATGTTTTTTTATAGTAGTGTTGTTTATCCTAAAAAGGTAAGGCTTTTTCCTAGTAGTGCTGCTTTTTATACCTCAACCATATATATCTCCTCCACGGCTGACACAAGGGACGTGGTGGTACTTGGCTCGCCAACTACCAAAACAACATGCCCCTGCCACATTGCTTACAAACCGCTTCAATGTGGTTTCAATAGTATATCCACAGCACCAATACAAGCAAGGAAATTTAACCTTTTAGAAAGCTAACTAACTTTTTACGTAATCATCAGTGTGTTGTTCTTCATTTGAAGTAGTCTCTGGCGCTTCAGAAGCTGCCTCGTGATTTAGTAGTTGTTATTGCTATTGGTAGTGGTGGTGGCAACGATGGCGTCACTGTTGATGCACTTTGATCTCCTCCAATTGGTCGCCGTCACCTCTGCTATGGGCTTCATTCATCAACGCCACCGCCACCAACAACTCCTTCCTGTGTAGAAGGAAAAATTAGAGACTATGTGTTGGATAGTCTTGCATTTTTAATTATAAGAGGCCAACGTATTCTGATTATACAAAGAATATCATTGTGTGCTTAAAACTATGGAACATGAAATCTTAATGAGATCATTAGAAAACATTAGCAAACTCAAGATTTTTTTTGCAGGGAGATTAATCAAAATACTAAGATACAATGATATGCATTTGCATGTTTTCAGTCACATGGATTATTTCTTATTCGCTTCTTATTTGGCTTTGACAGATTACTAGAAGTGGTGTATCATTAACATGCAATAGTTGCCCGTAAAAAAATATAATAGCTAAGAGTAGAGTTTCTGGAGAATAAAGTAAGGCATCGTCACAATCCATGGTGAAGATTCATGAAGATACAACATCCAAACTAAGAATATTGACCTCTGGCATTCTTTATGCATAATTGCATATATAGGTCCAATACTTAAATATTTCCCATCTCGTCGTCTGAACCAATCATATCCAACGTGCAGATGATCCAAGGTGTCGATCAAGGTGCTGAGAAGCAGTGTGTTTGTTGTTCAGTTGGTCTATGTAGGCCTGATGGTACCTTCACACAGGAAAAAAATCACTTAAACCTTGTTTGTGACTTCCACAATATAACATGCGGAATCAGATACAAACTCATAGTTCACAGACTGATGCCACCAGAGCAGAAAAAATGCAGAAAATTGCACTATACTTTTTTCCTGCTAGTATCAAATTCAAACACACTGTAAACTTCATGGGAGAAATTATTTGTTTATCCTAATGCCATTACTAAAATTATTTATTTTTTATTCATGAAAAAACGCATAGGTGGATATTGATCAAATATTAAATGGACAAAGATAAAGTGCTACCAGTCGCATGATCGTCAAGCCACAACCCGTTCCCTTCATTCTTCCTCTACCATCTTTGTCCCTAACAATTATGGCATGTCCCTGATGAACAAATCTGGGCAATGAGAGCATAAAAGAAGGGTAAGGAAGATGTGAAAGTGCAGCTAAGTAGAAAGACTGAATATGTGATTTTGTAGTGGTTAGCACATGTAGTAGAATGTGAATAAAAAAGATCAAAATGACCACCAATATCAGTATCAGTAAATTAGATGCCGTTGTTTCAAAGCTTGTATGTAGAATAACCATCATAAGCAAGTACCAAGGTTCAGCTTTCCACTGGACATAGAAGACGTTTAACACTAAGCAACATGCACAATATCAAAACCCAATGCAACCAAGCTAACTGCTAAAGGAATTGAGATGCGACTTTTCACGGAAGTAGAAATTGAAAGATCCTATATAGCCCCATTCGAAGTTTAACTACAAGTGATCACTGTGTTGAATCTATAACGTAAACCACATCCTTTAGTATAAAGGCAAGGCACTCAAATTTACAATCTGTGAGCTAAGCTAGATATATATTCACAGCAAAAAAACTGTCTACTTTGGTTAATTCAATTGCAAGTAGAAACAATTGCTTACTACTCAGTTTGGCAACATTGCAAGGTGAACTAAAATTACTCATACCTCGTGAAATCAGAAGTTAGTGTGTCACCAAACAAGGATATAATGCACGAGATATTTTCTTATAAGCAACTTAAGAGAAAATAGTCATGCCTTTTGACAGAGATTTCAAAAATAGTTAAGGGCTGGCTAATAACCGTAGGAGCGCCTGAAGATCTAGGAAATTTTGCAAAACCAACATTTGCAATTTCAAAACCTGTGCTAACGAACATTGGTCTCAGTTTTACAGATGGAAGTACATCAAATTGTACATTGGACACTATTTGTCCAACAACATCCATTAAACTCTGAATGGAATCCTTTTCCTTATCCATGATGATGGATATTAAATCAATCTCCTGTCAAAGGGAATTTTCAGCAAGTTGGGTACATGCATTATTTCAAAAAGTTGGCCTTAATAGTCATGAGATTTTTTTGATTTGAAGTTAAAGTCCCAGAAATCAGTCAATTTAAAGCCGAGACTGAAATAGTTCTTGAGCGAACTATCTTTGTTTTTACCTCGTACATATGTCTTGATGGAGCACCTTCCATACATACAACATGTCTCACCAGCTGTTTGATGCAAATATTTTCCAGTACCTCCTTGACCTCATGAAAAAGGGTCTTGTGGAGAACACTGCAACTGTAGCATTTCAAACCGTGGAATGAGGTAAGGACAAATCTACCCAGCGATTTGTATACAAAAGTAAAAATTCATTTATGAAACATAAACATCTAAGTCTCGTACTATCTAGCACAACTGGGAGGCACTTTAGTATATAAATAAGAGCATTGGTTGGTACTGCACAAGCTGTGAAGAAACGACACTACCAAAATGTTAACCAAACAGGCAATCAAATTAAACATGACTGTACTTAATAAAATTTGGAACTATACTTATCTTCTTCCTTGTTTATGCAACTAACAGTAGTGCACTAATCTGTGAATGCTGAAACATCATCAAACATGCACATCAAATATATAAAACAACGAACTCACCAAGAAAACAAACCAAACCTGGGTAATCTAACCAGCATCCAGTAATCCATTATTGGGGACTGAAATGTCAGTGAGGCGGCTGCATTGTTCCCAACTGCTCACACACATGCCTCTCCTCCCTTATCTTGGCCCTGCTAAATCGCAGATGAACCACGTGATGATGAGAGAGCAATGATGCAAGCACATTTTAAACAAGGCATATATAATATCAATGCATAAAGAATAATGGTAAAACTTTAAATGTGGCATCATCTGGACAAACAAATATGATTTAAATGTGGTTCAACATATTTGGTGATAAACTAACTACGAGTATTATCAAGACCTCGGAAATCTGATTAAGGTAATTGCTATATTAACACACTTATACCTCAACAAATTAAGAAATTCCTGTAATTTGATGATCACAAATGATTAGAAAAAATTGATAATTAATGGAAAGGTGAAGAAGTAGAAGTATGAATTACTGACCATTACTTGATGACCCATCTGCACAACTGAGTTACTTTTACGTAGTAATGGTATGATGCATATTTGAAAATCATACGATGGATGTGTACCTTCCTGCTCGATCCTAAACCATCAAGTAAAGAGTTATAATTTGATTGGTGTTACTTCCATGGTCCTGCATGGAACCAAATCATCATTCATTTTACCTTTTATGCAACTAAAACATATACTCAAAGAAAAGTCCAAACTACTGCAACCAAATAAAAGCACAACGATATAAAACTTGTTGTCGTTAGCAAGCACAATGATATAAAACGCGAGTATCCATCAGCTTTTAGTTGTCCAAAGACTAAGACGTAGAATGTACACCTTGATGCCTGGTTTGCATACCGACTTGTCACAAAAAAGTTGATCATTTGATCAATCTATATAAATCCTGAGGTATATATATCATGTTCATTGCGCACGGTTCAATAATGGGACAAAACAATTGTACTAACATGCACCTTTATGAACTTGGACCTTGTCCTGCTATACCTGGATAGCTGGGTTGTCGCCTTGGACCTCACCAAGAAGGCAGGAACAATGGCCGACGACACACATCAGGGTATGGGTGACCTTAGGCAGCTGGAAGAAGATACACGAAAGGTAGAGAAAGAGCGGCATGGCAGAGTGGCAGAGTAGAGGCATCTTCGCTCCGTGACCTCAGCCGATTGACCGCGGCGCCTCCAGTCTGCCTCCCCTGCGACCCCTCAGTCCGCCGCCGCAGCAGTCCCTCGATACCTCGATCGACCAGCCTTGCATCGACGCCGCCGCACGCCGTTCCAAGAGATATACCGAGAGGAGAGACATGGCGCATGCCCATGTAGAGAGGGGAAATGCGTACCACACGTGTAGCCTCCACCGTCATCCTATGCCCGTCATCTCCGCCCTGGCCGCCGCCGCTAGATCCGCCTAGCCGACACAGGAGATGCGCAGAGAATAGGGTTTGGCAGTCGCAGGTGAGATTCAACGTGGCAGTGCCGCATGCGCCATGGTGAAGAGCAGGGAGGTGATCTGGTGCTCCCATGATGGGTGGGCGAGGCAGAGCCGCGGAGGTACGTGACCGACGCCGGCCGTTGGTGCACCAACGCGTTCTCCTCGGCTCGCTACCCTGCCAAGCATGAGTTGACAATTGGCGTGTCTGCCTCGTATAGGACTCGACAGCCATGAGAAGGATCCCGAGGAGGACCACGTGAGGAAGATAGATCAAATATGCAAAGACGAAGCAATCTTGGGGGAGGGACAAGGAGAATCTGAGAGGATGAGGTTTCAGAGGAAAGTAGCGAGATTTAAGGGATTGATAGAATCATCACTTGCCAAATTAAACCAGATGTGGTCATATTCTGTGGTGGGAGGAGATCGAGGGGTTAGATGAGTGGGCTAATAGAAAACCGGACGAAAAAAGAGTGGTGGGAGGTGGGGCGGAAAAAACCGGACAAAAAAAACCCCGGAACGGAAGCTACCAAGTCCCCAATTAGGAGTAGAGATTTCTTTGGGGTTCCTTCGGAATCTCCAAGCTTGAGCTTTTGTCTGTCCTTATACTTCTCATATTGATCTCTCTCCTAGATCTTAAAATTTTCATCCGCACAAACCTTCACAAAACTTTATTAGAGGGGTTAGTATACATAAAAACAAATCAACTTCATGTACTGCCAAGACAAGATCAATAATTGTTTTCAAATGTTAGCTAATGTATACTATAATTTTCATAATTTATATCCCCCAATATAAGCTATGAATACTCAAGTATATGCTGATAACAAAACTCTAACAACAATCTGTCAAAAGTAGAATAGTCTGTAATAATTAATTTTGTATGTATACTTATGTAAATCCAATATTTTTAAAAAAATAGAAAGTAATAAAGATTTTTTCTGAAAGTATTGTGTAAAAGTTTGAGAAAGCAATAACATTCCAGCCAAATATGGCAATTTAGATACCATAACGAAAGTTTCTGCTTTGGCACATCACATATCAAACTTGCAAATTTAACACCCCCAAGGCTACCCTCGGCACTTTATTGACAGAAAATGATACACATGATGTTACTACAAATAATTAAAATCATTGACTCACCATAACAAAGAACATAAAATATCTTAGTTGCCTCCCACAAGCTCTTTTCTTTAATGCCATTTAGCTAGACATTAGATCATGAAAGACGCGCATTACTGCGTCCATTCATTTTAGCACCATAATGTTAGTGATTGACGCATTTGTATGGAAAATAGTGTTTTAATGACGCGGTATAATTGCACACACTTGGACATATCAAGTTCAGCTGTGGCCGCAAAGAAAACTTCTAGTTTTGTGACGAATGAAAACAAATGTCAAAGAGAAAGAATACAACCTATTTAAATTTCTAGTTCAGTACTAAAACACACACTTCCTGTTTGGTGAAATATAGAAGTTGTAGCATCATACTCACCGTAAAATTGCTAGATCTGGGAAATATATAGTATAGTTTTACAAACAGTAAGAGGATTGCACTTTCAAAAATATCCCCAAATAGGAACATGTGCCATTCAGATAAACATTTCAATGAGAATGTTGAGATAGAAAGCTGGTAATCTACTCACTGTCACAATGTTGAAAGAAGAACCATGGAAGTTTACATTAGTTCTTATGTCTCATGAAATACAGTTTAAAGCAAGTAATTGTTTGAAATATACAAATGCTGATACACATAATAAATAATCTCTAACTACATCACATCTGCACCAAGCATCAGAAGCAAATCTTGTAGTGCACAATGTGATTGATTTTCATCTCTCCTGGCATTTCTAGGAATTGAACTGAACCCAACCAATTGCCTTTGGAACACATAAAATCCATTAGCAGCTATTCTATAAAGAGGTGAATAAAACAGGGGAAATTCGTTAGGGACTCTTTATTCTTCCACAGAGTAATAGAAAAAAAATAAGAATGAACTAAACAACGATGAACTGAAATGTCATATGGTATAGGATATTGATTGTAGATATATCTACTTGGTACAAATACGATAGCTCATCTGTAAAGTTACACAATAATGGTTTTAAAACTCAACAGTTTTTTCTCACTGAATATCAGCAGAAACCTAGTACCAAATACACCTCACATTTGATCCTTACATAATATCATCGTGATTGAAAATTTTCTATGGCTTTTACTTACTTGTCTTTCCTACATCTTTGAAGCTAGGCAAAAAAATATGTAGACCTATTCTAATATAATTGAGTCTCAGTGTATGTGTGTGCATGTGTGAATGCCCATATACCTATTTGCACGCTATTGGTGGAGTAAAATTAGATACTTGCCTCAAGATAGGAAGAATATTAAAATAAGTAAATTTGTACTGACATAATCATGTGATTTTGCTTCTTTTAGGGAAATTTATCCGATTTTACATAGCCGAGAGATGCCTAGTGAAGCATAAAATTTGTAATACTGACACTCACACTATTAGCGGCAAATGCTAAAGTATAATAGATTAGAATCTGTGCAACACGTACTTGTCAGTTTAGCATTTAGTGTGTCCATATTTTGTACTTAGTAAGAAACATACTGGAAATATAATTAACCTCATCTATTCGTTTCAATTGTTCCCATACTGCATGGCAATGATACCTAATGATATCTGCTAACCATAGTAGTTTCAATCGTATGCAAGCAAGTGGCTAGGCGCCAATAAAGGTTAGCTTTATAACAGAACCATGTAGTCCAAGAGACACTAAATTTTTACAGCACGAATCCTGCACTGATGTGCTTATGCAAAAATAAACTGAGAAGGAGGCAAGAATAAAATGGTTCTATTTGTCTTGTAAAAAACCAATTCTACGTGTCTTGTAACATGGATCAGAAGCTTGTTCAACCAGGGAGTAGAACCAGCGGAGAGCACCATGCCTTGCACATGAAAATTAAGAATCAATATTCAAGTAAGGTACAAATTTCGGAGTGATGAATGCGAATCTTCAAGGTTCTCTTTGACCTCATCTAACTGATCTGGTATAGGAAAAATAACTTAACAACATACTCAAGTGACCTCTATCGGTTGTGTTTGCCCGCCGCCAGAACGTCTCCCTCGCTATCTCCTTTTTTTACGGGGGACTCTCCCTATCTCCATGATCTGCCCAAATCAATTTACCACATCCAACATAGCAACACCTGCAAAATTGAGATTGAGATGACATCAGGGGTGATTGTTTCATGGAAGAAGGAAATCATACACGAACGGGAAAGCGATATAGAGGAAACTGTTCTTCGAGGTCAAGGTCGGGAAGGGAGCGCACGAGGTCGCCATGGCGCTGATCTGTGCCACTGGGAAGGGGGGTGATTCACCGTTGCTACTGACCAGCTGCTCGCTCTGCCTTCGCTAGTGTGGCTAGGTTAAGCCGAGAGTGGGAAAGGAAGGGTGTGCAGATAGTGTTAGGTCGAGAGAGGGGAAGGAAGGGGTGTGTGCGAGGGAAGGTTATGAAGAGACGTTGATTACCAACACTTGATGTTGAGATGGACTTCATGGGGAGAGTGTAACAGCCCGAAACCAACGCTCCAGAAGATTCTCGTTTTATTCCGTTGTCATCGAGTGATTCGTGTGGTTGTCGCATTCATCATCGCATCATTCGCATCATCCGCATTGCATCAGTACTCCGTTGTCGTCAGTTTTCAAAACTTGCATCCGTTAGCAGTTGCCGGTTCTCCCCGTCGTCCGTTTCGAGTCCAACCACACACGCACGCGCCTGCGGCATCGATGAAATATTGTTTTTAAAGGTGGGTATGAAACTTTCTCGGAATGGGTCGAAACTTGGCGAGCGGTCTTGTTGGGGATATAACCCCGTGGTAAGACCCGCCCAGGAGGGGTCGGGTCGTACCTGGCGGCTCGTAGCCAAGACCTGTAAGGTGGGCCGGAAGATGAAGGCCAGGCCGCGTGGCGGCTTACCTGACGGGCCACGACGAAGGCCCAGAGACAAAAGATGGTGTGAAGACCCGGGCGGTTAAGCCGCCCGAAGACGGCTTGCCCAAGATAGCAAGGCGGCTTAGAGACAGGATCAACTACGATGTATGAGTCGGTTTAGGACTCGTGTAACCCAGAGCCTCGACCTCCTATATAAAGGTGAGGCCCTGGGGCGGCTTAGAGGGAAACCAATCAATCGAGAACTAGGTCAAGCGAATCCGCTCCCTTGTAATCGATACTCCAAGCAATACAACACAAGCAGGACGTAGGCTTTTACCTCTTCAGGAGGGGCCGAACCTGGGTAAGCTCGTGTCCCTCGTCTCGACCAACCCCTTTGAGTCCACCGCCTTAGCGATGGCCTCGAACCTAAGTCTTCGGACATTTGCTGTGACAAAACCACGACAGTTGGCGCCCACCGTGGGGCTAGCGCTCGGTGGTGTTGAGTTCTCAAAGGGCTCTCTCCCAGGGATCGAGGGGTATGCTGTTGGCAGGATGACCAAGAGTCGCCGCGGCCGGCTCTACATCGACGACGCCGGCTGGGGCCCCGAGGCCGATTCAATTGAGTACGGTTTCCGGGTCCCCTTCGGCGGAATCCACGTCTTCATCGGCAAGATCGGCGGATCCGAACCCGGGCCGGACATCTGCACCGACATCGTCGAGCCGGCCCGGCGCGAGCAACCTGCCCGACGCGTGCAACCCGCCCTTCGTCGGCTTCACCCAGGGCATGGAGCTTGAAGGTTCTATGTCACGGGAAGAAACTCTCATCTGTTCAGAGGATGGATCCTCAAGCGGAGAGACGGAATCAATCTATCAGCTTCACAACGGTGGGCTCGGGGGCTACGTCGAGCCTTACCCCGAGTCGGAGTATCATGAGCCGCCCGAACCACGCTGCCGTCTTCATGGCGGGTTCAGCAGCGGCTCCTGGCAGCTCAGCCACCGGTGCGACTGGGTCTGGAGCTGGCAGGCCACCGGCTCAGGTTCTTCTGGATCTGATGAATGAGCTTACGACCCTGATGGCGACTGAGGTCACTGCTGAAAACCAAGCGGCCCGTAATGCGGAGATCGCGAGGTTGAAGAACCAGATGACCGGAGTCCAACAGGAAATCAATGCGCTGAAGGCTCAGATGGATGCTGAGGCGGAGCGCCTTAGGGCGGACGCTTTCCGTTTCGAGTTAGAGCAGCAGTCTGCGGCAGCGGTTCAGCGGATGAGGCATCAATCCCGCTTGCCAGATCAGTATGAAGCCAGAAATCTTTTCAACACGCCAGGGACGGGACGGAACGTACCTTTGACCGTGACCCGGACGGCGGAAGTACCTGGAAGCCGGGCGGCGGTTCAGCATCAGCGGCCAGACCCGCCCTGCCGGAACCCGACCCCACCACAGCCTTTTCCAACGCCGCCGAGTCATTATTCTAACCCGGCTGAGAACATGGTGGCGGCGGCAACCCGGCTTGGTACAATCCCCATCCCCGATGAGGCGCCTTTTGCAGAAGAGGTGCGGAACGCTATTGGATACCTGCAGACGGCGGTGGCCCAGCAGGAGAAGTATACTTACAGCCGGAGCCGCGTGCATTCAACTCCCATCCCCAGCCGCAGCTACAGCCGGCGTTATGAGTCGCCGGCGGTTTCTAGCAGTGAACGACATCGGAACCCGCCGCGAGTCGATCGGGCGGCTCTGGATGCTCAGGCGCTGGTGGATCGGGCGAGAGCACAGCGGGAGGCGGCGGCTCTGGCGGCGGCGGCGGCTCATCAGGAACCCACAGTTGCACCTTCCGTCTCAGTAGGGGCAGGAGTAACCTCCAGGATTGTGGGAGTACCGTGCTTAGCGCCGGCTCTACGGAATGAGCGTCTGCCGAAGGATTTTAAAGGTCCTCGCAAGGTGCCCAATTATACTGCAGACCTACCTCCAGAGGCTTGGATCGAAAGCTATGAGCTGGCCATGGAGATGTTGGACGTCAGTGATGCAGTATGTGCCAAATACTTCATCATGATGCTGGAAGGGCCGGCTCGCACGTGGTTAAAGGGCTTGCCACCCAATACCATTAATTCCTGGGCCGAGTTGAAGGCGAAATTCATCAAAAATTTCCAAGGAACGTGCAAGCAGCCCATGACGATTGTGGATCTGGACCATTGCGTGCAGCATAATGACGAGTCGGTTCATCACTGGGTCCGGCAGGTCTCAACCATCATCCACTCTTCGGAACAGATTACGGCGGCTCAAGTAGTTTTGATTCTGGAGAAGAATTGCCATTTTACACCGCTGAAGCAGAAGCTTGGCCGGCTTAAACGCTCATGCCAAGACATGGGGGAGCTCATGGCGGCTCTCACCAAGTATGCAGACTCTGATAACACGAAAGACCCAGGCTCTGATGATGAGAAATCAGGTCACGGGAAGAAAGGTAACAATGGCAAGGGTCAACAGCAAAACGCGGCTGGAAACAGCAACTCGGGCAAACGGAAGAACCCGGACGGCGGGTCAGAATTGGTGGCGAACACCAGCACTGGGAACAATCGCGCTAAGGGCAATGGGAACTTCAGGGCACCCTTTAACAAGGGTAAAGCTCCTTTCAACTTGGAGGAGATGCTCAATAAACCTTGTCCGGAGCACAGCCGGCCTGATAAGCCAGCAGGTCACACTTGGAGGGATTGCAGTATTATGCGGCAGTTCAGGGATTACAGCCTTCAACAGCACCGTAATAACGGTAATGGTCCGTCAGGCGGCTCAGGGCCGGGCGGGTCAGGAGCCGGCTTTGGTGCTGGCGGCTCAGGATCCGGTTACTAGGGTCAAGGCAATCAAGGAGGTCATCATCAACAGCATGGCGGTGGAGGCCAGCAGCAGAATAACCAATCGGGGTACCAGACTAACCCGAAACAGCTTAGTGGGGGTCAGTATCATGTTTTTACAACCAGCCTCGACAAGCGAGACCGGAAGGTATGCAAGCGGGCGGTTAACGCGGTCATGCCGGCTCTCCCACAGTATTTGAAGTGGTCCGAGTATGACATAACTTGGAGTAGGGAGGATCACCCGCCGCGTGTTGATAACCCGGGGCAACTGGCTTTGGTAGTTGCCCCCCAAGTAGGAGGATATGTGTTCACTAAAGTGCTTATGGATGGTGGCAGCAGCATCAACATCCTGTATTATGACACTTTCAGTCGGATGGGTTTGCTTGATAAGGATCTTAAGCCCTCTTCAACAGTTTTTCACGGTGTGGTGCCCGGAAAATCGGCTTATCCAGTGGGGAAGATTTCTTTGGAGGTAGCTTTTGGTGATGAATTTAACTACAGGGTGGAGTCTTTGTGGTTTGAAGTGGTCAAAATCAAAAGCCCATATCACACTTTGTTTGGACGCCCGGCTTACGCCAAGTTCATGGCAAGGCCTTGCTATGTTTACTTACAGCTCAAGATGCCCGGGTTGAACGGGACGATTACCGTGCATGGTGATCGGAAGACAGCTCTTGAGTGTGAGGAAGGTGACGCAGCTTACGCAGAGTCAAGTTGTGCGGAGGCAGAGCTCAAGTTTTATAAGGAAAATGTTGACCCAGAAGACATGACTCCACTCAAGAAGCCTAACACGGAATCTGAGCCGCCCCTCAAGTTTGCGGCAGATGATACCAAGCAGGTAGATTTCACTCCGGGTGACTCATCACAACAGTTCACTATCGGGGCTAACATGGACCCCGCATAGGAAAGCGCGCTCATCGAATTCATCCGTGAGAATCGGGACATCTTTGCATGGAAGCCGTCTGACATGCCAGGTGTACCGAGAGAATTCGCTGAGCACCACCTTAATGTGGATCCTAAGTTCAAGCCGATCAAGCAGTTCCTTCGCCGTTTCAATGAAGAGCGGCATAAAGCAATTGGGGAAGAGGTGGCCCGGCTCTTAGCAGCAGGGTTCATCGTGGAGGTTTTTCACCCGGAGTGGTTAGCTAACCCGGTGTTGGTGCTTAAGAAGAACGACACGTGGCGTATGTGTGTGGATTACACGGATCTTAACAAGGCATGTCCAGTTGACCCGTTTGCTCTCCCCCGTATCGACCAGATTATTGATGCAACGGCGGGTTGTGAGAGTTTATGCTTCCTGGACGCTTATTCAGGTTATCACCAGATCAAGATGGCAGTTAAAGACCAAGAAAAGACGGCTTTCATTACGCCTTTTGGTGCTTTCTGCTATGTGTCTATGCCTTTCGGGCTCAAGAGTGCCCATGCGACTTACCAGCGTTGTGTGTAGAACTGTCTTCATAGTCAAATTGGGCGCAATGTTCATGCTTATGTGGATGATATCGTGGTCAAGTCAAGAAAGAAGGAGACTCTACTTGACGACCTGAGAGAAACATTTGATAATTTACGGGTCTAATAGATGATGCTTAACCTGGCTAAGTGCATCTTTGGAGTTCCTGCAGGCAAGCTCTTGGGATTTCTAGTCTCTGAGCGTGGCATTGAAGCTAATCCGGACAAGATAAAGGCTATCACCTCCTTGTCTGAGCCGGCGTGCATCAACGACGTTCAGCGCCTGGCGGGTCGAATCGCTGCGTTAAGCCGGTTCATAAGCCGCCTGGGTGAGAAGGCTATTCCTCTGTATCAAATGATGAAGAAAACAGACAACTTTGTCTAGGAGTAAGGCGGCGGGTGAAGCGTTTGAGGCGCTCAAGAAACAGCTGTCTGAGCCGCCGGTCTTGGCTGCTCCGGCTGAGAAGGAACTTTTACTCCTCTACGTGGCGGCTAACAATAGGGTAGTCAGCGCCACGATTGTTGTGGAGCGTAAGGAGGCAGGGAAAGAATACCCGGTTCAGAGGCCGGTTTACTACGTCAGTGAAGTTCTGATAGAGTCCAAGCAAAGGTACCCACATTGGCAGAAACTGATATACGGGGTGTTCATGGCGAATCGTAAGTTGAAGCACTACTTCTTTGGACACCAGATCACTGTGGTTAGCTCTGCTCCGTTGGGAGACATAATTCAAAACAGAGAAGCCACTGGCACGATTGCTAAGTGGGCATTGGAGCTTGGGCCTCTAAATCTAAAATATGTGCCCCGCACGGCTGTCAAGTCTCAAGCCTTAGTGGACTTTATTAACGACTGGACAGAGTGTCAGTCGCCCGAGGAGAAGCCGGATAACACATACTGGACAATTCACTTTGATGGATCCAGACAATTGGAAGGATCAGGGGCTGGAGTTGTCTTAACTTCCCCTAGAGGTGACAAGTTTTGTTATGTGTTAAGGTTGATGTTTCCCTGTACTAACAATGCAGCTGAGTATGAGGCTTTACTCCACGGCCTCCGTGTAGCTAAGGAGATGAACCTGAGCCGGGTTAGATGTCTTGGCGACTCAGACCTCGTGGCTCAGCAAGTTTCAGGCACGTGGGATTCCAAGGACCCACGGATGGCGGCTTATCGTCAGGCGGTGGATATCATTGCTGGTCACTTCAAGGGTTATCAGGTGGATCATATTGACCGTCGCAAGAACGAGGCGGCTGATGCATTATCAAGACTTGGCTCTCAGCATAAGCCGATGCCGCCTAACGTTTTCTTGGATGTGCTATATCACCCGTCAGTTAAGCTACCTTCAGAGGAGGACCTGGCTATACCTGACCCGGAGGGGCAGCTGGTGGCGGCTCTGCATGCTATCCCTGACTGGACGTTGCCTTACCTAGAGTACTTGACTTGCGGCGAGTTACCCGAGGACGAGACCTTGGCAAGGCAAATCATAAGGCGATCTAAGTCCATGACGATCGTCAATGGCGAGTTACATAAGCGCAGCGTCACCGGCGTTTTTCAACGTTGTGTTTCACCTGAAGAAGGTAAGGAAATCTTAAATGAGATTCACGCTGGCGATTGTGGTCATCACGCCGGCTCAAAATCTCTGGTGGCCAAGGCTTTTCGGCATGGTTTCTTCTGGCTGACGGCTCATAAGGACGCAGAAGACTTGGTTCTCAAGTGCGATGGATGTCAGAAGTTCGGGCGACGTGCTCACGTGCCGTCTCAGGAGTTGCGTATGATTCCAATTACCTGGCCGTTTGCGGTCTGGGGGCTTGATATGGTCGGGCCCTTCAAGAGATCTAAAGACAAGAAGACCCACCTTTTGGTGGCAGTGGATAAGTTTACCAAGTGGGTGGAGGTTGAGCCGGTCGGCAAGTGTGACGCGGCTACGGCGGTTCAGTTTGTCAAAAAATTGATCTACTGCTTTGGTTACCCTCATAGTATCATCACAGATAATGGCACAAACCTATCCAAGGGGGCTATGCAGGCGTTCTGTGAAAGTGAGCACATCCGGCTTGACGTCTCTGCTGTTGCTCATCCACAATCCAATGGTCAGGCGGAGCGAGCTAACCAGGAGATCTTGAGAGGTATCAAGCCCCGGCTTATGGTTCCTCTGCAGCGAACGCCGGGTTGTTGGGTAGAAGAGTTGCCATCAGTTTTATGGAGCATCAGAACTACTCCCAACAGGTCAACAGGCTATACGCCTTTCTTCATGGTTTATGGCGCAGAAGCCATGTTACCAAGTGATATACGTCATGACTCGCCGCGGGTGGCGGCTTACGTTGAGACAGACAATGAGACAGCGCGTCAGGACGCGTTAGATGCTTTGGATGAAGAGCGTGATCTGGCGGTGGCTCGATCGGCGATTTATCAACAAGACCTGCGTCGCTATCATAGCCGCAGGGTTAAGACCTGGACGTTTCAAGAAGGCGACTTGGTGTTACGTCTAATTCAAGATCAGACGGATGCGCACAAGTTATCTCCTCCATGGGAAGGACCTTTTGTGGTTAGCAGAAACCTCAACAATGGGTCATACTATCTCATTGACGTACGAGACGAGTCATGCACTTCTGGGCAGGAGACCCACCAGCCGTGGAATATCGCTCATCTGCGACCGTACTATACTTGAGTCATCGACTCCCCCCATTGTACATCATCATTGTATATATCACTTATATATATATAATAAAGTTGGCATCCCTGCAAGCCGGGGCCTCTGTCGTTTTACGTATCTCAGATTGTGCAAAGATGGATACAACCACAAGGTCATTTGGGGGCTTCCAACCCGCCGGGTTTAGCTTACACACCCTCTTGATCGGTTCTTCAGCCACCGTAAGGCCGGGTTATATACCCAAAAAGTTGACTCCGTCAACAAGGTCATTTGGGGGCTTCTAACCCGCCAGGTTTAGCTTACACACCCTCTTGATCGGCTCTTCAGCCACCGCAAGTTTGAGTTAAACCTGCCTGTATGCTGCTGCTCCGCTAGGTGACCCGCCGAACTCTTACCAGTTAATCTCGATTAGAGACCCTGAGCTGTTCAAACATATTTGACAGTCACTCTCGCTAGAGACCCTGTATTGGTCAAGGTTAAACCGGCGGCTCTTGTCATGTGAGGGCCGGCTTACGGAAAGCGAGGATAAGCTCACCCATCTGCTGCCGACTCTCCGCTATGTGGCCCGTTCGTACTCTCAAACAGTTACTCTTTTAAAAGACCCTGCACTGTTTAAGGTTCAAACGATGGATTTATGTCACGTGAGAGTTAGCTTATGGGCCCTGGGGTACTCATGCCCTGTTGCGTCTCTCTCTGGTTCGTTGCGCTCTTATCAGTTAATCTCGCCTAGAGACCCTGAGCTGTTCAAAGGAATTGACGCTCACTCTCGTTAGAGACCCTGTGTTGTTAAGAGTTCAAGTAGCGAATCCACCCAGAAGAACCGGCATATGAGTTTTCGAAAAAGCAAGGTCATGAAAGACTTAACATCTCCGGGTTGTGCTTTTTCAAGCCGCCCTCACAGCAATACAGAACATATTCTGTCTTGTTTGTTTTTGCAAGGTTTATCTCCTAAGATGAGCCGCCGTGAAATCTGATATTCTGAGCGGAACACAAGACAGATAAAGCATGCATCAAGTTGTGCAAAGGTTCATACGTGCGCGATGGCACGGCTCAGGCAAACAAAGTTTTTCTATGCCTATTACAAACTCTCCAGGGAGCCCAAAATACCACGGACTTAAAAAATTTGTACACTGCTAGCCTTGGCGGGTCAATAAGCCGGGTTATAAGTTTCAGAAGCAAGTGATCAGCTCGATGGCGGGTCATCTTGCGCCGGGTCTTCGACCTCTTCGATCTGAAGATTGTCCACATCCCAGTTGCAGTTTGTTAAAGCTTCAAACTGAGCCTCGTCAAAGAGGGGGGACGGGTCAATTTCAGGAGCAAAGAGTTGCTTACGGCGTGCAGGAGTCAAGTCCCTGGCCTCGAAGGTTGGGCAGCGTAGTCGTTTACTGTCCGCGCTGTAAGCCGCCTGGTAGGTAGTTAGATCAACTTCATCCGCCAGTGTTGATGCGAGTACTCTGGAGGTTTTCATACACTTGGCATAGTCAGCTTCTGTGAAATCTGAGCCGTCGTCTTTCTTGGACGGAAAGCCATCCATCATCTCTTCTGCAGTCAGTTCAGGGGCAAAGGCCAAAGACCGGCTTAGCGCGGCCATTGCTCCCTTCCTGGCGGCTGATCGTTTGAGCTCTTCGATTTGCTTCGGCAGAGTTGACCGGAGTTCTATCACTCCCTTCATGAATTTGGGGATGCTTCTTTCATCCAGCATTGCTTTGATGGTGCAAAGGGTCCCGCAGTATAGCTGTTCTGTCAAGGTGTATACTGCTTTCAGCTTCAACAAGCTGTCAGAAGATAGCTGGCGGCTTCTTTGGCCTGCAAGGAAAGATTTGGTGTTATAACCCGCCCGCACAGTTTTTAAACAAGGCAAGGAAATTTGCTAAGTATTCAGTGCTTACCAAAGATAGCAGAAGTCATCCTAGAGATATGATGCTTGAGGGTTTGCAGCTCATCTGACACAAGCTTAAGTTGCTGGTCAGCATCATCTGCGCACTTGGTCAGGGCGGCTTGGGTAGACTCCGCACTCTTTTTGAAGGCATCAAAGTCAGCTTGAACCTTCTTAAGGTCCTTAACAGCAACCTGCCAGTTTTCTTCCGCCTCAGACCGGGCGGTTTGTTGCGAAGCAAGGCTTTCTTTCACGCCGGTCAGATTAGATTCGACCGTGTCCAAGGCTTCCTGTGTTGCACAAAAACAGAAATAACACAGTCCAGGAGGTTTAAATAGCCAGGATAAGATATTCGTACATGGTTGATGAAGCTGCTATGCTACAAGTCTCAAGCAGATTGCAAGCAATATACTTGACACTTGGGGGCTAATGTCTGTGTTTGCTCTCCAAGTTTACAATGAAGTTCCGGCTCATCTTCGTAAAGTTAAGCCGGCACTTGGGGGCTACACACGGCGCTCTCCAAGTTTACAGTGAAGTTTCGGCTCATCTTCGTAAAGTTAAGCCGGCACTTGGGGGCTACACACGGCGCTTTCCAAGTTTACAGTGAAGTTCCGGCTCATCATTTTCATACTGACCCGGACTTGGGGGCTACCCTTGATCTACTCTTCAACTAAGTACCGGCTTAATATATATATTAACCCGATACTTGGGGGCTACAAGTTAGGCAATTTGAATTATGATAAGGATTGGAAGACCCGGTCTACTATTTGCAATACTAAACCAGCTCTTGGGGGCTACATAAGGGTATAAGGAAAAGCAAGAGAGGAGGAGTACCTCCTATTTCTTTTTCATCAGTCCAACAAGCTTCAACTCCATATTGCGGCTTGTGGAGAGGCGATTCAGATAACCAGCATGAAGTTCATCTGCAGTCATTTTTTCCAACACGGGGAATTCAAACTCAAGCTTTTCTGGTGAGCCTGTATCAGCCTGGCAGGTGTGCTTGGTTAATACATGGGGATCAGGGAATTGATAACCCGTCCCAGTGACAACAACGTCTGGATGAGCTGTGTCTTCAGCGGCTGTTGAAGGGCTCGGCAGCTTAGGATCAGCCTTCGGAGGACTCTCAGGAGTGACCATATCATCATCAGCCGGCTCAGAAGGCTGAAGAATGTCGGCAGATGCATCTGTTCTAGCCTCAGTGGGCTCAACATGAGGTGCAGGGGAATCCGGCTTAGCAGTTTCCGTCTCTTGGGCAGCAGGGGCAACGGTAGACCCGCCGGTCTTCCTTCATTTTGCTTGAGCCCTGGAAAACAAAAGATTGTCACATAAAGGACAAGGATGGTAAAAACGTATGATGCAAATTCAAAGGTACGTACTCCGGGTTGATCTTCAGAGGAGGCAGCTTGGGTGCAGTAGAGTCGCCAGATGAAGGAGGTGACTCCTAGAAAAGTTAAGACGATGAAAAACAGAGTAAGGTTACAATGCAAGACAATTAAAATTGGATTTAGATAAAAGAGTACCTCAGTAGGCCGTTTCCGAGGAGCCGGAGAGTTTGGCAAGCCGGTTAAAAGCTCTTCAGAGCCGGTGCTCCGGGTCTGACGTCTGGAGGTATGCTGTTGCTTTTTCAAAAGAAAATTGGGGTCTAAATAAGCAAGAGGATGAGAAAATGGGACTTTCCGGATGACCCGCCGTACTTTCTCTGGTGGAAAGTTTTCTGAGTCAGAGGAGATGTAAGTTACCTCAGGGGCATCTGCATGGCTGGTTTCCGTTTCCTCCTGTGAATAATTGTTGTCAATAGGTTGCATAAAGAGACGACCAAGGGATTCAAGTTCTACCTCTGAGTCGTCAAGCTCAGGCGGTTCCTGAGCGACAGTTTTCTTCTTCTGGACGCGGGTTTTACCCACTTTAGGTTTCCTCACAGGAGGGTTATACTTCTTCTTCCAGAAAGAAGAGCCGGCCTATGCATAAGCCGCCAACAAAGGTTAGAAGGAGCAAGACAAACTTAAAGTTTGACCAAATTTGTGGAAAAGTGTCTTACAGCTGGAGCCGGGTTCTTGACACAGAACGGTTTCAGCCCAACTTTGTTGCAAACCGCTTGCTTTTCGCCAAGAAGTCCTTTGACGGAGGAGTTGATATCTTGTTCTGTCAGAGGGGTCGAACTGAAGCAGAGGGTGTCATTGGGTTCACCTGTGAATTGATGCATGAGTCCGTCATGCCGGCTCAGTGGCAGGATCTTCCAGCTAACCCAGCAGCGGGTTAAGTCGACGCCAGTCAAACCGTTGGACATTAAGGCCCTGATCTTCGCGAAAGCCGGAGCATATTTCGCTCGCTCCGCGGCGGACATCCGATCTGGGAGTTCTCCAGTGTTGCAGAGCCGGGTAGGCCGGTAACCCGGCAACGGATTCTCTCCTTCAGGAGAAGTATCTTTGCAGTAAAACCAAGTCTTGTTCCAATCCTTGGGGTGACTTAGTAGGATAGCTGCTGGATAGGGCAAATCTCTCCGTCTCTGGATAGAAACGCCGCCAAGCTCCAAACTTGGTCCAGCCGCTACTTCAGTTTGGCGGTTGACGTAATGGTAGTCACGGAAGAGGTCGACGGACGGCTCTTCTTGCAGGTAAACTTCACATAAGACTTGAAACTGACACATGTTGGTGACAGAATTTGGGCCTATGTCTTGAGGGTGAAGCTTGAAGAAATGAAGAACATCCCGGAAAAACTTTGACCCGGGCGGGCTAAATCCACGAAGGAGGTGATCAGTGAACACGACAACTTCCCCTTCCTTGGGAGTAGGTCTTGATTCTGGCCCTGGAACCCGCCAATGGATAACATCCTGAGCCGGCAGGATACCCGATTCTACGAAATCAAGTAAGAGTTGTTCGGTGACTCCGGAGCTGACCCAATAGCATGACGAGGGTGCTTTCGACATAATGGTGGATCAAACTGTGAGAAGGTGCAGACTATGGCGGGTTAGAAAAATATTAACTAGTCAAGGCAGCTGTGGTCAACATAATGGTGAGGTGTTAAGCCGCCGAAGTGTTTTTATCAGAGGGCCGCCAATGCATCGGCGGGTTAGATGGACAAGGCGATGCTGGAAAATACAGCTAAGTACGGATAAACTGGTTTCGCATATTACCACTATAGCTGCAAGATCTACGGGCGAAGGTAAAAATGAAACATATTCAAAAACCCTAAAAAGACAGAAGAAGGACAGGCGGGCAGCACGCGGTGGAGGTTGCTATGCAGATCCAAAGCAAGAGGGCATTGGCATTAGAAGGGCAACCGCAATGGATAGACAAGTAATATGAGGTTTAAGGGGCCATCTACAATTTATATTACGAAGAACAGCGAAGAACCTACGAAGAACACTAGAGAAAACCCGATGAAGTCGGGGGATCCTAATGGAGATGATTCTAGGTTCGGGAAAGGTTGAGAACGGTACCTCCTGGATGCGGGCAGCCCGACGGAGTTTCTGGTCCAAGTCAGGTCGATGCAGCGGCCGGCGTTGGGGACGACGGCGGGGTCCGATTACGTGCGGCGGAGCTCTGGAGGCGAGGCTGACTAAGGGAGGAAGATGACAGCGACGACAGAGAAAGGGAAAAAGGCACCACGTGTCCCTATTTATGGGATGGGATGGCAACAGTGCGCGTAAAAATCGAAGAGGCACAGTGAAGATTGACCGAAAGGAGCGCCTCGATTTTCGGGCCGACCATTCAATGAGAGGATCCGTTGCAAACGTCACAGAATCTTTTTAGCAAATTCGATGTGACGTCATGGCGGGTTATGAGTTTTCTTTTTCAGGTGACAAAAATGTGAGACTCGCCGCCAAATGAGTTTGAAGATTGACATGAGCAGGCTCAAATCAACCTGGGGCCTAATGTTGGGGATATAACCCCGTGGTAAGACCCGCCCAGGAGGGGCCGGGTCGTACCTGGTGGCTCGTAGCCAAGACCTGTAAGGTGGGCCGGAAGATGAAGGCCAGGCCGCGTGGCAGCTTACCTGACGGGCCACGACGAAGGCCCAGAGACAAAAGATGGTGTGAAGACCCGGGCGGTTAAGCCGCCCGAAGACGGCTTGCCCAAGATAGCAAGGCGGCTTAGAGACAGGATCAACTACGATGTATGAGTCGGTTTAGGACTCGTGTAACCCAGAGCCTCGACCTCCTATATAAAGGTGAGGCCCTGGGGCGGCTTAGAGGGAAACCAATCAATCGAGAACTAGGTCAAGCGAATCCGCTCCCTTGTAATCGATAATCCAAGCAATACAACACAAGCAGGACGTAGGCTTTTACCTCTTCAGGAGGGGCCGAACCTGGGTAAGCTCGTGTCCCTCGTCTCGACCAACCCCTTTGAGTCCACCGCCTTAGCGATGGCCTCGAACCTAAGTCTTCGGACATCTGCTGTGACAAAACCACGACAGGTCTTGTTATGTTGTAGGTAGACCGCCTGCCAAATTTCGTCGCAATCGGAGGTCGTTTGATACCCCGACGAACAACTGTAGCGGCACCGTCATCGGTCAAATTGTGGGGCGTTTTCGGTTTTCAAAAAACCCTGTCACGGGCTGCCTTCTTCGCTCTCTTCTCTAAACCTAGCCCACCTACACATCCCACAACCCACCTAGCCCCTTCCGCTTCCGGACCGTCCGATCCCGATCGAACGGTCCGAAAATGGTGCAAAACTGCTAACCCTAGCCCCATTTGCTATAAAAGGAAGCCTCCCCGTCCATTTTTGGCCTTTCCCTAGTCTCCACCTACCTCTAGCCTCCCTCCTCCTCGTTTTTCGTGCCTAGCCAGCGCCCCGCCGCCACTTGGCGCCGCCCCGAAGGGCCGGCCGCCGCCTGAGCCGCCGCCAGCCGTCGCGCGAGCCAACCCGCGCCCGCCACGTGGCCACTCCCTGCCCTCCAGCGCCTCCCACCTCGCCGCGGCCCGCCCGGGCCCGTGGTAGGCCCGCTCGAGCCCATCGGGGCCCGGGGCAGCCTGCACACCAGCCCGCATCGCCGCTGCCCTAGCGAGCCAGCTCCTCCCGAGCGCCGCCGCGCGAGCTTGCAGCGCCCCGCCGCCCGCGCCTCGCTCCGCCCGCCAGCCGAAGCGCCGTTGAGCCTCGCATCGCCGCCGCCATGCTTTGCTTCGCCCCGAGCCGAGTCCGCCGCCCTCCGGCCCCGTCGCCGCCGGCCTGGAGGTGGCCTCCCCTGCCTCTGCCGTGGGACCGGCCCGTCCCTGGATAGCGGGGTCCGGCCGTCCAAGCGCCGGCTCGTCCCCGCACCGCCCCGTCCCAGATCCCTTCGTCCCAGTTCTCCCAAGGGTAAAATCCTCTTAAGTCCTTTTTCGTGTGTAGATTTTTATCTTATTGGCATTTTGCGACGCCCGTATCTCGGAAACCGTGCATCGTATGAACATGTGTAATATATGAAAAATCATCTACATTTCGCACTCTACATGATGGCATCATTGGCATATATATTAGGATTCATTTAGATGTTGTTAAATTTGTTGCAAAAGTGCATCCCATCGTAGTTGCGAAATCTGTTATTTTATTCGATGTTGCGCGGATGGTTGCATCTCACCCATAGGTCTTTTGCATGTGGTTTCTTCATGAGATGTGCCCTATTATAAGTGTACTTTGATGGCATGCCCCTGGTTGCTAGGTAGAACATCATTAACATGTCAATATGTTGCTCTAAAGTAGCTATCATGATAAATTTGAAATCTGTTAACGTTAAGTTCAATTTTGCGGAGTTCGTTTTAAGCAATTCATGACCCGTATGAACATGTGCCAATGGTATGTTTTGTAGTGTGTCATGTCTTCTTGCTTTTAGTGTCCTTTCCATGCTCATAAGTGATTGGCATGCTACTGTTATTACCATGTCTACATGTTGGAAATATGCCCTAGAGGCAATAATAAAAGTAATTATTATATTTCCTTGTTCATGATAATCGTTTATTATCCATGCTATAATTGTATTGAATGGAAACTCAATTGCATGTGTGGATACATAGACAACACTGTGTCCCTAGTATGCCTCTAGTAGACTAGCTTGTTGATCAAAGATGGTCAAGGTTTCCTGGCCATAGACATGAGATGTCATTTGATAACGGGATCACATCATTGGGAGAATGATGTGATGGACAAGACCCAAACTATGAACGTAGCATATGATCGTGTCAGTTTATTGCTATTGTTTTCTGCATGTCAAGTATCTGTTCCTATGACCATGAGATCATGCAACTCACTGACACCGGAGGAATACCTTGTGCGTATCAAACGTCACAACGTAACTGGGTGACTATAAAGATGCTCTACAGGTATCTCCGAAGGTGTCTGTTGAGCTGGCATGGATCGAGACTGGGATTTGTTACTCCGTATGACGGAGAGGTATCTCAGGGCCCACTCGGTAATACAACATCACAATAAGCCTTGCAAGCAATGTGACTAAAGTGTTAGCCACGGTATCTTGTATTACGGAACGAGTAAAGAGACTTGCCGGTAACGAGATTGAACTAGGTATAGAGATACCGACGATCGAATCTCGGGCAAGTAACATACCGAAGAACAAAGGGAACGGCGTACGGGATTAACTGAATCCTTGACATAGAGGTTCAACCGATAAAGATCTTCGTAGAATATGTAGGAGCCAATATGGACATCCAGGTCCCGCTATTGGTTATTGACCGTAGAGGTGTCTCGGTCATGTCTACATAGTTCTCGAACCCGCAGGGTCTGCACACTTAACGTTCGGTGTCGTTTCGGTAGTATTGAGTTATGTATGGTGGTGACCGAAGGTTGTTCGGAGTCCTAGATGAGATCCCGGACGTCACGAGGAGCTCCGGAATGGTCCGGAGGTAAAGATTGATATATAGGAAGTTCCGTTTTGGCCACCGGAAAAGTTTCGGGTATTTCTGGTAGTGTACCGGGAGTGCCGGAGGGTCATCGGGAGGGGCCACCCACGCCGGGAGGCCACATGGGCCTGAGGGGGGGGGGGTGCACCAGCTCTTAGTGGGCTGGGCAAACCATTCCCACAAGGCCCATGCGGCTAGGATGTGGGAAAAAGGAAAAAGGCCAAGAGGGGGGAAGGTTTTCCAAGTAGGATTGGAATCCTACTTGGAGTAGGATTGGAGGTGGACTCCTCCACCTCCTCTCCACTTCGGCCGAACCCAAGGGGGAGCCCTAGGGCGGCTGCCTCCTCCCCCTCCCTCCTATATATACTAGAGGAATAGAGCCCCAAATCACAAGTCCACGTGCTAGTTCTCTATTCCCTAGTTCCTCCACCAAATAGATTCCGACGGTGCTTAGGCGAAGCCCTGCCGGAATAGTTCCACCACCGCCGCCGCCGCGCCGTCGCGCTGCCGGAGAACTCATCTACCTCTCCGCTCCCTCTTGCTGGATCAAGAAGGCGGAGATCGTCATCGAGCCGTACGTGTGCTGAACGCGGAGGTGCCGTTCGTTCGGCACTAGATCGTGATTGGATCGCGGGACGGCTAGCGATTTGGATCGCGAAGACGTTCGACTACATCAACCGCGTTTCTTAACGTTTCCCGCTTAGCGATCTACAAGGGTATGTAGATCCACTCTCCCTCTCGTAGATGCTCATCACCATGGATAGATCTTGCGTGTGCGTAGTAAAAATTTTGTTTCCCATGCAACGTTCCCCAACACTACATGCCTAGTCAAACTGCAGATTTGGGAGATTGTTAAATTTCACAAAGTCTGAAACTGTTATTTTGTAGTCATGTTGCCATGTGATTTGCTAGAGTTTTAGGACTCTTTTGTTGTTGTCACCATGGAGTCTTTTGCTAAGCATGTTATCCTCTATCATATTGTGCCAATAGTTTGCATGAATAGGTTTAGCATCATAATTAATTCCGCTGTCCAAGACGTCAATCTGTTAAAAACTGGTGCACATGTCTACTCTAATTTTCACTAAGTCTGAGAATCTGTCTTCTTCATGATGCCATGTTGTGTTGATGTTTGCCACGAATCTGTGGATAATTCGATGTTGCCATAATGGAATGAATTGTAGTGCATCATGTTCTCTACCATGCTGTTAAGTTTCATGCCATGATATGCCCTGTAGAATATAGTTTTATTGCTGCCAATATCCCTTCGTGAAAAACTGCTTTGCTAAAAACTGTTATTTTCACTAAGTCCTAATCTGCTATATTTTATTGCCATGTTGTGAGCTTCCTTTCATGTGATCCATGACTCTTTTGAGTATGATATGTGAAGATGAAATGAAGTGTGTGTTATATGATGCTGCCCCATGCTTAGCTTGTGCATTTTAGAATCTTGTAGCTAGTTGTTTTCATGTGTGCAAATTGCCATGTTGCTGTTTTGGGCAGATTATGTCCATAACTTGTATTGGTTGTGTTTGTTGAACCGTAGCTCCGTTTTGAACATGTTGCATATGAAACTTGCTTAAAATCTCATGTAGTTTCATAATATCTTGTTGCCTTCATGATTTGACATGTTATGGTTGATGTTTGCATGCATTTTGCATTCACGTCATGTTCATCTTGTGTGTGGCATATCTTTTAGACCGTAGCTCAGTTTCAAACGTTCTATATATGTAAATAGACTAAAATGATGAGTAGAATCTCATGGTGCATTTTGTTTTGCTGTTTAACAAATATAAAACATGGTTAGTTCAGATCTGGTTCAATTTCTAAATTAACTCATGAGGTCATTTCGGAAATACTATATGTTGTTTCTGGCCTCATTTAAGGTGCATAGATAGTGTAGTTTATTTATGCTTCACCTCTTGCCATGTTAAACAACATTTAAAATTGCCATGTAAATAAACGGGAGTGAACTAAATGATTCAAATGTGGAGTTTCGTCAATATGCAACTCGTTGCATATTGAACTTCACTTAATGTGTAGGAGTTGATTGTTGTGTTTTCCCATGTCATGCATAACATGCATCATCCTTGTTGTGCATCATGTCATGCATTTGTTGTGGTGTTTATCATGTGTTGATTGTTGTTTCTAGATTGCTTCTTGTCGATAGAGTTTCGAAAGCGTTCAGAGTGTGAGGATTCGTTTGACTACGTTGGCTCGTCTTCTTCACGAATTCGTTCTTCTTCCAAGCGGGATCTTGATACGTCTCCAACGTATCTACTTTTCCTCACTCTTTTGCCCTTGTTTTGGACTCTAATTTGCATGATTTGAATGGAACTAACCCGTACTGACGTTGTTTTCAGCAGAACTACCATGGTGTTGTTTTTGTGCAGAAATAAATGTTCTCGAAATGGAATGGAACTTTTTGGAGATTTATTTTGGAAAATATAAAAAATACTGGAGCCAAAAACCACCGGAGAGGGGGCCCAGGCTGGGCACAATACACCAGGGCGCGCCAGCCCCCTCTCGGCGTGCCCTGGTGGGTTGTGCCCACCTCATGGCCCCACTTGCCCTAACTCCGCCACTATAAATTCCTATTTTTGGAGAAAAAAATCAAGGAGAAAGAATTATCGCGTTTCACGAGAAGGAGCCGCCGCCACCTCCTGTTCTTCATCGGGAGGCCAAATCTGGAGCCCGTTTGGGGCTCCGGAGAGGGGAATCTTCGGTCTTCGTCATCACCAACCTTTCTCCATCGCCAATTCCATGATACTCCCCACCAGGAGTGAGTAATTCCTTCGTAGGCTTGCTGGTCGATGAGGAGTTGGATGAGATTCATCATGTAATCGAGTTAGTTTTGTTAGGGCTTGATCACTAGTACCCATTATGTTCTGAGATTGATGTTGCTATGACTTTGCTATGCCTAATGCTTGTCACTAGGACCCGAGTGCCATGATTTCATATCTGAACCGTACCGAGGAGAAGACCACGATGAAATTGTTGAGTGGCTCTCATTTGCACTATTGTTTATCCAACAAAGAGCCATATTACTTTATCTTCTCCTCTTGAATAAAATGTTTGCAGATTCCAGCTTAGTCCACGACACTCTTGCACTATTATTATCTTCTTATCGTTCGATCGTGCAAATGAAAGGCAATAATGACGACATTTGATGAATTGACTGTGGCAGAGGAAGGCGGGTATGAACTCAACTTGTTTTTGTTTTTGTAAATATGTTTAACCTAGTATCTCTTGATTTAGCTCATTATGATCAAACATGTTTGCAATGACCATTAGAGATTATAGTTGTTCATGCCATGCTTAAGTAGCTAGGAGTGGATAATGATTTATTTTGGGTGTCAACATGCATTAAAATGGTTGTGATGTGGTATGATGATATGGTATCCTCCTAATGTTTCAAGTGGCTTGACTTGGCACCTGTTCACGCATGTAGTTGAATCAAAACCAACATAGCCTTCATGATATTTATGTTCATGGTGTCCATATGCTACTCATGCTAGTATTCAATGTTGATTATATGTAATGCATGTTCATGACCGTTTTCGCTCTCTAGCTGGCCGCTTCTCAATCTAATTGCTAGCCTTCGCCTGTACTAAGCGGAAATACTACTTGTGCATCAAAACCCTTGAACCAAGTTATGCCAGATGAGTCCACCATATCTACCTATATGCGGTATTACCCTGCCGTTCCAAAGTAAATTTGCATGTGCCACCTCTAAAATTTCAAATGAACATCTGTTTTGTGTGCCTGGACCGCTCATGAAGCGACAGGGGGCGGTCAGTATCTTCTATGCTAAGCGGGTTATTCTCATGATGAGTGTTTATTCACTTGTCCTTACACGAGAGGGGCGGTATAGGGATTCCCAGTCCCGAAATCAAAAATCATAAATAATTAAACAAAACTCCCCTAGGAATGTTGTTGGTTTGGACGGTACCCGTGGATGCGGCTCGCCGTGGAGTGTGATTGTTGGTGTAGGGGGAGTAAACCTTTACTTTTACCGCTTGGGAACCGCCGCTAATTTGTTTAGCATGGAAGATATTGATAACTCTTGGTCGTGATGTTGACAGGAAGGGTGTACCTCTCAAAATTATATCTATCTCTGTTTTAAACTTCGAGCTCTGGCACCACTGCAAATCCATGCTTCCCTCTGCGAAGGGACTATCAATTTACTTTTATGTTGAGTCATCACCTTCTCAAATAAGCGCCAGACCTGAGAGCACTATTGTCATCCTCATGCATTGTGTATAGTTGATGTTGGGTGCAGCATGACTGGATCTTTTCTACCATGAATTACAATGTTTAGTCGCTGCTTGAACTTTGGAGGTGCTGTGCATTTATGTTTTGCGGTCTCAGAAAGGGCTAGCGAGATACCACTATTGTCATATTATATCATGATTGTTTTGACAAAGTGTTTGCGCTTGAGATATCTTATTATTGCTCGCTAGTTGCTTATGTTATTGTTATGAGTAAATATAATTTCTAAGAGTTATTGTTGACATGGTTAGTCATAATCTTTGCTGAAAACCTGGGTGCTACTTAAGCATATATATGTAAACAAGAACAAAAGAGTTCGTAAAAGTTTTTCTTTATCACTTTCAGTTTGTCAACTGAATTGCTTGAGGACAAGCAAAGGTTTAAGCTTGGGGGAGTTGATACGTCTCCAACGTATCTACTTTTCCTCACTCTTTTGCCCTTGTTTTGGACTCTAATTTGCATGATTTGAATGGAACTAACCCGGACTGACGCTGTTTTCAGCAAAACTACCATGGTGTTGTTTTTGTGCAGAAATAAAAGTTCTCGGAATGGAACAAAACTTTTTGGAGATTTATTTTGGAAAATATAAAAAATACTGGAGCCAAAAACCACCGGAGAGGGGGCCCAGGCTGGGCACAATACACCAGGGCGCGCCAGCCCCCCTCGGCGCGCCCTGGTGGGTTGTGCCCACCTCGTGGCCCCACTTGCCCTAACTCCGCCACTATAAATTCCTATTTTTGGAGAAAAAATCAAGGAGAAAGAATTATCGTGTTTCACGAGACGGAGCCGCCGCCACCTCCCGTTCTTCATCGGGAGGCCAGATCTGGAGCCCGTTTGGGGCTTCGGAGAGGGGAATCTTCGGTCTTCGTCATCACCAACCTTTCTCCATCGCCAATTCCATGATGCTCCCGATCGGGAGTGAGTAATTCCTTCGTAGGCTTGTTGGTCAGTGAGGAGTTGGATGAGATTCATCATGTAATCGAGTTAGTTTTGTTAGGGCTTGATCACTAGTACCCATTATGTTCTGAGATTGATGTTGCTATGACTTTGCTATGCCTAATGCTTGTCACTAGGGCCCGAGTGACATGATTTCAGATCTGAACCGTTTATGTTATCATCTCTATATCAATGTTCTTGATCCGATCTTGCCTAGTCATATGCACCTATTACGCGTTATGATCCGTCAACCCCATAGTGACAATATTTGGGATACTTCGCGGTGATGACCGTAGTTTGAGGAGTTCATGTATTCACCATGTGTTAATGCTTTGTTCCGGTTCTCTATTAAAAGGAGGCCTTAATATCCCTTAGTTTCCTTATGGACCCCGCTGCCACTGGAGGGTAGGACAAAAGATGTCATGCAAGTTCTTTTCCATAAGCACGTATGACCATTTATGGAATACATGCCTACATTACATTGATGAACTGAGCTAGTTTTGTATCGCCCTAGGTTATGACTGGTACATGACGAATATCATCCAACGAGTTACCGATCTAGTGCCTACGACCTTTCCACTTATTGTTCTTGCTAAGTTACTATTGCTACTATTGCTGTTCCAACTGCTACAAAACTACTGCTACTACTGTTACCACTACTGTTGCCGTCACTACTGCTATCAAACTATCATATTACTGTGCTACTGATCACTTTGTTGCAGATATTTAATCTCCAGGTGTGGTTGAATTGACAACTCAACTGCTAATACTCTCAAGTATTCTCTGGCTCCCCTTGTGTCGAATCTATAAATTTGGGTTGAATACTCTACCCTCAAAAACTGTTGCGATCCCCTATACTTGTGGGTTATCAGATCTCAGGCAAGATGACCATTTCCTTGGATACCATTACTATCATTGCCATGCTAGATGTCTCGTTTCTATCGCTTGTCTCGCTACCTACCACTTGTTTGTCAAGCCTCCCAAATGCCATGAAAAGCCTCTAGCCCCTCCACATCCCAGCAAACCATTGTTTGGCTATGTTACCGCTTGCTCAGCCCTTTTTATAGCGTTGCTAGTTGCAGGTGCAAGTTGTTCCATGTGTCAACATGGATATCCTTTTGTTATATCACAATATTATTGCTATTTAATTTAATGCACATATATACTTGGTAAAGGGTGGAAGGCTTGGCCTTTTGCTCGGTGTTTTGTTCCACTCTTGCCGCCCTAGTTACTTGTGAACCGGTGTTATGTTACATATTGAGCGCTCCTAACATGCTCGGGGTTGTTATGGGGACCCCCTTGATTTTTGTTTTGGGATAAAAACTCATCTGGCAAGGCCCAACATTGGTACTACATTTGCCCAACATAATAATACTGATAATTAATTTGGCGCATAGGGAGTTAGCGCTACCCGAGGTTCGTTTCAACATAATATAAAGGGGCCAGTGCTGCCGGTGCAGGTCCAAAACAGAGTCGTGTGCGGGGCCAACCCGGGGCATCTCGGGAGATTTCTATCAGGCCACTGTACGCTGTGCTCATCCGGTCGTGTCCTGAGAAGGAGATACGCGGATCCTATCGGGTTCGTCGACACGTCGGGCGGCCTTGTTGGATTTGTTTTACCTTTCTCGAACGTCTTGTGCGCGGGATTTCGAGGACACTTCGAGCTATCTCGAGGTTGAGATTTTCCAACGGAATTTCCAAGGAGATCACAGATTTCGTGGTCGAGGGTATTCCCGCGGCATGTGGTTAGTTTGTGATGGATGAGTTGGAGCACCCCTGGAGGGTTAAATCTTTCGGAAAGCCGTGCCCGCGGTTACGTGGTAACTTGGAAACTTTGTTTAACACCCGGTCATAGCAAACTTGAAGTAAACTCATATAAAATACACCAACCGTGTGCGTAACCGTGACTGTCTCTTCTCGTGATTTCTGAACCGAGAGAGAACACAGTGGGGTTATGTTTGTTCGTAAGTAGGTGTTCAGGATCTCTTAGAGATCATTACTAGTTCACGTCCGTTCATGCGACGACCATCCCCCTTTATTCTTGTACTCGTAAGTTAGCCACTCAAATAAATGCTTAGTGCTTGCTGCAACCTCACCACTTAACCATATCTCACCCATTAAGCTTTAATAGTCTTGATACCCTTGGAAATGAGATTGCTGAGTCCCTGTGGCTCACAGATTACTACAACAACAGTTGCAGGTACAGGGAATGCGATGATTTGACATGAGCACGATGCTTGTTTGATTTGGAGTTCTTCTTCTTCTTCTCCTTCATCGATCATAGGATGGCTTCCAGGCCGGCAGCCTGGAATAGCAAGGATGGATGTCATTTTATCGTTTGTTTTTGTCCGTAGTCGGACCCTACTCTTCTGTATGATGTTTGGATATGTTGTTGTATTGATGTGATATGATGTAGCTTGTGGCGAGTGTAAGCCAATTCCATATACTCATCTCTTCTTTACATGTACTTGTAATGATATCCATTATTGCAAAACGACGAGATGCGCTTCTATCACTGTCGAGGCCCTCGTGCCAAAATAAGGATAGGATCGCATCTTGGGCGTTACAGAGAGGCCCAATCAACCACGTGACTCAGAAAAATCTTCCAGAGCAGCATCCACTTAGGACAGCCAACCCACGAAGGGAGAAAAGTGGTGTCTCGGGGAAGATCGAATTGCTAGAGATCGTTTCGTACGGTAGGAAGTGATAAATATATGCAATAGATAAAACATGACAACAATAAAACAAATAATAACGAGTGATTGCAATGATTGAAAAATAGATCCGAGACCGTAGCATCACTAGAGGCATCTCTCCAAGTAAGATAGATGTGTTGTGGTGAACAAATTACAGTTGGGCAGCGATTAAATTGCAATATTTATGATTATGATTATTCATGGCACAATTCAATATAGGCATTACATCTGTGATATCTAGACCGCTAATTCAACTACATCTACAGCTAATACTCCACCTAAAGATCATGATTCAGCATAAATCTCAAGGTATTAAGTTCAGAAGAAATAGAAAATTGCATAAAGTAAAATGATATAATGTAGACAATAAAACTATCATCCAAGAGTGATAAAGAAGCTGTTGTTTTATCCTTAGTAGCAACAATACAATACATGTCTTGTCGCCTCTTGTCACTGGGATATAAAACATTGCAAGATTAAACCTACTACCATACACCATTTCTTCTGAAGAACTACCCATCAAACTTGGCCAAAGAAGACAAATAGATCGAAGAGCATCTATGACTACCAATATGTAGCAAAGAAACCAAAATAAACTCAATAGAAATCATGAATAGATTTAATTATAAAGTGAATTAATCATATCCCAACAAACACAACACCGATTACATCAAATTGATTCCAATCATGTGAGGCATCTCACGAGAACTTTGTATTGAGTTGACGCATAAGGGAGAGAGATGCCATCTAGCTACTGCTATGGACCCAAGGTCCTTAGGAAACTACTCACACCTGGATGTGGTGGCAGTAAGGTTGACAAAGATGGCTCTAGAGATGTATTCCCCCTTCGGCAGCACGTTGGAACAGGCCTCCAGATTGGATCTCCCCGCAACAGGACCTTGCGGTGGCGGAAAAAATCGCGTAAAATTGGTATGAAGGGTTTAGGAAAATATATGATTTATAGGCGGAAGGGGCATGTAAGGTGGTGCAGAGGGGCGCCAAATTGGGCCACCAGACTGCGTAGCCAGGCCACATGGGGCCCCTGGGTGGACCCGCGGTAGCTTATGGTCCTTTCTGGTATCTCCGTCTTCCCAAAAAAATCATCAAAACTATTCGGGGTATTTTGACGTTCGGAGTTATCGATTTTTTTGTAAAACAAAAAACATGCAGAAAATTAAAACTGGCTCTGGGCACCGAACTAATAGGTTAGTCCAGAGAAATAATATAAATTGATATAAAAAGTATATAAAAGTGGTATGGTGATAGTATGAAACAATAAAAATTATAGATGCGTAAGGTAATACTAGTTATCTTGTATCGTGATCTAATATGTTGATTGTTCGTTCGATAGGCGGATCAACCTTGAGTGGTCGAACTCCTCCACTGAAAGCACAACATGCTCCCTTGGTGGTTTTGATAATTCATGACAACATACATTGTCTCTTGGACTAATACTTTTACCTAGTGAATTTCAGATAAAAGTCCATGGAGAGATGGGTTGGCAAAAAGGGCTGTGTGGAGATACCCCAAGATGCAAGGAAATGGATTGGCAAAGCTTCAAGCAAGAGGACTCTACATTTTACTTTGTGAGAAATCACTTTGAGTCCATAGGAAAGCCAATACTATTAAAAGGGGGTAAGGTACTGTTGGTGAACAAAAAGCTCATACGTGCACAAGTGATAGTCACCAAAAACACCCACAAGCTCTTCCACAAAAGTCTGTCCAAAGCCACATATCCAAAATCGGTGCAACCAACACTTCCCACTCGGTGCCACCGATATCCAAACAAAGACAGACCCATGCCAAACCCTAGCTTGTCGGTGCAACCGATTCTGCATCGGTGCCACCGAGTTTAGGTTGCCAACTCTCTGTTTAGCCATCTTCAGTCTTCGGTACCACCGAGATTTGCCTATCGGTCTCACCGAGTTTCTGGACCAACTCTCTGGATAGCCATTCACCTGATCGGTACCACCAAGAAATGTGGATCGGCGCCACCGAGTTTCTGGACCAACTCTCTGGTAAGCCTTGGTCAAGAATCGGTACCACTGAGATGTGAAGATCGGCGTCACCGAGTTTGTGCAATCTGACCGTTGGTCACCTGATCGGTACCACCGAGAGTTATATATCGGTCTCACCGAGATTCAAAAGTTGTCACCTTTTGGTCACTTCGGTACCACCGAGATTCACACATCGGTGTCACCGAGTTGGTCACTTTAGGTGTAACGGTTGGATTTTTGGAGATGCCTATATATACCCCTTCACCACCACCTACTCGAAAGAGAAGCACTCAGAACTATTCCATACTTGCCCCATCATATTTTCTAAGAGAGAGCCAGCTACTCATGTGTTGATATCATACCATTCCATTCCAACCATATGAATCTTGATCTCTAGCCTCCCCAAGTTGCTTTCCACCAATCCCATCTCTTCCACCAAGCCAAATCTGTGAGAGAGTGATTGTGTGTTGACGAGTCTATCATCTTGAAGCACAAGAGCAAGGAGTTCATCGTCATTACCGAGCCTATTACCTTTTGGAGGGTGGTGCCTCCTAGATTGGTTAGGTGTCGCTTGGGAGCCTCCTACTTCGTGTTGTGGAGTTGAACCAAGAAGTTTGTAAGGGCAAGGAGATCGCCTACTTCGTGAAGATCTACCCATAGTGAGGCTAGTCCTGCGTGGACGGAAGCCGTTATGGAATAGTCAAGGTTGCTACTTCGTGGACCCTTATGGGTGGAGCCCTCCGTGGACTCTCGCGACCGTTACCCTCCGTGGGTTCAAGACTCCATAAACGTGGACGTACGATAGCACCACCTATCGGAACCACGGGAAAAATCTTTGCGTCTCCAATTGTGTTTGATCTTCCTATCTCAACTCTTTACTTCATGTGCAATGTCTTTACTTTCCGCTGCCATACTTGTTGACATGCATGTGTAGGGTGTGCTAGTCTTGCTATGATTGTTAAAATCTGCCAACCAATTAACTTGGGAAAATGTTAGGTTTTAAATTCCTACTAGTAGTCTATTCACCCCCCCCTCTAGACACTCTTCTAGTGATCCCTCAATTGGTATCAGAGCTTTGGTCTCCATTGCTTCGGTTTCATCACCGTGGAGGAAGATGGATGTGTCTAGTATAGGGAGTTTGAGTTGTAGAGTGACCATTCTTGATGGAGAGTACTATAGTTAATGGAAAACTTTGATGCTTGAGCTGTTTAATGAGTTTCAATTGAGCAAATATGTTAAGAGCCCCTATGTACCTCCCATTGATCCTTTACATCCCACACACGAAGAGGAAATTGATATGCTATGCAATCTTAGAACTGTTAATCTCATTGTTAGAGCATTTCCTAGAAATGTGCTTAATCAAATGAAGTATTTTGAATGTGCTTATACTTTGTGGAATGACTTGAAGAAACGATATCCAAGTTATTCATTGAGTAATCTTGATGAAATTCTTCATAAAACTATTGCCTTTCACAAAATGACGCCTAGTAATCCTAAGTTTGATGACTATCTATTTGAGCTTAGAGACCTCATGCGTGCTAAAGGAGATGTCATAACCATTAGCAACATCATTGTAGAAGCCATTCGAATTCACAATCTTGAACATTGTCATGATCACAATCCTAACGAATCTCTTGTTCTTTGTGACGAGGATTTCCCACTTGATGATGACAATGTGGAACGTGGCTACTATGATGAAGATGAGCTGTTCGACATCGAGTATGAGAAGATCATGAAGAATCTAAGTCTCATGGCAAACTTCAAGGATTACATGTCCGGAGGAAAAGAGTGGATCCTCGATAGCGGATGCACCGATCATATGACCGGAGATAGAGAAATATTTGAAGAGATCACACCAAACCATGGACCGCGAAGGTACGTAACGTTTGGAGACAACTCCAAGGGTAAGGCACTTGTTCTTGGTAAGATGGCCATATCCCATGATAGCTCTATTCAAAATGTTATGCTTGTTGAATCTCTTGGCTACAATCTTCTTTCCGTATCTAGACTTGCCGACTTTGGTTTTAATGTGCTATTCACGAAAGTAGATTGCCAAGTGTTTCGTCAAGACAATCATAACATGGTCTTTACCGGTTTCCGTAGAGGTGATCTATACATTGTCGATTTCACTAAGAGATCCAAACCTCGTACTTGTCTTATTGCAAAATCTTCTAAAGGTTGGCTTTGGCATAGAAGACTAGGACATGTTGGCATGCGTAACTTAGACAAGCTTATGAAAGGTGATCATATACTTGGTGTTAAAGATGTTATCTTTGACAAAGATAGACTTTGTAGTGCTTGTCAAGCTGGAAAGCAAGTAGGTGGAAGTCATCCCGTTAAGAATATCATGACTACTAGGAGACCACTCGAGTTACTTCACATGGATCTTTTTGGTCCCAATGCTTATAAGAGCCTCGGTGGAAATTCCTATGGTCTAGTTATAGTTGATGATTTTTCCAGATTTACGTGGGTATTCTTTCTTGATGATAAGTCGCAGGTACAAAAGATCTTCAAGAATTTCGTCCGCAAAGCGCAAAATCAGTTTGAAGTGAAGATCAAGAAGGTTCGGAGCGATAACGGATCGGAGTTCAAGAACACCCATGTGGATACCTTTCTTGACGAAGAAGGTGTCTCACATGAGTTCTCAGCTAAGTACACACCTCAACAAAATGGAGTTGTTGAGAGGAAGAACCGAACTCTTATTGAGATGGCAAGAACGATGCTTGACGAATACAAGACGCCAAGACACTTTTGGGCAGAAGCCGTGGAAACAGCGTGTCATGCCACAAACCGACTCTACTTGCACAAGCTTCTCGATAAAACGGCATACGAGCTACTCACCGGTAACAAACCCCAAGTTGGATACTTTCGAGTATTCGGCTCAAAGTGCTACATTCTTGATCAGCATCGTCGTACTAAATTTGCTCCTAAATCTCATGAAGGATTCCTACTTGGTTATGGATCGAACTCTCACACTTACCGTGTCTACAACAACTTCACTCGAAAAGTTGAAGAGACGGTAGATGTGAAGTTTGATGAATCTAATGGTTCGCAAGTCGAACAATTGCCAAATGATGTAGGTGATAAGGACCCTTCGGAAGCTATCCAGGACTTGTCCATTGGCAAGATTCGTCCCATGGAGGTGAAGGAAAGTACTTCATCAACTCAAGTGGAAGCCCCTACTTCACGTCAAGGTGAACCTCAACACGACATGGAGGCATCCACAAGCGGTACACGACAAGATGATGAAGAGGAGGAAGTACATCATGAAGATCCACCACAACCTCCTTCACCACCACCTCAAGGGAACGACACCTTCAACAACAACGAAGATGAAGGATATGATGATGAAGAAGAAGCTCCACCATCCAACAAGCCTAAGCTACCCCGAGTTCGAGCAAGAGTGACCAAGAACCATCCTCTAAACCAAATCTTTGGTGACATACAAACCAGGAGAATCACTCGCTCTAAAACTCACCTAGCTAACTTTTGTGAGCATTATTCTTTCATCTCTAGCATTGAACCCTTGAAGGTAGAACAAGCTCTTGAAGACCCGGATTGGGTGAACGCAATGCATGAAGATCTTCACAACTTCAAGAGGAACGAAGTGTGGACACTCGTGGAGAAGCCCGAGGACGAGCACAACATCATCGGAACCAAATGGGTGTTTCGAAACAAGCAAGAAGAAGACGGTCAAGTCGTACGCAACAAGGCACGTCTCGTAGCCCAAGGATATACGCAAGTCGAAGGTATGGACTACGGTGAGACCTATGCCCCCGTCGCTAGACTTGAAGCTATTCACATTCTTCTTGCTTATGCCAATCACCATGATATCACGCTTTATCAAATGGATATTAAAAGTGCATTTTTAAATGGTGAGATTGAAGAAGAAGTCTATGTTAAGCAACCACCTGGTTTTGTGAATCCTAAGAAACCTAATCATGTTTACAAGCTTCGTAAAGCTCTTTATGGTCTTAAGCAAGCCCCTCGTGCTTGGTACAAATGCTTAACAAAGTTTCTCATTGAAAAAGGCTTTGAAATTGGTAAAATTGACACAACCTTATTCACTAAAAGAGTTAATGGTGAACTATTTGTGTGCGAAATCTACGTGGATGATATTATCTTTGGTTCCACTAACCCACAATTTAGTGAAAGATTTGGAAGGTTGATGTCCGAGAAGTATGAGATGTCCATGATGTGTGAGATGAAATTCTTTCTTGGTTTGCAAATCAAGCAAACGAGAGAAGGAACTTTCATCTCTCAAACTAAGTATACCAAGGACTTGATCAAGAAGTTCAACATGCAAGAGTGCAAAGGTATGAAAACTCCTATGCCTACTAGTGGACATGTTGATCTTACCAAGGAGGACAAACCGATTGATCAAAAGGTTTATCGATCTATGATTGGTTCATTGCTATATCTATGTGCCTCCCGTCCCGATATTATGCTTAGTGTTTGCATGTGTGCTAGATATCAAGCCGCACCTAAAGAGTGTCATCTTTTGGCCGTGAAACGTATTGTGAGATATTTGATACAAACACCAAACTTTGGCATTTGGTATCATAAGGGATCTTCCTTTAACCTTGTTGGCTATTCCGATTCGGACTATGCCGGAGACAAGGTTGATAGAAAATTCACCTCGGGTACTTGTCAATTTTTGGGTAGATCTCTTGTATCATGGTCCTCCAAGAAACAAAACTCGGTATCTTTATCTACTGCCAAAGCTGAGTATATTGCTGCTGGATCTTGTTGTGCAAGATTACTTTGGATGACACAAACGCTTAAGGATTATGGAATCCATGTTAAAAATGTTCCATTACTTTGTGACAATGAAAGTGCTATTAAAATTGGTCATAATCCTGTGCAACATTCTCGAACTAAACATATTCAAGTTAGACATCATTTCATTCGTGATCATGTTGCCAAAGGAGATATTAATCTTAAGCATGTCCGTACTAACAAGCAATTGGCTGATATCTTTACTAAGCCACTTGATGAGAAAACGTTTTGTTACTTGAGGAGTGAGTTGAACATCATTGATGCTTCAAACTTGAGCTAGACTCACTCGGTTGCATGCAAGGGCATGAGCTTTCTTGATATTTCCATGATCTTGTGACATGTTATCTTATGCCATGGAATTCTATGCTCCCTTGTATTGCATCTAACATTTTGTAGGTACTTGGAAGAACTTCATTCCACAAGATTGTCATCAACTCTAATCATAAGCAATCTTGTCATGACCAAGTATCCACAACCCCTCTTGATGATGGAAGGAAGAAGACAACAAGAACATATCCTTGACACTTATTTATAATTCTCAATTGGTATCATGTCAAAATGGATATATATATTGTTCTTCCTTGCTTGACTAACCTTTGTAGGTGACAAGTGTACTAAAATGAGAAGGATTGCTCTCAACTCAAGATGATCTTCATCAACCTCGAGCATCCTCAACAAGTTCACCTACAAGCCACGTCATCAACATCACTCAAAGGTATGTACTCATATCCTTGAAAAGGCTTTGCTCCAAGTCATGAGACAAAGCAACTCAAGTGATATGAAGACATTAAAATGCTTAATCGAAAAATGGTAATCCCATTTTGAGCTTAACGTTGAGTATGACCTATGATCAAGTATTCTTGCTTGGCTCCTATGTCAATATACTCTAATATAGGTGACCTAGTCACCGCCCATCATCTAGTTAAGCATTTTGAGTTGGTTCATTCTCTATTTGCAAGATTTCTTGGAACCACTCAAATCTTCACTAGTTGATATCCTTTTCTAAAAACATTTGCATTCCCTTTTGAAAATTTCTTTTGACACTTTGTTATTGGCAATGTTTGAGAAATCTCGATCTACTTCGGAGTCTCCGATTTCAAAATCACTTTGCCAAGTTTCTGTTTTAGCCTCGGAGCCACCGATACAAATAATTCGGTTCTACCGAATTAGCAGAACAGCTGCAAAACATAATCTCGGTACCACCGATTTTTTTGTCTCGGAGCCACCGATTTGATTTCTTCTCTTATCTGGGTTCATAATTGCAAATCTATGTTTCTTTAGTGATCCTACTAGAGATGGTTTAGTTTCTTCGATGATCCCTTATTATTATTTTAAAAAAAACTTAGGGGGAGAAACTTTATTCAAGGATCCCTAACTCAAAGGAGGAGAAGTCTTACAAGATCTCAGATCAGCCAAGGGGGAGAGAAATTATTTTCCATGATTCCCTCAGTTTCTAATGCTATCTATGATACTCTTTTCTGTGAACCCTACATTCAATGACCCTTGTTCTCAAGGATCCCTTCTTAATCAATGATCCCTGTATCTGACCCTATGTATGACCTTTTTGGAAATTAATGCCAAAGGGGGAGAATACCAAAGCTTCAATGCAAAAAGGGGAGATACATGCTTATGCAAAGGGGGAGATATTATCAAGGGGGAGAGCAGATATCAAAGCTTACATTTATATAGACAAGGTGAGAATACCAAAGTAGGGGGAGAAAAATGTGTTTGGAGAAAAATATACTCATCTTAGACTTTTCTCACCCTATCCAATCCCAATATCTCCATGCTAAGATTCAGGGGGGAGAGGATGATCTACTATTTTCATATCTAAGGGGAGAAAGTTCTAAATGGTTTTGGAGACACATCAATCTTAAGGATTTACTATCTTATATATGTTCTCCATATCTTGGTACTTTTGAGTTCTATTGCCTTGTTGATTGGTAGAATACTCTTGTGTTTCCTAACATTGTTTTCTCAAGTGTACCTCTACTACAAGAATGCTCAAGAACTCAAGGTAAGTATATGCATCATATCTTTGATCAAGATGATCTCTTGCTTCTTGCACATATTGTTTGCAAGAGTGAAGTCTTGAACAAAGATACACCTCATTCATATATATTTGATGCATATAGCCAAGATACACATGACTCATTATATCCCTTCTACTATATGTGTGTCCATGCATTCCAAAGCAACTGTCCTTTAAAGGGATTGCACACATTTATGGGGAGCAAGTCTAAGTCATGTGTCTTTCAAAGTCTTCATTATATACATGCATATCTTTATTTGAAGCTTTGTTTGTATGTTGTCATCAATTACCAAAAAGGGGGAGATTGAAAGCACAACATGCTCCCTTGGTGGTTTTGATAATTCATGACAACATACATTGTCTCTTGGACTAATACTTTTACCTAGTGAATTTCAGATAAAAGTCCATGGAGAGATGGGTTGGCAAAAAGGGCTGTGTGGAGATACCCCAAGATGCAAGGAAATGGATTGGCAAAGCTTCAAGCAAGAGGACTCTACATTTTACTTTGTGAGAAATCACTTTGAGTCCATAGGAAAGCCAATACTATTAAAAGGGGGTAAGGTACTGTTGGTGAACAAAAAGCTCATACGTGCACAAGTGATAGTCACCAAAAACACCCACAAGCTCTTCCACAAAAGTCTGTCCAAAGCCACATATCCAAAATCGGTGCAACCAACACTTCCCACTCGGTGCCACCGATATCCAAACTCAGACAGACCCATGCCAAACCCTAGCTTGTCGGTGCAACCGATTCTGCATCGGTGCCACCGAGTTTAGGTTGCCAACTCTCTGTTTAGCCATCTTAAGTCTTCGGTACCACCGAGATTTGCCTATCGGTCTCACCGAGTTTCTGGACCAACTCTCTGGATAGCCATTCACCTGATCGGTACCACCGAGAAATGTGGATCGGCGCCACCGAGTTTCTGGACCAACTCTCTGGTAAGCCTTGGTCAAGAATCGGTACCATCGAGATGTGAAGATCGGCGTCACCGAGTTTGTGCAATCTGACCGTTGGTCACCTGATCGGTACCACCGAGAGTTATATATCGGTCTCACCGAGATTCAAAAGTTGTCACCTTTTGGTCACTTCGGTACCACCGAGATTCACACATCGGTGTCACCGAGTTGGTCACTTTAGGTGTAACGGTTGGATTTTTGGAGATGCCTATATATACCCCTTCACCACCACCTACTCGGAAGAGAAGCACTCAGAACTATTCCATACTTGCCCCATCATATTTTCTGAGAGAGAGAGCCACCTACTCATGTGTTGAGATCATACCATTCCATTCCAACCATATGAATCTTGATCTCTAGCCTCCCCAAGTTGCTTTCCACCAATCCCATCTCTTCCACCAAGCCAAATCTGTGAGAGAGTGATTGTGTGTTGAGGAGTCTATCATCTTGAAGCACAAGAGCAAGGAGTTCATCGTCATTACCGAGCCTATTACCTTTTGGAGGGTGGTGCCTCCTAGATTGGTTAGGTGTCGCTTGGGAGCCTCCTACTTCGTGTTGTGGAGTTGAACCAAGAAGTTTGTAAGGGCAAGGAGATCGCCTACTTCGTGAAGATCTACCCATAGTGAGGCTAGTCCTTCGTGGACGGAAGCCGTTATGGAATAGTCAAGGTTGCTACTTCGTGGACCCTTATGGGTGGAGCCCTCCGTGGACTCTCGCGACCGTTACCCTCCGTGGGTTGAAGACTCCATAAACGTGGACGTACGATAGCACCACCTATCGGAACCACGGGAAAAATCTTTGCGTCTCCAATTGTGTTTGATCTTCCTATCTCAACTCTTTACTTCATGTGCAATGTCTTTACTTTCCACTGCCATACTTGTTGACATGCATGTGTAGGGTGTGCTAGTCTTGCTATGATTGTTAAAATCTGCCAACCAATTAACTTGGGAAAAGGTTAGGTTTTAAATTCCTGCTAGTAGTCTATTCACCCCCCCTCTAGACACTCTTCTAGTGATCCCTCATCCACGCCGGATTAGTCCTGCTTCGACGTTGCCACTGTGTGGTCATCTTCCACAATTAAGGTCGTCAGACCGAAACAATGCATTAGGTTCTGTGGATCACTGTTATCTAAAATTGTCTTCGCTCCTCGTAGATATCTCTACCTATCACCTGAAAGTCATGGATTCGCTAAGCAATATGGGTTGCCTGCGTAGGTCTTTGGATCATATTGCCTAGGCCCTTAAATTGGAAAACATGCATTATGCTCATCATAGATAAACAACTTACTGAACAACCACAAGACAATAACCACGAATGACGACATATAGAATAAGCACATATGAATCTTACCAATCACCTACATCTCCCACGGCAAGGGGGGACTATACACACATAGGGGAATAATCACCAAAAATCTCAGAGATAAAGTCAAGAAAAATCATATCGATAGCATCACGAAGATCCACAAAAGATGAATGGTTTAACAAGTCTCAAACTCAAGATGAATACAATCGGACTTATATAAACCCTAATCTTACAACTTAGAACTCTTATCCCTATTGTGATATTGGGATGAATATGAATGGAGAAGGAACGAGAAGGAATGGATATCCGGTGCTTCTTCATCTCCGGATTTGTTCTCCCCCTGTTTTGTGGATGGTGTGACACCGACTATGTCTCTTTGATGGCCCTCTCCCCTTCACGAAAGTTGTTCCTGTTGATAAGGTGAAGCTGACGGCAGATGGTATGATCACTTGTATGATCGTATGCGCTCGTACCAGACGCCGTTTTGTGCTATGGGGCACTGGTGCATTTCTTTCCAACACGAAAGTTACTCCATTTGGCTTCAATTGATTGGATCTTGATTGGTTTCCTGAAAAAAAATGTTTTGCACATCAAAGGAAAAATGAGTTTTCTTCTTTCTCTAAGGGTTAGCATTAGAAAGATGCGAGAAATATCTAAAACTTGGTGAAAACCATATCAAAACCCTCTACTAAAAGTGACAAAATATCTACCATCGACAGGGTTGATGACCCTATTCTCCAAGTCCCACTCATTCAGCAGGGGTGATGGTTGCATTCGCTGGCGTGTCACAAAGTATGAGGAGTACGTTGTTTGATTAGCATACAATCTACATGATCGAGACGCTTGTTGGCTCGCAATCGTGTTGGAAGGGCTCATTCATCACATGATCCGGCAGACGAAAGCTTTTGGAAATCCATTTGATCTATAAAAGCCCCGAATAAGATGAAGATTGTGCTTTGGTGCCTTGCACACAATTGTTCTTGGACATAAGATTTCGGCCCCTAGTAATTGTTGCTTCTGCTGCAGTCCGGAGTACGTTGAACATGTTGTACTCTTTTGCCCTCATGCTCGAGATATTTGGGATGTCGTAAATCTCTCTTTTGGTATCAGTCTGTGCCGTAGTGAATTTAGATCACCCAAACAATGACTCTGCGATTTCCTCCATCATTCTTATGATCGTGGAGCCATTGTGCTTTGCTATGACAACCTGTTGTATTTTGGAAGTAAGGAGCGTTGCTAGGAATGAAGCTCAAGCCCCTCACCCCCCGTCTTTCTGTTGCTAAGATCCGTGCTTATGTTGAGATGATCTTTTTGCATCTTTACAAACCAGATCTTGTCCTCAAGCACACGACTGCTGTTTCTAGTTCAAGCTGGTCTTTGCAACCGCAGGTATTGTTCTGATCTTCTTAGATGTTGCGGTTTTTGCTGAACACAATAATGCAAGCTTAGGTGTGGTATCGTTGAATCATGAGGGACAGTGCACACTCGCATGTTCTGAACCCCTCACTGGAGTTTTCGAACCGGAGATGGCGGAGGCCTTGGTGCTTCATCGCCGGTCTTTCTGGCTCGGGATGAACACCTTACGCATGTAACATTCGCCTTTGGCTGTCTCTCTCTGGTGCAACGGATCTACTCCAAAATTCGGGATCGTTCAAATGTGGTTGCCGTTGTTATGGATATTAAGCACGGGGCTTTGGATCTCACATCTTCGACCTTCACACATGTTCGTCGGTATTATAATTTAATGGCTCATGTTTTGGTTAATTCTTGTAAGAAGTATAGTTTAACTTGTGTTTCACACTCTGCTCCGGATTGTATCCGGGAGGCCTCGGATGACTTTATTGCTTAATCAATAAAATGCCGACATTTCTAAAAACAAAAAAACATCAAAAGCACCGAGAGCCACCTCAATGCGCTGGACTACACGGCTAGGCTGTATTCATCGAGATTCTCTAGAGTTCGGACGGAGAAACTGCACCCGGGCTCGGGGCTGCGCCTCTCAAACCATATTCTCCTGCTGCCATATAAATGGTCAGATCGCTAAGAAAACCAGACCAAATTAACTCTACCGCTGCTCTCCTGAACACTACTCTCACAAGTCACACCTTCCACTCAGGGCGAGGAGAGGAGGCAGAAGCAAAACCCCGAGCCATAAGCTGCCTCCGGGCGGCAAAATGATATCGTTGCACGACCTGTACACGGTCCTGGCGGCGGTGGTTCCGCTTTACGTGGCGATGATCCTGGCGTACGGCTCGGTGAGGTGGTGGGGCATCTTCACGCCCGACCAGTGCTCCGGTATCAACCGCTTCGTCGCCATCTTCGCCGTGCCGCTGCTCTCCTTCCACTTCATCTCCACCAACGACCCCTACGAGATGAACCTCCGCTTTCTGGCCGCGGACACGCTGCAGAAGCTCCTCGTCCTGGCCCTGCTCGCCGTCTGCTCGCGTCTGACCCCCTCGCGGCGGGCCTGGGTGCCGCGGCTGGACTGGTCCATCACGCTCTTCTCGCTGTCGACGCTGCCCAACACGCTGGTCATGGGGATACCTCTGCTCATGGCCATGTACGGCCCCTACGCCGGCTCGCTCATGGTCCAGATTGTCGTGCTCCAGTGCATCATCTGGTACACGCTGCTGCTCTTCCTCTTCGAGTTCCGCGCCGCTCGCATGCTAATCGCTGATCAGTTCCCCGACACCGCCGCGTCCATCGCGTCGCTGCATGTAGACCCCGACGTGGTGTCGCTGGAGGGCGGCCGCGCCGAGACGGAGTCCGAGCTGGCGGCGGACGGGCGGCTGCACGTCACCGTGCGCCGGTCCTCGGTGTCGAGGCGGTCGACGCTGCTGGTGACCCCGCGGCCGTCGAATCTGACGGGCGCGGAGATCTACTCCGTGAGCTCGTCGCAGAACCCCACCCCGCGGGGCTCCAACTTCAACCACGCGGACTTTTTCGCCATGGTCGGTGGTGCGCCGCCGCCGCCGACTCCCGCCAGGGTGGGCGGCTCGAGCTTCGGCGCCTCCGAGCACTACTCGGTGCAGTCGTCGCAGGGGCCGACGCCGAGGGGGTCCAACTTCGACGAGCACTCGGCAGGGCCGAAACATGCCATGACAGACGCCGGAGCGCAGCACGACCATGAGGCCAAGGAGCTCCAGCGCCTCTCCCGTCTCAGAAGTAAGCGGCTTGCCGATGTTCAACGGCGCAGCGCATCTCGATGCCGGCGCCAAGGAAATCCGCATGCTTGTCCCGGCGGACCCGCCGCAGAATGGCTCATGCAAAGGTCCGTCTCCACATTAATGCCATATATGTCCACCGCTACTTCACGGGTTTCATGTGCAAGCAAGAGTAAACAACATAGCAAATTGTAGAGAACGGGAGCTACACCGCGGCAGCGAGGAGAGGTGGGAAGGCAGTGGAGGACGACGGCGACGCAGTGCAGGCCGGGCCGGACAGGCTGACGGCGAAGCTGAACTCCAGCCCCGGCGATGAGGCCGGAGCGGAAACCGGGAAGGCGCGGCAGCACGAAATGCCGCCGGCGAGCGTGATGACACGGCTCATACTGATCATGGTGTGGCGCAAGCTCATCCGCAACCCCAACACGTACTCCAGTCTAATCGGCCTCACCTGGTCCCTCGTCGCCTTCCGGTACGTACGTACGGTCTTTCCTTTCGCACGTGGTATGCTTCTCTCATACCAGTAGGAACGTACACCGGCACTGATTAAGAGCATCTACAGCCGGACCCCTCGTACGCTCCTCAAACGTCCCGGCAGGCCGCCCGGTCACTGACCGGTCACGAAAAAGCAATCCAGACAGATCCCTCGTACCCATCTCAAACGTCCGGACTGACCGGCACCCCTCATATCCATCTTAAATATGAGAACGATATGAGGGGTCGCGGACGCGCCCGGGCGCGCCCGGTCAGTCCGCCATGTAGGACGTAACCCCATCCCGGATCACCTTTTCTCTTTCTTTAATCATTCTTTTCTTTCTCTCTCTTCTTCTCCACCAATCACGTGCAAGTGACCGGACATATGAGGAAAAATATGAGAGATGCGGCTACACGGATGAAAAAGTAGGGGTTCAAAACGGACACGCCCGGTCACCGCGGGCGTTTGAGGGGCGGGATTTGCAAGTCGTGGCTGAAGATGCTCTAAGCTGGCCAAGCTGTGTGATTTTAGAGCATCTACGGCCGGACCTTTCAAACCCGTCTCAAACGCCCGGACAGATCGTCCGATCACTGACTGGTCACAAAAAATCAACTCAGCCGGACCTCTCAAACGGGCCTCAAACGTCCGGGCTGACCAGCACCCCTCATATCAAGCCCAAATATGAGGCAGATATGGGCGAGCCCGGGCACGTCCGCCTGGTCCGCACTGGCTCGTGTTGGCCCGCACCTACCCCACATATATTCGTCTCCATCCGCTCGCCGGATCAAACCCTAGCCACTTCACTCCACTCCCATCCGCCACCCAAGCTCACCTTCGGCGATCTCCGGCCTTCTCCGGCATAGCGGGTAGCAGATCCGAGTCCTTCACCTCCAAATCCGTCGACCACGAACTCATCCCACACGGCCCCGAGGAGGAGATGGCCGTCCGGCTTGCGATCCACCGTTCCGAGGCGGCCGCACGACGGCAGCGCCCGGACTCGCAACGCCGGGAAACCATTGTGTCCGCACAACCGGTGCTTGGATCCGGCGTCGCTGCCTCACCGGAGGCGGTGCGGTCTGTCTGACGTCTGAACGCTGTGGCGGAAGCGCAACCCCTCAGTTGGCGCACCGAGCACGAAGCATGTCCGTCCTCAGACGATGTCATGGCGCGGCGTGCCGACCGGGCGAGGCAGCGGTCACGAGAGGCGGCGGAGGCCCTCGCGGCGGTGGACGTTGGAGAGGCGGAGTCACACTCTCCGACGCCCCGTAGGGTGCATCAGTGCGGGCGCCGCAACTGCGTCGTGGTGGACGTCGGCTTCTCCCAGGAAGGATCCGTCATCGACCTCACGTCCACCGGCACCGTCCGGGCCACGGCTTCGACAAGAAAGAGTAGGGCATGGGGGACGGCGGTGGATCGAGTCCCGTGAGCCGGCCAGTGTCTCATGTCCTACTCTACCTCGCCGGCGGCCGGACCGACACTACGAGGGGCGCAACCAGTCGCCGGACATGGGCACGGCAAAGCCGGACGACCTTCGCTTAGTATTAGGTTTACGTTGCATGTAATAATATGGATTTAAGGTTTCTAATTTGAGGTACCCGGATGTAGAATCTATTATTTGAGACGGCGGACACGCCGTGCGCGTCCGCGGACGTTTGAGGGGCCGAATTTACAAGTTCCTACTGTAGATGCTCTTACATAGCACAACACAGCAGAGAGGCGGCAAGGATCATTAGTCTTTTGCCACTTGGTGGCCATGTGTTAAATCTAGCTTCAGTTCGTTTGGTGTACGTTCTTGACGAAACGTAGAAAAAGCAATAGCATGGTAGGCTGCTTCAACAAGGAGGAGGCAGCAAAACTGTGCGGTATAGGAGCTTTCTGCCGGTGGGGATCCCTATAACCGAAAAGCGTACACGGACGGTGGTGTTGGCTGGCCAAGCAATCCGCCGTTGCCGCGGGGGCCCGAGCTGTAGATCGTCCGGAGGCCAATAATAAAGTTGAAAGTTTGCACGGCGCACGACTGCACAAGTAGTAGGAGTACTACTGCACAACTGTTTGGTTAGGCTAATCATCACTGTTAATAATAGCTTCTATAGTAGCTAACGTTCTCGTCTTATCCGATCTAACGCATGCACGGGTGATGTTCATGGATCGCAGGTGGCACGTCTCCATGCCAACGATTGTGGAGAAGTCCATCTCCATCCTCTCGGACGCTGGGCTGGGGATGGCCATGTTTAGCCTGGGTGGGTGCCCACGCCCCTTGTTCTCCTGTCTCCGCCAAGCCCTACACCGTGTCGCACCGCAATTAATCCTCCCCCCTCGCCCTCGTGCCCACACCCCGCATGCATGCATGCGCTGCAGCCGAGCATCATCGCGTGCGGCAACTCCGCCGCCGTCGCCTCCATGGCCGTCCGCTTCCTCGCGGGCCTGATGGGGATATGTACCTAGGGTAGGGTCATAGGCCTGACCTACGTACCCTATCTAAGGACACTGCCCTAGAAAGATTAAGGACTACAAGGAAGTCTCCGACTGAAATCACCAAGACGTATGAGTCACTCGACAACATCCACTCGGAGATTTCTTCCTTCACTCGACGGCTACCTTTCACTCGAAAGAATCAGAATACAGTCGACCGCAGAAGACCAGAAGCCACCCCAGGGAGGCCAACGGGCAGGCGTTCGACTAGACCATAAGTAGCATTTATTACATACGTTAGCAGTAACGTCCATCTTTATAGCCACGATCGGACCCTTAGATGCCGGACATTTATGAGGGGCAGCGCACTCTATATAAGCTGCCCCTCCCCTCTGGCACAAGGGTTGGCACCCTGTAACTCTCATATTCCACACGACAGAAAGCTCCCGAGCACCTGAGACGTAGGGCTGTTACCTCCACGAGAGGGGCCTGAACTCATACATCTGTGTGTACACCCTCGCCGTAGCTAGGACTCTGCTCTCTCCTTTCGTACCCCTATCTTCTACTGTCAGGCTCGTTCCCACGACAGTTGGCGCCCACCTTGGGGCAGGCGTCTAAGCGACTTCCGGCGAGGTTGCATTTTTTCTCCTTCGTCATGTCTTCCGGCGGTGATTTGTTCCTGGGCCACGAGATCCGTCTCGGAGCGCTCACCTTCATCGCCGACGACTCGGCATGGCTCCAGGAAGCGCCTCTAGACGTTGAGGCGCTCCCGATCTGCGGGACGACGCACTTCTGTGCAAGCTCCTGCGGTGTTCTTCTACTACAGTCGTCGACTCCGTACTTGTCGGCCCTCCCCGTTGTTCGTCGTCGCAAGCGATCTGGTCGTTCGCGGCTCCAGCACTGGGTGAGGCATGCGGCGGCCCGCCAAATTTTGTCTCCGCAGATTGCGGCTATTGAGCCCGCCGAATCACTTCACGGCGTGTTCGACTCGGCGTCGGATCAGTCTGATGTTCCCTCCGAGTGCGAGAGCTGCGATCCTGCGGCTGAGGTTCTTATGGCTGGTTCACATCAGAGTCCGCCGCCTGGCTTCGGCCACGGCAGACGTGAAGCTAGAGGACCGTCGGGTGAGCAACAACACCGTGATGAGGAGATCCTCCATACTCCCATCGTCGGTGCGACTACTGAGGCTCAGGCCATGGAGGCCACGCGCCTTCGGCTCAAAGAGATGCAGGAGGCACTCGACGAGCGTGCCCGCCAGCGTCCCCCCGCAAGCACTCGACGTCAGCGACAACTGTTTCCGAGTGGATCTCATAACAATGTCAAGGTATTCCGTACTCCAATTCTGAATGTTGCGGCGGCTGCAAAGATAGCAGATTCCATTTAGCCGTCCCGTTCGGAGGCTGGTGGAGGTTTGCAGCAGATCCGAGCGTTGCTTGATGCAGCGCAGCAGCAGAATTCGGCTGTTTCTCAGTCGCGCAACAGATTGCATAGTAATTCCCCCAGGGCAGACACAGTTCAGTCGGCGCACAGTCCGGGGTCACCTCTGCGTCGCAGGGGCGGAGGTTACCGTGAAGATCAGTACCAAGATCAGGGGCGAGACAATTTTGCTCCTCGTTATCACCGTGATGACCGCAGTCGAGTGCCTACTCCTCCGCGGAGTGGTTCGTATGTGCCCCGGCACTATGACGATAGGCGCCCGCTTGGCGATGAGCGGAATCCTGGATTCGATGCAAGAAATGTCCTCGCACAAAGGCGCATCGATAGAGGCAGAGCCCACAGAGATGGTAATGACAGAGATTATCCGAGTGGAAGTGGTACCGTGGTTTCTGGCCCCGAGTGTTTCAGTAGAGCCATTCGCTCTGCAGAGATTCCCCCCAACTTCAGGTTGACGGCTGGAATAAGCAAGTTCTCTGGCGAGTCGAAGCCGGAAACATGGTTGGATGATTACCGAGTGGCTGTGCAGATTGGTGGAGGAAATGACAACGTAGCCATGAAGCATTTATCCTTGATGTTGGATGGTTCGGCCCGGGCATGGCTGAATCGTTTGGCTCCTTCTAGCATCTATTGCTGGGAGGATCTTGCCCGAGTGTTCATCAGTACATTCGAGGGCACTTGCAAGCGTCCTGCGGGTTTGATTGATTTGCAGCATTGTGTTCAGAAGCCCAATGAGTCCTTGAGAGATTACATTCAGCGTTGGTCCACTCTGCATCACACAGTGGAGAATGTTTCCGAGCATCAAGCTGTTTGTGCCTTCAAGGCCGGCGTGAAATACAGAGAGCTGTATCTGAAGTTTGGGCGGACCAGTGACATTTCCCTGAGCAAGATGATGGAGATTGCCACTCGGTACGCCAATGGCGAAGAGGAAGATCGCCTCCGTAGCGGCAAAGGAAAAGCAGTCGACAACGATGCCGGCGGCAATTCCAGTCGGAAACAGAAGCGCAAAGCTGATGGCCCTGTTCAGGCAGAGGCGGCCGCTCTGGCGGCGCAAGGGAAAAATAAGGGGAAGTCAAAGGACAGTTCACCCCCAAGAAAGGAAAGAATCAGTCGGGAACTGATGTTCTGGATTTACCGTGTGCAATCCACACGAAGACAGATGAAGAGGGCAATGTGATATTGCCCAAACATACCACTCGGCAGTGCCGTCTATTGATCCAGCAGTTCAAGGAAGGTCAGTCGAGTGAGAAGGCTCCTGAAAAGGAGGATGATGAAGACAAAGAAGAGTTTCCTGAAGTCAATGCTACTCTGTTGATTTTTGCTGATGTAGAAAGCAAGAGTCGACTGAAAGTTATCAACAGAGAAGTCAACATGGCTGTTCCTGCCACCCCCACATACCTCAAGTGGTCCCAGACTGCTATCACATTCGACCAGTCAGACCATCCCGCTCATATTGCTACCCCCGGTCGGCAAGCGTTGGTGGTGGACCCGGTAGTGGGAGGCACTCGACTCCGCAAAGTCCCGATGGATGGTGGGAGCGGTCTGAACATTTTGTATGCGGATACCCTATAGGGAATGGGCATTCCGATGTCCCGACTCAGCGAAAGCAACATGCAGTTCCACGGAGTCATCCCTAGGAAGAAGGCCAAGTCACTCGGCCAGATAGCATTGGATGTGACGTTTGGTACTGACAAGAATTTTCGCAAAGAGAAGTTGACGTTTGAAGTGGTGGACTTTCAGAGTGCATACCACGCCATCCTTGGTCGTCCGGCCTATGCCCGTTTCATGGCCCGTCCATGCTACGTGTATCTCAAGATGAAGATGCCCGGGCCCAAGGGTGTGATCACAGTCACTGGCAATCGACAGAGGGCTGAGGAGTGCCTTCAGCAGGGCTCCAAAATTGCCGACCATCAGATGGCTGTGGTCGAGTTAGAAGAGTACAAGAAGAGTGCTGATCCTTCCGACCTGCTGCGTGCCAAGAAGCCCGCCTCCGAGTCAGCTTTCCAGTCGGCAGGCGAAGTGAAGCAAGTGCACATTCACCCGACGGATCCCAATGCTGCCCCGACCAATATCTCAACGACACTCGACAATAAATAGGAAGCCGAGCTCATCCAGTTCCTCCATGAGAACTGGGACATCTTCGCATGGAAGCCTGCTGACATGCCTGGTGTACCCAGGGAACTGGCTGAGCACCGACTAAGAGTCGACCCGAAGGCCAAGCCTGTAAAAGAGCACTTGCGTCAGTCGGCAGCAGAGAAGCGGAAGGCAATCGGCGAGGAGGTGGCTCGTCTCTTGGCGGCTAAGTTCATACGTGAGATTTACCACTCCGAGTGGCTCTCGAACGTCGTTATGGTCCCCAAGAAAGATAAGTCACTCCGCATGTGTATTGACTTCAAACATATCAATCGGGTCTGCCCGAAAGATCATTTTCCGCTCCCCCGCATCGACCAGATTGTCGATTCGACTGCGGGGTGCGAGCGTTTATCTTTTCTTGATGCATACTCCGGTTACCATCAGATCCGTCTGTTTGGTCCGGATGAAATAAAGACATCCTTCATCACCCCATTCGGGTGTTTTTGTTATATCACCATGCCTTTTGGTTTGAAAAATGCTGGCGCTACTTTTATGCGCATGATTCAAAAATGCCTGCTTGATCAGATCCCTCGGAATGTTGAAGCATACATGGATGATATTGTCGTCAAGTCTCGCAAAGGTTCCGACCTGCTGACTGACTTGGCTGAAACATTCGCCAACTTGAGGAGGTATGATATCAAGTTAAATCCGACAAAGTGCACTTTCGGTGTTCCTGGTGGCAAGTTACTCGGTTTTCTCGTTTCCAAACGAGGAATCGACGTCAATCCCGAAAAGATCAGTGCGATTACCCGAATGAAAAGCCCCGAGCATGTGCACGATGTCCAGAAGCTCACAGGTTGCCTGGCGGCGTTGAGTCGATTCATTTCTCGTCTCGGTGAGAAGGCATTGCCTTTATACCGACTGATGAAGAAGTCTGATACGTTCGAGTGGACTCCCGAAGCCGAAGCAGCGTTTGTCGAGCTCAAAGCCCTGCTTTCCACCCAGCCGGTGCTTGCTGCTCCGCACAGCAAAGAGCCTTTGCTCCTGTACATTGCGGCCACTAATCAGGTCGTCAGTACAGTTCTCACTGTCGAGAGGGAAGAGGAAGGCAAAGCTTACAAGGTCCAGCGTCCTGTTTATTACATTTCTGAAGTGTTGACTCCTTCAAAGCAAAGATATCCACATTACCAGAAGCTCGTTTATGGTATATATCTGTCAGCGAAGAAGGTGGCACACTACTTTCAAGATCACTCAATTTCAGTCGTCAGTGATGCTCCGTTGTCTATGATTCTCAACAATCGAGACGCGACTGGTCGAGTGGCCAAATGGGCTATTGAGCTCCTTTATTTTGATATTAAGTTTGAAGCAAAAAAGGCAATCAAGTCTCAAGCTCTTGCTGATTTCCTGGCCGAGTGGATTGAACAGCAGCAGCCAATCCAAATTCACTCGGCACACTGGACCATGTTCTTTGACGGCTCAAAGATGCTGAATGGGTCTGGTGCTGGTGTAGTATTGGTGTCCCCAAAAGGCGACACACTCAGCTATGTCCTGCAGATTCACTTTGATTCCTCCAATAATGAAGCTGAATATGAAGCACTCCTGTACGGGTTGCGTATGGCCATCTCACTCGGCGTCCGGCGCCTGATGGTTTACGGTGACTCTGATTTGGTGGTCAATCAGGTGATGAAAGAGTGGGATGTCAGGAACCCTACTATGACTGGAACTGCAATGCAGTAAGAAAGCTTGAGAAGAAGTTTGAAGGTTTGGAACTCCATCATGTTCCCCGCGTGAAAAATCAGGCAGCTGATGAGCTAGCAAAGATTGGATCCACTCGGAAGCCTATCCCCAGCAATGTGTTTCTCGAGCACCTACATTCTCCTTCGGTGCAGGAAGATCCCTTCACTGAAGAGCCCCCGCAAGCAAAGAGCGCTTCTGATCCGACTGAAGTCGATGTCCCAGCGGTCATAGATCTGGTCATGGAGATTCTGGTGATCATGCCCGATTGGACAGTACCTTATATTGCATACATTCTGAGGCGAGAACTCCCAGATGACGAAGATGAAGCTCGACAGATAGTCCGCAGATCCAAGGCCTTTACTGTTATGGATGGACAACTCTACAGAGAAAGCGTAACTGGCGTGACTCAGCGGTGTATCTCTCCTGAAGAAGGTCAACTGATTTTGGAGGGGATTCACTCGGGAACTTGTGGTTATCATGCGTCCTCTAGGACGATTGTTGCCAAAGCATACCGAGCTGGTTTCTTCTGGCCGCGCGCCAACGAGATGGCTAAAGAGATTGTTGATCACTGTGAAGGATGCCAGTTCTATTCGAATATGTCACACAAACCTGCGTCTGCCTTGAAGACTATTCCACTCGTCTGGCCGTTTGCAGTATGGGGTTTGGATATGGTTGGTCCCCTTCGAACAGGCCAGAGTGGATTTACTCACTTGCTTGTAGCAGTCGACAAGTTCACTAACTGGATTGAAGCCAAACCCATCAAGAAGCTGAACGCCCGCACTGCTATCAAATTCATGAAAGAGATAACTTTCCGGTATGGAGTTCCCCACAGTATCATTACAGACAATGGCTCAAACTTTGACTCGGAAGAGTTCAGACACTTTTGCTCCTCTCAAGGCACTCGGGTGGATTACGCATCCGTTGCGCACCCCCAGTCTAACTGTCAAGTTGAGCGAGCGAATGGCCTTATCCTTCAAGGGCTGAAGCCTCGACTCATGCGAGATCTCGATCATGCAGCTGGAGCTTGGTGTTGAGAACGTCGCATGGGAAACAAAAAATTTCCTACGCACACGCAAGATCTATCCATGGTGATGAGCATCTACGAGAGGGAGAGTGAATCTACATACCCTTGTAGATCGCTAAGCGGAAGCGTTAAGAAACGCGGTTGATGTAGTCGAACATCTTCGCGATCCAAATCGCAAGTCGTCCCTCGATCCAAACACGATCTAGCGCCGAACGGACGGCACCTCCGCGTTCAACACACGTACGGCTTGATGACGTCTTCACGTCCTCGATCCAGCGAGCGATGGTGAAGTAGTGGATGAGTTCCGGCAGCACGACGGCGTGGTGATGGTGGTGAGGAACACTGTCTGTAGGGCTTTGCCAAGCACTACGGAGATTGTGATGGGAGGAACTAGAGGGTTAGGGTTGCCGGCACACGGCTTGGGAAATCTTGATGTATCCCGTGTGCTAGCCCTGCCCCTCTATTTATATGTTGAGCCCTGGGGTCTAAACTTGGAGAGAAAGCCTCCACAAGGTCGGTTTTGCCCGCACAAGGTCGGTTTGGCCCGCACGGAAAGAGTCCCACTCGGATTCCAGCAGTATCGCGTACAAGCGGTAGTACCGCTCATGAGCGGTAGTACCGCTTACGCAGTAGTACCGCCTTACCAGCGGTACTACCGCTTAAGGCAGCAGCAAAACTTCCTTTTGCACTTTCCAATACCTCGTGGGCTTTACCCCTTTGGTCCATATAAAGTGTTGCTGCACCCGAACACTTCGGTAAACATCCGGAACCCCTTCCGGTGAATTCCGGAACCCTTCCGGAGATCAAAACACTATTATCACATATATCAATCTTTACCTCCGGACTCTTCCGGAGATCCTCGTCATGTCCGGGATTTTATCCGGGACTCCGAACAACCTTCGGTCACCAACACAATAACTCAACTATACTAATCGTCACCAAACGTTAAGTGTGTAGACCCTGCGGGTTCGAGAACTATGTAGACATGACCGAGACACCTCTACGGTCAATAACCAATAGCGGGACCTGGATGCCCATATTGGTTCCTACATATTCTACGAAGATCTATATCAGTCGAAACTCTATGTTAAGGATTCAGTTAATCCTGTATGCTGTTCCCTTTGTTCTTCGGTATGTTACTTGCCCGAGATTCGATCGTCGGTATCTCTATACCTAGTTCAATCTCGTTATCGGCAAGTCTCTTTACTCGGTCCGTAATACAAGATCTCGTGGCTAACACTTTAGTCACATTGCTTGCAAGGCTCATTGTGATGTTGTATTACCGAGTGGGCCCTGAGATACCTCTCCGTCACACGGAGTAACAAATCCCAGTCTTGATCCATGCCAACCCAACAGACACCCTCGGAGATACCTGTAGAGCATCTTTATAGTCACCCAGTAACGTTGCGATGTTTGATACACACAAGGTATTCCTCCGGTGTCAGTGAGTTGCATGATCTCATGGTCATAGGAACAGATACTTGACATGCAGAAAACAATAGCAATAAACTGACACGATCATAGGCTACGTTTATAGTTTGGGTCTTGTCCATCACATCATTCTCCTAATGATGTGATCCCGTTATCAAATGACATCTCATGTCCATGGCTAGGAAACCTTCACCATCTTTTGATCAACGAGCTAGTTAACTAGAGGCTTACTAGGGACACAGTGTTGTCTATGTACCCACACATGTATTTGAGTTTCCAATCAATACAATTATAGCATGAATAATAAACGATTATCATGAACAAGGAAATATAATAATAACCAATTTATTATTGCCTCTAGGGCATATTTCCAACACTTGGGTCACTGAATTGCCGTCTGTTATCTGGGGCTTGAGGACGACTCCTAACCGGTCGACTGGGCGCACTCCTTTCTTCTTGGTGTATGGAGCTGAAGCCGTTTTGCCAAGTGATGTCCTTCACAATTCCCCTCGAGTAGACCTTTACTCCGAGGTTGAGGCTGAGCAGGCACGTCAAGACGGTGTGGATCTCTTGGAAGAAGAACGCGAGATGGCTTTGATTCGGTCGACTGTATATCAGCAAGATCTGCGCCGCTTCCATGCGAGACACGTCAAGAGTCGGTCGTTCCATGAAGGTGATCTTGTGCTCCGAGTGGATCAGCAGCGACCTCACAAGCTGGCCCCAGTGTGGGCCCTTTCATCGTCACCAAAGTACTGAACAATGGAGCCTACCACCTCTTCAACCTCAAGAAGAATATTGACGAGCCGCACGCCTGGAACGCGGATTTACTTCGATGTTTTTACACTTGACGACTGAGTTGTTTTGATGTAATAAGAGTTCTCCAGACAGTTTTGTTTGTTAAAGTTATGACTCCTTCAGTCTATTGTCGATTCCGATCGCACAATTTCGCATTCAAAAGTTCTCCGAGTGATGAGCGATCCTCACACTCGGGGGCTTAGCTGCGAACCAATTTTCGCCTAAGTTAAAAACCCACTTGCACTAGAGTCAATAATCTAGTTCACATTACTATGTGATTTACATTGTAATGAATCGAACACCCATGCAGTTCTGGTGTTGTTCATGTTTAGCCCTTGGAAGAGGTTTAGTCATCGGATCTGCAACATTCAGATCCGTGTGTACTTTGCAAATATTTATGTCGTCCTCCTTGATGTAATCGCGGATGGAATTGAAACGTCGCTTTATGTGTCTGGTCCTCTTGTGAAATCTTGGTTCCTTGGCTAGAGCAATGGCACCAGTATTATCACAAAACAGAGTCATTGGGTTAAGCGCACTAGGCACTACTCCAAGATCTGTCATGAACTCCTTCATCCAGACACCTTCCTTCGCCGCCTCCGAGGCAGCGATGTACTCCGCTTCGCATGTAGAATCAGCTACCACGCTTTGCTTGGAACTGCACCAGCTAACCGCACCCCCATTAAGAATAAATACGTATCCGGTTTGCGACTTAGAGTCATCCGGATCAGTGTCAAAGCTTGCATCGACGTAACCTTTTACGACGAGCTCTTGATCACCTCCATAAACGAGAAACATGTCCTTAGTCCTTTTCAGGTACTTCAGGATATTCTTGACCGCCGTCCAGTGTTCCATTCCTGGATCACTTTGAAACCTTCCGACCATACTTATGGCAAGGCTGACATCGGGTCTTGTGCACAGCATTGCATACATGATAGAGCCTATGGCTGAAGCATAGAGGATGACACTCATCTTTTCTCTATCTTCTGCAATCACTGGGCATTGAGTCTTACTCAACTTCACAGCTTGCAAAACAGGCAAGAACCCCTTCTTGGACTGATCCATTTTGAACTTCTTCAAAATCTTATCAAGGTATGTGCTTTGTGAAAGTCCTATTAAACGTCTTGATCTATCTCTATAGATCTTGATGCCTAATATGAAAGCAGCTTCTCCTAGGTCCTTCATTGAAAAACTCTTGTTCAAATATTCCTTCACGCTTTCCAACATTTCTATATTGTTTCCAATCAGTAATATGTCATCCACATATAATATTAGAAACGCTATAGAGCTCCCACTCACTTTCTTGTAAATACAAGCTTCTCCGTTTGTATAAACTCGAACGCTTTGATCACCTCATCAAAGCGAAGATTCCAACTCCGAGATGCTTGCACCAGTCCATAAATGGATCGCTGGAGTTTGCAAACTTTGTCAGCATTCTCTGGATCGACAAAACCTTCTGGTTGCATCATATACAACTCTTCCTTAAGGAAACCGTTAAGGAACGCTGTTTTGACATCCATCTGCCAAATTTCATAATCGAAAAAGGCAGCTATTGCTAACATGATTCTGACGGACTTAAGCATCGCTACGGGTGAGAAGGTCTCATCGTAGTCAACTCCTTGAACTTGTGAAAAACCCTTTGCCACAAGTCGAGCTTTATAGACGGTGACATTACCGTCCGCGTCCATCTTCCTCTTAAAGATCCATTTGTTCTGAATGGCCTTACACCCTTCAGGTAATACTTCCAAAGTCCACACTTTGTTTTCATACATGGATCCCATCTCGGATTTCATGGCCTCTAACCACTTCTCGGAATCCGGGCCCATCATCGCTTCTCCATAGCTCGTAGGTTCATCGTTGTCCAACAACATGACCTCTAAGACAGGGTTGCCGTACCACTCAGGAGCAGTACGCGTCCTTGTCGACCTACGAGGTTCGATAGCAACTTGATCCGAAGCTTTATGATTATCATCAACTTCCTCTTCAGCTGATGTAGGCTCTACAGAAACATCTTTCTGCGCTGCGCTACTCTCAGGTTGAAGTAAAGGTTCAACAACCTCATCAAGTTCTATCTTCCTCCCACTCAATTCTTTCGAGAGAAACTCTTTCTCAAGAAATGTTCCGTTTTTAGCGACAAACACTTTGCCTTCGGATCTGAGGTAGAAGGTATACCCAACTGTCTCTTTTGGGTATCCTATGAAGACGCATTTCTCCGCTTTGGGTTCCAGCTTTTCAGGCTGAAGCTTTTTGACATAAGCATCACATCCCCAAACTTTAAGAAACGACAGCTTTGGCTTCTTGCCAAACCAAAGTTCATATGGCGTTGTCTCAATGGATTTCGATGGTGCCCTATTTAAAGTGAATGCAGCTGTCTCTAATGCATAACCCCAAAATGATAGTGGCAAATCGGCAAGAGACATCATAGATCGCACCATATCCAATAAGGTTCGATTACGACGTTCGGACACACCATTATGCTGTGGTGTTCCAGGCGGTGTCAGTTGTGAAACAATTCCACATTGTCTTAAGTGACTGCCAAACTCATAACTCAGATATTCTCCTCCTCAATCAGATCGTAGGAATTTAATCTTCTTGTTACGATGATTCTCAACTTCACTCTGAAATTGTTTGAACTTTTCAAACGTTTCAGACTTGTGTTTCATTAAGTAAATATACCCATATCTACTTAAGTCATCAGTGAAGGTGAGAAAGTAACGATAACCACCGCGCGCCTCAATACTCATCGGACCGCACACATCAGTATGTATGATTTCCAACAGGTCACTTGCCCGTTCCATTGTTCCAGAGAACGGCGTTTTAGTCATCTTGCCCATGAGGCATGGCTCGCATGTGTTAAGTGATTCAAAATCAAGTGACTCCAAAAGTCCATCAGCATGGAGCTTCCTCATGCGTTTTATGCCAATATGACCTAAACGGCAGTGCCACAAGAAAGTGGTATTATCATTATCAATTCTATATCTTTTGGCATCAATGTTATGAACATGTGTATCATTACTATCGAGATTCAATAAGAATAAACCCCTCACTTCGGGTGCATGACCATAAAAGATATTACTCATATAAATAGAACAACCATTATTCTCTGATTTAAATGAGTAACCGTCTCTCAATAAACAAGATCCATATATAATGTTCATGCTTAACGCAGGCACTAAATAACAATTATTCAGGTTCATCACTAATCCCGATGGTAATTGAAGAGCGAGCGTGCCGACGGCGATCACATCAACCTTGGAACCATTTCCCACGCGCATCGTCACTTCATCCTTTGCCAGCCTCCGTCTATTCCGCAGTTCCTGTTTAGAGTTGCAAATGTGAGCAACCGCACCAGTATCAAATACCCAGGCACTACAACGAGAGTTGGTAAGGTACACATCAATAACATGTATATCATATATACCTTGTTTGTTGTTGGCCGCCTTCTTGTCAGCCAAATACTTGGGGCAGTTCCGCTTCCAGTGTCCAGTTCCCTTGCAATGAAAGCACACAGTTTCTGGTTTGGGTCCAGCCTTGGGTTTCTTCACGGGAGGAGCAACTGCTTTGCCACTCTTCTTGGAGTTACCCTTCTTACCCTTGCCATTTTTCTTGAAACTAGTGGTTTTATTGACCATCAACACTTGATGCTCCTTCTGAATTTCAGACTCAGCGACTTTCAGCATCGCAAACAGCTCGGCGACTGACTTGTTCATCCCGTGCATGTTATAGTTCAACACGAAGCTCTTGTAGCTAGGTGGCAATGATTGAAGAACTCTGTCAGTGATAGCCTCTGGCGGAAGGGGCATCCCTAATTTAGCCAGACGGGTGGAGTACCCAGACATTCTGAGTATGTGATCACTAACAGACCCGTTCTCCTCCATCTTGCAAGTATAGAACTTATCGGAGGTGTCATACCTCTCGATCCGGGCATTCTTCTGAAAGATAAACCTCATCTCCTGGAACATCTCATATGCTCCATGACGTTCAAAACGTCTTTGAAGTCCCGGTTCTAAGCCATACAAAATTGCACATTGAACTATTGAGTAATCATCAGAGCGAGCCTGCCAGGTGTTCACAACGTCTAGAGACTCAACTGGAGCGGGTGGATCACCAAGCGGTGCATCAAGGACATAAGCCTTCTGGGAAGCCGTAAGGATAATCCTAAGATTACGGGCCCAGTCCACAAAGTTACTTCCATCATCTTTCAACTTAGCTTTCTCTAGGAACGCATTAAAATTCAGGGGTGCTACTGCGCGAGCCATGATCTACAACATAAATATAGCAAAGACAACTTAGACTATTGTTCAAGATAATGAGTTTAGTTAATCATATTACTTAAAAAACTCCCACTCAAATTGATATCCCTCCGGTCATTCGAGTGTCACATGATCCAAATCCACCAACTCAAGTCCGATCATCACGTGAGTTGAGGTGGTTTCAATGGTGAACATCTTCATGTTGATCATATCTACTATATGACTCATGTTCGACCTTTCGGTCTCTTGTGTTGCGAGGCCATGTCTGTACATGCTAGGCTCGTCAAGTTTAACCCGAGTGTTCCGCACGTGCAACACTGGCTTGCACCCGTTGTATGCGAACGTAGAGTCTATCACACCCGATCATCACGTGGTGTCTCGAAACGACGAACTTTCGCAACGGTGCACACTCGGGGAGAACACAATTTTATCTTGAAATTTAAGTGAGGGATCACCTTATAATGCTACCGTCGTCCTAAGCAAAATAAGATGCATAAAAGGATTAACATCACATGCAAATCATAAGTGACATGATATGGCCATGAACTTGTGCTTTTGATCTCCATCTCCAAAGCACCGGCATGATCTCCATCGTCACCGGCATGACACCATGATCTCCATCATCTTGATCTCCATCAACGTGTCGCCATGAGGTTGTCGCGCCGACTGTTGCTTCCACGACTATTGCTAACTCATAGCGATAAAGTAAAGCAAAACGGCAAAAATAATTAAAGACAACTCTATGGCTCCTGCCAGTTGCCGTACTCATCGACATGCAAGTCGTGATATTCTATACAACACATGATCATCTCATACATCACATATATCTCATCATGTAATTGGCCATATCACATCACAACATACCCTGCAAAAACAAGTTAGACGTCCTCTAATTGTTGTTGCAAGTTTTACGTGGCTGCTACGGGTATCTAGCAAGAACAATTCTTACCTACGCAAAAACCACAACGGTGATACAAAAAATGCTTTTCAACCTTCTCAAGGACCGCCTTTGTCAAATCCGATCCGACTAAAGTAGGAGAGACAGACACCCGCCAGCCATCTTTATGCAACGAAGTTACATGTCAGTTGATGGAACCGGTCTCTCGTAAGCGTACGAGTAATGTTGGTCCGAGCCGCTTCATCCCACAATACCGCCGAAACAAGAAAAGACCAAGGGAGGAAGCAATCTGAATATCAACGCCCACAAACTCCTTTGTGTTCTACTCGAGATCTCATCTACACATAGACCTAGCTCAGATGCCACTGTTGAGAACGTCGCATGGGAAACAAAAATTTTCCTACGCACACGCAAGATCTATCCATGGTGATGAGCATCTACGAGAGGGAGAGTGAATCTACATACCCTTGTAGATCGCTAAGCGGAAGCGTTAAGAAACGCGGTTGATGTAGTCGAACGTCTTCACGATCCAAATCGCAAGTCGTCCCTCGATCCAAACACGATCTAGCGCCGAACGGACGGCACCTCCGCATTCAACACACGTATGGCTTGATGACGTCTTCACCTCCTTGATCCAGCGAGCGATGGTGAAGTAGTGGATGAGTTCCGGCAGCACGACGGCGCGGTGATGGTGGTGAGGAATAATCTCTGCAGGGCTTCGCCAAGCACTACGGAGATTGTGACGGGAGGAACTAGAGGGTTAGGGTTGCCGGCACACGGCTTGGGAAATCTTGATGTATCCCGTGTGCTAGGCCTGCCCCTCTATTTATATGTTGAGCCCTGGGGTCTAAACTTGGAGAGAAAGCCTCCACAAGGTCGGTTTTGCCCGCACAAGGTCGGTTTGGCCCGCACGGAAAGAGTCCCACTCGGATTCCAGCAGTATCGCGTACAAGCGGTAGTACCGCTCATGAGCGGTAGTACCGCTTGAGCGGTAGTACCGCTTCACACAAGCGGTAGTACCGCTTACGCGGTAGTACTGCCTTACCAGCGGTAGTACCGCTTAAGGCAGCAGCAAAACTTCCTTTTGCACTTTCCAATACCTCGTGGGCTTTACCCCTTTGGTCCATATAAAGTGTTGCTGCACCCGAACACTTCGGTAAACATCCGGAACCCCTTCCGGTGAATTCCGGAACCCTTCCGGAGATCAAAACACTATTATCACATATATCAATCTTTACCTCCGGACTCTTCCGGAGATCCTCGTCATGTCCGGGATTTTATCCGGGACTCCGAACAAGCTTCGGTCACCAACACAATAACTCAACTATACTAATCGTCACCAAACGTTAAGTGTGTAGACCCTGCGGGTTCAAGAACTATGTAGACATGACCGAGACACCTCTACGGTCAATAACCAATAGCGGGACCTGGATGCCCATATTGGTTCTTACATATTCTACGAAGATCTATATCGGTCGAACCTCTATGTCAAGGATTCAGTTAATCCCGTATGCTGTTCCCTTTGTTCTTCGGTATGTTACTTGCCCGAGATTCGATCGTCGGTATCTCTATACCTAGTTCAATCTCGTTATCGGCAAGTCTCTTTACTCGGTCCGTAATACAAGATCTCGTGGCTAACACTTTAGTCACATTGCTTGCAAGGCTCATTGTGATGTTGTATTACCGAGTGGGCCCTGAGATACCTCTCCGTCACACGGAGTAACAAATCCCAGTCTTGATCCATGCCAACCCAACAGACACCCTCGGAGATACCTGTAGAGCATCTTTATAGTCACCCAGTAACGTTGCGACGTTTGATACACACAAGGTATTCCTCCGGTGTCAGTGAGTTGCATGATCTCATGGTCATAGGAACAGATACTTGACATGCAGAAAACAATAGCAATAAACTGACACGATCATAGGCTACGTTTATAGTTTGGGTCTTGTCCATCACATCATTCTCCTAATGATGTGATCCCGTTATCAAATGACATCTCATGTCCATGGCTAGGAAACCTTCACCATCTTTTGATCAACGAGCTAGTTAACTAGAGGCTTACTAGGGACACAGTGTTGTCTATGTACCCACACATGTATTTGAGTTTCCAATCAATACAATTATAGCATGGATAATAAACGATTATCATGAACAAGGAAATATAATAATAACCAATTTATTATTGCCTCTAGGGCATATTTCCAACACTTGGGTCACTGAATTGCCGTCTGTTATCTGGGGCTTGAGGACGACTCCTAACCGGTCGACTGGGCGCACTCCTTTCTTCTTGGTGTATGGAGCTGAAGCCGTTTTGCAAAGTGATGTCCTTCACAATTCCCCTCGAGTAGACCTTTACTCCGAGGTTGAGGCTGAGCAGGCACGTCAAGACGGTGTGGATCTCTTGGAAAAAGAACGCGAGATGGCTTTGATTCGGTCGACTGTATATCAGCAAGATCTGCGCCGCTTCCATGCGAGACACGTCAAGAGTCGGTCGTTCCATGAAGGTGATCTTGTGCTCCGAGTGGATCAGCAGCGACCTCACAAGCTGGCCCCAGCGTGGGCCCTTTCATCGTCACCAAAGTACTGAACAATGGAGCCTACCACCTCTTCAACCTCAAGAAGAATATTGACGAGCCGCGCGCCTGGAACGCGGATTTACTTCGACGTTTTTACACTTGACGACTGAGTTGTTTTGATGTAATAAGAGTTCTCCAGACAGTTTTGTTTGTTAAAGTTATGACTCCTTCAGTCTATTGTCGATTCCGATCGCACAATTTTGCATTCAAAACTTCTCCGAGTGATGAGCGATCCTCACACTCGGGGGCTTAGCTGCGAACCAGTTTTCGCCTAAGTTAAAAACCCTTCTGAGTGAAGAGTATTCCATTCACTCGGAAACTTAGCTGCGAACCAGTCTTCGTCTAAGTTCAAAACTTCTCCGAGTGATGAGCAATCCTCACACTCGGGGGCTTAGCTGCGAACCAGTTTTCGCCTAAGTTAAAAACCCTTTCGAGTGGATAGTATTCCATTCACTCGGAAACTTAGCTGCGAACCAGTCTTCGTCTAAGTTCAAAACTTCTCCGAGTGATGAGCGATCCTCACACTCAGGGGCTTAGCTGCGAACCAGTTTTCGCCTAAGTTAAAAACCCTTCCGAGTGGATAGTATTCCATTCACTCGGAAACTTAGCTGCGAACCAGTCTTCGTCTAAGTTCAAAACTTCTCCGAGTGATGAGCGATCCTCACACTCGGGGGCTTAGCTGCGAAACAGTTTTCGCCTAAGTTAAAAACCCTTCCGAGTGGATAGTATTCCATTCACTCGGAAACTTAGCTGCGAACCAGTGTTCGTGTAAGTTCAAAACTTCTCCGAGTGATGAGCGATCCTCACACTCGGGGGCTTAGCTACGAACCAGTTTTCGCCTAAGTTAAAAACCCTTCCGAGTGGATAGTATTCCATTCACTCGGAAACTTAGCAGCGAACCAGTTTTCGCCTAAGTTAAAAACCCTTCCGAGTGGATAGTATTCCATTCACTCGGAAACTTAGCTGCGAACCAGTCTTCGTCTAAGTTCAAAACTTCTCCGAGTGATGAGCGATCCTTACACTCGGGGGCTTAGCTGCGAACCAGTTTTCGCCTAAGTTAAAAACCCTTCCGAGTGGATAGTATTCCATTCACTCGGAAACTTAGCTGCGAACCAGTCTTCGTCTAAGTTCAAAACTTCTCCGAGTGATGAGCGATCCTCACACTCGAGGGCTTAGCTGTGAACCAGTTTTCACCTAAGTTAAAAACCCTTCCGAGTGGATAGTATTCCATTCACTCGGAAACTTAGCTGTGAACCAGTCTTCGTCTAAGTTCAAAACTTCTCCGAGTGAAGAGCGATCCTCACACTCGGGGGCTTAGCTGCGAACCAGTTTTCGCCTAAGTTAAAAACTCTTCCGAGTGGATAGTATTCCATCCACTCGGAGACTTAGTCTCAAACCAGTCTTCGTCTAAGTTCAAAACTTCTCCGAGTGACGAGCGATCCTCTCACTCGGAAGCTTAGCTGCGAACCAGCTTTCGCTTAAGTTAAAAACTTTTCCGAGTGTCGAGCAACCCTCTCACTCGAAGACTTAGCCGCGAACCAGTTTTCGCCTAAGTCCAAAATCCTTCCGAGTAACGAGCAAATTTAACCAAGCAAGAGATCAGAAAGCAAAATGTGGATAAAGCCAAAATCTCTAGCATGGTTAAAAGTTATTCGCGCAAAGGAGAATACTCAGGCCTAAGGCCCGAATGAAGTTTTAATCGGTTACACCATCACTCGGCATACCGAGGCAAATAAAGTTTTAGCTGCAAGCAAAGTATTTTTCAAGCACCAGTGGGGCTCGAGGGCTCGACGAAGGTGTCCAGGTCAATTCCATCGGCGATCCGAGTGGCTGCTTCGATGAAGGTTTCCATGAAGTCTTCGAATTGAAGTTTCTTTGTGTTGATCACTCGGAGAGCCTTCAGTTTGTCCTCCCTAGCCTCCTTGCAATGAACCCGGACGAGTGAAAGTGCCACATCAGAGCCACAGCGAGCAGCAGATTTCTTCCATGCCTGCACTCGACCAGGGATCTCATTGAGGCGGGTCATCATCGACTCAAGGTCAGTCTGGAGAGAGTCTTCGGGCCACAGTTCCTTGTCGACCTTCTCCAACGCAGCCCTCAGTCGAGCGACATATCCTTGGACACTCCTGAGACGAGCTTCAAGGCGAAACATGTCCATGGCCACGGCGTCCCCGACAGGTGACTTGGTAGGGTCCAGATTTGGCTTGATCTCTTCAGTTTCCTTCTCAAAATCTTGGCAGAATTCTGCGTGAAGAGAAAGCGAAAAGATGATCACATTGTCGTTCTGAAGAAATCAAAGAAATTCACTCGACAGAAGAAAGTTACCTTCAAGCATGCCGAACATCTTCTTCGCAAAGTTCCCTAAGTATTGCTCCAGAACGCTCCTTCTCTTGGTCTGCAGTTCGAGCTTTTTGATCCAATCGGCCTGTTCCTGCTTGAGTTTGGTATTCTCTTCTTCCAATTTGCTGGCTGCGGCAAGCTTCTTCTCAGCAGCTTTAGTTTTCTCCCTCGCCACCTTCTGAGCGTCGGCGAGTGCCTTGTCCATGTTTTCAAGCGCCTTCTTCATGGTATCTAAAGAAATAGCATTGTTGAGTCGCGCTTGGAGTCGGCGGTTCTCATCACGTACGTCTGTTCGAGTGGATTCACTCGGTTCAAAGGATGGAAGATGAAAGTAATAATGCAATTGATCGACAAGGATTACCTCCCAAGGTCTTCAGTTTAGTCTGTGCACGGTCCAGGTTGTTATTCGTCAGCTCCAGATCCAGCAGAAGTTGATTCTTTTCCTTCTCCAGCTCAACATACTTGGTCCCGAGCCCACGGGCTTTCTGAAATCAGCAAAGAAGTAGTTCAGTCGACAATAATGTTTTTTCACTCCCGAGTGGAAAAGAACATGTCCAGTCGACTGGATGGCGGCCCGCCTCCCCACCCCACACCCCTATACAGCGTCATATCATGGTTGATGGAAATGATGTCCATGAAACCTGCAAGATGGTTCTTAAGACTACTGCCCATCGTAAACGATCGACAGTAGTCTCGGGGACTACACCCAGTGGGTGCACTCAGCGTGCCCCCACTGGACCAGAGATCACTCGACCAGGTCTGACCTGTCCGAGTATATAAAAAAAAGAAGCAAACAAGCGAACATTGTCTCTTTCAGAATCCCGCCGATGCAAGCACTCGACGGCAGTCTCGGGGACTACACCCAGTGGGTGCACTCAGCGTGCCCCCACTGGACCTACTATCACTCGACCAGGTCCGTCCTATCGACTGACAAGCAACTTTCAAAACGAATCTAAGACCCCTGCCGATGTCTTCGTCATTCGACAACGGTCTCGGGGACTACACCCAGTGGGTGCACTCAGCGTGCCCCCACTGGACCAAAAACCACTCGACTAAGAGCCGAACTACTCGAGGAAAAAACAAGCAACTATGCATCTGAAGAAAACACCCAGTGGGTGTAAAGTCAAGTTGGACAGGAATTCAATCGGAAATGAACTTACAATCGCACTTACTCGGACATTGGCTTGAAGCGCCGAGCTGGCATCATAAGCCAACTTGCTGGCCTCATACGCTTCCTTTGTGCGCAGCATCATTTGTCCAGCCTGGATCATGGCTTCTTTGGCAGCTCCAGTTTGGTCCCCTGGGACGTGGTACAAAGGATATGGAGACGTCGGAGGAGTTGGTGCTGCAGCTGAGGTAGCAAGAGGAGCTTGAAGTTGTCCAATCGGCGCTGAAACAACTAGAGTTGAAGTTGCTGGCGGGGCACTCGACAGCGGAACCACAAGGTCAACACTGGCCCGGGAAGAATCACCAAGTTCTTGAGAAGGCGCAGCAGTCGACCTATGAGGTGCTGGTCCTAGTGATGTCCTCCGAGTGCGCAAGCGTGGAGTGTCCAAAGGCACAACGTCACCTTCTGCACCCCGTTGCGGCTCCTCATCGTCTTCCAAATGGATGACGTCGTCAACTGTCAATCGACAACATTAATTTATTCATTCGACGAATTGTCTTCAAAAATCAGACTACAGTGAAGATTCGATATACCTCATTGAGAGGTGGCCGCGTCAGGAGTGTCCATTTCCATGTGATCCCCCTCACCCCGTAGAGGCGACGTCACCGAGGTAGCAGCTCTGGCGAATAAATTTCACTCGGTCAGCGAAGACATGAAGTTCAACAACAGCAGGATAAGGAAAATAAACACTCACGTTGAGGCGACAGGCACAACGATCTTTATACGGAGCAGAGCCTTCCGAGGCTTTGGTGCGTCTGACCTGGGCTGTTTCGCAGCTTTTTCAGTCGACCCAGATGTCGCGCCGCGGTCGCGCTTTGGGTTCCTGGTGCTCGACGCCAAAGTCTTGCTTGGGGCGGCCTCCGGGTCTTCACGCAACTTGGTACGACGCTCGATGCACGGAGGAGCCTGGGCCTCTACCTCGCCTTCCTCAATCTCTTCCAGGTCGTCGTCGCTGCCTTCACTGTCGTCGGCATAGTCAACGTCTGCGCTGTCGCCTGCGCTCTCTTCTCCGTCCTCAGGCTGCTCTCCATTCGGCACGGGCGAATACATGTTTGTGAACTCCTGCAAGACGCAAACTGTGAAGTCAGTCGACTGAAGACGCAATCACTCGACGAAACACGAAAGCACTCGACAAAGATGCAACTCACCAGGTTCGTCGGTGGGTTCAAAGCAGAGAAGGGCAAAATTCGCTTGGCTCCCAAAGGATTATCACAGGCTCCAGTGATGCTCCTGAGCCACTGGGCAAAAGTCTCGTCGGAAACTTCCTCTGGATGTGTCCGAGTGGTATCCTCGGGGCCCGAATAATGCCACATAGTGTGATCCCTGGCTTGAGGAGCCTGGATTCGTCGACTGAGAAACGCCTCTAAGAGATCCATACCAGTCACTCCGTCGCGGATCAGATCAACTACTGCGTTCACTAAAATCCCTACTTGGACTTGCTCTTCCTTTGCTACGTTCAGTGTTCTGGGAGTGGTAGGCCTATCCAATGTGAAGGGGGGAAGGCCAGTCGACATATTGGGCGATGCTACATCCTTGCAGTAAAACCATGTCGACTGCCAGCCCCGAACAGATTCAGGAAAAGTCATAGATGGAATCGCACTCCTACCTCTCTTTTGGATTCCCAGGCCACCACATAGTTGGATGACATGGGTCTTGCTATCACTAGGATTGGCTTTCTTGACGCATTGGGATCGGATGGTGAATATATGTTTGAACAAACCCCAATGTGGAGAGCAACCCAAGAAACACTCGCACAAGGTGATGAAAGCAGAAAGGTACGAAATGGTATTCGGAGGAAAATGGTGGAGTTGCGCCCCAAAAAAGTTCAGAAACCCGCGGACGAATGGATGAGGGGGCATGGAAAAACCTCGTTCCACATGGGTGAGGAGGATAACTCGCTCCCCTTCGCGCGGCTCCGGCTCGATCTCCCCCTCCGACAGTCTCCACGAGCCTTCGGCTATGAGCCCGTCGGCGACGAGGTTCTCAACGTCCCCCGCCGTGACCGTCGACGCGAGGAAATCTCCCTGGATCCACCCCGGCGGCGCCGTGAATCGGGTGCCCAACGGCTTCTTCGCCTTGGCTCCTCCCTTCTTAGCGCGCTCGAGCTTCCCCGTCTTGCCTTTCGTCATCGCGATGGCGGTCATCGAGGCGGAGTGGAGCTGCGCGCGTGGAGCAGGGGAGGCGGAGGAAAAGAGAAGATTTGGGGGAGAAGTACTGTACCGGCCCGGTGCCGTCGCATCTTATATCCGCCCGAGTGAGTCGCTGACCTGTGGGCCCAGCAGATCTCTGAATATCCCGATTTCAGAGGAAGAGCGGTATGTGGCGGAAATGGCGGCGCGAAAATCGAGGCGTCATGCCTCCACTTGCCCCAGTCGTTGCGTCATCGTCGCGCGGCGCGCGCTTACCCAATTTTTGAATCCCGTGAAATCCGGGCCTGACGAAGCGACCCGTCGCATCAGAAGACCCTATTGGCCACTCGGACCTGATTCCTCGCCGAAGTTCACTCGGATACATTTCAAGACAGAATCGATCAGGTGAATGACAAAGATTCCAATTGACGCAGACTTCTGTGAAGCCCTAAAATACACTCGGAATTTTTGTGTCTTATCAGAACCCACGTCGATCCCTTTTTCACTCGAACCCCGATCCATTCGGGGGCTAATGATGGGGATATGTACCTAGGGTAGGGTCATAGGCCTGACCTACATACCCTACCTAAGGACACTGCCCTAGAAAGATTAAGGACTACAAGGAAGTCTCCGACTGAAATCACCAAGACGTATGAGTCACTCGACAACATCCACTCGGAGATTTCTTCCTTCACTCGACGGCTACCTTTCACTCGGAAGAATCAGAATACAGTCGACCGCAGAAGACCAGAAGCCACCCCAGGGAGGCCAACGGGCAGGCGTTCGACTAGACCATAAGTAGCATTTATTACATACGTTACCAGTAACGTCCATCTTTATAGCCACGATCGGACCCTTAGATGCCGGACATTTATGAGGGGCAGCGCACTCTATATAAGCCGCCCCTCCCCTCTGGCACAAGGGTTGGCACCCTGTAACTCTCATATTCCACACGACAGAAAGCTCCCGAGCACTTGAGACGTAGGGCTATTACCTCCATGAGAGGGGCCTGAACTCATACATCCGTGTGTACACCCTCGCCGTAGCTAGGACTCTGCTCTCTCCTTTCATACCCCTATCTTCTACTGTTAGGCTCGTTCCCACGACAGGCCCTGCTGTCACTGCTGCCGCGTCAGCCGCCGTCGGTCTCTGTGGGACGCTCCTCAAGGTCGCCATTGTTCAGGTAACTACGCATGCCTGCCAACTAGAAAAACACCACGCATGCATACATGTGAAAAGGCAATCAAATGACATATCATAAATAAAAAAGACTAAAAATGTGCACGAATTTTGGTGCAAGATCTCACGAATATATAGCATCGACTGAGCAAGTCTCAATCAACTGAGATTTAGCAATACTAATTTTTTCAATAACAGTAATTGTGTTAGTGTGTGTGTGTGCAGAAAATACCATCTTTTTAATAACAGTAATTTAGCAGGCGGCTCTACCACAAGGGATTGTACCTTTTGTTTTCGACAAGGAATACAATGTTCATCCTGAGATCCTGAGCACTGCGTGAGTGTGATTACCAGCTACAATAAATGTTGATGCATTGCCAATTTTCGCTTTGGGATTACCTTCTAACCGTTTGTAAATCTTATTTCACAGAGTAATTTTTGGCATGCTAATAGCTCTTCCGATTACATTGGCCTACTACGCCCTTCTTGGACTGATACACTGATCAATGGTGATGCTGAAAACACACAGCAAAGGTAGACGTTTCACTACTGCAGTCAGATCATAGTTGTAAGCTTAGTCCATGGACGGCGCATGGCTTGTAATTTTGGGCCACGTCCCTGCAAAAACCCCTTGCGATGACAAAGTTGGCCTGCAATTTATGGTGTTGCTTACTTATTTTGAGTTTCAGGGTTATAGAGAGTTTTATACATACATCATAGCTTATTTAAAATTACGATAAACTAACACCACAAAATTTTTTAAGCTTAATTAGCACTAAATTAAGATCAAGTGACCCAGCAAAATTTCTTGGTTGATCTCCCACAGTGGAGTATCATAACCAAGTACCATGTGATGCCGCTAAAGCAATCTTTAAATTAACTATGCTCTCTAATTTTAGAGCTCTCATTCAATTGAGGTGTTCAGAAATAAGACGGAATTTGCCCACTACAAATCTTTATCGGTGAAATGAGCGGCGAAATGGGCAGATCCCGGATCTCGCCGGGCATCTAACGCCGGCGAGGGTATAGCTGCCGGCTAGCCTGACCGGGTCTCCTCCCATTCCTGCAATACGTTCCTCCCTCTTGTGGGTATGTCCTCTGAGGAACGCGCGCAAGCGCGCTCTCATCGCGGCCATGGTTGCATCTCCGCTCGTCGGGCGGCGAGTTTTCACGCGTGGCTGCATTCCTCCAACATTCCCACGCATCACGGATTGCTCTCGCACTCTTCCAATGGTCGCCTGGCACTCATGGATGACGACGGAGTGATCATTGACGCTCGTCTTCAGCGGGATGGGGATTCCGTGGTGATCGGTGATGAGGTTTCCTTTGCTTGTTATTTGGCCATCATTGGTGGCAGGCTCGATCTGGATCTGGGCTCTTCAGATCCCTGGATCAACTGGAAAGCTCTACCCATCAACAAACCTTCGCCTACCATTCCCGCAACGATGGAAACCTTGTCTGTCACGGCGGAGACGACTTCTCTGAAGACTCCCCCATCTTTGAATCTTGATCTTCGCCCTGGCATGGACATCCAACGAAGGGTTTGGCAAAGATTCAATTATCCGGTGGCTTTTACGCCAAGTCCAGATGCTCGGGAATTCTTCTTGATTGCCTCATTCATCCATCACAAGCACAAAATAGATGTTGAGACAATAAGTGCTTATCTCAATGCTTGTTTGGGAGGGATTGTTGCGGATTTCCGTGTGTCTTTTTTGAGGGATCAGACTTTTTAGTTTTCCGTCTTCTCGTTGCGGGTTGGGTTACTCTTTGTTGCTCTCAAGAGTTTTGAATGTGAGGTTTTCAAGGTCTTTTTTAAGTTGTGGAGCCATGGCGGGCCGGACTATATTCATGAATTTCGTGATTGGGAGTCTGAAGAGATGCAGTCATGGACTGTTGTTGGATAGAAAAAAATCATATGCATAGGCTGCACAAGGAACTCTAACAGGAGCCAACCTTACTGCTATGGGACCTCGGGTTAATCGGAGATATGACAATAAAGCTACTCTGCTGTTTCTATGGCTCCTTCAATCGATCATCGTCCCGTTTTCTTGCACACGCTCTCTACAACTGAAGCAGCTGATTTACAACGTCTAGTCTCTGAGAGGCGCATTTTTCATGGCATCCAGGAATTTTTCGGACTCAATTACCGTCGTTCTTCTTTGGATAAATTCAGTTATGAAGAGCAACAAGACCTTAAGTATCTGATTGCAGTTGCATTGTCCAATGACAAGACTGCACAATTGTTTACTGATCAAACGTCGGTCAAGGAGGTTAATACACCCAGGTGTTCAACCGTCTGCGGGGTGATCTATTGGCTAATCGGCCGATGGTTGATAAACATAATTCACATGCAGCTACTGAACTGGGCTCAGATCGTATTTCAGTTTTCCAGCGCCTTCAGGAGCCAAGGCGATCCACTTTTGATAGGCTAGAATGGCCCGCTTCTGAGCATTCAGAAATCCCAAAAGCTCAAAGGCCCATGGGCAGCTGCCCGTGCCCGCATTGCCTGCTCTCTGGTCACGCCAGACGCTTTTGCATGAATAAAATTCGTTGTTTGCATTGTAAGAAGCAGGGGCATGTTAAAAAAACTATTTTGTGTTGTCAGTTCCCTAGGAAACCTTGCCCAAACAACAACGGAAGATTAAACCTCCGGTAAATAATTTTGAAACCACAATGCTGGCTCCCATACTGGAGAACAACCACAGTTCTCCGGATTCCCAGGGATCGGACGATATTGCATTGGATTTACAATTGGGTTTTCAATCTCCTCCGCGCCTGCCATCTTGCAATGATCCGACAGATTACCCACTTATTAATTTTTTGGAAGGACATCGGGGTACTGTATCTGGACAACACAACACAATTGAAACTATTGATCTCAATCGAGTACCCGATCAGACCTTTATGAGCTTTCCTACGGAGGGTAACCAAATAGGCAATTGTTTATCACTTTTTTTTGGGTAACCCAAGCTCCCCTGCCGTTTTGACGGATACGACTGCTGCACAAATCGAAGCATCTCATTTACCTTGCCTTCAACTTGGGCCTGTGCTCATTGCCGATACGCATCACCCTCCATGACGCTTGGACGCTCCACACCCCCGGCTCTGCCTCCCTCGCCCCCTCTCATGGCGGCATACCCAGTGGACCCAACGCCCTTTCTACCTGGGAGATATGAAGCAGTGGCGGTGGATGGTCGCCCGGCAACTTGCCGCTACCATGTTAGCTCCAACGTGCCTCGGAAGCATGAAGATGTTGTTATCGTCTCTGTCACGCTGGCTCCTAATGCGCAGGTCCCGTTTAGTCAGGTTTGAGCCTTCTTGCGATCTTTTGTCGAAGATCATCTTCAGTTCTCGATCGAGATGATCCAGCATTGCCCCTTCGGCCAGACTTTCATTCAAATGGATTCTGCTGCCGATCGTGACTGGCTGGTCATGCATAGTCCTCACATGTTTCAGAATCATCAGCTTACCTTTACTAGGCACTATGAGGGCATCAATCATCGCACCTTTACTTATAATCAGGAAGTTTGGCTTGGTATGTTAGCTTTCCCTATAGATCTTTGGGAGCTGCAACACATTCAGGGAGTGGTTGAAGATTTCACACGTGTTAAGACTTGGGATAAAGTTGCTGGTGATTACTGTTGTGTGGTGATCAAAGTCTGGGTTGCAGATGTTGCCCTCATCCCACATAGCTGCATTGTTTCAGCAGGCAACATATTTCAGGCTGAATCCTGGTCTGTGCCCATCATTATTCTTGGGCACACTCTGATTGGAGGTCTACCAGCTGATGAAGATGATATCCCACCTGATGGAGGTAACCCACACCGCATGCCTATGGATATTCCTCCTTCTCAGGAGCCCAATCTTGCATACTGGCCTGCATGGGGTATCTTAACTTACAGCCCCGAGCTCAGGAGGAGGAGTTGGGCTCTCAACCTCATGACTTCCATCTGCCTGTTAATCCATGGGGTCAGAATTTGATGCACATTTTGGGTAACAATGCTGCTATTCCTCCAGTGCATCAGGCAGTTCAGCAAGGGGACTTCCTAGAGCTCAATGATCTCAATAATCACCAGTTTAATGATATGGAATTTGAGGAGTTGTAGGAGTTGCTAAACCCTGTGGTTAACAATGGTCCCATGGAAGGAGTTGTTGTCTTAGATTTGAACCAACCAGTTGCTGATTTTGACAGTGAGCTTACTGTTACTTTTAGTTCTGAGTATGGAGGTTCGTCCAGTGATTCAGTGCAAAATGTGGTTGCTCTTGTGCCTAATCTCAATCATGCCCAATTGGTGGATGTCCCAGTTCTGCAGCATAACAACCAGCTCCATCAGAACATTCACATTGGCATGGTTCTCATTCAGCAGCATGTGGACTATGAGGCTCTCAGTGTCTCTCCAGGTCTCAGAGCACACGTTTGGATATGTTTCACTATATGGACTGTCTGTAGTCTAATCATGCTCCCCCATGCTGGAGTCTGCACAAGATGTGAGCCAATCAGGTATTCAGGCCCATACTATTCAAACCTTCCCTACAGCTGAGGATCTTGCTCTGACCACAGTCTTTTCAAGGGAAGGAGAGCTAGCTTGGAACACTTTTTCAAGACTGCTTCTGAGGATCAGGAAGCTATTTCTGTTCCTGCCACGAAAGCTGATTTTATGACTGCCAAACTTCTATCTCCCGATGATTTCCACTGAGCCAAATCCATCTTACAATCCCAGCTTTGGAACATCATTCAACAGGGTTGTCAGGACAGTATCTTTAGGTTGTTTGTTCTGCCACAGACTTGCCCTATGGTTGAGCTGCCAACTTGCTATCTCACTGAAGCTACTCAAGTTATTAGCAATGGTTTATCCACCCCACAGGCAAAAAAGGGTTCCCATGATCATAATAGAGTATTACTCAGCACATCTGTGGTTCACATCAGGCCTAGAAACAGGAAAACTCCCCTAGTAATCTCTGAAGTCAGGAGGAGTGACAGGCTAAAGCTGCTGCACAAGGGTTACAAGGGAAAAACTTGTTTTGATAAGAACTGTCTTGCATGCTCTGCTGAAGCTCCTCCACTGAACAAGAAAACCGTCACTAATTTGTATGACAAGTTTGGTTTAGCTGCAAATCAGCCACCAAATCCCAAGAAAGCAAAGAAGCCAGCCAAGAAGGATGTGGGTCCAACAAACAACAAGAAGCCCAAGAAGTAAAGTGGTGGAGCATAGTCTGAAGCATATTTCCAGCTTTTGCTTTCTAATCTTTGTTCCATATTTAGTAGTTCTGTTTGGGATCATGTTTTTATGATATGTCTAAGACCTATGATCACTATGGTTATGCTCCTTTACAAACTGGGACTTCATGCAGTTGTGATGTGTTTTGTGCAAGTTGTGATGTGCTTTATGCAATCTTGTGTGGGCCTGGTCCTGTCCATACCCAAACTTATCTGTTGTTTGGCGCACCCTAATGTTGAGATTCTCTTGGACTTTGCTCTACATGACTTTTCTATGAGAGTTGGGGGTGCTAATCAATCCCAGAAGCCCTTGGTTTTCTGTACAAATCGTCCCAATAGGTTTCTAAGCCCATGCAGACACAAACTTGGAAAGTTTTAAACTGGAACATTAGAGGTCTGAATTCACTAGATAAGTGGTTACATATTCATAATAAGATTGAGGAAAGTGGATGTACTATTGTTTGCTTTCAAGAATTCAGGAAGGAGCTAATTGATAATCTGTTTATCAGAAAGTTTTGCCCTGCAAGATTTGACTCTTTTGCCTACACTCCATCAATTGGTAGATCAGGTGGTATATTAACAGTATGGTGTTCTGCTCACTTCAAAGGAGAACTTATTCTACAAAATAATTATGGTGTCTCTGTGATGCTTCAGTCTACCAAATGTGGTAGTTGTTGGACTTTAACAAATATTTATGCTCCATGTCAACATGACAAGAAATCTGAATTCTTGAACTGACTTGATGGTATTCAAATCCCTGAAGATGCAGATTGGTTAATTATGGGGACTTTAATCTAATTAGGAGCTTTGATGACAGAAATAAGCCTGGTGGGAACGTGGATGAAATGTTGACCTTTAATGCTGTCATCGGCAACTTGGGTTTAGTTGATATCCCTCTCAAAGGAAGAAAGTTTACTTGGTCTAACAAACAAACCCAGCCACTTCTGGAAAAATTAGACTGGATTTTTACTTCTGCCTCCTGGACTCCGAGCTACCCCAATACCTTGGCTTTTCCACTTGCAATGACCACATCTGATCATGTTGCATGTGTTATTAAAATTAGTACTTCCATGCCCAAGAGTAATATTTTTAGATTTGAGAACTGGTGGATGGAAAATCCTGGTTTCTTGCCCCTAGTGGAATCTGTTTGGAAAAACAGTATTCACTATGCAGATGCAGCAAAAAGGATTAATGCCAAGATGAAAATCCTCAGGAAATCTCTCAAGACTTGGTTCAAAACATTTTCTAATTTAAAGGAAGATATTTCCTATGCTAATTATGTGATTGCAATGATGGATGCTCTAGAGAACTGCAGACCCCTCACTCAACTTGAGTTTGAATTAAGAGAAAACATCATATCACACTTGGAGCATCTCCTTCAACAGCAAAAAACATATTGGCAGCAAAGGGGTAAGATCAAATGGGTCATACTAGGCAGTGAAAATTCCAAATTCTTTCATGCTATGGCAATTTTGCAACATAGAAACAATAGCATCCCATCTCTTTTTCTAAGGATGGCTCTGAAGTTACAAATCATGGGGAAAAGGCTGCTCTTCTTCATGAAGCATTTAAGAATAGGCTGGGGCAATCTAAGCCTTTTGAAATACCCACTGAAATGTTAAACCTCATGCAGCCTCACAGTGATTTGTTTCTAGAAACTCCTTTCTCTCGTGAAGAAATTGATGCAGTCATCAAGGAGCTTCCATCCAACAAATCTCCTGGGCCTGATGGCTTCAACACAGATTTTATTAAGAAATGTTGGTCCATCATTAAAGCAGATTTCTATGACCTTTGCTCACAGTTTTATCAGGGAGATTTTTGCTTGTAAAGTATCAACAGCTCTTTCATTACTTTAATTCCCAAGAAAGCTGGAGTTGCATCTGTGAATGATTATAGACCTATATATCTACTCTGCTGCACTATCAAATTGTTGACTAAACTGCTTGCAAAAAGATTGCAATCTGTCATCCTGGAGCTTGTCCATGTCAACCAACATGGTTTCCTCAAAACTAGGACTATTCAAGATTGTATTGCCTGGGCATATTGAAAAGTAAAACTCCTACTGTTGTTCTCAAACTAGACTTTGAAAAGGCTTTTGATAAAATTGAGCATGGTATGATTATGGCTATCCTAAAAAGGAAACCATTTGGAAACAAATGGTGCACTTGGATCCAACAAATATTTAACTCCGCAACCTCCTCTGTCCTTCTAAATGGTGTGCCTGGAGCTCACTTTAAATGCAGGAGGGGAGTTAGGCAGGGAGACCCTCTCTCTCCCCTGTTTTTGTGTTGGTTGCAGACTTCCTACAAACAATAATAGATGATGCAATGCAGAATGGTCTCTTGCAAGCACCTGTCACATTTCAAGCATGTCCTGGTGATCCAATCCTTCAATATGCAGATGACACCTTTATCATTATGCCTGCTTGTCCCCAACAGTTGGGCCATTTGCAGCATATATGCACATCTTCTCCAAAGCATCTGGTCTACATGTCAATTTCCAGAAATCCAGCATTCTGCCCATTAATGTGAGTGATGAGGACACTCAGGAATTGGCAAATTTACTGGGGTGTTCAGTGGGAACTTTCCCATTTACATATCTAGGAGCTCCACTCAGTTACAACAAACCTAGAATGGAACATTTCATGTACCTCATTGAGAGAATTCAAAGTACGCTGGCAGCCTGCTCTCAATTTCTCAGCTATGATGGCAGATTACTAATGGTTAATGCAGTTTTATCTTCTCTGCCCGCTTTTCTCATGAGCTGCCTTTTACTCTATAAAGGCATTATTGAACAAATAGATAAATACAGACGACATTGTTTTTGTGGGGCAAGGATCTGGAGAAGAAAAATCCTCCATTGGCAGCTTGGGATTTAATTTGTCGACCAAAGAGTAAAGATGGATTGGGTATTTTAAATCTTTCCACTCAAAATACTTGTCTTCTTTTAAAAATGGTGCACAAATTCATCAACCATGACAACATCCCATGGGTAATCTAGTTTGGGAAGCCTGTTATCACAATGGCACCCTAGCATTCCTTTGCAAAGTAGCTCATTCTGGTGGAGGGACTGCATGAAGCTGTTGCCAATTTATAAGGACCATGCCTCCTACATTCTTCAAAATGAATCTTCTCTGGATTTTTGGAACGATCATTGGGAGAACATGCCCTTATTGCAGAAGTGGCCACACCTGTATTCTTTTGCCAAACAACAACAAATATTTGTCTTTAATATATGGCATTTGGATGATCTAACAGAGCAGTTTCACCTGCCATTATCAGAGGAAGCATATGCACAATATCAGGAGATGGAGGAGTTCTTGCATCAATTGGTGCTTACTGATGAATCTGACATCTGGCAAATGCCTTCTGGCTCCTCAACTTTTAAAGTCTCTCGGGCATACGCCTTGCTTACTGAGTACCCTCCGGTTCTGCCTGTCATTAAGTGGACTTGGAAAACTTGCTGCCAACTCAAACACAAGATTTTCTTTTGGCTCCTAAACAACAATAGATTGAACACCAGGGCAATGCTGCTTAGGAAACTTTTTTCTGCCTTCATATTCATGTATTCTTTGCAATTCGGGTGCTCTTGAAACCTGGGACCACTTGTTCTTCCACTGCCCATTTGCACAACTATGCTGGAACTATATATGTCCCAGCTGGTCGCCCAATCACTACTACAGGATGGTCCAAAGACGACACATCAATCAGAGACCCTTCAATGAAACTGTGTGCGATGCATGAATCAGAAACGCTATAGTTCAAGCTCCGTCACCAATGACACGAACTGTGTGCGATGGAGGATCCATCAAATACGATTTAGAAAATATTTGTGTGTGCGATCTACGACAAATAGTTGACTTTTAGGAACTGTTTCTGATGAGGCGAAATGGCACAAACGGTTAATCAAACATAGATGTGTGTGATGTACGACATACAGGCCCCTCAGATGAATTGTTTGCGATGATACCGAAGAACACAAACGGTTCGGTGTAACAAGGTGTGTGTGATAGGCTGCAAACAGTTCGATAATCAGAACTGTGTGTGATATTGTGAATGATCACTGACGAATCTGTATTCTTAACCGTTTGCGATGAGATCGACAGGGTAGACAGAGTTAAGAAATAAATATGAGCAAACACCAACAGAGTTAAGGAGTACAGTCTGTTTTACTTCTTCTTCTTATTGTTATATGGCCTCGTGCCATCGTCTTGACGTGGATGCTTCTTGTCGCTGACCGCAGGCTTTTCATCGCCATCATCGTCACCATCGTCGTTGATGTCCTCGTCCTCCTTGTTGGACCATTCCTCCTCCTCGTCATCGTCGTCGTCTTCTTCGTCCTTTGGAGGCTCCTCGTCATCCTCCTCCTTGTTCGACCATTCCACCTCCTCCTCATCATTGTCATCTTGTTCATCCTTCGACAACTCCTCGTCCGTCTGGTCATCGTCTGATGACTCCGACGGTGGCGTCCCTTACATGAGTCGGATAAAGTGGAGGCCAGGGCTTGATGCCGGACTCATGGAAGATCAGCGTGATGATTCTGAGGTTGACCCTAGACTGGCGGAACTGTCGTCCTCGCTGTCGCTCGACATTGGTGCGCTACGTAATTAAACAACCGGCGAGAAAGCGAGATTGCAGAGTGTGTGGAAGTGTAGAGTGGCCGGCCGAGACGATGAAGATGGTGGCAACTGAAGCGTGGTGTGAAGACAAGAGGAATGGCAATTGAAGCGGGGGATTAACGAATTATATTGGCGCCTTGGCAGGCGGTTAGAATTACGATATAATCATCCGCAATTGTGTGCACCCGGCCCGTCGCTCTAAATTCCCGCTATTGTGCAGTTCTCAATGTGATAATTACGCGCACGGGTTGGAGCGTCCAAATGTGTGCAATATGCCAACTGTTTCACATGTGTACATTTTAGCAGTTCACACGGTTCGCTAGATGCATTGTTTAACTACCCACACAGCGGGTGTGAAACAAGCATTTAACATAGGACAGTTGGTAAGCAATAGATGAGCTCTTCTTATTGATGCAGCCATTAATAATCAAACGAAACCCCTAATCATCATTGCAAACATCACATAGAAGATGGCTAATGCGGCAACTACAACTACACATGCTAATTCCTTCTTGTCTCTTGCTTTCATTTGTTGCCTGTGATTGATTCTTTCTTGCTTCATCGTAGTGATTGTTGATACGTCCATTTTGCATCATGATTTCCTACTGTTATTTATAATGTTTTTATGCATAATAATGCTTTATGGAGTAATTCTAATGCCTTTTCTCTCATAATATGCAAGGTTTACACAAAGAGGGAGAATGCCGGCAGCTGGAATTCTAGACCTGAAAAAGCATATCAGAGACACCTATTCCGCACATCTCCAAATAAGCTGAAACTTCACGGAAAATTATTTTGGAATAAAAAAAAATATTGGAGCAAATAACTACCAGAGGGGGGCCACCTAGTGACCACAAGACACCATGGTGCACCAGCCCCCCCAGGCGCGCCCTGGTGGGTTGTGGCCAGCCCGACCCACCTCCGGTGCCCATCTTATGGTACTTAAGGTCTTTTGACCTAGAAAAAATCAAGAGGGGACTTTCGGGACGGAACGTCGCCATGTCGAGTCGGAACTTGGGCAGGAGCACTTTTGCCCTCCGGCGGAGTGATTCCGCCGGGGGAACTTCCTTCCCGGAGGGGGAAATCGAAGCCATCGTCATCACCAACAACCCTCTCATCTTTGGGAGGCCAATCTTCATCAACATCTTTAACAACACCATCTCCTCTCAAACCCTAGTTCATCTCTTGTGTTCAATCTTTGTACCGGAACCTCAGATTGGTACCTGTGGGTGACTAGTAGTGTTGATTACATCTCGTAGTTGACTACTATATGGTTTATTTGGTGGAAGATTATATGTTCAAATCCATTATGCTATTTAATACCCCTCTGATCTTGAGCATGAATATCATTTGTGAGTAGTTACCTTTGTTCTTGAGGTCACGGGAGAAGTCATGTTGCAAGTAATCATGTGAATTTGCTGTGTGTTCGATATTTTGATGATATGAATGTTGTGATTCCCTTAGTGGTGTCATGTGAACGTCGACTACATGGCACTTCACCATCTTTGGGCCTAAGGGAATGCATTGTGGAGTAGTTATTAGATGATGGGTTGCTAGAGTGACAGAAGCTTAAACCCTAGTTTATGCGCTATTTCGTAAGGGGCTGATTTGGATCCAAATGTTTAATGCTATGGTTAGATTTAATCATAAGTGGGAGGTTTGTTCAATTAAGAACAACACCCAAACACCGGTCCACCCACATATCAAATTATCAAAGTAGCGAACGCAAATCAAACCAACATGATGAAAGTGACTAGATGAAATTCCTATGTACCCTCAAGAACGCTTGCTTATTATAAGAGACTGTTTTGACCTATCCTTTGCCACAAAAGGATTGGGCTATCTTGCTGCACTTTATTTACCATTACTGTTACTTGCTCATTACCAATTATCTTGCTATCAAACTACCTGTTACCTACAATTTCAGTGCTTGCAGAAATTACCTTGCTGAAAACCGCTTGTCATTTCCTTCCGCTCCTCGTTGGGTTTGACACTCTTACTTATCGAAAGGACTACGATTGACCCCCTATACATGTGGGTCATCAAGGCTCTTTTCTGGCACCATTGCCGGGGAGTGAAGCGCTCTTGCTAAGTCGAAATCGATAAGGAAAAATTTATACTACGTCCTGAAATTTATTATCACTTGCTACTATGGAAAACAATCCTTTGAGGGGTTTGTTCGGGGTATCTTAACCTCGACCGGAACCACAATTAGTTGCACCTCAACCTACTGCACCTACTGAAAATATTGGTTATGAAATTCCTTCGGGTATGATAGAACAACTGCTAGCTAATCCTTATGCAGGAGACGGAACTGAACATCCTGATATGCACCTAATACATGTGGATGAAATTTGTGTATTATTTAAGCTTGCAGGTTTACCCGGAGATGAAGTTAAGAAGAAGGTTTTCCATTTATCTTTGAAGGGAAAAGCATTGACATGGTATAGGCTATGTGATGATATTGGATCATGGAACTGGAATCGATTGAAATTAGAATTCCACCAAAAGTTTTATCCTATGCATCTAGTTCATCGTGATCGGAATTATATATATAATTTTTGGACTCGTGAAGGAGAAAGCATCGCTCTAGCTTGGGGGAGGCTTAAGTCAATGTTATATTCATGCCCCAATCATGAGCTCTCGAGAGAAATTATTATTCATAATTTTTATGATCGGCTTTCTCATAATGATCGATCCATGCTCGATACTTCTTGTACTGGTTCTTTTATGAAGAAGACTATTGAATTCAAGTGGGATCTCTTAGAAAGAATTAAATGCAACTCTGAAGATTGGGAACTCGACAAAGGTAATGAGTCAGGTATTAAGCTTAAGTTTGATTGTGTTAAATCTTTTATGAATACCGATGCTTTTCACAAGTTTAGCACTAAATATGGACTTGACTCTGAGATAGTAGCCTCTTTCTGTGAATCATTTGCTACTCATGTTGACCTCCCTAAGGAGAAGTGGTTTAAATATCATCCCCCTATTAAAGAAGAAATTAAAGAACCGGTAAAAGCTAAAGATGAAACCATCATTTACAATGTTGATCTAGTTGTGCCTACTTCTTATATAAAAAAACCACCTTTCCCTGTTAGGATAAAGGAACATGCTAAGGTATCAACCGTGGTTCGCAAAAGTAATATTAAAGCACCTAAGCCCTCTGAACAAATTAAAGTAGAACCTAGTGTTGCTATGGTTAAAGATCTTTTTGTAGAAAATATTGATGGGCATGTTATTTACTTTTGTGATGAAGCTGCTAGAATTGGCAAACCCGATGAAAAAGATAAACATAGACCCGTAGTTGGCATGCCTGTTGTCTCAGTTAAAATAGGAGATCATTTCTATCATGGTTTATGTGATGTGGGTGCTAGTGTGATTGCTATTCCTTTTACCTTATACCAAGAAATTATGAATGATATAGCACCCACCGAAATAGAAGACATTGATGTTACTATTAAACTTGCTAATAGAGACACCATCACACCACTTGGGATTGTTAAAGATGTTGAAGTTTTGTGTGGAAAAATAAAATATCCTACTAACTTTCTAGTTCTTGGTTCCCCACAAGATGACTTTTGTCCCATTATCTTTGGTAGACCTTTCTTGAACACTGTTAATGCTAAGATAGATTGTGAAAAACAAACCGTCGGTGTTAGTTTTGGTGATGTGTCTCATGAGTTTAACTTTTCCAAGTTTAATAGACAACCCTGTAGTAAATAATTATCTAGTAAGGATGAAATAATTGGTCTTGCTTCTATCGCGGTACCTCCTACTGATCCACTAGAAAAATATTTGCTAGACCATGAAAATGATATGCACTTGCATGAAAGAAATGAAATAGATAAAATTTTCTTTGAACAACAACCTCTCCTAAAACACAATTTGCCTATTGAAACTCTAGGAGGTCCTCCTCCACCTAAAGGTGATCCTATGTTTGAATTAAAACAATTGCCTGACACTTTGAAGTATGCTTATCTTGATGAGAAAAAGATATATCATGTTATTATTAGTGCTAACGCCGCTCCGTGCGCGCCGATGGCGTATCTATGGCCGCCTCTTGGCAGGAGGCGCCGCCGCCCGTACGCCGCCAAGAAAAGGAGATGCTGTCCTGGACTGGCATGCGTGGGGCGCGTCGACCTCGTCATCGTGCCAGAAAAGGAAAAGGGCGCATGATAGAAAAGCTGCCTTTGGAGGGGGACCCGAGCAACTTCGTGCCAGCTGCCACAAATGTGGGTCCGGCTGGATCTCCTCCTCTCCTGGTCGCGGGAGCTGGCGGCACCGCATTGGCGGAGAGAGAGCCCGAGCCGGCCCGTGCCTCGCACCCCACGCCGCCTGACGCGCGTGCCATCACCCCGGTCGGGTGCAACGCTGGCTCGGCCAACCACAACCCGCCCCGGGATATGGACTCTGTCAGCGAAGTACCTGACTCCCAGCCAATGGCCCCCCCCAGAGAAGGACGATATCCTATCGGGGCAAAGCAGCGACTCCCAACCGTCATCTCCTGGCGCGGTTTTGGAGGCTTCTGCTGACCGGTCCCCCATAGCCACGACTGGCGCCTCGTCGCCCCACCACGATGCCCCTGCATGCAACCCCCAGCTGGCTTTGGAGGTTGGGCCACAGTCACCTCCTGAGCGGCCCACCTTGACCCAGTCGCGGCCCTTGTCGCCCATGTCCACTCCGGACCGTGTTGGGCCATCACAGAGGCCAGCTCCCGTCCTGACTAGGCCCATCATGGCTCCACAGGAGACGACGCACGACCTCGCCCCTCGGCTCACCTCCCCTAGCCGGTTCGCTTCCCATCGGTAACTCTACGTCTCTCCACAGCTTGCGCCGCCTCTGACAGAGCGTGGACGCTAGGGGATTTCCTGGCTGCTGCTAAAAACAGGTCTGCGCCACGCTGCCGCGGCCGGAAAGAGGACACGGCGCCCTCTGAATTTCACCCCTCGGCGGGAACGTTCTGCCTCGGCTGCCCGCTCGCCTACGGCAGTGCCGCTAACTGCCGAAAGGCGTGCACAAGTCCAGATCCTACGTACTCTTGGGATCGTAGGCACCGACCAGCAGATCACGGCTGCAGAGATGAAGACTTATGATGGCATCTTCGCCGTGCCCATCCCACTGGCCGTCCTCTCGGCCATTCCCGCACTTGTCGACCGCAAGCTCCCTGTCGACGTGGCCACCCAGGCGGTCGTCACCACACGCGGCGTCGATGCCGGCGCGACTTAGACTCGTCGGATTGCGGTCTTTCTTCCGTCGATCATGTTATGCATGGATCACGGCCTTAAGATCGTCATTTGGAATGTACGCGGCCTGAACGCCCGCGCGCGAAGATATGCCATTCGTTCTTTGCTGGCAACGACCGATGTGACCATTGTATGTCTCCAGGAGACAAAAATGGCCTTGATTTGCTCCTCGGTCATCCTGGACACCCTCGGGTCAGAATTTGATGACTATATCTACCTGCCTGCGATCGGTACGCGAGGCGGTATCCTGCTCACCTGGAGGAGTAGGGCCGTGACTATCACGGACCCTGAGTTCACCACAAACGCGATCACCGCCAAGGTGTCCACGGACCCGGCTAACCCCTGGTGGCTGATGGTCGTCTACGGACCTCAACAGGACTCGGATAAAATCGCATTCCTTCAAGAGTTGCGTGACATCCGGAGCGTTTGCCTGGGGCCTTGGATGCTATGCGGAGACTTTAATCTAATCTACCGCGACGAAGAAAGAACAATGTCAACCTGCATATACGCATGATGGGCAGATTTCAAAGGGTGGTCAACGATCTCATGTTAAAGGAGGTGTACCTCAATGGCCGCCGCTACACATGGTCGAACGAGCAGTCCCCCCCCACCCTCGTGCACCTCGACCGAGTGCTTTGCACTTCTGATTGGGAGTACGCCCACGCCGCCTGCAGCCTACGATGCCTCGCATCGGTAATCTCAGACCATAGTCCCTTGCTCCTGGACTGCGCCCCAGTCCCGATTGCACACCGCCAATTCCACTTTGAGGATGTTTGGCTGCGCATGGATGACTTCCACGCGACGGTGGACGCGGCTTGGGGATCTGTGCACGATGCCGACCCCTTCCGTCGGCTGATGCTGCGACTTCAAGCCACGGCCCGGAAACTGACCAGTTGGAGCTCTCGTTCGATTGGGAACATCAAGCATAAGATGGCCATCACGCGTGAACTCTTATCACGCTTTGATAAGGCCCAGGAAGACAGGCAATTATCGCCCCATGAAGACTGGCTCCGCAAGCAGCTAAAGATCGCTTACCTTGACTTTGCGTCCATGGAGCACATGCTTGCTCGCCAACGAGCGCGGATTGCCAACCTGAAAGATGGCGACGCCAGCACGTCGTTCTTCCACCGGCAATGCTCTTTTCGATGGCAGAAGAATAGGATCTTTGGCCTCACTGTGGACGGCCAGACGATCACCGACCACGAGCGCATGGCGGAAGCGGCTTTCAACCACTACAATGCGCTGCTGGGCACCTCCGCCGACCGAGAGTGCACGCTAGACCTGACCGAGCTGAACGCGCCCACTGATCTAACAGAACTTGATGCACCCTTTAGCGCCGAGGAAATTTGGGAGGCTATCAAGCGGCTGCCTGCACGCAAAGCGCCGGGGCCGGACGGCTTCACCGCTGAGTTCGTGCGTGCCTGTTGGAGCACGGTACGCCAAGACTTCGTTGATGTCTTTCAGCAGCTTTATGAGATGAAGAGTCGTGGCTTCAGCAATCTCAACCAAGCGCTGATCACCATGCTGCCGAAGCGCGCGCATGCAAGCACGATGAGCGACTACAGGCCAATAAGCCTTATTCGCCTGGTGGCAAAAATCTTCGCCAAGGTTCTGTCCCTTCGGCTCGCCCCCAAGCTGGATGCTCTTGTTAGCCGAAGCCAGAACGCATTCATCGCCGGCAGGAGCCTTCACGACAACTTCATGCTGGTCAAGCAATCAGCCTGACTGCTCCACCAACTTGGTGCCCCGCGTGTCTTGTTCAAGCTCGATCTTGCACGTGCCTTCGACTCCCTGGCTTGGCCCTTCCTCATGGAGACCCTGCGCCAGTATGGCTTCGGTAACAGATTCATGGAGTGGATTTCTATCCTCCTATCTTCTGTGAGCACACGCATATTGATGAACGGAGAGCCGGGCCCACCCATTTGGCACCGCAAGGGACTCTGGCAGGGTGACTCCGTGTCACCGCAGCTCTTCGTGCTCGCCATCGACATTTTAGGGAGGCTCATCAAGCGCGCCATCGACGTGGGCGTCATGGCGCAGCTGCACCCAAGGCGCTCGATCCCCACCATGTCCCTGTACGCGGATGACGTGGTGCTATTTTGCCACTGCTCGCCCGACGACATCATTGCCGTGCGTGAGATCCTGGCGCTCTTTCGCCGTGCCTCCGGCCTGCTGGTCAACTACGCCAAGAACTCCGCCTCGTTGCTGCACTGTGACATGAACGAGGCGACGTATGCCTTGGCGCACCTCGGATGCCCCATCGTCGACCTGCCGATCACTTACCTTGGGATCCCCCTCACGATTGGCCGACCCACTAGCGCCCAATTGCAGCCCCTGGTTGATGGGATTGCCGGCCGGCTCCCAAATTGGAAGGCTGACCTGAGGAACAGAGCTGGGCGCCTCGCTCTGGTAAAGTCCGTGCTATGTGCCATCCTTGTGCACCAGCTTCTTGCCTACGCGCCACCGAAAAAGACACTCCGCCAAATTGAGAAGATCGAGCGTGGATTTCTATGGGCTGGCCGCGCTGCCGCCAATGGCGGACACTGCCACGTCAATTGGCGCCGCGTGTGTCGACCCTTGTCGCTCGGAGGCCTAGGTGTTCACGACCTGGAGCGCGCCGGCCTTGCCCTGCGGCTACGCTGGCTATGGTTCGCGCGCACCGACAATGAGCGCGCCTAGAGCAGTCTGGATCTCCAATTCTCTGCCGAGGAGCATGCGCTCTTCTTCGCGTCCACCACTATGATCATTGGGAATGGCTCGACGGCATACTTCTGGGAGGACCGCTGGATCAACGAGCAGTCCATAGGTGAAATCGCCCCGGCCCTCTACAGTTGCATCCCCAGTCGCCGGCGCAAAACGCGGACTGTGGCTAAAGGCCTACAGGGACATAGTTGGGCTAGGGATATTCACGGGACCCTGGGCATCCATGAGATTGGCCAGTACCTTTGGGTCTGGATGGCAATCGAGCACACCACTCTATCGGATGCCCCGGACCGGCTCGTCTGGCGTTGGACGACTTCCGGTGCGTACACTGCTAGCTCATGCTACCTCGCCACTTTCCAGGGCTCCATGACAGGCTTCTCGTGGAAGCTCATCTGGAAGAGTTGGGCGCCACCGCGAGTGAAGTTCTTCCACTGGTTGGCCAACCAAGATCGTTGCTGGACAGCTGATCGCTTGGCTAAACGTGGCCTCCAGCACCAGCCATGCTGCCCGCTATGTGACCAGGCCCCCGAGACGATGCGGCACCTCCTCTTGGAATGCACCTTCTCCAGGCAGACTTGGCATGAAATCCTCTCCTGGCTGCGGATGACCACTACAGGACCAAACCACGAAGACTCCCTCATGGACTGGTGGCTGCACGCTAAGGAAAACACGCCGACCCTAATGCGTAAAGGTCTGGCCTCCATCGCCCTCCTGACTCCTTGGATGATTTGGAAGCAACGCAACGAGTGCATCTTCGATGGTGCCCAACCCCTGGTCTCCGCCCTTGTCTCCAAGATCAAGGATGAAGTAGAGCAATGGGCAAGGGCTGGTGCCCGTGGGCTTTGAGTCATTCTGCCGTCCACCTGGGACATGCACTAGATTAGCTGTTTTTGCCTTTGTATGTGACCTCCTAGGAGGATTGTACCCAAACTCTACCTTTTCAATGCAATGAAACGCAAAAGTATTTTGTGTTTTCTCAAAAAAAAATTAGTGCTAACCTTTCAGAACATGAAGAAGAAAGATCATTAAAAATTCCGAGGAAGCACCGGGCTGCTATTGGATATACTCTTGATGATCTTAAGTGCATTAGTCCCACTCTATGTCAGCACAAGATCAATATGGAACCTGATGCTAAACCCATTGTTGATCACCAACGATGATTGAATCCTAAAATGAAAGAAGTTGTAAGAACAGAAATATTAAAGCTTCTGGAAGTAGGTATAATTTATCCCATAGCTGATAGTAGATGGGTAAGTCCCGTTCATTGTGTCCCTAAGAAGGGAGGTATTACTGTTGTTCCTAATGATAAAAATGAACTTATCCCATAGAGAATTGTCACTGGCTATAGAAATGATAGTAGAAAATTAAATAAAGCTACTAGAAAAGATCATTACCCTCTGCCTTTCATTGATCAAATGCTAGAAAGATTATCTAAGCACACACACTTTTGTTTTCTGGATGGATATTCTGGTTTCTCTCAAATACCTGTATCACAACCTGATCAAGAGAAAACCACCTTCACTTGTCCTTTTGAAACCTATGCTTATAGACGTATGTCTTTTGGTCTATGCAATGCACCTGCTACCTTTCAAAGATGTATGACTGCTATATTCTCTGATTTTTGTGAAAAGATTGTGGAGGTTTTCATGGATGATTTTTCCGTTTACGAAACTTCTTTTGATGATTGCTTAAGCAACCTTGATCGAGTTTTGCAGAGATGTGAACAAACTAATCTTGTCTTGAATTGGGAGAAGTGCCACTTTATGGTTAATGAAGGTATTGTCTTGGGGCATAAAATATCTGAACGAGGTATTGAGGTGGATAAAGCTAAAGTTGATGCAATTGAGAAAATGCCATGTCCTAAAGATATTAAAGGAATTCGGAGTTTCCTTGGTCGTGCTGGTTTCTATAGGAGGTTTACTGTAGACTTCTCTAAAATTTCTTGGCCTCTTACTAATCTTTTACAAAAGGATATTCCATTTGTTTTTGACGATGATTGTGTAGAAGCCTTTGAAACACTTAAGAAAGTCTTAACTTCTGCACCTATTGTTCAACCACCTGATTGGAACTTGCCTTTTGAAATTATGTGTGATGCTAGTGATTATGCTATTGGTGCTGTTCTAGGACAAAGAGTTGATAAGAAATTAAATGTTATCCATTATGCTAGGAAAACTCTAGATAGTGCCCAAAGAAATTATGCTACTACTGAAAAAGAATTTTTAGCAGTTGTGTTTGCTTGTGATAAATTTAGATCTTACATTGTTGATTCCAAAGTTATTGTTCACACTGATCATGCTACTATAAAATATCTTATGGAAAAGAAAGATGCTAAACCTAGACTCATTAGGTGGGTTCTCTTGCTTCAAGAATTTGATTTACATATCACTGATAGGAAAGGAGCTGAGAACCCCGTAGCTGATAACTTGTCTAGGTTAGAAAATATTCTTGATGACCCACTACCTATTGATGATAGTTTTCCTGATGAACAGTTAGCTGCAAGAAATGTTTCTCAAAACACTCCTTGGTATGCTGATAATGCTAACTACATTGTTGCTAAATATATACCACCTAGTTTCACATACCAACAAAAGAAAAAATTCTTCTATGATTTAAGACATTACTTTTGGGATGACCCACATCTTTATAAAGAAGGGGTAAATAGTACTATTAGACGTTGTGTACCTGAGCATGAACAGGAACAAATCCTATGGAAATGTCATTCCGAAGCCTATGGAGGACATCATGCGGGAGATAGAACTGCTCACAAGGTATTGCAATCTGGTTTTTTATTGGCCTACTCTCTTCAAGGATGCCCGTAAGTTTGTCTTGTCTTGTGATGAATGTCAAAGAATTGGTAATATCGGTAAGCGTCAGGAAATGCCTATAAATTATTCACTTGTTGTTGAACCATTTGATGTTTGGGGTTTTGACTATATGGGACCTTTCCCTTCCTCTAATGGGTATACTCATATTTTGGTTGTTGTTGATTATGTTACTAAGTGGGTAGAAGCTATTCCAACTAGTAGTGCTGATCATAACACCTCCATTAAAATGCTTAAAGAATTTATTTTCCCAAGGTTTGGAGTCCCTAGATATTTAATAACTGATGGTGGTTCACACTTTATTCATGGTGCTTTCCGTAAAATGCTTGCTAATTATGATGTTAACCATAGAATTGCATCACCCTATCATACTCAATCTAGTGGTCAAGTTGAACTTAGCAATAGAGAAATAAAATTAATATTACAGAAAACTGTCAATAGGTCCCGAAAGAATTGGTCTAAGAAACTAGATGATGCACTTTGGGCCTATAGAACAGCTTATAAAAATCTTATGGGTATGTCTCCATAAAAAATGGTATACGGAAAAGATTGTCATTTGCCGCTAGAGTTAGAACATAAAGCATTTTGGGCAATTAAAGAACTCAATTATGATTTCAAACTTGCCGTTGAAAAGAAGTTATTTGATATTAGCTCACTAGATGAATGGAGAACCCAAGCTTATGAAAATGCCAAACTGTTCAAAGAAAAAGTTAAAAGATGGCATGACAAAAGAATCCAAAAGCGGGAATTCAAAGTTGGAGAATATGTTCTTTTGTACAACTCTCATTTTAGATTTTTTGCAGGAAAGCTTCTTTCCAAATGGGAAGGACCATATATTATCGAAGAGGTTTATCGTTCTGGAGCTATCAAGATTAATAATGCCGAAGGTACTAAGCCGAAGGTGGTCAATGGACAAAGAATTAAACACTATATCTCAGGTACGCCTATTAATGTTGAAAGCAATATTATCCAAACCATGACACCGGAGGAACACATAAAAGAAACCTTCCGGAACACTCCAGAATCCCGAAAAAGATGAGGTACGTGATACGGTAAGTAAACGGACTCCAAAAAATCCGCAAAAATATTTTCTGTTAGTTTTGGAATATTAAAAAAATTAGGAAAATAAGAAATAAACAGGAAAGCAACTGAGGTGAGCACGATACACCAGGGCGCGCCTGCCCTCCCTGGCGCGCCCTGGTGGGTTATGCCACCCCTCGGGCACCTTCCCGACTCCTTTTTCCTTCCATATTCTTGCTTCCCAAGATTAAAAAAATCTTTATATATACCCCCGATTGTTTTGACCACCGCATCGTAGAAAAATTCTCTGTTCTTGTTTCGTGCTGTTTTCTCGTCGGATCTAGATCTCCATGGCTCCACCAAGTTCCTCCAAGGACAAGTTCTTCGAGAAGTTCATCAACCCGTTTGGAGGTGATGAAGCACCCTCAAGCCATTGAGATGCGTTAGGGGGTGCCCCACATCCGAGATGTTCAGGGGCCTAAGAGGACGGGAAGCATGGAGGCCAGGCTCGAGGCGGTGGAACAAGACATCTTCAAGTGCCAAGGGATGGTGGAGCGTGGACTTAGTGCCAATCACTCCATGATCACGGAATTCACCCATGATCACATGGTGGATGGCCGGTCCATGAAGGACATCGTCTTCACCTTCAGCGAGCAAATCAATTTTCTGCAAAGTCAAATCTATGATCTTCAAAACCAAGTTTTTGAGTATGAAGCAAGATTGAAAGGTATGAGTTTAGCTGCCAGTTGGAGGACTCGGGAGACTCGTGCATCATCTTTTGATGGTGAGCCCTTGCCCTGGAAGCAAGAGGACAAACCTACAACTTCATCACCACCACCTTCATCATCTTCACCACCAAAGGATACTTGAGTACACGGGTATGGGCACTCCCCTTGGCTTGTGCCAAGCTTGGGGGAGATGCCCCGGTATCGTATCACCATCACTTTTATTTACCTTTACCTATTTTAGTTCGATCCTTAGCTCTTTCGTGATCTAGTTGAATAAAAGTTTAGTATAATCTATTTTCGAGTGCTAGTTTTGTGATCTATCTATCTATGTAATCGAGTGAGAGTTATATAATAAAGTTTAGTTTGAGATTTTGCTTCTTTACTTTCTTGTTGCAATAAAAATAAAAAGGAAATAAATGAAAAGGATCATATGCTAATCTTATGGTAAGTAATGACATCACATAAGGAAAAGTATAAGTGGTAAAATTTATTGGAGATTGACAAAAAATAGCATTGTGAGCCCCCATTAAATATTATATGCCAAAATTGTTGACATTGGACAAGGAAGACAACGTAATGATTTATGTTTGTTCATATTCACATAGAAGTTATATTGTCATAGATTCTTCAACATGTGGTGCTTGCTCAATATCTTTGCTAGCCAAAAATTTCGCACTAAGTAGAGAGTTGTGCATCCAAAAACCCTAAACCCAAACTCATGTTTTGAGAGTCCACCATACCTACCTATGGATTGAGTAAGATCCTTCAAGTAAGTTGTAATCGGTGCACTAAGGCAATAAAAATTGCTTCTAAATATGCTTGATCAATTAGCATAAGAGAAAATTGAGCATTGTACGAACTTGTGATGGCAAAGTAATAAAAGCGACGGACTGCATAATAAAGGTTGCTATCATAAGGGGCAATATAACGTGACGTTCTTTTGCATTAAGGGATTTGGCATACAAACCAAAAAGCGCATGACAACCTCTGCTTCCCTCTGCGAAGGGCCTATCTTTTACTTTTATGTATTTACTTTTATGCAAGAGTCAAAGTACTCTTCCCTATTCCTTTTTACTTTTTATTTTTGCAAGCATCATGTGATGAGGAAAGATCTAGGTACATATATCCAGTTGTATATGAGTGAGCGTGAGTAATTATTGTTGACATCACCCTTGAGGTGAATACGTTGGGAGGCAAAACTATAAGCCCCTATCTTTCTATGTGTCCGGTTGAAACTTTTTGCTCATGGGTATGCTGTGAGTGTTAGCAATCATAGAAGATTAAATGATGGTTGAGTATGTGGACTTGCCAAAAGGCTTTGACACGGGACCCTTCCTGAAAATATGATGAATTGTAGTTGTAAAGTTGACTGAGAACATAGTTTGTTGGTTTTCAATAAGGTTTATGCTTTATACTTCTATGTTGTGATGAATTGTTACTTGTTCATGAGAAGTTATATGATGAAGTTATATAATAAAAGTTATATGAAAAAGTCCTATGACAAAGTTTGTTGCTGCTATGATAATAAGCATGATGCTACTATGTCTGTATTTTGTTTTTATCGACACCTCTCTCTCAAACCATGTGGACATGTTTTTCGATATCGGCTTTTACTTGAGGACAAGCAAGGTCTAAGCTTGGGGGAGTTGATACGTCCATTTTGCATCATGATTTCCTACTGTTATTTATAATGTTTTTATGCATAATAATGCTTTATGGAGTAATTCTAATGTCTTTTCTCTCATAATATGCAAGGTTTACACAGTTGGAATGTCGGCAGCTGGAATTCTGGACCTGAAAAAGCATATCAGAGACACCTATTCCGCACATCTCCAAATAAGCTGAAACTTCACGGAGAATTATTTTGGAATATAAAAAAATACTGGAGCAAATAACTACCGGAGGGGGGGCACCTGGTGACCACAAGACACCAGGGCGCGCCAGGCCCCCCAGGCGCGCCCTGGTGGGTTGTGGCCAGCCCGGCCCACCTCCGGTGCCCATCTTATGGTACTTAAGGTCTTTTGACCTCTAAAAAATCAAGAGGGGACTTTCGGGACGGAACGCCGCCATCTCGAGGCGGAACTTGGGCAGGAGCACTTTTGCCCTCCTACGGAGCGATTCCGCCGGGGGAACTTCCTTCCCAGAGGGGGAAATCGAAGCCATCATCATCACCAAGAACCCTCTCATCTTTGGGAGGCCAATCTTCATCAACATCTTCAACATCACCATATCCTCTCAAACCTTAGTTCACCTCTTGTGTTCAATCTTTGTACCGGAACCTCAGATTGGTACTTGTGGGTGACTAGTATTGTTGATTACATCTCTTAGTTGATTACTATATGGTTTATTTGGTGGAAGATTATATGTTCAGATCCATTATGCTATTTAATACCCCTCTAATCTTGAGCATGAATATCATTTGTGAGTAGTTACCTTTGTTCTTGAGGTCACGGGAGAAGTCATGTTGCAAGTAATCATGTGAATTTGATATGTGTTTGATATTTTGATGATATGAATGTTGTGATTCCCTTAGTGGTGTCATGTGAATGTCGACTACATGGCACTTCACCATATTTGGGCCTAAGGGAATGCATTGTGGAGTAGTTATTAGATGATGGGTTGCTAGAGTGATAGAAGCTTAAACCCTAGTTTATGCGCTATTTCGTAAGGGGCTGATTTGGATCCAAATGTTTAATGCTATGGTTAGATTTTATCTTAATATTTTTCTCTTAGTTGCGGATGCTTGCGAGGGGGTTAATCATAAGTGGGAGGTTTGTTCAAGTAAGAACAACACCCAAGCACCGGTCCACCCACATATCAAATTATCAAAGTAGCGAACGCAAATCAAACGAACATGATGAAAGTGACTAGATGAAATTCCCGTGTACCCTCAAGAACGCTTGCTTATTATAAGAGACCGTTTTGGCCCGTCCTTTGCGGATTGGGCTATCTTGCTGCACTTTATTTACCGTTATCGTTACTTGTTCATTACTAATTATCTTGCTATCAAACTACCTGTTACCTACAATTTTAGTGTTTGCAGATATTACCTTGCTGAGAACCGCTTGTCATTTCCTTCTGCTCCTCGTTGGGTTCGACACTCTTACTTATCGAAAGGACTACGATTGACCCCCTATACTTGTGGGTCATCAATTGTACACTCCAGATCAGTCAGTTTCTTCTTCAGCTTTACGTTATCTTCTACAAGCTTGGTGATAACACTACAAGCCCTGTCATGCCATTCATCATCCAACCAGTTAACAAAGGCACAAGCCTCATATCCCTGTGAATGTTACATAATCTGGATGAGTGGGGGCATTAACTAAACTTAAGGGATGAACTTATCACTAACCTCTAAGGGGCAACCGAGAAACCGTCTGCCAATGTCGAATCCCTTCGTGCATACACATTGAGCGGAGTGTGTCCGTGCACACAACTCAGATTTTGGTACTTCTCGATGGCGCAAAACTTGGAATCGAACTCATGTTGCGCGAGTCTACTGGAGTCATACTCTGGATCCGGCAATTTATCACTTTCGTAAGAGAGATGGGGGGGTTCCAATTCAGGACGGATTGAGTGGGCTACTTGCTTTTGGACATGCTAGAAAGATGAGGAATTATTGGGACTTGACAAGACGATTCAGATCTGTAGTACACCGGCCTCCTGACTACCTTTGGCAAGTGCTCGACGGTGACCGTCGTTGTGGTGGCACCGCCAATGATGCTGCCAAGAGCGATTGTACTAACCGGAGCAACCTCTTTGAAACCATCAGCACCACTCATCCGCATTCCACCAATGTCAGCGTCACGCTAGGGAATTTGTGGGCTACAGATTTGGAGGCTATTTTGGGATTTGGGGAAGACAGGGAACCTATGGGGATCTGATAACGGTCAGGGGAACTATTTATCGCACTCTGTTTTATACGGCAGCGGTTTCCCAAACCAAATCGTGTGAGATGGAAATGTGTGTGATACACGGTTCCCGTAACATGACCGTTTGTGATGTGCTAGCCGGTACATATGGGGGCGGTAAACAGCCGCTCTCCAGAAACCCAAAAAAACATTATGCTGATAGAGATGTGGGCGGCGGCGGGGATGTAGCGGCTACCGGATAGGAGGTCAATCCCCGGTTGGTCGGCGGTGTCGGCGTTATAGGAAGTCCATCCTCGGTCGGTCGGCGGTGGTGGCGTGATAGGAGGTCAATCCTCGGTCGGCGGCGGGAGATATAGGAGGAGCTCAATCCTCGTGGTCGGTGCCTGCGTGACTCGAGCACGTACCTTCCGGTCGTAGGCGGGATAGTGGAGCCCGGAATTCAGGAAGGTGCCCCGCTAAGCTCCGCTCCTCGACCCTGCTGTCTCGCCGTGCCGCTGCTAATTAATTAAGGTATTCTTTTAGTTGAGTGGCCTAATTAAGGTATTAAATTCATATAAGGGTACTACTGATGATACATGTAAATTGACTGGTCATTGATTAGTGTCATCGCACGGCTGGATAACATTATGTAGTGCCCTCCATAAATTTTGAAAATAAAATCTTGTGATTTATTCACGCATCTTTGTGCATCCATTAATCCATATATTAATGTTTTTTTGAATTACCCCTCGCGTGTGCAGATGGAACGATCTGAATGGATGGGGGATCAGGCAAGCTCAAGGTATGCGCATGGCATGCAAGAGTTCATGGCTTTGGCTGAACGGACAAACAAGAGAATTGGCGAAGAAGATTACGTCCTCTGTCCATGCAAGGATTGTACCAATACGGTGTCATGTCCAATTGATTTGGTCGAGTTACACTTATACAAGGGGGGATTCATGGGTGGATACACATGATGGACTAGACATGGTGAAGAGCCGGTTATGGATGAAGGTAATAACCTGCATGTCGGCGAGGTGCCAAACCCCGGTCAGAGTCGCATGGGTGTTGAATTTAACCTCGGGGCTCAGACGTCAAGCTACAGACAGAAGACTGGCATGCCAAGACCCCCAGAGAAAAACCAAGAGTGTGAAGCAGACGACACCGACCTTGATGATATGCCAGATTTTGCTGCTATGATTGCAGATTTCCAGGGCCCAGAAAAAGATATAGCTGGGTACAAGGAGCTGCCAAGCATTGATGCAGCCTCCAAGAAAGATTTGTATCCAGGTTGAAAAAAGAAATATTTCAAGTTGAGTGTCACACTGGCGCTTCTCAGATTTATAGCAGAAAGCGGTCTATCAAACAAGGCCTTCACACAGTTGTTGAGTCTTTTCAAAGACATTCTTCCAGAAGATAATGTGCTCCCCAAAAGCACGAACGAAGCAAAGAAAGTTGTTTGTCCATTGGAACTTGAAGTCCAGAAGATACACGCTTGTGTGAATGATTGTATGTTGTACCGCGGTGACTACAAAGATTTGCATTCATGTCGCATATGCAGGCACGCACGATACAAGCGCAAGAGAGCAAAGGACAAGTACAAAATGGACGAAGAGATCGAGACATGAATCCCATTCAAGGTTGTTTGGTACTTGCCTATAATTCCAAGGTTGAAGCATTTGTTTGCAAACCCTAGAGAGGCGAAGAGGTTGTCGTGGCATCATGATAAGCGAACTACGGATAAATATATGAGGCACCCGAAAGATGGGGCTCAGTGGGAACAAATCGCGAACATGTTTGAAGATTTTGCAAAGGATCCTAGAAATATATGGTTAGGGGAGTGTACTGACAGATTTAATCCATTTGGCGATATGAGCACCCAACACAGCTCTTGGCTGGTGCTTCTGTGTATATATAACCTTCCTCCTTGGTTGTGTATGAAGAAAAATACATCATGATGTCGATGATTATCCAAGGCCCGAAGCAACGTGGAAATGATATCGACATTTACTTTCAGCTACTGGTAGTAGAACCGCGGACATTGTGGAAGCCTGGTGTGAACTGTTATGATGCCTACGCAAAGGAGTTTTTCCAGCTACATGCATTGTTGCTGCACACCGTTCAAGATGTGCCAGCATTAGGCAACACTTTGGGGTAGAAAACAAAGTGACAAATAGGATGTGTCACATGCATGGATAGGACAGCGAGTATATTTCTTTCCAACTCGCGCAAAACCGTGTATTTTCATCATCGTAGGTTCTTAAGGAGAGATCACCCTTACAGAAAAATGACAACTGAATTTGATGATACGGTAGAGAAAGGAACGAGCCCAAGACCATATGATGGGAAAGAAGTCCTCAGCATGGTTAAAAAAATTGAAGTTGTGGTTGGCAAGGGATCCGGTTCGACGTAAAAAAACACACCCACGGACCAAGTGTTTAAGAAGAAATCAGTGTTCTGGGAATTACCTTACTGGGAGTTCCTAAGTGTACGTCACTGCATTGATGTCATGCACGTAGAGAAGAACGTCTGTGAAAGCATCCTTGGTACTCTGCTCAAGATTAAAGTCAAAAGAAAGGACGGTGACTGTTGGGGATATTCCCCACGACCAAGACTCGGTTCATAAGGATAAGCCGCCCTAAGGCTTAAGTCATTCCTGGGTCTAAGTTGCCCTAACGTTAAGTCATCTTTGGACATAAGCATCCCTGTTGAGACCCGACAGGTGAGACCCGGCAGGTGAGACCCGGCAGGTGAGACCAGGCAGACAGTTATAACCCGGCAGACAGTTATGACCCGGCAGACAGTTAAGTCCCGGAGATGAGTCCCTGAAGATGAGTCCCGGAGATGAGTCCCTGAAGATGAGTCTTGAAGATAAACCCGGTTGTAAGCCGCCCGTCTGGAGATAAGAAGCATGGGACTCAGAAGCCCATGGGGAGAAGCCCGTAATAAGAAACCCGCGATGGGAAGTCAGAATAGGTTAAGTCTTAATCCAACTTGGACTGTACATGTAAACCGCCCCTTCAACTTATATAAGGAGGGGCGGGTCACCCCAAGAGGGTCAAGTTTTTCTAGACGTCTCAATAGACAGTTCTTAGACAGACAAGTCATTAGAGATAGACAGATTAGAGGCTCTCGAGATTAGAGGTAGCAACCCCCGCACCCTTGTAATCGAGATCATCCTCATCATCAATATACACAAAGCAGGACGTAGGCTATTACCTCCATCGGAGGGGCCGAACCTGGGTAAACTCGCGTCTCTCGATTCCAACCAACCCCTCTGAAGCCGCCACATAGTTGCGATGGCCTCACACCTAAGTTCTCTCATGAGGACATCTTGCCATGACAAAACCACGATAGTGATAGTGCACGACTCGATATGCTTGGTGATCAATCAGAACGCATGAATGAAGGAGAAGATGATGACAAAATGCTCCACCTACACCAGAGTTGCAATTTCACTGCAGCAGAAGTAAAAGGGTTCTTCGAATTTTTGTTGTCAGTTAAGACACCCTCTTCCTACTCTGCAAACATCAGAAGTCTCATGGATGACAGCTTGCCTAAAAAGAAGTTGTCTCACATGAAACCACATGATTGCCATGTAATGTTGACACAAATCCTCCTGGTGGACATAAAGAATATGATGGACAGAGACATAAGAAACACACTGATTGATCTATGTGATTTCTTCAACAAACTATGGTAGAAGGTGGTAGATATTGTAGAGCTGGATCGTATGCAAGCTGATATTGCAAGAATATTGTCAAACTTAGAGATGTTCTTCCGACCGTCATTCTTTGATGTCATGGTCCATATCACCGTGCACCTTGTCGACGAGATAAATTATTGTGGTCCTGTGTTTCTTCGCAACATGTATCCCTTCGAGCGGTACATGGGAATATTGAAGCGCTATTGTCAGAACCGATGTCATCCAGAGGCAAGCATCATACAAGGTTATACCGCGGAGGAGGTGGTTGAGTTTTGCACCGAATACATGAAACTTAGACCTATTGGTGTGCCCCTCTCTCGCCATGAGGGAAGGATGGCTGGTAAGCCGGTCCTTTGCTGGCACGTAGATTTGTCCACCTAGAGAAATTGCCGATCAAGCCCATTTGACGGTACTGCTTAACAACCCGATACTCGACGTTTATGCTGTAGAACACGTGAAGGAGATACGACGAAGCAACTTACCCATTGTTCTTTCACCAGATGCCGAGACAAATTCACACAATAAGGACTATGCAAGATGGCTGAAGGATCGTTTGGCACATGGATCCCGTCATGACCTTGCAACGTGGTTGGCACAAAAGCCATCAATGACGATTATGAAGTACCAAGCGTACGACATAAATGGCAACATGTTCTACACCGGGGAACGTGATGGTAAGACATCATATCAGAACAACTCTGTTCGAATAGAATGCCTAACTGTAGACGAAGATGATAAACAGGTGTAATATGTAACCATCGAAGAGATTTGGGATCTTAACTATGTGGAATTGAAGGTGGCATTATTCAAGTGCAGATGGGTCCCTCTTGGTAGCGTAAAGTTTGATGATTACATGAAGACATATGTTGACCGCAGAGTTATGGCATATCACTGTTGGAAATATGCCCTAGAGGCAATAATAAATTGGTTATTATTATATTTCCTTGTTCATGATAATCGTTTATTATCCATGCTATAATTGTATTGATTGGAAACTCAAATACATGTGTGGGTACATAGACAACACTGTGTCCCTAGTAAGCCTCTAGTTAACTAGCTCGTTGATCAAAAGATGGTGAAGGTTTCCTAGCCATGGACATGAGATGTCATTTGATAACGGGATCACATCATTAGGAGAATGATGTGATGGACAAGACCCAAACTATAAATGTAGCCTATGATCGTGTCAGTTTATTGCTATTGTTTTCTGCATGTCAAGTATCTGTTCCTATGACCATGAGATCATGCAACTCACTGACACCGGAGGAATACCTTGTGTGTATCAAACGTCGCAACGTTACTGGGTGACTATAAAGATGCTCTACAGGTATCTCCGAGGGTGTCTGTTGGGTTGGCATGGATCAAGACTGGGATTTGGTACTCCGTGTGACGGAGAGGTATCTCAGGGCCCACTCGGTAATACAACATCACAATGAGCCTTGCAAGCAATGTGACTAAAGTGTTAGCCACGAGATCTTGTATTACGGACCGAGTAAAGAGACTTGCCGATAACGAGATTGAACTAGGTATAGAGATACCGACGATCGAATCTCGGGCAAGTAACATACCGAAGAACAAAGGGAACAGCATACGGGATTAACTGAATCCTTGACATAGAGGTTCGACCGATATAGATCTTCGTAGAATATGTAGGAACCAATATGGGCATCCAGGTCCCGCTATTGGTTATTGACCGTAGAGGTGTCTTGGTCATGTCTACATAGTTCTCGAACCCGCAGGGTCTACACACTTAACGTTTGGTGACGATTAGTATAGTTGAGTTATTGTGTTGGTGACCGAAGGTTGTTCGGAGTCCCGGATAAAATCCCGGACATGACGAGGATCTCCGGAAGAGTCCGTAGGTAAAGATTGATATATGTGATAATAGTGTTTTGATCTCCGGAAGGGTTCCGGAATTCACCGGAAGGGGTTCCGGATGTTTACCGAAGTGTTCGGGTGCAGCAACACTTTATATGGACCAAAGGGGTAAAGCCCACGAGGTATCGGAAAGTGCAAAAGGAAGTTTTGCTGCTGCCTTAAGCGGTACTACCGCTGGTAAGGCAGTACTACCGCGTAAGCGGTACTACCGCTTGTGTGAAGCGGTACTACCGCTCATGAGCGGTACTACCGCTTGTACGCGGTACTGCTGGAATCCGAGTGGGACTCTTTCCGTGCGGGCCAAACCGACCTTGTGCGGGCAAAACCGACCTTGTGGAGGCTTTCTCTCCAAGTTTAGACCCCAGGGCTTAACATATAAATAGAGGGGCAGGGCTAGCACACGGGATACATCAAGATTTCCCAAGCCGTGTGCCGGCAACCCTAACCCTCTAGTTCCTCCCGTCACAATCTCCGTAGTGCTTGGCGAAGCCCTGCAGAGATTGTTCCTCACCACCATCACCACGCCGTCGTACTGCCGGAACTCATCCACTACTTCACCATCGCTCGCTGGATCGAGGAGGTGAAGACGTCATCAAGCCGTACGTGTGTTGAACGCGGAGGTGCCGTCTGTTCGGCGCTAGATCGTGTTTGGATCGAGGGACGACTTGCGATTTGGATCGCGAAGACGTTCGCCTAGATCAACCGCGTTTCTTAACGCTTCCGCTTAGCGATCTATAAGGGTATGTAGATTCACTCTCCCTGTCGTAGATGCTCATCACCATGGATAGATCTTGCGTGTGCGTAGGAAATTTTTTGTTTCCCATGCGACGTTCTCAACAGTGGCATCTGAGCTAGGTCTATGTGTAGATGAGATCTCGAGTAGAACACAAAGGAGTTTGTGGGCGTTGATATTCAGATTGCTTCCTCCCTTGGTCTTTTCTTGTTTCGGCGGTATTGTGGGATGAAGCGGCTCGGACCAACATTACTCGTACGCTTACGAGAGACCGGTTCCATCAACTGACATGTAACTTCGTTGCATAAAGATGGCTGGCGGGTGTCTGTCTCTCCTACTTTAGTAGGATCGGATTTGACAAAGGCGGTCCTTGAGAAGGTTGGAAAGCATTTTTTGTATCACTGTTGTGGTTTTTGCGTAGGTAAGAATTGTTCTTGCTAGATACCCGTAGCAGCCACGTAAAACTTGCAACAACAATTAGAGGACATCTAACTTGTTTTTGCAGGGTATGTTGTGATGTGATATGGCCAATTACATGATGAGATATATATGATGTATGAGATGATCATGTGTTGTATAGAATATCACGACTTGCATGTCGATGAGTACGGCAACTGGCAGGAGCCATAGAGTTGTCTTTAATTATTTTCGCCGTTTTGCTTTACTTTATCGCTATGAGTTAGCAATAGTCGTGTAAGCAACAGTCGGCGCGACAACCTCATGGCGACACGTTGATGGAGATCAAGATGATGGAGATCATGGTGTCATGCCGGTGACGATGGAGATCATGCCGGTGCTTTGGAGATGGAGATCAAAAGCACAAGTTCATGGCCATATCATGTCACTTATGATTTGCATGTGATGTTAATCCTTTTATGCATCTTATTTTGCTTAGGACGACGGTAGCATTATAAGGTGATCCCTCACTTAAATTTCAAGATAAAATTGTGTTCTCCCCGAGTGTGCACCGTTGCGAAAGTTCGTCGTTTCGAGACACCACGTGATGATCGGGTGTGATAGACTCTACGTTCGCATACAACGGGTGCAAGCCAGTGTTGCACGTGCGGAACACTCGGGTTAAACTTGACGAGCCTAGCATGTACAGACATGGCCTCGGAACACAAGAGACCGAAAGGTCGAACATGAGTCATATAGTAGATATGATCAACATGAAGATGTTCACCATTGAAACCACCTCAACTCACGTGATGATCGGACTTGAGTTGGTGGATTTGGATCATGTGACACTCGAATGACCGGAGGGATATCAATTTGAGTGGGAGTTTTTTAAGTAATATGATTAACTAAACTCATTATCTTGAACAATAGTCTAAGTTGTCTTTGCTATATTTATGTTGTAGATCATGGCTCGCGCAGTAGCACCCCTGAATTTTAATGCGTTCCTAGAGAAAGCTAAGTTGAAAGATGATGGAAGTAACTTTGTGGACTGGGCCCGTAATCTAAGGATTATCCTTACGGCTTCCCAGAAGGCTTATGTCCTTGATGCACCGCTTGGTGATCCACCCGCTCCAGTTGAGTCTCTAGACGTTGTGAACGCCTGGCAGGCTCGCTCTGATGATTACTCAATAGTTCAATGTGCAATTTTGTATGGCTTAGAACCGGGACTTCAAAGACATTTTGAACGTCATGGAGCATATGAGATGTTCCAGGAGTTGAGGTTTATCTTTCAGAAGAATGCCCGGATCGAGAGGTATGACACCTCCGATAAGTTCTATACTTGCAAGATGGAGGAGAACGGGTCTGTTAGTGATCACATACTCAGCATGTCTGGGTACTCCACCCGTCTGGCTGAATTAGGGATGCCCCTTCCCCCAGAGGCTATCACTGACAGAGTTCTTCAATCATTGCCACCTAGCTACAAGAGCTTCGTGTTGAACTATAACATGCACGGGATGAACAAGTCAGTCGCCGAGCTGTTTGCGATGCTAAAAGTCGCTGAGTCTGTAATTCAGAAGGAGCATCAAGTGTTGATGGTCAATAAAACCACTAGTTTCAAGAAAAATGGCAAGGGTAAGAAGGGTAACTCCAAGAATAGTGGCAAAGCAGTTGCTCCTCCCGTGAAGAAACCCAAGGCTGGACCCAAACCAGAAACTGTGTGCTTTCATTGCAAGGGAACTGGACACTGGAAGCGGAACTGCCCCAAGTATTTGGGTGACAAGAAGGCGGCCAACAACAAACAAGGTATATATGATATACATGTTATTGATGTGTACCTTGCCAACTCTCGTTGTAGTGCCTGGGTATTTGATACCGGTGCGGTTGCTCACATTTGCAACTCTAAACAGGAACTGCGGAATAGACGGAGGCTGGCAAAGGATGAAGTGACGATGCGCGTGGGAAATGGTTCCAAGGTTGATGTGATCGCCGTCGGCACGCTCGCTCTTCAATTACCATCGGGATTAGTGATGAACCTGAATAATTGTTATTTAGTGCCTGCGTTAAGCATGAACATTATATATGGATCTTGTTTATTGAGAGACGGTTACTCATTTAAATCAGAGAATAATGGTTGTTCTATTTATATGAGTAATATCTTTTATGGTCATGCACCCGAAGTGAGGGGTTTATTCTTATTGAATCTCGATAGTAATGATACACATGTTCATAACATTGATGCCAAAAGATATAGAATTGATAATGATAATACCACTTTCTTGTGGCACTGCCGTTTAGGTCATATTGGCATAAAACGCATGAGGAAGCTCCATGCTGATGGACTTTTGGAGTCACTTGATTTTGAATCACTTAACACATGCGAGCCATGCCTCATGGGCAAGATGACTAAAACGCCGTTCTCTGGAACAATGGAACGGGCAAGTGACCTGTTGGAAATCATACATACTGATGTGTGCGGTCCGATGAGTATTGAGGCGCGCGGTGGTTATCGTTACTTTCTCACCTTCACTGATGACTTAAGTAGATATGGGTATATTTACTTAATGAAACACAAGTCTAAAACGTTTGAAAAGTTCAAACAATTTCAGAGTGAAGTTGAGAATCATCGTAACAAGAAGATTAAATTCCTACGATCTGATCGAGGAGGAGAATATCTGAGTTATGAGTTTGGCAGTCACTTAAGACAATGTGGAATTGTTTCACAACTGACACCGCCTGGAACACCACAGCGTAATGGTGTGTCCGAACGTCGTAATCGAACCTTATTGGATATGGTGCGATCTATGATGTCTCTTGCCGATTTGCCACTATCGTTTTGGGGTTATGCATTAGAGACAGCTGCATTCACTTTAAATAGGGCACCATCGAAATCCATTGAGACAACGCCATATGAACTTTGGTTTGGCAAGAAGCCAAAGCTGTCGTTTCTTAAAGTTTGGGGATGTGATGCTTATGTCAAAAAGCTTCAGCCTGAAAAGCTGGAACCCAAAGCGGAGAAATGCGTCTTCATAGGATACCCAAAAGAGACAGTTGGGTATACCTTCTACCTCAGATCCGAAGGCAAAGTGTTTGTCGCTAAAAACGGAACATTTCTTGAGAAAGAGTTTCTCTCGAAAGAATTGAGTGGGAGGAAGATAGAACTTGATGAGGTTGTTGAACCTTTACTTCAACCTGAGAGTAGCGCAGCACAGAAAGATGTTTCTGTAGAGCCTACATCAGCTGAAGAGGAAGTTGACGATAATCATAAAGCTTCGGATCAAGTTGCTATCGAACCTCGTAGGTCGACAAGGACGCGTACTGCTCCTGAGTGGTACGGCAACCCTATCTTAGAGGTCATGTTGTTGGACAACGATGAACCTACGAGCTATGGAGAAGCGATGATGGGCCCGGATTCCGAGAAGTGGTTAGAGGCCATGAAATCCGAGATGGGATCCATGTATGAAAACAAAGTGTGGACTTTGGAAGTATTACCTGAAGGGTGTAAGGCCATTCAGAACAAATGGATCTTTAAGAGGAAGACGGACGCGGACGGTAATGTCACCGTCTATAAAGCTCGACTTGTGGCAAAGGGTTTTTCACAAGTTCAAGGAGTTGACTACGATGAGACCTTCTCACCCGTAGCGATGCTTAAGTCCGTCAGAATCATGTTAGCAATAGCTGCCTTTTTCGATTATGAAATTTGGCAGATGGATGTCAAAACAGCGTTCCTTAACGGTTTCCTTAAGGAAGAGTTGTATATGATGCAACCAGAAGGTTTTGTCGATCCAGAGAATGCTGACAAAGTTTGCAAACTCCAGCGATCCATTTATGGACTGGTGCAAGCATCTCGGAGTTGGAATCTTCGCTTTGATGAGGTGATCAAAGCGTTCGAGTTTATACAAGTTTACGGAGAAGCTTGTATTTACAAGAAAGTGAGTGGGAGCTCTATAGCGTTTCTAATATTATATGTGGATGACATATTACTGATTGGAAACAATATAGAAATGTTGGAAAGCGTGAAGGAATATTTGAACAAGAGTTTTTCAATGAAGGACCTAGGAGAAGCTGCTTTCATATTAGGCATCAAGATCTATAGAGATAGATCAAGACGTTTAATAGGACTTTCACAAAGCACATACCTTGATAAGATTTTGAAGAAGTTCAAAATGGATCAGTCCAAGAAGGGGTTCTTGCCTGTTTTGCAAGCTGTGAAGTTGAGTAAGACTCAATGCCCAGTGATTGCAGAAGATAGAGAAAAGATGAGTGTCATCCTCTATGCTTCAGCCATAGGCTCTATCATGTATGCAATGCTGTGCACAAGACCCGATGTCAGCCTTGCCATAAGTATGGTCGGAAGGTTTCAATGTGATCCAGGAATGGAACACTGGACGGCGGTCAAGAATATCCTGAAGTACTTGAAAAGGACTAAGGACATGTTTCTCGTTTATGGAGGTGATCAAGAGCTCGTCGTAAAAGGTTACGTCGATGCAAGCTTTGACACTGATCCGGATGACTCTAAGTCGCAAACCGGATACGTATTTATTCTTAATGGGGGTGCGGTTAGCTGGTGCAGTTCCAAGCAAAGCGTGGTAGCTGATTCTACATGCGAAGCGGAGTACATCGCTGCCTCGGAGGCGGCGAAGGAAGGTGTCTGGATGAAGGAGTTCATGACAGATCTTGGAGTAGTGCCTAGTGCGCTTAACCCAATGACTCTGTTTTGTGATAATACTGGTGCCATTGCTCTAGCCAAGGAACCAAGATTTCACAAGAGGACCAGACACATAAAGCGACGTTTCAATTCCATCCGCGATTACATCAAGGAGGACGACATAAATATTTGCAAAGTACACACGGATCTGAATGTTGCAGATCCGATGACTAAACCTCTTCCAAGGGCTAAACATGAACAACACCAGAACTGCATGGGTGTTTGATTCATTACAATGTAAATCACATAGTGATGTGAACTAGATTATTGACTCTAGTGCAAGTGGGAGACTGTTGGAAATATGCCCTAGAGGCAATAATAAATTGGTTATTATTATATTTCCTTGTTCATGATAATCGTTTATTATCCATGCTATAATTGTATTGATTGGAAACTCAAATACATGTGTGGGTACATAGACAACACTGTGTCCCTAGTAAGCCTCTAGTTAACTAGCTCGTTGATCCAAAGATGGTGAAGGTTTCCTAGCCATGGACATGAGATGTCATTTGATAACGGGATCACATCATTAGGAGAATGATGTGATGGACAAGACCCAAACTATAAACGTAGCCTATGATCGTGTCAGTTTATTGCTATTGTTTTCTGCATGTCAAGTATCTGTTCCTATGACCATGAGATCATGCAACTCACTGACACCGGAGGAATACCTTGTGTGTATCAAATGTCGCAACGTTACTGGGTGACTATAAAGATGCTCTACAGGTATCTCCGAGGGTGTCTGTTGGGTTGGCATGGATCAAGACTGGGATTTGTTACTCCGTGTGACGGAGAGGTATCTCAGGGCCCACTCGGTAATACAACATCACAATGAGCCTTGCAAGCAATGTGACTAAAGTGTTAGCCACGAGATCTTGTATTACGGACCGAGTAAAGAGACTTGCCGATAACGAGATTGAACTAGGTATAGAGATACCGACGATCGAATCTCGGGCAAGTAACATACCGAAGAACAAAGGGAACAGCATACGGGATTAACTGAATCCTTGACATAGAGGTTCGACCGATATAGATCTTCGTAGAATATGTAGGAACCAATATGGGCATCCAGGTCCCGCTATTGGTTATTGACCGTAGAGGTGTCTCGGTCATGTCTACATAGTTCTCAAACCCGCAGGGTCTACACACTTAACGTTTGGTGACGATTAGTATAGTTGAGTTATTGTGTTGGTGACCGAAGGTTGTTCGGAGTCCCGGATAAAATCCCGGACATGACGAGGATCTCCAGAAGAGTCCGGAGGTAAAGATTGATATATGTGATAATAGTGTTTTGATCTCCGGAAGGGTTCCGGAATTCACCGGAAGGGGTTCCGGATGTTTACCGAAGTGTTCGGGTGCAGCAACACTTTATATGGACCAAAGGGGTAAAGCCCACGAGGTATTGGAAAGTGCAAAAGGAAGTTTTGCTGCTGCTTTAAGCGGTACTACCGCTGGTAAGGCAGTACTACCGCGTAAGCGGTACTACCGCTTGTGTGCAGCGGTACTACAGCTTGTACGCGGTACTGCTGGAATCCGAGTGGGACTCTTTCCGTGCGGGCCAAACCGACCTTGTGCGGGCAAAACCGACCTTGTGGAGGCTTTCTCTCCAAGTTTAGACCCCAGGGCTCAACATATAAGTAGAGGGGCAGGGCTAGCACATGGGATACATCAAGATTTCCCAAGCCGTGTGCCGGCAACCCTAACCCTCTAGTTCCTCCCGTCACAATCTCCATAGTGCTTGGCGAAGCCCTGCAGAGATTGTTCCTCACCACCATCACCACGCCGTCGTGCTGCCGGAACTCATCCACTACTTCACCATCGCTCGCTGGATCGAGGAGGTGAAGGCGTCATCAAGCCGTACGTGTGTTGAACGCGGAGGTGCCGTCCGTTCGGCGCTAGATCGTGTTTGGATCGAGGGACGACTTGCGATTTGGATCGCGAAGACGTTCGACTACATCAACCGCGTTTCTTAACGCTTCCGCTTAGCGATCTACAAGGGTATGTAGATTCACTCTCCCTCTTGTAGATGCTCATCATCATGGATAGATCTTGCGTGTGCGTAGGAAATTTTTTGTTTCCCATGCGACGTTCCCCAACAATCACAAGGACCCATTTATTCTTGCCAGCCATGCTACCCAGATTTTCTATGTGCCAGACACGTTGCATAAGCATAGCCATGTAGTGATGTATGGCAAGAGGAGGATACTAGGCGTCGAGAATGTTGGTGAAGAGGAGGAGTACAGTCAATATGATGAGTTGTCACCTGAGGGGCCACGCGACACAAGAGACGAGAAGCGTAAAATCATCAGAAATCCTAAGTTCATTAGGGGTCAACCTAATGATCGCGATCACCCCATGTACATGGGAATTAATTCAAAAAACTAATCATTATGTATATTGTATTGAATTGTCGCCAACCCTAGCAGTGAATTTGAACTATTTATGATCATTTACCCTATACTCCTCCTTTCCGGTTTATAGGGCTTATCTTAATTGTTTTTCCATTTTTTGATATAAAAGGCTCATCTTCATTTCATTTTAAGATTTCAAGGTGCATTAAATCTTTGTATGTACTAGAACGCTCAGTTGATCTCACTCTGTTATTTTTGAACTGAACATGTGCAGTTTGGTTTACCAATCGCACATGGTTCATTCACTAAAGCCGTGTGCCTCCCAAACCGTGGCCGATGACACCTAATGCGCGCAAAGTGAGTCATGCGTTCTGATTGGCCAAAACACAAACCACACGGATCATACGTCTGCACCGTAGGATGCACCCAGATCGAACGACAGTCCTTATCCCTCTCGTCAACACACGTACTAGTTGTAGTCGGGATTTGATTTATATGCACTAAATGCCCCGTGAACGATAAAAATGAATTAAATATAGCAAACGAGCACAGAAATGCGCCAGAAAATCAAACCTGGCATATAATGATGATTGACTACCATGAGATTTTTTTTGGAGGAGAGGCGATGAAGACACCGTCGATTGGAGTTTGATTTGCCACTTCTCCCTTTGAAACTATGATCCTTCTACCGAGATGCTATGGTTTCCAAGGAGCGATCATCCTAACTTCTGTCAAAGCTTACCAAAAAATTTCCACGGTGTCTCGAGTTCACGCCACGATGACAAATCGATTTTAGTGATTTTCCGAGTCCATCTACATTTCCTGTAATTAAATTACCAACGTGCCTTTGTAGGTGGACGTATCTTGCAGCCGAAAATGTTTGAAAATTCTTTGCATTCCTTGGACAACGAATGAAAACACACAAAGTGACACAGAAATGATTTTTAATGCCTTGTTTGACAGCACCCACATGTAGTTGTAGTTGGGATTTGATTTGTATGCACTAAATGTCCGATAAATGAAAAAAATGGCTGAAAAATATCAAACGATACATGAAATGCGGCACAAAATCAATACTCGGATACAACGATAGCTGCGTACCGTGGGAAAAATTTCGAGACAAAACGATGAGGGCACGTCCACATTTCAAAGTTGTCAGGTTTCCATTTTAAACGAATTTATGTTGCTTGTGCACACGGGTTACTATACAAAACCGTTTGCATAGGCCTTTCCGCGGGGCGCCCGATGCTCTTTTTTCCCCACCCTTTTCATCGAAGCCGCCAACATGCCCCCCCCCCCCCGCCCTCCCCCGTTTAGCTCAACAACCCGCATATTCTACCCAAACTCCATCTAGACAGCTCCCTCTCGTCCCCTAGATCCACACCAGAACCCTTTCCGGCACCGTCATGCTCAACCCGGCCATGTACCCACTTCTCGGTGTCAACCCTACCCTTAACTTCCGCTCCGAACACGCGGCTGCCCATGCATTGCCATCTTTATTTGCTCGCCAACCGCCCTCAAGCATATCGATCCTGCACCCTAGCCTCTCCTGCCGGATTTGCACAAAGAAACCTGTCAGTTGCTTCCCTCCATCGCGGTGAGGTCTATTATCTCGCGATCCCTTTTCCTATTTGGTTTGGTTTGTCCCCAAATTGGTTATAAAATAATGGAGAGCGTATTTATGTTCATCATCTACCTTCTAACTACATATAAGCTGTATTTGTTCCAATTAGTTATTGTCGAGTTACATATCATGTGCGCATGAGTCACACAAAATGAACATATTAGCCGTACATTTCCAAATTATCACATGCCATGTTTAGACAACTTGCTGCCAAGCTGTTACCTTTAATTTATGCTTATCCCCCTTTTCTGAATTTCACATGTGTGTCCTCTGTAGATGACTACTAGCAGTGACGATAGTCATACTTATGGAGATGTATCTTCATCTGAGTCCGAAGCCAACATGTCTACAATAGATGATCATGTATCAAGAAAAGATGAACGGGATAGAGCTGCCACAACCACCCTTCCAGTCAAGAGACAGAAGAACGCTCCAAGAAAGACCACACACCAGCCTAAAGGTGTATACGAAGTAACTGACATTGATTTGAAGTCTTGGGCTCCAACTAAACCAAATAAAGCACGCACGAGGTTCAGGAGTGTGTGTGTATTTGTTGGCAAGGCAAGGCTCAACATTAATCTGCCAGGGTTTTGGAAGGCTCATACAGAAACATGGCAGAGGATAGTCCAGGAGATCATGGCGCGCTTCAATGTTCCTCAGGAGTGGAGAGATGAGGTGGAAAACGCTGCACTGAAGAAGGCCAGGGATGCTTGGAGAAACTGGAAACATGTGTTGTACAGTATGCGAGTCAAGGCAAGGACCCAATCCCCTCATACCCCCAAATTACGAAGGAAGACTGGGCAGAATTCAAAAGGGTCAGGGCCAGTGAAGAGTTCATTAAGAAGAGTGCCATGCAATTGGAACTTCAGAAGAAGAACACACACCCCCACCGTATGGGTGTGGCAGGATACTACGACATGAAACCGATATGGGATCAGGAGGACAAGGAAGTAGTAGCTGCGGGTGGCAAGCCGACCTTTAGTGAAATTAGGGGCACTCGCGCTAGCGACTACTTGCGGGCACATGCAAAGAGGCATGGAGACGGTTCTTATTACTTTGAAAACTCAGCAGACCTAGAACTGTATAATGTGATGGCAAATGCTTCCAAAAACACTGGAAGGTTCTACAGGAACTCATTGCCATGTGACATTCTGTCCAAGGCTCTGACTACCAAAGAGCCCCCTGGCCGTGCAAGGGGTATTGAGGTTAATGTCCCACACAAGAGGGCTTTGTCACTAAGCAAAGAAGAGAGGCTCAGCATGAAAAAGCTAGGAGTGATGGTAAGAAGAGAGACTTGTGCGAAAGGATTAAGAGGGACATGTATCCTGGAATTCGAAAGGAAGTTGAGGAGTCATATATGCAGCAGAAGACACTAATGATAAGAGATAGCCAGGAGACGCAAGGGGATGTCGGCATGGAAGATGCCACTTATTGTATGGCAACACCACACAAGAGTAGCTGTGCATCAGCTGACCCCAGCAACAATGATTCTGCAGTTGGACATGATGGTGCTATATCTAATCTATATGGACAGGGGGAGAGATTGAAGGCCGTGCTTACACATTATGAAGGTACTTTAAAATGTGCAACAGCGTGGGTTTACAACCCTGACTTGGACGGGGGACTCTTGTTGGACAATGTGCCATTGAAGCTAGGATGTGTGAAGTGCTACGTGACTGAAATAAAGCCTGGATTCAGTATTGCCCTGAAGAATGTCCATGGGGACCCTGATGAGCAGAGGACCTTGGAAGAAACACGGTTAAATCATATCCAGTGGCCACAGAAAGAAATAGACTTCCTGGATGAGATCCCTCTAGCCCCCCCAAAAGCAACCAATGTCACCCTCGAACCGGTGACTCTCTTCTCGCCACAGCAGATCTTGTGTGACTCCCCCGATGCACATACTCTTGGGAATCCGATGCCCGAGGCATCAACCTGTGACCAACCCGCCCGACTTCCTGCCATACAGGCCAGGTAATCATCCGCTCCTGCGCAGCCTATGGCAAGGCCTACAACTGCTGAAGATGTATCATCGGTTCAGATGCCGGCCACTAAAGCAGAAAGTGCACACACATCGGCACTGCATGCTCGGCAGACAAACTTGGTCGAACCGCCTGCTAAGCAGTCTGAAAGTACGGAACCGCCTGCTAAGCTGTCTGAAAGTTTGGAACCGCCTGCTAAGCACTCTGAAAGTCAGGAACCGCCTGCTAAGCACTCCGAAAGTCAAGAACCACCTGCTCATCAGTCCAGCGGTTCGCAGCCGCCTCATAAGCATACCGATGTGTCGGCACAGCCTGCTTAGCAAACCAACGCGTTGTCACAGCCGCATCAACACACCAACACGTTGGCACCAGCTGCTCAGAAGCCCGACATAGCTTCAATGGCTGGTCAGCTGTCCGTCGCCTCTGGTACTATAGCTCAGCAGTCCGTCACAGCGGCATCATCTGTTCAGCAGTCCATCGTACCTTCACAAGCTTCTCAGCAACACGTCGTTCATGAAACCGAACGTCAAACAGGAAGTGCTTTAGCTAAGAAGACGAAAGCGGCACGGTTGCACAAAGGAAGTTGGGGCCCCTTGATACGTCTCCAACGTATCTATAATTTTTGATTGTTCCATGCTAATATATTATCATTCTAGGATACTTTTTGGGTATTTATTTACCAATTTATAATATTTTTGAGCACTAACCTATTGACCCAGTGCCCAGTGCCAGTTCCTGTTTTCTGCGTGTTTTTGCCTTTTCAGAGTTACAGTACCAAACGGAGTCCAATTGCCACGAAACTTTTTGACGATTTTTTGGACCAATACAAGACCTAGAAGCTTTGGAGGAAGGCCGGAAGGTGCACCAGGGCCCCACCACATATCCCATCACGCCACCAGGGGGCACGACCAGATATGTGGTGGCCCCCTGGTGCATCTCCTGACATTGTTCTCTGGCCTATAAATTCACATCTACCCTAAGAACACCAGAAGCGCTCCCGAAACACTTTTTCCACCGCCGCAAGTCTCTGTTCCGACGGGAGGCCATCTACACCTCCGTTTCGGAACCCTGCCAGAGGGGAGATCGATCACAGAGGGCCTCTTCATCAACCTTGCTGCCCTCACCATGATGTGTGAGTAGTTCACCACATACCTACGGGTCCGTAGGTAGTACCTAGATGGCAATCTCTCTCTCTCTCTCTCGATCTTCAATACAATGTTCATCGCATCTTTGCCTTGATCTATCCGATGTAATCCCTTTGTATGGTGTGTTTGTTGGGATCCGGTGAATTGTGAGTTTATGTTCAGATTATTCATGAAAAGTATTTGAGTCAAATCTGATTACTATGATTCTTATTTGCATGATCATCATAGCTTCGTAATGCTCTCCGATCTATTGAGATAGTTTGGCCAACTAGATTGATATTTCTTCGGTGAGAGTGGTGCATTGCAGTAGGTTCAACCTGGCGAGTTTCTATATCCCAGTGACAAAAGGGGACAAGTTGTGTCTTTGTGTTGCTTCTACTAAGGATAAAATGATTGGGTTTATTCATATTGATTGAGTTTACTTTGTCTACATCATGCCAATGTTCTCCAAGCATTACTCTATTTTACTTAATACTCTAGATGCATGTTGGATAGCGGTCGATGGGTGGAGTAATAGTAATAGGTGCAGGTAGGAGTAGACCTATTTGCTTATGGATGTGATGCCTATATACACATGATCATTGCCGTGAAAATCGCATAACTATTCGCTTTTCTATCAATTGCCCAACAGTAATTTGTTTACCCACCGTATGCTTTGCTTATGTGAGATGCTACTAGAGAACTCTACGGCCGCCGGTCTATTCACTTATATATTCACAAACGCTATCGTTACCTTGCTGTTATTTATTACCTTTTATTTTATTTTGCACTCTACTATTATCTACAATTATCTACACAACTCACTTGCTTGCAACTAACGAGATCAAGGGGATTGACAACCCTCTTGCCGACGTTGGGTGGAAGTTGTTTGTTCTTTTGTGTGTAGCCGCTGAAGACGGTTGAGGATTGGTATTCCTATTGGTTCGATAAACCTTGGTTTCATAACTGAGGGAAATATTTACCCACTTTGTGCTGCGATTACCTGTTCCTCTTCACGGAAAACCTAACGCAGATCACGAGTATCAGGAAGGATTTCTGGCACCGTTGCCGGGGAATACCATCACCAACTATCAAGTAACTTCACACAAAATTTCATTCACTTGTTCTTCTTTCTATTTTCTGTTATATTTAGTGTGTTTCATAAAAATCAAAAATACAAAAATATTTATCTTTGCTAGTTACTAGTTTGCTTCTAGTTTGCTTTACTTGCTAGTTTACTTGTCTTGCTTGTTGCTTTGCTTGTGTGGTCACCATGCCTCAAGATACTACTAAGTTGTGTGATTTCTCAAATAGTAACAACAATGATTTTATTAGTACTCCTATACCACCCGCCACTAGTGCGGAGGCATTTGATATTAATGTTGCATTGCTGAATCTTGTCATGAAAGATCTATTTTCGGGAAGTCCTAATGAGGATCCCGCGTCACATCTTAATACCTTTGTTGAATTATGCGATATGCAAAAGAGAAAGGATGTGGATAATGATATTGTGAAATTAAAATTATTTCCTTTTCGACTAAGAGATAAAGCTAAAGCTTGGTTTTCAGCTTTACCTCGTAATAGTATTGGAACGTGGGATAAATGTAAAGATGCTTTTATTGCCAAGTATTTTCCTCTTGCTAAGATCATCTCCCTTACAAATCAAATAATGAATTTTAAACAGCAAGATCAAGAGCATGTTGCACAAGCTTGGGAGAGAATGAAATTGATGATAAGAAATTGCCCAACTCATGGCTTAAACTTGTGGATGATTATCCAAAATTTCTATGCTGGACTAAACTTTGTGTCTAGAAATCTTCTAGATTCTGCTGCAGGTGGTACCTCTATGGATGTGACCTTAGGAGAGGCCACAAAACTTTTGTACAACATTATGACAAATTATTCTCAATGCCATACCGAAAGAGCTCCAACTGGTAAGAAGGTAAATTCCGACGAAGAAATCGCTACGTTGAGTGAAAAAGTGGATGCACTTATGAATATGGTTGCTAATAAAAATTCTAATGTTGATCCCAATGATATGCCTTTGTCTAATTTGATTGAGCAAAATAATGATCCTATTGATGTGAACTTCATCTCGCGAAATAATTTCAACAACAATGCTTATAGAGGAAATTTCAATGCTAGACCGTATCCCGGTAATTCCTCTAACAGCTATGGAAATTCTTATGGAAATTCTTCTAAAAATCCTAATAGTATACCTTCTGATTTTGAGAATACAAATAAAGAATTTATTAATTCTCAAAAGGCTTTCAACACTACGGTAGAAGAAAAGTTGCATGTGATTGATACTTTGGCTAAAAACATGGATATAATTGCTCTTGATGTTGAAACTCTTAAAAATAAGTCTTTGCCACCCAACCATGATTTTAATGAGACTATTAAATCTATCCAATTATCTATTAATGAAATTAAGGAGAGGACCGCTAAGTTGAGAGCTAAGCAAGAATTCTTAGAAAAAGCTCTTCCACCCGGTTTTTACCGGAATCATGATGAAGATCTTAAAATGATTGGTGCTTCTCCTATTGAATCTTTGTTTACTTCTCTTAATATGAATGATAAAGGGACTGGAGATGAGTCAACTTTAGTTGAGGAGCGTCCCGTTTGCTTGGAGGGTGATGATTCTAATGCTAAAACTGAAAAAGTAGGTTTGGAGAGGTCAAAACTTGAGCTAGTTATGTGCCCACTATCTTGGATTACAAGGATTTTAATTATGATAAATGCTATTTAGTAGAATGTATTTCCTTACCGCAATCCATTATTAGCTCACCCAATGCTTATGAACAAAACACAGCTTTTACCGAACATATAGTAGAAGCTATGATAAAAGCTTATGATGAGAAACTTGAGCTTGAAATTTCTATTCCTAGAAAATTGCATGATGAGTGAGAACCTACTATCAATATAAGGATAAATAAATATGAATGCAATATTTTGTGTGACCTTGGTGCTAGTGTTTCAACTATACCTAAAACCTTATGTGATGTGCTTGGTCTCACTAATATTGAAGAGTGTTCCCTAAACTTGCATCTTGCGGATTCTACCATCAAGAAACCTTTAAGTAGAATTAATGATGTGATTATTATTGCAAACAAAAATTATGTGCCTGTAGATATCATTGTGCTTGATATTGATTGCAATCCTTCTTGTCCCATAATACTTGGAAGGCCATTTTTACGAACTATAGGTGCAATTATTGATATGAAAGAGGGAAACATAAGATTCCAATTCCCATTAAATAAAGGAATGGAAAACTTCCCTAGGAAGAGAATTAAACCACCTTATGAATCAATCATGATAGCCACTTATGGGTTGAGTGTCAAAGATGACAACACTTGAAACTATGGATTATGCCAGCTAGGGGCATAAAACCATAGCGCTTGTTGGGAGGAACCCAATATGTATCTTTATTATTGTTTTTCCTTTTTGTTTTTGTGTGATAAAATGATTATTGCCTCTGTAATGATTATGTTTTTATGTTTTAATTAGTGTTTGTGCCAAGTAAATCCTTTGGGATAACTCACAAGATGAGTAGAAACAATGCTGAAACAAAAACAGAAACTTTTGACTCCAGTACAGGAATTTTCATTTTTTACTGGAGAGTGATCTTGATCTGAAATTTTAACACAGTATTTATATACAAATTATTTCCGTTTTACTAATTTTTCAGAATTTTTCGAGTTACATAAGTATGGGCTCTTTACAGATTGCTACAGACTGTTCTGTTTTAAACAGATTCTGTTTTGCTTGCATAGTTTGCTTGTTTTGATTATGCCATGGACTATATCGGTGGGTGTAAGTTGTGGGGAAGTTAGAATACAGTACCTATTATGCAAAAATGAATTTGAATCAATTTATCACAGTACCTCAAGTATGCAATATGTTTCTTATACTAACGGATCTCACGAAGTTTTTTTGAGTTTTGTGTGATTGAAGTTTTCAAGTTTTGGGTGTGATCACGATGGACTACGGAATAAGGAGTAGCAAGAGCCGAAGCTTGGGGATGCCCAATGCACCCCAAGTATAATTTTAAGGAGACTCAAGCATCTAAGCTTGGGGATGTCCCGGAAGGCATCCCCTCTTTCGTCTCAATCCATCGGTATGTCACTTGGAGCTATATTTTTATTCATCACATGATATGTGTTTTGCTTGGACCGTCGTTTGCTTTTGTTCGCTTTTACTTTCAGTTTGTCACAATCATCACTTTCTGAACACACCTATTTGAGAGAGACACACCTTCAGGATAATTTGCTAGAATACTCTAGGTACTTCACTTATATCTTTTGAGCTAGGCAGTTGCTCTAGTACTTCACTTATATCTTTTTGAGCACGGTGGCGTGTAGATTTTATAGAAATAATATGCTCTCATTCTTCACTTATACTTGTTTGAGAGCTGAATTAATAGTGATGGTAATTTGCATGTGTCATAAGACTAGTCCAAGAATATTAGGTATTCAATGCATGATAATCAAAACCATCGCATAGCACATATAGAGAAGTTGTGGGTTAATGACATTGATGTAGTAATATGAAAAAGGTGTGAGTCCAAAATTGTTTATTCATAGAAGTGTCGAGATTAAGAGGTGTTAACTTGTTATTCATCTAAATATTAAAGAGACATGGTGATGATGTGTGAGCATTTATATTCCTCGTTGAAATCCTAGTGTTGTTTCGAGTCGGGGGCGCGCGATGGTTAACTCCTACCAACCTCCTCCCTCGGGGCATGCGAGGAGTACTTTGATTTGTGATAAAACTAATAAAACTTTGCAAAAAGTATGTGAGTTCTTTATGACTAATGTGACACAATCGACATACGCATCTCCACCTTCTCATATATGCTAGCCTCTTTGGTACCGTGCATAGCCCATTCTCACCTCGAAGATCGATGCAAATATTCGTCGGTGCATCCAAACCCCGTGACATGATACGCTCTGTTGCAAATAAGCCTCATTATATCTTCCTCAAAACAGCCACCATACCTACCTATTATGGCATTTCCATAGCCATTCCGAGATATATTTCCATGCAAATTCCATCGTCACTTCACATGACTAGTTCGTTCATCATCATAATGCTTTGCATGATCATATAGAGCTGACATAGTATTTGTGGCAAATCCACCGTTCATCATATTTTTGATACATGTCATGCTAGATCATTGCACATCCTGGTACACTGCCAGAGGCATTCATACAGAGTCATATCTTCCTATTAGTCCTCCATGTTGAGTTGTAAGTAAATAAAAGTGTGATGATCATCATTATTAGAGCATTGTCCCAGTGATGAAAGGATGATGGAGACTATGATTCCCCCTCAAGTCGGGATGAGACTCCGGACGAAAAATGAAATAAAAATGGGGGAGGCCAAATGAGCCCACCATATAAGAAAAAGAGAAAATGGGGGAGGCGAAAGGAAAAACAAAAGAGAAAAGCCCACCATAAAATAATAAAAAATGAGAGAAAAGAGAGAAGGGACTTTGCTACTATCCTTTACCACACTTGTGCCTCAAAGTGGCACCATGTTTTTCATATAGAGAGTCTCCTATGTTGACACTTCCATATGCTAGTGGGAACTACCTTTTCATAAAATAAACTTGGCTTGTATATTCCGATGACGGGCTTCCTCAAATGCCCGAGGTCTTCATGAGCAAGTAAGTTTGATGCACACCCCACTTAGCTTCAGTTGAGCTTTCATACACTTATAGCTCTAGTGCATCATTTGCATGGCAATCCCTACTCCTTGCATTGACATCTATCGATGAGCATCTCCATAGCTCGTTGGTACGCCTAGTTGATGTGAGACTATCTTCTCCACTTTTTACCCCTTTGATACCTACCACCATATTCTATACCACCTATATGCTATGTCCAATGGTTCACACTCATGTATTGCGTGAAGAATAAAAAGTTGATGCATATTGAAAAAGTACGATCAAATTGCCTGACTTGGACACCGTGGTGCTTAACATTTGTATCTATGTGGTGAAGACGGAGTCATGCCTTGCTAATATAATAAGATGAGTAGGGGTAAACATTCTTTTAGGATTGTATACTTTGAAAAATCAATTATTTTGTTTCCTATACTTATAAATATTACTATGTTGCTGTTTGTTAATTCATCATTTCTCAATGAGCATACATACCAAAGATTACATAATGGGTAGCATCTCAAATCAAAAATTCTGTTTTTATCAGTTACCTACTCGAGGACGAGCAGGAATTAAGCTTGGGGATGCTGACACGGCTCCAACGTATCTATAATTTTTTATTGTTCCATGCTAATATATTATCATTCTACGATACTTTTTGGGTATTTATTTACCAATTTATAATATATTTGAGCACTAACCTATTGACCTAGTGCCCAGTGCCAGTTCCTGTTTTGTACGTGTTTTTGCCTTTTCAGAGTTATGGTACCAAACGTAGTCCAATTGCCAAGAAACTTTTTGAAGATTTTTTTGGACCAATACAAGACCTATAAGCTTCGGAGGAAGGCCGGAAGGTGCACCAGGGCCCCACCACATATCCCACCGCGCTACCAGGGGGGTGGTGGACCACAGGTGCGTCTCACGACGTCGTTCTCTGGCCTATAAATTCACATCTAACCTAAAAACACCAGAAGCGCTCCCGAAACACTTTTTCTGCCGCCGCAAGTCTCTGTTCCGACGGGAGGCCATCTACACCTCCGTTCCGGCACCCTGCCGGAGGGGAGATCGATCACGGAGGGCCTCTTCCATCAACCTTGCTGCCCTCACCATGATGTGTGAGTAGTTCACCATAGACCTACGGGTCCGTAGGTAGTACCTAGATGGAAATCTCTCTCTCTCTCTCTCTCTCTCTCTCTCTCTCTTCAATACAATGTTCATCGCATCTTTGCCTTGATCTATCCGATGCAATCCATTGTATGGTGTGTTTGTTGTGATCCGATGAATTGTGAGTTTATGTTCAGATTATTCATGAAAAGTATTTGAGTCAAATCTAATTACTATGATTTTTATTTGCATGATCATCATAGCTTCGTAATGCTCTCCGATCTATTGAGATAGTTTGGCCAACTAGATTGATATTTCTTCGGTGAGAGTGGTGCATTGTAGTAGGTTCAACCTGGCGAGTTTCTATATCCCAGTGACAGAAGGGGACAAGTTGCGTCTTTTTGTTGCCGCTACTAAGGATAAAACGATGGGGTTTATTAATATTGATTGAGTTTACTTTGTCTACATCATGTCAATGTTCTCCAAGCATTACTCTGTTTTACTTAATACTCTAGATGCATATTGGATAGCGGTCGATGGGTGGAGTAATAGTAATAGGTACATGCAGGAGTCTGTAGGATCGAAAGTATGTCTAGAGGGGGGGGGGGTTATTAGACTACTTGACCAAATAAAAATCCTACCTTTTCCCAATTTTAAGTGTTGGCAGATTTTAGCAATGATAGCAAGTCAAGTACACCCTACACATGCATGTCTAAGAGTATAGCAGCGGAAAGTAACAACAAGCATATGTAGTAGAGGGTAGGAAGGAAGATCAAACGCAATTTGAAGACACGAAGATTTTTCCCGTGGTTCCGATAGGTGGTGCTATCGTACGTCCGCGTTTATGGAGTCTTCAACCCACGGAGGGTAACGGTCACGAGAGTCCACGGAGGTCTCCACCCATAAGGGTCCACGAAGTAGCAACCTTGACTATTCCATAACGGCTTCCGTCCACGAAGGACTAGCCTCACTATGGGTAGATATTCACGAATTAGGCAATCTCCTTGCCCGTACAAACTTCTTGGTTCAACTCCACAACACGAAGTAGGAGGCTCCCAAGCGACACCTAACCAATCTAGGAGGCACCACCCTCCAAAAGGTAATAGGCTCGGCAATGTCGATGAACTCCTTGCTCTTGTTCTTCAAGATGATAGACTCCTCAACACACAATCACTCTCTCACAAATTTGGCTATGGTGGAAGAGATTGATTTGGTGGAAAGCAGCTTGGGGAGGCTAGAGATCAAGATTCATATGGTAGGAATGGAATAGCTTGATCTCAACACATGAGTAGGTGGCTCTCTCTCAGAAAATAGGATGGGGCAAGTATGGAATAGTTCGGAGTGCTTCTTTTTCGAGTAGGTGGTGGTGAAGGGGTATATATAGGCATTCCCAAAAATCCAACCGTTACACCTAAAGTAACCAACTTGGTGACACCGAAGTATAAAACTCGGTGGTACCGAAGTGATCAAAAGGTGGTAACTTTTGAATCTCGGTGAGACCGATACATACCTCTCGGTGGTACCGATTAGGTAACCAACGGTCAGATTGCACAACTCGGTGATGCCGATTCTGAAATCTCGGTGGTACCAATTCTTGACAATGGCTAACTAGAGAGTTGGTACAAAAACTCGGTGAGACCGATTCACAAAACTCGGTGGTACCGATTCTTGTGAATAGCTAACCAGGAAGTTGGTCTAAGTCTCGGTGAGACCGACTGGCGAAACTCGGTGGTACCGAAGCTTGAAAATAGCTAAACAGAAAGTTGGCAACTGAACTCGGTGGCACCGATGCAGAATCGGTTGCACCGAATCGCTAGGGTTTGGCATGGGTCTGTCTGAGTTTGGGAATCGGTGGGACCGAGTGGGAATTGTTGGTTGCACCGATTTTCATGAATGGCTTGGACAGACTTTTGTGGAAGAGTTTGTGGGTGTTTTTGGTGACTATCACTTGTGCACGTGGAGCATCTTGTTCACCAACAGTACCTTACCCCCTTTTAATAGTATTGGCTTTCCTATGGACTCAAGGTGATTTCTCACAAAGTAAAATGTAGATTCCTCTTGCTTGAAGCTTTGCCAATCCATTTCCTTGCATCTTGGGGTATCTCCACAATCCTTTTGCCATCCCTATCATTGAACTTTTCCTGAAATATGCTTAGTGGAAACATTAGTTCAATGACATATATGTTGTTATTAATTACCAAAACCACCAAGGGAGCAAATGTGCTTTCAATCTCCCCCTTTTTGGTAATTGATGACAACATATAGATCAAAGCTTCGACATATGATATAATCAATGAATATAATCGTCGCTTTGAGAGGTATGTGATAAGCAAGAGCTCCCCCTAAATTTGTGCATTATTTTGAATTTGCGTTTGAATGCAAATGCACAATCGATTAGGTACATGGGGCACTCTTTCATGTCACATACAACTTGGTGGTGTGCGAGAATAATAAGAATGAATATCATAGCACAACACAATCAAGAAAAGGTGAATGATCATCTGATAAGCATCATAATGATAGGAAATAGTAGCAAATACACATCAAGTGTATGATCAAACACCAACAAAGTTTGACACAACCAAACAAAAAGATATCAAATGTTTTGAAAAGCGATAAAAAGCAACGGTCTCTCTCTCGAAGCCTAAAGATCTATATACATCTTCTCCCCCTTTGGCAACAAGTTACCAAAAAGTTCAAAGGTATATAACTAAGCGCTCTTCTGGGGCTGATCTCCTCCGGTGGCTGATGAAGGAGTCGAGAGAACGGCATCAACAAAGATGTCGGCAGACATCATGGATGGAGTCGGTGTAGCAACTGGAGGAACTGGAGGAGCCGATGGAGCTGAAGAGGCTGTAGCAGGAGCTGATCAAGAAGGTCGCAACTCTGGAGCTGGCACTGTAGCTGATCTCGCCTGAGTAGTGAACTGGGTGCTAGGCCGGAGAGGTGCACAATCCTCATCATCATTATCAGTGGAATGAGGGCTAGGCACTGCATCAACTTCCTTCTTGAGCTCATCAACTGTCTTAGTCCGCCCATCCACCTTGTTGTTGAAAGTGTGAAACTTGTTGTCAACAATCCTCGAGAGACTTGCCTGGTTCTTCAATACCTCGCTGATGTCCTTCTGCATGCTGAGCATAGAACTGAGTAGGAGATCCATCTGCTCACTCCTAGACCTGGGCACCTGAGAACTAGAGTATCTGGCAGCCTCTGCATGTGCCTGTGCTGTAGCAGATGTGGGATGATCTGGGTCCATCACCACAACATTATCTTCTAGATCTGGCAGTAGTGGCAAATGTGGTCTGTCAAGAGCAAAGATGTGCTTCTCCATCTTGGAGTTGATAAGCATCTGGATGTAGGGTGCATAGCAGCATGAGCGCTTCTGATCAGCAGCAACCCTCTTCACAGTCTCTACTATCAGATCCATCACTCTGAATCTCGTATGTTGATCTAGGTGGAGCAGCATGTTGATGGAATATCCTCTGATCATCTTCTCATCTCCAGACTTAGGCATTAAGGTATGCCTCAAGATGGTGTTGATAGTCCGTAGACCAGCCTGGAGGAAGTAAATGGATCCAAGCTTGTGAGACTTCAGATGTGCAGCAGGGATCTCATTGTACATGTTCTTCATGGCATTGTGGCTAGCCTTGGGCTCATTGTAGACATAGATGTCACCATCTTCCACCTATGGGACTCCTAAGATGGTAGCCCACTCCTCAACAGTTGATTCATATCTTGCTCCTTCAGTCATCCATACAATTCTACCATCTCCATAGAAGTGAGCAATGTAGTAGAATTGCATGATCATTTCATCGTTCCAAGCAGTAAACTCCTTACCACTAAACTCATCAAGTCCAATGCAATGGAAGTTGTCCTGCACACTTGGGAAGTAGTCCTCATTCTCCTTGATGTATTACCAGTCCACAAATCTCATGTCACTCATAGCAGGGCTCTTATCAAGCAAAATAATTTCATAGAAATCCTGTTGCTCCTTGGTATAGAATCTGTAGTCCACAGCTGTTTTTCTTCTCTGAGAATATGGATCAATGGCTCTCCATTCTCTCAAACCAGAGTCCTTCCTCTTCTTCATGTCCTCAGCAAGCAAGTGGCTGGCATTGTGCTCTGGAAGGTGTGGTCTCAGCTTCATCAAAGCTGACATAGCATCATCCTCAGCTTCCCTAAAGGTGGAGGTCTTGTTCTTGCTAGAAGTTGGTATCTCTCTGGAGAACCTCTTGGGTTTGTCTGCAGCAACTTTCTTGGGGGCAGTCTTGGTGCTCTTGGATGTGGTAGTCTTAGGCATAGCATCTGCCATGAGCTTCTTCTTCTTCTTCTTAGGAGGGGCCTTGGCAACTGGCTCTTCCTCCTCCTCTTCCTCATCTAGATACTCTGGAGTAGATGGAAGAACTTTAGCTCTAACAAATCTTGTCCTTTCTCTCTTCTTCTCCCCAGCCTTCTTAGGCATGGACTTCTTTGGGGGTGACTCAAGGTGAAGAGTCATTGTTTCCCTAGAGCTCTCTGGTGCTCTTGCTGATCCTGAGCTAGCATACTCTTTCCTGATGGCCTTCTTCTTCTTGGATGAAGAGGCAGCAGCAGTGCTCTTGGCAGCATCATCCTTCTTGGACAGCTCCTAAGGAATGAAATCCTCATCTTCTTCATCTGAGTTGAGCTTCCTTCTTGCCCTGGTTGCAGCCTTGGGTAGATCAGGAGAGGTAGGAACATCATCATAGCTCCCCTCAGGACTAGTGCCTGTGCTCATGTCAACACTTTGCTCTCTGAGATCATTCTGACTATTTTCAGCATCTGACATCTCTGACCCAATGAAATAGAGTATAGAAGAGTGGAAAGGATTGAGTCATCACAAAATGCAGATGTTTTTCAAAGGTTTGAACAGAGAAATTCTTAGATATAGTCTTCAGCAAGAAGGGATTTCGGTGTCACCGAGTCAAACATTTCGGTACCACCGAGACACATAGAAATCTTTACAGAAACTTGGCAGCAACTTCGGTCACACTGAAAATTACCACTCGGTTTCACCGAGACTGTCCTCAGCAGTACAAAACAAAATCGGTAGAGCCGATTTTTCTGACTCGGTATCACCGAGATTCGATTTTGCGGACGACTAGACCTAATTTTTTTCGTTCGCTACGATATTGAGATTTCTAGGGGATTGGGGGGATTACAATCGGTGGTTTATCGATAAAAGTAACTCCAATGCGCGAGAATCGGACGGGGAGAACAAGGAGGGCCGTATCATACCGTAATTCGGTGAAGGACCCGCTAAGGCGACGACGGCGGTGAAGATTCCGTCGGCGGTGGCGATTCCCAACGGCGGAGGCGCACGGGGAGGCAAGGGCGATGACCAGGGGTCCGGAGCGGCAGCTTAGGGTTGGCAGAAAACGAACTTTTGCGATTGAATCTCAAAAGTCGGGTCCGCCAGGTAATATACCCTTCGCTGTCGGTGACACCGGTTCGAAATTATCGGTGCCACTGAGTTTCTCAACTGTCAGTTGACAGGGAAACTCGGTGTAACCGAGAATAAGGAATCGGTGTTACCGAGATGGAAATCCAGATCAACCCTAGGCATTCGGTGAGACCGAGATTTTGGTGTTGGTTCCACCGAGATGCACTTGGGAGGTTTTAATGGTCAATCCTTTGTCGATACGGAACTCCGAGTGCTCCTCACACAGAGGGATCGAAAAGTACTTGTTCAAATTTTGTGATGCAGCAAGAATGGAATATGAGACGAGAAAGCATAGATAGCTAGAGAGTGGTCCTAGGCATTCTTGTCCATCCAATTGGCAAAAGAAAAATCAAATGCCAAATAGCAACAATTGGATGTCCTCGAATGGATAAATAAATGCAGACCAACATGCTCACACAATAAGATGTCAAATGAAATCATGGCAAACATGCACATACATACTAGCATCTATCAAGCATTTTGGCGATGACGGAGTCATCTATATATGAGTATATTGACTCAGGAGCCAAGTAAGAATACTTGATCATAGGTCATACTCATCGTTTAAGCACAAGTGGGGTTTCCATTTTTACATAAAGCATTTAATGTTGTCACATACTATGAGATGCTTTGACTCAAGTCTTAGAGTAAAGCTCCCCCTTGATGTGACATCCCCCCATAGGAGGGATAAACTAACCTTGGGTTTGTCGTAGAAGACTTCATGTGGGTGATGTAGTGGTGGATGCTCAAGGTTGATGAAGATCACCAAGGGTTGGGAGCATCCTTGTTGTTTCCTTACTCTTCTCACCTACATGGGTTAGTCCCAACACACAAGAGACAAATACAAGGATATCTATGGACATGGAGTGCAAAGCATACATGATGATGTCCATGGATTTGTTGATTACCTTGTCCCTTGCTTACCTTTGAGGGAATGTGTGACTCCTTGAACTATTGCATGATGTTGAAGTTGTTTGCAACTAGTTCTTGCCAATAATGAATGTGAGTGAATTTCATTGGCGGAGTCACCCCTCAAGAACTTCTCTAGTTCTTCTTCTTGGGGACCCACATCAACTTGATGGGGATCCTTGGTGTTGAAGTGGCACTTGTAGAAGTTGAGCTTGAAGTAGCCTTGGGAACCCACTCCACCAAAGCTTGGGATTCATCTTCATATGAGTCAATGTCCTCTTGAAGCTTGTCCTTGCCCTTGAGCTTGTGGTCTTGTGGTGGAAGGTCATCTTGAGTGTTTGTTCCCTTGGGAAGAGTATGTTCATACTTCTCCCTTTGAGGAACAAACTTGGGCTTGGGGTATTGACCTTCTTCCCATTCAACTCCATTTGCGTTGAAGTAGCCAATGCCATGGTTCTTCCGGTATCCTCCGTGCTTGCGTACAATCTCCTCAAATTGCTTACACCCGGCAAGACTCTTGTAGTTACCTTTCTCTATAATTCCTTTCAATAAATTGCTTTCTTGCTCAAGTGTAACTTGGCTAAGAGAATCATCATTAGTGGAATCAATAGAACTACTAGAAGCAACATCATTAGATTTAGCATTTTTGTTGTTGCTACTAGATGAAGAACCTTTCTTGCCTTTGTTACTAGTTTGTCTAGGTTTAACTTGTGGCATGAATGTAGACAAGAGTAATTGTTTGGCTAGATAAGATGAAGTCTTCTTTCGGAGATCGTCATTGATAGCTTTAAGAAACTCATGTTCTTGCTCCAAGGTGAGCTTCTCGAAGCGTAGCTTCTCATGAGTCCTTACAAGCTCTCTATGATCTTCAAGAGTAGATTCATGGGCTAACTTAAGAGTGTTTAATTCTTTAGTTAGTTGTTCTATTTTCATCTTATCATCATCAACCGACTTATCTTGACTAGCATGAAAATTATCTAAGTTCATTTTGACTAACATCACTAGTTTTATCAAAGAGCAAGTCATCATCACAAAGTAAATCATCTTCATCACTATTGAAATCAAGATACTTGGGGTGTGATACCTTGGGGCCTTTAGCCAAGAAGCAACTTCCACTCCCTTCATTTGGTGAATCAAATAGATCATAGGAGTTGGTAGTTACTAGTGCAAGTCCGGCAACACCTTCATCTTGACTATAGTCGGAGTTGGAGTGATAGCTTCTCTCGGAGTTGTTGTTGGATTCGGAGCCAGAAACCCATTCACCAACATGAGCTTGATGTCTTCTTCTTGTGTAGCTCTTGGTGTACTTGTCCTTCTTCTCCGAGTCCCTACTTCTCCTTGAGGGTCTTCGTTCATAATGATCATCTCTACTCCTTCTCTCTCTTTGAGGTGATTCGTTCCTTGAGCTTCGTCTTCTAGGTGACTCTTCTCTTCGTTTGTAGGGAGCGGTGCACTCATTGGAGTAGTGTCCGGGCTTCCCACAATTGTAGCAGTTTCGGTCATGAATTGACGAACGCTTCTCTTCACATCTTGAGTTGGAGCTTCGTTCTTTGCCTCTACTCTTGTAGAACTTGTTGAATTTCTTGACCATGAGGCTTATCTCTTCATTGGTGACAAGGTTGTCGCTTGAAGTTGCGGGAGCATCACTTGTGGCTTTGTAAGCACCACTAGACTTGTTGTGAAGCTCTTCTTTGTCCTTGAGTGTCATCTCATAAGCAACAATCCTTCCAATGACTTCCGTAGGCTTGAGATCTTTGTAGTTGGGCATCATTTGGATGAATGTGCACACGGTGTCGTATCTCTCATCCAAAGCTCTAAGTATCTTCTTGATGATGAATTTGTCGGTCATTTCTTTGCTTCCTAAGCCGGCAATCTCATTTGTGATGAGAGCTAGCCTAGAGTACATTTCTGCGACTCCTTAACCATCCTTCATCTTGAACTTGTCAAGCCGACTTTGAAGAACATCCATCTTGGATTCTCTCACGGATTCGGTACCTTCGTGCATATCAACCAAAGTATCCCAAATCTCTTTTGTATTCTCAAGACGGCTGATTTTATTGAATTCTTCGGGGCATAGGCAGTTTAAGAGAATGTCACATGCTTGAGCGTTGTATTGCAACATCTTCAATTCATCCACGCCCACTTCACGATACGATTCCTTTCCATTACCAAAGAATTCACCTTGCAAGCCAACACGAACAACAGCCCAAACGGCGGGGCTATGACCAACAATATGCATTTTCATTTTGTGCTTCCAACTAGCAAAATTTGTGCCATCAAAGTATGGACCTCTACGGTGATAATTTCCCTCAATAGACGCCATACTCTCCTAGGTTGTGAGACCAATGCAATGGAGACCAACGCTCTGATACCACTTGTAGGATCGAAAGTATGTCTAGAGGGGGTGATTAGAATACTTGACCAAATAAAAATCTTACCTTTTCCCAATTTTAAGTGTTGGCAGATTTTAGCAATGATAGCAAGTCAAGTACACCCTACACATGCATGTCTAAGAGTATAGCAGCGGAAAGTAACAACAAGCATATGTAGTAGAGGGTAGGAAGGAAGATCAAACGCAATTTGAAGACACGAAGATTTTTCCCGTGGTTCCGATAGGTGGTGCTATCGTACGTCCGCATTTATGGAGTCTTCAACCCACGGAGGGTAACGGTCACGAGAGTCCACGGAGGTCTCCACCCATAAGGGTCCACGAAGTAGCAACCTTGACTATTCCATAACGGCTTCCGTCCACGAAGGACTAGCCTCACTATGGGTAGATATTCACGAATTAGGCAATCTCCTTGCCCGTACAAACTTCTTGGTTCAACTCCACAACACGAAGTAGGAGGCTCCCAAGCGACACCTAACCAATCTAGGAGGCACCACCCTCCAAAAGGTAATAGGCTCGGCAATGTCGATGAACTCCTTGCTCTTGTTCTTCAAGATGATAGACTCCTCAACACACAATCACTCTCTCACAAATTTGGCTATGGTGGAAGAGATTGATTTGGTGGAAAGCAGCTTGGGGAGGCTAGAGATCAAGATTCATATGGTAGGAATGGAATAGCTTGATCTCAACACATGAGTAGGTGGCTCTCTCTCAGAAAATAGGATGGGGCAAGTATGGAATAGTTCGGAGTGCTTCTTTTTCGAGTAGGTGGTGGTGACGGGGTATATATAGGCATCCCCAAAAATCCAACCGTTACACCTAAAGTAACCAACTTGGTGACACCGAAGTATAAAACTCGGTGGTACCGAAGTGATCAAAAGGTGGTAACTTTTGAATCTCGGTGAGACCGATACATACCTCTCGGTGGTACCGATTAGGTAACCAACGGTCAGATTGCACAACTCGGTGACGCCGATTCTCAAATCTCGGTGGTACCAATTCTTGACAATGGCTAACCAGAGAGTTGGTACAAAAACTCGGTGAGACCGATTCACAAAACTCGGTGGTACCGATTCTTGTGAATAGCTAACCAGGAAGTTGGTCCACGTCTCGGTGAGACCGACTGGCGAAACTCGGTGGTACCGAAGCTTGAAAATAGCTAAACAGAAAGTTGGCAACTGAACTCGGTGGCACCGATGCAGAATCGGTTGCACCGAATCGCTAGGGTTTGGCATGGGTCTGTCTGAGTTTGGGAATCGGTGGGACCGAGTGGGAATTGTTGGTTGCACCGATTTTCATGAATGGCTTGGACAGACTTTTGTGGAAGAGTTTGTGGGTGTTTTTGGTGACTATCACTTGTGCACGTGGAGCGTCTTGTTCACGAACAGTACCTTACCCCCTTTTAATAGTATTGGCTTTCCTATGGACTCAAGGTGATTTCTCACAAAGTAAAATGTAGAGTCCTCTTGCTTGAAGCTTTGCCAATCCATTTCCTTGCATCTTGGGGTATCTCCACAATCCTTTTGCCATCCCTATCATTGAACTTTTCCTGAAATATGCTTAGTGGAAACATTAGTTCAATGACATATATGTTGTTATTAATTACCAAAACCACCATGGGAGCAAATGTGCTTTCAATCTCCCCCTTTTTGGTAATTGATGACAACATATAGATCAAAGCTTCGACATATGATATAATCAATGAATATAATCGTCGCTTTGAGAGGTATGTGATAAGCAAAAGCTCCCCCTAAATTTGTGCATTATTTTGAATTTGCGTTTGAAAGCAAATGCACAATCGATTAGGTACGTGGGGCACTCTTTCATGTCACATACAACTTGGTGGTGTGCGGCAATAATAAGAATGAATATCATAGCACAACACAATCAAGCAAAGGTGAATAATCATCTCATAAGCATCATAATGATAGGAAATAGTAACAAATACACATCAAGTGTATGATCAAACACCAACAAAGTTTAACACAACCAAACAAAAAGATATCAAATGTTTTGAAAAGCCAAAAAAAGCAACGCTCTCTCTCGCGCGCGAAGCCTAAATATCTATATACATCTTCTCCCCCTTTGGCAACAAGTTACCAAAAAGTTCAAAGGTATATAACTAAGCGCTCTTCTGGGGCTGATCTCCTCCGGTGGCTGATGAAGGAGTCGAGAGAACGGCATCAGCGAAGATGTCGGCAGACGTCATGGATGGAGTCGGTGTAGCAACTGGAGGAACTGGAGGAGCCGATGGAGCTGAAGAAGCTGTAGCAGGAGCTGATCAAGAAGGTCGCAACTCTGGAGCTGGCACTGTAGCTGATCTCGCCTGAGTAGTGAACTGGGTGCTAGGCCGGAGAGGTGCACGATCCTCATCATCATTATCAGTGGAATGAGGGCTAGGCACTGCATCAACTTCCTTCTTGAGCTCATCAACTGTCTTAGTCAGCCCATCCACCTTGTTGTTGAGAGTGTGAAACTTGTTGTCAACAATCCTCGAGAGACTTGCCTGGTTCTTCAATACCTCGCTGATGTCCTTCTGCATGCTGAGCATAGTACTGAGTAGGAGATCCATCTGCTCACTCCTAGACCTGGGCACCTGAGAACTAGAGTCTCTGGCAGCCTCTGCATGTGCCTGTGTTGTAGCTGACGTGGGATGATCTGGGTCCATCACCACAACATTATCTTCTAGATCTGGCAGTAGTGGCAAATGTGGTCTGTCAAGAGCAAAGATGTGCTTCTCCATCTTGGAGTTGATAAGCATCTGGATGTAGGGTGCATAGCAGCATGAGCGCTTCTAATCAGCAGCAACCCTCTTCACAGTCTCTACTATCAGATCCATTACTCTGAATCTCGTATGTTGATCTAGGTGGAGCAGCATGTTGATGGAATATCCTCTGATCATCTTCTCATCTCCAGACTTAGGCATTAAGGTATGCCTCAAGATGGTGTTGATAGTCCGTAGACCAGCCTGGAGGAAGTAAATGGATCCAAGCTTGTGAGACTTCAGATGTGCAGCAGGGATCTCATTGTACATGTTCTTCATTGCATTGTGGCTAGCCTTGGGCTCATTGTAGACATAGATGTCACCATCTTCCACCTGTGGGACTCCTAAGATGGTAGCCCACTCCTCAATAGTTGATTCATATCTTGCTCCTTCAGTCATCCATACAATTCTACCATCTCCATAGAAGTGAGCAGTGGAGTAGAATTGCATGATCATTTCATCGTTCCAAGTAGTAAACTCCTTACCAACAAACTCATCAAGTCCAATGCAATGGAAGTTGTCTTGCACACTTGGGAAGTAGTTCTCATTCTCCTTGATGTATTTCCATTCCACAAATCTCATGTCACTCACAGCAGGGCTCTTATCAAGCAAAATAGTTTCATAGAAATCATGTTGCTCCTTGGTATAGTATCTGTAGTCCACAGCTGTTTTTCTTCTCTGAGAATATGGATCAATGGCTCTCCATTCTCTCAAACCAGAGTCCTTCCTCTTCTTCATGTCCTCAGCAAGCAAGTGGCTGGCATTGTGCTCTGGAAGGTGTGGTCTCAGCTTCATCAAAGCTGACATAGCATCATCCTCAGCTTCCCTAAAGGTGGAGGTCTTGTTCTTGCTAGAAGCTGGTATCTCTCTGGAGAACCTCTTGGGTTTGTCTGCAGCAACTTTCTTGGGGGCAGTCTTGGTGCTCTTGGATGTGGTAGTGTTAGGCATAGCATCTGCCATGAGCTTCTTCTTCTTCTTAGGAGGGGCCTTGGCAACTGGCTCTTCCTCCTCCTCATCCTCATCTAGATACTCTGGAGTAGATGGAAGAACTTTAGCTCTAACAAATCTTGTCCTTTCTCTCTTCTTCTCCACAGACTTCTTAGGCATGGACTTCTTTGGGGGTGACTCAAGGTGAAGAGTCATTGTTGCCCTAGAGCTCTCTGGTGCTCTTGCTGATCCTGAGCTAGCATACTCTTTTCTGATGGCCTTCTTCATCTTGGATGAAGAGGCAGCAGCAGTGCTCTTGGCAGCATCATCCTTCTTGGACAGCTCCTCAGGAATGAAATCCTCGTCTTGTTCATCTGAGTTGAGCTTCCTTCTTGCCCTGGTTGCAGCCTTGGGCAGATCAGGAGAGCTAGGAACATCATCATAGCTCACCTCAGGACTAGTGCCTGAGCTCATGTCAACACTTTGCTCTCTGAGATCATTCTGACTATCTTCAGCATCTGACATCTCTGACCCTGTGAAATAGAGTATAGAAGAGTGGAAAGGATTGAGTCATCACAAAATGCAGATGTTTTTCAAAGGTTTGAACAGAGAAATTCTTAGATATAGTCTTCAGCAAGAAGGGATTTCGGTGTCACCGAGTCAAACATTTCGGTACCACCGAGACACACAGAACTCTTTACAGAAACTTGGCAGCAACTTCGGTCACACTGAAAATTACCACTCGGTTTCACCGAGACTGTCCTCAGCAGTACAAAACAAAATCGGCAGAGCCAGTTTTTCTGACTCGGTATCACCGAGATTCGATTTTGCGGACGACTAGACCTAATTTTTTTCGTTCGCTACGATATTGAGATTTCTAGGGGATTGGGGGGATTACAATCGGTGGTTTATCGATAAAAGTAACTCCAATGCGCGAGAATCGGACGGGGAGAACAAGGAGGGCCGTATCATACCGTAATTCGGTGAAGGACCCGCTAAGGCGACGACGGCGGTGAAGATTCCGTCGGCGGTGGCGATTCCCAACGGCGGAGGCGCACGGGGAGGCAAGGGCGATGACCAGGGGTCCGGAGCGGCAGCTTAGGGTTGGCAGAAAACGAACTTTTGCGATTGAATCTCAAAAGTCGGGTCCGCCAGGTAATATACCCTTCGCTGTCGGTGACACCGGTTCGAAATTATCGGTGCCACTGAGTTTCTCAACTGTCAGTTGACAGGGAAACTCGGTGTAACCGAGAATAAGGAATCGGTGTTACCGTGATGGAAATCCAGATCAACCCTAGGCATTCGGTGAGACCGAGATTTTGGTGTTGGTTCCACCGAGATGCACTTGGGAGGTTTTAATGGTCAGTCCTTTGTCGATACGGAACTCCGAGTGCTCCTCACACAGAGGGATCGAAAAGTACTTGTTCAAATTTTGTGATGCAGCAAGAATGGAATATGAGACGAGAAAGCATAGATAGCTAGAGAGTGGTCCTAGGCATTCTTGTCCATCCAATTGGCAAAAGAAAAATCAAATGCCAAATAGCAACAATTGGATGTCCTCGAATGGATAAATAAATGCAGACCAACATGCTCACACAATAAGATGTCAAATGAAATCATGGCAAACATGCACATACATACTAGCATCTATCAAGCATTTTGGCGATGACGGAGTCATCTATATATGAGTATATTGACTCAGGAGCCAAGTAAGAATACTTGATCATAGGTCATACTCATCGTTTAAGCACAAGTGGGGTTTCCATTTTTACATAAAGCATTTAATGTTGTCACATACTATGAGATGCTTTGACTCAAGTCTTAGAGTAAAGCTCCCCCTTGATGTGACATCCCCCCATAGGAGGGATAAACTAACCTTGGGTTTGTCGTAGAAGACTTCATGTGGGTGATGTAGTGGTGGATGCTCAAGGTTGATGAAGATCACCAAGGGTTGGGAGCATCCTTGTTGTTTCCTTACTCTTCTCACCTACATGGGTTAGTCCCAACACACAAGAGACAAATACAAGGATATCTATGGACATGGAGTGCAAAGCATACATGATGATGTCCATGGATTTGTTGATTACCTTGTCCCTTGCTTACCTTTGAGGGAATGTGTGACTCCTTGAACTATTGCATGATGTTGAAGTTGTTTGCAACTAGTTCTTGCCAATAATGAATGTGAGTGAATTTCATTGGCGGAGTCACCCCTCAAGAACTTCTCTAGTTCTTCTTCTTGGGGACCCACATCAACTTGATGGGGATCCTTGGTGTTGAAGTGGCACTTGTAGAAGTTGAGCTTGAAGTAGCCTTGGGAACCCACTCCACCAAAGCTTGGGATTCATCTTCATATGAGTCAATGTCCTCTTGAAGCTTGTCCTTGCCCTTGAGCTTGTGGTCTTGTGGTGGAAGGTCATCTTGAGTGTTTGTTCCCTTGGGAAGAGTATGTTCATACTTCTCCCTTTGAGGAACAAACTTGGGCTTGGGGTATTGACCTTCTTCCCATTCAACTCCATTTGCGTTGAAGTAGCCAATGCCATGGTTCTTCCGGTATCCTCCGTGCTTGCGTACAATCTCCTCAAATTGCTTACACCCGGCAAGACTCTTGTAGTTACCTTTCTCTATAATTCCTTTCAATAAATTGCTTTCTTGCTCAAGTGTAACTTGGCTAAGAGAATCATCATTAGTGGAATCAATAGAACTACTAGAAGCAACATCATTAGATTTAGCATTTTTGTTGTTGCTACTAGATGAAGAACCTTTCTTGCCTTTGTTACTAGTTTGTCTAGGTTTAACTTGTGGCATGAATGTAGACAAGAGTAATTGTTTGGCTAGATAAGATGAAGTATTCTTTCGGAGATCGTCATTGATAGCTTTAAGAAACTCATGTTCTTGCTCCAAGGTGAGCTTCTCGAAGCGTAGCTTCTCATGAGTCCTTACAAGCTCTCTATGATCTTCAAGAGTAGATTCATGGGCTAACTTAAGAGTGTTTAATTCTTTAGTTAGTTGTTCTATTTTCATCTTATCATCATCAACCGACTTATCTTGACTAGCATGAAAATTATCTAAGTTCATTTTGACTAACATCACTAGTTTTATCAAAGAGCAAGTCATCATCACAAAGTAAATCATCTTCATCACTATTGAAATCAAGATACTTGGGGTGTGATACCTTGGGGCCTTTAGCCAAGAAGCAACTTCCACTCCCTTCATTTGGTGAATCAAATAGATCATAGGAGTTGGTAGTTACTAGTGCAAGTCCGGCAACACCTTCATCTTGACTATAGTCGGAGTTGGAGTGATAGCTTCTCTCGGAGTTGTTGTTGGATTCGGAGCCAGAAACCCATTCACCAACATGAGCTTGATGTCTTCTTCTTGTGTAGCTCTTGGTGTACTTGTCCTTCTTCTCCGAGTCCCTACTTCTCCTTGAGGGTCTTCGTTCATAATGATCATCTCTACTCCTTCTCTCTCTTTGAGGTGATTCGTTCCTTGAGCTTCGTCTTCTAGGTGACTCTTCTCCTCGTTTGTAGGGAGCGGTGCACTCATTGGAGTAGTGTCCGGGCTTCCCACAATTGTAGCAGTTTCGGTCATGAATTGACGAACGCTTCTCTTCACATCTTGAGTTGGAGCTTCGTTCTTTGCCTCTACTCTTGTAGAACTTGTTGAATTTCTTGACCATGAGGCTTATCTCTTCATTGGTGACAAGGTTGTCGCTTGAAGTTGCGGGAGCATCACTTGTGGCTTTGTAAGCACCACTAGACTTGTTGTGAAGCTCTTCTTTGTCCTTGAGTGTCATCTCATAAGCAACAATCCTTCCAATGACTTCCGTAGGCTTGAGATCTTTGTAGTTGGGCATCATTTGGATGAATGTGCACACGGTGTCGTATCTCTCATCCAAAGCTCTAAGTATCTTCTTGATGATGAATTTGTCGGTCATTTCTTTGCTTCCTAAGCCGGCAATCTCATTTGTGATGAGAGCTAGCCTAGAGTACATTTCTGCGACTCCTTAACCATCCTTCATCTTGAACTTGTCAAGCCGACTTTGAAGAACATCCAACTTGGATTCTCTCACGGATTCGGTACCTTCGTGCATATCAACCAAAGTATCCCAAATCTCTTTTGTATTCTCAAGACGGCTGATTTTATTGAATTCTTCGGGGCATAGGCAGTTTAAGAGAATGTCACATGCTTGAGCGTTGTATTGCAACATCTTCAATTCATCCACGCCCACTTCACGATACGATTCCTTTCCATTACCAAAGAATTCACCTTGCAAGCCAACACGAACAACAGCCCAAACGGCGGGGCTATGACCAACAATATGCATTTTCATTTTGTGCTTCCAACTAGCAAAATTTGTGCCATCAAAGTATGGACCTCTACGGTGATAATTTCCCTCAATAGACGCCATACTCTCCTAGGTTGTGAGACCAATGCAATGGAGACCAATGCTCTGATACCACTTGTAGGATCGAAAGTATGTCTAGAGGGGGTGATTAGACTACTTGACCAAATAAAAATCTTACCTTTTCCCAATTTTAAGTGTTGGCAGATTTTAGCAATGATAGCAAGTCAAGTACACCCTACACATGCATGTCTAAGAGTATAGCAGCGGAAAGTAACAACAAGCATATGTAGTAGAGGGTAGGAAGGAAGATCAAACGCAATTTTAAGACACGAAGATTTTTCCCGTGGTTCCGATAGGTGGTGCTATCGTATGTCCACGTTTATGGAGTCTTCAACCCACGGAGGGTAACGGTCGCGAGAGTCCACGGAGGGCTCCACCCATAAGGGTCCACGAAGTAGCAACCTTGACTATTCCATAACGGCTTCCGTCCATGAAGGACTAGCCTCACTATGGGTAGATCTTCACGAAGTAGGCGATCTCCCTGCCCGTACAAACTTCTTGGTTCAACTCCACAACACGAAGTAGGAGGCTCCCAAGCGACACCTAACCAATCTAGGAGACACCACCCTCCAAAAGGTAATAGACTCGGCAATGTCGATGAACTCCTTGCTCTTGTTCTTCAAGATGATAGACTCCTCAACACACAATCACTCTCTCACAGATTTGGCTATGGTGGAAGAGATTGATTTGGTGGAAAGCAGCTTGGGGAGGTTAGAGATCAAGATTCATATGGTAGGATTGGAATAGTTTGATCTCAACACATGAGTAGGTGGCTCTCTCTCAGAAAATAGGATGGGGCAAGTATGGAATAGTTCTGAGTCCTTCTTTTTCGAGTAGGTGGTGGTGAAGGGGTATATATAGGCATCCCCAAAAATCCAACCGTTACACCTAAAGTAACCAACTCGGTGACACCGAAGTATAAAACTCGGTGGTACCGAAGTGATCAAAAGGTGGTAACTTTTGAATCTCGGTGAGACCGATACATACCTCTCGGTGGTACCGATTAGGTGACCAACGGTCAGATTGCACAACTCGGTGACGCCGATTCTCAAATCTCGGTGGTACCAATTCTTGACAATGGCTAACCAGAGAGTTGGTCCAAAAACTCGGTGAGACCGATTCACAAAACTCGGTGGTACCGATTCTTGTGAATAGCTAACCAGGAAGTTGGTCCAAGTCTCGGTGAGACCGACTGGAGAAACTCGGTGGTACCGAAGCTTGAAAATAGCTAAACAGAAAGTTGGCAACTGAACTCGGTGGCACCGATGCAGAATCGGTTGCACCGAATCGCTAGGGTTTGGCATGGGTCTGTCTGAGTTTGGGAATCGGTGGGACTGAGTGGGAATTGTTGGTTGCACCGATTTTCATGAATGGCTTGGACAGACTTTTGTGGAAGAGTTTGTGGGTGTTTTTGGTGACTATCAGTTGTGCACGTGGAGCATCTTGTTCACCAACAGTACCTTACCCCATTTTAATAGTATTGGCTTTCCTATGGACTCAAGGTGATTTCTCACAAAGTAAAATGTAGAGTCCTCTTGCTTGAAGCTTTGCCAATCCATTTCCATGCATCTTGGGGTATCTCCACAATCCTTTTGCCATCCCTATCATTGAACTTTTCCTGAAATATGCTTAGTGGAAACATTAGTTCAATGACATATATGTTGTTATTAATTACCAAAACCACCAAGGGAGCAAATGTGCTTTTAGAGTCGGCCTATTTGCTTATGGACTTGATGCCTATATACACATGATCATTGCCGTGAATATCACATAACTATGCGCTTTTCTATCAATTGCCCAACAGTAATTTGTTTACCCACCGTATGTTGCCTACATGAGAGATGCCGCTAGGGAAAACTACGGCCCCGGGGTCTATTCACTTATATATTTACAAATCCTATCATTACCTTGCTGCCATTTATTTGTTTTTTTTTGCAATTTACAATTATCTACTATTATCTACACACTTCACTTGCTTGCAAATAACGAGACCAAGGGGATTGACAAGCCTCTTACCGCGTTGGGTGCAAGTTGTTTGCTCTTTTTGTTCAGCCGTTGAAGACGGTTGTGGATTGATATTCCTATTGGTTTTATAAACCTTGTTTTATTAACTGAGGGAAATACTTATCTATATTGTGCTGCAATTACCCGTTCCTCTTCACAGAAAACCCAACGCAGATCACAAGTACCAAGAAGGATTTCTGGCGCCGTTGCCGGGGAATATCATCACCAACTATCAAGTAACTTCACACAAAATATCATTCACTTGTTCTTCTTTTTATTTGTTTTTATATTTAGTTTTCTTCATAAAAATCAAAAATACATAAATATTTATCTTTGCTTGTTACTACTTTGCTTGTTTTGCTTGCTTGAAAGTTGCTATCATGTCTGAATTTCAAACTAGCAAAACTTCCGCCTCAACTGCGGAAGCCTTAGAGTATTCAACTTCACCCCTCAATTATAATTCTAAAAGAAATCTTGATGAAGTTGTTAAGCAAAAACTTGTTAGCCTTTCGGATGATGATTCTTCTAAAGAGGAACCTATTATGCAAACTAAGAAATTCCCTATTGGTAGTGGCAATATCATTGGAAAAAGTGTGATCCAAGACTTCTTCACTTGTGCGGGTTCCTGATACGTCCATTTTGCATCATGCTTTTATATTGATATTTATTGCATTATGGGCTGTTATTACACATTATGGTACAATACTTATGCCTTTTCTCTCTTATTTTACAAGGTTTACATGAAGAGGGAGAATGCCGGTAGCTGGAATTCTGGACTGGAAAAGGAGCAAATATGAGAGACCTATTCTGCACAACTCCAAAAGTCCTGAAAAGTTATGGAGAATTATTTTGGAATATATAAAAAATATTGGGCGAAAGAAATACCAGAGGGGACCCACCAGGAGGTCACAAGCCAGGGGGGCGCGCCCTACCCCCCTGGGCGCGCCCCTGTGGCTTGTGGGCCCCCTGGCAGGCCTCCGGTGCCCATCTTCTGCTATATGGAGGGTTTTGACCTGGAAAAAATCATACGAGAGCTTTCGAGACGAAGCGCCGCCGTCTCGAGGCGGAACCTGGGCAGAACCAATCTAGGGCTTCGGCGGAGCTGTTCTGTCGGGGAAACTTCCCTCCCGGAGGGGGAAATCGAAGCCATCGTCATCACCAAAGATCCTCTCATCGAGAGGGGGTCAATCTCCATCAACATCTTCACCAGCACCATCTCCTCTTCAAGCCCTAGTTCATCTCTTGTATCCGATCTTTGTCTCAAAACCTCAGATTGGTACCTGTGGGTTGCTAGTAGTGTTGATTACTCCTTGTAGTTGATGCTAGTTGGTTTACTTGGTGGAAGATCATATGTTCAGATCCTTAATGATAATTAATAATCCTCTGATTATGAACATGAATATGCTTTGTGAGTAGTTACGTTTGTTCCTGAGGACATGGGATAAGTCTTGTTATAAGTAATCATGTGAATTTGGTATTCGTTCGATATTTTGATGAGATGTATGTTGTCTCTCCTCTAGTGGTGTTATGTGAACGTCGACTACATGACACTTCACCATTATTTGGGCCTAGGGGAAGGCATTGGGAAGTAATAAGTAGATGATGGGTTGCTAGAGTGACAGAAGCTTAAACCCTAGTTTATATGTTGCTTCGTAAGGGGCTGATTTGGATCCATATGTTTCATGCTATGGTTAGATTTATCTTAATTCCTTTTTCATAGTTGCGGATGCTTGCGAGAGAGGTTAATCATAAGTGGGAGGCTTGTACAAGTAAGGGCATCACCCAAGCACCGGTCCACCCACATATCAAATTATCAAAGTAACGAACGCGAATCATATGAGCATGATGAAAACTAGCTTGACAGAAATTCCCATGTGTCCTCGGGAGCGCTTTGCTTTATATAAGAATTTGTCCAGGCTTGTCCTTTGCTACAAAAAGGATTGGGCCACCTTGCTGCACCTTTGCTACATTTGTTACTTGTTACCCGTTACGAATTATCTTATCACAAAACTACCTGTTACGATAATTTCAGTGCTTGCAGAGAATACCTTACTGAAAACCGCTTGTCATTTCCTTCTGCTCCTCGTTGGGTTCGACACTCTTACTTATCGAAAGGACTACGATAGATCCCCTATACTTGTGGGTCATCAAGACTCTTTTCTGGCGCCGTTACCGGGGAGTGAAGCGCCTTTGGTGAGTGGAATTTGGTAAGGAAAAATTTATATAGTGTGCTGAAATTTACTGTCACTTGTCACTATGGAAAATAATCCTTTGAGGGGCTTGTTCGGGGTATCTTCACCTTGACCGGAAGCACAAAGAGTTGCTCCTCAACCTAATGAACCTACTGAAAATATTTATTATAAAATTCCTTCGTGTATGATAGAGAAACTGCTAGCTAATCCTTATGCAGGAGATGGAACACTACATCCTGATTTGCATATAATCTATGTGGATGAAGTTTGTGGATTATTTAAGCTTGCAGGTTTGCCCGAGGATGATGTCAATAAGAAGGTCTTTCCTTTATCTTTGAAGGAGAAGGCATTGACATGGTATAGGCTATGTGATGATATTGGATCATGGAACTACAACCGGTTGAAATTGGAATTTCATCAGAAGTTTTATCCTATGCATCTGGTTCATCGTGATCGGAATTATATTTATAATTGTTGGCCTCGTGAAGGAGAAAGTATCGCTCAAGCTTGGGGGAGGCTTAAGTCAATGTTATATTCATGCCCAAATCGTGAGCTCCCAAGAGAAATTATTATTCAGAATTTTTATGCTCAGCTTTCTCGTAATGATCAATCCATGCCCGATACTTCTTGTACTGGTTCCTTTATGAAGAAGGATATTTAATTCAAATGGGACTTATTGGAAAGAATTAAACGCAACTCTGAAGATTGGGAACTCGACGAAGGTAAGGAGTCAGGTATAAACCTTAAGTTTGATTGTGTTAAATACTTTATACACACCGATGCTTTTCGTGAATTTAGCACTAAATATGGACTTGACTCTGAGATAGTAGCTTCTTTCTGTGAATCTTTTGCTGCTCATGTTGATCTCCCTAAGGAGAAGTGGTTTAAATATCATCCCTCCATTGAAGTGCAAGTAGTTGAACCCATTAAAGTTGAAGAAGAAACTATTATTTATAATGTTGATCCTGTTATTCCTCCTGCTTATATTGAGAAACCACCTTTTCCTGTTAGAATAAAGGAACATGATAAAGCTTCAACTGTGGTTCGTAAGAGTTATACTAGAACACCTACACCCCCTGAACAAATCAAAGTTGAACCTAGTATTGCTATGGTTAAAGATCTCTTGGTTGATAATATTGATGGGCATGTTATTCATTTCTGTGATGAAGCTACTAGAATTGCTAGACCTAATACTAAAGATAAACATAGACCTATTGTTGGCATGCTTGTTGTTTCTGTTAAAATAGGAGATCATTGTTATCATGGCTTATGTGATGTGGGTGCTAGTGTGAGTGCAATTCCCTTTACCTTATATCAGGAAATTATGAATGATATTGCACCAGCTGAATTAGAAGAAATTGATGTTACCATTAAGCTTGCTAATAGAGATACTATAGCACCAGTTGGGATTGTTAGAGATGTTGAAGTTTTGTGTGGGAAAGTAAAATATCCTACTGATTTTCTTGTTCTTGGTTCCACACAAGATGATTTTTGTTCCATTATATTTGGTAGACCCTTCTTGAATACTGTTAATGCTAAGATAGATTGTGAGAAAGAAACTGTTACTGTAAGTTTTGGTGATGTGTCTCATGAGTTTAATTTCTCTAAATTTCGTAGACAACCCCATGATAAATAATTGCCTAGTAATGATGAAATTATTGGTCTTGCTTCTATTGTTGTGCCTCCTACTGATCCTTTAGAACAATATTTGCTAGATCATGAAAACGATATGCATATGAATGAAAGGAATGAAATAGATAAGATTTTCTTTAATCAGCACCCTATTTTGAAACACAATTTGCCTGTTGAAATACTTGGGGATCCTCCTCCACCCAAGGGTGATCCCGTGTATGAGCTTAAACAATTACCGGATACTTTGAAATATGCCTATCTTGATGAAAAGAAGATATATCCTGTTATTATTAGTGCTAACCTTTCAGAGCATGAAGAAAAGAGATTATGGAAAACTCTGAGGAAGCACCGTGCTGCTATTGGATATACTCTTGATGATCTTAAGGGCATTAGTCCCACTCTATGTCAGCATAAAATTAATATGGAGCCTGATGCTAAACCAGTTGTTCATCACCAACGACGGTTAAATCCTAAAATGAAAGAAGTGGTAAGAAATGAAATATTAAAGCTTCTGGAGGCAGGTATAATTTATCCTATTGCTGATAGTAGATGGGTTAGTCCCGTTCATTGTGTCCCTAAGAAGGGGGTATTACTGTTGTTCCTAATGATAAAAATGAATTGATTCCGCAAAGAATTGTTACAGGATATAGAATGGTAATTGATTTCAGGAAATTAAATAAAGCTACTAGAAAAGATCATTACCCTCTACCTTTTATTGATCAAATGCTAGAAAGACTATCCAAACACACACACTTCTGCTTTCTAGATGGTTATTCTGGTTTCTCTCAAATACCTGTGTCAAAAGGGGACCAAGAGAAGACCACTTTTACTTGTCCTTTCGGTACTTTTGCTTATAGACGTATGCCTTTTGGTTTATGCAATGCACCTGCTACCTTTCAAAGATGTATGATGGCTATATTCTCTGACTTTTGTGAAAAGATTGTTGAGTTTTTCATGGATGATTTCTCCGTTTACGGAACTTCTTTTGATGATTGCTTGAGCAACCTTGATCGAGTTTTGCAGAGATGTGAAGAAACTAATCTTGTCTTGAATTGGGAGAAGTGCCACTTTATGGTTAATGAGGACATTGTCTTGGGACACAAAATCTCCGAAAGAGGTATTGAAGTTGATAAAGCTAAAGTTGATGATATTGAAAAAATGTCGTGTCCTACGGATATCAAAGGTATAAGAAGTTTCCTTGGTCATGCTGGTTTCTATAGGTGGTTTATTAAAGACTTCTCTAAGATTTCTAGGCCTCTCACTAATCTTTTGCAAAAAGATGTTCCATTCGTTTTTGATGATGATTGTATAGAAGCATTTGAAATTCTTAAGAGAGCCTTGACCACTACACCTGTTGTTCAACCACCTGATTGAAACCTACCCTTTGAAATTATGTGTGATGCTAGTGATTATGCCGTTGGTACTGTTCTAGGACAAAGAGTTGATAAGAAATTAAATGTTATCCATTATGCTAGTAAAACTATAGACACTGCTCAAAGAAACTATGCTACCACTGAAAAGTAATTTTTAGCAGTTGTGTTTGCTTGTGATAAGTTCAGACATTATATTGTTGATTCCAAAGTAACTGTTCACACTAATCATGGTGCTATTAAATATCTTATGGAAAAGAAAGATGCTAAACCTAGACTTATTAGATAGGTTCTTTTGCTACAAGAATTTGATTTGCATATTATTGATAGAAAGGGTGCTGAGAACCCCGTTGCAGACAACTTGTCTAGGTTAGAAAATGTTCTTGATGACCCACTACCTATTGATGATAGCTTTCCTGATGAACAATTAGCTGTCATAAATGCTTCACGTAATGCTCCATGGTATGCTGATTATGCTAATTACATTGTTGCTAAATTTATACCACCTAGTTTCACATACCAACAAAAGAAAAAGTTCTTCTATGATTTAAGACATTACTTTTGGGATGATCCACACCTTTATAAAGAAGGAGTAGATGGTGTTATTAGATGTTGTGTACCTGAGCATGAACAGGAAAGATCCTACACAAGTGTCACTCTGAGGCCTATGGAGGACACCACGCTGGAGATAGAACTGCACACAAGGTATTACAATCTGGTTTTTATTGGCCTACTCTCTTCAAGGATGCTCGTAAGTTTGTCTTGTCTTGTGATGAATGTCAAATAATTGGTAATATTAGTAGACATCAGGAAATGCCTATGAATTACTCACTTGTTATTGAACCATTTGATGTTTGGGGTTTTGATTATATGGGACCTTTTCCAAAGTCTAACGGGTATACTCATATTCTAGTTGCTGTTGATTATGTTACTAAGTGGGTAGAAGCTATTCAACCTAGTAGTGCTGATCATAACACTTCTATTAAAATGCTTAAAGAAGTTATTTTCCCTAGATTTGGAGTCCCTAGATATTTAATGACTGATGGTGGTTCACACTTTATTCATGGTGCTTTCCGTAAATTGCTTGCTAAGTATGATGTTAATCATAGAATTGCATCTCCTTATCATCCTCAGTTTAGTGGTCAAGTAGAATTAAGCAATGGAGAAATTAAATTGATCTTGCAAAAGACTGTTAATAGATCTAGAAAGAATTGGTATAAGAAACTTGATGATGCATTATGGGCTTTTAGAACTGCTTACAAAAACCCTATGGGTATGTCTCCGTATAAAATGGTTTATGGTAAAGCATGTCACTTACCTCTAGAACTAGAACATAAAGCTTATTGGGCAATCAAAGAGCTCAACTATGATTTCAAACTTGCTGGTGAGAAGAGGTTATTTGACATTAGCTCACTTGATGAATGGAGAACCCAGGCCTATGAGAATGCCAAGTTGTTTAAAGAAAAGGTTAAGAGATGGCATGATAAAAGGATACAAAAGCGTGAATTCAATGTAGGTGACCATGTCTTGCTATACAATTCTCGTTTAAGATTTTTTGCAGGAAAACTTCTCTCTAAATGGGAAGGGCCTTACATTATCGAGGAAGTGTACCGTTCCGGTGCCATCAAGATCAACAACGCCGAAGGCACAAATCCGAAGGTGGTAAACGGGCAAAGAATCAAACATTATATCTCAGGTACTCCCATAAATGTTGAAACCAATATTATCAATACCATAACTCCGGAGGAGTACATTAGGGAGACCTACCAGAACGTTTCAGACTCCGAAAAGGAATAGGTATGTGGTACGGTAAGCAAGCCGACTCCAAAACTTTTTCAATAGAAATTTTTCTCTGTTTTGGAATATTTGATAAATTAGGAAAATTCAAAGTAGTCCGAAAAGTGCACGAGGAGGCGACAAGCCAGGGGGGCGCGCCCTACCCCCCTGGGCACGCCCCTGTGGCTTGTGGCCACCCCGTGTACCCTCCAGACTCTGTTTTCTTGTGGTATACTCCTTTAGGTCGGTAAAAATTCATTATATAATCTCCCGAAGGTTTTGACCTTCGTATCACGACAATACCTCCTGTTTTCGTTTTGAGCTGTTTCTGCAGCAGATTTAGAGCAATATGTCGTCCCAAGATTCCGATGGGGAGAGCTATGTATCGCATTATCTTGCCAATCCCAAGCTCTATGGGGACTTAGATCCTTATTTATTGTTCTCGGAGGAGGAACAAGAAGGCAAGTATGAGGAAGAAAGCTCGGATGAGGAAGAGATCCCCTGCCTCAACCAGGAGATATGCACGTGGAGTTCAGGAAATCGAGCCTCCCAAACACAAGGAGGAAACCCAAGGTTCTATTTATCCCTTCTCGTTTTCTGCAGGAGAGCAAGCAAGAATTATGTTAAAGGATATTGAAGCTGGAGCAGGAAGTTGATGATTTGAGGGAACAGAATTTTATGCTTAAGAGAAAACTGAACAAGCTTAAAGATCCTTCTCCAACATCACCACCCCCGAAGAAAGACAACTAAACGCATGGGTATGGGCACTCCCCTTGGCTTGTGCCAAGCTTGGGGGAGGTGCCCCGGTATCGTATCACCATCACATCTTTTACTTTTATCGTTTTCTCAGTTAAATCCTTTTGGTTACATCTTGATCTAGTACAATAAAGTTTTTAGTGTGATCTAGTTTTGAGTTTTGCTTTATGTTCCCCCTATGTAAGCGAGTCCGAGAGTTATATAATAAAAAGTAGTTTTGAGTTGAGGGTTTTGCTTGCTTGCTATGATCTTGAGAAAAAGAAATAAAAAGAAGTATAGAATAAAAGCAAAGAGTATATATGATAATCTTATGGGGAGTGATGACTTCACATATAAGAAGTATGTCGATTGAAATTTGTTGTGAGTTGACAAACATAGCGATTGGTCATTGTTGCAATTAAAAAGGAAGTAATAAAGAAAGAGAGGTTCACATATAAATATATTATCTTGGACATCTTTTATGATTGTGAGCACTCATTAAAATATTATATGCTAAAAAGTTGATGTTGGACAAGGAAGACAACATAATGGGTTATGTTTGCTTATTTCCGAATAGAAGTTATATGGTTATAGATCCTTTAACATGTGACGCTTGCTTCCACCCCATATCAGCCAGAACTTCCGCACCAAGTAGAGATACTACTTGTGCATCCAAACATCCTTAACCCAGTTTTGCCATGAGAGTCCACCATACCTGCCTATGGATCGAGTAAGATCCTTCAAGTAAGTTGTCCTCGGTGCAAGCAATAAAAATTGCTCTCTAAATATGTATGATCTATTAGTGTGAGGAAAATAAACTTTATACGAACTTGTGATATGGAAGAAATAAAAGCGACAGACTGCATAATAAAGTTCTTTATCACAAGAGGCAATATAAAGTGACGTTCTTTTGCATTAAGAGATTGCGCATCCAACTATAAAAGCGCATGACAACCTCTGCTTCCCTCTGCGAAGGGCCTATCTGTTACTTTTACCTTCTAGTACTTACCTTTATGCAAGAGTCGTGGTGATCTCCACCACTTCCTTTATTTCGCCTTTCTCTCTTGGCAAGCGCCATGTGTTGGGGAATGATCTAGACACATATATCCACTCGGATGTGGGTGATCATGAGTTATTTCTGTTGACATTACCCTTGGGGTAAATAGTTGGGAGGCAAAACTATAAGCCCCTATCTTTCTCTGTGTCCAATTGAAGCTTTGACCTCATAAGTACCGCGTGAGTGTTAGCAATTATGAAAGACTAAAAGATGATTGAGTATGTGGATTTGCTTTACAAGCTCTTATATTGACTCTTTCCGATGTTATGATAAATTGCAATTGCTTCAATGACTAAGATCATAGTTTGTTGGTTCTCAATAGAGTTCTTGATTCATATTTTACCTTGTGAATGAATTGTTACTCTAGTATAAGAAATTATATATCAATAAGTGTTGCTGTTCTAAAGATGATCATGATGCTCCCATGTCCGTATTTTATTTTTTCGACACCTCTATCTCTAAACATGTGGACATATTTATCGATTTCGGCTTTCGCTTGAGGACAAGCCAGGTCTAAGCTTGGGGGAGTTGATACGTCCATTTTGCATCATGCTTTTATATTGATATTTATTGCATTATGGGCTGTTATTACACATTATGGTACAATACGTATGCCTTTTCTCTCTTATTTTACAAGGTTTACATGAAGAGGGAGAATGCCGGCAGCTGGAATTCTGGACTGGAAAAGGAGCAAATATGAGAGACCTATTCTGCACAACTCCAAAAGTCCTGAAAAGTTACGGAGAATTATTTTGGAATATATATAAAATATTGGGCGAAAGAAATACCAGAGGGGACCCACCAGGAGGTCACAAGCCAGGGGGGGCGCGCCCTACCCCCCTGGGCGCGCCCCTGTGGCTTCTGGGCCCCCTGGCAGGCCTCCGGTGCCCATCTTCTGCTATCTGGAGGGTTTTGACCTGGAAAAAATCATAAGAGAGCTTTCGGGACGAAGCGCCGCCGTCTCGAGGCGGAACCTGGGCAGAACCAATCTAGGGCTCCGGCGGAGCTGTTCTGCCGGGGAAACTTCCCTCCCGGAGGGGGAAATCGAAGCCATCGTCATCACCAACGATCCTCTCATCGAGAGGGGGTCAATCTCCATCAACATCTTCACCAGCACCATCTCCTCTTCAAGCCCTAGTTCATCTCTTGTATCCGATCTTTGTCTCAAAACCTCAGATTGGTACCTGTGGGTTGCTAGTAGTGTTGATTACTCCTTGTAGTTGATGCTAGTTGGTTTACTTGGTGGAAGATCATATGTTCAGATCCTTAATGATAATTAATACTCCTCTGATTATGAACATGAATATACTTTGTGAGTAGTTACGTTTGTTCCTGAGGACATGGGATAAGTCTTGTTATAAGTAATCATGGGAATTTGGTATTCGTTCGATATTTTGATGAGATGTATGTTGTCTCTCCTCTAGTGGTGTTATGTGAACGTCGACTACATGACACTTCACCATTATTTGGGCCTAGGGGAAGGCATTGGGAAGTAATAAGTAGATGATGGGTTGCTAGAGTGACAGAAGCTTAAACCCAAGTTTATGCGTTGCTTCGTAAGGGGCTGATTTGGATCCATATGTTTCATGCTATGGTTAGATTTATCTTAATTCCTTTTTCGTAGTTGCGAATGCTTGCGAGAGAGGTTAATCATAAGTGGGAGGCTTGTCCAAGTAAGAGCAGCACCCAAGCACCGGTCCACCCACATATCAAATTATCAAAGTAACGAACGCGAATCATATGAGCATGATGAAAACTAGCTTGACAGAAATTCCCATGTGTCCTCGGGAGCGCTTTGCTTTATATAAGAATTTGTCCAGGCTTGTCCTTTGATACAAAAAGGATTGGGCCACCTTGCTGCACCTTTGCTACATTTGTTACTTATTACCCGTTACGAATTATCTTATCACAAAACTATCTGTTACCGATAATTTCAGTGCTTGTAGAGAATACCTTACTGAAAACCGCTTGTCATTTCCTTCTGCTCCTCGTTGGGTTCGACACTCTTACTTATCAAAAGGACTACGATAGATCCCCTATACTTGTGGGTCATCAGTTCCCTACCCTTGATAGGAGGACATATTCTAACTAGAACAACTAGTTATGCAGATGCTATATCTTTGCTCATAGTTGAATTAGAAAGACAATTCATTCATATGAATCCCTCCATACAATGGTTGTTCCTAGAGTTCTCTAATATTGAACATGCTACTAAACGGTTGGTGTCGGTTCTGAATCCGGCATATCTCGTAGTAGGGGTCCTAAGCTAGGCGTCTTGGAGCGATGGTAACATGGACACACGATTTTACCCAGGTTCGGGGTCTCTCGAGGAGATAATACCCTATGTCCTGCTTTTGATTGTATTCATATGGGGGATAGTACATAGTACAGATATCTACCACGAGATTGTTGTAATGAATATGAGATCTTTCATTGACTAGCTTGGCCTCGGTTTATATAATGCACCAGAGGCCTAGGGTTTAGAAGAGTCCTTGTCTTGTGCGCCAAGTCTTGTGGAATCTCCCTTGTATGAAGCATGGGCTACCCGAAGTGGCCCATTAGTGAATCATCATGGGGGTCCTCGGCCCGGCCCACTGGTCGGGAGACGACGTGGTGAGTACCCCCTAGTCCAGGACACCATCAGTAGCCTCCTGAACTGGTCTTCAAGTTGGGGATGCTCCTCGGTTCTTCCGAACTGTTCTTCATCTTTGGCCGCCGGTCTTGAAAGCTAATTCAACAAATCTTCCAGTCTTCGATTTTGAGGATCGCCGAGCTGAATTCGAAGAGTTCACACGTTGGGCATCCGACGAGCCCTTTAAGTTTTTGGCCTTTATCGATGCCTTGTTATTTTTTACGCCGCACCTCGGGTTCGAAGTGTTTCCCATGCGGTCGTGTCCTCTTGCGTCCGAGCTCCAACGCCGAACTGCATCCGAGGTGTCTTTTTGCAGCCGAGCTCCAACGCTGGTCGGCATCTGAGGTGTCATAGATTACCTCGGACTTCGAAAATTTGAAGGAGTTCATCCAAGGTTAAATGCCAGCATGGTCTTTTATGGAGACAACTATTCACATTCAAGCTTTATGCCAGACTGCTTCCGAGGTGGTGCACTACCTCGGTCTCGGGCTCTTTTTTCGAAATTTATTTCTGATCGCTGCAATTTATTTACTACTGAGATGTATAGCCAGTAGCCCTCAAGGTGTGTGTCGGTCTAAAACCCGAGATGCACCTGAAGGAAAAAATAAAACCATTGATCCTCGTAGCCCCTGAGACTCAGGTCAATTCGGGAAATCGGCCTGAGGATCGACTCCTTGCTCGATAGCATATTTTTAGGAGCAAAAACGCAGCATGCGGTAGTCCCCGAGACTCAGGTTGGGTGCGTCCGACCAACCTGAGGATCGCAATCTCCTCTGAAACCGTTTTTGCAGTTTGAATTTTCTGCATTGATTAGGCAATGCTGTAGCCCCCGAGCCACTGGTCGGGTGGGAACACCAGATCAGGGGATCGATGTGCCCCTTTAATGTCTTTTAATTGAGAAGCGCGAAGCCGAGTATAGATGTTGGATACTTCTAGTGATTCTATGTATCCAAGTACTTTACATCATTAATGCTAGGATCCACATTGTGCAAACATTGTTAACCGACCATCGGCTTCAACCTCCTCGGCCAGTAGCCGGGGAGTGTCTTCCTACTGTATAAAGCCTTTGGAGGCAAAGTTTTATGGAAAACAAGGCAATCCGGTCATACGGTTTTATAAACAAAGGTACGCGGAGAGATATGTTATATTACTATTTAACGTAAGAAACATCTTCTGGAAAAAATAGTTCCTTTATAAGTTCCTTTTCCCAGGCTATCATGTTGACCATGATCATGTAACCTCACCTCCGATCAATGTGGGAGGAAAATACTGAGGCTTTAGTTTGGGAAAGTTCCCGAACTCTGTGGTCTTCAATGAGCCTAAATTTTCACTTCCGTCGTTGCCGACCAATTATATTCTTAAGACAGCTAGCTTTCGGCTTCACCCGTTTGAGGTACGAACCTAGATGACCCGGTAGTAACAATCACAGAGGTGCTCCCTTTACCCCCTAGCCGAACTATCAGGAACGTAGGGGGTAACACAGGAGCCAGACAACCAAGCTTGGCCAAAATCTTGAGTCAAATTGATGCATATCTATGGCTTTACAACGATCACTACAGAAGGCAACGTTCATATACTGAATACAAACGCTGATGATATGTTGGGCTATCCAGGAGTCCCGATGTATCTATGCCGAGGTGCCACAAGGAGCCCTCGGTATGGTTTATTTTGACTCTATTGCGACTGTTTATAATCTAAAAGTAACCCATCGTCGGCTTCCACCCCTTTGTAGATGCTATGCGGAGTGTTTCCGTACAAACAAGACAACCCCTAGCTGACGTCTCGGTGCCAGGAGGCGGCTGTGTTAGTGGAAACGAGGCAATCAGATATTCAGGCTTTATAACTTTCACTTAGTCATAGGAGCTTTAATCGGGGAGACAAGTTACTAGCCCCCGGAGAGTGTTTGGCATCAGCCGAGGCCAAGCCATTAACGCTTCGGCCAATGTTATGAAAGGCCCGTTATTTAACACAGGGCATCTCTTCGATCTGTTGTTTAACAAAGTCATCGGATCGCCGACTAGTTTATGCCTATAAGGACAGTGAGTCTTCGGCTTTCTCCACTGAGGTACTTAACCAGTCGAGCTGGAAATACAATCACAGTGGTTCTCCCTTTACACCTTGGCCAAAAAACGCGGAACGTAGGGGGCAAGCACAGGAGTCTGGCAACCCAACTATTGACCAAAGACATGATTCCAAAGTAATGCATATAAGGCAATATCCGAGACGCCGAGGTGCAGATCGGCAGGGAAGATGCCGAACTGTGGGTCGGAAAAGATTTCCCGAGCTGAATTATTACGTAGGGCACCTCGGTCAAGACGATGTCCCTCCTCCTAAAAAACATACAAGTGGTTAAAAGTTTCATAAGCTCGGAAAACGAAAAAACATTAGTAAAAACTTTATGTCCGAACTAAATCAAGTTTCTTGGTGCCAATCCGAAAATTGGTCTTCAAATTAATATGTGCTTCGGTCGTGTTTTAACATGATACATCCGACCTCCAAACTTCAAGCGGGTCAACCGTCAGCTTCAACCTCCATATCCCAAAGGCAGAGTGCTTCTCTGAGGCCCGTTTTGCGAACAAAACTCGAGCGGCTCTAGAGAGAAACCAGGCTACCCGGCTATTAACCACACACTCGCGTCGGAAAAAGGAGTAGTAGATAAAGACTTTGCAACGACCAAGAAGAAAGCACATTTATTATAAAATGGCTCATATAAAGTGAAGAGCCCCCAGGTTACATGGGAAAAGAGGTTTTTTTAACAAACAATGGTTTAACCAACCATGTTTGTAACAAACAAAGTTTTTGACAAACAACTTTTTGGTTTTAAGTAAAACATAACGCTTGGTTGAACCGGGCCAAAAATTAAAAATTGAGATAGATGAGCATGAAAGCGACTTAGGTGGTTAATGTGCTCGGTGTTGATGATGCGGTCCGAGCTTCCGGCGGGATGAGGTCAAAGCCCCCAAGCCGGTCCCGAGATGGCTAAGCGGACAACTCGGCTTGATGAAGCAATGACAGAACACTACCAAATGTGTCAAGGCGAGGCCCCTGGTCTAGCCGAGGTGGTGGGGCAGGCCGGCAGGGTGACGCCGGAGTCCCCATATTAGGTCGATGAAGCGATGGCGAAGCCCCCAGTCTAGCCGAGGTGACGTCGGAGCCCCTTCGTCAGCTGACGTGTCAAAACAGGTCGACGAGGTGGATGTCAGCTTGAAGAAGCGACGTCGCTACGATGCCGACGCAGGGCAGGGCGCCATGGCGACGACATGATTTGGTCGATGCGGGAGGGACGACAACACTAGCACGCTGAGGTAACCGCGTGACGCCGTCGAAGCCGATTACGTGCACATATAAAATAGTGCAAGCGAAAAATAATAATAATGAAAGAGAAAAAAACTGCACAATTAATTTATGTGAAGTAGATAATCCTGTAAGCACAGCCTGGTCGTCGAGGTTGGTTTGACCAAGTTTCCGACGTGTAGGTCAGCTGGCCGAGGTGACGACAGGTATGGTCACAATTGAATTTCGACGTGCGACAGGCTGCGAACAAGGAGTAGGCCGGCGAGAAGCTGGCCAGATCGACGCGGACAGAAAACGCCATGTACACGCGTCGACAAAATAACTCTGCAAAAAATAATGCAGTACAAACCAACCAAAAATATCATGTATGTAATAATTTTACATACTAAACGAATAGTTAGGAAAAAACCTGTTTCACGACGTTGGTTGTCCATAGCCGATCGTAGCAAATAAATAGCGGTCTATACAAATCTATAGTCCTGTGTGGTGTGCGTGCTCGAGGTCCTTGCCTCCACTGTGTAGCAAACCGAGGAGAAAGATTTGTTGCTTCCATTACGTGGGCATAGGAAGCACTAGTAATAGCATTAGTACTTACACGTGGGAAGTTCATAAAGACAGATAATTAACCAAAAGCATAGACTGCCTCAATAAAGAAAGGAGGAAAAGGAACGGATCTCCCTGCATGTTGCTGTCGGATAGAACTCCTGTCGCCCGACCCACCTGTGTTGCTCTATGTGAGAAAAACGCTACGTGCGATATCCTCGGTCGTCACTCAGATTGCTTTTTTTGTGTTCAACCATGTAGCGAGTTCGCCAAGTTTGCGCTGCTGTTTACAAGCGCGTTTCCCTAGGTCCTTTATGGCCCATGAGGTAGCCCAGACCCGATGTATTGCCAGATAGCGGATACATCCGCTGCTGCTAAAATTCACACGATCCGACTTGACTGCAAACAAATAGCGCGACACGGCAACAATGATTCCGCAAAAGAGATAATTTATGTGGAACATATCTAACCAAAAAAATATCAGCTGATTATCCCATCAATCCATGGCGATCACCTAGCAGGCTCTCAATGAAAGCACAAATGTCGGTTCTAAATCCGGCATATCTCGTAGTAAGGTTCCTAAGCTAGGCGTCTTGGAGCGATGGTAATATGGACACATGATTTTACCAGGTTCGGGCTCTCTCGAGGAGATAATACCTGCTTTTGATTGTATTCGTATGGGGGATAGTACATAGTACACGTATCTACCACGAGATTGTTGTAATGAATATGAGATCTTTCATTGACTAGCCTGGCCTCGGTTTGTATAATGCACCAGAGGCTTAGGGTATTAGAAGAGTCCTTGTCTTGTGTGCCAAGTCTTGTGGAATCTCCCTTGTATGCAGCATGGGCTACCCAAAGTGGCCCATTAGTGAATCATCATGGGGGTCCTCGGCCCGGCCCACTGGTCGGGAGACAACGTGGTGAGTACCCCCTAGTCCAGGACACCGTCAAGTGGCTACATTATTTATTGCTCATGAATTGAGTCATATTATGCAGCAAGCAAGAGAAATATTTTCTTATTATAGGGTCAATAATGAGTGCCCACCAATGGAGGGAATTCTTTATGAGTTGGAAGAAATAAGGAGATCGGGATCAACGGACTATGTTGCTTACAATGAAAACCTTAGGAAAAAGGTTCCACCTAATGTCTTGATTGATAAAATTTCCAAATTCAATGATCAAATTATTGTTTCAAATCTTGAATTAGATTATGAGATTGATATGAAAAGGAAATATATTTATCGGAACCTTTACAATGAAGAATTTACTATAACTTATGAAAGGTTCAAGGAGGAACCTCCTTCTCCGCCGGAGATGGATCTCACGGATCCTTGTGCTGTGAAGTTTAGTCCCTTAAATTATTTTTGCTTGCCCATGAGAAAAATTTCTGCTAAGAGAAGGGAATATGATTATATCATGATGAATCGTTCTTATGATTATGACAACACTTGAAACGATGCATTATGCCTAGCTAGGGGCATAAAACAATAGCGCTTGTTGGGAGGCAACCCAATAGTTATCTTTAATTTTTGATTTTTTACTTTATGGTTATTTTTGATAAAATGATTATTTCCACTGTAATTATTGTGTTTTTATGTTGAATTAGTGTTTGTGCCAAGTAAATTCTTTGGGATGACTCACAAGATGAGTAGAATTGATACGGTGCAAAAATAGAAACTTTAGCGTCCAGTGTAGAATTTCTCTGATTTCACCGGAACGTATTCTTGCACTGAATTTTCTACACAGTATTTATATACAAATTCTTCATGTTTTCCTAATTTTTCAGAATTGTTAGAGTTAGATAAGTATAGGTTCTTTACAGATCTTTACAGACTGTTATGTTTTAGACAGATTCTGTTTTTGCTTGCATAGTTTGCTTGTTTTGATGATGCTATGGATTGTATCGGGGCTATAAGCCATGGAGAAGTTAGAATACAATACCTATTATGCAATAATGAAATATGAATCAATTTATAACAGTACCTAAAGTATTTGATATGTTGCTTATACTAACGGATATCACGAAGTTTTGTGAAGTTTTGTGTGAGATTGAAGTTTTCAAGTTTTGAGTGTTATCACGATGGACTAAGGAATAAGGAGTGACAAGAGCCTAAGCTTGGGGATGCCAAAGGCACCCCAAGGTAATATTCTAGGAAGACTCAAGCGTCTAAGCTTGGGGATGCCCCGGAAGGCATCCCCTCTTTCGTCTCAATCCATCGGTGTGTCACTTGGAGCTATATTTTTATTTGTCACATGATATGAGTTTTGCTTGTAGCATAGTTTGCTTTTGTTTGCTTTTATTTTTATTTGCCACAATCATCATTTGCTGGACACACCTATTTGATAGATACATACCTTCATCATAATTTGTTAGAATACTCTATGTGCTTCACTTATATCTTTTGAGCTTAGCAGTTGCTCTAGTACTTCACTTATATCTTTTTGAGTACGGTGGCGTATAGATTTTGTAGAAATAATTGCACTATCGTTCTTCACTTATATTTGTTTGAGAGTTAATAAATAGTGACGGTAGTTTGCATGGGTCATAAGACTAGTCCAAAAATAATAGTATTCAATGAGTGATAATCAAAACCATCATGTAGCACATAAAACAGAAATTGTGTGTTAATGATATTGATGTGGTAATATGAAAAAGGCGTGAGTGCATCATTGTTGATTCGTAGAAGTATCGGAATTAAGAGGTGTTAATTTACCGTTTGTCTAAATATTAAAAAGGCATGGTGGGGATGTGTGAGCATTTCTATTCCTCGTTGAAATCCTAGTGTTGTTTCGGGTCGGTGGCGCGCGATGGTTAATGTTGGGGAACGTTGCATGGGAAACAAAAAATTTCCTACGCACACGCAAGATCTATCCATGGTGGTGAGCATCTACGAGAGGGAGAGTGGATCTATGTACCCTTGTAGATCGCTAAGCGGGAAGCGTTAAGAAACGCGGTTGATGTAGTCGAACGTCTTCGCGATCCAAATCGCAATCCGTCCCGCGATCCAATCACGATCCGTCCCGCGATCCAATCACGATCCGTCCGATCTAGCGCCGAACGGACGGCACCTCCGCGTTCAGCACACGTACAGCTCGATGACGATCTGCAACTCCATGATCCATCAAGCGAGGGTGGAGAGGTAGATGATTTCTCGGCCAGCACAACGGCGTGGTGGCGGTGGTGGTGGAGCTGTCCCGGCAGGGCTTCGCCAAGCACGACCGAGACGATCTAGTGGAGAACAGATCTAGAGGGAGAGAGAGATAGTCGTGGCTTTTCACGTTAGGGCTGCCCTCAAAACCTCTAGTATATATAGGAGAAAGGGGAGGGGGAGGCAGCCCTAGCCCCTCCAACAAGGAGGGGTTCGGCCGAACCAGAGGTGAGGAGTCCTCCCCCAACTAGGACTCCTCCTCCCACAAGGGAGGTGGAGTCTTGGGAGGACTCCTTCCCACTTGGCCTCCTCCTTTCCTATTTCACATGGGCCCCTTAGGGGCTGGCCGGCCAGCCCACCAGGGGATGGTGCGCCACTCCCTAGGCCCATGTGGCCCTTGGGGTGAGTGGGCCCCTCCCGGTGGACCCCCGGAACCCTCCCGGCACTCCCGGTACACTACCGGTGATGCCCGAACTTTTTCCGGTGACCAAAACGGGACTTCCTATATATCAATCTTTACCTCCAGACCATTCCGGAGCTCCTCGTGACGTCCAGGATCTCATCCGGGACTCCGAACAACCTTCGGTCACCAACATACATAACTCAATACTACCGAAACATCACCGAACGTTAAGTGTGCAGACCCTGCGGGTTCGGGAACTATGTAGACATGACCGAGACACCTCTACGGTCAATAACCAATAGCGGGACCTGGATGCCCATATTGGTTCCTACATATTCTACGAAGATCTTTATCGGTTGAACCTCTATGTCAAGGATTCAGCTAATCCCGTATGCAGTTCCCTTTGTTCTTCGGTATGTTACTTGCCCGAGATTCGATCGTCGGTATCTCTATACCTAGTTCAATCTCGTTACCGGCAAGTCTCTTTACTCGTTCCGTAATACAAGATCCCGTGGCTAACTCTTTAGTCACTTTGCTTGCAAGGCTTAATGTGATGTTGTATTACCGAGTGGGCCCTGAGATACCTCTCCGTCACACGGAGTAACAAATCCCAGTCTCGATCCATGCCAACTCAACAGACACCCTCGGAGATACCTGTAGAGCACCTTTATAGTCACCCAGTTATGTTGCGACGTTTGATACACACAAGGTACTCCTCCGGTGTCAGTGAGTTTTATGATCTCATGGTCATAGGAACATATACTTGACATGCAGAAAACAATAGCAATAAACTGACACGATCATATGCTACGTTTATAATTTGGGTCTTGTCCATCACATCATTCTCCTAATGATGTGATCCCGTTATCAAATGACATCTCATGTCTATCGCTAGGAAACCTTGACCATCTTTGATCAACGAGCTAGTCTATTAGAGGCATAGTAGGGACACAATGTTGTCTATGTACCCACACATGTATTTGAGTTTCCAATCAATACAATTATAGCATGGATAATAAACCATTATCATGAACAAGGAAATATAATAATAACCATTATATTATTGCCTCTAGGGCATATTTCCAACAGTCTCCCACTTGCACTAGAGTTAATAATCTAGCTCACATCGCTATGTGATTTACATTGTTATGAATCTAACACCCAATGAGTTCTGGGGTTTGATCATGTTTTGCATTTGAGAGAGGTTTTAGTCAACGGTCTACAACATTCAGACCCGTGTGTTCTTTGCAAATCTATATGTCATACTACAGATGCTACCACGCTCCACTTGGAGCTATTCCAAATGGCTGCTCCATTATACGTATCCGGATTGCTACTCAGAGTCATTCGGATTGGTGTCAAAGCTTGCATCGACGTAACCCTTTACGATGAACTCTTTATCACCTCCATAATCGAGAAACATTTCCTTAGTCCTCTAGTCACTAAGGATAATTTTGACCGCTGTCCAGCGATCCACTCCTGGACCACTCTTGTACCCCTTGACAGACTCATGGCAAGGCACACACCAGGTGCGGTACACAGCATGGCATACTATACAGAGCCTATGGATAAGGCATAGGGGACGACCTTCGTCCTTTCTCTTTCTTCTGCCATGGTCGAGCTTTCAGTCTCACTCAACTCCACACCTTACAAATCAGGCAAGAACTCTTTATTTGACTGATCCATTTTGAACTCTTTCAAAATCTTGTCAAGGTATGTACTCATTGAAAGTCTTATCAGACGTCTTGATCTATCTCTATAGATCCTGATGCCCAATATTTAAGTAGCTTCATTCAGGTCTTCCTTTGAAAAACTCCTTTCAAACAACCCTTTATGTTTTCCAGAAATTCTACATTATTTCCGATCAACAATATGTCATCCACATATACTTATCAGAAACTCTATAGTGCTCCCACTCACTTTATTGTAAATACAAGTTTCTTATAAACTTTGTATAGACCCAAAAACTTTGATCACCTCATCAAAGCGTATATTCCAACTCCGAGATGCTTGCTCCGGTCCATAGAAGGATCGCTGGAGCTTGCATACATTTTAGCATCCTTAGCACTGACAAAACCTTCCGGTTGTATCAGATACAACCTTTCCTCAAGGAAACCGTTAAGGAAACGATGTTTTGACATCCATCTGCCAAATTTCATAATCGAAAAATGCAGCAACCGCTAACATAATTCCAACAGACTTTTAGCATCGCTACGGGTGAGAAAGTCTCAACGTAGTCAACTCCTTGAACTTGTCGGAAACTACTTTGCGACGAGTCGAGCTTTATAAATGGTGACATTTACCATCAGTGTCTATATTCTTCTTAAAGATCCATTTCTACTTAACGGCCTGCCGTTCATCGGGCAAGTCTACCAAAGTCCATACTTGGTTTTCATACATGGATCCTATCTCGGATTTCATGGCTCCTAGCCATTTGTTGGAATCCGGGCCCACCATCGCTTCTTCATCGCTCGTAGGTTCACTGTTGTCTAACAACATGACCTCCAAGACAGGATTGCCGTACCACTCAGGAGCGGTACGATTCCTTGTCGTCCTACGAGGCTCAGTAGTAACTTGATCTAAAGTTTCATGATCATCATCATTAGCTTCCTCTTCATTTGGTGTAGGCGCCGCAGAAACATCTTTCTGCGTCGTGCTACCATCCAACTGAAGTGACGGTTCAATAACCTCATCAAGTTCTACCTACCTCCCACTCAATTCTTTCGAGAGAAACTTTTTCTTGAGAAAGGACCCGTTTTAAGCAACAAACACCTTGCCCTTGGATCTGAGATAGAAGGTATACCCAACTGTTTCCTTAGGGTATCTTATGAAGATGCACTTTTCCGCTTTGGGTTCGAGCTTATCAGTCATAAGCGTCGCATTCCCAAACTCTGAGAAACGACAGCTTAGGTTTCTACCAGACCAAATTTCATACGGTGTCATCTCAACAGACTTAGATGGTTCCCTATTTTAAAGTGAATGTATTTGTCTCTAATGCATAACCCCAAAACGATAGTGGCAAAACGATAAGAGACATCATAGTACGCACCATATCCAATAGAGCACGACTACGACATTCGGACACACCATCACACTATGGTGTTCTAGGTGGCGTGAGTTGTGAAACAATTTCCGCATTGTCTTAAGTTGCATACCAAACTCATAACTCAGATATTTACCTCCACGATCATATCGTAGACATTTTATCTTCTCGTCACGATGATCTCAAACTTCACTCTGAATTTGTTTGAACTTTTCAAACGTTTCAGACTTGTGTTTCATTAAGTAAATATCCCCATATCTACTCAAATCATCAGTGAAGGTAAGAAAATAGCGATATCCACTTCACGCTTCAACACTCATTGGACCGCATACATCAACATGTATCATTTCCAATAAGTCACTTGCCCGCTCCATCAAACCAGAAAACGGGGTTTTAGTCATCTCGCCCATGAGGCATGGTCCGCATGTGTCAACCGATTCGAAATCGAGTGAGTCAAAAGATCCATCAGCATGGAGTTTCTTCATGTGCTTTACACCAATATGACCTTGGCGGCAATGCCACAAGTATGTGGTACTATCATTATTAACTTTGCATCTTTTGGCATCAATATTATGAACATGTGTATTACTACGATCGAGATTCAATAAACCATTCTCATTCGGTGCATGACCATTGAAGGTATTATTCATGTAAACAGAATAACCATTATTCTCTAACTTAAATGAATAACCGTATTGCAATAAACACAATCTAATCACGTTTATGCTCAACGCAAACACCAAATAACACTTATTTAGGTTCATTACTAATCCCGAAGGTAGAGAGAGCGTGCGATGGTGATCACATCAACCTTGGAAACACTTCCAACACACATCGTCACCTCGCTCTTAGCTAGTCTCCGTTTATTCCGTAGCTTTTATTTCGAGTTGCCAACATTTAGCAACTGAACTGGTATCTAATACCCAGGTGCTACTAGGAGTACTAGCAAGGTACTCATGAATAAAACATATATCAAATATACTTCGGTTGACGTTGCCAGCCTTCTTATCTACCAAGTATCTAGGGCAGTTCCGCTTCAGTGACCGTTCTCCTCATAATAGAAGCACTCAGTCTCGGGTTTGGGTTCAACCTTGGGTTTCTTTACTGGAGCAGCAACTGGCTTGCCATCCATGAAGTTTCCTTCCTTGCCCTTGCCCTTCTCGAAACTAGTGGTTTTACTAACCATCAACACTTGATGCTCCTTCTTGATTTCTACCTTCGTGGTGTCAAACATCACGAATAGCTCGGGGATCATTATTTCCATCCCTGGCATTTCATAGTTCATCACGAAGCTCTAGTAGATTTGTGGCAGTGACTTGGAGAACTATATCAACCACTATCTTATCTGGGAGATCAACTCCCACTCAATTCAAGCGATTGTAGCACCGAGACAATCTGAGCACATGCTCACCGATTGAGCTATTCTCCTTCATCTTGCAGGCAAAGAATCTTATTGCAGGTCTCATACCTCTCAACACGGGCACGAGCCTGAGATCCCAATTTCAGCTCTTAGAACATCTCATATGTTCTGTGACGTTCAAAATGTTTTGGAGCCTTAATTCTAAGCCATAATGCATGACACACTGAACTATCAAGTAGTCATCAGAACGTGCCTGTCAGATGTTCACAACATCTACAAACAACGCTTGAGGGGGTGGCGCACCGAGCGGTGCATTAAGGACATAAGCCTTCTGTGCAGCAATGAGGATAATCTTCAGATCACGGATCCAGTCCGCATTATTGCTACCATCATCTTTCAATTCTATTTTCTCTAGGAACGTACAATACAGGGGAGCTACAGCGCGAGCTATTGATCTACAACATAATTTGCAAAGTCACTTTGACTATGTTCATGATAATGAGTTCAATTAATCATATTACTTAAGAACTCCCACTCAAATCAACATCCCTCGGGTTGTCTAAGTGTAACATGATCCAAATCCACCAATCCAAGTCTGATCATCACGTGAGATGAGGTGGTTTCAATGGTGAACATCTCCATGTTGATCATATCTACTATATGACTCATGTTCGACCTTTCGGTCTCTTGTGTTCCGAGGTCATGTCTGTACATGCTAGGCTCGTCAAGTTTAACCCGAGTGTTCCGCATGTGCAACACTGGCTTGCACCCGTTGTATGCGAACGTAGAGTCTATCACACCCGATCATCACGTGGTGTCTCGAAACGACGAACTTTCGCAACGGTGCACACTCGGGGAGAACACAATTTTATCTTGAAATTTTAGTGAGGGATCACCTTATAATGCTACCGTCGTCCAAAGCAAAACAAGGTGCATAAAAGGATTAACATCACATGCAAATCATAAGTGACATGATATGGCCATGATCTTGTGCTTTTGATCTCCATCTCCAAAGCACCGGCATGATCTCCATCGTCACCGGCATGACACCATGATCTCCATCATCTTGATCTCCATCAATGTGTCGCCATGAGGTTGTCGCGCCAACTATTGCTTCTACAACTATTGCTAACTCATAGCGATAAAGTAAAGCAATTACATGGCGCTTGCATTTCATACAATAGTTAAAGACAGCCCTATGGCTCATGCCGGTTGCCGTACTCATCGACATGCAAGTCGTGATTATCTATACAAAAACATGATCATCTCATACATCACATATATCTCATCATGTCTTTGGCCATATCATATCACAACATACCCTGCAAAAACAAGTTAGACGTCCTCTAATTGTTGTTGCATGTTTTACGTGGCTGCTCTGGGTATCTAGCAAGAACGATTCTTACCTACGCAAAACCACAACGGTGATATACAAGTTGCTATTTCACCTTCTACAAGGACCGCCTCTGTCGAATCCGATTCAACAAAAGTGGGAGAGATAGACACCCGCCAGCCATCTTATGCAACAAAGTTACATGTCAGTCGATGGAACCGGTCTCTCGTACGTGGACGAGTAAGGTTGGTCCGAGCCGCTTCATCCCACAATACCGCTGAATCAAGATAAGACTAAGGAGGGAAGCAATCTGAATATCAATGCCCACAAACTCCTTTGTGTTCTACTCGAGATCTCATCTACGCATAGACCTAGATCATGATGCCACTGTTGGGGAACGTTGCATGGGAAACAGAAGTTTTCCTACGCACACGCAAGATCTATCCATGGTGATGAGCATCTACGAGAGGGAGAGTGGATATACGTACCCTTGTAGATCGCTAAGCGGGAAGCGTTAAGAAACGCGGTTGATGTAGTCGAACGTCTTCACGATCCAAATCGCAATCCGTCCCACGATCCAATCACGATCCGTCTCGTGATCCAATCACGATCCGTCCGATCTAGCGCCGAACGGACGGCACCTCCGCGTTCAGCACACGTACAGCTCGATGATGATCTCCACCTCCTTGATCCAGCAAGCGAGGGTGGAGAGGTAGATGAGTTCTCCGCCAGCACAACGGCGTGGTGGCGGTGGTGGTGGAGCTGTCCCGGCAGGGCTTCGCCAAGCACGACCGAGACGATCTAGTGGAGAACAGATCTAGAGGGAGAGAGAGGCAGCCGTGGCTTTTCAGGTTAGGGCTGCCCTCAAAACCTCTAGTATATATAGGAGAAAGGGGAGGGGGGAGGCAGCCCTAGCCCCTCCAACAAGGAGGGGTTTGGCCGAACCAGAGGGGAGGAGTCCTCCCCCAACTAGGACTCCTCCTCCCACAAGGGAGGTGGAGTCTTGGGAGGACTCCTTCCCACTTGGCCTCCTCCTTTCCTATTTCGCATGGGCCCCTTAGGGGCTGGCCGGCCAGCCCACCAGGGGCTGGTGCGCCACTCCCTAGGCCCATGTGGCCCTTGCGGTGAGTGGGCCCCTCTCGCTGGACCCCCGGAACCCTCCCGGCATTCCCGGTACACTACCTGTGACTCCCGAACTTTTTCCGGTGACCAAAACGGGACTTCCTATATATCAATCTTTACCTCCGGACCATTCCGGAGCTCCTCGTGATGTACGGGATCTCATCCGGGACTCCGAACAACCTTCGGTCACCAACATACATAACTCAATACTACCGAAACGTCACCGAACGTTAAGTGTGCAGACCCTGTCGGTTCGAGAACTATGTAGACATGACCGAGACACCTCTACGGTCAATAACCAATAGCGGGACCTGGATGCCCATATTGGTTCCTACATATTCTACGAAGATCTTTATCGGTTGAACCTCTATGTCAAGGATTCAGCTAATTCAGTATGCAGTTCCCTTTGTTCTTTGGTATGTTACTTGCCCGAGATTCGATCGTCGGTATCTCTATACCTAGTTCAATCTCGTTACCGGCAAGTCTCTTTACTCGTTCCGTAATACAAGATCCCGTGGCTAACTCTTTAGTCACTTTGCTTGCAAGGCTTAATGTGATGTTGTATTACCGAGTGGGCCCTGAGATACCTCTCCGTCACACGGAGTAACAAATCCCAGTCTCGATCCATGCCAACTCAACACACACCCTCGGAGATACCTGTAGAGCACCTTTATAGTCACCCAGTTACGTTGCGACGTTTGATACACACAAGGTACTTCTCCGGTGTTAGTGAGTTGCATGATCTCATGGTCATAGGAACATATACTTGACATGCAGAAAACAATAGCAATAAACTGACACGATCATATGCTACGTTTATAATTTGGGTCTTGTCCATCACATCATTCTCCTAATGATGTGATCCCGTTATCAAATGACATCTCATGTCTATGGCTAGGAAACCTTGACCATCTTTGATCAACGAGCTAGTCTATTAGAGGCATACTAGGGACACAATGTTCTCTATGTACCCACACATGTGTTTCAGTTTCCAATCAATACAGTTATAACATGGATAATAAACGATTATCATGAACAAGGAAATATAATAATAACCATTATATTATTGCCTCTAGGGCATATTTCCAATAGTTAACTCCTCCCAACCTCCTCCCTCGGGGCATGCGAGTAGTACCTTGATTTGTTATAAAACTAATAAAACTTTGCAATAAGTATATGAGTTCTTTATGACTAATGTGAACCCGTGGACATACGCAATGTCCCCACCTCATATTTTGCTAGCCTCTTCGGTACCATGCATTGCCCATTCTCGCCTCGAGGATCGGTGCAAACTTCGCCGGTGCATCCAAATCCCGTGACATGATACACTCTGTCACACATAAGCCTTTTTATATCTTCCTCAAAACAGCCACCATACCATCCTGTTATGGCATTTCCATAGCCATTCCTAGATATATTGCCATGCAAATTCCACCGTTACATCATATGACTAGTTCATTCATTATCGTATTGCTTTGCATGATCATATAGAGCTGACATAGTAATTGTGGAAAAGCCACCGTTCATCATATTTTTGATACATGTCACGCTAGATCATTGCACATCCTGGTACACTGCCAGAGGCATTCATATTGAGTCATATTGTTGCATAGTTCTTCATATAGGGTTTTGATGTTGAGTTGTAAGTAAATAAAAGTGTGATGATCATCATTATTAGAGCATTGTCCCAGTGAGGAAATAAAAATGGGGGAGGCCAAAGGAGCCCACCATCATTAAAAAAAAGAAGAGAATAAGAGAGAAGGGACTTTGCTACTATCCTTTACCACACTTGTGTCCCAAAGTGGCACCTTGTTCTTCATATAGAGAGTCTCATGTTATGTCATTTTCATATGCTCGTAGGAATTAATTTTTCATTATTATAAACTTGGCTTGTATATTCCGATGACGGGCTTCCTCAAATGCCCGAGATCTTCATGAGCAAGCAAGTTGGATGCACAACCCACTTAGCTTGAGTTGATCTTTCATACACTTATAGCTCTTGTGCATCATTTGCATGGTAATCCCTACTCCTTGCATCGACATCTATCGATGGGTATTTCCATAGCCCGTTGATATGCCTAGTTGATGCAAGATTTTTTTCTCCTATTTTTACCCCTTTGATATCTACCACCATATTCTATTCAACCCTTATGCTATGTCCATGGTTCAAGCTCATGTATTGCGTGAAGAACAAAAAGTTGATGCATACTGAAAAAGTACGATCCAATTGTCCGACTTGGACATCGGGGTGCGTGACATTTGTATTAATGTGGTGAATACGGAGCCATGCCTTGCTAATATGATAAAACGAATGGGAGTAAACATTCTTTTAGGATCATATACTTTGAAAGATTGATGATTTTGTTGCTTGTGCCTATAAATATTACTACATTGATGTTTTTTAATTCATCGTTTCTCAATGAGCATACAGGCAAAATATTACATATTAGGTAGCATGTCACATAAAAAATTCTGTTTTTATCATTTACCTACTCGAGGACGAGCAAGAATTAAGCTTGGGGATGGTGATATGTCTCCAACGTATCTATAATTTTGTATTGTTCCATGTTGATATATTATCATTCTAGGATACTTTTTGAGTAATAATTTACCAATTTATATTATTTTTTAGCACTAACCTATTGACCCAGTGCCCAATGCGAGTTGTTGTTTTCTGCGTGTTTTTTACTTTTTAGGTTTACAGTACCAAACGAAGTCCAATTGCCCCAAAACTTTTTTTATGATTTTTTCTGGACCAAAATAAGACCTGGAAGCTTCGGGAGAAGACCGGAGGCCGCACGAGGGAGGCAAAAGCCAACAGGGCGCGCCCAGGGGGGCGCCCTGATGGCTTATCCCTCCCTGGTGGCCCTCCTACCCCCGTTCTCTGGCCTATAAATTCACATATATTCCAAAAACCCTAGAGGACATCACGAAACACTTTTTCGCCGCCGCAAGTCTCTGTTCCGCCGTGATCTCATATGGAGCTCCGTTCAGGCACCCTGCCGGAGGCGGGATCCTTCACGGAGAGCCTCTTCATCAACCTTGCTGCCCTCATGATGATGCTTGAGTAGTTCACCACAGACCTACTGGTCCGTAAATAGTACCTAGATGTCTCTCTCTCTCTCTCTCTCTCTCTCTCTCTCTCTCTCTCTCTCTCTCTTTCTTTCTCTTTTGATCTTCAATACAATGACCATCGCATCTTCGCTTTGATCCATCCGATGTAATTCTTTTGTACGGTGCGTTTGTTGGGATCCGATGAATTGTGGGTTTATGTTCAGATTATTCATGAAAAGTATTTGAGTCACCTCTAATATATATTATGATTCTTAATTTCATGATCATTATAGCTTCGTAAATCTCTCCGATCTATTGAAATAGTTTGCCAACTAGATTGATATTTCTTCAGTGAGAGGGGTGCGTTGTAGTGGGTTCAATCTGGCGGTGCTCTATATCCCGGTGATAGAAGGGGACAAGACACGTCTTTGTATTGTCGCCACTAACGATAAAACGATGGGGTTAGTTCAAAGTAATTGAATTCTCTTTGTATACATCATGTCAATGTTCTCCAAGCATTACTCTGTTTTACTTAATACTCTAGATGCATGCTGCATAGCGGTCGATGGGTGGAGTAATAGTAATAGGTGCAGGCAGGAGTCGGCCTATTTGCTTATTGACGTGATGCCTATATACACATGATCATTGCCGTGAATATCACATAACTATGCACTTTTCTATCAATTGCCCAACAGTAATTTGTTTACCCACCGTATGTTGCCTACATGAGAGATGCCGCTATTGAAAACTATGGCCCCCGGGTCTATTCACTTATATATTTACAAATCCTATCATTACATTGCTGCCATTTATTTGTTTTTATTTTATTTTGCAATTTACAATTATCTACTATTATCTACACACTTCACTTGCTTGCAAATAACAAGATCAAGGGGATTGACAACCCTCTTGCCGCGTTGGGTGCAAGTTGTTTGCTCTTTTGTGTGCAGTCATTGAAGACGGTTGTGGATTTATATTCCTATTGGTTCGGTAAACCTTGGTTTCTTAAGTGAGGGAAATACTTATCCGTATTGTGCTATAATTACCCGTTCCTCTTCACGGAAAACCCAACGCATATCACAAGTATCAGCAACCGCCGAGAGCGCTCGAGCTACAGTCTGTTCGTCGGTGGTCTTCCTAGCCGAGATGGAGGCCGTCAACTCCTGGACCACAGCCGCCCACGCCCGTCTTGTGGCGGCCTTTAATGGGATAGGATGAGTGATTAGGAATAAGATGAATATATTTATAGGAACATTTATAATGAAGATATAGTCATCACTTACAAAGGACCAAAAGAGGAGCATCCTCCTATTCAACTTGATCTTTCAGATCCTTGCCCTATTAAGTATAGCCCTTTTAATTACTTCTACCTACCTATTAGGCAACTTGCTGCTGAAAGAAGACAGTATGAGATGAATATGAATGTCATTCCCTATGATTATGAGAATACTTGAAACAATGCATTATGCCTAGCTAGGGGCATAAAACAATAGCGCTTGTTGGGAGGCAACCCAATAGTTATCTTTAAATTTTCCTTTTCCTTTCTGTTATTTTGAGTTTACACATTTGTTTCTACTATTATGGTAGTGTTTTATGTTTAATTTAGTGTTTGTGCCAAGTAAAGCCTTTTGGATAATTTGGAAGATAGTAGAATTGATGCTGTGCAAAAATAGAAATTTTTATGCCCAGTACAGAGTTTCTCTGATTTTACTAGAGCGTCTTTTTGATCGGATTTTTTCACACATAATTGGGATACCTATTTTTCCAGGTTGTCCTAATATTTTAGAATTTTCGGAGTTACAAAAGTATGGTTTTAGTACTGATTCACTACAGACCGTTCTCTTCTAGACAGATTCTGTTTTTGCTTTACATAGTTTGCTTGTTCTGATGATGCTATGGATTCTATTGGGGGTATAAGCCATGGAGAAGTTGGAATATAGTACCTAAAGTATTTGATATGTCTATTATACTAACGGATATCACGAGGTTATGTTTAGTTTTGTATGCTAAAGTTTTCAAGTTTTTGGTGAGACAACGATGTATGATGGAATAAGGAGAGGCAAGACCCTAACCTTGGGGATGCCCAAGGCACCCCAAGGTAATATTTGAGGAAGACACAAGCGTCTAATATTGGGGCATCCCCTCTTTCGTCTCCAATCTATCGGTATGTCACTTGGAGCTATATTTTTATTCATCACATGATATGAGTTTTGCTTGGAGCGTCATGTATTATAGTTTATTTTCTTTCTAGTTACCGACAATCACCATTTGTTGTAAACACTTTTTGAGAGAGACACACTTTCATCATAATTTGTTAGAATACTCTATGTGCTTCACTTATATCTTTTGAGCTAGGCAGTTGCTCTAGTGCTTCACTTATATCTTTTTAGAGCACGGCGGCAGACATATTTTATAGAAATAGTTGAACTCTCATGCTTCACTTAAATCTTTTTGAGAGTATAAGGCAATATGAATGGTAATTTGCATCTTTTATAAGACTAGTCCAAAAAGGATAGATATTCAAGGGGGGTATAATAAAAACTTTCATGTACCTCACTAAAGATGAAACATGTGTTGATTATATTGATGTAGTAATACAAAAGGATATATGTTCATGATCATTGGTTAGTAGAAATATCAGTATTAAAGTTTTTTATCTAATTTTCATCTAAGTGTTGGTCATTGCATGATGATGAGGTGTGAGCATTTTTATGTGTGAAATGAAATCCTATCGTGTTGTTCGAATCGGGGGGGGGGGGGGCGATGGTTAACTCCTCCCAACCTCCTCCCTAGGGGCATGCTGTAGTGCATTGCTTCGAGAGAGCTAATAAGGCTTCACAATAAGTACATGAGTTCTTTATGACTAATGTGAGTCCATGGATATACGCACTCTCACCTTTCCATAATTTCCTAGCCTCCTCGGTACCGTGCATTGCCCTTTCTCACCTCGAGAGTTGGTGCAAATTTGGCCGGTGCATCCAAACCCCGTGATATCATTCGCTCTATCGCACATAAGACACCTTATATATTCCTCAAAACAGCCACCATACCTACATATCATGGCATTTCCATAGCCATTCTGAGAAATATTTTTCATGCAACTTCCACCGTTCCGTCACATGATATGTGTGTTCATCATCATATTGCTTTGCATGATCATATTGAGCTCACATAGCATTTGTGCAAATCCACCGTTCGTCATTGATTACATGTTATGCTAGATCATTGCACATCCTGGTACACTGCCATAGGCATTCATATAGAGTCATATTATTTTTTATTGAGTTGTAAGTAAATAAAAGTGTGATAATCATCATTATTAGAACATTGTCCGAGTGAGGAAACTTTGATGGAGACTATGATTCCCCCACAAGTCGGGATGAGACTTCGGACAAAAAATGAAAAAATGGGGGAGGCCAAATGAGCTCACCATAAAAAAACGAGAAAAGAAAAAAAGAGAGAAAAAGAGAGAAGGGACTTTGCTACTATCCTTTACCACACTTGTGCCTCAAAGTGGCACCACGTTCTTCATATAGAGAGTCTCTAGTTTTGTCACTTTCATATACTAGTGGGAATTTTTCGTTATAAAACTTGGCTTGTATATTCCGATGACAGGCTTCCTCAAATGCCTGAGGTCTTCATGAGCAAGCAAGTTGGTTGCACGCGCACTTAGTTTCATTTGAGTATCATACACTTATAGCTCTAGTGCATCCATTGCATGACAATCCCTACTCCCCGCATCTATATCGATTGATGGGCATCTTCATAGCCCGTTGATTTCCCTAGTTGATGTGAGACTTTACCACCTTTTTGATGGAAATATGCCCTAGAGGCAATAATAAAGTTGTTATTATTTTATATTTCCTTGTTCATGATAAAGGTTTATTATTCATGCTAGAATTGTATTGACCGGAAACTTAAATACATGTGTGAATACATAAACAAATACCGTGTCCCTAGTGAGCCTCTACTAGACTAGGTCGTTGATCAAAGATGGTTAAGGTTTTCTAACCATAGACATGAGTTGTCATTTGATAACGGGATCACATCATTAGGAGAATGATGTGATGGACAAGACCCATCTGTTAGCTTAGCATATGATCATTCTGTTTATTGCTACTGCTTTCTTGAATGTCAAATACATGTTCCTCCGACCATGAGATCATGCAACTCCCGGATACCGGAGGAATACCTTGTGTGCTATCAAACGTCACAACGTAACTGGGTGATCATAAAGATGCTCTACAGGTATCTCCGAAGGTGTCCGTTGAGTTGGCATGGATCGAGACTGGGATTTGTCACTCCGTGTTTCGGAGAGGTATCTCTGGGCCCTCTCGGTAATGCACATCATAAGAAGCTTGCAAGCAAAGTGACTAAGGAGTTAGTTATGGGATGATGTATTACGGAACGAGTAAAGAGACTTGCCGATAACGAGATTGAACTAGGTATGGAGATACCGACGATCGAATCTCGGGCAAGTAACATACCGATGGACAAAGGGAATTACGTATGTTGTCATTGCGGTTCGACCGATAAGATCTTCGTGGAATATGTAGGAACCAATATGAGCATCCAGGTTCCGCTATTGGTTATTGACCGGAGAGGCGTCTCAGTCATGTCTACATCATTCCCGAACCCGTAGGGTCCGCACGCTTAACGTTCGTTGACGATATAGTGTTATATGAGTTATGTGAATTGGTAACCGAATATTGTTCGGAGTCCCGGATGAGATCCCGGACGTCACGAGGAGTCTCGGAATGGTCGAGAGGTAAAGATTTATATATGGGAAGTCATATTTTGGGTTCCGGAAAAAGGTGCAGTTTTTTCGGTATTGTACCGGGAAGCTTCCAGAAGGTTCCGGAGGATTCCAGAGGGGTCCGGAAGTCCACAAGTGGGTCCACCACGCCCCAAGAGCTGGCATGGGCTAAGGGGAGGCGCCCTGGCCTTATTGGGCCAGGCGCACCAAGTCCTCAAAAGCCCACGCAGCTAGGGAAGGAATAAAGGGAGAGTCCTAGTAGGAATAGGATTGGACTTTGGAGTCCAAGTCCACGTGTGTACTATTCATGGTTACTGTTCACATGGCACTATTCCTTCTACTCCAAGCCCCTACACATATATAAATAGAGGAGAGGGGGCACCCCAAAGGACACAACATTGTCTTAGCCGTGTGCGGCGCCCCCCTCCACAGTTCCGTCCCTCGGTCATATTTTCGCAGTGCTTGGGCGAAGCCCTGCGGAGATAGCATCACCATCACCGTCACCACGCCGTCATGCTGCCAGAACTCATCCACTACCTCGCTGTCTTGCTGGATCAAGAAGTCGAGGACGTCACCGAGCTGAACGTGTGCTGAACACGGAGGTGCCGTACGTTCGGTTGGATCGTGAAGTTGTTCAACGACATCAACCGCGTTGTTCTAACACTTCCGCTTACGGTCTATGAGGGTACGTAGACACACTCCCCCTCTCGTAGCTATGCATCTCCATGGATAGATCTTGCGTGTGCGTAGAATTTTTTTTGTTTTCCATGCAACGTTCCCCAACAGTGGCATCATGAGCCAGGTCTATGCGTAGATGATATGCACGAGTAGAACACAAAGAGTTGTGGGCGGTGATCGTCATACTGCTTACCACCAATGTCTTATTTTGATTCGGCGGTATTGTAAGATGAAGCGGCCCAGACCAACCTTACATGTCCACGTACATGAGACCGGTTCCACCGACAGACATGCAACTTGTTTTGCATAAAGGTGGTTGGCGGGTGTCTGTTTCTCCTACTTTAGTTGAATCGAATTTGACTGCGGTCGGTCCTTGTTGAAGGTTAAAACAGCAAACTTGATAAATCACCATTGTGGTTTTGTGCCGTAGGTAAGAACGGTTCTTGCTAGAAGCCCATAGCAGCCACGTAAAACTTGCAACAACAAAGTAGAGGACGTCTAACTTGTTTTTACAGGGTATGCTGTGATGTGATATGGTCAAGACATGATGTGATATACGTTATTGTATGAGATGATCATGTTTTGTAATTTATCGGCAACCGGCAGGAGCCTTATGGTTGTCTTTTTATTGTATGAAATGCAAGCGCCATGTAATTGCTTTACTTTATCGCTATGCGTTAGCAATAGTTGTAGAAGCAATAGTTGGCGAGACGACCACGACGCAACGATGGAGATCAAGGTGTCGAGCCGGTGACGATGGAGATCATGACGATGCTTTGGAGATGGAGATCAAAAGCACAAGATGATGGCCATATCATGTCACATATTTTGATTGCATGTGATGTTTATCCTTTATGCATCTTATTTTGCTTAGAACGACGGTAGCATTATAAGATGATCCCTTCACTAAATTTCAAGATAAAAGTGTTCTCCCCAAGTATGCACCGTTGCTAAAGTTTGTCGTTTTGAAGCACCTCGTGATGATCGGGTGTGATAGATTCTACGTTCACATACAACGGGTGTAAGCCAGTTTTACACAAGCAGAATACTTGGGTTAAACTTGACGAGCCTAGCATGTACAGACATGGTCTCGGAACACTGGAGACCGAAAGGTCGAACATGAGTCATATAGTAGATATGATCAACATGGAGATGTTCACCATTGATGACTATCCCATCTCACGTGATGATCGGACATGGGCTAGTTGATTTGGATCATGTATCACTTAGTTAACTTGAGGGATGTTAATTTAAGTGGGAGTTCATTAGTAATTTGATTAATTGAACTTAATTTATCATGAACTTAGTCCTGATAGCCTTTGCAAATTATGTTGTAGATCAATAGCTCGCGTTGTAGCTCCCCTGTTTTTGATACGTTCCTAGAGAAAGCTTAGTTGAAAGATGATGGTAGCAATTACACGGACTGGGTCTGTAACTTGAGGATTATCCTCATTGCTGCACAGAAGAATTATGTCCTTGATGCACCGCTAGGTGATGGACCTGCTCCAGGAGCTGCTGCAGACATTGTGAACGCCTGGCAGGCTCGATCTGATGACTACTCGATAGTTCAGTGTGCCATGCTCTACGGCTTAGAACCGGGACTGCCAAAGCATTTTGAACGCCACAGAGCATATGAGATGTTCCAAGAGCTGAAATTGATATTTCAAGCTAATGCCCAGGTTGAGAGATATGAAGTCTCCAACAAGTTCTTTAGCTGTAAGATGGAGGAGAACAGTTCTGTCAGTGAACACATACTCAGAATGTCTGGGTACCACAACCACTTGACTCAGCTGGGAATTGCTCTTCCGGTTGAGAGTGTTATTGACAGAGCTCTTCAGTCACTGCCACCAAGCTATAAAGGCTTCGTGATGAACTATAATATGCAAGGGATGGAGAAGACAATTCCCGAGCTCTTCACGATGCTGAAATCAGCGGAGGTAGAAATCAAGAAGGAGCATCAAGTGTTGATGGTTAACAAAACCACTAGTTTCAAGAAAAAGGGCAAGGGAAAGAAGGGGAACTTCAAGAAGAACGGCAAGCAAGTTGTCGCTCCCACGAAGAAACCCAAAGCTGGACCCAGGACTGAAACAGAGTGCTTCTACTGCAAAGGGACTGGTCACTGGAAGCGGAACTGCCCCAAGTATTTGGCGGATAAGAAGGATGGCAAAGTGAGCAAAGGTATATTTGATATACATGTTATTGATGTGTTCCTCACTAATGCTCGCAGTAGCGCCTGGGTATTTGATACTGGTTTGGTTGCTCATATTTGTAACTCGAAACAGGAGCTACGGAATAAGCGAAGATTGGCTAAGGACGAGGTGACGATGCGCGTCGGGAATGGTTCCAAGGTTGATGTGATCGCCGTCGGCACGCTACCTCTACATCTACCTTCGGGATTAGTTTTAGACCTCAATAATTGTTATTTGGTGCCAGCGTTGAGCATGAACATTATATCTGGATCTTGTTTATTGCGAGACGGTTATTCATTTAAGTCAGAGGATAATGGTTGTTCTATTTATATGAGTAACATCTTTTATGGTCACGCACCTTTTGTGAATGGTCTATTCTTGTTGAATCTCGATCGTAGTGATACACATATTCATAATATTGATGCCAAAATATGCAAAGTTGATAATGATAGTGCAACATACTTGTGGCACTGCCGTTTAGGTCATATTAGCATAAAGCGCATGAAGAAACTCCATGCTGATGGACTTTTGGAATCTCTTGATTATGAATCATTTGATACTTGCAAACCATACCTCATGGGCAAGATGACTAAAACTCCGTTCTCCGGAACAATGGAGCGAGCTACTGATTTGTTGGAAATAATACATACCTATCTATGCGGTCCGATGAATGTTGAAGCACGCGGCGGGTATCGTTATTTTCTAACCTTCACAGATGATTTGAGTAGGTATGGGTATATCTACTTGATGAAACACAAGTCTGAAACATTTGAAAAGTTCAAAGAATTTCAGAGTGAAGTAGAGAATCATCGTAACAAGAAAATAAAGTTTCTACGATCTGATCGCGGAGGCGAATATTTGAGTTACGAGTTTGGCCTTCATTTAAGAAAATGTGGAATTGTTTCACAACTCACGCCACCTGGAACACCACAGCGCAATGGTGTGTCCGAACGTCGTAACCGTACTTTATTGGATATGGTGCGTTCTATGATGTCTCTTACCGATTTGCCACTATCGTTTTGGGGTTATGCATTAGAGACAGCTGCAGTCACATTAAATAGGGCACCGTCTAAATCCGTTGAGACGACACCATATGAACTATGGTTTGGCAAGAAACCTAAGCTGTCGTTTCTTAAAGTTTGGGGATGCGATGCTTATGTGAAAAAGCTTCAACCTAATAAGCTCGAACCCAAAGCGGAGAAGTGCGTATTCATAGGATACCCTAAAGAAACAATTGGGTACACCTTCTACCACAGATCCGAAGGCAAGGTCTTTGTTGCCAAGAATGGGTCCTTTCTAGAGAAGGAGTTTCTCTCGAAAGAAGTGAGTGGGACGAAAGTAGAACTTGATAAGGTAATTGTACCTTCTCTCGAATTGGAAAGTAGCTCATCAGAGAAAACCGTTCCCGTGATGCCTACACCAATAAGAGAGGAAGATAATGGTGAAGATCATGAAACTTCAGATCAAGTTACTACTGAACCTCGTAGGTCGACCAGAGTACGTTCCGCACCAGAGTGGTACGGTAATCCTGTTCTGGAAGTCATGTTGTTAGACAACGGCGAACCTACGAACTATGAAGAAGCTATGATGAGCCTAGATTCCGACAAATGGCTTGAGGTCATGAAATCTGAGATAGGATCCATGTATGAGAACAAAGTATGGACTTTGGTGGACTTGCCCGATGATCGGCAAGCCATTGAGAATAAATGGATTTTTAAGAGGAAGACAAACGCTGATGGTAATATCACTGTCTACAAAGCTCGACTTGTCGCGAAAGGTTTTCGACAAGTTCAAGGGGTTGACTACGATGAGACTTTCTCACCCATAGCGATTCTTAAATCTGTCCGAATCATGTTAGCAATTGCCGCATTTTATGATCTGGCAAATGGATGTCAAAACTGCATTCCTTAATGGTTTTCTCAAAGAAGAGTTGTATATGATGCAACCAGAAGGTTTTGTCGATCCTAAGGGTGCTAACAAAGTGTGCAAGCTCCAGCGATCCATCTATGGACTGGTGCAAGCATCTCGGAGTTGGAATATACGCTTTGATGAGGTGATCAAAGCATATGGTTTTGTACAGACTTACGGTGAAGCCTGTATTTACAAGAAAGTGAGTGGGAGCTCTGTAGCATTTCTAATATTATATGTGGATGACATATTGTTGATTGGAAATGATATAGAATTTCTGGATGGCATAAAAGGATACTTGAATGAAAGACCTCGGTGAAGCTGCTTATATATTGGGCATCAAGATCTATAGAGATAGATCAAGACGCTTGATAAGACTTTCAATGAGTACATACCTTGACAAGATTTTGAAGGAGTTCAAAATGGATCAGTCAAAGAAGGAGTTCTTGCCTGTATTGTAAGCTGTAAAGTTGAGTAAGACTCAAAGCTCGACCACGGCAGAAGATAGAGAGAGAATGAAAGTCATTCCCTATGCCTCAGCCATAGGTTCTATAATGTATGCCATGCTGTGTACCACACCTAATGTGTGCCTTGCCACGTGTCTGGCAAAGGGGGTACAAGAGTGATCCAGGAGTGGATCACTGGACAGCGGTCAAAATTATCCTTAGTAACTAAAGGACTAAGGAAATGTTTCTCGATTATGGAGGTGATAAAGAGTTCGTCATAAAGGGTTACGTCGATGCAAGCTTTGACACCAATCTGGATATCTCTGAGTAGCAAACCGGATACGTATAATGGAGCAGTCATTTGGAATAGCTCCAAGTAAAGCGTGATAGCAGCATCTACAGTATGACATAAGGATTTGCAAAGTACACATGGGTCTGAATATTGCAGACCCATTGACTAAAATTCTCTCTCACGAGCAAAACATGATCACACCATAGAACTCTTTGAGTGTTAATCACATGGTGATGTGAACTAGATTATTGACTCTAGTGAACTCTTGGGTGTTAATCACATGGCGATGTAAACTAGATTATTGACTCTAGTGCAAGTGGGAGACTGATGGAAATATGCCCTAGAGGCAATAATAAAGTTGTTATTATTTTATATTTCCTTGTTCATGATAAAGGTTTATTATTCATGATAGAATTGTATTGACCGGAAACTTAAATACATGTGTGAATACATAAACAAATACCGTGTCCCTAGTGAGCCTCTACTAGACTAGCTCGTTGATCAAAGATGGTTAAGGTTTCCTAACCATAGACATGAGTTGTCATTTGATAACGGGATCACATCATTAGGAGAATGATGTGATGGACAAGACCCATCTGTTAGCTTAGCATATGATCATTCTGTTTATTGCTACTGCTTTCTTGAATGTCAAATACATGTTCCTCTGACCATGAGATCATGCAACTCCTGGATACCGGAGGAATACCTTGTGTGCTATCAAACGTCACAACGTAACTGGGTGATCATAAAGATGCTCTACAGGTATCTCCGAAGGTGTCCGTTGAGTTGGCATGGATCGAGACTGGGATTTGTCACTCCGTGTTTCGGAGAGGTATCTCTGGGCCCTCTCGGTAATGCACATCATAAGAAGCTTGCAAGCAAAGTGACTAAGGAGTTAGTTATGGGATGATGTATTACAGAACGAGTAAAGAGACTTGCCGGTAACGAGATTGAACTAGGTATGGAGATACCGACGATCGAATCTCGGGCAAGTAACATACCGATGGACAAAGGGAATTACGTATGTTGTCATTGCGGTTCGACCGATAAGATCTTCGTGGAATATGTAGGAACCAATATGAGCATCCAGGTTCCGCTATTGGTTATTGACCGGAGAGGCGTCTCAGTCATGTCTACATCATTCCCGAACCCGTAGGGTCCGCACGCTTAACGTTCGTTGACGATATAGTGTTATATGAGTTATGTGAATTGGTAACCGAATATTGTTCGGAGTCCCGGATGAGACCCCGGACGTCACGAGGAGTCTCGGAATGGTCGAGAGGTAAAGATTTATATATGGGAATTCATATTTTGGGTTCCGGAAAAAGGTGCAGTTTTTTCGGTATTGTACCGGGAAGCTTCCAGAAGGTTCCGGAGGATTCCGGAGGGGTCCGGAAGTCCACAAGTGGGTCCACCATGCCCCAAGCGCTGGCATGGGCTAAGGGGAGGCGCCCTGGCCTTATTGGGCCAGGTGCACCAAGTCCTCAAAAGCCCACGCAGCTAGGGAAGGAATAAAGGGAGAGTCCTAGTAGGAATAGGATTGGACTTTGGAGTCCAAGTCCACGTGTGTACTATTCATGGTTACTGTTCACATGGCACTATTCCTTCTACTCCAAGCCCCTACAAATATATAAATAGAGGAGAGGGGGCGCCCCAAAGGACACAACATTGTCTTAGCCGTGTGCGGCACCCCCCTCCACAGTTCCGTCCCTCGGTCATATTTTCGCAGTGCTTGGGCGAAGCCCTGCGGAGATAGCATCACCATCACTGTCACCACGCCGTCGTGCTGCCGGAACTCATCCACTACCTCGCCGTCTTGCTGGATCAAGAAGTCGAGGACGTCACTGAGCTGAACGTGTGCTGAACGCGGAGGTGCCGTACGTTCGGTGCTCGGTCGGTTGGATCGTGAAGTTGTTCAACGACATCAACCGCGTTGTTCTAACGCTTCCGCTTACGGTCTATGAGGGTACGTAGACACACTCACCCTCTCGTAGCTATGCATCTCCATGGATAGATCTTGCGTGTGCGTAGAATTTTTTTTGTTTTCCATGCAACGTTCCCCAACACTTTTGACTCCTTTGATATCTACCACCATATTCTATTCCACCCATATGCTATATCCATGGCTCACGCTCATGTATTGCGTCAAGTTGAAAAGGCTGAAGCGTGTTAGAAGTACGATCCAATTTCCTGGTTTGACACCGGGGTTCTCATGATTTATACATATGCGGTGAAGATGGAGTCACGCCATGCTTAATATGATAAAATGAGTAGGGCACAACATTCTTTAATGATCTTGTATTTTGAAACAGTAATGATTATGCTTCTTATGTTCATGGATATTATTATGTTAATGTCAATTGATTCATCGTTTCTCAATATGTATACCTAAAAAAGATTATATATTGGGTAGCATGCCACATCAAAAATTCTGTTTTTATCATTTACCTACTCGATGACTAGGAGGAACTAAGCTTGCGGATGCTGATACGTCTCCGACGTATCTATAATTTTTGATTGTTTCATGCTATTATATTATAGATATTGAATCCTATATATGCAATTGTATGTTTCTTTATATCATTTTTGGGACTAACCTATTGACTCAGTGCCTACTGCCAGTTTCTGTTTTTTGACTATTTGTGGACTTTTGAGAAAATCCATATCAAACAAAGTCTAAATAGGATAAAAATTTACGGGGGTTTGATACGTCTCCAACGTATCTATAATTTTTGATTGTTCCATGCTATATATTATCATTCTAGGATACTTTTTGGGTTTTTACTTACCAATTTATAATATTTTTGAGCACTAACCTATTGACCCAGTGCCCAGTGCCAGTTGTTGTTTTCTGCGTGTTTTTTACTTTTCAGGTTTACAATACCAAACGAAGTCCAATTGCCATGAAACATTTTGATGATTTTTTCTGGACCAAAAGAAGACCTGGAAGCTTCGGAAGGAGGCCGGGAGGTGCACGAGGGACCCACAACACATCAGGGCATGCCCTAGGGGGGCGCCCTGATATGTGGTGGTCCCCTCGTGGCTCTCCCGACGTCCCTCTCTGGCCTATAAATTCTCTAATATTGCAAAAACCCTGAAGGCAGTCCCGAATCCCTTTTTCCGCCGTCGCAAGTCTCTGTTCCGTCGCGAGGCTATCTGGAGCTCCTTTCCGGCCCCCTGTCGGAGGAGGGGGGGATCAATCACGGAGGGCCTTTACATCAACCTTGCTGCTCTCATGATGATGTGTGAGTAGTTCACCACAGACCTACGGGTCTATAGCTAGTACCTAGATGGCAATCTCTCTATCTCTTGATCTTCAATACAATGGTCATCACATCTTCGCTTTGATCTATCCGATGTAATCCTATTATGCGGTGTGTTTGTTTGGATCCGATGAATTATGGGTTTATGTTCAGATTATTCATGAATATTATTTGAGATACCTATGATATATATTGTCTCTTAATTGTATGATCATTATAGCTTCGTAATGCTCCCCGATTTATTGATGTGCTTTGGCCAAGTAGATTGATATTTCATCGGTGGGAGTGGTGCGTTGTGGTAGGTTCAACCTGACGAGTTTCTATATCATAGTGTCAAAGTAGGGGACAAGAGCGTCTTTGTGTTGTTGCTACTGAGGATAACACGATGGGGTTCATTCATATTGCTTGAGTTTACTTTGTCTACATCATGTCATCGTTCTCCATGCATTACTCTGTTTTACTTAATACTCTAGATGCATGCTGGATAGCGGTCGATGAGTGGAGTAATAGTAATAGGTGCAGGCAAGAGTCGGCCTATTTGTTTATGGAAGTGATGCCTATATACACATGATCATTGCCGTGAAAATCGCATAACTATCCGCTTTTCTATCAATTGCCCAACAGTAATTTGTTACCCACCGTATGCTGCCTACATGAGAGATGCCGCTAGGGAAAACTATGGCCCCCGGGTCTATTCACTTATATATTTACAAACGCTACCATTACCTTGCTGCCTTTATTTATCTTTTATTTTATTTTGCAATTTATATTCATCAACAATTATCTACACAACTCATTTGCTTGCAAATAACGAGATCAAGGGGATTGACAACCCTCTTGCCCGCGTAGGGTGCAAGTTGTTTGTTCATTCATGTGTAGCCGTTGAAGACGGTTGATGATTGATATTCCTATTGGTTCGATAAACCTTGGTTTCATAACTGAGGGAAATACTTACCCACTTTGTGCTGCAATAACCCGTTCCTCTTCAGAAAGGATTTCTGGCGCCGTTGTCGGGGAATATTATCATCAACTATCAAGTAACTTCACACAAATTTTCATTCACTTGTTCTTCTTTTTATTTGCTGTTATATTAAGTTTGTCTCATAAAAATCAAAAACACAAAAAAAATGGAGCTTAGGTTGCCTCATATGCTTCATCTTTATAATGTCTTTCGTGAAAATAAGGATTCGGAAAATTGTGCTCAATTCTTAGAGGAAGAATTTTTTTAAATGCTTAATGTGAGTTCCTTTAATGACGAGCATGATATAAATGTTGTTAGTATTAATTCTATGAATATCCATGATGCTAATGATATGCAAAACCACAAGCTTGGGGATGCTATGTTTGATGAAGATGATATTTTTTGTCCCCCTTGTTTTGATGAGCAAATTTATTATGATGATTGTGGTGATGACACATATGTTATAATTAGTAATTATAACCTTAAAATTTTTCATAATTATTTTAATTTTCAATTTGGTTATGACAATAAAGTGTCACATGATAGTTATTTTGTTGGGTTTGCTCCCACTACCATGAATGAAAAGGAATTTGCTTATGTGAAGAGTAATAAATTTTCTATGCTTGTGGATCATGAAAAGAATGCTTTATGTGATAGTTATATTGTGGAATTACTTCATGATTCTACTGAAATTTATTATGAGGGGGTAACATATGCGTGTAGGAATTGCAATAATATCAAGTTTCCTCCCTATGTGTTCAAAGTTTCGAAGTTATGCTTGTTTTGCCTTCCTATGCTAGTTGATTCTTGCTCCCATAAATTGTTTGCTCACAAAATTTCTATGCATAGGAAGTGGGTTAGGATTAAATGTTATCGTCATATGCTTCATGATGCTCCCATTGTGTTTCAATTATTTACTTTCATGTGAGCATCATTGAAATCAGTATGCCTAGTTAGGGGCATAAAACAATAGCGCTTGTTGGGAGGCAACCCAATAGTTATTGTTAAAATTTTGCTTTAAACTTTCTGTTTGATTCTAATAACATGATTATTGCCTCTGTAATTATTATGTTTTTGTGTTTAAATTAGTTTTTGTGCCAAGTAAAGCCTTTGGGATGACTCACAAGATGAGTAGAATCGATGCTGAAACAAAACAGAAACTTTTGACTCCAGTGCAGGAATTTTAATTTTTTTCTGGAGGGTGATAATGATCTGAAATTTTTACAAATTGTTTCTATACAAAGTTTAGAGGTTTTCCTAATATTTAAGAATTTTTAGAGTTATATAAGTACAGGTTCTCTACGGATTGCTACAGACTGTTCTGTTTTAGACAGATTCTGTTTTTGCTTGCATAGTTGCTTATTTTGATTATGCTATGGATTGTATCGGGGTTATAAGCCATGGAGAAGTTATAATACAGTACCTATTATGAATTTATGAAATTAGAATCAATTTATAACAGTACCTAAAGTATGCAATATGTTTCTTATACTAACGGATCTCACGAAGTTTTGTTGAGTTTTGTGTGATTGAAGTTTTCAAGTTTTGGGTGTTATCATGATGGACAAAGGAATAAGGAGTAGCAAGAGACTAAGCTTGGGGATGCCCAAGGCACCACAAGGTAATACTTTAAAGGAGACTCAAGCGCCTAAGCTTGGAGATGCCCCAGAAGACATCCCCTCTTTCGTCTCAAATCCATCGGTATGTCACTTGAAGCTATATTGTTGTTCGTCACATGATATGGGTTTTGCTTGGAGCGTCGTTTGCTTTTATTTTCAGTTTGCCACAATCATTGTTTGCTGGACACACCTATTTAATAGAGACACACCTTCAACATAATATGTTAGAATACTCTATGTGCTTCACTTATATCTTTTGAGCTTAGCACTTGCTCTAGTACTTCACTTATATCTTTTTGAGCACGGTGGCGTGTAGATTTTATAGAAATGATTTCACTCTCGTTCTTCACTTATATTTGTTTCAGAGTTAATAAATAGTGACGGTAATTTGCATGGGTCATAAGACTAGTCCAAAAATATTAGGTATTCAATGACTGATAATCAAAACCATCATGTAGCACATATAGAGAAATTGTGGGTCAATGATATTGATGTGGTAATATGAAAAAGGTGTGAATTCATAATTGTTAAACCGTAGAAGTGTCGATATTAAGAAAGGTTGACCTTTTTGTTCATCTAAAAATTAAAGAGGCATGGTGATGATGTGTGAGCATTTCTATTCCTCGTCGAAACCCTAGTGTTGTTTCGGGTCGGAAGCGCGCGATGGTTAACTCCTACCAACCTCTTCCCTCGGGGCATGCGAGTAGTACTTTGATTTATGATAAAACTAATAAAACTTTGCAATAAGTATATGAGTTCTTTATGAATAATGTGAAACCATGGACATACGCAATCTCACTTTCTCATATTTGCTAGCCTCTTCGGTACCGTGCATTGCCCATTCTCACCTCGAGGATAGGTGCAAAATTCGCCGGTGCATCCAAACCCCGTGACATGATATGCTCTGTTGCACATAAGCCTTATTATATCTTCCTCAAAACAGCCACCATACCTACCTATCATGGAATTTCCATACCATTCCGAGATATATTTCCATGCAAATTCCATCGTCACTTCACATGACTAGTTCGTTCATCATCATATTGCTTTGCATGATCATATAGAGCTGACATAGTATTTGTGGCAAAACCACCGTTCATCATATTTTTGATACATGTCATGCTAGATCATTGCACATCCTGGTACACTGCTAGATGCATTCATACAGAGTCATATCTTCATATCAGTTCTCCATATCGAGTTGTAAGTAAATAAAAGTGTGATGATCATCCTTATTAGAGCATTGTCCCAGTGAGGAAAGAATGATGGAGACTATGATTCTCCCACAAGTCGAGATGAGACTCCGGACAAAAAATAAAGATGGGGGAGGCAAAATGAGCCTACCATTCAAAAAAATGAGAGAAAATGAGAGAAGGGACTTTGCTACTATCTTTTACCACACTTGTGCCTCAAAGTGGCACTATGCTCCTCATGCACAGAGTCTCATGATATGTCATTTTCATATGCTAGTGGGAATTACCTATTCATTATTACAAACTTGGCTTGTATATTCCTATGACGGGCTTCCTCAAATGCCCGAGGTCTTCATGAGCAAGCAATTTGGATGCACACCCCGCTTAGCTTCATTTGAGCTTTCATACACTTATAGCTCTAGTGCATCATTTGCATGGCAATCCCTACTGGGCATCCCCATAGCCCGTTGGTACGTCTAGTTGATGTGAGACTAGCTTCTCCACTTTTTACCCCTTTGATATCTACCGCCATACTCTATTCCACCTAAATGCTATGTCCAATGGCTCACGCTCATGTATTGCGTGAAGAATAAAAAGTTGATGCATATTGAAAAAGTACGATCCAATTGCCTGACTTGGACATCGTGGTGCTTGACATTTGTTTTGGTCTGGTGAAGATGGAGCCATGCCTTGCTAATATAATAAGATGAACGGGGGGGGGGGGGGGTAAACATTCCTTAAGGAACGTATACTTTTAAGGATTGATGATTCTGTTTCTTACACTTTAAATTTGTTGATTCATCTTTTCTCAATGAGCATACATGCATAAGATTACATAATGGAAAGCATGTCACATCAAAAATTCTGTCTTTATCATTTACCTACTCGAAGACGAGCAGGAATTAAGCTTGGGGATGCTTGATACGTCTCCAACGTATCTATAATTTTTAATTGTTCCATGCTGATATATTATCATTCTAGGATACTTTTTGGGTCTTTATTTACCAATTTATAATATTTTTTAGCACTAACCTATTGACCCAGTGTTGGGTAACGCAGCAGAAAACAAAAATTTCCGACCTACGCACCAGCCCAGGATCACTATGGAGACTGCATACAAGGTTTGATCTTTTTCGTTACCGACTCGTAGCGCAGCGGAATAGAGTCGATGACGATCGGCGGTGCAGATCCCCGCAGCTAGGATTTACAACCTCCCAACCGCGAGGATGTATACCCTCATCTGCCCCTTGGACAGCCCTCCGGGAGGCGGTCGGACAGTCCCCCGGATGGTGTCGCGGACAGCCCTTCGGGAGGACCTTCGAAACTCGGACGGTCACTCGGACAGCCCTTCGGGAGGACCTTCGAAACTCGGACGATCACACGGACAGCCCTTCGAAAGGCACTCTCGAACTAAGACCGAAACTACGATCTCTCTACAGAGTAGCACACATACGGTGTCATCTATCCGGCAGGGCTTCGCCGTCCAGAACTAGTTCCTGCCGGAACCCAGACAGCCTTTCGGCTCTACGAAACTATTTCGCGGGGAGGGAGAGAGAAGGCCAGATCATGCATGGCATTTGTATGTTGAGCAAGGATCAAGTTTGGGCAGCCCCCTCACCTCCTATTTATAGGAAAACCAAGGGGTGGGGTGGCACTTGAAATACCCAAAAAACCCATCAAATGGAGTTTCCAAAGGGGCAAAATGGGAAGGCTAGAGGATCTCCATGGATGAGATCCTCCTTGGCCGGCCACCACAAGTGGGCCCCCCATGAAGGGCTCTCATCCATCCATGTCATTCCCAAAAGATCTTTTGTGGAAAGTCAACTTCCAACCATAACCATAAATGCTATTTCACTATTCACGAAACCAATTTTTCATGACCGATAAATCCGAAAATATTTCTATGGGTCTTAGAATAATTCCATTACCCACTAAAACAATTCTGGACACGTTCCGAAACATTTTCAGATCAGTGATTTTCATCTGCGAAAAGCAAACAAAGCGGTTCCGGCAGCTCCGAAACATTTCCGGTTTTTCTTCTTGAAAATTCCCAGAAGTTCCCAGAATGATTCTGGCACCCTCCAAGAATTATCAGGTGTGTGCCGAAACCAATTTGACTTAATGGTATCCCCTGATACAACTTTTCAGTTTTACCGGAACTCATCCGGTGACCTCTCTCTTCAGAACTTTTCCACTGTCTCCGAAACTTTTTCCGGAGACTTTCTCTCAGACTTCCTGTCTAGTATTCAGCAGATAGATGACCCTTAAGCGTGTGACCCTATAGGTTCGGTGAAGTATAGACATGACCCGGAACCCCTTCCGATCAATGATCAACATCGGAGCCGTGGACACCCACATTGACCCCTATACCCACACGAATGAATATTTGAGTGAACCTCCAATTGCCATGTGCTATTCCTGTTGCTTCGCGATATGTTACAAACACCCGAGGTGAGATTTTCTGCATCCCCGTGGATCAACAACTTGTCCACTATGCAAGTTACCTCGTTACCGGTTTTGTTCTCTTTTCTCGTTTTCGTGTTCCGGCATCCCTGTGATCAAATCACACTATGTCTGGCCAGACGATGATGGATACCGTAACACCGAGAGGGCCCGAGAATATCTCTCCATCGTCGGAGGAGCAAATCCCAATCTTGAGCTATCTGGTTACTTGCCATACTTTTCCGTGAACCCGTAAGCCGCCGTAATAGCCACCCAGTAACGGATGACGTTTAACAAACCCCAAAGTTCACGAAGCAAGCACGAAGGAACTTGATACTCTCATGGTCTAAGGAATTATGCAAATACTAACTATCTCTATGTTATTAACCATTAACTTGTGACGAATGTATCTCATAGCATAATATCAATGCGGGTCGATTCAACACAAATGTTCTTCTAACACTGTGCCCTCAAAATTGCCGGCATAGCCATGCCCATGACCAGGAAAACAGGATCATCATGCAATACTTGAGCTAGTCTTAGAGGCATGACTAGGAATACTTTTTATCGTTTATTATTCCACACATGCATATGAGTTTTCCTCCGAGCCTCATGGTTATTGTAGACTCGAGAACCATAGCAGTTATAGCATGGAATATAAACTTAATTAGGAACATGGGGATAAATAATAACATTTATTATTGCCTCTAGGGCATATCTCCTTCACCCACTGCCCAGTGCCAGTTGCTGTTTTCTGCATGTTTTTGACTTTTCAGGTTTACAATACCAAACGAAGTCCAATTGCCACGAAACTTTTTGACGATTTTTCTGGAGCAAAAGAAGACCTGGAAGCTTTAGAAGGAGACCGGGAGGCGCACGAGGGCCCCACCACACATCAGGGCGCGCCCGAGGGGGCGCGCCCTGATATGTGGTGCCCCCCTCGTGGCTCTCTCGACGTCCCTCTCTGGCCTATAAATTCTCTAATATTGCAAAAACCCTGAAGGCAGTCTCGAAACCCTTTTTCTGCCGCCGCAAGTCTCTGTTCTGTCACGAGGCCATTTGGAGCTCCATTCCGGCACCCTGCCAGAGGGGGGTCGATTACGGAGGGCCTCTACATCAACCTTGCTGCCCTCATGATGATGTGTGAGTAGTTCACCACAGACCTACGGGTCCATAGGTAGTACCTAGATGGCAATCTCTCTATGTCTTGATCTTCAATACAATGGTCATCGCATCTTTGCTTTGATCTATCCGATGTAATCCTATTGTGCGGTGTGTTTGTTGGGATCCGATGAATTGTGGGTTTATGTTCAGATTATTCATGAAAAGTATTTGAGATACCTCTGATATATATTGTCTCTTAATTGCATGATAATTATAGCTTTGTAATGCTCTCCGATTTATTGATGTGCTTTGGCCAAGTAGATTGATATTTCATCGGTGGGAGTGGTGCATTGTGGTAGGTTCAACCTGACGAGTTTGTACATCCCAGTGACAAAGTAGGGGACAAGATGCGTCTTTGTGTTGTTGCTACTAAGGATAACACGATGGGGTTCATTCATATTGCTTGTGTTTACTTTGTCTACATCATGTCATCGTTCTCCATGCATTACTCTGTTTTACTTAATACTCTAGATGCATGCTGGATAGCGGTCGATGAGTGGAGTAATAGTAATAGGTGCAGGCAGGAGTCGGCCTATTTGTTTATGGACGTGATGCCGCCTATATACACACGATCATTACCATGAGAATCGCATAACTATCTGCTTTTCTATCAATTGCCCAACAGTAATTTGTTACCCTCCGTATGTTGCCTACATGAGAGTTGTCGCTAGGGAAAACTATGGCCCCCGGGTCCATTCACTTATATATTTACAAACGCTACTATTACCTTGCTTACTTTATTTATATTTTATTTTATTTTGCAATTTATATTTATCAACAATTATCTACACAACTCATTTTCTTGCAAATAATGAGATCAAGGGGATTGACAACCCTCTTGCCCGCGTTGGGTGCAAGTTGTTTGTTCATTTGTGTGCAGCCGCTGAAGACGGTTGAGGATTGATATTCCTATTGGTTCGATAAACCTTGGTTTCACAACTGAGGGAAATACTTACCCACTTTGTGCTGCGATAACCCGTTCCTCTTCACGGGAAACCCAACGCAGATCACAAGAATTAAAGTTATTTTTGGACTAGAAGAGACCCAGGAAGCTTCGGGAGGAGGCCAGATGACCCACGAGGTGGCCACAAGCCACTGGGGCGCGCCCTGGGGGGTAAGGCGTGCCCTCATGGCTTGTGGGCCCCTCGTGGCACCTTCTGACCTAATTTCACTTCTATATATTCCCAATTACCACAAAAACATCGGAGAGCCACAAAAACAATTTTTCCACCGCTGCAAGTCTCTGTTCTTCTGCGATCCCATCTAGAGGCCTTTTCTCGTACTCTGTCAGAGGGGGAATCCATCACGGAGGCCGTCTTCATCAACCTTGCTGCCTCCATTATGATGTGTGAGTAGTTCACCACAGACCTACGGGTCCATAGCTAGTAGCTAGATGTATTTTTCTCTCTCTTTGTTCTTGAATACAAAGCTCTATGCGATTCTCGCGTTGATCTGTCCGATGTAATCTTCTTTTGCGGTGTGTTTGTTGGGATCCGATGAATTGTGGTTTTATGATCGGATTATTCATGAAAAGTAATTGAGACTTTTCTGAATTCTATTATGCATGATTGCTATAGCGTTGCAAGTCTCTTTGATCTATTGGTTTGGTTCGAACAACTAGATTGATTTATCTTTAGCGGGAGGAGTGCATTGTAGTGGGTTCAATCTTGCGGTGGTGTATATCCTAGTGACAAATGGGGACAAGGCACGTATTGTATTGTTACTACTAAGGGTAAAACGACAGGGTTTGAACATATTGTGTGTACTTACTTTGTCTACATAATGTCATCTTGCTTAAAGCATTATTCTGTTTGTTGTGGACTTAATACCATAGATGCATGCTGGATAGTGGTCGATTGGTGGAGTAATAGTAGTTGATGCAGAATCGTTTTAGTCTACTTGTCATGGACGTGATGCCTTTATACGTGATCATTGCTATGAATACATAATCATAACTATACACTTTTCTATCAATTGCCCAACAATAATTTGTCTACCCACCGTATGCTACGTTCGAGAGAGAAGCCTCTAGTGAACACTATGGCCCCCGGGTCTACTTAATCATATTTGCTAAAAACATAAAAATACCTTGCTGTAATTTATTATATTATATTTTATTTTGTTTTTATCTTCATATATCTACCACTATCAGAAGTAATCCTTGCAAGTAACGAGTTCAAGGGTGCAAGTGTTTGGTTTTGTGTGTGCAGCTACTGTTGACGTAAAGTTTTCATGGTTCTCCTACTGGTTCGATAACCTTGGTTCTCACTGAGGGAAATACTTATCGCTAATGTATTGCTTCACCCTTCCTCTTCGTGGAAAAAGCCAATGCAGCTCACAAGTAGCAAGTGGCAATGAAGAGGTTGTGGAAGAAACACAGATTAGATTAAAGTGTATGGATCCAAGTGACCAAATTGGATTAGTGGGATGATATGATGTTGGGACGGCACACAAGTTTCAAATGATATGCATATAACAACTCATCATTATCAAAATGATATAACAATTCATCATCATCAGAGTCATATAACAACTCATCATGCGTAGTCACATAATAACTCCTCATCATTCTAGCACATGACAAGTACTACAGATTAGAGTCTCCTCCTCATCGTCATCGTTGTCATATAACAACTCATCATGCGTAGTCATATAATAATTGACCGTCAATATAGCACATGACAAGTTAACCACACTAGCTAATTGTTATCATCCTAGGTAAATAGCTCATCATCATTCTAGCAGATGACAAGTACTACCTAGGACCTACTCCTCTCTCTTAGGTAAGATAGAATAAAACAAGTAAACCCCTCCATCTCCAAAAGGGAGAATAGAGTCCCACATGTCTCCATTTTGTGGCTTGTGCACATCCATGATGTCTCCAATTGGTTGCCTGCGCATTCACTACTTTTCTCCATCCTTCGATTTAGAGGCCTTCATCTGTTAAAGAAATCGAGTATGCACTTTGGAAAGCCACTGGCGGACTTGGCCGTAAGCTAATAATACTCATGCCACCTTCAGTAAACATCAGCTCAAGCACAACATCCTTCGAGGGCTTATGTTGAAGAACATAATAGTAAAATATTTAGCAATGTAGTTTTGCGTAAGAAGAATGTATGCAAAAGATGGACTAGTGACACAATTGTAAAAAATCTTACCATGTTATTTGCACGGATGTTACCATTTCTCAACTCGTGGACTAGTGGCACATATCCACTATAATTTTTGTCAAATCCATAATTGATCTTAAAAGTCTCAACATCATTAACAAATGAGACAAGAGGATTTTTCTCCTACCTAACTCTGAGCCATAACTGTAGTTGGTCTTGTCTACGTACTACCTTCAGTGTATATTTTAGAGAAATGAAATAAGTTTTTAATTATAAATAAACAAGTTTAGTAGGGATGAATACCAACTATTTTTAAATAAACAATATAACTTACTTAACACATTTGTTTGACAAACTCACATGGAGATAGATCTGGAATCATGTCCACATCCACCCAAATGTCGATAGTATCTTCTAGATCATCTTCAGCACCAATATCGAAGGCTATTTTCTTATCCACCTGAAATCCATAGGCCATGCATAGTCCTCTCCAATTTGAACAACCAAAATGTTTGTGATTTACTGCAATGTAGAGCTTAACCTTAAAAACGAAACCATGTTTCATCTAAAGCGACCTTTATTCGTCTCCATATTGTCCCTATCGTCGAAACCGAGCTTCTCTAAGACACAAGGTCTTAAATAAGCAGGGGATGCACTAGTCCAATTGTAAAAACGATAATTACATGTCAAAGCAAAAAAGCACAAGTCATGCTTAATTGCATATTTGCCGTCGTTACATACAATAAAATATTCAAAGCTCTCCTTCAGCGTGAGAGTGAAGCACCTATCGTTTTCTAGGTGAGGTCTGTCACACATACCCCCGTCGCTGGACCACTAATCGCACTCAGGGATCCTATCGTCGTCGGACATTTGTTGTATTCATAATTCAAAGATTAAAAATCGACAGCAAATACCAGGAACTCAACACACAGACCACTATTCAGCACGAGTTGATTTTTGGTCTGTCGAGTCTTCCTTGAGAAACTCTCATCTCTCATGGTGTATATGGTGGGTACTCCCTCACACTGATATTATGACCGTAGGTGATGGTCGCTCTTCTCCTTTTCCTCGTGCATTACCAAAAGGTCTATCACGAGGAGAAAGAGGAAGAGCGACCCGCACAACAACAGTCGTCATTCTTCCTCTCGATAGAAATTTCGACAGTCGATGTTGGTCGCTCCTCCGTTCGTTCCCGAGTGCAATACCAAATGTTCTAACACATGGGAACGAAGGAGAAGCAACCCCCAGGACAACAGTCGGGATTCTCCCTCACTGAAAGTCACAGAAGGAGCCCCAACAGACTGAAAATCAACCCGAAGCATCAGTCAATTAGCATTACATATATCGAGTAATGACATAACAAATGACCTATGTTTTGCCAGAATGTTGTTTAATTCCCATTCCGGCAAATCCCAGGCACTCGATATATCATACTTTCTAGCACAATTCATACCAAAATTTCGGCATGGCCTTTGCTAAAAAGAGGACATATCGAGCACCTGATATTAACCGGAACGAAAATGGATCAACATTCCGGCAAAACATAGGCCACTCGGAGGTGTTCGTTGCAAAATGGTACTTCATTTCATCCATCCATCCATCCATCCATCCATCTATCTATCTATCTAACAACAAAATAAACTACACATAACCTATAAAAAAATTGGATCTATCCATTTTTTGTGGCATTTTTTACAACAAAACAAAAGTGCATCAATGCATGATGCATCCATCCATCCATCTAACAAATATACATCCATCTACATATAAATCCATCTAACCATCCATCTACCAAAAAACTAACCCTATAACTAAAACTAAAGATAACGGAGAGCGAGGTGCTCACGGTGGGTGGGGCGGAGGAAGGTGCTCACAGTGGCCTGCCGGTACGCGTGGGGAGGGCCGGCACGGGGAAGGACCGACAAGGGGGAGGGCAGCCGCGCGGGGAGGGCCGGGACCGGGGGGCAGCACAGGGAGGGTGGCCGCGCGGTGAGGGCTAGTCGGGAAGGGTGAGAATAAGAGTGGAGAGTGAAGACTGGACAGGGAGAGTGATGGGCGGCAGGGAGAGGAGACCACATGGTTGATAATATAGCGGAGTCTGAAATTCATGTGAGTAAAGAGGGCCTTTTGTTGGCATTGCAATGGAGTGACCTCCCGATAGTTGGTTAATCGGATTGCTTGGAAGCGGTTTCATTGACTAAAAGCTCGGGGGCTATCAGATCAAAGTATACTTTTCTTGGAGATTAGATAGTATGGAGGAACGTGGTTCTTGTATTACTTATACTAGATGACTCGTTGCACCAATGGCGCAAAGGGCGAGAGGGAGCCATGTATTCTGAGAATATTCAGACACCCAAGTCTTTACTGCTGGTACATAGAAGCTTAGTTACAATGTGATACACGAGGGAAGTAGATAGGAAGGGATACATTATATAGGTGGTAAGAAGCAATGAACATCAGACAGACCCATTACTGAACTTCTCATAGTGGCTATGGTTGGTGGTTTTCATTGCCCAGAGCAGAAATTCCTTCGATATCACCGTCGAGGTTCCAATAATACTTGTTTGTCTGTTGGAGTTCATACACACTAATGTCTGTTAATAACACCAAGATACAGAGTTAAAGGAGGTAGACCCACAATGTAACTTTAAATGCAGTACAAGGCAAGAAATTAAGCATGCGTGAACTAAGATGTACTGCGAGTCAAAATCTCTATAGCCTGCAGTAACATAAAACTTGTTAAGAAAGGGGTGTTTATAAATTCTAAAAGAGAATCGTCAATAGAACAACAACCATGTGAGATATTTACCTTAAGGCCTTAAGGGTGAACAGGTTAGGGCCTAGAAGGCATTCTCTCCTTTTGACAAATATTGCCTGTGGATAGCATTCTGTTAGTTTACTGAAACATCTAAAAAAACTTCGCAAAAACTAAAAGATAAATTCATTAACATTGGAAAGATAGCACAAATAAGTCCAGATGCCACATACAAAACATTGATTCTTTGTACAAACTTAATAAAAATAATAATTGCATAATACACTGCATCACAAAAGGGAAAGAAACCCCATATTAGCTTATGAAAACTAAATGTGGCCAACACTGCCACATCCTCTGCTTGGAAGCCGCCTTTTCTCACCAGATCTAACATAGATACATGATTCTTCAAGAGAAAATTTCAGAGAAAATATAAAGCATGGAAGGCTTTAAGTTGTACTATTGAGACCATGACACTTTATCTTGATTTAGTTTCTCTGAAAATCTAAAAGTCTAAGAGGATGGTACATGTGAGAAGTTGTGAATCCACCACAAAGAACTAAACTAACTTCCAAACAAACATTTCAAGTTTGGAAGTGCCATACATACATAGATTCATATAGTGGGCAGGAATGTAACAACAATTGTCTGCTTGCATAGTAAATACTGGTCGTGCCAATGGCAAGAAATTCCCTGCGGAACTGAACAGTGCAGAACAAGGCATACATTACAGTCACTTTGAACATAGATGAGTAACGAAATTAAAAACCAGAGAGCTGTGGAGTCACTGACCTCAGTGCGGTGCTGCCCTTGTGCTCCTGGCTCCGGCACCTAACGACCACGGGTCTATCTTCCCTGCAAGTACAGGTAAAATCAGATCAATCTCCATCAGCAGACAAACCCAAGCCAGGCCAAGAACATGCGTGGTGGTGGCGATAAATGTTCTTCCCCATGGAAGGCGTGTAGTGGAATACTCACCGAGGAAATCACTACCGGAGAGGCCCTTGGCATGGACCAGATGCACCCCAGAAGACCACGCCCCATTGTTTTCTTCTCTGGGCGCTGCTCCTCATCTCCTCCTCCTCCTGAGTCTGGATCGAGGCCTCGCTCCTCTCTTCTCTTGGCGTTGCTGCTCCTTTCCTCCTCCTCCTGAGGGAAATAATTCATACATATGCTATATACTACATTGATGGTAGGCTCATAGGTTTAAACAAAGTCATTAAAATAAGTTTATGCTAAGTAAAGCTACATAGACAGAGATGCATCATGTAGATTGCTTTGATCACCCAGCTTATGGTAAGCAGCTACATAGACAGAGATGCATCATGTAGTTGCTTTGATCACCCAGCTTCTGGTCTCACCGCCTAGACATGCATCATGCAATAATTAAGAAAATGTAGCAAAAGAGTAAACCAATAAATTAGCAGAGACAAGAGCGTAAGATCTCATCGCCTAGAAAAAATCATGATCAATAGAACCATGCATCTGCCAAGAAGTGAAGGTATGGTTAAAAGGAAATGAAATGTCTGCCAAATAACGGATCAATAATGTATAGCCATGGCATACTTTGGATTTTACTGATTTTTTGTTTCCACATCTAAATTAATATTCTTCTTCCATAAGAATTGATCAGCTGGTCACTCAAATGAGGTTGCTATATGTCTCACTGGAAAATATGTTTCTCTCACAATCTTTGAACTCAGAAGAAACACACATATGCAACATATGTAGCAAGTCTCGGGTGAGACTGCTTAAAGTTCTTGCCTATTCCCAAAGCCTTTAATCTCAAATGGTACCCTTTTTTTGGAACAATCTCAAAAGTTACCTTATTGCTGCTTCAAACAAAAATTGATATGTGGAGACGTGAAAGGAAGCAAGACCATCATATATAATGGTCTACTTACTCATTCAGGTTAGTGATCAGGTGGCTGCAACCGCAAAAAATAATGGGGCTTGACGGACAATAAAAATAGGCGTTCCATAAAAGAAGGGGCTACCGTTTGTTTAAATGGCCAGTGCGGTGGTACGCCTAGAACACATACTAAACCAATGATAACAAGTACCTCGTCAAACCTGGAAGTGCAAATATTAAAGCAGGAGTTTATCTGCCACATAAGAAAGCGCATACATAAAAGCAACAACAATTGAGTTGGGCACACACGAACATGGACAAAGCAAATAAGGAGCAGGCATGCAAGACTCTAAAATGCAAGAGAATGTCATGTTGCAAGACTCTAAAAGGACCGACTGAAGAGAGTCATATAGATGCATGCGTGTTAATTGGCTACAATCTTGATGGCATGCAACTTTGTAAACTTCTATTTAGAACAAACTTGGCAGCTAAATTAACAACCAAGAATACAGTCCCCATCCATATATCCAATATATGGTAGCTAGCTGCACTAACGAACAAGTCCACTCCAATTTGAGACGACGCAAATCATGTTTGGGAGCTATAGCTGCTAGTGGACACATGGGATTATACTGTCCCACCACAACCAACTTAATTTGGAAAAAGCAAACCAGTTTATTAGAACCAAGCTTCTACGGTTATACAACTGAATACCTATAAACTGGTTTATCTTGAACTGAACAGCAAATTTTACCTACAGCTAGAAAAGAAAACTCAATGATGCTTTCTTCTCGTTCTTTTTTATATCTATTACCGCCGCTTCCCTTTATAGGTAAATGAAGATCAGCTAGTCAGTTAGAATAGAGAGAGAGATCAGCAAGTCCTAAAGCCTTCCAACTCATGAGCGGGGGAATAATAATGCTTTTATATAAAATAAACAATCCAATATGTTGCCAACATGATAAAATAGAAGCAACCTGAGCAAAATTCAGTATTTGTTAAGTAGTAAAAATAAGCCACTAAGTATCAGATGTCAAGTGAGTTGACAATCAATCTGTGCATCCTAGACAACGCTGGTGAGGACAGTGATCATGAAGAGATACAAAATTTTGCAGCAGAGCATGACGGCGGCCTCAATCGACAGCTTGACGTATGCCCACACCTAGAGAAATTTTTTGTTTCAAATGTTAGAACCAAGGTCTCCTCCAACTCAGTAAAAACATTTGATAAGTAATTTGGATGCAAAGAAATTTTAATAACTAAACTAAATCCCTTTGGCAGCGGTACATACTCGATATGGGCCTTTGCATCTTGTCAGATTTTGGTGGATTCTTCCATTTTCTTCCTACGCGTTTGTGATGCACTCGGCGCAATCGGAAGACTGCTTGTGATGCGGACAGAACATATGAAAGCTTAGAAAATTCCTGCAAGCAAAAACAGAGATCAAATTCTTCCTTTCATTCATTTTTCTCGAAGTGAGTCTGAACTGCTAAGCAAATTCAAACTCCAGTAGCCAATCAACTTGAAAATAATCAATCATGGGTAGCTCTCACTTTTGTATATTGAGAGCAAGCTTCAATACAATTTTGATTTTCAAAACATAGAGAGTATGCTTTATTGTTCTCCTGATTTTACTTTAGAGACCGTCCAACTAACAAGCCATGTAATAAATTATCTAAAATGAACTAAAGATTACAAAATCATCTAAAGGACAATTAGGCTGTGACGCCCGGGTAATTAAGCTACAGTGAACCTCTGGTAATGATGCCACATCACCTCGGTTACTATTGATAAACTCACGTTGGTTCGAAACCGATTCAAATTCAAATTTGAAATCACGTCAAACGGTAAAGGTTTTCGGATGTTAAAACTAAAACGTTCCGAGTGTGTCGGATAATTCGAAAGTAATGTTGGTGGAGAAACTACACTTCTATAAAATATTTAGTTACGCTAAAATAATTCAAACAACATTTAGGAATATTTAATAAATATTTTTATTTAAAACAATAATTACAAACTAGATGAAATAATGATTGGACATTTTATTCCTGTTGGGTTTGTTAAGCTACTAATTTAGAAATGGATTTTATAATTTCCTAAGTCTAATTAAAATCAAAACAATTAAAACAGAGCTGTAATTAAACAAGTTAAAGCAAAAAACAAAAAACAAAGAGAGCCCCCCCCCCCCACCCACAGGCCCAACTGGGCCTCGGCCCAGCTGGCCGGCCCAGCTTCCCCCTCCCTGGCCTATATGGCCACATCCCCCCAAACCCTAACCCGACCCACTCCCCCACTCCCCAATCTCTCTCTCCCTCCCCTCGTTTTGGATCGGGGCGGCGCCCCCGACCCCGACGCCCGACCCGCCCGCCGCCCCGGAGCCCCGCCGGCCGGCTTCCCCCGGTCCGGCCATCGCCGCCTCGCCTCGCCGCCTCGTCGTCGCACCACCGCATCCACGCCGGCCTCCTCTCCCGAACCCCCATGTGAGCCGCCCCGCCGCGCTCTCACCTGCTCACGCCTCGCTCTCGCGCGCGTGCGCGCTCGCCGACGCGCCCACGCGCACACGCGCCCCCATCCGCGCCCCCGCTGCCCATGGCCTCGGCCTTGCCCCGTGCCTGCTGCACGCTCGCCGCCGTCCGCCGCTTACTTGTCCGACTCCGGCCGCCGCCACTCGCCGCGACCACGGCTGCCGCCGTTGCGGCCGGCCAGCCCCGCCGCGACCCGCTGCTACTGCTGGCCCGGCCGTCGCATGCCGTGCGCGCGTGCGTGCAGTGTGTGTGCGTGCTGTGTGTTTGGTGTGTGCACTGTAGCGCCCGCTAGCTTTTGCGAAATCACAGTGATCAACCCTAAGTACAGCCCCTAAACAACGGCTAAACGAAAGTTAAAATGAGTAAATTTCATATGGGTAGGTAGTACACTTGACATGGTACAAAACATTCCATTGGACCAGTTTCAGATAATGCGTGGATTAATTCCTACGAAAATCACAAAAGTCTAATTTCTGTTAAGTGAAAGCCGGAAAACAGCTTTATTTTCATAGCTATTTTAGAGCTGTTGATGATCAAGCTAACGAACTCTAATATGGATAAAAGTGATACTAACATGTAGATCGTAGAAAAATGCTCACAATTGATATAAGGCACAAAATCGTAGGATGTACAGAACAATAGCAATAGCCTCCGGAAAACGGCTAAGTGATGTTTAAAAATGACGAAGTTTCAGATTTAGAAAAATTTCAGGGATTTTTTCGGTTATTGCTAAAACTTTAGAAAATCATAGAAAATAATTCGTAGCTCCGATCGAAAAACTTTCAACATGAAAGTTGATCAGAAAAATCCTACGGTTCCGAATACGCAGTCCGTTAGTCTGCCACGTGCTCCTAGCATAGCAAACATGGAACTTTTCCTTTCGTTTCATCTGTCCGGTAAAAGCCAGAGACCCGGAAAATATCGTCAGATATTCTTCCGATCCGTCTGCGACGTGTAGCCCTGCGTTAGTGCATGCCTAGCTCTGCATATTGCCATGTCATGCATCGTGATGCATTTGTCTGCTTTATATTTATTGTTTCTCCCCCCTCTTCTCTCCGGTAGACCCCGAGACTGACGGGGCTGCCGGGTACGACTACGCCGTTGACGTTCAGCCTTTTGCCACAGAGCAGCAAGGCAAGCTCCTTGAGCATTCCGATATCGCCCATTTCTTTTCCTCACAGTCTTGCATTAGATTTTGCTACTGTATTAGTTAGCTCCTATTCTGATGCATAGCCTGTTTTTGATAAACTGCTACTATACCTGCAATCATATCAACTGCTTAGTATAGGTTGATCAGTGAATCCCTAGTGACCCCCTTAGTCCCAGTTGCCCCTGCTTCTTCATCGACGACTCGAAGACTCGGTCAACCGACCGACAAGCCAGGCCCCTCACATCACCGCACACCCCTTTGTTGTACGATTCTGCAGAGCTACTATCGAGTACCGAGGGTGACACCTCGTGAAGTACTCATGATGCTAACTCTGTAGTGCAGCTAGTCGGTCGTGGTTATCGAGGGTGATTCCTTCTTCACCACTCCCGACGACGACTCTGTCGTGCAACCCCTCAAGTGTGGGACCCTCGAGGGTGATTCCTCTAAGTCCACCTTGACGGTTTCATCGAGCGGGGCCCCTCGAGGGTGATTCCTCAGGTTCCCGCCTTGATGTTTTAAACACAGAGTTACTTTAACTTGACATTGTTTACATGTGAAAGACGGGACTGGAGGGACAGACGGTACCACCCTGGTTGAGGTGGACCTGAGTTCCTAACAGTCTTGAGACGGGTCGGCCCCAAGGGTACTCGTGTGTGAGATGTGGTGGGATGCGCCGGTAAGGCATCCAAAAGGTTATGTTGAGGTGTGGACGGGCAGGAGAGGCCCTTGCCACACATTCTCGAGTCGGGGTGACGGGACCGCACTTTATGGGTCGCGCTTGCCCCGCATTAATAAAATGCTAATGGGTTGGGTACTTGATCTGAGTTAGGTCGTTGGCCTTAATACGCACTAACCTTCACGTGGGAGAAGTTATGGGTACTCAGCGTCGTTGTATCAGCCGAAGCTCTTCGGACGTCAGCAATGGAGCGGCGCGTGCCGGATTGGACTGGACGGTACAGCTCTTGGACTGGAGTGTGCTAGGTCTGCTTCCGGCCGCGTTCGCATCGTGCAGGAGTGCAAGGGCAAGTGGGCCCACGAACCTGCGCGCTTAGGATTTAGACCGGCGGGCTGGCCTCTTCGTTGAGCCTAGGTGGGGCGACGACGTGCTGATATCCCGAGGCCGGGCATGACCCAGGAAAGTGTGTCCGGCCGGAGGTGATTCAGGTGTGTTGGGGAATATGTGGTGCACCCCTACAGGGATGAATAATCTATTCGAATAGCCGTGTCCACGGTAACAGGACGACTTGGAGTTGTGCCTTGACCTTATACAACTATAATTGTGATTTAAATTGAAATGAATTGTGGCTCCGAGATTGCTTCCTCGCAGGGAGTCGAGGAAGAATTTCTGGGCGTGGTTACTTAATTAAAATTGCTACAATAATATGACTATATGTGAGATACCAATCTGCACTCTTCTAATGCTGCAAGATGATGAAGATGCTAGTCTTCGATAGGACTAGGTTTTCCCCCTATTCTTGCTTTCTGCAGTCAGCCCAGATATCACCCCTTTCCTTGATAATGATGCATACTTAACATAGTTCTGATGTCAGTCTTGCGAGTACTTTGGATGAGTACTCACCGCTGCTTTGCTTTCTCTTTCCCCCTCGATACGATTACCGCGTTCAGACGTTGGAGCCCAGGAGATGGAGTACGCCGGAGACGACTACTACACCACCGCTGGAGCCTACTACTACGTGGAGAGTGCCGACGCTCAGGAGTAGTTAGGAGGTTCCCAGGCAGGAGGCCTCGCCTCTTTCGATCCGCTGCTTATGTTTGTGGTAGCCTTCTTAAGGCAAAACTTGTTTAACTTATGTCTGTACTCAGATATTATTTGCTTCCGCCGACTTGTGCTTGTCGAGCTTTGTATTCGAGCCCTCGAGGCCCCTGGCTTGTAATATGAAGCTGTATGACTTTAATTTGTGTCTAGTGTTGTGTTGTGATATCAATCAGTGAGTCCCTAATCTTGGTCGTACGCATTGTGTGTATGATTAGTGTACGGTCGAGAACGGGGGCGTCACATAGGCCTGCAATAAATTCCCCATTGCAATATTCTAGTGCAAGAAAATAGATGGTTCAAAGAAGTTGAATACAAACAGGATAGAATAAACCATAACATCAAAACTAAAATGTGGGAACAAAGGTGGCTGGGTGAGAAATAGGATTCACTTTTTTCTTTATCAAACTCTTCCACATGATTCTTTCTCTTTTATTCTCTCTCAGATCTGGAAAACAATAAATTGAGAAACTGGAATCCCCATTGGATGATTTTTGTGCTAGAAGATAGACCATTCAAAGAAGTTCAATACAAACATGAAACATGGATAGAATAAACCATAACATCAAAACTAAAATGTGGGAACAAACATGGTTGTGTGAGAAAGAGGATTCACCTTGTTCTTCTTTTCTATCTCAAATCTGGAAAATCATAAATTAAGAAACTGAAATCAGAATCATCATAGAACTGTGGTAAAAACTGGGGGAGGAAGATGGGGAGGCCGCAGATGGGCAACCTAGATTGGGGACGGTGTCGGAAGTGATAGCCAGCGTGATGTGAGCACCGCCTAGAGTTCTGGCTTCGCCGCTCCTTCCCCCCATCGCCGTCCTGCTGTGCTCCTCCATGCCCAGCACGAAGACCATGTCCCCCTGCTCTCTCATGGCGGCGGCCTGCGTCAGATCTGAAACAACAACTCCTAGCAGCAGAGGAGAAAGAACATGGGGGTGTTGTCCTGCAGGAAGAGAGATAGTAGAGGCGAGGAGGAGAGGGGTGAGGGAGAGGAAGAGACGTGGTGGTGGTGGAGAGCATTGGCGGAGGGGACGCGGGGAGCAGCGTGGCCGGCGGCGTGCGGGGCTAGGGTTTGGAGGGAGGAGAGAGCTGAGGCGGGAGGAGAGAGCTGAGGCGGCAGGAAGAGGAGAGTGGCGGCTAGGTCTTCTCCACAGGAGCGGCTGGCTTTTATACGCCTATGCGTGAAATGACAAAAATGCCCCCGGCGAGGCACCGAATTAACACGCGGTGGCACGAGCACTATTCGTAGCGATTTATAGAGGGACGTGGAGGCAACGGTTGCGCCTAGCAGTTCAGCCACATTTATATGTTCAATTCGTCATACTTCCAATTGTACAAGTCATTTTATAACTAACATTGGTAGCACGCAAGGCCGTATTGCTGTGTGGCTTGCCTCTGGCCCAGAGGGCGTCTTGAACATAGACGAGATTGTAATCCTTAAACTGTTTGTGTAATAGAGTAATTATTCGCAAAAGAAAAGTTATGTGATGCAAGATACGACCTCGAGGAATGTGGAACTGTCTCTTTCAACTTTACGTTGTTAGTGTGTCCTTGAACTTAAGTGGGTAGTGTTATAGCCGTAGGTGTACTTACCATTGCACCAAAGGATAGTTCTCAATACGAAAATGTTGTGCAGAACCATGGTGTAGCCGCACCTACGCTCGGAGCCAGACATCTGTTGGGCCCCTTCCCGGAGATTTGTGCATGACGGCCATGATACAATGTGGCGGGAATGCTAATAAGGTCCAGATCCTCATGGGAGGTGTGCTACATCGAAGGGTGCTGACCATAGGTTCGGCTGAACCATGGTCCTAAAACTCCTCCCTCTTCTCAATATCAGCTTGTTCACACTGATCAATTTCTGGTTCATGCATCAATTGGCAACACTGTTGGGTTTACGGCTCATTCACGTTTCATGAACGTCAGCGCTTAATTGGCAGGCCCATTTTGACTACTCACCGTCACATGTGAGGAATCAGGAGTCATGCATGACCTACTCGGCTACTCGTCATGTAGGCGGATGTTTACGTCAAGCTTGGGACTGGGAGGCCTATGACTGTCCCGTGCCCATCTGCCAGCATACCATGGTTTTAGGCTGGATTTCAGGCCTTTTGCCTGTTGGAAACGGTGTCACGTTCTAACCTGCTGCTGATTGATCGACTAGTTAAATCTATCTACGCATCCCAAGCTTGACGTAAACATCCGTCTACATGAACTGCTTTTTCTTGTAGGCTACTGTGCAAAGTCGATACCTTCAACTGTCGATCAGGGTGGAGACTTGTTGGGACGTCGGTTACAGACTGAAAACTTGGATCTGCAAGCACAAGTCCAACGATTACGTGCAAAAGCATCAGCACTGTATCACGCCCTTGAGTTGCGTACCCGAGATGCTGCTGCCAACATCAAGTCTTGTCCATGCACTACCAAGGATCGAGTACGCTACAGCATCAGATTCGCTCCACCCGGTGACCGGCTGAATTTGCGTTAGAATCTACGAATAATTAGCACACCCTATGGACCGATATCGATAATGGTATCATGCGTGCGAAGGCCTTGTCCTATACAGCTATCAGCACTGCCTTGTTCTTACTATACCCAGAGCATGCCAGACCGGTGGAAAGGTGACGCCGCACCCCGCCGGTGCGTGCGGCGTACGTACCTGTGGCATCTTGGAACAGCCCGACAAGGAGCTGAAATTCCCCGTCGATTGATCAATCGTCGTCTCTCTTCCTGAGCATCAGGATCGTTTTGATTTGCTTGTTCCTCCACGGACGGTAGGAATCAAAAGCTTGTCTGCTTTCATTCTTTCCAGGATTATATTCGTTCCCCTGGCAGGGCAGTATTTATATTTGCACACACTTAACTTCCGGAAACCAGCGAATTAATCGTCAGCTCGGTGTACCACGTACATGGTGCTGAATCGTGACTCTTGACCATCAAACGAGCTAATCTTTTCTCTGAGCACGCGGAATGTGTCGTTCTTAATTACGTAGGTGACATTGTGATGTGCTTCGTTGAAACATGAATTTATAGCTTTGAGACGAAACTGGATCACCTCACCTCTAGGGGAACGACCGTCATTTCACTGCATCAGTTGTGTGTTTTTTCCTGGAGGGAACACTAGATCAGTCATGTTGACAGGCGGTTGCAACCCTTGGAATTATTCATGGAATATCCTATTCGACGCATTTTGCGTCAAAATGTTGTACATTCGCACAGCGGACCGTCGATAGATCGAGCAATTAGGCCAGGCCATTTGGGATGTACAAATAGCGAGTTTCAGGAAAGTTGTGGCAGCTTCCTTTCTAGTTTACCGGTTTTTGAACCTTCTAGAAGGTTTTTGAAGTGGCTTTTCCTTTTTTTTTGTTTCTTTTTTCCTTTTTCACTTTCATTTTCTCTTTTTTCTAGTTTTCTATTTTTTGTTTCCTTTCAGACAATTATTAAAAAAAATTGATTGACAATTTTTTTTCGAAATTTTCCAAAATTTGTTCGCATTATTCAATTTGGATTGCATTTCCACAAAAATAATAACTCAAATTTATTCTCATTTTTTAAAAACAAATCATGTTTTTTCAAATATTATCTTGAATTTCAAAAATTGTGACTGATTTTCGAATTAGTTCAAAAATTAAAAATGTTTGTGTTCTCAAAAAATGTATGGGAATTTCAAACAAATCATGTTTTGAACAATTGATTTGACTTTCAGAAAATGTTCCTGTTTTAAATTTTGGTTCAGTAATTCAAAAAATGTTCTTTTTTGAAAAGTTGTTCTTTTTTGAAAAGTGTTCACATTCAGAACAATGTTTCCAATGTTTGAAAGAAACTGAATTCCAAAAAATGTTCAGGTATTTCACAAGTTTTTTGGTTTTAGAAAATTGTTCTCAATTTCTGTCGCTATAATAATGACGCGCTATAGTACAATGGCGTGCCACTATAGTGCTTCGGGTCTAGTTTTTACCTTTTCCTCACAGTTCGATGGGTCTGATTCACTATAGTCATGTGCGTCGTGTCTGGTTCACAGGCTCAACGCGTGGTCTCATGCTCGCTAGCACCCGCTCGGATTGTCATTGGGTCGGCACAGTAGAGGGCGCCATGTGCAAAGGGGCGGTTGTCTGCCGTAACGAGCGGCACATAGGAGGTCCCATAATTCAATGACTCAGACTGTGTTTCTTGGGTCGGCAATGAGGCCTTATCAACAAGGTGCGGCCCATAGCACGGGTCCGAAGCTTATGTGATTTGTCGTGAATTGTGGCCCATTAAGAAAATGTGTTTTTTTTGTTAATTTTTTTTTGCATGTAGTTGGTTGGGCCTTCTCAGCCTCACATTTGTTGCATGGGGGCCATGGAAGGCAATTTTACCCATGACCGACCTTTATGACAGGGCATGTGCACATTTATGTTCCATAGGCAGCACCCGAACCTTGCCTGATTAATCGTAAACTTTGTTTTCACGGACATCTACATACCAAACCTGACAAGTTGTCTTGTGAATAATATTGGTACACTCCATTTGTGTGATGCGATGTGTGCATGTGCATGAAATGCTTTATTTAAACTATTGAAGGCATTATTGTTTGATTATATCATAAAACCGAGTTCAATTTTGTATTTCAGTGTTGATCAAATTAGTGTTTATCAAATAAAATCATTTTTGACACAATCACATTAACATGAACAAGTAAATCAGGCCTAACATATTAGAGTATGTATGTCCCGGTTGCAACATATGAAAAAATATCAAATTATTATTAAACACTTAACAGTGGGCCTCATTTGTTGTTATTTGCTGGTATATAAGGTCATTAAGGAGACAACACATGTAGGAACAGGTGTGCATAGGGTTCCTACTGGTGGTTCTCTAGCATGTTTTTATGTTGCATGGATAGATGGACATAAACAACGAGGGAAGGATGGCATGCAAAAAGGAGGTTAGACTAAGGTGGAGAGCAAAATAGGGAATGGGGATTATTATGTTCTTTTCAAGTAGGAGAGATGGGGCATAATATAAAAACAAAGGTGGATAATTATAGGGAAGAAGGAAGTGGGAGGGAGGGCCAAACGAAGGAGAAGAGCGAAACAAGGAATGAGAAGAGTAACATTCTTTTCAAAAAGGGGAGGTAGGAGAGATGCATGGGCTAGACAATCCCATTTGCGGGAACATGGGCGGATGATTAATGTATTTTTACACTCATCACACCGTTGTTTAAACCGGTTTATTTCATAAAATTTGAGATATTACCTTCGATATTGTCACTAATGACTAATGAATGCACGAGATTGCAAAATACCCCCTTTGTTTTGTTTACATATGGAAAAGGGATATATACAGTGAAAATCAATCATATGCCTACATGGAAAGGATCAAAATGAAGATAGAACAAATAAAGTGGGAGGCGCACCAATCTATCCAGAGAACAACACGACATCTCATATGAGCGCAATCACTCGTACTAGCATTTGTACCAGGTGCCAACATCACCGCGGCGTCCACCCCAACAACTTTTATAATGGGAATCATACCTGATTCATGAAAGCAGAAGCCAGAACCTTCATCTCCGCATCAGAAGCCATTCACAAACTCTAGCCGCCGCAATTTCCCATCTCATCTAGATAGCCACCACCATCATAACCACCATAGCAATCCACGTCCAAGTTAGCCATAATTGTAATCATGTATCAGATCCCGCAACCATTTTAAGACATATTATCAATAAAACTTTCATCTTGATGTCTTTTTCGATGATCTCTTCATGCGATCCAATTGGCATGTGTGAGTAATTCGGTGAGACAATGGGTTGAGGCATAGCCTTGCAACCCAATGTGTTTGTGTGAGGTATCGATGGAATGACTATGAGTGAACCTCACGTATGTGTGAAATAAAATTACATCGTAGTTGTCTCTTGTCTCTCTTGCGTTTTTCGTCCCTACAGGTACCCAGTATCATGGAGTTTGAGCCACAAGAAGGCTAGGAGCACGGGGAACATGAAGCGCTATTCTGAACACCTGTGAAATAAGGGTTTTGTACGGCAGTGTGGATCCAATTTCTAAGGATACATGAGGTGTGGTCATTAAACGCCCAATGCTTTTGTCTAATTTATCTTAATTACCAAGGCAACCCCACACGGTGGATAGGGCCTACGGTTAGACAACTAACTCTTGATGCAGGACGTGTTCTGGTCAAGGCGTAATTTGAAAATACCCCCACTTCGAGTCGTTGCAAGCACATCTTAACTGTTATCTTCTAGAGCACAAATTAAGCTCATGATGATCCCGATGTCAAACATATGGTTGTAAGAATCAAGTCCTCATGTCCTTGCCTGTTTTTATCATAAGTGTTAAGGTAGCAATAGTGATTATGATCCGTTCTAAAAAATGGAAATTAATGCTCTTGCAAAATCTTGGTAGAAACCCTTGTCACAAGTGCACAACCTCTCGTGGGTTCGATAACTTAGGGTCACATCTTGGGGAAAGAGGTTGGGAACCTTTCTACTATGCGTTACCGCATCACCAAAGGAACTAATCAAACCTTTTTCTAGAAACGTTGCCGGGGAGAATTGTGTTGCTAGTCATTGAGTTAAAGATTTTGTTAGATTCTTTACTTTAGTTTGTCTTCTTGTTCCAGTTTTATTTTTGTTTCTAGCGTTGTCACCGAAAACCCAAAATAATTAGTATGCCTCATAACCATGGAGACTTTGCTTCCCCAAGCAATAGTTTTATGCGTGAACCAATTACATAACCTGATGGTGTTGTCGAGCAATATGAGAATAAGCCAAATTTAGTATTTATGGTTCAAAAAAACAATGTGGAGGCTCTCCTATAGAAAATGCCGATATGCATTTGCATATTTTTCTGAGTTGTGTAACATGACACACATCAAACACTATGAACCTGACAATTTGAAGTTGCATTCATTTCCTTCCTCTCTAAGGTGAAAAGCTAAATAATGGATTCTAGCTTTTCCTAGAGGTAATAGAACTTCATGGAGTGAATGGTGCAATTAATTTTTTGTCTAAGTTTTATCCTCGTGCAATGATACGTCTCCGTCGTATCTATAATTTTTGATTGTTTCATGCCAATATTATACAACTTTCACATATTTTTGGCAACATTTTATATGATTTATTGGACTAACATATTGATCCAGTGCCCTGTGCCAGTTTCTGTTTGTTGCATGTTTTTTGTTTCACAGAATATCCATATCAAACGAAGTCCAAACGCGATAAAAATTTACGGAGATTTTTTTTGGAATATTTGTGAATTTTGAGAAGTGGAATCAACGCAAACGGAGGCCCACAACCCCCACGATATATCAGGGCGCGCCCCAGGGGCCCAAACGCGTGGTGGTGTCTTGTGGCCACCTCGTAAGTCGGTTGGAGCTCTCCTTCGGGCGCAAGGAAGCTAATTTTTGGATAAAAATCCCCTCAAAATTTCAGCCCGATCGGAGTTACGGATCTCCGGGAATATAAGAAACGGTTTTCGGCTAGAAAACAGGAACGTGAAACAGAAGAGAACAGAGAGGGAGATCTAATCTAGGAGGGGCTCCTGCCCCTCCGCCGCCATGGAGGCCATGGACCAGAGGGTTAACTCTCCTCCCATCTAGGGGGGAGGCCAAGGAAGAAGAAGAAGGAGGGGGCTCTCTCCCCCTCTCTCCCGATGGCGCCGGAACGCCGCCGGGGCAATCATCGTGACGGCGATCTACACCAACAACTTCGCCGCCGTCAACACCAACTCTCTCCCCCTCTATGAAGCGGTGTAACACCTCTCTTCCCCACTGTAATCTCTACTTAAACATGGTGCTCAACTCCATATATTATTTCCCAATGATATTTGGCTATCCTATGATGTTTGAGTAGATCCGTTTTGTCCTATGGGCTAATTGATGATCGTGGTTGGTATGAGTGTATATTTTATTATGGTGCTATCCTACGGTGCCCTCCGTCTCGCACAAATGTGAGGGATCCTTGTTGTAGGGTGTTGCAATGTGTTCATGATTTGCCTATGGTGGGTGGTGTGAGTGACAGAATACACAGACCCGAGTAGGTGGGTTGTTGCATATGGGAGTAAAGAGGACTTGATACTTAATGCTATGATTGGGTTTTACCTTAATGATCTTTGGTAGTTGCGGATGCTTGCTAGAGTTCCAATCATAAGTGCATATGATCCAAGTACGGAAAGTATGTTAGCTCATGCCTCTCCCTCATAAAATTGTAAGAATGATTACCGGTCTAGTTATCAATTGCCTAGGGACAAATAACCTTCTTGTTTGACAAAAGCTTCTACTAAGTTATTTACTTTTTTTGTTATTTTATTAAAACATCACCTAACTTTTATTTCCACGTTCTTTATTATCTTGCAAAGTACTTCTAGTTTTATTCCCGCAAAGTAGTTTCATACTTGTTTTAGGTAAAGCAAGCATTAGCGTGCGTAGAGTTGTATCGCTGGTCGATAGAACTTGACGGAATATTTGTTCTACCTTTAGCTCCTCGTTGGGTTCAACACTCTTACTTATCGAAAAAGGCTACAAACGATCCCCTACACTTGTGGGTTATCAAGACCTTTTTCTAGCGCCGTTGAAGGGGAGCAATAGCGTGGGGTGAATATTCTCGTGTGTGCTTGTTTGCTTTATCACTAAGTAGTTTTTATTTTTGTGCTCTTGTTTTCTATCTTTAGATATGGGTAGGAAACCCAAAATACCAAAAAAAACAGTTGTACTTGCTGCTCCAAAAGTTGAGGAACTACTAGTGTTCCATACTACCGAAGAATATTATTTGGATCATCTTCGATCCATTTGTGCTCGTGCTAAAAACCCAACTAGCTTAGTTGAGGGAAAATCATTAAATGAGCTTGCTTATTATGTGCGACACCGCATATCTCAAAAAGGGAAACTCTTGTGGCATCAAATCAATACTTTGTGTTGCTATGCTTGGAATTTATGTGAATTACATGATTTTACTTGTTGTTCTGAAGAAACTAAAAAACACCTTCCCTACCAATGTGTATTTAATGATAATGAAATACTATCTTCTTATGCCAAGGAAGCCTATTGTTATTTTGATGTTGAACAAATTGAAGAATTTGTTGCTTTTAAGGGTGCTTATGAAATTGCTTCTTTGATTGAAAAGTGTGATGCTACTCTTTACAAGTCTGAAAATTTTGCCGTACTCAAATATTGCTATGAAAACTATGCTTCTAATGCTTATGTTAAAGAATTTATTGAAAGAATGACTGCTGCCTTGGAAGGGACTAATATTTTGCAGGAGTCTATGGAAGAAGAAATTGCTGAAATTGTGAGCTCATTAGATGAAAAAGATGATGAGGAGAGCGAAGAACAAAAGGAGGGAGAGCGGATTAGCTACTCGTGCCCACCTTCTAATGAGAGTAACTCTTCAAATCATACATTGTTTAATTTACCTTCGTACATACCGAAGGATGAATGCTATGATGAATGCTATGATGATTGCTATAATCCCTTGGATTCATTTGAAATATCCCTTTTTGATGAACTTGATGCTTGCTATGCTTGTGGCCAGGATGCCAATATGAATTATGCTTATGAAGATGAACTTGCTATAGTTCCTTATGTTAAGCATGAAATTGTTGCTATTGCACCCACACATGATAGTCCTATTATCTTTTTGAATTCTCCCAACTACACTATATCAGAGAAGTTTGCACTTATTAAGGATTATATTGATGGGTTGCGTTTTGCTACTACACATGATGATTTTGATGAATATAATATGCATGTGCTTGCTGCTCCTACTTGCAATTATTATGAGAGAGGAACTACATCTTCACCTCTCTATGTTTCCAATACTATAAAATTGCAAGAAACTGTTTATACTATGCATTGGCCTTTACTTAATGTGCATGAATTGTTCTTGTATGACATGCCGATGCATAGGAAGAGAGTTAGACTTCGTTGTCACATGATATATATGTTGGGGAACGTTGCATGGGAAACAAAAATTTTCCTACGCACACGCAAGATCTATCCATGGTGATGAGCATCTACGAGAGGGAGAGTGAATCTACATACCCTTGTAGATCGCTAAGCGGAAGCGTTAATAAACGCGGTTGATGTAGTCGAACGTCTTCGCGATCCAAATCGCCGAGCGTCCCGCGATCCAATCACGATCCTTCCGATCTAGTGCCGAACGGACGGCACCTCCGCGTTCAACACACGTACGGCTTGATGACGCCTTCACCTCCTCGATCCAGCGAGCGATGGTGAAGTAGTGGTTGAGTTCCAGCAGCACGACGGCGTGGTGATGGTGGTGAGGAACAATCTCTGCAGGGCTTCGCCAAGCGCTACGGAGATTATGACGGAGGAACTAGAGGGCTAGGGTTGCCGGCACACGGCTTGGGAAATCCTGATGTGTCCCGTGTGCTAGCCCTGCCCCTCTATTTATATGTTGAGCCTTGGGGTCTAAACTTGGAGTAAAAGCCTCCTCCGGGTCGGTTTTGCCCGCACAAGGTCGGTTTGGCCCGCAGGGAAAGAGTCCAACTCGGATCCCTGCCGAACCGTGCACAGCCGCGCACAAGCGGTAGTACCGCTTCACACAAGCGGTAGTACCGCTTGGGCGGTAGTACCGCTTCACACAAGCGGTAGTACCGCTCGGCGGTAGTACCGCTTCACCAAGCGGTAGTACCGCTTACGCGGCAGCAAAACTACTTTTGCACTTTCCAATACCTCGTGGGCTTTATCCCTTTGGCTCATATAAAGTGTTGCTGCACCCGAACACTTCGGTAAACATCCGGAACCCATTCCGGTGAACTCTGGAACTCTTCCGGAGATCGAAACACTATTATCACATATATCAATCTTTACCTCCGGACTCTTCCGGAGATCCTCGTCATGTCCGGGATCTTATCCGGGACTCCGAACAACTTTCGGTCACCAACATAATAACTCAATTATACTAATCGTCACCAAACGTTAAGTGTGTAGACCCTGCGGGTTCGAGAACTATGTAGACATGACCGAGACACTTCTACGATCAATAACCAATAGCGGGACCTGGATGCCCATATTGGCTCCTACATATTCTACGAAGATCTTTATCGGTCGAACCTCTATGTCAAGGATTCAGTTAATCCCGTATGCTGTTCCCTTTGTTCTTCGGTATGTTACTTGCCCGAGATTCGATCGTCGGTATCACTATACCTAGTTCAATCTCGTTACCGGCAAGTCTCTTTACTCGTTCCGTAATACAAGATCTCGTGGCTAACACTTTAGTCACATTGCTTGCAAGGCTCATTGTGATGTTGTATTACCGAGTGGGCCCTGAGATACCTCTCCGTCATACGGAGTAACAAATCCCAGTCTTGATCCATGCCAACCCAACAGACACCCTCGGAGATACCTGTAGAGCACCTTTATAGTCACCCAGTTACGTTGCGACGTTTGATACACACAAGGTATTCCTCCGGTGTCAGTGAGTTGCATGATCTCATGGTCAAAGGAACAGATACTTGACATGCAGAAAACAATAGCAATAAACTGACACGATCAAATGCTACGTTTACAGTTTGGGTCTTGTCCATCACATCATTCTCCTAATGATGTGATCCCGTTATCAAATGACATCTCATGTCAATGGCTAGGAAACCTTAACCATCTTTGATCAACGAGCTAGTCAACTAGAGGCTTACTAGGGACACAGTGTTGTCTATGTACCCACACATGTATTTGAGTTTCCAATCAATACAATTATAGCATGGATAATAAACGATTATCATGAACAAGGAAATATAATAATAACCAATTTATTATTGCCTCTAGGGCATATTTCCAACAGTCTCCCACTTGCACTAGAGTCAATAATCTAGTTCACATCACTATGTGATTTACATTGTAATGAATCGAACACCCATGCAGTTCTGGTGTTGTTCATGTTTAGCCCTTGGAAGAGGTTTAGTCATCGGATCTGCAACATTTAGATCCGTGTGTACTTTGCAAATATTTATGTCGTCCTCCTTGATGTAATCGCGGATGGAATTGAAACGTCGCTTTATGTGTCTGGTCCTCTTGTGAAATCTTGGTTCCTTGGCTAGAGCAATGGCACCAGTATTATCACAAAACAGAGTCATTGGGTTAAGTGCACTAGGCACTACTCCAAGATCTGTCATGAACTCCTTCATCCAGACACCTTCCTTCGCCGCCTCCGAGGCTGCGATGTACTCCGCTTCGCATGTAGAATCAGCTACCACGCTTTGCTTGGAACTGCACCAGCTAACCGCACCCCCATTAAGAATAAATACGTATCCGGTTTGCGACTTAGAGTCATCCGGATCAGTGTCAAAGCTTGCATCGACGTAACCCTTTACGACGAGCTCTTGATCACCTCCATAAACGAGAAACATGTCCTTAGTCCTTTTCAGGTACTTCAGGATATTCTTGACCGCCGTCCAGTGTTCCATTCCTGGATCACCTTGAAACCTTCCGACCATACTTATGGCAAGGCTGACATCGGGTCTTGTGCACAACATTGCATACATGATAGAGCCTATGGCCGAAGCATAGGGGATGACACTCATCTTTTCTCTATCTTCTACAGTCACTGGGCATTGAGTCTTACTCAACTTCACACCTTGCAAAACAGGCAAGAACCCCTTCTTGGACTGATCCATTTTGAACTTCTTCAAAATCTTATCAAGGTATGTGCTTTGTGAAAGTCCTATTAAACGTCTCGATCTATCTCTATAGATCTTGATGCCTAATATGAAAGCAGCTTCTCCTAGGTCCTTTATTGAAAAACTCTTGTTCAAATATTCCTTTACGCTTTCCAGCATTTCTATATTGTTTCCAATCAGTAATATGTCATCCACATATAATATTAGAAACGCTATAGAGCTCCCACTCACTTTCTTGTAAATACAAGCTTCTCCGTAAACTTGTATAAACTCGAACGCTTTGATCACTTTATCAAAACGAAGATTCCAACTCCGAGATGCTTGCACCAGTCCATAAATGGATCGCTGGAGTTTGCAAACTTTGTCAGCATTCTCTGGATCGACAAAACCTTCTGGTTGCATCATATACAACTCTTCCTTAAGGTAACCGTTAAGGAACGCTGTTTTGACATCCATCTGCCAAATTTCATAATCGAAAAAGGCAGCTATTGCTAACATGATTCTGACGGACTTAAGCATCGCTACGGGTGAGAAGGTCTCATCGTAGTCAACTCCTTGAACTTGTGAAAAACCCTTTGCCACAAGTCGAGCTTTATAGACGGTGACATTACCGTCCGCGTCCGTCTTCCTCTTAAAGATCCATTTGTTCTGAATGGCCTTACGCCCTTCAGGTAATACTTCCAAAGTCCATACTTTGTTTTCATACATGGATCCCATCTCGGATTTCATGGCCTCTAACCACTTCTCGGAATCCGGGCTCATCATCGCTTCTCCATAGCTCGTAGGTTCATCGTTGTCTAACAACATGACTTCTAAGACAGGGTTGCCGTACCACTCAGGAGCAGTACGCGTCCTTGTCGACCTACGAGGTTCGATAGCAACTTGATCCAAAGCTTCATGATCATCATCATTAACTTCCTCTTCAGCTAATGTAGGCTCCACAGAAACAACTTTCTGCGCTGCGCTACTCTCAGGTTGAAGTAAAGGTTCAACAACCTCATCAAGTTCTATCTTCCTCCCACTCAATTCTTTCGAGAGAAACTCTTTCTCAAGAAATGCTCCGTTTTTAGCGACAAACACTTTGCCTTCGGATCTGAGATAGAAGGTATACCCAACTGTCTCTTTTGGGTATCCTATGAAGACGCATTTCTCCGCTTTGGGTTCCAGCTTTTCAGGCTGAAGCTTTTTGACATAAGCATCACATCCCCAAACTTTAAGAAACGACAGTTTTGGCTTCTTGCCAAACCAAAGTTCATATGGCGTCGTCTCAACGGATTTCGATGGTGCCCTATTTAAAGTGAATGTAGCTGTCTCTAATGCATAACCCCAAAATGATAGTGGCAAATCGGCAAGAGACATCATAGATCGCACCATATCTAATAAGGTTCGATTACGACGTTCGGACACACCATTACGCTGTGGTGTTCCAGGCGGTGTTAGTTGTGAAACAATTCCACATTGTCTTAAGTGACTGCCAAACTCATAACTCAGATATTCTCCTCCTCGATCAGATCGTAGGAATTTAATCTTCTTGTTACGATGATTCTCAACTTCACTCTGAAATTGTTTGAACTTTTCAAATGTTTCAGACTTGTGTTTCATTAAGTAAATATACCCATATCTACTTAAGTCATCAGTGAAGGTGAGAAAGTAATGATAACCACCGCGCGCCTCAATGCTCATCGGACCGCACACATCAGTATGTATGATTTCCAATAAGTCACTTGCCCGTTCCATTGTTCCAGAGAACGGCGTTTTAGTCATCTTGCCCATGAGGCATGGCTCACATGTGTCAAGTGATTCAAAATCAAGTGACTCCAAAAGTCCATCAGCATGGAGCTTCTTCATGCGTTTTACGCCAATATGACCTAAACGGCAGTGCCACAAGAAAGTGGTATTATCATTATCAATTCTACATCTTTTGGCATCAATGTTATGAACATGTGTATCATTACTATCGAGATTCAATAAGAATAAACCCCTCACATCGGGTGCATGACCATAAAAGATATTACTCATATAAATAGAACAACCATTATTCTCTGATTTAAATGAGTAACCGTCTCGCAATAAACAAGATCCAGATATAATGTTCATGCTTAACGCAGGCACCAAATAACACTTATTTAGGTTCATCACTAATCCCGACGGTAATCGAAGAGCGAGCGTGCCGACGGCGATCACATCAACCTTGGAACCATTTCCCACGCGCATCGTCACTTCGTCCTTTGCCAGCCTCCGTCTATTCCGCAGTTCCTGTTTTGAGTTGCAAATATGAGCAACCGCACCGGTATCAAATACCCAGGCACTACAACGAGAGTTGGTAAGGTACACATCAATAACATGTATATCATATATACCTTGTTTGTTGTTGGCCGCCTTCTTGTCAGCCAAATACTTGGGGTAATTCCGCTTCCAGTGTCCAGTTCCCTTGCAATGAAAACACACAGTTTCTGGTTTGGGTCCAGCCTTGGGTTTCTTCACGAGAGGAGCAACTGCTTCGCCACTCTGCTTGGAGTTACCCTTCTTACCCTTGCCATTTTTCTTGAAACTAGTGGTTTTATTGACCATCAACACTTGATGCTCCTTCTGAATTTCAGACTCAGCGGCTTTCAGCATCGCAAACAGCTCGGCGACTGACTTGTTCATCCCGTGCATGTTATAGTTCAACACGAAGCTCTTGTAGCTAGGTGGCAATGATTGAAGAACTCTGTCAGTGATAGCCTCTGGCGGAAGGGGCATCCCTAACTCAGCCAGACGGGTGGAGTACCCAGACATTCTGAGCACGTGATCACTGATAGACCCGTTCTCCTCCATCTTGCAAGCATAGAACTTATCGAAGATCTCATATCTCTCGATCCGGGCATTCTTCTGAAAGATAAACTTCAACTCCTGGAACATCTCATATGCTCCATGACGTTCAAAACGTCTTTGAAGTCCCGGTTCTAAGCCATACAACATTGCACATTGAACTATTGAGTAATCATCAGAACGAGCCTGCCAGGCGTTCACAACGTCTAGAGACTCAACTGGAGCGGGTGGATCACCAAGCGGTGCATCAAGGACATAAGCCTTCTGGGAAGCCGTAAGGATAATCCTTAGATTACGGGCCCAGTCCACAAAGTTACTTCCATCATCTTTCAACTTAGCTTTCTCTAGGAACGCATTAAAATTCAGGGGTGCTACTGCGCGAGCCATGATCTACAACATAAATATAGCAAAGACAACTTAGACTATTGTTCTTAGATAATGAGTTTAGTTAATCATATTTAAAAAACTCCCACTCAAATTGACATCCCTCCGATCATTCGAGTGTAACATGATCCAAATCCACCAACTCAAGTCCGATCATCACGTGAGTTGAGGTGGTTTCAATGGTGAACATCTTCATGTTGATCATATCTACTATATGACTCATGTTCGACCTTTCGGTCTCTTGTGTTCCGAGGCCATGTCTGTACATGCTAGGCTCGTCAAGTTTAACCCGAGTGTTCCGCACGTGCAACATGGCTTGCACCCGTTGTATGCGAACGTAGAGTCTATCACACCCGATCATCACGGCGTGTCTCGAAACGACGAACTTTCGCAACGGTGCACACTTGGGGAGAACACAATTTATCTTGAAATTTAAGTGAGGGATCACCTTATAATGCTACCGTCGTCCTAAGCAAAATAAGATGCATAAAAGGATTAACATCACATGCAAATCATAAGTGACATGATATGGCCATGAACTTGTGCTTTTGATCTCCATCTCCAAAGCACCGGCATGATCTCCATCGTCACCGGCATGACACCATGATCTCCATCATCTTGATCTCCATCAACGTGTCGCCATAAGGTTGTCGCGCCGACTGTTGCTTCCACGACTATTGCTAACGTTTAGCGATAAAGTAAAGCATTACATAGCGCTTAATGATTGACACGCAGGTCATACAATAATTAAAGACAACTCTATGGCTCCTGCCAGTTGCCGTACTCATCGACATGCAAGTCGTGATATTCTATACAAAACATGATCATCTCATACATCACATATATCTCATCATGTAATTGGCCATATCACATCACAACATACCCTGCAAAAACAAGTTAGACGTCCTCTAATTGTTGTTGCAAATTTTACGTGGCTGCTACGGGTTTGCAAGAACCGTTCTTACCTACGCAAAACCACAACGTGGTGTAGTGATTGCTTTTTGATCTTCTAAAAGAACCCTCTTCATTGAACCGATTCAACTAAAGTGAGAGAGACAGACACCCGCCAGTCACCTTTATGCAACAAGTGCACGTAGCGGTAAAACCAGTCTCGCGTAAGCGTACGCGTAATGTCGGTCCGGGCCGCTTCATCTCACAATACCGCTGAATCAAGTATCAACTAGTAACGGCAAGCAATATGTATACACCCACGCCCACAACTCGTTTGTGTTCTACTCGAGATCTCATCTACGCATAAACCTGGCTCTGATACCACTGTTGGGGAACGTTGCATGGGAAACAAAAATTTTCCTACGCACACGCAAGATCTATCCATGGTGATGAGCATCTACGAGAGGGAGAGTGAATCTACATACCCTTGTAGATCGCTAAGCGGAAGCGTTAATAAACGCGGTTGATGTAGTCGAACGTCTTCGCGATCCAAATCGCCGAGCGTCCCGCGATCCAATCACGATCCTTCCGATCTAGTGCCGAACGGACGGCACCTCCGCGTTCAACACACGTACGGCTTGATGACGCCTTCACCTCCTCGATCCAGCGAGCGATGGTGAAGTAGTGGTTGAGTTCCAGCAGCACGACGGCGTGGTGATGGTGGTGAGGAACAATCTCTGCAGGGCTTCGCCAAGCGCTACGGAGATTATGACGGAGGAACTAGAGGGCTAGGGTTGCCGGCACACGGCTTGGGAAATCCTGATGTGTCCCGTGTGCTAGCCCTGCCCCTCTATTTATATGTTGAGCCTTGGGGTCTAAACTTGGAGTAAAAGCCTCCTCCGGGTCGGTTTTGCCCGCACAAGGTCGGTTTGGCCCGCAGGGAAAGAGTCCAACTCGGATCCCTGCCGAACCGTGCACAGCCGCGCACAAGCGGTAGTACCGCTTCACACAAGCGGTAGTACCGCTTGGGCGGTAGTACCGCTTCACACAAGCGGTAGTACCGCTCGGCGGTAGTACCGCTTCACCAAGCGGTAGTACCGCTTACGCGGCAGCAAAACTACTTTTGCACTTTCCAATACCTCGTGGGCTTTATCCCTTTGGCTCATATAAAGTGTTGCTGCACCCGAACACTTCGGTAAACATCCGGAACCCATTCCGGTGAACTCTGGAACTCTTCCGGAGATCGAAACACTATTATCACATATATCAATCTTTACCTCCGGACTCTTCCGGAGATCCTCGTCATGTCCGGGATCTTATCCGGGACTCCGAACAACTTTCGGTCACCAACATAATAACTCAATTATACTAATCGTCACCAAACGTTAAGTGTGTAGACCCTGCGGGTTCGAGAACTATGTAGACATGACCGAGACACTTCTACGATCAATAACCAATAGCGGGACCTGGATGCCCATATTGGCTCCTACATATTCTACGAAGATCTTTATCGGTCGAACCTCTATGTCAAGGATTCAGTTAATCCCGTATGCTGTTCCCTTTGTTCTTCGGTATGTTACTTGCCCGAGATTCGATCGTCGGTATCACTATACCTAGTTCAATCTCGTTACCGGCAAGTCTCTTTACTCGTTCCGTAATACAAGATCTCGTGGCTAACACTTTAGTCACATTGCTTGCAAGGCTCATTGTGATGTTGTATTACCGAGTGGGCCCTGAGATACCTCTCCGTCATACGGAGTAACAAATCCCAGTCTTGATCCATGCCAACCCAACAGACACCCTCGGAGATACCTGTAGAGCACCTTTATAGTCACCCAGTTACGTTGCGACGTTTGATACACACAAGGTATTCCTCCGGTGTCAGTGAGTTGCATGATCTCATGGTCAAAGGAACAGATACTTGACATGCAGAAAACAATAGCAATAAACTGACACGATCAAATGCTACGTTTACAGTTTGGGTCTTGTCCATCACATCATTCTCCTAATGATGTGATCCCGTTATCAAATGACATCTCATGTCAATGGCTAGGAAACCTTAACCATCTTTGATCAACGAGCTAGTCAACTAGAGGCTTACTAGGGACACAGTGTTGTCTATGTACCCACACATGTATTTGAGTTTCCAATCAATACAATTATAGCATGGATAATAAACGATTATCATGAACAAGGAAATATAATAATAACCAATTTATTATTGCCTCTAGGGCATATTTCCAACAATATATCACTTTGTGCTCACTACTAAATTACAAATCATTGTTAATTAAAATTGGCTTTGATATACCTTGGGATCCGGGTGGATCCATTACTTGAGCACTTTATGCCTTGCTTAATGGCTTTAAAGAAAGCGCTGCCAGGGGGACAACCCGGAAGTTTTAGAGAGTCATTTTATTCTGTTTAGTGCTTTTATAAAGTTTAAAAACAAAAAAAATATAGAGGGGAACCTAAAACTTCACAAAAAGAAAGGTGAAAGTGAGAGAGATGATGAGCATCGTTGAAGTGGGGGCTAGCCTTGAACTTTGTTCATGCCCATGGAAACTTTGTGAATCTTGAATCACAAAAACTTTTCAACAAAAATAATTACCCCCTTGTACAAATCCATTGTATTATAAAAATAATGTGCCATGATTTGCCTTTAGGATGATTAGATTGCTTGTTGGTATGTGCGGTGTAAAAACAGAAACTTTGGCTGTAGTGCGTGAATTTTCATCTTTTACTGGAACGTCAAAAATTTCTGAAATTTTTACACAGTATTGCTGTACAGTTTTTTTTATTTATTCCTAATGTTTCAGAATTTTTGGAGTTCCAGAAGTATGGTCAAAGTTCAGATTACTACAGACTGTCCTGTTTAAGACAGATTCTGTTTTTGATGCATTGTTTTGCTTGTTTTGATGAAACTATCAATTTTATCGGTGATATAAGCCATGGAAAAGTTATAATACAGCAGGGATAATGCAAATATAAAATATGAATGGGTTTGCAATAGTACTTAAAGTAGGAATTTGCTTTATTATACTAACGGATCTCACCAGTCTTCTGTTAAGTTTTGTGTGGATGAAGTGTTCGAACATCGAGGAGGTCTCGATATGAGGAGAACGAGGAGAGGAAATAGTTCAAGCTTGGGGATTCCCAAGGCACCCCAAGTAAATATCCAAGGAGACTCAAGCGTTTAAGCTTGGGGATGCCCTGGAAGGCATCCTGTCTTTCTTCAACAAGTATCGGTATGTTTTCGTTTTCGTTTTGTTCATGTGATATGTGTAAATCTTGGAGCGTCTTTTGTGTTTAGTTTTCACTTTTCTTTTATGCACCATGCTGGTATGAGATAGTCCATGGTTGATTTATAGAATGCTCATTGTACTTCACTTATATCTTTTGAGTATGGCTTTATAGAATGCTTCATGTGCTTCACTTATATCATTTGAAGTTTGGATTGCCTGTTTCTCTTCACATAGAAAACCGTTATTCATAGAATGCTCTTTTGCTTAACTTATATTTATTAGGGCATGGTATTTTGTACAAAGAATTAAACTCTCTTGCTTCACTTATATCTATTTAGGGATTCAACAGGAATTGGTCATTTGCATGGTTAGTCATAAAATCCTACATAAAACTTATGGATCACTGAATATGATATGTTTGATTCCTTGCAATAGTTTTGCGATATAGAGATGATAATATGTGGGAGGTACTAGTGGATGATCATGTTTAGTAAGATATTAGTGTTAAGGTTTGTGATTCCCGAAACATGCACGTATAGTCTCCTGTTATGCCAGGAAGTTGCAGCACAATTTCCTTGATTGTTTATCTTTGTGTGAAGGTCGGGGGTGCGCGATGGTTAACTCCTACCAACCTCCCCCCTAGGAGCATGCGTAGTAATACTTTGCTTTGAGGGCTAATAAAATTTTGCAATAAGTATGTGAGTTCTTTATGACTAATGTGAGTCCATGGATTATACGCACTCTTACCTTTCCGCAATTTGCTAGCCTCTACGGTACCGTGCATTGCCCTTTCTCACCTCGAGAGTCGGTGCAAACTTCGTCGGTGCATCCAAACCCCGTGATATGATACGCTCTATCACACATAAGCCTTATTATATCTTCCTCAAAATAGCCACCATACCTACCTATTATGGCATTTCCATAGCCATTCTGAGATATATTGCCATGCAACTTCCACCGCTTCCGTTTTCGTGACTTGAGCATTCGTTGTCATATTGCATTACATGATCGTAAGATAGCTAGCATGATGTTTCCATGGCTTGTCCGTTTTTTGATATCTTTCCTACGCTAGATCATTGCATTCATATAGAGTTATACTTTGTTCTACTATCGTTGTAATATTGAGTTGTAAGTAAATAGAAGTGTGATGATCATCATTATTCATTATGAGAGCATGTCCCAGTGATGAAAGGATGATGGAAACTATGATTCCCCCACAAGTCGGGATGAGGCTCTGAACAAGAAAAAAAAGAAAAAGGAAAAATAGAAAAAAAGAAAAAAAGAAAAAAAGGAAGAAAAAGAAAGAAAGAAAAAGGGGCATGCTAATTCCACACGTGTGCTTCAAAGTAGCACCATGTTTTTCATATAGAGAGTCTCCTATGTTGTCACTTTCATATACTAGTGGGAATTTTTCATTATAGAGTTAGATGCACACCCACTTAGTTTTCATATTGAGCTTTCATACACTTATAGCTCTTAGTGCATCCGTTGCATGGCAATCCCTACTCCTCGCATTGATATCTATTGATGGGCATCTCCATAGCCCGTTGATACGCTGAGTTGATGCGAGACTTTCTTCTCCACTTTTACCCCTTTGAAACTTACCACCATATTCTATTCCACCGATAGTGCTATATCCATGGCTTGCGCTCATGTATTGCGTGAGTTGAAAATGCTGAAGCACGTTAAAAAGTATGAACCAATTGCTTGGCTGACACCGGGGTAGTACATGATTTATACTTTGTGTTAAGAACACAGAGCATGACAAGGCTATATGATTTAGTAGGGATAGCGTTCTTTAGCCTTGATATTTTGAAAGACATGATTGTTTGTTGGGATGCCTGAGTATTAATCTCTTTATGTCAAAACTAGATTATTGTTTTGAATCACTTGTGTCTTAATATTCATGCCATGATTAGATATATGATCAAGATTATGCTAGGTAGTATTCCACATAAAAAATTATCTTTTTTATCATTTACCTACTCGAGGACGAGCAGGATTAAGCTTGGGGATGCTGATACGTCTCCGTCGTATCTATAATTTTTGATTGTTTCATGCAATATTATACAACTTTCACATATTTTTGGCAACATTTTATATGATTTATTGGACTAACATATTGATCCAGTGCCCAGTGCCAGTTCCTGTTTGTTGCATGTTTTTTGTTTCGCAGAATATCCATATCAAACGAAGTCCAAACGCGATAAAAATTTACGAAGATTTTTTTTGGAATATTTGTGAATTTTGAGAAGTGGAATCAACGCAAATGGAGGCCCACTGCCCCCACGATACATCAGGGCGCGCCCTAGGGGCCCAAATGCGTGGTGGTGTCTTGTGCCCACCTCCTAAGTCGGTTGGAGCTCTCCTTCGGGCGCAAGGAAGCTAATTTTTGGATAAAAATCCCCTCAAAATTTCAGCCCGATCGGAGTTACGGATCTCCGGGAATATAAGAAACGGTTTTCGGCCAGAAAACAGGAACTTGAAACAGAAGAGAACAGAGAGGGAGATCCAATCTAGGAGGGGCTCCTGCCCCTCCGCCGCCATGGAGGCCATGGACTAGAGGGGGAACTCTCCTCCCATCTAGGGGGGAGGCCAAGGAAGAATAAGAAGGAGGGGGCTCTCTCCCCCTCTCTCCCGGTGGCGCCGGAACGCTGCTGGGGCAATCATCGTGACGACGATCTACACCAACAACTTCGCCGCCGTCAACACCAACCCTCTCCCCGTCTATGCAGCGGTGTAACACCTCTCTTCCCCACTGTAATCTCTACTTAACATGGTGCTCAACTCCATATATTATTTCCCAATGATATTTGGCTATCCTATGATGTTTGAGTAGATCCGTTTTGTCCTATGGGCTAATTGATGATCGTGGTTAGTATGAGTGTATATTTTATTATGGTGCTATCCTACAGTGCCCTCCGTGTCGCGCAAACGTGAGGGATCCTCGCTGTAGGGTGTTGCAATGTGTTCATGATTTGCCTATGGTGGGTGGTGTGAGTGACAGAATACACAGACCCGAGTAGGTGGGTTGTTGCATATGGGAGTAAAGAGGACTTGATACTTAATGCTATGGTTGGGTTTTACCTTAATGATCTTTGGTAGTTGCGGATGCTTGCTAGAGTTCCAATCATAAGTGCATATGATCCAAGTATGGAAAGTATGTTAGCTCATGCCTCTCCCTCATATAAAATTACAAGAATGACTACCGGTCTAGTTATCAATTGCCTAGGGACAAATAACCTTCTTGTTTGACAAAAGCTTTCTACTAAGTTATTTACTTTTTTTGTTCTTTTATTAAAACAGCACCTAACTTTTATTTCCACGTTCTTTATTATCTTGCAAAGTACTTCTAGTTTTATTCCCGCAAAGTAGTTTCATACTTGTTCTAGGTAACGCAAGCATTAGCGTGCGTAGAGTTGTATCGGTGGTCGATAGAACTTGAGGGAATATTTGTTCTACCTTTAGCTCCTCGTTGGGTTCGACACTCTTACTTATCTAAAAAGGCTACAAACGATCCCCTACACTTGTGGGTTATCATGCAATAATTATGCAATTATGTTCACACATAACAAGTGTTAAGCAGGAAGAACGCGAGCCACTAGCGCTTGTGTTGGATCGCATGAAAGAGGATATAATAAAAATGCCCGACCACGGAATTGAACAATAATTAATTCTTCATATGTTTTATATTGCTTTGAATCCATGTCGAAAACTATGCTTGACACAACTGCATGAGGAACTATAATGGAAAGACCTATCGATGAAGCAAAGAAGTTGTTGGACGATATGCAAGAAAACCATTCCCAATGGCATGTAGAGAGGTATACCACCAAGAGGATCAATGCTATTGAAGAAAAGAATGGATATCTTACTGCAAATCTTGATGAACTAATCGCTGCGATGAATGGTAAAAAAGAGGTAACTGTTCATGCTATTACCGAAGAAGAGGAAATTAATGAAGTTAATTTCCTTGCTCGTAGTAGCTATAATACAAACTGTAAAAATAATGGTTATGATCCTAGATTACCTTAACCTAATAATAGTGGAGCACCAAACAATTTTAATGGGATGAACAACACTAATATAACCACTTTGTGTGGAACTCTAAAAACTTTTATTGCTAGCCAAAGTGAGCAAAATGAAATGTTTTAAAATATTCCGAAGAATCATGATAACTTACTTACTCAATTGACCGGTAATATTGCTAGACTCACTAACGATGTGCATGCCTTAGGGGGGAGAACTAAGAGCATGGAGTCACATTTGCTAAAATTGTAGAAACTCGAACTTTGATCCTAGCAAAGTTGCCGCAAAACAGGAGCTCAACCCGGTTGAAGATGTAATAGAGCATACATGTTCTGTTGCAGACTTTGTGAAGATGTTGACATTGAAGCATCCATTACCTAAAGTAAGCGTATAAACATTTTGTTGATCAAGTAGTAATCAGGGTACGTGAGTTGGATGATGAACAAAAGAATTTATATGGTAAGTTACCCACTAAAAAACAGGATATATTTGAACCTACTATTGAAATTGAGATTCGTTTGAACAAGTTCAATGCTTTGTCTGATATAGTTGGTAGTGTTTCCACTATCCCTAAGTCCATTTATTATAGTTTTAATCTTGGTCCTTTTGTTAATAGTAAGTTGAATATGGCCAATTCTACCTTGACACAAGAAGTAGGGATTACACATGGTGTAGTCATTCAAATTAATGATTGCCCTATTATGATTGATCTTCTTATTGTTGATATGCATGAAGATCCCATTGCACCTATTATCTTAAGTAGCCCATTTATTATAACCATAAAAGATACCACGAAATGTCTTTGATGGAAATTTAAGGTTTGACCTTCCATCGAAAGATACATTTGATAGACATTTCCCTAGGAAAAAGCAATTGAAGAGCACGCCATGGAAGACATCGTTGTCAATGCCAGAAGATATGGGCTTGGCATTTTTGTACCAAAGTTATCTTCACTACGGTCGAGCTATCTGACCGAAAACAAAGTGCTTCATGGGAGGAAACCCACGCAAATAAGGTAGATGAAAAGTAAGGGTTTTTTCCAATAAAAATAGTGTTTAAGTGTTATGATTCTAGAGGAAAAGATAACAAAAATACCTGCTGCCGATGCCGGAAATTATGTGTTATGTTGATATGTCTTGTGCTAATGTCTAAATATTTGCAAAATATGTGTATGTGCTATGTTGGAACTAACCCCGTCGAAATTTTCAAAGAAAAACGAATTCTACGGGCAACAGAAGCAAAGACGGCGTGTGGTAGGACCACCCATGTTCGTACCCACAATGGTACCAGTTGCATAGAGAACAAATAGAATCCAACAGACCGTCTAGCGTTGCGTGGTACGAGCGCATGTGCTCTTACCCATGGCCATACCGCCCCTCGACGCCAACAACATAAACATCCAAAGTTAAAGACATTGTCTGGTACGACCAGCCACAATCGTACCAGCACTCGTACCCGATGGATAGCCAGAGTAACATAAATCCTCGAAGTCTAAGACGGTGTCTAGTACGAGCATGTGCGCTTGTATCGGCACGTGTACCACGTAGGCATAGATCAAATTTGCCGATCCAAGGAGCAAGACTGCGTTTGGTAGGACCGCAAACACTCGTACCACATTTTGTCAATGCCAAAACAGCCAAGGCAGGAGGTAAATTACCCTGTTGTTATCTAAAACCCCAAAACATTAGTATGCCTTGTAACCGTGGAGAATTTGCTTCTCCAAGAAATAGCTTTATGCGTGATCCAATTACGCAACCTAATGTCGCTCATGGGCAATATGATATTCAACCAAATTTAGTATTTAACGTTCAAAAAAAATTGGAGGCTCTCCTTCAGAAAATATCGATATGCATTTGCATAATTTTTCTGAGTTGTGTAACATGACACACATCAAATACTATGAACCTGGCACTTTGAAGTTGCGTTTATTTCCTTGCTCTCTCACAGGAAAAGCTATATAATGGCTTCTGGCCTTTCCTAGAGGTAATAAAACTTCATGGACTGAATGCTGCAATTAAATTTCTGTCTAATTTTTACCCCCCTACAATAATTATGCAATTGCATTCACACATAACAAGTTTTAAGAAGGAACAACGTGAGCCACTAGCGCTTGCGTTGGATCGCATGAAAGAGGCTATAATAAATTGGCCCAACCACGAAATGGAAGAATGATTAACTCTTCATATATTTTATATTGCTTCAACTCCCATGTCCAAAACTATGCTTGACACTACTGCATGAGGAACTATAATGGGAAGACGTATCATTGAAGCAAAGAAGTTATTGGCCATATGCGAGAAAACCATGCCCAATGGCATGTAGAGAGGTCTACCACCAAGAGGGTCAATGCTATTGAAGAAAAGAATGGAGATCTGACTGCAAAACTTGATGAACTCATCGATGCGATGAAAGGTAAAGAAGAGGGAAATGTTCATGCTATTATCGAAGAAGACGAAATTGATGAAGTTAATTTCATTTCTCGTAATAGCTATAATACGAACTAGAAAAATAATGGTTATGCTCCTAGATTACCTTATCCTAATAATAGTGGAGCACCAAACAATTTTAATGGGTTGAACAACACTAATATAACCACTTTGGGTGGAACTCTAAAAACTTTTATTGCTGGCCAAAGTGAGCAAAATTTAACATTTTAAAATATTCCGAAGAATCATGATAACTTACTTGCTCAATTGATCGGTAATATTTCTGGACTCTCTAACGTTGTGCATGCCTTAGGGGGAAGAACTAAGAGCATGGAGGAACAATTGCTAAAGTTGCAGAAAGTCACACTTTGATCCTAGTCAAGTTTGCTGCAAAACCTGAGCTCAACCCGGTTGAAGATGTCAAAATGATGAGAATTAGAAAAGAAAATGTTGAGGAGCTCATAGAAACTATATACCAGAGCATACATATTCTGTTGCAGACTTTGTGAAGATATTGACATTGAAGCATCCACTACCTGAAGTTTGAAATGACGAAGCGTATAAACATTTTGTTGATCAAGTAACAATCAGGTTATGTGAGTTGGATGATGAACAAAATAATCTATATGGTAAGTTACGCACTAAACAAGAGGATATATTTGATCCTACTATTGAAATTGAGTTTGATTTGAACAAGTTCAATGCTTTCTCTGATCTAGTTGGTAGCGTTTCCACTATCCCTTAGTCCATTTATGATAGTCTCAATCTTGGTCCTTTTGTTAATAGTGAAATCAAGTTGAATATGGCCAATTATACATTTATACAAGCAGTAGGGAGTACGCATGGTGTAGTCATTCAAATTAGTGATGGCTCTGTTATGATTGATCTTGTTATAGTTGATAAGCATGAAGATCCCATTGCACATATTATCTTAAGTAGCCCATTTCTTATAACCATAAAAGATAGTATAAATGTCTTTGATGGAAATTTAAGTTTTGACCTTCCATCGAAAGATACATTTGTTAGACATTCCCCAGGAAAAAGAAATTGAAGAGACACCCCATGGAACGCATCGTTGTCATGCTAGAAGATATGGGCTTGGCATTTTTGTACCAAAGCGATCTTCACTAAGGTCGAGTTATCTGACCGAAAACAAAGTGCTTCGTGTGAGGCAACCCACGCAAACAAGGTAGATAAAAACTAAGGTTTTATTTTTGTTTTTTCAATAAAAAGAGTGTTGAACTATTATGATTCTGGAGGAAAAGATAACAAAAATACTTGCTGCTGAGGCCAGAAATTATGTGTTATGTTGCTATGTCTTGTGCTAATGTCTAAATATTTGCAAAATATGTGTATGTGCTATGTTGGAACTAACCTCGTAGGAATTCTCAAAGAAAAAGGAATTCCAAAGGCAATAGAAGAAAATACATGTGTTGTAGGAACACACATCAACCTGGCAATGGGGAATACCCAACCGAGTATTGCCCTCCAATACCCATGCCCATGATACCATCTCATCCCCATCCCCATCCCCATCCCCGTCCGCGGGGAGAGAAATTTTCCTATCTCCGTCCCCGTCGGGCATATCATCCCCACGGGGAAACCACGGGGAAACCCACACCCGCAAATAACCCAAAAACAGCAGCATTTTAGCTGAACAAACAACAACATTGACCACAGGATGCGATGGCGCCGGAGGCTGCGGCAGTGCAGGGCGGCGTCGGAGGTTGCTGCGGATCAGGGCGGCACCGGAGATGTGGCTGGCCGCTGGCGGCTAGGGAAGTCTGGATCGGGAGGGAGAGTGACGGCTGCGAGGGGAGGGGGACTGCGGGTGCGGGACAGCGGGAGGGAGAGGGAGAGTGGCGGCTGCGGGGGGAGGGGGACTACAGGTGAGGGAGGGAGAGGGGGAGTGGCGGCTGCGGGAGGGAGAGGGACTGAGGGAGGCTAGGTTAGGTTTTTGTGTAGTTAGGTCATGTATTGGCATATTGGTGGGCCTTTTAGGCCCAATTCGAGAATAATGCGGGTAAGCCGGGTATCGGGTATGGGTAATGACATGTCGTCCCCATCCCCGTTTACCCGCTGGGTAAGGTAATTCACCCAATAGCTTCCCCGTCGGTATGACAACAAGCATATCCCCGTCCCCTAATAGATTAATTGCCCGTGGGGACGCGGGTAATGGTTAACCATTGCTGGCTTGAAACACGCACGATCATACCCACAATGTACCAGCTGCATGGAGAACAATTAGAATCCAACACATCGTCTGGCAACGCGTGGTACGAGCGCATGCGCTCGTACCCACGGCCGTACCGCCTTGATGTCTAGTGTTCTTGTAGACTCGTGTTGGGCCTCCAAACGCAGAGTTTTGTAGGACAGTAGCAAATTTGCCTCAAGTGAATGACCTAAGGTTTATCAATCCGTGGGAGGCATAGGATGAAGATGGTCTCTCTCAAACAACCCTGCAACCAAAATAATAAAAAGTCTCTTGTGTCCCAACACACCAAATACAATGGTAAATTGTATAGGTGCACTATTTTGGCGAAGATATGGTGATACAAGTGTAGTAATGATAGTTGATATTGATTTTTGTAATAGTAACAATAAAAAAAACAGCAAGGTAGCAAGTAACAAAAGTGAGCACAAACGGTATTGCAATGCTTGAAAACAAGGCCTAGGGTCCGTACTTTCGCTAGTGCAATCTCTCAACAATGCTAATATAATTGGATCACATAACGATCCATCAATGTGCAACGAAGAATCACTCCAAAGTTCTTATCTAGCGGAGAACATAAGAAGAAATTGTTTTAGGGTACGAAACCACCTTAAAGTTATCCTTTCTGATCGATCTATCTAAGAGTTCTTACTAAAATAACACCATATGATACGCATTAACCAACTCTAATGTCACCTAGATACTCCAATGTCACCACAAGTATCCATGAGTTAATTATACGATACGCATCAAACAATTTTAGATTCATAATACTCAATCCAACACAAAGAACCTCAAAGAGTGCCCCAAGATTTCTACCGGAGAAAGTAGGACGAAAACGTGCATCAACCCCTATGCATAGATTACCCCAATGTCACCTCGGGAATCCGCGAGTTGAGTGCCAAGACATAGATCAAGTGCTCTCAAATCCATAAAAGTATTCAATCCGGTAATAACGAAATCTCAAAGGGAAAACTCAATTCATCACAACAAGATAGAGAGGAGAAAACACCATATGATCCAACTATATTAACAAAGCCCGCGATACATCAAGATCGTCCCAAATCAAGAACACGAGAGAGAGAGAGAGAGAGAGAGAGAGAGAGATTAAACACATAGCTACTAGTACAAACCCTTAGCCCCGAGGGTGGACTACTCCCTCCTCATCATGGAGAGCATAGGGATGATGAAGATGGCCTCTGGTGATGATTTCGCCCTCCGGCAGGGTGCCGGAATAGGGTCTTGATTGGTTTTTCGTGGCTACAGAGGCTTGTGGCGGTGGAACTTCTGATGTAGGGTTATTTGTGGAGGTTTCTGAATATATAGGATTTTTGGGCGTCGGTTTCACGCGAAGATGGGCCACGAGGGGCCCACAAGACACCAGGGCACGTCAGAGGGGGCTGGTATGCCCTGGTGGGTTGTGACCACCTCGTGGATCTTCTGGCCCTCCCACGAAGCTTCTAGTGCCTCTTTTGTTCCAAAAAAAATCGTCAAAAAGTTTCGTTGCATTTGGAGAACTTTTATTTCTTCACTTAAAACAACACCACGGTAGTTTTGCTGAAAACAGCGTCAATCCGGGTTAGTTCCATGCAAATCATACCAAAACCATATAAAATTGTTGTGAATATGGCATGAATACTTCATAAATTGTAGATACGTTGGAGACGTATCAGCATCCCCAAGCTTAATTCCTACTCATCCTCGAGTAGGTAAGTGATAAAACAAAATAATTTATGAAGTGTGAATGCTAGCATAGTACATAAGTTTGATCAATGATAGTTTCAACCACTTTTCCTAGCATCATAACAGCAACTCTTTTTCATAAAACTCATCATGATAAAGTAGCAACCAATTCACATGTTATGGTTCAAACAATGAATTCTCTTGAAACTTAACAACCTATGTTCTTAGTCACCAAACAATTGCAATTCAACTTATTCTCAACAAAGTCTAAGTAAGAGCTCCACATACTCAATCATCATATAGTCTTCTATGATTGCTAGTACTCAAAGCATATTTTTAGAACAAATGGCATCCATCGAACACAGAGAAATATAGGGGCTTAATGTTTCGCCTCCCAACTCATTTATCATAGAGATAATTGTCAACAATAATAAGTCATGATCAAATATATTTGACTGGCCATATGTGCCTAGATCTTTCCCCACCACATGATGCTTGCAAACTAGAGAATAATTGAGGCTGAAATGAGAATGCATACTATTGACTCTTGCATAAAAGTAAATATTGAAAGGTAAAATATAGGCCCTTCGCAGAGGGAAGCAGAGGTTGTCATGCGCTTTTTGGTTTTGTATGCACAATCCCTTAATGCAAAAGAACGTCACGTTATATTGCCCCTTATGATAGCAACCTTTATTATGCAGTCCGTCGTTTTTATTACTTTGCCATCACAAGTTCGTACAACGCTGAATTTTCTCTTACAGTAAATGATCAAACACATTTAGAAGCAATTTTTATTGCCTTTTTGCACCGATGACAACTTACTTGAAGGATCTTATTCAATCCATAGGTAGGTATGGTGGACACTCATGGCAATAAACTGGGTTTAAGGGTTTTTGGATGCACAAGTAGTATCTCTACTCAGTACGAATTTTTGGCTAGCAAAAGATCCTAAGCAAACACCACATGTTGGAGGATCCATAAAAATATAACTTCTATGCAAATATACACAACCATAACTCATTATGTTTCTTCCTTGTCCAACTTCAACTAATTTGCTCAAGTTTGAAAATAATTAACTGTTATTCACAATCATAGAAGATGTCTAAGATAATATATTTGTATGTGAAAGTTCTCTTCCTTATACTAATTATTCATGAATTGCTTGTATGACCAATATTGTGATTGTCAAGCTTCAAAAGATTTCACTTTCTAAACACAATGTGAAGCTACTACTAGGCATGATATGAACATATAATTTCAACTTCATGGTATTCAATTCATCCAACAATTTACTCATAGGATATAAGTGAAGCACAAGAGTAAATGACAAGCTACTCCAAAAAGATATAAGTGAAGATCAAGCGAGTAGTTAAGTAAATGGGTAGCCATTTGAGAACTCTCTCTCATCTAAAAACTTTCAGATCTAAGTATTTTATTAAAACATCAAGCAAAACAAAATAAAATGACATTCCAAGAATAGCACACATCATGTGAAGAAGCAAAAACTTAGGCTCAACCGCTACTAACCGATAATTCTTGATGAAGAAAGGTGGGATGCCTACCGGGGCATCCCCAAGCTTAGATGCTTGAGACTTCTTGAAATATTATCTTGGGATTCCTTGGGCATCATCAATCTTGAGCTTTTGTGTCTCCTTAATTCCTTTTATATCACGGTTTCCCTAAATCTTAAAAACTTCATCCACAAAAACTCGAAAAGAACTCGTGAGATAGGTTAGTACACATAAGAATAAGTCCACACTTCTTGTACGGCCAAGACAAGTTGCACAATAATTTACAAACATCATCTACTGTTTACTATCATTTCCACAATTTATATCTACCAATATAGGGTATGGAAACTATAGGATAAGTAGATAACAAAACTATGACAACAATCTGTCCAAACAGAACAGTCTGTAGAAATTTATGAAAACAATGTACTTATGTAACTCAAAAAATTATGAAAATTTAGTAAGTAATAAAGAATTTATATTACAACACTGTGTAAAAATTTCAGAATCTTTCCACGTTCCAGTAATATATGAAAATTCAAACACTACAGATAAAGTTTCTGTTTTTACACAGCACACATCAAACATGCAATGCAAGCATCCTAAGGCAATTCTTGGAACTTTTTTATTGAAAAACAAGATTATAAATAACACCTAATAGAAAATAATAAAATATTATGATGATCCAAGCAAAGCACATATTTTGTGACGAATAAAAATATAGCCCAAAGTAAGGTTACCGATAATGTTGGAGACGAAAGAGGGGATGCCTTCCGGGGCATCCTCAAGCTTAGTTGCTTGGATCTTCCTTGAATATTACCTTGGGGTGCCTTGGGCATCCCCAAGCTTAGGTTCTTTTCACTCCTTCTTCTCCTCATATCGATATCACACCAAAAACTTGAAAACTTCAATCACATAAAACTTAACAGAACTTCGTGAGATGGGTTAGTATAATAAATAAAGATCATTTACTTAGGTACTGTCAAGACAATATTAATAATTGTTCTCACATAATACCTACTGTATTATACCATTCACACCATTTATATCACTGAATATAAGCTATGGGAACACTAAAACAAGCAAACTATGCATGCAAAATAGAATCTATCAAAAACAGAACAGTTTGTGAAGATCTGTAGTATAGACATAATTCCCTATATCTAAAAATTCTGAAAAAATAGGAAAACTTATAGAATTTGCATATAAATACTGTGTACAAATTTCAGAATTTTTGACGCTCCAGTAAAATAAGAGAAACTCTTTACTGGAGGCAAAAGTTTCTGTTTTTGCACAGAATCAAATCAACAAGTATCCATACTATCCCAAAGGCTTTACTTGGCACATTATTGAAATAAAAGACACAAAAAATGATTACTACAGTAGCTTAATCATGTGAACACACAAAAACAGAAAGTAAAAGTGTTGGGTTGTCTCCCAACAAGCGCTTTTCTTTAAAGCCTTTTAAGTAGGCATGATGATTTCAATTATGTTCACATAAAAAGTAGTAATTGAAATATGCAAGAGAGCATCATGAATCTCATGAAAATCACATTTAATTCTAACCCACTTCCTATGCATAGGAATTTTGTGAGCAAATAATTTATGGGAACAAGAATCAACTAGCATAGGAAGGCAAAATAAGCATAACTTTGAATCTTTCAACACATAGAGAGGAAACTTGATATTATTGCAATTCCTACAAGCATATGTTCCTCCCTCATAATAATTTTCAGTAGCATCATGAAGGAATTTCACAATATAACTATCACATAAAGCATTCTTTTGATGATCTACAAGCATAGAATTTTCATTACTCTCCACATAAGCAAATTCCTTTTCATCCATGGTAGTGGGAGCAAACTCAACAAAATAACTATCATGAGACACTTGATTGACATAACCACATTCAATATTAAAATCACGTTGACAAGTTTCATGGTTACTATCACTCTTTATAGCACACATGTCATCATCATAATCATCATAGATATATGAGGCATGCCATGATCATAATAAATTTGCTCATCAAAACTTGGGGGACTAAAAATATCATCTTCATTAAACATAGCATCCCCAAGCTTGTGTCTTTGCATATCATTAGCATCATGAATATTCAGAGAATTCATACTAGCAACATTGCAATCATGCTCATCATTTATGCCAAATATTTTATTGAATTCATCTTCTATCAATTGAGCACAATTTTCCGAACCATCATTCTCACGAAAGACATTATAAAGACGAAGCAAATGAGGCAACCTAAACTCCATTTTTTGTAGTTTTCTTTTATAAAACTAAACTAGTGAAAAACAAGAAACTAAAAGATTTAATTGCAAAATCTAAAGATATACCTTCAAGCACTCACCTCCCCGGCAACGGCGCCAGAAAAGAGCTTGATGTCTACTACACAACTTGTTCATGTAGACTCATCTTGGGATACCAAGCGCAGACTTTTGTACGACAACATCAAATTTCCCTCAAGTGGATGACCTAAGGTTTATCAATCCGTGGGAGGCGTAGGATGAAGATGGTCTCTCTCAAACAACCCAGCAACCAAATAATAAAAAGTCTTTTCTGTCCCCAACACACCAAATACAATGGTAAATCGTATAGGTGCACTAGTTCGGCGAAGAGATGGTGATACAAGTGTAGTAATGATAGTAGATATTGATTTTTGTAATAGTAACAATAAAAATAACAAGGTAGCAAGTCACAAAAGTGAGCACAAACGGTATTGCAATGCTTGAAAACTAGGCCTAGGGTCCGTACTTTCGCTAGTGCAATCTCTCAACAATGCTAATATAATTGGATCACATAACCATCCCTCAACGTGCAATGAAGAATCACTCCAAAGTTCTTATCTAGGGGAGAACATAAGAAGAAATTGTTTGTAGGGTACGAAACCACCTTAAAGTTATCCTTTCCGATCAATCTATCCAAGAGTTCGTACTAAAATAACACCATATGATAAGCATCAACCAACTCTAATGTCACCTAGATACTCCAATGTCACCACAAGTATCCATGAGTTAATTATACGATACGCATCAAACAATTTCAGATTCATAATACTCAATCCAACACAAAGAACCTCAAAGAGCGCCCCAAGATTTCTACCGGAAAAAGTAGGGCGAAAACTTGCATCAACCCCTATGCATATATTACCCCAACGTCACCTCGGGAATCCGCGAGTTGAGTGCCAAGACGTAGATCAAGTGCTCTCAAATCCATAAAAGTATTCAATCCGGTAATAACAAAATCTCAAAGGGAAAACTCAATTCATCACAACAAGATAGAGAGGGGAAAAGACCATATGATCTAGCTATATTAACAAAGCCCGCGATACATCAAGATCGTGCCAAATCAAGAACACGAGAGAGAGAGAGAGAGAGAGAGAGAGAGAGAGAGAGAGAGAGAGATTAAACACATAGCTACTGGTACAAACCCTCAGCCTCGAGGGTGGACTACTCCCTCCTCATGATGGAGACCATAGGGATGATGAAGACGGCCTCCAGTGATGATTTCCCCCTCCGGCAGGGTGCCGGAACGGGGTCTAGATTTGTTTTTCGTGGCTACAGAGGCTTGTGGCGGCAGAACTTCTCATCTAGGGTTATTTCTGGAGGTTTCTGAATATATAGGATTTTTGGGCATCGGTTTCACGCGAAGATGGGCCACGAGGGGCCCACAAGACACTAGGGCGCACCAGAGGGGGTTGGCACGCGCTGGTGGGTTGTGTCCACCTCGTGGCTCTTCTGGCCCGCCCACAAAGCTTCTAGTGCCTCTTTTGTTCCAAACAAAATCGTCAAAAAGTTTCTATGCATTTGGAGAACTTTTATTTCTGCACAAAAACAACACCACGATAGTTCTGCTGAAAACATTGTCATTCCGGGTTAGTTCCATGCAAATCATACCAAAACCATATAAAATTGTTGTAAATATGGCATGAATACTTCATAAATTACAGATACGTTGGAGACGTATCACGCCCCTCGACGCCAACACCAGAAACATCCAAAGTTAAAGACAGTGTCTGGTATGACCGGACACGGTCGTATCAGCGCTCGTATCTGATGCACGGCCAGAGTAACAGAAACCCTCGAAGTCCAAAACGGCATCTAGTTCAAGCATGTGCGCTCGTATCGGCACTTGTATCACATAATATATTGGGGATATACCCCACGGTATGACCCGACCTAGATAAGACCTAGTGGTCCGGGGCGGCTCATACTCGGACTCATTATATGGTCCGCGGTGGTCCTTAAAAGCTCAAGGCCTAGGAGGCGGCTCATCGAATAGGGCCGGCTCATGGACCAGTACCTGGCAGGCCGGCTCATGCTAGAAGTCGTAAGGAATCCCCTCTACTTGGAAGGCAAGACAAGTAGGAAGTAGACTAGGTTACGGGTTGTGTTACGACCCGGACTCTATTGTAACCTCAGGGCCTCAACCTAGATATAAAGGAGAGCCCCTGAGGAGGAAAGACTAAGGAAGAAAACCCTCGAGAGCTAGGTTAGCGATTCCGCACCCTTGTAATCGAGATCATCATCATCAATAACTCACAAAGCAGGACGTAGGCTTTTACCTCCATCAGAGGGGCTGAACTTGGGTAAACCCTTGTCTCTCGTTTCCGATCAACCCCATCCAAGTGACCACCTAGTTGCGATGGCTCCCAGACTTAGTCCTCTCGCAAGAACATCTGCCGTGACAAAACCACGACAGTTGGCACCCACCGTGGGGCCTATGCACGTTGGTGTTGAATTCTTGGAGGGAGCACTCCCAGGGATCGAGGCATACGCGATCAGTCAGATGACCAAGAGTCGTCGTGGCAAGCTCTACATCGACGATTCAGGTTGGCGCCCCGAGGTCGGCTCAATCGAGTACAGGTACCGGGTCCCCTTCAAAAAGATCCACGTCTTTATCGGCAGAATTGGCGAGTCAGGACCCGAGCCGGACACCTGCACCGACATCGTCGAGCCGGCTCGGCGCACCCAACCCGGCTATGCTCAAGCCGTCGGAAGCATGTCTTCAGCGGCTGAGGCGGTTCACCAAAGGATACACACGCCTCGCTTGCCCCTTAATTTTGAGCCTACACACCTGTTCAAGTTGCCGCAGCCTACACTAGGGGCTGGACAGCCGACCAGGCCCATCAACCGACTCAACAACATGAGTCGGTCCAGCTGCCTCGTCGCTTCCAGACTCCGGCAGGTCATTTTTCTAATCCCGTTGATAACATGATGGCGGCAACCCGTAACCTCGAGGCACTCCCAATCACAGGAAACACCCCAATTGAGATTGAAGCGTGGAACGCCATCAAGATGCTAAAAACTGCGGTAACCCAGCAGGCATAGTACTCTTATAGCCGGGATCGGGTTCATTCTACCCCTTATCAAAGTCACAACAGGAGTAGACCTGTGGAGTCCCCTGCAGTCTCTAGCAGTGGGCGCAGGCAGCGTGCTCAGAATTCCCCAATCCAGCCCGTAGCATCAGACGCGTAGGCAATCGTCGATTCGGCCCGGGCCATGCAAGAGGCAGAAGCAGCAGCTACGGGGTCGGGTCAAGTGCCTCCCTCCACACCCCAACCAATTTCTTCCGGGGCGGGCTTAAGCACCAGAACTATTGGAGTGTCGTGCCTCGCACCGGCTTTACCCAATGAGCATATGCCAAAGGACTTCAAGGGCTCTCGTAAAGTTCCCAACTACACGGCTATCTCGAGCCGGCTGCATGGATAGAGAGCTATGAGATAGCAATGGGCATGGTGGATGTCAGTGATGCAGACTGCGCCAAGTACTTAACCATGATGTTGGAAGGACCGGCTCGTACATGGTTGAAGAACTTACCTCCCAATTGAATTAATACTTGGACAGGGTTGAAGGAATGCTTCATGAAAAACTTCTACGGAACTTGCAAACGCCCGTTGACGATCGTTGATTTACAGCATTGTATCCAACGTACGGATGAGTCTGCCCATCACTTGACTCGTCGGGTCACGGAGATCATCCACTCCTCTAACAGTATAACAGATGCTCAGGCTGTATTAATTGTGGAGAAGAACTGCCACTTCCAGCCTCTCATCCAGAAGCTTGGGCGCCTCAAGCGAAAGGACTAAGACATGGGAGACCTCATGGATGTCCTCACTAGGTATGTTGAATCAGACAACACTAAAGATCCTAGTTCAGACGATGACAAGTCTGGGAAAGGCAAGAAAAATGATGGCGGAAAGGTTCACCACCAGAACAACTCAGGGCATAATGGAAATCATGGTAATCAAGGCAATAGTGTTAAACACAAGCATCCTAAGGGAGGATCGGATTTTGTCGCTAACACCAACACTGGCTTCAAGGGTCAGCGACAAAACAATGATACGTCCATTCTGCATCATGATTTCTTATTGATATTTATGTTATTCTTGTCCATTATTCCCTATTATCATACAATTCTTATGCTCTTTCTCTCTGAATATGCAAGGTACATCACAAAGAGGGAAATATCTGGAAACTGGAATTCTGTACTGAAAAACGAGGAAAAGGCAGAAAAATCACCAGACTTCAAATGACCTAAAATTTCACGGAGAATTTTTATGGAATATTTTAGAATTTCTGGGCCAAAAATATACCAGAGGGGGGCCACCTGCTGGCCACAAGCCAACAGGGCGCGACCCACCCCTTGGCCGCGCCCTGATGGCTTGAGGGCCCCCTGCGGGCCTCCCGACGTCCATCTTCTCATATATGGTGTGTTTTACCCTATAAAAATCATAAGAAACCTTTCGGGATGAAGCGCCACCGTCTCAAGGTGGAAACCTGGGCAGAGGCCCTTTTGCACTCCGGCAGTCAGATTCTGCCGGGGAAATTCCTCTCTGGGAGGGGGAGATCGGAGCCATCGTCATCACCAACGCTTCCTCCTTCGTGGGAGGACCAATCCTCATCAACATCTTCACCAGCACCATCTCATCTCCAACCCTAGTTCATCTCTTGTATTCAATCTTTGTCTCAAAACCTCAAATTAGTACATGTGGGTTACTGGTCATGTTGATTACATCTTGTAGTTGATGCTTGTTGGATTACTTGGTGAAAGATATTATGTTCAGATCCTTAATCATTATTATTATACCTCTGATCTTGAACATGTTGATGAGGTGTGAGTAGTTACTATTGTTCCTGGGGACATGGGAGAAGTCTTGTTATAAGTAATCATGTGAAGTTGGTATTCGTTCGATATTTTTATGATATGTATGTTGTTACTTCTATTAGTGGTGTCACGTGAACGTCGACTACATGACACTTCACCATGTTATGGGCCTAAGGGAAGTCATTGTGGAGTAACAAGTAGATGATGGGTTGCTAGAGTGACAGAAGCTTAAACCCCAGTTTATGCATTGCTTCATAAGGGGCTGATTTGGATCCACAAGTTTCATGCTATGGTTAGATTTATCTTAATTCTTCTTTCGTAGTTGCAGATGCTTGCGAGAGGGGGTACTCATAAGTAGGTTGTTAGTTCAAGTAAGAACAGCACCTTAGCACCGGTCCACCCACATATCAAATCAAAGTAGCGAACGCGAATCAACCCAACATGATGAACATGACTAGACAGAAATTCCCATGTGTCCTCGGGAGCGCTTGCTTAATATAAGAGTACTTTTAGGCCTGTCCTTTGCTATAAAAAGGATTTGGCTACCATGCTGCACCTTTGTTACTATTGTCACTTGTTACTTGTTACGAATTATCTTACTACAAAACTATCTACTATCGTTACTTACAGCACTTGCAGAGAATACCTTGCTAAAAACCGCTTGTCATTTCCTTCTGCTCCTCGTTGGGTTCGTCACTCTTACTTATCGGAAGGACTACGAATGATCCCTATACTTGTGGGTCATCAAGACTCTTTTCTGGCGCCGTTGCCGTGGAGTGAAGCGTCTTTGGTAAGTGGAATTGGTAAGGAAACATTTTCTATACGTGCTGAAATTTACTGTTGCTTGTCGCTATGAACGATCACCCTTTGAGTGGCTTGTTTGGTGCATCTTCGCCTCGAACTAAAGATGAGGAAATTTTTCCTCAACCTACTGAACCTACTGAAAATATTTATTATGATATTCCTTTGCGTATGCTTGAAAAACTGTTATCTAATCCATATGATGGAACGACTCATCCTGATTACCATTTGATATTTGCTGATGAAGTTTGTGGACTATTTCAGCTTGCAGGGTTGTCTGGAGACAAAGTTAAGAAGAAAGTTTTCCCTTTATCTTTGGAGGGTAAGGTATTAATGTGGTACAGGCTATTGGACGATATTGGATCATGGGACTGGAATCGCTTGAAGCAGGAATTTCGTCAGAAGTTTTATCCTATGCATCTAGTCCATCGTGATCGGAACTTTATTTATAATTGTTGGCCTTGTGAAGGAGAAAGTATCGCTCAAGCTTGGGGGAGGCTTAAATCCATGATGCACACCTGCCCCAACCATGAGCTCTCAAGAAAAAAATATTATACAAGAAATTTATGCTCGGCTTTCTCATGATGATCAAGTATTACTCGATTCTTCCTCTACTGGTTCTTTTATGAAGAGGACTATCGAATTCAAATGGGATCTTCTGGAAAGAATTAAACGCAACTCTGAAGATTGGGAACTCGACAAAGGTAAAGAGTCAGGTATAAATCCTAAGTTTGATTGTGTTAAATCTTTTATGGGAACCGATGCTTTCTATAAGTTTAGCAATAAATATGGCCTCGACTCTGAGATAGTACCTTCTTTCTGTGAATCATTTGCTACTCATGTTGATCTCCCTAAGGAGAAGTGGTTTAAATATCATCCACCCATTGAAAAGCAATTAGAGGAACCTATTAAAATTGAGAAGGAAGAAATAATTGTTAGCCATGTTGATCCAGTTGTTCCTACTGCTTATATTGAGAAACCTCCTTTTCCTGTTAGAATTAAGGAACATGCTAAGGCTACAACTGTGGTTAATAAAAGTCACGTTAGGACACCTACACCTTCTTAACAAATCAACATTGAGCCTAATGTTGCTATGGTTAAAGATCTTCTAGTTGATAATATTGAGGGTCAGGTTATTTACTTCTGTGGTGAAGCTGCTAGAATTGCAAAAACTGCTAGAAACACGCAGGATGAGCTGGATAAAAATAAACTAGTTGTTGGCATGCCTATGGTTTCAGTTAAAATTGGAGATCATTGTTATCATGGTCTGTGTGACATTGGTGGTATTGTCAGTGCTATACCTTTTACCTTATATCAAGAAATTATGAACGACATAGCACCCTCTGAGCTTGAAGACATTGATGTCACTATTAAACTTGCAAATAGAGACACTATTACACCACTTGGGATTGTTAGAGATGTGGAAGTTTTGTGTGAAAAAATTAAGTACCCAACTGACTTCTTAGTACTTGGTTCAAAACAAGATAACTTATATATTTGGTAGACCTTTCTTGAATACTGTTAATGCTGAAATTAATTGTGTTACTTACAAGGTCAAAGTAATCTTTGGTGATGTGTCTTATGAATTTAATTTCTCCAAGTTCGGTAGACAACCACATGAGAAATAATTACCTAGTAAGGATGAAATAATTGGTCTTGCTTCTATTGTCATACCTCCTACCGATCCGTTAGAACAATATTTACTAGACCATGAAAATGATATATGTCGTGGGAATGACCCTGACAATAGTACTCGGGGTACGAATGGAGGGGCGAAGTCTAGCTACGGCTCAGATGCTTCACTCGGATGTGTATGAGTTCAGGCCCCACTCGGAAGTGGTAAAAGCCCTACGTCTCGAGCCCGGGGGCTGGTTTGTTTTGCTTATGTGGGAGTATGAGAATACAGGTGTCGGAACCTTGCTACGGCGTCCGGTGGTGGCTTATATAGAGTGCGCCACCACCAGCCGAGCGCCACAATAAATGCTAGTTAAAGCTACGTTACAGGAACTGTTGCTTTAACTAGAGCGTTACTGGTAACGCACGATTGATCAACCCCAGAGGATGTCTCTCCATATTACTCAACGCTACGTTTCCTGGACCGTTGAGTTCCTGTTGACCGAGTGTGGCTGTGGCCATCCGAGTGTATCTTCAGGCGCCCGAGTGACTCTTCAGATCTGGCCGAGTGCACTTCCACCTCTGGAGCTTCAATGTCGATGAGGGTCCCTAGGTGGGCCAGGAAGTCTGCCTCGTGACCCTACCCATGGTAGACGACCTCATCAGTAGCCCCCGAATCCGTGAGGTTTGAATGGTCAGGTGATTGACATTCGGGAATGTCAACGACACCTCGAAGGTGCTTCAAAAATGACCTGGATCATTTCTCACCCGGCTCCAAATCTTGACGGATTCAGGATTATCATTCCTTGGCCGGATGACTTAATTCACACATTTGATGTTATCTCTATAATTGAAGTGTTTCTCTGGAGAAACGTTCCGAATGCTCAATTATTCCGTCCGAGTGCCTCGTCATAGATTGCCTGGTCATTCGGTTTATAAATGGATCGTCAGGCGATCCGGAGCATGGATCTCTCCTCTTATAAGGCATGAAGAGGTACTCTCGCGTTCGAAATCGCGGAGAGCGCGCGCGGACGCGTGATGAAACGGTTACTTCGTGGGATTTGGGGGTAGTGGGCACAATGCCTCGATAACCGCGCCACGATTTTCGCCACGTGTCTCTGAGAGCCTGAACAGTAGATCCGCGGATCTCCCTCCGTTTGCGGATTGACGGCCACAGATCCCGCCCGATTTTTATTATAAGAGGTAAGGGCACTATGAGGGGGGGGGGGAACAGATCTCACTTCTCCTCCCTTCCTTCGGCCTCTCCGACGCCAGCCTCCACAGTGAACTCCGTCGCGAGCAGAGCCCAGTATCACCAGAGATGAGCCGCGCGGTGATCGCGAAGGCCGAGCGAGTGAAGAAAGGCTCGCGCGGTTCTTCCTCGAGCGCCGGTACGCCGGCGGGATGGACACAAGGCGACTGGATGGTGTCGCGGGTCACTGAAGCCCGGTTGCTCGAGATGGAGGACCAGGGTCTCGTGTCCCAAGGGAGCTGGCGGCTGCCGAAGGCGGGCGCAGACGATCCTTCGCCGCGGGGGAACGAGCGCGTTCTCTTGGTAACACACCTCGAACGAGGTTTTTCCCTTCCACCCCATCCGTTTTTCCGTCGCTTCTTGGATTTCTTCGGTGTTCAGCTTCACCACATTCCACCCAATGACATGGTGTACCTAGCTGCTTTTGTTTCCTTGTGTGAGAACTTTCTGGGCTGCCACCCTCATTGGGGCCTGTTTAAGCACCTGTTCACTTGCCGGGTGATGACCGTGAAGAAATCCACTCGGTCAGAGGATAAGACCAACGTGGTCCAATTGTGCGGGGGATTGGGTATCCAGCTGCGGGGCAAGGTCTGCTTCCCAGCGATCAACTTTCCTGACTCGGTGAAGGGCTGGCAGGAGAACTGGTGCTACTGCCAGGATATCCCAGTCGGAGAAAATCAACCAGGACTCCCCCTGTATACGTCGGAACGCATTCAGTCTCTTCCCCGACTGACCGTAACAAAAGAAGAGAAAGTAGATGTAGAAATCCTGGTAATTGCTCTGGTAGCCTTAGTGCAGAAGGGCGTCAACGGACTAGACTTGCTCGAGGTTTTCTTTCAGAGGAGAATCCAACCATTTCAAGCTAGAGTCCATCCCATGTGGGGATATACCGGACCAGACGACACCACTCGGACGCACCCCGAAGAACTTGATGCAGAGACGGTTGAGGCCAAGATCAAAGCAGTCACTCTAGCGCGAGATAACCCCAGGGGAAGCAGGCAGGTGCTTCCACTCTCAGCAAAAAATCCGCTGAATGAGGTAACTTCAGGGTCCCACCTGTTATTCGAATGATATTGTTGTTCTTGCCGAATATCAGCTCGATTGATCTATTCTTCATTCGGCGGGCTTTCGTGGGCTTGATTAGTGAAATTCTAGTCGTCAATCGAGGTCCGATTGATGTGGCGAGTGATACAGACCTCGCGGGAGAACCAACCGGAGTGGAAGAAGAGGAAGAAGGTGGCAACAACGAAGACGATGACGACGAGGAGGACTCGGACAAGAGCTACGAGGTGGAGTCCTCGCGCTCGGAAGGCCGCGTGCCCGAATCCTGCTCCAAGTCACGCCATGACCCGGGGGTTGCTGGCGGCGGTCCGAAGGCGTCGAATGTTGTCAAGTCGACTGCCAATGCTCCCTCGACCCGTCATTCGAAGCGTGGTCGTGCAGAACTGGCTTCGTCGCCGGAGAAGGTTGCGAAGCAAGCTAAAGTTGTTGTGACAAAGCCCCGGAAGGCCGTGCCCATTCCGAGGTTCAAGATGACCGTCCCGGTTGCTTCGGTGTAAGAACTTTCACTCGAAAATCGTTGTCGAGATCTATCCGAGTGAGTTTAACAATCCGAATGTTTCCTTTGTAGTGCTGATACTTCAACTACTTCGCCAGACCCCCAAACTCTGGAGAAGGAGCGAGCCGAAACAGACGCGGCGTCTTCGAAGGGTAAATGTGACACCCTGGAATTTGGCTACAGTGATCATTGTAGTTAAGCTACAGTAATGACCAAGATCAGTGCCTAATCATTTTGCTAAACAGGATATGATCAAGTTGAAATTTCATATCTCATTCAAATTCCACTTCAAAAGGCCTTGAATTTTATTGTGATAAAATAAAGTTGCAAACAGGAAGAATAAAATGTTGCACACTTGTGAAAAATCACAAAACAAATGTTGTTGAGGAAAACAACATCACCTTGATGTTGGTGTGGACCCCACCAACCAAAACAGAAGCTAAAAGCATTATAAAGTGATATTAAATTCATTTTGAAATTGCCAACAGTTTCCAAAAATGCCCAAAATGAATATGTCCCTACAGAATATTGCCAAGTATTAATTGGGACCAGTGGCACATTTTTGCAATGAAGAATTAATACCAAATTAAAATGGAACAAGAGCTGTGGAGAAAACAAAAAAAGGAAAAAGAAAGGAAAAGGAGAAACAGCACTGTGCACTTGAGCCCATGGCTACAGTGCTAGGCCCAGCCCATCTCCCCGTCGTCTCTCACCTCCCGCACTGCTCATGGGCGCTCACTGTCGAGCACCGCGCGTGCGCGCGCACAGCCAGGCCCCCCCTCTCTCCCTGGTCGACAGCGGCCTCGCTCGCGCCCGCCGGGTGGATAAGGGCAACGCCCCGAGCCTCCCTAGCCTCTCTCTCGCTCACTTCCCCCTCTCCCTCGCTTGCTCTCCTCCCTCCCGAGCGCTGCCATGGCGCCGCCACCGTAGAACTCGCGGCCACACGCCCTCCCATGCCTCGCCGAGACGTCCACGAGCCCCGCCGCGACCGCCCCGTCCTCCTTGACCACAAGCCCGAGCCCCGGAGCCCCTGCATCGCCTCCACCGCGTCGTCTTCCTCCTCGGACCCGCAAGATCGCCGCCGTCGACCTGCTTCTCTCCGTTGCCTCTAGTTGCACCGGGCCCTCCCGTCAACGACAGTGAGCACCCCCGCGTCTTCCTTTCCCTCCCGGCGCTCTCGAACCCCCACCGTAGCCGTAGCTCCACGCGAGCCCGATCCTGCCGCCGCGGATGCTCAACGCCGGCGACCATTCGGTGGTCGATTGGCCCCGCAACCAAGTCCATTCGCCTGCGGTGCGTGCGTAGAACCCATCCCGCGCAAAAGCCCCGTGCTTTGCTCTCTGTGCGCGCGTGCCCGAGCCGACCCGAACGCTGCCGCCGCTGACGTCGATATAGGGCTCGACTCCGGCCACCTCCGGTCCTGCCACTTGCACCATTCGACGCGGCTCCTCGCCAGGAACACGTAGGAGCAAACGGCGCGCGATTTGACCCCCTTTAGACGATTTCCGAGCCACCCCGCCGTTTCGGGAGCTCGCCGGAGCTGTTCCGGTGGCCGGCCGGCGCCGCCGCTGACCTGGCCGACCGGGGCCACATCCAGTGACACTGGCCAGTGGGCCAGGGTGACCCAGTTGACTAGTTGACTTGGTCAACTGGCTGACTGGGCACAAACCACTCACTGATATGAGGGGCGCCAAGCCCCTGTGTCTATGACATATGGGCCACCCCTGTCAGATGCCTAATTAGCAAATTAGATTAATAAAAATAATTAAACTAACTCTAATGTCTCACTGACATGTGGACCCCACCTGCTAATTAAACTCTGTTTAAGTTTAAAATAACTCTGGATTAAAATGAGTCTATGACAGATGGGACCCACTGGACAGGTTTGACCTGGTCAGCCCCACTGTTGACTGCTGATGCAATGCTGACCTCATGCTGACGTCACTCTACACTGTTCTGGATAATGTTCATTTAATTAAATAGAATAATTCCAGAAAATGATTAAATCTTTGAAAAATCATAGAAAATAATCTGTAGCTCAGATGAAAAAACTTTATACATGAAAGTTGATCAGAAAAATCCCACGAATCCAAATATGCCATCCATTCATCCGTCTGATATGTGTAGTACTGCGTTAGACTACCCGGCACTGCATATTGTCATGTCATACTTTGTATAGCATTGTTTGCTTTATATTTATTGTCCCCCCCCCCTCTTCTTACCGGTAGACCCCGAGACTGACGCTGCTGCCGGGTACGACTACACCGTCGACGATCAGCCCTTTGCCGCAGAGCAGCAAGGCAAGCAACCCCCCTTGAGCATTCCGATATCGCCCATTCTTTCCCTCTCATTCTTGTATTAGAATTTTGCTATTGTACTAGTTAGCTCCTATTCTGATGCATAGCCTGTTTTTGATAAACTGCTACTATACCCGCAATCATATCAACTGCTTAGTATAGGTTGATCAGTGAATCCCCAGTGACCCCTTAGTCCCAGTTGCCCCTGCTTCTTCATCGACGACTCGACGACTCGACGACTCGAAGACTCGGTCAACTGACCGACAAGCCAGGCCCCTCAAATCACCGCACCCCCTTTAGTTGTACGACTCTGCAGCGCTACTATCGAGTACCGAGGGTGACACCTCGTGAAGTACTGATGATGCTAGCTCTGTAGTGTAGCTAGTCGGTCATGGTTTTCGAGGGTGATTCCTCCTTCACCATTCCCGACAATGTCTCTGTCATGCAACCCCTCAAGTGTGGGACCCTCGAGGGTGATTCCTCTAGGTCCACCTTGACAGTTACATCGAGCGGGGCCCCTTGAGGGTGATTCCTCAGGTTCCGTCTTGATGTTTTTATACACACGGTTACTATGACCTGGTTACAGAAACATGTTGGTGATGGGTCGGCCCTGAGGGGTACCCACGGTTTGATGTTGATGAGGCGTGGACGGGCAGGAGAGGCCCTTGCCACGGTCCTCGAGGCGGGGCGACGGACCGCACTTCATGGGTCGCGCTTTCCCCGCATTAATAAAATGCTAATGGGTTGGGTACTTGATCTGAGTTAGGTCGTTGGCCTTAATACGCACTAACTTTCACGTGAGGAAGATATGTGCACTCAGCGTCGTTGTATCAGCCGAAGCTCTTCGGACGTCAGCAATGGAGCGGCGCGCGCCCGAGTGGTCCGCAACGGCATCACGCTTGTTACTAAGGGGTGCTAGGACTGACCTCGGCCGCGTTTGCATCGTGCAGGAGTGCAAGGGCAAGTGGGCCCACGAACCTGCGCGCTTAGGATTTAGACCGCCGGGCTGGCCTCTTCGTTGAGCCTAGGTGGGGCGACGACGGGCTGATATCCCGAGGCCGGGCATGACCCAGGAAAGTGTGTCCGGCCGGAGGTGACTCAGGCGTGTTGGGGAATTTGTGGTGCACCCCTGCAGGGATGATTAATCTATTTGAATAGCCGTGTCCACGGTAACAGGACGATTTGGAATTGTACCTTGACCTTATACAACTAAAATTGTGATTTAAATTGAAATGAATTGTGGCTCCGAGGTTGCTTCCTCGCAGGGAGTCGGGGAAGAATCTCTGGGCGTGGTTACTTAATAAAATTGCTACAATAATATGACTATATGTGAGATACCAATCTGCACTGTTCTAATGCTGCAAGATGTTGAAGATGCTAGTCTTCGATAGGACTAGGCCTTCTCCCTATTCTTGCTTTCTGTAGTCAGCCCAGATATAACCCCATTCCTTGATACTGATGCATACTTAGCATAGTTCTGATGTCAGTCTTGCGAGTACTTTGGATGAGTACTCACTGCTGCTTTGCTTTCTCTTTCCCCCTCGATACGATTACCGCGTTCAGACGACGGAGCCCAGGAGATGGAGTACGCCGGAGACAACTACTACACCACCGCTGGAGCCTACTACTACGTGGAGAGTGCCGATGCTCAGGAGTAGTTAGGAGGTTCCCAGGCAGGAGGCCTCGCCTCTTTCGATCCGCTGCTTATGTTTGTGCTAGCCTTCTTAAGGCAAAACTTGTTTAACTTATGTCTGTACTCAGATATTATTTGCTTCCGCTGACTCGTGCTTGTCGAGCTTTGTATTCAAGCCCTCGAGGCCCCTGGCTTGTAATATGAAGTTGTATGACTTTAATTTGTGTCTAGTGTTGTGTTGTGATATCGATCAGTGAGTCCCTAATCTTGGCCGTACGCATTGCGTGATTGATTAGTGTACGGTCGAGAATGGGGGCGTCACAAGTTGGTATCAGATCCGACTGCCTGTAGGTAGCCCCCTTTCCAACTCCTTGGCCGAAGTTGAGTCTAGACGTTGAAAAACTTTTACTAACACTGATGTTGTGGCTTACGGGCCAACATCTCAATCGGGTGGCATTAGGATCTTTTATTCCTCATCTATACTCTGGGTTCTGACCTCTCTTCTCTTTCGGGTTAAAGATTTTACTAACTCTAACCTTAGGTTCTCGTAACTACTTTCTCCCGGAGAGCCCCTCATTGCAGAAGGTCGCCTGCCTCATCAGAAGATTCCGAAGATACTCTCCGATGTCCTTCCGAGAACTTGTGCCCATCGCTTTTGCGATTCCCTTCCGCCGTCAACCCCTATGGATGACTACTTACAACTGTCGTTCATACTCATTCCTAGTTGCTCTTGTTAGTACAAGATACATCGAATTATCCTCCGACTTTTAAGAATCCCTTGTGTCACTGCCTAGCAGTTCTAGTCGCATGATTACACCTATGAAAAATTCCTCACACTTACCGGGGAATTCGTTCATCCTTAGATGTCATGTGTTTCACAAAATTCTTCGAAACTCTATTCGATCTTCCGAATCCTTAGTAGCCTATTGCTCTCGACCTTCCTTACCTGCTTGCATTATGGATAATTCCATATGTCTAGCAATAATTATTAAAATCCTTTGTGATTGTCATTTGATTTTATTGATTCAACCTGTGTGTGAATGCACGCAGTCATCAGTTGTTTATCATACATTATCCGTCCGGCTCAGACGTCTTTCCAAACATGAGTTGGATCCCGACAAATCAACCTTGTTTGATTGTCCTTCTAAGTCCGCTCATCTTACTTGTATTTAATCGAAGTATCTGATTCTGATACACCAACCTGGAAATCATAATTCCTTTTGTATTTAAGTATCTATATCATTCAGATAAACCCTAATCTGATGCCTTGCTTTCTTTCTTCCACTGATTGAGTTCCGATACTCATATCAGATCCCTTTGTGGGATGCCAAACCATTGTTGGGTTATTATCCGACAATATCCTTCACATTCAAAATCCTTGTGAGTTCTTCCCCCTGATACATGATGCCATTGGTAAATTGTGCCTTCTCCCTCTGATAAGTTGTATTTTATGCTTTTATCAGCCATGCTCTTTTGTCAAGCCTGTGTTAATTACTCTTGAAGCTTGTGGTATATGTTCCTAAGATGCCCCGATGGGTTGAACCTATGCCTTCCTTAATTCCTGTGAACTCAAGAGTTTTCACGGGTCCTACTCTTCTGGTGTTTTGCCGGATAATCTTTCAAAACTACAACTTTATCGAAGGCGAGAAGTGAATGAGAGGTTATGCCTTGAAGAAGTGGGAGTCGACCTTGAACTTTGTGTTCATGCCCATGGACCCGTTGTATGGCTTATCATGGAGCTTCTTGTAACAATAATCATTCTCTTTGTATGGATTGATCTTGTATCTATGTTTTGCTACTTTGCAACCGTGGTTTCGACCATGATTGTTCTTCTTTGATCCCATTTCTTGGACAAGTTCAAGCACTTGTCTTCGGCAGATCAATGCACCTGCCCAACCTCTATTTTGATCTACCTTCGAGTATTACCCCCTGGTATCTCAAGGATATCATGTCATTGCACTACATCTTATGAATTTTAGATGAAGTAATGCTTTTCCCTGTCATAGTCACTCCACGGGTTCTGGTTGTCATCAACCGAGAACATCGAATAGTGAATCGAGTCCGCACTGCGATTCAACAACTCGTAGTAAACTTCTTTGTTTACGAGTTTGTACTCGGTCATGTCATTCCTAGCTGATTGGCTACCTCATCATCGTCATGCTGAAGCTTGACCATGCTACCTAAGTCCTTCATCCCTGGAACACAATTCCAACAGTGCGCTAAGCTTACGTCGAGTTTTCAACATCATGATTGGTTGTCTTGAAGGACAATATCGATTCTGAGCTAGCAATCTTATCTGTGGTTCCGATAACTTTTCGCTTCACCATTCCTTTGCTTGATGTCATCGCTGATCGATTACATCTTCATGAAACTTCTCGACAAATTTGTCGTGATCATCATCAACATTTTGAGCTCTTCCAAGTATCAATTGAATTCATGGTGGGAAATACCATCCTTACCCCTCAATGATTTCTGATATCATCGACAACATTCTCGCCTTCCCTCCAACGCAAACTTATTAATGTTTTGTGTTGCACCTTGAGTTCCTTGATATCCAACTTATGTTCTGTTCTACCTTGGCTTAATGCCATATCTTATGTCAATGGTGTCATGAGAACTTCACCATCTCTTAAGAATTCTTGATATAGTGATACTCCTTACCATCCCCATTCATTTCTTGGTCCCCGTGATTGTTTCTAAACGGAGTACCGACAAGTGAACTGTGAATTGTGAATTCAATACTTCAAGCATTCCTATTACTTCAAAGTTTATGAGTGGTAATTTCATTCTTAGTGTGTTAGTTGTTGAATCACCATTCTAACATTGATCGTGCCGCTTGGCCTATAACTCCGGGTGCACTTCTTGATCAATGCTTAATTGTGGATATTTTTCTTGAAAATTCATCATTATATCATTGGTGTGACCAATGCTATCACCTTGTTCACATAATTGTGGAAAATCACGTTTATGGGAATCTCGACGAATTGTTGCTAAGCCCATCAGCCACATCCTCTTCTCCTTCGTGGTTCTTGATGAACATTTAAGCTAGTGTTGGAAACCTTGAAAGCATTATCTTTGTGCCTAGTTCATGAAGAATATGTTTGATAAAAGAAGTGTTTTTCTATAAGTTCACGTGCATTTTTGCCACCGTGCTTATGGGAAAATTTTGTCTCGCTTCTTTTGGAATCGTTCCAATTCATCCAGCCATGTGCGAAGTATTCTATGGTTTGATAGATTTGCTACCTTCACTCCGTATGTATTTCCTAGCACGCCAGGCCACTGATTGATTTGATTTATCCTAGTCCAGACTTACACATAGAAATTTGATATCCTCTATGATGGTCCCCAATCAGAACTTGATTGCCCTCCATTCTAGAAACTTCCATGTGGGCACGAATGTCTTGACCTTGTGTTCAGATGTCTTGTAGTCTGGCTAATGATTCAAGTCTTGCTTCTGTCGTTCATTCCGAGATTCTTGCAACATCATCTCGTAGGTCTATGTTGCCTCCTTTTCTCCTCAGGCCTTCTTTGTCTGAAGTATCCTGCCACCAACCAGCTCTGAATCTCGGACAGATATGATGGTTGGAACATTATCAAGAATTATAACTTTGGTCTTTATTACTCGGTAAGGTGATGTTGTAGCTAGCACACCTGGCCGGATAAACTATTGTTATAATGCTTTGTTCAGCTAGGGTTGCCATTCTTCCATGGGGAAATTGTAAGACTTATTTTATAAGTTGTTCCTACTTGATCCTTGTGTAACCAAAGTCTGACCTTTACCTGGTGACCATGTCTTTGCTATCTCGAAGCATGTCTGCGGTACACCGATCATCAAAACAAGAACATTGGAGGCATAATGCTAAATGTTTCTTGATCAATTATCCAAACATCGTTGTATGGGTAAACATCATAAATTCCTTGCCCCTTAGTCTTAATGGTTACCTCCCTGGAGCCTTGTCATGATTGTCTCGCTCTGCTTGCTCTTGGAAAGGATATACACCTAATGCTCGTGTATACACATTTTCCTTTCCATTGGTCTGTTTAATGTGATAATCACATTTTCCTTTCCATTGGTCTGTTTAACCTTTTCTTGAGATTTATTTGATCTGAGCAGTGATAATTCCCTGCTTAGGTAAACACCTCGGTGTACAACTCTGTCAGTAAGACCCTGTTACTATTGTTGTTAACATTTCGGTAACCGCCGGTGGACGAGAACTTTGCCTATTGGTCCGCCTCGTTTCGACGAGCAGGAAGGTGGTTCTCTTCATCCCCCGCCCTTGGTACCGATGTTGTTGCCGACATAGTTGACATACTATCCTCTGACATGTCTTGCTAGCATGACCGTGCAAGATGTCACCGCTCTTCCTACACTTAATCCACATGATGGGCCCATAACCCATAGTTCCACAGGATCGAAACCTGACTCTCCTGTACCACTTTGATTCCAAGGTATCTTTTGCACTTAGCTTCGTATGTAATTCCCGAGCCACCGCCTAAGGGATGATCTATTCTTGTATCAGACGCAACATCTATTTCGTTGCTCTGAACCCCTTTTCCACCTTCTGATAAGGCATCGAATGGTTGCCTACTCGCTTGAAACTTTTGTACCATCGTATATCGCTCTCAAAAATTCCCCGAGCTACAACTCGAGGAATAACTCATGTCTTTTCCTTGAGTTCACCGTCAGATGCCCAACTTTATGGAGTTACGTTCTTCCCGAGTTTTCCATCTTATCGCATTCGTAGGACGATGAAGATCCCGAAGAAAGGATGGCGACTTCATCATGATGCCCTGATACAGCAAGTTAAAGACATCAATGCCATGGATCAACCTCTTCGATGAGAGCAACAAGAACTAGAAGACTCGTTAGAATTTCGTAACCAGAACTTTTTCCCTTACTCTACCTCTTAATTCTCGGGACGAGAATTCTTGTTAGTAGGGGAGAGTTGTGACACCCTGGAATTTGGCTACAGTGATCATTGTAGTTAAGCTACAGTAATGACCATGATCAGTGCCAAATCATTTTGCTAAACAGGATATGATCAAGTTGAAATTTCATATCTCATTCAAATTCCACTTCAAAAGGCCTTGAATTTTATTGTGATAAAATAAAGTTGCAAACAGCAAGAATAAAATGTTGCACACTTGTGAAAAATCACAAAACAAATGTTGTTGAGGAAAACAACATCACCTTGATGTTGGTGTGGACCCCACCAACCAAAACAGAAGCTAAAAGCATTATAAAGTGATATTAAATTCATTTTGAAATTGACAACAGTTTCCAAAAATGCCCAAAATGAATATGGCCCTACAGAATATTGCCAAGTATTAATTGGGACCAGTGGCACATTTTTGCAATGAAGAATTATTGCCAAATTAAAATGGAACAAGAGCTGTGGAGAAAACAAAAAAAGGAAAAAGAAAGGAAAAGGAGAAACAGCACTGTGCACTTGAGCCCATGGCTACAGTGCTAGGCCCAGCCCATCTCCCCGTCATCTCTCACCTCCCGCACTGCTCACGGGCGCTCGCTGTCGAGCACCGCGCGTGCGCGCGCACAACCAGGCCCCCCTCTCTCCCTGGTCGACAGCGGCCTCGCCCGCGCCCGCCGGGTGGATAAGGGCAACGCCCCGAGCCTCCCTGGCCTCTCTCTCGCTCACTTCCCCCTCTCCCTCGCTTGCTCTCCTCCCTCCCAAGCGCTCCCATGGCGCCGCCACCATAGAACTCGCGGCCACACGCCCTCCCATGCCTCGCCGAGACGTCCACGAGCCCCGCCGCGACCGCCCTGTCCTCCTCGACCACAAGCCGAGCCCCGGAGCCCCTGCATCGCCTCCACCGCGTCGTCTTCCTCCTCGGACCCGCAAGATCGCCGCCGTCGACCTGCTTCTCTCTGTCACCTCTAGCTGCACCGGGCCCTCCCGTCAACGACAGTGAGCACCCCCGCGTCTTCCTCTCCCTCCCGGTGCTCTCGAACCCCCACCGTAGCCGTAGCTCCACGCGAGCCCGATCCCGCCGCCGCGGATGCTCAACGCCAGCGACCATTCGGTGGTCGATTGGCCCCGCAACCAAGTCCATTCGCCTGCGGTGCGTGCGTAGAACCCATCCCGCGCAAAAGCCCCGTGCTTTGCTCTCTGTGCGCGCGTGCCCGAGCCGACCCGAACGCCGCCGCCGCTGACGTCGATATAGCGCTCGACTCCGGCCACCTCCGGTCCTGCCGCTTGCACCATTCGACGTGGCTCGTCGCCAGGAACACGTAGGAGCAAACGGCGTGCGATTTGACCCCCTTTAGACGATTTCCGAGCCACCCCGCCGTTTCGGGAGCTCGCCGGAGCTGTTCCGGTGGCCGGCCGGCGCCGCCGCTAACCTGGCCGACCGGGGCCACAGCCAGTGACACTGGCCAGTGGGCCAGGGTGACCCAGTTGACCAGTTGACTTGGTCAACTGGCTGACTGGGCACAAACCACTCACTGACATGTGGGGCCCCAAGCCCCTGTGTCTATGACATATGGGCCACCCCTGTCAGATGCCTAATTAGCAAATTAGATTAATAAAAATAATTAAACTAACTCTAATGTCTCACTGACATGTGGACCCCACCTGCTAATTAAACTCTGTTTAAGTTTAAAATAACTCTGGATTAAAATGAGTCTATGACAGATGGGACCCACTAGTCAGGTTTGACCTGGTCAGCCCCACTGTTGACTGCTGATGCAATGCTGACCTCATGCTGACGTTACTCTACACTGTTCTGGATAATGTTGATTTAATTAAATAGAATAATTCCAGAAAATGATTAAATCTTTGAAAAATCATAGAAAATAATCTGTAGCTCAGATGAAAAAACTTTATACATGAAAGTTGATCAGAAAAATTCCACGAATCCAAATATGCCATCCATTCATCTGTCACATGCTCCTAGCATGATGAACATGGAACTTTCCCCTCCGGATCATCTGTTCGATAAATCCAAAGACCCGGGAAATATCGTCAGATATTCTCCCGTTCTGTTTGATACGTGTAGCACTGCGTTAGACTACCCGGCACTGCATATTGTCATGTCATACTTTGTATAGCATTGTTTGCTTTATATTTATTGTTTCTCCCCCCCTCTTCTTACCGGTAGACCCCGAGACTGACGCTGCTGCCGGGTACGACTACACCGTCGACGATCAGCCCTTTGCCGCAGAGCAGCAAGGCAAGCAACCCCCCTTGAGCATTCCGATATCGCCCATTCTTTCCCTCTCATTCTTGCATTAGAATTTTGCTATTGTACTAGTTAGCTCCTATTCTGATGCATAGCCTGTTTTTGATAAACTGCTACTATACCTGCAATCATATCAACTGCTTAGTATAGGTTGATCAGTGAATCCCCAGTGACCCCTTAGTCCCAGTTGCCCCTGCTTCTTCATCAACGACTCGACGACTCGAAGACTCGAAGACTCGGTCAACCGACCGACAAGCCAGGCCCCTCACATCACCGCACCCCCCCTTAGTTGTACGACTCTGCAGCACTACTATCGAGTACCGAGGGTGACACCTCGTGAAGTACTCATGATGCTAGCTCTGTAGTGTAGCTAGTCGGTCATGGTTTTCGAGGGTGATTCCTCCTTCACCATTCCCGACAATGTCTCTGTCGTGCAACCCCTCAAGAGTGGGACCCTCGAGGGTGATTCCTCTAGGTCCACCTTGACGGTTACATCGAGCGGGGCCCCTTGAGGGTGATTCCTCAGGTTCCGTCTTGATGTTTTTTTACACACGGTTACTATGACCTGGTTACAGAAACATGTTGGTGATGGGCCGGCCCTGAGGGGTACCCACGGTTTGATGTTGATGAGGCGTGGACGGGCAGGAGAGGCCCTTGCCACGGTCCTCGAGGCGGGGCGACGGACCGCACTTCATGGGTCGCGCTTTCCCCGCATTAATAAAATGCTAATGGGTTGGGTACTTGATCTGAGTTAGGTCGTTGGCCTTAATACGCACTAACCTTCACGTGGGGAAGATATGGGCACTCAGCGTCGTTGTATCAGCCGAAGCTCTTCGGACGTCAGCAATGGAGCGGCGCGCGTCCGAGTGGTCCGCAACGGCATCGCGCTTGTTACTAAGGGGTGCTAGGACTGACCTCGGCCGCGTTCGCATCGTGCAGGAGTGCAAGGGCAAGTGGGCCCACGAACCTGCGCGCTTAGGATTTAGACCGACGGGCTGGCCTCTTCGTTGAGCCTAGGTGGGGCGACGACGGGCTGATATCCCGAGGCCGGGCATGACCCAGGAAAGTGCGTCCGCCGGAGGTGAATCAGGCGTGTTGGGGAATATGTGGTGCACCCCTGCATGGATGATTAATCTATTCGAATATCCATGTCCACGGTAATAGGACGATTTGGAATTGTACTTTGACCTTATACAACTAAAATTGTTATTTAAATTGAAATGATATGTGGCTCCGAGGTTGCTTCCTCGCAGGGAGTCGGGGAAGAATCTCTGGGCGTGGTTACTTAATAAAATTGCTACAATAATATGACTATATGTGAGATACCAATCTGCACTCTTCTAATGCTGCAAGATGTTGAAGATGCTAGTCTTCGATAGGACTAGGCCTTCTCCCTATTCTTGCTTTCTGCAGTCAGCCCAGATATAACCCCATTCCTTGATACTGATGCATACTTAGCATAGTTCTGATGTCAGTCTTGCGAGTACTTTGGATGAGTACTCACCGCTGCTTTGCTTTCTCTTTCCCCCTCGATACGATTACCGCGTTCAGCCGACGGAGCCCAGGAGATGGAGTACGCCGGAGACGACTACTACACCACCGCTGGAGCCTACTACTACGTGGAGAGTGCCGATGCTCAGGAGTAGTTAGGAGGTTCCCAGGCAGGAGGCCTTGCCTCTTTCGATCCGCTGCTTATGTTTGTGCTAGCCTTCTTAAGGCAAAACTTGTTTAACTTATGTCTGTACTCAGATATTATTTGCTTCCGCTGACTCGTGCTTGTCGAGCTTTGTATTCAAGCCCTCGAGGCCCCTAGCTTGTAATATGAAGCTGTATGACTTTAATTTGTGTCTAGTGTTGTGTTGTGATATCGATCAGTGAGTTCCTAATCTTGGCCGTACGCATTGCGTGATTGATTAGTGTACAGTCGAGAATGGGGGCGTCACAAGTTGGTACCCAACCCATTAGCATTTTATTAATGCGGGGAAAGCGCGACCCATGAAGGCGGTCCGTCGCCCCGCCTCGAGGACCGTGGCAAGGGCCTCTCCTGCCCGTCCACGCCTCATCAACATCAAACCGTGGGTACCCCTCAGGGCCGACCCATCACCAACATGTTTCTGTAACCAAGTCATAGTAACCGTGTGTATAAAAACATCAAGACGGAACCTGAGGAATCACCCTCAAGGGGCCCCGCTCGATGTAACCGTCAAGGTGGACCTAGAGGAATCACCCTCAAGGGTCCCACACTTGAGGGGTTGCACGACAGAGACATTGTCGGGAATGGTGAAGGAGGAATCACCCTCGAAAACCATGACCGACTAGCTACACTACAGAGCTAGCATCATGAGTACTTCACGAGGTGTCACCCTCGGTACTCGATAGTAGCGCTGCAGAGTCGTATAACTAAGGGGGGGGTGCGGTGATGTGAGGGGCCTAGCTTGTCGGTCGGTTGACCGAGTCTTCGAGTCTTCGAGTCGTCGAGTCGTCGAGTCGTCGATGAAGAAGTAGGGGCAACTGGGACTAAGGGGTCACTGGGGATTCACTGATCAACCTATACTAAGCAGTTGATATGATTGCAGGTATAGTAGCAGTTTATCAAAAACAGGCTATGCATCAGAATAGGAGCTAACTAGTACAATAGAAAAATTCTAATGCAAGAATGAGAGGGAAAGAATGGGCGATATCGGAATGCTCAAGGGGGGTTGCTTTCCTTGCTGCTCTGCGGCAAAGGGCCGATCGTCGACGGTGTAGTCGTACCCGGCAGTAGCGTCAGTCTCGGGGTCTACCGGTAAGAAGAGGGGGGGAGAAACAATAAATATAAAGGAAACAATGCTATACAAAGAATGACATGACAATATGTAGTGTCGGGTAGTCTAACGCAGTACTACACGTATCAGACGGAACAGGAGAATATCTGACGATATTTCCCGGGTCTTTGGATTTATCGGACAGACGATCCGGAAGGGAAAGTTCCATGTTCATCTTGCTAGGAGCATGTGACAGATGAATGGATAGCATATTTGGATTCGTGGGATTTTTCTGATCAACTTTCATGTATAAAGTTTTTTCATCTGAGCTACAGATTATTTTCTATGATTTTTCAAAGATTTAATCATTTTCTGGAATTATTCTATTTAATTAAATCAACATTATCCAGAACAGTGTACAGTGACGTCAGCATGAGGTCAGCATTGCATCAGCAGTCAACAGTGGGGCTGACCAGGTCAAACCTGACCAGTGGGTCCCATCTGTCATAGACTCATTTTAATCCAGAGTTATATTAAACTTAAACAGAGTTTAATTAGCAGGTGGGGTCCACATGTCAGTGAGACATTAGAGTTAGTTTAATTATTTTTATTAATCTAATTTGCTAATTAGGCATCTGACAGGGGTGGCCCATATGTCATAGACACAGGGGCTTGGGGCCCACATGTCAGTGAGTGGTTTGTGCCCAGTCAGCTAGTTGACCCAGTCAACTGGTCAACTGGGTCACCCTGGCCCACAGGCCAGTGTCACTGGCTGTGGCTCCGGTCGGCCAGGTCAGCGGCGGCGCCGGCCGGCCACTGGAACAGCTCCGGCGAGCTCCCGAAACGGCGGGGTGGCTCGGAAATCGTCTAAAGGGGGTCAAATCGCGCGCCGTTTGCTCCTACGTGTTCCTGGCGACGAGCCGCGTCGAATGGTGCAAGCGGCAGGACCGGAGGTGGCCGGAGTCGAGCGCTATATCGACGTCGGCGGCGGCGGCGTTCGGGTCGGCTCGGGCACGCGCGCACAGAGAGCAAAGCACGGGGCTTTTGCGCGGGATGGGTTCTACTCACGCACCGCAGGCGAATGGACTTGGTTGCGGGGCCAATCGACCACCGAATGGTCGCCGGCATTGAGCATCCGCGGCGGCGGGATCGGGCTCGTGTGGAGCTACGGCTACGGTGGGGGTTCGAGAGCGCCGGGAGGGAGAGGAAGACGCGGGGGTGCTCGCTGTCGTTGACGGGAGGGCCCGGTGCAGCTAGAGGCGACGGAGAGAAGCAGGTCGACGGCGGCGATCTTGCGGGTCCGAGGAGGAAGACGACGCGGTGGAGGCGATGCAGGGGCTCCGGGGCTCGGGCTTGTGGTCAAGGAGGACGGGGCGGTCGCGGCGGGGCTCGTGGACGTCTCGGCGAGGCATGGGAGGGCGTGTGGCCGCGAGTTCTACGGTGGCGGCGCCATGGCAGCGCTCGGGAGGGAGGAGAGCAAGCGAGGGAGAGGGGGAAGTGAGCGAGAGAGAGGCCAGGGAGGCTCGGGGCGTTGCCCTTATCCACCCGGTGGGCGCGGGCGAGGCCGCTGTCGACCAGGGAGAGAGGGGGGGGGGGGCTGGCTGTGTGCGCGCACGCGCGGTGCTCGACAGCGAGCGCCCGTGAGCAGTGCGGGAGGTGAGAGACGACGGGGAGATGGGCTGGGCCTAGCACTGTAGCCATGGGCTCAAGTGCACAGTGCTGTTTCTCCTTTTCCTTTCTTTTTCCTTTTTTTGTTTTCTCCACAGCTCTTGTTCCATTTTAATTTGGCATTAATTCTTCATTGCAAAAATGTGCCACTGGTCCCAATTAATACTTGGCAATATTCTGTAGGGCCATATTCATTTTGGGCATTTTTGGAAACTGTTGGCAATTTCAAAATGAATTTAATATCACTTTATAATGCTTTTAGCTTCTGTTTTGGTTGGTGGGGTCCACACCAACATCAAGGTGATGTTGTTTTCCTCAACAACATTTGTTTTGTGAGTTTTCACAAGTGTGCAACATTTTATTCTTGCTATTTGCAACTTTATTTTATCACAATAAAATTCAAGGCCTTTTGAAGTGGAATTTGAATGAGATATGAAATTTCAACTTGATCATACCTGTTTAGCAAAATGATTTGGCACTGATCATGGTCATTACTGTAGCTTAACTACAATGATCACTGTAGCCAAATTCCAGGGTGTCACAGTAAACTTCGAAATTTTTCTTGTATATGTTGCGATTTTGCTTCTGCTCATTTCCGAATAATTTTTGTATACTTTGTAGCTCCGAATGAAGTGATCGACCTCGATGTGGTTAACAAAGCTGATCTGCCAAATCCTACTGCGAACATAGAAGGTGCAACGCAAGAGCCATCACTTGCCTGTGCCTTGGCATCATCGCAGGGAACCAGCTCTGGCGCTGGAGTCGCACTCGGAACTGGCACGTCGACTATTATGCCGACTCCTCGTGAGACCACCATCTTCTCGCTACACCATGTCCCTGAGGACCAGACGGGAGCGAGCAAAGAGGCGCTGATCCAGCTGGAGCTGATGTGCGATAAACTGAAGACGGCGTACGACGCGAGTGCGGCGCTGCAAAAGAATGTCCGAGTAAGTACTCTCGTAAGTACCTTCCTCATTTGGCATCTTGGTCAATTTGTCCATGGTTTAAGACCCGAGTGGGTTTGCATCTGGGAACACCCACTGGGTGTTGGCTTTCCAGTGGTGCGCGCTGAGCGCACCCACTGGGTGTAGTCTCCGAGACTGCCATCGACTAAAGCAGTCGGCGGTAGTCTAATAGCGTAGAAATGTCTGTCCTGACTTGAACTTAGATTTTCCAGTGGGGGCGCGCTGAATGCACCCACTGGGTGTAGTCCCCGAGACTGTCGTTGACTGAAGCAGTCCGCGGGAGTCTTAGAGTTTTGGAATCTGACCGAATGATCTGTACATAGTATCCGATTGACGAATCATATGTCTTCTTGATTATCAGTTTTCTTCCATTTGTCGTTTGTAGTCCATTTGTGAACTCGGAAGCCACTATAATGCTCTGAAGGAGGAGGTGTTGACCTTGCGTCCCGACCTTGATGCTGAGAAGGCCAAGAGCGCCCGATTGGAGCAAGAGAAGAATGCATTGGAAGGTATTATTCTCCCTGACTGACTGTTACCATCTCTGTTCTTTCTCCCTGTCCGACTGAGTCTACTTCGTCAGATCTTCATGGAGAAAATCGTAAGCTTGTCGAGAGACTGAAGAGTTCTGTTTCTTTAGTGACTGTGAAGACAGTCCTTGAGAAGAAGGACACAGAATTGGCAGCAGCTCAGAAGGAGGCCAGTCGGAAGGCCAAGGAGGCTGATGAGAAACTGAAGTCAGTCGGGAAGTTAGAAGAGGAGAAGAAAACCCTCGAGGTCGCTGTGAAGAAGTCCAGGGAGGAACTCGCCGAATGGAGGACCAAACTTGAACATATCATTGCCAAGAAGGCTGAGCTGGAGCAATTCGTCGAGGAGTTCGGCGACACCATGAGTGAAAAGCTCAAAGGTAAACTCTCCCGAATGACCCATGTGTATTTCTAAACAACCGAATGAAATTTGCTTGACTTTGATTCCTTTTTTGTTCCGCTGAACCCAGAATTCTGCTTCGATATTGGTGAAGAGACCGACAAGATCGAGAAAGAGCTAGATCCATCCCGAGAACTGCTCAAGGACAGTGCTGCCTTGGCCTTTCTCTGTCTGGAACAACGCGTCGACGAAGCGGTTTCGTTCATCAAGAGGCTCCGTACTGGCATCTTGGACATCGAAAAGGAACTCTTCTCCGATGAAGAACCCTCCAAGGACCTGGAATCCATTCTTAACCGAGTGAGAGACGTCCCGCGCCGAGTGAAGATCTGGAAGAAATCAGCGGCCCGAGCCGGAGCTGACATTGCTCTCTCACTAGTTCGAGTTCACTTCAAGGGAGTGGATGATAAGAAACTGAAGTCCTTGGAAGTCGCCAATCGGAAGCACGCCAGAATTCAAGACTTCATGTAGATGTTCATGGAGGCGGCCACCCGGATTGCAGAGAGCCTTGACGTGGACACGTTCGTCGAAGCAGTGCCTAACCCCGAGTGATCGTCGGGTTAAAAAACTTCTTAAACATTTGCCTCGGAATGCCGAGTAGTATCTGTAAGACTTTTAATGAGCCTGAGGCTCCTATCGTCTGTACTTCTGCTTTGAACGATGCAGTTCTCATCTGCCTTATCTTAACTTGATCTTTGATCTTTTGAGTGTTTTATACTCGAGCGATTGCAGGATCACCCATGGGGTTTCGAGTGTGTACAATATTCGCACTTGGCGTGAATTTTAACTTAGGCGACGCGGGGTCGCGGCTAAGTCCCCGAGCGTGGGCGAGACCCTCACTCGGAGTAGTTTGTCTTGAGACGAACAATGATGGTCCTGTTCATCTTGACAACCGAGTGTGGAGGACGTCCCACTCGAAAGGTTTTCTAACTTAGGCGACGCGGAGCGGCGGCTAAGCCCCCGAGTGCGGGCAAGACCCTCACTCGGAGTAGTTTGTCCTTAGACGAACAATGATGGTCCTGTTCATCTTGACAACCGAGTGTGGAGGATGTCCCACTCGAAAGGTTTTCTAACTTAGGCGACGCGGAGCCGCGGCTAAGTCCCCTAGTGTGGGCGAGACCCTCACTCGGAGTAGTTTGTCCTTAGACGAACAATGATGGTCCTGTTCATCTTGACAACCGAGTGTGGAGGATGTCCCACTCGAAAGGTTTTCTAACTTAGGCGACGCGGAGCCGCGGCTAAGCCCCCGAGTGTGGGCGAGACCATCACTCGGAGTAGTTTGTCCTTAGACGAACAATGATGGTCCTGTTCATCTTGACAACCGAGTGTGGAGGATGTCCCACTCGAAAGGTTTTCTAACTTAGGCGACGCGGAGCCGCGGCTAAGCCCCCGAGTGTGGGAGAGACCCTCACTCGGAGTAGTTTGTCCTTAGACGAACAATGATGGTCCTGTTCATCTTGACAACCGACTGTGGAGGATGTCCCACTCGAAAGGTTTTCTAACTTAGGTGACGCGGAGCCGTGGCTAAGCCCCCGAGTGTGGGCGAGACCCTCACTCGTATTAGTTTGTCCTTAGACGAACAATGATGATCCTGTTCATCTTGACAACCGAGTGTGGAGGATGTCCCACTCGAAAGGTTTTCTAACTTAGGCGACGCGGAGCCGCGGCTAAGCTCCGAGTGTGGGCGAGACCCTCACTCGGAGTAGTTTGTACTTAGGCAAAATCAGGTTTGCGGCTAAGTGTGTTTTACACCCACAGGGGGTGGCAGTCAAATTTCAACAAGATATAATGAAATAAAACTTTATTCATCGAGATCACTCGGATTCATTACTGGAGTGACAAGCTAAAGTAGTTATGTTCTAGGTGTAGAACTTGCGAAGCAGGTCCGCGTTCCAAGTCCGAGGCTCTTCTACTCCATCTTCAATATTGTAAAGCCGGTAGGCTCCATTGTGCAAGACTTTGGAGATTGCATACGGCCCCTGCCATGGAGGCGCTAGCTTGTGGGGTTTCTGCTGATCCAGTCGGAGAACAAGGTCTCCTTCCTGAAAGGCTCGGCCCTGGACGTGTCTGTCATGGTAACGCCTCAGATCCTGCTGATAGTGCGTCGATCTGATGAGGGACAGCTCTCTCTCTTCCTCCAAAAGGTCGAGGTCGTCTTGCCGAGCGGCTTCGGCTCCAGCTTCATCATATAGTTCCACTCGGGGGGAATTGTGCCGAAGATCACTCGGTAACACCACCTCTGAGCCGTACACCATGAACAAAGGTGTGAGCTTCGTAGAGCGGTTTGGGGTTGTCCGAATGCCCCATAAGACAGAAGGCAATTCTTCGACCCAAGCTCCAGCAGCGTACTTCAGGTCTCTCATCAATCGGGGCTTCAGACCTTGCAGAATCATTCCGTTTGCGCGCTCTGCCTTTCCATTCGACTGCGGGTGAGCCACTGAGGAGTAATTAACCCGAGTGCCTTGAGAGAAACAGAATTCACGGAACTCTTCTGAGTCGAAGTTCTTCCCATTATCCGTGATGATATCATGCGGTACTCCGAACCTGAAGATGATTTGCCGAATGAAACTAACGGCAGTACCTGCATCCAAACTCTTGATGGGCTTCGCTTCGACCCACTTGGTGAACTTGTCAACGGCGACGAGCAGATGTGTGAATCCACTCAACCCAGTCCATAAGGGACCAACCATATCAAGGCCCCATACTGCAAACGGCCAAGTGATCGGGATCGTCTTGAGCGCGGACGCTGGCTTGTGGGACTTATTCTTGTAGAACTCACACCCGACACACATGTCTACCAGGTCCCTTGCTGCTTCATTGGCTCGGGGCCAATAAAAACATGCTCGGAAAGCTTTAGCAACCAAAGTCCGAGAGGACGCATGGTGGCCACAAGTTCCCGAGTGGATTTCATGTAAGATTTGCAGCCCTTCCTCTGGGGAGATGCATTTTTGGGTGACTCCGGTGGTGCTTTTCTTGTACAACTCGTCACCCATAACTTCGAATGACTTGGATCGACGGACGATCCGACGGGCTTCTTATTCATCTTCGGGTAGTTCTTGTCTGAGCAAGTATGCCAAATAGGGTTGAGTCCACTCGGGAGTGATTACCAGCATTTCGTGGATCAGATCCACTATAGCTGGAACTTCAACCTCAGTCGGATCAGATGGACCGATTGCTTGCGGGGGCTCCTCTGTCAAAGGATCTTCTGCGATTGTTGGAGCGCGCAGATGTTCAAGGAATATGTCTTTCGGGACCGCTCGTCGAGTGGACCCGATCTTTGCCAGGTCGTCTGCTGCCTGATTCTTTGCGCGAGGAATGTGATGCAGTTCTAGGCCTTCAAAATTCTTCTCCAGCTTCCTGACCGCGTTGCAGTATCCGGTCATTGCTGGACTCCGAATGTCCCACTCCTTCATCACTTGGTTGACAACGAGGTCCGAGTCGCCATAGACCATCAAACGACGAATGCCGAGTGATATGGCCATGCGGAGCCCGTACAGGAGGGCTTCATATTCGGCCTCATTGTTTCATGAGTCGAAATGGATTTGGAGGACATAGTTCAGCCGGTCTCCTTTGGGAGAGACAAGGACCACGACAGCACCTGAGCCATTGAGCATCTTGGATCCATCGAAGAACATAGTCCAGTGTTCGGGAACACACGGAATTGGTTGCTCCTGCTCGATCCACTCAGACATAAAATCAACCAATGCCTGGGACTTGATTCCTTTCTTAGCTTGAAACTTGATCTCCAGCGGAAGGAGCTCGATTTCCCACTTTGCCAGTCGGCCGGCAGGGTCCCTGTTATGCAGGATCTCCGACAGGGGAGCGCTGCTGACGACCGTGACCGAGTGATCTTGGAAGTAATGAACCACCTTTTTGGCAGTCAGGTAAATACCATAGACCAGCTTTTGGTAGTGCGGGTACCTTTGCTTGGAAGGGGTTAGTACTTCTGAGATGTAATATATGGGTCTTTGCACTTTGAATGCTTTTCCTGGCTCTTCGCGCTCTACCGAAAGGACTATGCTCACCACCTGACTGGTCACCGCAATGTACAGGAGTAAAGGCTCCTGGCTGCCCGGAGCAGCAAACACCGGCTGGGTGGAAAACAATGCCTTAAGTTCTGCGAATGCGGCTTGTGCTTCATTGGTCCACTCGAATTTGTCGGACTTCTTCATCAATCGGTAGAGAGGAAGTGCCTTCTCTCCGAGTCTTGAAATGAATCGGCTCAGGGCCGCAAGACATCCTGTCAACCTTTGTACGTCGTGCAAACGCTCAGGTTGCTTCATTCGGACTATGGCGCCGATTTTATCTGGATTGGTGTCAATCCCTCGTTCGGAAACGAGGAAACCGAGTAACTTTCCTACGGGCAGTCCGAATGTGCACTTGGCTGGATTAAACTTTATCCCAAAGCGCCGTAGGTTCGCGAAGGTTTTGGCGAGGTCAGTCAGGAGGTCGGAACCTTTCCTAGACTTGACTACGATATCGTCCATATAGGCCTCCACGTTCCGACTGATTTGCTTTTGCAAGCACTTCTGGATCATGCGCTGAAAAGTGGTCCAGCATTCTTCAAGCCGAATGGCATCGTGACGTAGCAAAAACACCCGAATGGGGTGATGAAGGCTGTTTTTGTTTCATCAGGACCATACATTCGGATCTGGTGGTACCCGGAGTACGCATCCAGGAACGACAGACGTTCACATCCGGCCGTAGAGTCTACTATCTGATCAATCCGAGGTAAAGGAAAATGTTCCTTCGGGCAGGCCCGATTGAGGTGTTTGAAGTCAATACACATACGGAGTGACTTGTCCTTCTTTGGTACCAAGACAACATTCGCGAGCCACTCGGAGTGGTAAATTTCGCGAATGAACTCGGCGGCGAGGAGTCGAGCTATCTCTTGACCAATCGCCTTGCGCTTCTCGACGGAGGATGGACGCAAGTATTCTTTGACTGGCTTGGCCTTGGGATCGGTTCGGAGTCGGTGCTCAGCCAGTCCCCTGGGAACACCAGGCATGTCAGACGGCTTCCATGCGAAGATGTCCCAGTTCTCACGGAGGAACTGGATGAGCTTGGCTTCCTATTTATCTCCGAGTGAAGTCGGATGGACATGAACTTGCTTAGTCTCGCCAGCTGACTGGAAAGCAGATTCTGAAGCCGGCCGCTTTGACCTAAGCAGATCAGTCGTATCCACTTCCTTCTTGTACCCTTCAAGCTCGACTGCAAGTACTTGTTCATTGGCTATCTTTGTGCCCTACTGAAGACACTCTTCGGCGACCTTCCGATCACCAGTGACTGTAATCACACCCTTGGGCCCTGGCATCTTGAGCTTAAGATACATGTAACATGGTCTGGCCATGAAACGTGCGTAGGCAGGCCTACCCAGGATGGCGTGGTAAGCACTGCGGAAGTCAACCACCTCAAAGGTTAGCTTTTCCTTTCGGAAATTCTTCTCGCCGCCGAATACTACGTCCAGAGCGATCTGGCCGAGTGATTCTACCTTCTTTCCAGGGACGATCCCATGGAAATGCATGTTGCTCTTGCTCAATCGGGACATTGGGATGCCCATAGCCTTGAGCGTGTCGGCATATATGATATTAAGCCCGCTGCCTCCGTCCATTAGGACCTTGCACAGACGGACACCACCCACTGCTGGGTCAACGACCAACGCTTTCCTCCCGGGGGTGGCAATGTGAGGCGGATGGTCAGACTGGTCGAAGGTGACGGGCGTCTTCGTCCAGTTGAGATAGTTGGGAGCAGTCGGAACTGCCATATTGACCTCCCGATTGATAACCTTCAGCTGCCTCTTACTTTCAACGTCAGCGAAAATTACGTTGATAACCTTGTCGATTTTCGGATACTCGGAAGTATCTTCCTCATCCTCGACATCAACCTTCTCACTCGAGGGCTCAGCGCCCATCTCCTGCTTGAGCAGGCGACATTCCCGAGTGGTATGCTTCGGGAGCAAAACATTGCCTTCTTCATCCGTCTTGGTGTGAATTTGGCACGGTTGGTCGAGAATCACTACAGGAATCAGGTACTTTGCCGTCTGCCATAGCGGACAGCAAAGGGTAGGACCACTGACGGCAAAGCCTTTGCCGTCCGGCAGCAGACGGCCAAATTTCCGGCACTGTGAACTCCGGTAAAGGAGTGCTTTGCCGTCTGCCTTTACTCAGCGGACGGCAAACCGTTTTTGCCGTCACGCAGCAGACGGCGAAGCGGCTAGATGGCCTAAACTGGAGTTAGCCCCGTTAGTGGCTAACGGCAGCCTTTGCCGTCTGCCCCCGGATGGCCATGACCCGCGCGCTTTTGCCGTCTGCCCCCGGACGGCCATGCCCCGCGCGCTTTTGCCGGCTGCGCCTGGACGGCCATGCCCCGCGCTCCTTTGCCGTCTGCCGCCCCGAGCTCCTTTGCCGTCTGCCGCCCCGCGCGCCTTTGCCGTCTGCCCCCGGACGACAAAGTGACCAAATGGCTCGAGGCCTGGTACTCCCAGTTTGTATAGGTGAGTGACACGAGTCCCCTTTGCCGTCGGGGGCAGATGGCAAAGGGGCTTTAATGCCACAGTTTTTTCTATTTTTTCTTATATCCATCAATTTTCACAGGCAAAATATGCTATATATGTATATGTTTCACAATAACAATATTCTTGCCATGCTGATGATCATCCAACAAGCAGAAATTAATATCATCCAACAACAAGCACAAATATCATCCTATCATCCAACAACAAGAACAAATATCATCCAACAACAAGTAGCAAGTTTCACATATGTAGCAAGTTTAAAATTATTCATCGATACAAAATCATAAGCACTCCATGAACCACAAGCACTCCATCAATGCAAGCTTCCGTGAAGTGACTCTAATCTGCAAAATGGGAAATACGAAAGTTCGATGAAGAAGACTAGAAGAAGAAGAAGAAGAAGAAAAAGAATATGCAGAAGCGTTTTTCTTCTCTCTCTCTTTCTCCTCTTGTTTTATTCTTCTTATTGCTTATTTGTGTCATTCGGGCAAAATTGAAGAAGGATAGGTCTTTCGAGGTTTGCCTCATGGTGTGTATGGTGCGCACTCACTCACACTTATATGGAGGTGTATGTTGGTCGACACTACCTAACACTAATATTTCGACCGTCGGTGATGGTCGTTTCCCCTTCTCCTCTCCTGCAATATACCAAGGTATATATCGAGAGAAGGAGAAGAAGAAACAACCCCCGCGACAACAGTCGGGATTCCTCCATCAAGAAGAGGCATGAAACTCTCACAAGGAGCTAAGTTTGTCTAAGTGCTAAGTTTGTCTTTCTTTGAGAAAATGAGCCAAGTAAGTGGCATATTGGGGCTTACCGTCCTCGTCATCACGGAGGAGAGGCACCGCGGTTGCTCGGGCCAGTTTCACCTGGAGAAGGCTGCCCTGGAGAAGGGTCATGCGATGCGACTCCGGAGTTATGCTGCACCAAAGATGATTTGCAATGTCTCGTTAGCATGATGACACTGAAAAGATCATTGCATTCAAACGAAACTCACCGTTGCAGCCGTGGTAATGACTGGCATCGACGGAGCGGTCTGGCCGTTCTTCTCGCACATAGTCTGCACATTTGGTTTTCACAAGTCAATGATATTCGTTATTAATGAAACGAACATTAAATGCAAGATTTGACAAATATGAAGAAGAATCTTACCACGAAGAGCTCATAGATGGCCCGGTAAGACGCATCGGACCGTGCCCTCTCCTCCTCCAACAACCTAGCCGTCCTCTCCTCCATCTCCTTCTCCTTCACCGCCATAAGCGCCTGTGTTGCCTCTCTCTCTTTCTGAATAGCAGCCTACAACACAACTCCTCGTTAGCATTGTAATCATCTTTGTTCACACACACAACAAAATGAGGAAAGATATCTGAGTCCGTATAACTAACCTCGATGGCGAGCTCGACTGGCCATGGACGAGGCCTTATCTCAGGACAAGAGCTCGTTTGGCGCGCCTTGATCTGCCGGAGAGTGCTAGGACAACGTATAAGGCCATCTCCAATGGCAATCGAGCCATGGGGCCTCCCGCCTCCAGCTATCATCACCAGCTCTGGATCAATAGGCCCCTGGCTCGGGTTAAAGTCCTCCCCTTTCCTCGCCTTCCCCTCATCTCTGTACCTCACGAGCTTGTTGTGGGAGGAGATGTTGCTGAACTTCAAGGGATCATCGAGGTCAGACTCAGAGAATGCCTTGACCTTCTTGTACGAGGCAGTATGGGCCATCGCATAGAGGTCGTACATCTGTGGCACCTCTGTTTTGTTGTGATGTGCCTAAAAGAGAGAGAGAGGAACAAAGTATTTGTAAAGGGCTCAAGCTAGAATCAAGAATGAATTGCATGAATCATGAAGCTAACCACATACCCAGTTCTAACCAAACTGATTAAAGTTGGCGCTCCCTTGATGGTGTGGCACACCAACCATTTTGTTACGCCGGTCCTTGGCATTGTTGTGGACGGCTAGCCATTGTTCTGAGCACCACCCATCCACCAACGCCTCCCAACAATCCATCTTATCCGCACACCATCTCGGGGGCACCTAAGTTAATAAAGAGATATTTGAGCGCTACGCGTAGGAATCAAATGAAGGAAACTAAGTACAAGGCCTTAAGAATACGTAATTACCTTCATGTAATGCTCCTTCTCCATCTTCTTTCCGCGGCACGTTGACTTCTCCTTCCTAATACGTCGCGAGGCGTATTAGTCTCGAACAGCCTGCACCCGAGCCTCGTGCCGAAAGTTTTGCAGTAGGCGCTTGCATTGCTGATCGATAACCTTTGTCGCGGCCTCCTCGTATCCCTCCTGACACCTGTAGAAGGTCTGCAATCAAATGAGACAACACTTATTAGTACAATAACTAGCTATTGTTGATTTTTAATTGTGTAAAGGAGAAATTACCCAAAACTGTCTGATCACCATCTCCGCCCTCGTGTGGCAAAAAACACCGTCGATCCTCTCCTCAGGCGGGGCCGGTGCAGCCAAGTAGTGCTCCCAGGTCAGTCCTAACTCTGGAACCTGACCCTCACCGGGCAACGTGACAAACCCCGGGAAGTTTGGCCTGACAAGGACACCAAGGATGTTGTTGGGCCTGCGGGCATCCTTGGGTTGATGCCAACCCCTGCAGTATGACAAAGCCAACACATTAGATATTTGAAAAAACGTGAAGGCAAAAGGTTAAAAAAGAGTACATGCACTTACCTATCCCCATCAGGCCTAATCAACCACCTCAGCTCGCGGGTCGCCGGCACGGGCGGGAGCCGTGTCATACCATGCTGGTAGACGGTGGCTGTTGGGGAACGTTGCATGGGAAACAAAAATTTTCCTACGCACACACAAGATCTATCCATGGTGATGAGCATCTACGAGAGGGAGAGTGAATCTACATACCCTTGTAGATCGCTAAGCGGAAGCGTTAATAAACGCGGTTGATGTAGTCGAACGTCTTCGCGATCCAAATCGCCGAGCGTCCCGCGATCCAATCACGATCCTTCCGATCTAGTGCCGAACGGACGGCACCTCCGCGTTCAACACACGTACGGCTTGATGACGCCTTCACCTCCTCGATCCAGCGAGCGATGGTGAAGTAGTGGTTGAGTTCCAGCAGCACGACGGCGTGGTGATGGTGGTGAGGAACAATCTCTGCAGGGCTTCGCCAAGCACTACGGAGATTATGACGGAGGAACTAGAGGGCTAGGGTTGCCGGCACACGGCTTGGGAAATCCTGATGTGTCCCGTGTGCTAGCCCTGCCCCTCTATTTATATGTTGAGCCTTGGGGTCTAAACTTGGAGTAAAAGCCTCCTCCGGGTCGGTTTTGTCCGCACAAGGTCGGTTTGGCCCGCAGGAAAAGAGTCCAATTCGGACCCTGCCGAATCGTGCACAGCCGCGCACAAGCGGTAGTACCGCTTCACACAAGCGGTAGTACCGCTTGGGCGGTAGTACCGCTTCACACAAGCGGTAGTACCGCTCCGGCGGTAGTACCGCTTCACCAAGCGGTAGTACCGCTTACGCGGCAGCAAAACTACTTTTGCACTTTCCAATACCTTGTGGGCTTTATCCCTTTGGCTCATATAAAGTGTTGCTGCACCCGAACACTTCGGTAAACATCCGGAATCCCTTCCGGTGAACTCCGGAACCCTTCCAGAGATCAAAACACTATTATCACATATATCAATCTTTACCTCCGGACTATTCCGGAGATCCTCGTCATGTCCGGGATCTTATCCGGGACTCCGAACAACTTTCGGTCACCAACATAATAACTCAATTATACTAATCGTCACCAAACGTTAAGTGTGTAGACCCTGCGGGTTCGAGAACTATGTAGACATGACCGAGACACCTCTACGGCCAATAACCAATAGCGGGACCTGGATGCCCATATTGGCTCCTACATATTCTACGAAGATCTTTATCGGTCGAACCTCTATGTCAAGGATTCAGTTAATCCCGTATGCTGTTCCCTTTGTTCTTCGGTATGTTACTTGCCCGAGATTCGATCGTCGGTATCACTATACCTAGTTCAATCTCGTTACCGGCAAGTCTCTTTACTCGTTCCGTAATACAAGATCTCGTGGCTAACACTTTAGTCACATTGCTTGCAAGGCTCATTGTGATGTTGTATTACCGAGTGGGCCCTGAGATACCTCTCCGTCATACGGAGTAACAAATCCCAGTCTTGATCCATGCCAACCCAACAGACACCCTCGGAGATACCTGTAGAGCACCTTTATAGTCACCCAGTTACGTTGCGACGTTTGATACACACAAGGTATTCCTCCGGTGTCAGTGAGTTGCATGATCTCATGGTCAAAGGAACAGATACTTGACATGCAGAAAACAATAGCAATAAACTGACACGATCAAATGCTACGTTTACAGTTTGGGTCTTGTCCATCACATCATTCTCCTAATGATGTGATCCCGTTATCAAATGACATCTCATGTCAATGGCTAGGAAACCTTAACCATCTTTGATCAACGAGCTAGTCAACTAGAGGCATACTAGGGACACAGTGTTGTCTATGCACCCACACATGTATTTGAGTTTCCAATCAATACAATTATAGCATGGATAATAAACGATTATCATGAACAAGGAAATATAATAATAACCAATTTATTATTGCCTCTAGGGCATATTTCCAACAGTCTCCCACTTGCACTAGAGTCAATAATCTAGTTCACATCACTATGTGATTTACATTGTAATGAATCGAACACCCATGCAGTTCTGGTGTTGTTCATGTTTAGCCCTTGGAAGAGGTTTAGTCATCGGATCTGCAACATTTAGATCCGTGTGTACTTTGCAAATATTTATGTCGTCCTCCTTGATGTAATCGCGGATGGAATTGAAACGTCGCTTTATGTGTCTGGTCCTCTTGTGAAATCTTGGTTCCTTGGCTAGAGCAATGGCACCAGTATTATCACAAAACAGAGTCATTGGGTTAAGTGCACTAGGCACTACTCCAAGATCTGTCATGAACTCCTTCATCCAGACACCTTCCTTCGCCGCCTCCGAGGCAGCGATGTACTCCGCTTCGCATGTAGAATCTGCTACCACGCTTTGCTTGGAACTGCACCAGCTAACCGCACCCCCATTAAGAATAAATACGTATCCGGTTTGCGACTTAGAGTCATCCGGATCAGTGTCAAAGCTTGCATCGACGTAACCCTTTACGACGAGCTCTTGATCACCTCCATAAACGAGAAACATGTCCTTAGTCCTTTTCAGGTACTTCAGGATATTCTTGACCGCCGTCCAGTGTTCCATTCCTGGATCACTTTGAAACCTTCCGACCATACTTATGGCAAGGCTGACATCGGGTCTTGTGCACAGCATTGCATACATGATAGAGCCTATGGCCGAAGCATAGGGGATGACACTCATCTTTTCTCTATCTTCTGCAGTCACTGGGCATTGAGTCTTACTCAACTTCACACCTTGCAAAACAGGCAAGAACCCCTTCTTGGACTGATCCATTTTGAACTTCTTCAAAATCTTATCAAGGTATGTGCTTTGTGAAAGTCCTATTAAGCGTCTTGATCTATCTCTATAGATCTTGATGCCTAATATGAAAGCAGCTTCTCCTAGGTCCTTCATTGAAAAACTCTTGTTCAAATATTCCTTTACGCTTTCCAGCATTTCTATATTGTTTCCAATCAGCAATATGTCATCTACATATAATATTAGAAATGCTATAGAGCTCCCACTCACTTTCTTGTAAATACAAGCTTCTCCGTAAACTTGTATAAACTCGAACGCTTTGATCACATCATCAAAACGAAGATTCCAACTCCGAGATGCTTGCACCAGTCCATAAATGGATCGCTGGAGTTTGCAAACTTTGTCAGCATTCTCTGGATCGACAAAACCTTCTGGTTGCATCATATACAACTCTTCCTTAAGGTAACCGTTAAGGAACGCTGTTTTGACATCCATCTGCCAAATTTCATAATCGAAAAAGGCAGCTATTGCTAACATGATTCTGACGGACTTAAGCATCGCTACGGGTGAGAAGGTCTCATCGTAGTCAACTCCTTGAACTTGTGAAAAACCCTTTGCCACAAGTCGAGCTTTATAGACGGTGACATTACCGTCCGCGTCCGTCTTCCTCTTAAAGATCCATTTGTTCTGAATGGCCTTACGCCCTTCAGGTAATACTTCCAAAGTCCATACTTTGTTTTCATACATGGATCCCATCTCGGATTTCATGGCCTCTAACCACTTCTCGGAATCCGGGCCCATCATCGCTTCTCCATAGCTCGTAGGTTCATCGTTGCTTAACAACATGACCTCTAAGACAGGGTTGCCGTACCACTCAGGAGCAGTACGCGTCCTTGTCGACCTACGAGGTTCGATAGCAACTTGATCCAAAGCTTCATGATCATCATCATTAACTTCCTCTTCAGCTAATGTAGGCTCGACAGAAACAACTTTCTGCGTTGCGCTACTTTTAGGTTGAAGTAAAGGTTCAATAACCTCATCAAGTTCTATCTTCCTCCCACTCAATTCTTTCGAGAGAAACTCTTTCTCAAGAAATGTTCCGTTTTTAGCGACAAACACTTTGCCTTCGGATCTGAGGTAGAAGGTATACCCAACTGTCTCTTTTGGGTATCCTATGAAGACGCATTTCTCCGCTTTGGGTTCCAGCTTTTCAGGCTGAAGCTTTTTGACATAAGCATCACATCCCCAAACTTTAAGAAACGACAGCTTTGGCTTCTTGCCAAACCAAAGTTCATATGGCGTCGTCTCAACGGATTTCGATGGTGCCCTATTTAAAGTGAATGCAGCTGTCTCTAATGCATAACCCCAAAACGATAGTGGCAAATCGGCAAGAGACATCATAGATCGCACCATATCCAATAAGGTTCGATTACGACGTTCGGACACACCATTACGCTGTGGTGTTCCAGGCGGTGTTAATTGTGAAACAATTCCACACTGTCTTAAGTGACTGCCAAACTCATAACTCAGATATTCTCCTCCTCGATCAGATCGTAGGAATTTAATCTTCTTGTTACGATGATTCTCAACTTCACTCTGAAATTGTTTGAACTTTTCAAATGTTTCAGACTTGTGTTTCATTAAGTAAATATACCCATATCTACTTAAGTCATCAGTGAAGGTGAGAAAGTAACGATAACCACCGCGCGCCTCAATACTCATCGGACCGCACACATCAGTATGTATGATTTCCAATAAGTCACTTGCCCGTTCCAATATTCCAGAGAACGGCGTTTTAGTCATCTTGCCCATGAGGCATGGCTCACATGTGTCAAGTGATTCAAAATCAAGTGACTCCAAAAGTCCATCAGCATGGAGCTTCCTCATGCGTTTTACGCCAATATGACCTAAACGGCAGTGCCACAAGAAAGTGGTATTATCATTATCAATTCTACATCTTTTGGCATCAATGTTATGAACATGTGTATCATTACTATCGAGATTCAATAAGAATAAACCCCTCACATCGGGTGCATGACCATAAAAGATATTACTCATATAAATAGAACAACCATTATTCTCTGATTTAAATGAGTAACCGTCTCGCAATAAACAAGATCCAGATATAATGTTCATGCTTAACGCAGGCACCAAATAACACTTATTTAGGTTCATCACTAATCCCGACGGTAATCGAAGAGCGAGCGTGCCAACGGCGATCACATCAACCTTGGAACCATTTCCCACGCGCATCGTCACTTCGTCCTTTGCCAGCCTCCGTCTATTCCGCAGTTCCTGTTTTGAGTTGCAAATATGAGCAACCGCACCGGTATCAAATACCCAGGCACTACAACGAGAGTTGGTAAGGTACACATCAATAACATGTATATCATATATACCTTGTTTGTTGTTGGCCGCCTTCTTGTCAGCCAAATACTTGGGGCAATTCCGCTTCCAGTGTCCAGTTCCCTTGCAATGAAAACACACAGTTTCTGGTTTGGGTCCAGCCTTGGGTTTCTTCACGAGAGGAGCAACTGCTTTGCCACTCTGCTTGGAGTTACCCTTCTTACCCTTGCCATTTTTCTTGAAACTAGTGGTTTTATTGACCATCAACACTTGATGCTCCTTCTGAATTTCAGACTCAGCGGCTTTCAGCATCGCAAACAGCTCGGCGACTGACTTGTTCATCCCGTGCATGTTATAGTTCAACACGAAGCTCTTGTAGCTAGGTGGCAATGATTGAAGAACTCTGTCAGTGATAGCCTCTGGCGGAAGGGGCATCCCTAACTCAGCCAGACGGGTGGAGTACCCAGACATTCTGAGCACGTGATCACTGATAGACCCGTTCTCCTCCATCTTGCAAGCATAGAACTTATCGGAGATCTCATATCTCTCGATCCGGGCATTCTTCTGAAAGATAAACTTCAACTCCTGGAACATCTCATATGCTCCATGACGTTCAAAACGTCTTTGAAGTCCCGGTTCTAAGCCATACAACATTGCACATTGAACTATTTAGTAATCATCAGAACGAGCCTGCCAGGCGTTCACAACGTCTAGAGACTCAACTGGAGCGGGTGGATCACCAAGCGGTGCATCAAGGACATAAGCCTTCTGGGAAGCCGTAAGGATAATCCTTAGATTACGGGCCCAGTCCACAAAGTTACTTCCATCATCTTTCAACTTAGCTTTCTCTAGGAACGCATTAAAATTCAGGGGTGCTACTGCGCGAGCCATGATCTACAACATAAATATAGCAAAGACAACTTAGACTATTGTTCTTAGATAATGAGTTTAGTTAATCATATTTAAAAAACTCCCACTCAAATTGACATCCCTCCGATCATTCGAGTGTAACATGATCCAAATCCACCAACTCAAGTCCGATCATCACGTGAGTTGAGGTGGTTTCAATGGTGAACATCTTCATGTTGATCATATCTACTATATGACTCATGTTCGACCTTTCGGTCTCTTGTGTTCCGAGGCCATGTCTGTACATGCTAGGCTCGTCAAGTTTAACCCGAGTGTTCCGCACGTGTAACATGGCTTACACCCGTTGTATGCGAACGTAGAGTCTATCACACCCGATCATCACGGCGTGTCTCGAAACGACGAACTTTCGCAACGGTGCACACTTGGGGAGAACACAATTTATCTTGAAATTTAAGTGAGGGATCACCTTATAATGCTACCGTCGTCCTAAGCAAAATAAGATGCATAAAAGGATTAACATCACATGCAAATCATAAGTGACATGATATGGCCATGAACTTGTGCTTTTGATCTCCATCTCCAAAGCACCGGCATGATCTCCATCGTCACCGGCATGACACCATGATCTCCATCATCTTGATCTCCATCAACGTGTCGCCATAAGGTTGTCGCGCTGACTGTTGCTTCCACGACTATAGCTAACGTTTAGCGATAAAGTAAAGCATTACATAGCGCTTAATGATTGACACGCAGGTCATACAATAATTAAAGACAACTCTATGGCTCCTGCCAGTTGCCGTACTCATCGACATGCAAGTCGTGATATTCTATACATCACATGATCATCTCATACATCACATATATCTCATCATGTAATTGGCCATATCATATCACAACATACCCTGCAAAAACAAGTTAGACGTCCTCTAATTGTTGTTGCAAATTTTACGTGGCTGCTACGGGTTTGCAAGAACCGTTCTTACCTACGCAAAACCACAACGTGGTGTAGTGATTGCTTTTTGATCTTCTAAAAGAACCCTCTTCATTGAACCGATTCAACTAAAGTGAGAGAGACAGACACCCGCCAGTCACCTTTATGCAACAAGTGCACGCAGCGGTAAAACCAGTCTCGCGTAAGCGTACGCGTAATGTCGGTCCGGGCCGCTTCATCTCACAATGCCGCTGAATCAAGTATCAACTAGTAACGGCAAGCAATATGTATACACCCACGCCCACAACTCGTTTGTGTTCTACTCGAGATCTCATCTACGCATAGACCTGGCTCATGATGCCACTGTTGGGGAACGTTGCATGGGAAACAAAAATTTTCCTACGCACACACAAGATCTATCCATGGTGATGAGCATCTACGAGAGGGAGAGTGAATCTACATACCCTTGTAGATCGCTAAGCGGAAGCGTTAATAAACGCGGTTGATGTAGTCGAACGTCTTCGCGATCCAAATCGCCGAGCGTCCCGCGATCCAATCACGATCCTTCCGATCTAGTGCCGAACGGACGGCACCTCCGCGTTCAACACACGTACGGCTTGATGACGCCTTCACCTCCTCGATCCAGCGAGCGATGGTGAAGTAGTGGTTGAGTTCCAGCAGCACGACGGCGTGGTGATGGTGGTGAGGAACAATCTCTGCAGGGCTTCGCCAAGCACTACGGAGATTATGACGGAGGAACTAGAGGGCTAGGGTTGCCGGCACACGGCTTGGGAAATCCTGATGTGTCCCGTGTGCTAGCCCTGCCCCTCTATTTATATGTTGAGCCTTGGGGTCTAAACTTGGAGTAAAAGCCTCCTCCGGGTCGGTTTTGTCCGCACAAGGTCGGTTTGGCCCGCAGGAAAAGAGTCCAATTCGGACCCTGCCGAATCGTGCACAGCCGCGCACAAGCGGTAGTACCGCTTCACACAAGCGGTAGTACCGCTTGGGCGGTAGTACCGCTTCACACAAGCGGTAGTACCGCTCCGGCGGTAGTACCGCTTCACCAAGCGGTAGTACCGCTTACGCGGCAGCAAAACTACTTTTGCACTTTCCAATACCTTGTGGGCTTTATCCCTTTGGCTCATATAAAGTGTTGCTGCACCCGAACACTTCGGTAAACATCCGGAATCCCTTCCGGTGAACTCCGGAACCCTTCCAGAGATCAAAACACTATTATCACATATATCAATCTTTACCTCCGGACTATTCCGGAGATCCTCGTCATGTCCGGGATCTTATCCGGGACTCCGAACAACTTTCGGTCACCAACATAATAACTCAATTATACTAATCGTCACCAAACGTTAAGTGTGTAGACCCTGCGGGTTCGAGAACTATGTAGACATGACCGAGACACCTCTACGGCCAATAACCAATAGCGGGACCTGGATGCCCATATTGGCTCCTACATATTCTACGAAGATCTTTATCGGTCGAACCTCTATGTCAAGGATTCAGTTAATCCCGTATGCTGTTCCCTTTGTTCTTCGGTATGTTACTTGCCCGAGATTCGATCGTCGGTATCACTATACCTAGTTCAATCTCGTTACCGGCAAGTCTCTTTACTCGTTCCGTAATACAAGATCTCGTGGCTAACACTTTAGTCACATTGCTTGCAAGGCTCATTGTGATGTTGTATTACCGAGTGGGCCCTGAGATACCTCTCCGTCATACGGAGTAACAAATCCCAGTCTTGATCCATGCCAACCCAACAGACACCCTCGGAGATACCTGTAGAGCACCTTTATAGTCACCCAGTTACGTTGCGACGTTTGATACACACAAGGTATTCCTCCGGTGTCAGTGAGTTGCATGATCTCATGGTCAAAGGAACAGATACTTGACATGCAGAAAACAATAGCAATAAACTGACACGATCAAATGCTACGTTTACAGTTTGGGTCTTGTCCATCACATCATTCTCCTAATGATGTGATCCCGTTATCAAATGACATCTCATGTCAATGGCTAGGAAACCTTAACCATCTTTGATCAACGAGCTAGTCAACTAGAGGCATACTAGGGACACAGTGTTGTCTATGCACCCACACATGTATTTGAGTTTCCAATCAATACAATTATAGCATGGATAATAAACGATTATCATGAACAAGGAAATATAATAATAACCAATTTATTATTGCCTCTAGGGCATATTTCCAACAGTGGCCCCCTCAGCCACCTCCTCGTCGCTATCAGAAAAACGATCCCCGCCACCATCAGCATGGCCACTAGGCTCCTCAGGCCAGGTATCCCATGGGGTCTGCCTGGACGTGCCCTCATCCATACTCTGCTCTGGAGTCTTGTGGGACGAAGCCTCTGGGACAAGAGTCTTGTAGGTCGAAGGCTCGTCGACCCGAGGGTCGTGGACCGGAGTCCGCGTAGCCTCGTCCTCAGACGGGTCCATCCTAGCAGTCCTGTGCTCGAGTGAATCAGCTGGGGGTGGCGGCGAGGAAGGCGTAGCAGCCACCCTACCTTTGCCGCGGCCTCCTCTCCCTCCTCTTCTACCTCTACTACCTCTCTTCTTCCCCTGACCTCCTCTCACGGGGGTCGACGAAGAAGCGGCCACCGGTGTATGCAGACTAGAGAGCAACGCTCTCCGGAGAGAGTCAACAGAAATGGAAGTACCCATCCCACCACCCTCCAACGAAGGAGCCGCAGAGTGCTCTCGACCCTTTCCCACCATCTTTCAACAACTGCCATGACAAATAGTAATGGAAATTAGTACAACATAAAATTGAATACCGACGTGCATAATAAAATGTATATAATTTAAGTGTACCATCATATACCTAACATGAACTAAAAGTTGATTACCTGACATGAATTAATAATAATCTTGATCGTCTATATATTCTCCGGGATCAATAAATGCATCATCATCATCACTATCATCAATAAATGCATGATCATCATCACTATCAGGAACAACGTGTGGAAGGCCTCCTTCATGTAATCGGTTAAGCATTGACAGGTCATCCGCATCAGTAACCTCTTCTTGTTCCGGCTCTTCCTGTTCCGGCTCAGGGGTTAAGTCGGATTCATTGTCGCTGTCTACTTCAATGTTCCGGGGTGAAGTAGAGCGGTTCTTGAAACGTTTTTTGGAAATACGTGTTTCTTGGAAGAATTCTCCTTCATATGTGTCTTGGTTAATGTGAGGTTCATAATCCTCTTCATTGAGGGGAGGTGGTCTAAAATGTGGTGGCACTTTATAAACGACATCCCAACCTTTAGATTTGGATCAGTTTGGCAGGCCCACGGTAGATAGAAAACTTGGGTCGCCTGTTGAGCCGTAATATAGACATCGGGCACATCTAAATGGGTGCTTTGTTTGATTTCGACTAGCCCTATATGTTCATGAGTCCTTCTAGTCTCCTTCGGCTGGAACCAATGACATTTGAAGACTACGACGTTCGGTGGGTTTTCACCATAGAATAGAAGTTCATAAATTGCTTCAACTCTTCCATAGTACTCTGTACCTCCTTCGCCGATAGCAGAGACACAACAATTTGTAGTCTTTAGGTCGGGCATAGATAGCTCTTTGCCAAAGGTACAAAAGCGATACCCGTTGATGTCGTACCTGTCAAATGAACGGACCTTATAGTCAAAACCATTAGCGACTTGTCTCAGCTCAGCGTCCATAGACTCTGAATTAGCCTACAAGGTTAATACGAAAGGATTGTTGCATTAGCCGCAAATAAGACGAAGAAATGAAATGGTCCATTAATGGTAATTACCATTTGTTTGAACCAAGAGATGAAACCGGGATAGCCGCCTCCATGCTTCGCCAGGAGCTCATACTCTTCGACGGAATCCTTTTGGATGACCACTCCATCCGAGAATTTGGTGACGTATCGACTATATCAAATATCCGGGAATAAGAGCAGTTCTAAGGAATTACAAGTTGCAAAACAATAATGTACCGACAACTTACTCGATGTATGGCCGCACTTCTGTTAGGTTGTTGAAGATATACAACGAAATGGTCCGCCATTCATCGACATCAACTCCGACGCCAACTCTTCCATTTCATCTAGCATGCCAGGCGATAGTTCTTTCGCACAAAGTGAACGGTAGAAATAGCTCAGCTCTGCCAATACTAGCCATTCATCCTTAGGAATAAAGCCACGCAGCATCACCGGCATTACCCGCTCAAGCCATATGTGCCAATCATGACTCTTGAGACCAAATATCTTCAGTTTGTCAAGACTCGCTCCCCTCTTTAGATTCGCTGCATAACCATCGGGGAACATCAACTGCATTATCACCCACAAGATCATTTCCCTCATAGCCGGCCTTCCAAGATTGAACCATGCCTTTGGCTTTGTCCAGTTCTGCTTTCCTTTCGCTTGTCGCATGTTTTGTAACGGTCTGTCACATAGAGCCTCCTGATCGATTCTAGCCTTAGGATTATCCTTTGACTTCCCCTCTATGCCGAACAATGTACCAAAAATGGCCTCGGCGATATTCTTTTTAGTGTGCATCACGTCGATGTTGTGTGGCCAAAGGAGGTCTTTGAAGTAAGGCAAATCCCATAAGCATGACTTGTGAGTCCATGCGTGTTCCGTATTATACCCTTTGAAATACCCAGGACAATTTGGATCCGGCTCGAGAGCGTTTAACTGATCCAACATCTGTTGGCCTGTCAACGTGGGTGGTGCAGAGTTTTTGACAACTCTACCTTTGATGAAATTCTTCTTGTCTTTTCTAAACTTATGGCGAGGATCCAGGAACTGTCTATGCATGTCGAAGCAAGAATACTTGCGACCCGCCTGCAGCCAACGGAGCTGAAGAGCTGCCTTGCATGTGGGACACGGGAACCTTCCATGCACACACCAGCCAACGAATAGGGCATACGCCGGCAAGTCATGCATTGAGTACATGTACCACACATGCATTTTGAAGTTTTTTTGGTAGTGGCGTCGTATGTCTTGAACCCATTATCCCAAGCTTCTTGCAATTCATCCTTAAGCGGCTGCATCTACACATTCATATTCTTCCCCGGATAATTGGGCCCTGGAATTATCAACATCGGGAAAATGTTCTTTCTTTTCATAATCTCTCCGGGGGGGGGGAGATTGAGTGGAATGACAAATACAGGCCAACAACTGTATTGGGTTGCCGTCATACCGAACACATTGAACCCATCCGTGCTGATGGCGACTCGAGGATGCCTTGGATCTGCCGCTTTATCCTTATGTAATGCATCGAAATGCTTCCACGCAAAAGCGTCTGAAGTGTGTACCAACATCTGATTCCCATCTGCATCTAGTTCGGTTCTTTTGCCCAATTTGTGCCATGTCATCTGTCTGGCCGTCTCTTCGACCATGAAAAGACGTTGAAGTCTTGGTACGATTGGCATATAGCAAAGAACGTTAACAGGGATTTTTGTCTGCATCTTCTCACCCATACCGTTGTCTACGACAACATACCTGGAAGACTTGCAAATGGGACAATAGTTCAAGTCCGCATACTCAAGCCTAAATAAGGCACATCCATTCTCACATGCATCTATCTTCTCATAGGGCATCTTAAGTACACGGAGGATTTTGTCCAACTGGTACAGGTTTGCAGGCAGTACATGGCCTTTGGGTAGAAAGCGTCCAAATATTGTCATCATCGCGTCGTAGCATTCTCTGCCCAGGTTGAATTGAGCCTTCAGAGCCATTACTTGCGCGATGGCATCGAGCTGACAAAGCTCAGTGTGCTCGTGGAGAGGACGTTTTGAAGACTCCAACATTTCATAGAATGCCTTTGCAGATTCCTCCATCTCATCGTCCGAATCCCGAGCATCATCAAAGTCTTGCACCATGTCTTCGATCCCGGTACCATGCTCGTCGGTGCGACGACGAACCCCCTCAGCTCTGGCACGTTGGGCAGACTCACCATGAAAAGTCCACACCGTATAATTAGGCGTAAAACCCCATTTCTGCAGGTGCTTAACCATTTCACCCTCTGTCTGCCTTTTAAAGTTGTCGCACCGGGGACAGGGACACCATGTTTTTTCCTGGCCATTTGCAAATGCGGCTCTCACAAACCCCTTGGTATTTGTTAACCATTCTTTGGTCATGTCTTCCTGACTGGTGTGACCGGTGTACATCCACGCACGATCACTCATCTTGCCTAGCTACTGGGCACACAAGAAATATATATATAATTCAGCATATATATTCATCGGTTAATCAAGTTTGTCAGTTTTATTACGTCCATGCAACCTACACGCTAATAGGTTAAGATAGGTCCTAATCCCACCCGAGTATGTGTAGATTGGGTTCGTTTTCCCATGCACTGCTCCGGATCCGACGCAGAATTTCGACAGCACCTCCCCATTGTTCTCCTGATACACGTCTCGGCAATAAGCAGAGAGGATGTGTACCCTGAGAACAACAGGGAGGCACTGACGAAATTCTGCATAGGATCCGGAGAAGAGCATACGGGAAAACGAACCCAATCTACACATACTCGGGCTGTCCATGGATAACGTTGGACAATTCGAAAGGACGGCGGTTATAAATATGCAAAGACATGCATATTTATAGATGTTGCCCTTTCGAACGGGAGACGCATACTGGTCACGCATACTGATGATTGAAGACACCTATAGCTAGCACGTTTCTTCGGCACGAAGACCGGAATAGAGCAAATTAAGGGGGGAGGAGGAGAAGTCATTTGTGCTCACCCACGAACGCAGGGGCGGAGCTCGTCCAACGCACGGGGAGATCGTCGAACAACTGCACATTGAAATCCACCCGATCAACACAAATATGATGTTTTTTATAACAAAATCGGAAAATATGTGACCTAACTCATAATTTACAAAACTATGACCCCGTCGGCCTCTGGAAGGCCGAAAAGCACCTTCCCGGTCAACAGGAGGCAGAAGAGGTGTCGGGGGGCAGGAGTCAATGCCGTCGAGGGTCAGTGGCGTCGGGGGTCGGTGGCGTCGGGGGTCGGGGGTCAGTGGCGTCGGGGGTCGGTGGCGTCAGGGGTCGGTGGGGTCGGGGGTCAGTGGCGTCGGGGTTCAGTGGGGTCAGTGCCGTCGGGGGTCGGTGACGTCGGGGGTCAATGGCGTCGGGGGTCGGGGGTCGGGGGTCCTCTCTTCTTCTTCTTCTTCTTCTTCTTCTTCTTCTTCTTTCCCTTTTTCCTCTTCTTCTTCTCCTCCTCTCCTCTTTTTCTTCTTCTTCTTCTTCTTCTTCTTCTTCTTCTTCTTCTTCTTCTTCTTTTTTCTCCTCCTCCTCCTCCTCCTCTTCTTCTTCTTCTTCTTCTTCTTCTTCTCCTTCTTCTTTTCCTTCTTCTTCTTCTTCTTATTCTTTTCTTCTTTTCCTTTTTTCTTTTTCATTTTTTTCCTTCTTCTTCTTTTTTTCTTCTAACCTAACTAACTAACCTAATTGACCTAATAAACTAACTTAATAAACTAATAATACTAACCTAATTAACCTAATAAACTAACCTAATAAACTAACCTAATAAACTAATAAAACAAACCTAATTATAAACTAACTAAATTAACCGAAATAAAAAACAGAAAAAATGAAAAAAGGGGCGGCCGGCGGTGGTACTCACCGGCGGGGGCGGCGGTGGACGGGGGCGGCGTAGGGACGCTGAGGAAGGCTGTGGCGGCCGGGGGCGCCGCGGCGGCGGTGGCGGCCTGGCGACGGGTGGCAGGGGCGTCGGGGGGCGTCGGTGGCGTCGCAACGGCGCGGGGCATCGAGGGCGTCGCGGCGGCGGGTGGCAGGGTCGCCGGGGGCGTCCGGCCGGGGGGGGGATAGCCATTCTGAGATATATTGCCATGCAAATTCCATCGTCACTTCACATGACTAGTTCGTTTATTGTCATATTGCTTTGGATGATCATATAGAGTTGACATAGTATTTGTGGAAAAGCCACCTTCATAATGTTTTTGATACATCTCACGCTTGATCCTTGCACATCCGATCAAAAGAAAAAAATGAGAGAAAATGAGAGAAGGGACTTTGCTACTGTCCTTTACCACACTTGTGCCTCAAAGTGTCACCATGTTCCTCATGTAGAGAGTCTCCATATATATCACTTTCATATGCTAGTGGGAATTACCTATTCATTATTTCAAACTTGGCTTGTATATTCCTATGATGGGCTTCCTCAAATGCCCGAGGTCTTCATGAGCAAGCAAGTTGGATGCACACCCCACTTAGCTTCATTTGAGCTTTCACACACTTATAGCTCTAGTGCATCATTTGCATGGCAATCCCTACTCCTTGCACTGACATCTACCGATGGGCATCTCCATAGCCTGTTGGTACGCCTAGTTGATGTGAGACTATCTTCTCCACTTCCTACCCCTTTTTATATCTACCATCATACTCTATTCCACCTAAATGCTATGTCCAATGGCTCACGCTCATGTATTGCGTGAAGAATAAAAAGTTGATGCATACTGAAAAAGTATGAACCAATTGCCTGACTTGGACACCGTGGTGCTTAACATTTGTATTAATGTGGTGAAGATGGAGCCATGCCTTGCTAATACAATAAGATGAATGGGGGGTAAACATTTCTTAAGAATCGTATACTTTTAGGAATTAACAATTCTGTTTCTTACACTTTGAATATTGCTATGCTAATATTTGTTGATTTATCTTTTCTCAATGAGTATACCTGAATAAGATTACATAGTGGATAGCATGTCACATCAAAAATTCTATTTTTATCATTTACCTACTTGAGGACGAGTAGGAATTAAGCTTGGGGATGCCTGATACGTCTCCAACGTATCTATAATTTTTGATTGTTCCAGGCTGATATATTATCATTCTAGGATACTTTTTGGGTCATTATTTACCAATTTATAATATTTTTTAGCACTAACCTATTGACCCAGTGCCCAGTGCCAGTTGTTGTTTTCTGCGTGTTTTTGCATTTGCAGGTTTACTGTACCAAACGAAGTCCAATTGCCACGAAACTTTTTGATGATTTTTCTGGACTATATGAAGACCTAGAAGCTTCGGAAGGAAGCCTGGAGGCACACGAGGGGCCCACAACACATCGGGGCGCGCCCTGGGGGGGCGCCCTGATATGTGGTGGCCCCCTCGGGCACCTCCCGACGTCCCTCTTCGGCCTATAAATTCTCTAATATTCTCAAAACCATGGAGGCAGTCCCGAAACCCTTTTTCTGCCGCCGCAAGTCTCTGTTCCGTCACGAGGCCATCTGGAGCTCCGTTCTGACACCCTGCCGGAGGGGGGATCTATCACAGAGGGCCTCTTAATCAACCTTGCTGCCCTCAAGATGATGTGTGAGTAGTTCACCACAGACCTACGGGTCCATAGCTAGTACCTAGATGGCAATCTCTCTCTTATGATCCTCAATACAATGGTCATCGCATCTTCGCTTTGATCTATCCGATGTAATCCTATTGTGCAGTGTGTTTGTTGGGATCCGATGAATTGTGGGTTTATGTTTAGATTAGTCATGAAAAGTATTTGAGATGCCTCTAAATTATATTATATCTTAAGTGCATGATCATTATAGCATCGTAATGCTCTCCGATCTATTGATATGCTTTGGCCAAGTAGATTGGTATTTCCGGTGGGAGTGGTGCGTTGTGGTAGGTTCAACCTGGCGAGTTTCTATATCCCAGTGACAAAGTAGGGGACAAGATGCGTCTTTGTGTTGTTGATACTAAGGATAAAACGATGGGGTTCATTCATATTGTTTGAGTTTACTTTGTCTACATCATGTCATCGTTCCCCAAGCATTACTCTGTTTTACTTAATACTCTAGATGCATGCTGGATAGCGGTCGATGAGTGGAGTAATAGTAATAGGTGCACGCAGGAGTCGGCCTATTTGCTTATGGACATGATGCCTATATATACATGATCATTGCCGTGAACATGGCATACCTATCTGCTTTTCTATCAATTGCCCAACAGTAATTTGTTTACCCACCGTATGCTGCCTACATGAGAGATGTCGCTAGGGAACACTATGGCCCCCGGGTCTATTAACTTATATATTCGCAAATGCTATATTTACCTTGCTACCTTTATTTTATTTTTATTTATTTTGCAATTTATATTTATCAACAATTATCTACACAACTCATTTGCTTGAAAATAACGAGATCAAGGGGATTGACAACCCTCTTGCCCGCGTTGGGTGCAAGTTGTTTGTTCATTTGTGTGCAGCCGCTGAAGACGGTTGAGGATTGATAATCCTATTGGTTCGATAAACCTTGGTTTCATAACTGAGGGAAATACTTATCCGATTTGTGCTGCAATTACCCGTTCCTCTTGATGGAAAACCCAACACAGATCACAAGTATCAGAGAACTGCTTCATCATCCAGGAGTTTCACAATCAAGCTTATCAGAATCACCACGGAGGTGGTGGCGATGGACACCAGGGCCGGCCCGGCGCCGGCATGTCTGGGGCCGGCTTCCCAGGAGCTGGCTCGTCTGGATGTTTCGCAAATTCTTGTTTTTAGGAATGAGGCGGCTCGGGGTTGGTTTTCAAGGTTCTAGCAATAATAGCGGTGGAAATCACCGTTGTGGGAAGAGTAATCAACAACATAGTAATGAAGCTGGTTTTGAGAGCAACCCTAAACAGTTGAACAGTGGGCAGTATCACGTGTTCACAACGAGTACTTGCAAGCGTGATTGCAATGTTCAACGGAGAGCTATCAATATGGTTGAGCCAGTTGTCCCCACATACTTAAACTGGTCAGAGCAACCAATAACTCGGAGCAAAGATGATCCTCCCCCACCCCCCAGGGTTCATAATCCGGGCGGCCTCGCTCTGGTGGTGGCACCTCAAGTTGGAGGTTATATGCTAACGAAGGTACTCATGGATGGGGGAAGCAACATCAATATCTTATATTATGACGAGCCGTCCGAAACCCGGAGCAAAGCGAGCCGGACACAGACGAGCGCATGCAGGGCAAGAGGCCGGCTAGCTCATGGCCGGTCGCCAAGCGCGCGGCTGGTGGGCAACCGGGTGGAAGCCGCGGAGGCGGTGGGAAGAAGCCGCGGGTCGCTCCTTCAGGCCCCGCCAGGCGAGCGGTTCCCACGAGCGTCGGGTTAGTGGCCTTTGGCTGTTGGTCTGATTTGATTTCTTTTTAGTCGTCCTGCCCTTCCTGGCCATTCCTCATCATCTCCACGAGATGCAGGACCGCGCGTGCCTTGGTGAAGGTGACCGCGGCGGAGGAGCCCACTGGCGGAGGCACGACGGCGCCAGAGGAGAGGGAGCATGCCGGGTGGTGCGATTTGGAGGCGGCCGAACAGTCGCTGACGACAAAGGAGCGTCGTCGGTGGGAAGAGGCCTCCAAGGATAAGGCAGCTGCGGCGACTCGTGTCGCCGCCGAAACGACCGGCTGGAAGTCGTGGGGAGACGGGCGGGCGCTGATACGTCTCCAATGTATCTATGATTTTTGATTGTTCCATGATATTATATTATCTTTTTTGGATATTTTATATGCATTAATATGCTATTTTATATTATTTTGGGACTAACCTATTAACCTAGTGCCTAGTGCCAGTTTCTGTTTTTTCCTTGTTTTTGAGTATTGCAGATAAGGAATATCAAACGGAGTCCAAACGGAATAAAATCTTTCCATGATTTTTCTTGGACCAGAAGAAACCTACCAGACTTGGAGATGAAGTCAGGAGACCTGCCGGGAGGCGACAAGCCACCAGGGCGCGCCCCCCTGGCTTGTGGCCCCCCAGCAGGCCTCCTAACCCTAATCTTCGGCCTATAAATTCCCAAATATTCCCCCAATACCAAAAAGATCCACGAAAATACTTTTCCGCCACCGGAACCCTCTGTTCCCGTGAGATCCCATCTTGGAGCCTTTTCCGGTAATCTGCCGGAGGGGGATTCGATCACGGAGGGCATCTACATCAACCCCATTGCCCTTCCGATGATGCGTGAGTAGTTCACCTCAGACCTTCGGGTCCATAGCTAGTAGCTAGATGGCTTCATGTCTCTCTATGTTCTTCAATACCATGTTCTTCATGATCTTCATGGAGATCTATCCGATGTAATACTCTTTTGCGGTGTGTTTGTCGAGATCCGATGAATTGTGGGTTTATGATCAGATTATCTATGAATATTATTTGAATCTTCTCTGAATTCTTATATGCATGATTTCATATCTTTGCAAGTCTCTTCGAGTTATTGGTTTGATTTGGCCAACTAGATTGGTAATTCTTGCAATGGGAGAAGTGCTTGGTTTTGGGTTCAATCTTGCGGTGTCCTCACCCAGTGACAAAGTAGGGGTAGCGAGGCACGTATTTGTATTGTTGCCATCGAGGATAAAAAGATGGGGTTTTCATCATATTGCTTGAGTTTATCCCTCTACATCATGTCATCTTACCTAATGCGTTACTCTGTTCTTCATGAACTTAATACTCTAGATGCAGGCAGGAGTCGGTCGATGTGTGGAGTAATAGTAGTAGATGCAGAATCGTTTCGGTCTACTTGACACGGACGTGATGCCTATATGCATAATCATTGCCTTGGATATCGTCATAACTATGCGCTTTTCTATCAATTGCTCGACAGTAATTTGTTCACCCACCGTATTATTTTCCTTCAAGAGAGAAGCCTCTAGTGAAACCTATGGCCCCCGGGTCTATTTTCCATATTATATTTTCAGATCTATAAACCAAAAATACCAAAATTACTTTGCTGCAATCTTTTTACTTTTGTTTTACTTTTCGTTCTAGTAATCTTCTATATCTATCTCTATCAGATCTCATCCTTGCAAGTAACCGTGAAGAGATTGACAACCCCTTTATAGCGTTGGGTGCAAGTGTTTGATTGTTTGTGTAGGTGCAAAGATTGGGGACTTGCTTGTATCTCCTACTGGATTGATACCTTGGTTCTCAACAATTGAGGGAAATACTTATCTACTTTGCTGCATCACCATTTCCTCTTCCCTTGAACACTCTCATGCAGCAACAGGTGCCTAGCGGAGAGCACAGGTCCACGTGCAGGGGTACGACCTCCAACAGCAGGCCACTCAAGACCTGGTGGTAGCTCTGTCCTGCGCGGGTAAAGGATGTACTCCGGATACATCCCCGCTCCGACTGTCGGCATCAACTGCACCATAGCGTCGTGAAGATGAGTACAGGTGGCGTACAGCTCAAAAGTCAGAGCTCGGACAGTACGATCCAGTTCCTCATTGTACCGAACCAGAAACTGTGGGTCGTAACGATGACTCACATAGGGAGTACAAAGCGCAGTGTAGGATCGGTCATTCTGCTGCCGCACGAAACGGGTGAAGGCAGCGGTGTCAGATCCAGTCTCGTCCCCAGCGGGGACATACGGAATGTATCTGAATCCAGTCTCCTCCAAGCGGGGGTGCTCTCTGCGGAGGCGAGTGATAGCAGTGTAGGCAAAATCATGGACTGCCATCTCAAAAGTCAAACCAACACCGTAGTAGGTGTGCAGCTCCCTGATGGAGAGGTTCTGCCGATCCCAGATAACAACCTCAGCTTGGTACTTGTCGTGGTTTTGTCACGGCAGATGTCCTAGAGTAAGGACTTAGTCGTGAGGTCCGGCGCACGTAACTGGTAGCTTGAGAGAGGTTGAGCGGGACGAGGGACGCGGAGTTTTTACCCAGGTTCGGCCCCTCCGATGGAGGTAAAAGCCTACGTCCTGCTTTGTGTCTTATATTGATGACGATGACGATCTCGGTTACAAGGGTGCGGAGTCAGCACCTCTACTCTCGAGACCCTCTTTCTGACTATCTTTCCTGACCTGTCTATGAGACCTGTCTATGAGACGTCTAACCTGACCCTCTTGGGGTGACCCGCCCCTCCTTATAAAGGCTGAAGGGGCGGTTTACATGTAGAGTCTAAGTCGGATTGATGACTTCCCATCGCGGGCTTCTCTTCATCGGCTTCCGAGTCCTGGGCTTGTAACCCGTCCCGGGCGGCTTACACCGGGCGGGTTACAACCAGGGCTTATCTTCAGAGACTCGTCTCCGTGACTGTCTGATAACACTGTTCACCTCCTGGCACTGTAGCATCCGGGTTAGCCTCCTGACACTGTAGCCGGGTTAGCCTCCTGACACTGTAACCGGGTTACCATCCTGACACTGTAGCTGCCGGGTTACACCCCTGACACTGTAGCTGCCGGGTTACACCCCTGACACTGTAGCTGCCGGGTTAGCATGTCTGCCGGGTCAGTACTGTTCTCCGGGTCAGTACTGTTTGCCGGGTCAGCATGTCTGCCGGGTTATATCGTGGGGTAATATCCCCGTCATTAGCCCCCAGGTTAACTTGAATTTATTCATGGTAAGCTCCATCGTCTTGCCGGTATATGTCCTTTGAAATAAGATATGGGGAATACAACACCCATATGCCGTTGAGTCAGCCTTCAACGCTCTTGGCGGGTCTCCTCCGCCGGGTTATAATCATTGATGGTGCCAGGTTATGATTGTTGGTGACGCCGGTTCAAATAACTGGACTCCAGTTGAAATTGACATCTTGAAAAACTCTCTCCAATTTTTGATATATTCATATTACCTGTAGCCCCCAAGCTCCAAGTTGATCCATGATGACTTGGCGCTTTGCAACAATATGTTTGATTGTGTAGCCCCCAAGTACCAGGTTGTCTTGCCTGCAGCAGCCTGGGACTTATAACTGTCTTATACTTTATAAAGCTTCAGCTGGTGTAGCCCCCAAGGGCCGGCTCATCAATATGTGATGCGCCGGGTCTTCAATTTGTACCTTATAATCTGTTTGAACAACTGAATACTGTAGCCCCCAAGTGCCGGGTCACACGCCTGCGGCGACTTGGGACTTTTAGAAAAATTTGATCTGAGCGGTGTAGCCCCCAAGTGCCAGGTCAGTAAGAAGTACTGGGCTGGGACTTAGAAAAATATTGAAAGGCTTGCTCATCTCCTTGAGATAACAGGGTCTTGTTGACAATGTAATGCTTTGAAAACCAGCTTGCATTAGCCCCCAAGTGCCGTGGTGCATGCTTGCAGCGACATGGGACTTTGCATACTTGATATAAACCTGACTTGAATAATGTAGCCCCCAAGTGCCGGGTCGTCTGCCTGCGGCGACTCGGGACTATAATATGACTCATCATAATTTGTTGGATGAATCCTTGGCCCTGGTTGTAATATAATCCGGAATGAATATCCTGGAATAATTCCTTTGTCTTTGATATGAAATCCCTGCTCGTAGTTGCGGTGCAACCCGACGAGTATGTGAGAAATCCATGATGAAGATCCAGCCATGTTGGCTATTAAAGATCTATTTGTTCTGGCGGCTTATCTTATAAGACAAGACCTGCAAAAATAAACAAAACAGAGTATATTCTGCATTGTTGTAAGGGCGGCTTGAAAAAGCACAACCCGGAGATGTTAAAATCTCGTATAGTCTTGCTTCCTCTTTCACAATCTTGCTCTGACCCGGTTTGGCAAACCGGCATGATATGTAAATATGATGCAATGCATGATGTAATGTATGATGCAATGCAATGTATGATGTTTCTTGCTTTGCCTTCCAAAAAATTCATATGATGGTTCTTCTGGGTGGACTCGATGCTTGAACTCATACCAGTGCAGGGTCTCTATCGAGATTGACCGTCAACTCCTTTGAACGGTTCAGGGTCTCTAGGCGAGATTAACTGATAAGAGCGCAACGAACCAGAGAGAGACACAGCAGGTGGGAGAGTTTACCTCGCCGCTGTAAGAGGCCCTTGCAGGGGGTTTGTTTTAGAACTCGCTGCACCCCTGACAAAGCGGCATCAACTTACAGGCAGGTATAACTCGGATTTGCGGATGTAAGGGTTTGCCTCGCCGCTGTAAGAGGCCTTTGCAGAGGGTGAGTTTTAGAACTCGCTGCACCCCTGACAAAGCGCATCTACTTACAGGCAGGTATAACCCGGCCTTGCAGATCGAAAAGGAGGTAAGTTTTATAACTCGCTGCACCCCTAGTGATCTTTGTTGACGGAGTCAACCTTTGGGTTCACGACCCGCCTTATCTTGACTGAAGAGCCTGACCGAGAGGGTTGAAGCTTAACCCGGCGGATTGAAAGCCCCCAAACGACCTTGTTGAAGTATCAACATTGTGGCAGCATCTTATAAGCCGCCATCTTTTATGAAGAAATAGCAGAAGCCCCCAAGTTGAACGGTGCATCATGGCGACGCGTCTTCTTGGGTAACTTTTAATCCTTCCGCCAATAATGTAGTATCCCCCGAGATCGGGTTAACTTCCTTGCCATGATCTGTGGCTCTTGTTGAAAAACGTCCAAGTGTGTCGAGCCATGTCTGTAGCCCCCGAGTTCTTAAATTGACTCGAAGAGGCGGCATGAGAAACTCCACTGAAGGTTGAGGTTGACCGTGGCGGGTTACAGATGACCCCGTATGACTTGTTTCAATAATCCGGTCGATGGTTCGTCCCGGCTGGTTGTTGAAGTTAACCAAACTGTAATAGCGGTGACTTGTGCGCCCGTCCGTTCGGGCGGCTCGTATAGACGAACACTGCACCGATATGCTGATGTAGATCTGACTGTGGGTGGCGTCTTGCGCTCGTCCGTTGGGCGGCTCGTACAGGCGAGCACCGCACCAGTATGTTTGTTGTAGATGTAGGAGTCAGCCGCGCGTTTGAAGTCGGCGCGGTTACGAGAGATGGCCGCGGCGTTGTAAGCCGGCACGGTCGGGAGAGGCGGCCGCGGCGTTGTAGGCCGGCACGGTCGGGAGAGGCGGCCGCGGCGTTGTAGGCCGGTGCAGTCGCGAGAGACGGTTCTGGCATTGTAAGCCGGTGCGGACGTATGAGTCGCCCGCGGGTTGATGTAGACCGGACCACAGGTGATTTCCGTGCGTCCGTTAGACAAACTCGTACGGGCGGGTGCTGACATGAGCTTTGTACCCGCAATACGCTGGTCACCTTGCCAGTCCTGCATAATGACATCACAGACGAGAGTAACTGTTCTCGAAAGAATAATAAGTGTTTCAATGAAAATTGAATGGACAGCTTTCACCTGATTCGTCCGGACGACAGACGGTCCATTCTGTGAACATGCCCCCGTAATTTTAATGGCGATTTAGCCAGTCTTTTGAGGCCGCAGCAGAGGCGGCGGGCCGTAGCGGCGAAAACAGCTCGAAGCGAGGTGGCTCGCATTGAACGTATGGCGGCTCAGAAAGGCCAATCAGGCGGTGGGCCAGCGCGTGGTCGCAGCGGCGATGGCGGAGACGGCAATTTGAAGTGCGACCGCAGCAGAGCCAAAGCCGGGCAGCTTTAGAATAGACCCGCCGGCTTAGAATAGACCCTCCGGGTCACCTCTCTTTTTTTTTTCTTTTTTTTTCGCTGGGTCAACTTTCCCCATCTTATCTTTCTTTCTTTATTCTCCAACCGGCCATATGGAGGCCACGGGAGAAAAAACAGCCAGCATGCGCAGGGGAAAGCCGGCGTGCGGGCATGCGACCTGGCCGGAGTAGGCGCGCGGAAGACGGCGCAGGTGTGCCGGAGCGAGGTGATGCGCGCGGGACGGAGCTGGCCACCACGCAGCGGCAAGGCGAGCCGCGGCTGAGGGCGGCGCCGGCCACGACGGCTCGGCAGCGGGGCGAACCGGCGGGGCGGCCGGCGGCTCAAGGTGTGGCGCCGGAGCGAGGAGCGGAGAGCCGGCGGAAGAGGTGCTTGGAGGCGGCGGCCCGAGGCTGGCCACGGCGGAGATGGCGGCTTGCAGACGGGGGCAGAGAGCCTGGCGGCGCCGGTCCGCGGCAGTGCGGCAGGGCGGTTCATCCGCGGGTACAGAGGCGCCGGGCGGCTCGCGCGGCTGGCACGGCGACTCACGGGTGGCTCGGCGGAGTGTCTTAGCGCGGCACCGGCTCGCGAGGCGCCGTGGAGACGGGCGAGGCAGCGGCTTGGGAGGCCGGTCCGGCGGCTCAACGCAGTAGCGGAGGCGGGCGCGGCGCGGGTCGAGCGGGGGCGAGGCCAGCCGGCTCATGGCGCGGCGGCGGCACGCGGGGCGCCGGAGGGCCGCGGCGGGGCGGCTCGCGATGGAAGAAGCGCGCGCGCCCAGGCGACTTGGCAGGTGTGGCGAAGGCGGCGGCCAACCGGGCGGCTCGGAGCAGCTGCGTGTAGAGGCGAGGCGCGGTGCAGCGGGTGCGGCAGTAGAGCCGGCGGCCGGGTGTGCAACAGGCGCGGCACGGAGGCGCAGTGCGCGGGCGAATTTGGAGAGCAGAGTCCAGCGGCTCGGGTCAGGCCGTGGTTCGCTGGGCGGAGGCGGAGGCGGCCGGAGGGGCGCCAGTGAGGGGAATCCGCGGCCGCGGCAGAGGGTCCGCGAGGCGGAGTAGCGGCTTGAGAGGCCGCGGTGGCGGAAACGGCCGGCGATGGCGGCTCGGCGGCTCCTCAAGGCGAGGCGGGAGGTCGGCGCGTCGGCAGGCGCGGCGGCGACTCGGAACGAGTCCAAGGCGGCGACTTGAGGCGTGCTCGGCGGCTCGGTAATGCAGGGCTCGGCGGCGGCCGTGGTGGGGGCTCGAGCCGGCGAGGGGGCGCAGCGCGGACGTCAGCGGCAGCCGGTGCTGGCGACTTGAGGCGGCGCGCGAGGTCGCAGAAACCTCGGCGGCTCGGAGGCGACGGAGGGCGGCTTGGAGGCCGGGCTGTTCCAGACTGCTCCGGCAAGGACGAATTGGAAACACACGGAGCGAGGCGAAGCCACACCCACGACCAAATTTTGTCCGGGTTGTGGTTGTTTTTCCCGAGTCATGGCAGGTTTGACCCGTCCCGGTCTGGGTCTTCCTCCAGGTACTCTGATTTTGTTTGATGAAAAACAGACTGATCCCGTGGATAGACGTGGCGGCTCACGCTAATTTTCAGATCTTGATATAGTTAATCCAAAACTGTTGTAAATCCTTCCCAAAAACGGTCTTCCACTCATGACCACATGCTGAGTATGTTTGATTTTCCTCAGGCACAGAACACTGCGTCAGCCTCTCGGTGAATTCGGGCGACTCAAGGTGAGACGGAGGAAACCGGCGGAGGCGACTGGCGACCCGTGGTTGCAGAGGGCGGAGCTGGCGACTTGCGGCTCGAACCACGGTCCCAGTCCTTCGGGTCAATATTGGCTTGACCATAGACTTCGCGGGGAAACGATGATAACTTGTCCGTGACTACCTCCTCGGCAACTTGCGGGGGCGCACAGACGGCGCCTTAACCTTCTTCAAACTTTCGTCGATTATAACTCTGTACCGATGAACATCCAGCTGATGCTGATCCTTCCAAGCCGAGTCTTTCTCTGTCCGGAAAATTGCGAACTTCTCGGTCCCTGGGAGCGATCCCTCCAAGAACTCAACACCACCGTGCGGGCCCCACGGTGGGCGCCAACTGTCGTGGTTTTGTCACGGCAGATGTCCTAGAGTAAGGACTTAGTCGTGAGGTCCGGCGCACGTAACTGGTAGCTTGAGAGAGGTTGAGCGGGACGAGGGACGCGGAGTTTTTACCCAGGTTCGGCCCCTCCGATGGAGGTAAAAGCCTACGTCCTGCTTTGTGTCTTATATTGATGACGATGACGATCTCGGTTACAAGGGTGCGGAGTCAGCACCTCTACTCTCGAGACCCTCTTTCTGACTATCTTTCCTGACCTGTCTATGAGACCTGTCTATGAGACATCTAACCTGACCCTCTTGGGGTGACCCGCCCCTCCTTATAAAGGCTGAAGGGGCGGTTTACATGTAGAGTCTAAGTCGGATTGATGACTTCCCATCGCGGGCTTCTCTTCATCGGCTTCCGAGTCCTGGGCTTGTAACCCGTCCCGGGCGGCTTACACCGGGCGGGTTACAACCAGGGCTTATCTTCAGAGACTCGTCTCCGTGACTGTCTGATAACACTGTTCACCTCCTGGCACTGTAGCATCCGGGTTAGCCTCCTGACACTGTAGCCGGGTTAGCCTCCTGACACTGTAACCAGGTTACCATCCTGACACTGTAGCTGCCGGGTTACACCCCTGACACTGTAGCTGCCGGGTTAGCATGTCTGCCGGGTCAGTACTGTTCTCCGGGTCAGTACTGTTTGCCGGGTCAGCATGTCTGCCGGGTTATATCGTGGGGTAATATCCCCGTCAGTACTACTCCTGGTTGTACTCGTGGTAGTCCTCGTAGACAATGTACTCGGGGTACCAGCGATACCCCAACCTGGTCAAGAGTTCGACCAGAATGGCCGGGAACCCAGGGGTATCAATAGCCATAGTCAAACAGACGAGCTGCCTGGAAGGACGCATCTGTAACAAGAAGATTCAAGATGTCAAATGATAGTGTGTGTATCATAACTTCAAAGGAAAACAATTGTCGACGAAAACAACTCTCCGGTGGATGTGATCACGAGAACCTAATGTTAGAGTTAGCAAAATGTTTAACCCGAAAGAGAAGAGAGATCAGAACCCAGAGTATAAACGAGGAATAAAAGATCCTAATACCACCCGATTAAGATGTGGGCCCATAAGCCAGACAACTATGTTAGTAAAAGTTTTTCAAGTACTAGACTCAACTTCGGCCAAGGAGTTGGAAAGGGGGCTACCTACAGGCAGTCGGCTTTGATACCAACTTGTGACACCCTCATTTTGATCGTACGCTAATCATACACGCAAATGTGTACGACCAAGATTGGGGACTCACTAGAAGATATCACAACACAACTCTAGACACAAATTAAAGTCATACAAGCTTCATATTACAAGCCAGGGGCCTCGAGGGCTCGAATACATAAGGTCAAATTCAACAAGTCAGTGGAAACAAATAATATCTGAGTACAGACATAAGTTAAACAAGTTTTGCCTTAAGAAGGCTAGCACAGACATAACAACGGATAGAAAGAGGCGAGGCCTCCTGCCTGGGAACCTCCTATCCTACTGCTGGTCGGGGGCAGCCTCCACGTAGTAGTAGGCTCCGGCGGTGGTGTAGTAGTCGTCTCCGGCGTACTCCATCTTCTGGGCTCCATCCTCTGAACATAGTAATCGTATCGAGGGTAAAAGGGAAAGCAAAGCATCGGTGAGTACTCATCCAAAGTACTCGCAAGACTGACATCAGAACTATGCTAAGTATGCATCATTATCAAAGGGAAAGGGGGTTATATCTGGATTGACTGCAGAAAGCAAGAATGAGGGGGAAGGCCTAGTCCTATCGAAGACTAGCATCTTCAACATCTTGCAACATTAGAAGAGTGTAGATTGGTAACTCATATGTAATAATATTATTGTAGCAATTTTATTAAGTAACCACGCACAGAGATCCTTCCTCGACTCCCTGCGAGAAAGCAATCTCGGAGCCAACATTTTACTTAAAGTCATCACTTTTAGTTATATTAGCTCGGGATACAACTCCAAGTCATCCTATTACCGTGGACACGGCTATTCGAATAGTTAATTTCATCCCTGCAGGGGTGCACCACATTTTCCAACACGCTTGATAACCCTTGGCCGGACACACTTTCCTGGGTCATGCCCGGCCTCAAGACATCAACACATCGTCACCCTACCTAGGCTCAACAGAGAGGCCAGCCCGCCGGTCTAAATCCTAAGCGTGGAGGGGTCATGGGCCCACTCTCCCTTTGCACTCCTGCACGATGAGAGGGCGGCCGAGGTCAGTCCTAGCACACTCTAATACAATATCAGTGCAGTCACGGACCACTCGGGCGCGCGCCGCTCCACTGCTAACGTCCGAAGAGCTTCGGCTGATACAACGATGCCGAGTACCCATAACTTCCCCCACGTGAATGTTAGTGCGAAAAGGTCAAATGACCAACTCAGATCAAATACCCAAACCATTAGCATTTTGTTAATTGCGGTGACGAGCGCGATACACGATATGTGGTCCGGTCGCCCCATCTCGAGGTCTTGTGGCAAAGGCCAAGAATGCCTGGCCACGCCCCGTCGTATTACACCCACACCCTCCGGTCTTCCAGACCTCATAATGTATCAACAGTAAAGTAAAGGTAACAGTGTGTACATAACACCTAGGGGGAAACCCGAGGGATTAACCTCGAAGGATTCCACCCGATGTAACCGTCAAGGTGACCAGAGAGGATTCACCCTCGATGGTCTACGCTTGAGGGGTTGCACGACAGAGTCGTCGTCGGGAGTGGTGAAGGAGGAATCACCCTCGATAACCACAACCGACTAGCTGCACTACAGAGTTAGCATCGTGAGTACTTCACGAGCTATCACCCTCGATACTCGATAGTATCTCGGCAGAGTCGTACAACTAAGGGGGTGTGCGGTGAATGTGACGGGCATGGCTGGTCGGTCGGTTGACCGAGTCTTCGAGTCGTCGATGAAGAAGCAGGGGCAACTGGGACTAAGGGGGTCACAGGGGATCACTAATCAACCTATGCTAAGCAGTTTATGAAAGTAGTAGGTACAGTAGCAGTTCATCAAAAACAGGCTATGCATCAGAATAGGTATTATCTACAACAGTAGCAAAATCTAATGCAAGCATGAGAGAGAAGAGAACTGTGCGATATCGGGATGATCAAGGGGGGGTTGCTTTCCTTGCTGCTCTGCTGCAAAGGCCTGATCGTCAGCGGTGTAGTCGTACCTGGCAGCAGCGTCAGTCTCGGGGTCTACCGGTATGAAGAGGGGGGAGAAACAATAAATATAAAGCAAACACATGCATCACAATGCATGCCATGACAATATGCAGAGCTAGGCATGCACTAACGCAGTACTACACGTCACAGACGGATCGGAAGAATATCTGACGATATTTTCCGGGTCTCGGGCTACTACCGCACAAATGAAACGGATGGAAAAGTTCCACGTTCGTTATGATACGAGCACGCGACAGACGAACGGACTGCGTATTCGGATTCGTGGGATTTTTCTGAGCAACTTTCATGTATAAAATATTTTTCATCTTACGTACGGATTATTTTATAGTAATTTTTAAAGTTTTATTAATATTCAAAAATTAACAGATTTAATTTAATTCAAAAATGCATTTATGACATCAGCATGATGTCATGCTGACATCAGCAGTCAACAGCCACAGTTGACTGGTCAAACTGACCAGTGGGTCCCACTTGTCATTGATAGAGTATTAATTATTGTTTAATTAACATTAATTAGATTAATTAGGGGGGTGGGACCCACCTGTAAGTGACACATTAAAATATATTTAATTAACAGATTTAAATTAGCAGGTTTAATTAGTGTTAATGGGGATTGGGCGCACATGTCATTGGCTAACTGACTATTAACAGATTAGTTAACCTAATTAGATTGTTTAATTAAGCTAAATCAACAAATTAATTAATTAATTAATTTTACATTTTTATTTCATCTGTTTTAGGGGGGCGCGGGTCCCAGTTGTCATTGACAGTGGGGGTGGTTAGCCCCACTGGTTAGGGGGGCCCACAGGTCAGCCACACACACACAAACTATGCACGCACACACTACGCACGCACAACCGCTCGGACAGCCACCGTAGCGGCAGCCGGCGAGGAGGGGCGAGGCCCTGCGCGGGCCGGGGCCCGGCCGAGGAGCGGCGGCGCGGCGAATGGGGGCAGCGGCCGCGAGCGCCAGCGGCGGCTAGCAGTGGCAGCGAGCAACAAGCGGGCGCGAGCCGGGGAGTGCGGTGGCGAGCGCGCGGGGCTGGCAAGGTGGCTGTGGGCGCGGCAGCGGCAGGGCGCGCGGGCAGGCTCACGCGCGAGCGGGCGTCGGTGGCGCGTGCGCAGGGAGCGGCTGCGCGCGACGACGGGAGCGCGGTGGCCGCGGCGGCCGGACGGGGAGAGGAGAAAGGGGAGGAGCCCCAGGGGGCTCACCGCAGTTCGGGCGAAGGGGGGCAATGGGCTCGGGGGAGAGGCGGCGGCCGGCGACGACGGCACGGGGAAGGGCCGGCGAGGAGCGGGGCGACGACGTCAGGCGGCTCCAGCGAGCTTCGGGGCGACGTGGGGCGACGGCGCCGGCGGCGCGGGGTTCACCCCCGATCCGATCTGGATCTCGGAGGGGGAAGGAGAGGGTCGGGATGGGGGAAGTGGGGGCAATGGGAGGTGTCGGTGGGTGTCGTGGGGGGTTAGTGGCCCCGGGTGGGCCGGCCGGCTGGATGGCCCAGATGGGCCACGACCCAGTTGGGCCGGGGGTGTTTCCTATTTCTTTTTATTTTGATTTTAGTTTTATTGTTTTTTTCTTTTAATAGTTTTCTGCTTTATATATTTTAATAACAAATTTACTTCTGTAAAAAATGGGACTTGGTCCATTATGCATAAAGCAATTTATGGCACTGTCACACAAAGTCTGAGGGCCATTTGAAAATAATTGGAAATGCTCATAATTCAAAAAGGGGTTTAATAATAGTTTTGACCTCAATTAAATTAGATTTGAGGCACCCAACCAATTGATAAAAAGTTGGTTCCAATTTCATAAAATCTTAAGGAATATTTGCAACCTAAGCATGATTTTTATTTTGAAGTTTGCAAAACTTTTATGTCCACATTTGAAATGAATTTTGAATTGCAAAGAAATTTGAATCAAAGTTTGATTCCAACAGTGATCACACATGGATTAGCGAAATGGATTAGCATAATCCTCAGGTTACTGTAGCTTGATTACAACGGTTACTGTAGCAAGATTCCAGGGGTGTTAGATTGACCTTCTTCGAGCTTGCTAACTCTCAATACCTCCAATGATTCTTGCTCCTTTTTGAGGGAAAAGAAAGAGGAGATCTAGATCTACATTTCTACCAATCACTTTCTCCTCTATGTGAGGGGAACCCCTTGGATCTAGATCTTGGAGTTCTTTGTGAGATCCTTATTCTTCCTCTCATATTCCTCCATAGCTTTTGTTGTTGTGGTGGGATTTGGGAGTGAGGGACTTGACCACTTCGTGTGTTCTTGCCATTGCATTAGTTGCATCGGTTTGAGTTCTCCACGGTGATATGTGGAAGTGAAGTTTGAGAAGCTTATTACTCTTGGGTGTTTGGGCACCCTGGAGCTTGTGCCTCTTGGGTGCTTTGGTGCCCTAGATGGTTGGTGGTGCCTTGGAGCTCAATCATTGTGGTGTAAAGCTCCGGGCAACCGTTGGGGTCTCCAATTAGGTTGTGGAGATTGCCTAGAGCAATTTGTACGGGTTCCGGTGACCAACCCCAAGGGTTACCAAAGTGTATGGGTTCGGTGACCGCCCCCAAAGGTTGCCATTTGTATAGGTTTGGTGACCGCCCTCAAGGGTCCCTTAGTGGAATCACGACATGTCTCATTGTGCGAGGGCGTGAGGAGATTACGGTGGCCCTAGTGGCTTCTTGGGGAGCATTGTGCCTCCACACCACTCCAAATGGAGATTAGCATCTACAAGGGTGTGAACTTGGGGATACTTCGTCGTCTCCACATTCCTCGATTATCTCTTAGAGCCTTTTACTTATGCACTTTACTTTGTGATATCCATATTGTTTCTTGTTATATATCTTGCCATCACTGAGTTGTTCATCTTGCTTAGCATAAGTTTTTGGTGCACATAGGTGAGTCTGGTTGTTTTAGGTTTTGTGCTTGACAACTTAAACGCTAGTTTTATTCTACATTTGTTCAAGCCTAAACCATAATTATTTTAAAGCGCCTATTCACCCCCCTCTGGCCGACATCCACGTCCTTTCAATCTCTATTATATATGTCGTCACTAAATCATTGCAAGCACGAGGAGGAGTTTCAAAAGTGAATGAAGAGAACAATCTTATTCTCGGGAAGGCTGCCAACGTTGACGTTGGTTATTCGCCCAGCACGGGAGCAATACTTTTGTTCCACCTTGCACACTAAGAAAATTGCGCACAGGGAGACATCGTGTGTGGTGGATTGATCACCATGTTGGACAACTCTCTTAGCTTGAACTTCACCAACCTTCGCCCATTGTAAGTAACACCTTTGTCAATATTAGTGTTCTTACTAGTGCTAAAATGGTAGTGCTTCATTGTGGTTGCCATTGTATTCGAATTTCTGTATTGTATTACTTGCTACCCACTCCCATGCCTAACCGGATTTCTATAGAGAACAAAAATTTACATTATGTGCACAGGAAGGAGATGCAGCTTTTCAGCAGGAGGTACCAATCCCTAACAAACTAACGAAGATGAATTAGCCATCAACGACGTGGGTGATCAGCCCCAAGAAGATGCACAAGAAGAGATACCCTACACCATGTATGCAGACATCAACTATCTCGAGGGCTCCATCAATGATATGCACAACCTCACCGCGTCCCTTCGGGATACGTCCGCATACATGAACAACTTCTTCGAGTGGAGCCAAGGTTGGACTCCGTACTACCAGCCGCCACAATGATCTCACTAAGTCTATGCTTGCAAAAGCTTAAGGTTGGGGCAGGTTCCTTCGACGTCTATATCAAGATGCGGCAGAATTTATTTTAAGTTGTAATGAGGATGGACTTCAGCTCGCCGAGCTTCAAACACTCGTCTTGGTTTGTTCCAACACTTTTCTTTTTATATGTTTTTTTTGTTTTTCTTTTCCCAAGTTGCAATTTCTTTTGCCAGTTAGCTTTAAAAAAGGATAGGTTTTCTTTTTCTTTGCTCATTTCCTTTTGTCTCGGACATTGTTTGCATTCTTGTATATATTTTCAGAGGAGTTGATAAACGTCGGGAAGCAAGGAACGCATCCTTAAGGAAGAGAATCGTGGAAATTCATGAACGTAAAGGTATGTCCTACGACTCCCGTTGTTTGCACTTGAATTTCTTAGAATAATTGTAGAAGTAGTATGTCTAAAGTATTGTACTGGGGATAATGATGCGTCTCAAATGTATCTATATTTTTTTGGTTTCATATATTATGTTATAAGTTTTATATACTTTTTTTATCAATGTTTAGTATATGGCTTCTCGTTAACTTATCGGTCGACACAGGAGAAGAGATAAATCGGCTTATCGGTCGTTTTGTTGATTTTATCGGTCGATCATTTACCGGCAAGTTTTCTTTAATCTCATGTTTTCCCAACCGAAATAATGTAAAATATGCTATAACCCACACACACACACACACACATACACACACATAAATTGTGCTCTAAGCCTTCAAAAAAGAATACACACACAAGCATATACATGACCATCTACCATCACGTTGCACTCCTGGCCTTAAAAAATATGCTATATTAGTATATTACACATTAGACAGTACACACACACACAAGCACATACATGACCATCTACCATCAGGTTGTGCTCCAAGCCTTCAAAAATCAAATAAATTGCCAAATCTAGGCGCACACACATGACAAATATTGACAAATAAACAGTCCATCAGTACATATAAATATTACATAGTAAGGTTCACAAACACACAAATAACCATAGTTTTGCACATAGTCCAGCAATACATATTACATAGTAAGGTCCACAAACACACAAATAACCATAGTGTTGCACGTTTGCATCATTGCATGACAAAGCAAAATAGGAAACTAGCAAACATCGCACATAGTGGTTCTTAGTTCTCTCACAAGTCACAACCAAAATATATAGCTAGCAAACATAAAAGGCACACATAGTGCAAAGTATTGTAAGCCCCATTAATGCTCCATCAGGTCCTCCTCCTCATCTACATTGGCATTGCCTTGTATCACCCCATCATCATATCAAACTCGAAATCTATGTCATCCTCATTGAAAAGCCCATGATCAGATTCTTCCCCATCAGAAACAAATTCTTCCACATCATGAACTTCTCTCACTCTTGCACTTCTACGTAGCTCAACAAACTTGGAAGCTCGCATCACATCAACCTCCTCCACATCAACCTCCTCCGCATGAACATAAGCACCTTCACATATCCAATCTTGTGCCATGGATTCTTCTTTACCAAGAAGAACATCACAAGATGAAGAGTACTTCTACCTCCTGTCTATCATTCTCCCATTGAATTGAATATAAACTAAATCATCCCTATGACGTACATCTAGTTTATTTCTCCTCTTGACATCCACATAAAAATTGCAAAATGAATCTTAGTAATTCACATTTTGTAAAAAATAATATACGGATTAGATTTAAGTATTTCCAAGCTGAGACTTCCTTGTTCAAAAACACTCCAATTTCTTACACATCCGGATGAACTTGTGGTCAAGTTGAGTATCCTCAAAGCAATGTGCAACAATGTCGGAGTTTGTAGTCCATAAGTTTCCCACCACTCCCCTACATTTACAGGAAAATACAAAGTATTATGCATCAGCCCAAAAATTTCAGAATTTCAATATGACAATATTATCTTGAGAACAAGCTTACCGGCATAGAAATTTGCATTTCCAATTGCTTTTGTGGCAACCACCTTCCCAAACATGCCTTCCTTCTTTTTGAATTTGGGCAACTAAATCTTAAGAAAATTGTTTTGCTTCTCTTCGTCATCAAGATAACATTGTTCAATAGCTTCCATCAACCCATACATGACTTCCACATCGGTAAAGATGCTTGTGGTAGCATAACCATAATATGGATTCAAGGCATATGCAGCCATGTTCAATGGGGTATCTAGCCTACCATTCATCTTGCTCTCCATGCCCGTTGTGATCATCTTGTAATCATTGTCTGAATTATCAACCGTAACCAATATTGCCTTCTTTGCCTCTGATACGTCTCCAACGTATCTATAATTTTTGATTGTTCCATGCTGATATATTATCATTCTAGGATACTTTTTGGGTCTTTATTTACCAATTTATAATATTTTTGAGCACTAACCTATTGACCCAGTGCCCAGTGCCAATTGTTGTTTTCTACAAGTTTTTGGCTTTTCAGGTTTACATTACCAAACGAAGTCCAATTGCCACAAAACTTTTTTATGATTTTTTATGGACCAAAAGAAGACCTGGAAACTTCGAAAGGAGGTCGGGAGGCACACGAGGGCCCCACCACACGTTAGGGCGCGCCCTAGGGGGTGCCCTGGTATGTGGTGGCCCCCTCGTGGCTCTCCCGACGTCCATCTCTAGCCTATAAATTCTCTAATATTGCAAAAACAATGAAGGCAGTCCCGAAACCCTTTTTCTGCCACCGCAAGTCTCTGTTCCATCGCGAGGCCATCTGGAGCTCCGTTCCGGCACCCTGCCGGAGGGGGATCGATCACGGAGGGCCTCTTCATCAACCTTGCTGCCCTCATGATGATGTGTGAGTAGTTCACCACAGACCTACGGGTCCATAGATAGTACCTAGAGGGCAATCTCTCTATCTCTTGATCTTCAATACAATGATCATCGCATCTTCGCTTTGATCTATCTGATGTAATCCTATTGTGCGGTGTGTTTGTTGGGATCCGATGAATTGTGGGTTTATGTTCAGATTATTCATGAAAAGTATTTGAGATACCTCTGATATATATTGTATCTTAATTGCATGATCATTATAGCTTTGTAATGCTCTCCGATCTATTGATGTGCTTTGGCCAAGTTGATTGATATTTCATCGGTGGGAGTGGTGCGTTGTGGTAGGTTCAACCTGGCGAGTTTCTATATCCCAGTGACAAAGTAGGGGACAAGATGTGTCTTTGTATTGTTGCTACTAAGGATAACGCGATGGGGTTCATTCATATTGATTGAGTTTACTTGGTCTACATCATGTCCTCGTTCTCCATGCATTACTCTGTTTTACTTAATACTCTAGATGCATGCTGGATAGCAGTCGATGAGTGGAGTAATAGTAATAGGTACAGGAAGGAGTTGTCCTATTTGCTTATGGATGTGATGCCTATATACACATGATCATTGCTGTGAAAATCGCATAACTATCCGCTTTTCTATCAATTGCCCAACAGTAATTTGTTACCCACCGTATGCTGCCTACATGAGAGATGCCGCTAGGGAAAACTATGGCCCCCGGGTCTATTCACTTATATATTTAGAAATGCTACAATTACCTTGATGCCTTATTTATCTTTTATTTTATTTTGCAATTTATATTTATCAACAATTATCTACAAAACTCATTTGCTTGCAAATAACGAGATAAAGGGGATTGACAACTCTCTTGCCCGCGTTGGGTGCAAGTTATTTGTTCATTTGTGTGCAGCCACTGAAGACGGTTGAGGATTGACATTCCTATTGGTTCTATAAACCTTGGTTTCATAACTGAGGGAAATACTTACCCACTTTGTGCTTCAATTTCCCGTTCCTCTTCACAGAAAACCCAACGCAGATCACAAGTATCAGGAAGGATTTCTAGCGCCGTTGCCGGGGAATATCATCATCAACTATCAAGTAACTTCACACAAATTTTTATTCACTTGTTCTTCTTTTTGTTTGCTGTTATATTTAGCTTGTCTCATAAAAAATCAAAAATACAAAAAATGGATCTTAGGTTGCCTCATATGCTTCGTCTTTATAATGTCTTTCGTGAAAATAAGGATTCAGAAAATTGTGCTCAATTGTTAGAGGAAGAATTTATAAAAATGCTTAATGTGAGTTCCTTTAATGATGAGCATGATAAAAATGTTGTTAGTATGAATTCTCTGAATATCCATGATGCTAATGATACGCAAAACCACAAGCTTGGGGATGCTATGTTTGATGAAGATGATATTTTTTGTCCCCCAAGTTTTGATGAGCAAATTTATTATGATGATTGTGGTGATGACACATATGCTATAATTAGTAATCATAACCATGAAAATTGTCATCATTATTTTAATTTTTAATTTGGTTATGAAAATCAAGTGTCACATGATAGTTATTTTGTTGAGTTTGCTCCCACTACCATGAATGAAAAGGAATTTGCTTATGTGAAGAGTAATAAATTTTCTATGCTTGTGGATCATGAAAAGAATGCTTTATGTGATAGTTATATTGTGGAATTCCTTCATGATGCTACTAAAAATTATTATGAGGGGGGAACATATGCGTGTAGGAATTGAATAACATCAAGTTCCTCCCTATGTGTTCAATGTTTTGAAGTTATGCTTGTTTTGCCTTCCTTTGCTAGTTGATTCTTTCACCCATAAATTGTTTGCTTACAAAATTTATATGAATAGGAAGTGGGTTAGGATTAAATGTGCTTGTCATATGCTTAATGATTCTCCCGTTGTGTTTCAATTCTTTACTTTCATGTGAGCATCATTGAAATCATTATGCCTAGCTAGGGGCATTAAACAATAGCGCTTGTTGGGAGGCAACCCAATAGTTATTTTTAAATTTTTGCTTTAAACTTTATGTTTGATTCTAATAACATGATTATTTCCTCTGTAATGATTATGTTTTTGTGTTTAAATTTGTGTTTGTGCCAAGTAAAGCCTTTGGGATGAGTCACAAGATGAGTAGAATCGATGCTGAAACAAAACAGAAACTTTTGACTCAAGTACAGGAATTTTAGTTTTTTTACTGGAGCGTGTTAATGCTATGAAATTTTTAGAAAGTATTGGTATATAGATTGTCGAGGTTTTCCTAAATTTTCAGAATTTTTAGATTTACAGAAGTATAGGTTCTCTATAGATTTCTTTTAGACTGTTCTGTTTTAGACAAACTCTGTTTTTGCTTGCATAGTTGCTTATTTTGATTATGCTATGGATTGTATCGGGGGGTATAAGCCCTGGATAAGTTAGAATACAGTACCTATTATGCATTTATGAAATTGTAATCAATTTATAACAGTACCTAAAGTATGCAATATGTTTCTTATACTAACGGATCTCACGAAGTTTTGTCGAGTTTTGCGTGATTGAAGTTTTCAAGTTTTGAGTGTTATCATGATGGACAAAGGAATAAGGAGTAGCAAGAGACTAAGCTTGGGGATGCCCAAGGCACCCCAATGTAATATTTCAAAGGATACTCAAGCGTCTAAGCTTGGGGATGCCCCGGAAGGCATCCCCTCTTTCGTCTCAAATCCATCGGTATGTCACTTGAAGCTATATTTTTATTCATCACATGATATGAGTTTTGCTTGGAGCGTCATTTTCTTTAGTTTGATTTTACTTTAAGTTTGCCACAATCATTGTTTTCTGGACACACCTATTTAAGAGAGACACACCTTCATCATAATTTGTTAGAATACTCCATGTGCTTCACTTATATCTTTTGAGCTTAGCAGTTGCTCAAGTACTTCACTTATATCTTTTTGAGCACGGTGGCGTGTAGATTTTATAGAAATGATTTCACTCTCGTTATTGACTTATATTTGTTGAGAGTTAATAAATAGTGATGGTAATTTGCATGGGTCATAAGACTAGTCCAAAAATATTAGGTATTCAATGAGTGATAATCAAAACCATCATGTAGCACATATAGAGAAATTGTGGGTCAACGATATTGATGTGGTAATATGAAATATGTGTGAGTTCATAATAGTTAAAAACCATAGAAGTGTCGATATTAAGAGAGTTTGAACTTTTTGTTCATCTAAAAATTAAAGAGGCATGGTGATGATGTGTGAGCATTTCTATTCCTCGTTGAAATCCTAGTGTTGTTTCGGGTCGGAAGCGTGCGATGGTTAACTCCTCCGAACCTCTTCCCTCGGGGCATGCGAGTAGAACTTTGATTTATGATAAACTAATAAAACTTTGCAATAAGTATATGAGTTCTCTATGACTAATGTGAAACTATGGACATACGCAATCTCACCTTCTCGTATTTTGCTAGCCTCTTCGGTACCGTGCATAGCCCATTCTCACCTCAAGGATCGGTGCAACTTTCGCGGGTGCATCCAAATCCCGTGACATGATACGCTCTATTGCACATAAGCCTCATTATATCTTCCTCAAAACAGCCACCATACCTACCTATCATGGCATTTCCATAGCCATTCCGAGATATATTGCCATGCAAATTCCATCGTTACTTCACATGACTAGTTCGTTCATCATCATATTGCTTTGCATGATCATATAGAGCTGACATAGTATTTGTGGCAAAGCCACCGTTCATCATATTTTTGATACATGTCACGCTAGATCATTGCACATCCTGGTACACTGCCAGAGGCATTCATACAAAATCATATCTTCATATCAGTTCTCCACATCGAGTTGTTAGTAAATAAAAGTGTGATGATCATCATTATTAGAGCATTGTCCCAGTGAGTAAAGAATGATGGAGACGATGATTCTCCCACAAGTCGAGATGAGACTCCGGACGAAAAATAAAGATGGGGGGCCAAATGAGCCCACCATCCATTCAAAAAAAATGAGAGAAAATGGGAGAAGGGACTTTGCTACAATCTTTTACCACACTTGTGCCTCAAAGTGGCACCATGCTCTTCATAAAGAGAGTCTCATGATATATCATTTTCATATGCTAGTGGGAATCACTTATTCATTTTACAAACTTGGCTTGTATATTCCTATGACGGGCTTCCTCAAATGCCCAAGGTCTTCATGATCAAGCAAGTTGGATGCACACCCCACTTAGCTTCATTTGACCTTTCATACACATATACTCTAGTGCATCATTTGCATGGCAATCCCTACTCCTTGCATTGACATCTATCAATGGGCATCTCCATAGCCCGTTGGTACGCCTAGTTGATGTGAGACTATCTTCTCCACTTTCTACCCCTTTGATATCTACCACCATACTCTATTCCACTTAAATGCTATGTCCAATGGCTCACGCTCATGTATTGCGTGAAGAATAAGTTGATGCATATTGAAAAAGTACGATCCAATTGCCTAACTTGGACACCGTGGTGCTTGACATTTGTATTAATGTGGTGAAGATGGAGCCATGCCTTGATAATATAATAAGATGAATGGGGGGGGGCAAACATTCCTTAAGAATCATATACTTTTAAGGATTAATGATTATGTTTGTTACACTTTAGATATTGCTATGTTAATATTTCTTGATTCATCTTTTCTCAATGAGCATACATGCATAAGATTACATAAAGGATAGCATGTCACATCAAAAATTATGTTTTTATCATTTACCTACTCGAGGACAAGCAGGAATTAAGCTTGGGGATGCTTGATACGTCTCCAACGTATCTACAATTATTTATTGTTCCATGCTGATATATTATCATTCTAGGATACTTTTTGGGTCTTTATTACCAATTTATAATATTTTTGAGCATTAACCTATTGACCCAGTGCCCAGTGCCACTTGATGTTTTCTGCATGTTTTTGGCTTTTCCGGTTTAGAGTACCAAACGAAGTCCAATTGCCACGAAACTTTTTGATGATTTTTTCTAGACCAAAAGAAGATCTGGAAGCTTAGGAAGGAGGTCGGGAGGCGCACGAGGGTCCCACCACACATCAGGGCGCCCTAGGGGGGCGCGCACTGATATGTGGTGGGCCCCTCGTGGCTCTCCCGACATCCCTCACTGGCCTATTAATTCTCAAATATTGCAAAAACCCTGAAGGCGGTCCCAAAACCCTTTTTACGCCGCCGCAAGTCTCTGTTCCGTCACGAGGCCATCTGGAGCTCCGTTCCGGCACCCTGCCGGAGGGGGGACCGATCACGGAGGGCCTCTTAGTCAACCTTGCTGCCCTCATGAAGATGTGTGAGTAGTTCACCACAGACCTACGGGTCCATAGCCAGTACCTAGATGGCAATCTCTCTATCTCTTGATCTTCAATACAATGATCATCACATCTTCGCTTTGATCTATCTGATGTAATCCTATTGTGCGGTGTGTTTGTTGGGATTCGATGAATTGTGGGTTTATGTTCAGATTATTCATGAAAAGTATTTGAGATACCTCTGATATATATTGTATCTTAATTGCATGATCTTTATAGCTTCGTAATGCTCTTCGATCTATTGATGTGCTTTGGCCAAGTAGATTGATATTTCATCGGTGGGAGTGGTGCGTTGTGGTAGGTTCAACCTGGCGAGTTTCTATATCCCAGTGACAAAGTAGGGGACAAGATGCGTACTTGTGTTGTTGCTACTAAGGATAACACGATGGGGTTCATTCATATTGATTGAGTTTACTTTGTCTACATCATGTCATCGTTCTCCATGCATTACTCTGTTTTACTTAATACTCTAGATGCATGCTGGATAGCGGTCGATGAGTGGAGTAATAGTAATAGGTGCAGGCAGGAGTTCGCCTATTTTCTTATGGATGTGATGCCTATATACACATGATCATTGCCGTGAAAATCGCATGACTATCCTCTTTTCTATCAATTGCCCAACAGTAATTTGTTACCCACCGTATGTTGCCTACATGAGAGATGCCTCTAGGGAAAACTATGGCCCCCGGGTCTATTCACTTATATATTTACAAACGGTACAATTACCTTGCTGCCTTATTTATCTTTTAGTAAACAATACCTTAATGCAAAGAGACTCATTTTTCCAAAATGACATACTCATTATTGTGGCATGAGCCAACTTCCCTTTCTTTGCTCTTGTGTGCTTGCATCCTTCCCCAATATCACTACAACACATTTCCTTTACTTGCTTCCTCTTAGCATGAAGACTTTGCAATGTAAGAAATGCCGAAGCAAATCTAGTCACCCCCGATCTAACAATGTCTCCCTTTTTGGTATAGGACCTCATCAAGGCTAATGTAGAATGATGTGCATAAAGGAAGATATTCATATCTTTGGGTTTCATTATTGTAGAACCAAAATGCTTCAACTTTCCAACCGCTTCTACCATCAAGTTGATGGTGTGAGTTGCACATGAGGTCCAAAATATCTTGGGCCTTTTATCTTTCAACATCAACTTTGCTCCCATGTTGTTTGAAACATTATTTGTGACTACTTGCACAACATTTTCAGCACCTACAACACACAGTAAGCAAGTAATAAAGTTTAGCAACTAATAAGCAAGTAATAAAATTCAGCAAGTAATAAAGTTCATCAAGTAATAAGAAAATATTAAAATGCAGGAAGCATTAAAGTTCATCAAGTAATAAGCAAGTACTAAAATTTAGCATGTAAAAATAGAGTATTAAAATTCAGCAAGTAATAAACTTCTCAATACATTCATCTACATTAAAATTGAGAGCAAGTTGAAGATGATTCATACCTATGTTTGCAATGCATTCATCCACGCAATTGAAGATATATAGACTAGTGTGTGCATCACTCGACGCCTCCTTTGATCCAAGATAGATGGTCCCCAACTTGCAATGCACACACAAGTTCATGATGCTCCTCCTTTTCTTGTCCATCCAAGCATCGGTCATGAAAGAGCACCCCATATCTGCCCTCTCGACCTCATGTGGCTTTAACAAATCCGTAGTCCTTTCAACCTCCTGCACCAACATCTTCTCTTGGATCATATATTGTGAAGGTTGCTTCCAATCAGGAGCATAGTGACCAAGAGCCTCACAAAACTGTTTGAAATCATCATCATCATTTATAGCATTGATGGGTACATTTTTCTTATACATCCATATAGCTAAATATTGCCCAACTCTATGGCTTCTTTCCTTATCAACACTATCATTTATAGTCTGCTATTTTCTAGATGTCAACGGGATCGAAGGATCAATCAGAGCAATGTATTGATCCATTGGCCCCTTCTTCGGATCACCTTCACCAAATTCATTCAGGTGTTCTTGATCATACTCATTGACCTCAATGGTGACCAGAGCTTTAACTTCTTCTTCATGCTTTATCTTCTGCAATTTCTTCTTCTTTGCTTCCTGGTGTGACACAATAGCCCGAGTAATCTGATCTTGTGTAGCTTACGTACAACTGGTCATAGAGGCTTTAATCTACCCAATGTGTTCCTTCATTCTAGTCACCCCTCCCGACATCACTTTTCCACAAATCTTGCACTTGAGACTTTGGGGTCATGAGGATCAATCAACTCAGCAAACTCCCAAGCCATGTCATCCGACTTCCTCGAACTTGCAACCTGAGATGAACCTGAACTAGCCATCTACATAAATAAAAGGAAACAACCATGTATTAGGCATCTACATAAATAAAAGGAAACAACCATGTATCGGCCATATACATAGTTTACTAATGAAGCAATGATTGACTAATATAATTACAAATTTACAAGCTGCCTAATACAATCAGCCATCTACAAAACTCAACTGAAATAAATAATGAATCACTACTTAACCAACTACTCATGCACACTACTAAATACTAAATGCTAAATGCTACAAAATCTTCCTAGCCTAAATGCCCAATACAATCTGCCATTTAAAAGGTGAAAACCCCAACGGAAAATTGAAATAAATCATGCCTAACATGCTAATACAATCTGCTGCACCACTCCTTCAAATTATGCATCACTAGGGTCTGGCCGTGTGGAGAATCGGGGAAGAGAAAAAACCACACCGTAGCATGTGGAGCTTCTGATGTTCTGGATCGTGGAGGAAGGGTGGGGGAGAGCTGCTATGCCGCTGCGCCGCTACACTGTTGTTGGATCTCACGACGGGTCACGACGGGGAGCTACTCCCTCTGTCCTTCTCCTAGGTGCCGCCGCATGGAACCCTCTGCTACTCTGGATCGTGGAGGAAGTGGTGGGGGAGCGCTGCTATGCCACTGCGCCTCTGCATTGCTACTGGATATAAGGACGGATCATGGTGGGGAGCTACTCCGGGCGTCCTTCTTCCGGGCTCCGCCGCGTGGAATCCTCAATGACGGGCAGCCGCCGAGCGGTGCTGGAGCCAGGGACACGGTGAGGGACGAGGTGAGGCCGTGAGGGACAAGGTGAGGGATGGGCAGGAGACGCGGACGAGGTGAGCGGCGGGCAGGATAGGTCCAGCAGCCTAGGGAGACCATGGTGGCGGTGACGTGGGGGGATGATGGTGGGACTGAATCGCGGGAGTGGCTCCTGGCGGCGCCCAACGGCCAAACCCTAGGGAGGGATGTGCCGTACGCGAGCATTTTGGGGAAGACGGGGTGGAACAGGGATTTTTTTCCCGATTTCAGACAGGTGGCCCCCGAGAATTTACTGACCAAAATTGCTCTGGCGGCTGATAAATCACTCTGACAACCGATAAATCGGACAAACCGATAAACACCGGGGATATGCGTTTCTCTTACAAGGCAGACACCGATAAGCGGTAAATCGACTAATTTATCGCTATACCGGTTGATATTTTGAACGGTGCTTTTTATAGCATTTTATGTTATTGGACTAACCTATTAAATAATTCCCGGTGTCAGTTGTTTCCTGCATGCTTTGGTTTCGTGGGAAATCAATATCTACGAAGGTCAAAATAACTTGCCGATTTAATACATTTTTTTGGGCAACGAAGGACCGAGGAAGCTTCGAGGGATATCAAGAGGAGGTGTTGGGGCCCACACAGCTACCTGGTGTGCCCTGGGGCAGGGTGCGCCCATAGGCCATGTGGGAGCCACCTGCACTACCTTACGACCATGCCACAGTCACAAATTCCTATAAATGGAAAAACCCTCTCTCATGTTTTTATCAGAATTTTCCCGTTGCCGTAAGTTCCTGTTTCGCGAATATCCGATCTGGAGGTATGTTATGGAGCTCTGCTGGAGGGGGGTCCATTGCCGAAGGCTTCTTCATCAACATTGCTACCTCCATGAACATGTGTGAGTAGTTCCCTTAGGACCTTAGGGTCCATAGTAGTAGCTAGATTCTCTCTCTCTCTCTTGGATCTTCAATACCGTGTTCTCGTGAGTTGCCTCACATGATTGGATCAATTTGATGTAATCGGTGGTGTGTCTTTTGGGATATGATGAATTGTCACTTTATGATCAGATTGTTCATTAAAATCAATTGAATCTTTTGAGGTCTATGTTGTATAATGAAATGCCTTTGCATTCTCTCCAATCTATCTATCTTCTTTGGCCAAGTTCGATGGGGGTATCTTCAGAGCGAGAGGTGCTTTGTAGTGGGTTCAATCTTGCAGTGCTCTGACCCAATGACAATAAGGGCTAAGACATCTATTTATTTTTGCCACTAATGATAAAACGGCGGTGTCTCATCATATTGATTTATGTTTTACTATTTACATGATGTCATCTTGCTTATTGGGATGCTCCGTTTCTTGCAAACTTAATACCTCAAGATGCATGTTCGATAGTGGTTTTGGGGTGGAGTATTAGGAGTACATGCAGTTGGATTAACGGTCTACTTATCACGGAGTTAATGCCTATATGAGATTATATCACGAGTCAAGGATATCTCTTATCATTAGTGTCTCCATCGGCTAGGGATTAGAGATGTATCGGAAATCTACCGATTAATCGATTTGATCGGTCAACTATTAATCAACCTTTTTTTGCAAATCCGAGGTTCCCAACACTAAAATATGTTATATTCACGACCCTAACAATATTGGACAGAAGTGTTACCTTTATTCCTAGCATTTGAATCCTCATATAATGACAAACAAAACAGGAAAATAGTACATATTGCATAACAAGGTCCAAAAAACACAAATAAACATAGTGTTTGCAAACTTAGTGTGATAGATTCCCGATAAATCGCTTGTCGAGGCGATAAATCGGTCCAAATGATAAACAGTTATGGCATAATCTTATCGATCACCCCCACCACCAGCCCGGCCAATTAGCGATAAATTGAATGATAAATTGATGAATGAGACGATTTTTTGACAGTGATCATGATTGATCATAGTAATAAATGTAAATATTGCAATTTAATGGTTGCCAACTCTAATTTGTTTACCATGATACTTGATTGTTTCGAGAGAGATGCCACTGTGAAGCTATGGTCCTCTGGGTCTCTTCGTCTGTAATATTTTTTTATCAAAATTGCTACTTCTACTTTGTCATGTTACATTGCTATCAACTATTTCTATCACTTGCATTTTAATCCTAATCTTGTAACTAGCAAGACAAGGAGTTGATAGCCCTCTTTCCGCGTTGGGGACGAGTATCTTTTGTGTTTTGTGTGGAGGTGTCGTTCACTTTGTTAATTAGGGGACTCCTACTAGATTTATAATATTGGTTCTCCAACTGGGGGAAATACATGCTACCATTCTGCTTCACCGTTACACTTAAGGGAATCCCAACAACTCTTGCGGGAGCAAGCAAAATTTCTAGTGACGTTGTTTGGGAGTCTTCTAGTAAACAAACAGGTACCTACGTGCTACCACCCTATATACTTGTTATCTATCTTGCCTAGTTAAGTATCGTTGACACAAAAAAATAGAAAATAAATATATATTGGATATGGATCCTCATTCACTTGCTAATCATTTCAAACATGTTGCATGTAGTAAACAAATAGCTAATAATGAAGAGGTTATAAAAGAAAGGGCTATTGGGATATGCTTATTGAATGAAAGTATGATTTGGATAATCATGATAATCTTTATGATTCAAGTGATGATGACGTACTTGATGAAAGTATTGCTTTTTATTGTGATATTATGTTTGTAGGTACTATTGATGACGATTTTTTTTGTGCCTACTACTTATTATCATGATCATGGTTGTGCAGATAATATAGATACTTGTGATCTTCTAAATTTATTTGAGCCTCATGATGAATATGTTATTCATAGTAATGTTTGCAATACTATTGTAGGTGAGTTTGGAAGAGCGTAAACTTTATATAAAAATAAAACCACATATTCAGAGAGTGTTCAATCTTATGATCTTTTTGGATAAAAGTGGCTTCAGAGAGGTCATGACTTTAGTCAATGTTAATCCCACTATTTTGGAAGACTGTAAGATATGTATGCATGTGGATCATGACAAGAATATGTTATATGATAGCTATACTATTGATTTTGATTATGATCCTACATGTAATTACTATGAGAGAGGCAAGTATGGTTATAGAAATCTCCATGTTACTAAATTACCTCGCTTGATGTTAAAATTATTAATGTTTAACTCTATTGCTTCACTTATATCCTTTTAGGAAGTTGAATATTTACTCGCTCTCTAAAGAAATATAAGATAATTTAGATCACTACTTTAGTGACCTAAGCGCTCTTATATTTGTTTACAGAGGGAGTAACTGGTAGTTTGCATGGGTTATACAAATGATAGGTATACATCAGTGGTATAATAAAAACTTGCATAAGACTTGTATATCATTGAATATGACAAGGTTGATTATTTGCAATAGTTTTGCGATATTGATGTAATGATATATGATTGAGAGGATAAATGTCAACACAATATTGAATATAGTTGTTAAAGTTCATGGGGTCATACATTCATTAAATTACATAATAGTGGAAGTCGCTGGTATTAGCGGTGAGGTTAGAGTGTAAGGACATCATAAAGCGACACTGACATTGTGTTTTGATTGGAGAGTGTGCAATGGTTAACTCCTCCCAACCTCTTTACCTTGGGTGTGCGGGTTGCGTCTCCTTCAGGTCCTACGTTAATTCTTGACAATAAGTTCTTGAGTTCGTATGACTAATGTGAGCTATTGTACTTTTATGCACTTGCACCTATCCATATTTTGCTAGCCTCTTCGGTACCATGTATTGCCCACTCTCATCTTGAGACTTGGAGCAAAATTTCGCCGGTGCATCCAAATCCCTGATACGTCTCCATCGTATCTACTTTTCCAAACTCTTTTGCCCTTGTTTTGTACTCTAATTTGCATGATTTGAATGGAACTAACCCGGACTGACGTTGTTTTCAGCAGAATTGCCTTGGTGTTATTTTTGTGCAGAAATAAAAGTTCTCGGATTGACCTGGAAATTTACGGAGAATATTTTTGTAATCAATAAAAAATATTGGCGAAAGAATCAACCGGAGGGGTCCACCCATTGGCCACAAGCCAGGGGGGCGCCCCCCCTAGGGCGCGCCCTGCAGGCTTGTGGGCCCCCTGGAGCTCCTCCGACCTCAACTCCAACTCTATATATTCCTATTCGGGGAGAAAAAAATAAAGGAGAATAGTTCATCGCGTTTTACGATACGGAGCCGCCGCCACCTCCTGTTCTTCCTCGGGAGGGCAGATCCGGGGTCCGTTTTGGGCTCCGGAGAGGGGAAATCGACGCCGTCGCCATCACCAACCATCCTTCATCACCAATTTCATGATGCTCTCCGCCGTTCGTGAGTAATTCCATCGTAGGCTTGCTGGACGATGATGGGTTGGATGAGATTTACCATGTAATCGAGTTAGTTTTGTTAGGGTTTGATCCCTAGTATCCATTATGTTCTGAGATTGATGTTGCTATGACTTTGCTATGCTTAATGCTTGTCACTAGGGCCCGAGTGCCATGAATTCAGATCTGAACCTATTATGTTTTCATGAATATATATGTGTTCTTGATCCTATCTTGCAAGTTGTAGACACCTATTATGAGTTATGATCCGCATCCCCCAGGGTGACAATAACTGGGATTCTTTCCGGTGATTACCGTAGTTTGAGGAGTTCATGTATTCACTAAGTGCTAATGCTTTGGTTCGGTTCTCTATTAAAAGGAGGCCTTAATATCCCTTAGTTTCCATTAGGACCCCGCTGCCACGGGAGGGTAGGACAAAAGATGTCATGCAAGTTCTTTTCCATAAGCACGTATGACTATATATGGAATACATGCCTACATTACATTGATGAATTGGAGCTAGTTCTGTGTCACCCTATGTTATAACCATTGCATGATGAATGCTATCCGAGATAATTATCCATCACTGATCCATTGCCTACGAGCTTTTCACATATTGATCTTTGCTAAGTTACTTTTCCGTTGCTACTGTTACAATCACTACAATACTGCTACTGTCACGTTTGCCATCGTTACCGTTACTTCCATACTACTTTGCTACTAAATACTTTGCTGCAGATATTAAGTCTTTCAGGTGTGGTTGAATTGATAACTCAGCTGTTAATACTCGAGAATATTCTTTGGCTCCCCTTGTGTCAAATCAATAAATTTGGGTTGAATACTCGACCCTCGAAAACTGTTGCGATCCCCTATACTTGTGGGTTATCAAGACCTTTTTCTAGCGCCGTTGCCGGGGAGCATAGATCTATTCTCTAAGTCACTTGGGATTTATATCTGTTGATCACTATGAAGAATCTGAAAGACCCAAAAACCAAGATCTATCCCTCTACTACGATGGGAGGTAAGGAACTGCCATCTAGCTCTGCACTTGATTCACCTTCTGTTATGAGTAAATTTGCGACACCACCACCTGCTATTGATAATGATATGTCGCAAGTAATTGATGATGCCACTTCTGCTATGCATGATGCTTATGATGATACTTTGCTTGATAATACTGTGCCACTGGGTGAATTTCTTGATGAACAAATTGCTAGAGTCAATGCTGAAACTGATGATATTTCTGAAACTGATGAAATTATTGAAACTGAACACTATGAGACACCTGCTAGACCTAGCTCTCCTAGATATGAATTGCCTGATATACCTGAGGGCTATGTTATGGAGAGAGAGGTAGCTAGGGACTTTCTTGCTTGTAAGGATAGAGATGATCTTAAGAAATTGCTATGCAAGTGGAAGGAAAAATCTTTGAATGCTAGAATGCAATATGATCCTAAATTTGCTACTTCACCTATCTTTGTTACTGATAAGGATTAGGAATTCTCTGTCGATCCTGAGTTAATTACTTTGGTTGAATCTGATCCTTTTCATGGTTATGAATCTGAAACTGTTGTGGCGCATCTTACTAAATTGAATGATATAGCCACCCTATTTACTCATGAGGAAAAAATTCGTTATTACTATATTCTTAAGTTGTTTCCTTTCTCATTAAAGGGTGATGCTAAGATATGGTTTAATTCTCTTGCTCCTGGTTGTGTGCGTAGTCCCCAGGATATGATATATTACTTCTTTGAAAAATATTTTCCTGCCCATAAGAAACAAGCTGCCTTGCAGGAAATATTTAACTTTGTTAAATTGAAGAAGAGAGTCTCCCACAAGCTTGGGGGAGGCTTCTCCAATTACTTAATGATTTGCCCGATCATCCTCTCAAGAAAAACGAAATACTTGATATCTTTTATAATGGACTAACCGATGCTTCTAGGGACCACCTAGATAGTTGTGCTGGTTGTGTTTTCAGGGAACGAACTGTTGAACAAGCTGAACTACTATTGAATAATATATTGAGCAATGATAATGATTGGACTATTCCCGAACCACCTCCCAAGCCAATCCCGAAGAAAAGAGGTATTCTATTTCTCAGTCCTGAAGATATGCAAGAGGCAAAGAAATCTATGAAAGAAAAAGGTATTAAAGCTGAAGATGTTAAGAATCTACCACCTATTGAAGAAATACATGGTCTTGATAATCCGACACAGGTAGTAGAGGTAAATTCTCTCCGTAGATTTGATGAAGGTGATATTCCTTATAATAAGTCTGCTAGCCAATGCTTGGATGAGTTTGATAACTTTATTGTTAAGCAAGAAAATTTCAATGCTTATGTTAGTAGACAATTGAAACATAATGCTTACATGCTTGATCGCTTAGGTGATTATATGAGTAGAACTATCAATGATCTTAAGCTTATTAGTAAACATGCTTCCATGGTAACTACTCAAGTAGAACAAGTACTTAAGGCACAAAATGATTTCTTAATGAGATGAATGGTAAGAACAATGATCATTCTGTTAGAGTTGTGACTAGAGGTGGCAAAATGACTCAGGAACCTTTGTATCCTGAGGGCCATCCTAAGAGAATTGAGCAAGATTCTCAGAGAATTAATACTAATGCACCTAGTCGTTCCAGTAATAAAAGGAAAACGAATGACGATAGGACTTTGCATGCTGCTAGTGAACCTGTTATAGATACACATGAAAACCCAAATGATATTTCTATTTCTGATGCTGAGACACAATCTGGTAATGAACATGAGCCTAGTGATAATATTAATGATGATGTTCATGTTGATGCTCAACCTAGTAATGATAATGATGTGGAGATTGAACCTGCTGTTGATCTTGATAACCCACAACATAGGAATAAAAGATATGATAAAAGAGACTTCGTTGCTAGGAAGCATGGTAAAGAAAGAGAACCCTGGGTTCGGAAACCCATGCCCTTTCCTCCTAAACCATCCAAGAAAAAGGATGATGAGGATTTTGAGCGCTTTGTTGAAATGCTTAGACCTGTCTTTTTGCGCATGCGCTTGACTGATATTCTGAAAATGTCTCCTTATGCTAAGTATATGAAAGATATTGTGACAAATAAAAGAAAGATACCGGAAGCTGAGATTTCCACCATGCTTGCTAATTATACTTTTATGGGTGGAGTACCAAAGAAATTAGGAGATCCCGGAGTACCTACTATACCATGCTCCATTAAAGGAAACTATGTTAAAACTGCTTTATGTGATCTAGGAGCTGGTGTTAGTGTTATGCCTTTCTCTTTGTATCGTAGACTCGATTTCAATAAGTTGACACCTACTGAAATCTCCTTGCAAATGGCTGATAAATCAACTGCCTTACCCATCGGTATTTGTGAGGATGTGCCTGTCGTAGTTGCAAATGTTACTATCCTAACAGACTTTGTTATTCTTGATATTCCCGAGGACGACAGTATGTCAATCATCCTTGGTAGACCTTTTTTGAATACTGCAGGGGCTGTTATTGATTGCAACAAGGGCAATGTCACTTTTCATGTTAATGGTAATGAGCATACGGTACACTTTCCGAAGAAACAACCTCAAGTTCATAGTATCAACTCCATTGGAAAAATTTGAACGATTATTATTGGAGATTTTGAATTCCCTCTCCCTACTGCCAAAAAGAAATATGATATAATTATTGTTGGGGACATACATATCCCCATTGAGGTAACCTAGTGTTATTCGAAAATTCTCCGATTCCGTGTCATTCGAAAAAAGTTTGTCAATAAGACTTGATCAACCTTATTGATGGATTCTTTTTGACGGGCATGAGATGGATGAATTTAGAAAGCACAGCCTTCTGTACCCAACTTTTACCTTCTGTTATTTAGATTAAATAAAGCAAAAATACTATTATACTTCTGTTTTCTGAATTATCCGTGCAATAAAAAATGACCTGAAAATAAAAGTTCTCCAAATGCCCTGAAAATGTAGTATGACTTTTTCTGGAATATTTAAGAATTTCTGGCACTGAGAACACATCAGGGGGCTGCACCAGTGGGCCACAATCCTACAGGGTGCGCCCACCCCCCCTGGGCGCTCCCCCTGGCTTGTGGGTCCCTCGTAGGCCCCCCTCACTTATTCCAGCACCTATCCACTTCGTCTTCCTCCAGAAAAAAATCCCACCATTGCTCAAACCCGTGTTCTAGCTCATTTTGCTGCCATTTTCGATCTCCTTGTGCAAAGCTCCATTTGCAAAACTGTTTTGGGGGATTGTTCTTCGGTATGTGACTCCTCCAATGGTCCAATTATTTTTTGTTCTAGTGCTTTATTTATTGCAAATTTTTGCTGCTGTGGTGACCTTGTTCTTGAGCTTGCATGTCAAATTTGTATGGTCCCAAGTAGTTTTGATGCATGATATAGCCTCTAGGCACTTGTGGGAGTAGTTGCTATAAGTTTTGTTGAGTTTTGTTGAGTTTTGTTCACCTTTATTTTGAGTCACTAAAAATTTCAGAAATTTTTCAGAGAAAGAAAGATGTTGAGGAGAATATACCAAGGTGGTTCCTCGAGCAAGAAGACCCCGAGACTCGCGATACGTGAGCCCGACTTTCAACCACCGAGGGAAGCTCAAGTACGGCCTTGTGAATGGCCGTCGGATCAATTCATGGTTCATGCCGGTTTCAAGGAAGAATTTTACGCGTACATACGAAGTGCTGGCCTTGAAGATTTCGTTTCAGACCAATGCAAGCAATATTATCAACTCACTGACTCCTTCGTGCGGAGGTTTGAATTTTCATCCAGGCGTAATACGCATTCGGTTCTATTTAATCTTTATGATGAATCTTATACTATGGACCTAGAAGATTTTAATGATGCATAAAAAATCCCACAATGGGGCAGCCATAGTGATCCTCACAAAACTGAATATAATGATTTTCTTGCTAGCATCACTGTGGGAGAAACTAGAAACATTACACAGGCCACCTTGGGGAGCATTCACTTTCCTGCTATACACTATTTTGCTCTCTTCATAGGTAGATGTATTAACGGTAAACATGAACATAGCCACCTTTGCGTACCTGATCTCAGTATTCTTAAGAGTGCGGTAATGGGTGATAGATGATATAACTTGGGGGCTATTATTGCTAGGAGGCTACATAAAAAATGCTAAGGATGGAGATTTCTTTGGCGGAATTTATGCCACCCGTGTAGCTAATTATCTTGGGGTACCCATAAGGGGGAATGATATCGAGTTACCACCTGCTTTTCTTGATTATGAGGCTATGGTGCGCTACCAGTTTCTTGAGAGGAACGAACAGTCCTTCCTGTACCGACTAATTTTTGATAGACAGCGTGCTGTCCATATTACTCTGCCTGCTCCTGCCTTCTTTAACTTTCAAGAAAAACGAAGACACTTTATAACCAGAGAGGAGGCAAACGAGTACGAGAGAGAGGCGGAAGCCGCTCGCCTCCGCGCTGCAGCCGTTCAGGCGGTAGCCGCCCGAGCCCAGTACAACCCCAACTATGACTTTGGATATTATCCAGGCCAGCCATGGCCCTAGACCAACTTAGGCCAAAAGCCTAAGCTTGGGGGAGTACGTATTTCTCACCGACATTACATTCATGTTCACACACTCATCTTAGTAGTCGGTGCTTATACTTTTTCATTGAATCATCCATGGTATTTTATTTCTTCTTTCTGCTTTCTTCTTGTGTGTTTAATTAACCTTGAGAAAAATTCAAAAAAATTAGTTCTAGCTTTACCTTTTAGTTTGTTTAGTTGTAGCATTAAAAGAAAACCCAAAAAGATTTCTCGTTCTTCTTTTGCTTGTTGGGAGCTTTCCCGTGTAAATAGTCTTTCTCGTTCTTGTTTTGAAATTTCTTTTCTTTGGGTCGTAAGGAGAAGACCACAATGAAAATGTTGAGTGGCTCTTATATGCATTATTGTTTATCTTACAGAGAGCCCATATTACCTTGCCTTCTCCTTTGAGTTATTGCTTGCAGATTCCAGCTTAGTACAATCCACGTGCACTCTTATTATTATTCACACCGTTCGGTCGTGCAAGTGAAAGGCAATAATGACGATATATGATGAAGAGATTGAGATGGAGAAAAGCTGGTATGAAATCGACCTATTTTGTTTTTGTAAATATGATTAGCTCATCGTTCTGAATTCAGCTCATTATGGATGAAACATGTTTGCAATGACAATTAGAGATTATAGTTACTCATGCCATGCTTAATTAGCTAAGGGTGTATAATAGTTTGTCTTGAGTGCCAACATGCATTTTAAAATGGTTGTGATGTAGTATGATAGGATGGTATCCTCCTCTGAATGATTCAAGTGGCTTGACTTGGCACATGTTCACGCATGTTCCTTCCACAATATTTATGTTCATGGTGATTTATATCCTACTCATGCTTGCATTCAATGTTGGTTAATCTCAATGCATGTTTATGACTATTGTCGCTCTCTAGTTGGTCGCTTCCCAGTCTCTTGCTAGCCTTCACCTGTACTAAGCGGGAATACTGCTTGTGCATCCATTTCCATAAACCCAAAGTTGTTCCATATGAGTCCACCATACCTACCTATATGTGGTATTTACCTGCCGTTCCAAGTAAATTTGCATGTGCCAAACTCTAAACCTTCAAATAATATTCTGTTTTGTATGCCCGAATGGCTCATGTAGTGACTAGGGGATGTTAGTATCTTCCATGCTAGGTGGATTATTCTCACGATATGTGTTGATTCACTATCATTCACGAGAAAGTGGCTGGTATTCGGGATGCCCAGTTCCATGCTCAAAAATCAAATCAAAATATAATGAAACAAAACTCCCCCAGGATTGTTGTTTGTATGGACGGTACCCGTGGATTCGGCTCGCCGTGGAGTGTGTTTGATTGGTGGAGAGGGAGTAAAAACTTTACCATTCTGTTTGGGAACCGCCTATAATGTATCTAGCATGGAAGATACCGAGATCTCTTGGTTGTTATGTTGACAATGAAAGCATACCGCTCAAAAATTATTATTCATCCCTGTTTTAAAAACTCGAGCTCTGGCACCTCTACAAATCAATGCTTCCCTATGCGAAGGGATTATCTATTTTACTTTACTGTTGAGTCATCCTCCTCTTATAAAAAGCACCAGTTAGAGAGCACCACCGTCATTTGTATGCTTCGCTATTAATTGATATTGAGTATGATTGTGACTGGATCTCTTTTACCATGAATTACAATGTCTAGTCAGTCCTTGTTCTTCAGAGGTGCTCTGCATTTATGTTTTGCGGTCTCAGGAAGGGCTAGCGAGATACCATTATGTCATATTGTATCATGATTGTTTTGATAAGATTGTTGTCATCCGAGATTTGTTATTATTGCTCGCTAGTTGATTATGCCATTGATATGAGTAAATGTGAGACCTAAATGTTATTATGAATATGGTTAGTCCATAATCTTTGCTGAAAACCTGAACATCAGTTAGACATATTTACAACAACAAGATCAAACAGAGTTTGTAAAAGTTTTTCTTTGTCACTTTCAGTTTGTCAACTGAATTGCTTGAGGACAAGCAATGGGTTAAGCTTGGGGGAGTTGATATGTCTCCATCGTATCTACTTTTCCAAACTCTTTTGCCCTTGTTTTGGACTCTAATTTGCATGATTTGAATGGAACTAACCCGGACTGACGCTGTTTTCAGCAGAATTGCCTTGGTGTTATTTTTGTGCAGAAATAAAAGTTCTCGGATTGACCTGAAAATTTACGGAGAATATTTTTGGAATTAATAAAAAATACTGGCGAAAGAATCAACCGGAGGGGGGCACCCATTGGCCACAAGCCAGGGGGACGCCCCCCCCCCTAGGGCACGCCCTGCAGGCTTGTGGGCCCCCTGGAGCCCCTCCGACCTCAACTCCAACTCTATATATTCCTATTCGGGGAGAAAAAAAATAAAGGAGAAGAGTTCATCGCGTTTTACGATATGGAGCCGCTGCCACCTCCTGTTCTTCCTCGGGAGGGCAGATCTGGGGTCCGTTTTGGGCTCCGGAGAGGGGAAATCGACGCCGTCGTCATCACCAACCATCCTTCATCACCAATTTCATGATGATCTCCGCCGTTCATGAGTAATTCCATCGTAGGCTTGCTGGACGGTGATGGGTTGGATGAGATTTACCATGTAATCGAGTTAGTTTTGTTAGGGTTTGATCCCTAGTATCCACTATGTTCTAAGATTGATGTTGCTATGACTTTGCTATGCTTAATGCTTGTCACTAGGGCCCGAGTGCCATGAATTCAGATCTGAACCTATTATGTTTTCATGAATATATATGTGTTCTTGATCCTATCTTGCAAGCTGTAGACACCTATTATGAGTTATGATCCGCATCCCCTAGGGTGACAATAACTGGGATTCTTTCCGGTGATTACTGTAGTTTTAGGAGTTCATGTATTCACTAAGTGCTAATGCTTTGGTCCGGTTCTCTATTAAAAGGAGGCCTTAATATCCCTTAGTTTCCATTAGGACCCCACTGCCACGGGAGGGTAGGACAAAAGATGCCATGCAAGTTCTTTTCCATAAGCACGTATGACTATATATGGAATACATGCCTACATTACATTGATGAATTGGAGCTAGTTCTATGTCACCCTATGTTATAACCATTGCATGATGAATGCCATCCGACATAATTATCCATCACTGATCCATTGCCTACGAGCTTTTCACATATTGATCTTTGCTAAGTTACTTTTCCGTTGCTACTGTTACAATCACTACAATACTGCTACTGTCACGTTTGCCATCGTTACCGTTACTTCCATACTACTTTGCTACTAAATATTTTGCTGCAGATATTAAGTCTTTCAGGTGTGGTTGAATTGACAACTCAGCTGTTAATACTCGAGAATATTCTTTGGCTCCCCTTGTGTCTAATCAATAAATTTGGGTTGAATACTCTACCCTCGAAAACTGTTGCGATCCCCTATACTTGTGGGTTATCAATCCCGTGGGATGATTCACTCTCCTAGACATAATCCATCATATGTGTTCCTCAAAACATCCATTATACCTACCTATCAAGGCATTTTTATAGCCATTCCTACATATACTAACATGCAACTTCCATTGTTACTATTGATACGTCTCCGATGTATCTATAAATTTTTATTGTTTCATGCCATTATCCTACTACTTCCACATGTTTTTCGCAAAAAATTTATATTATTTCTTGGACTGACATATTGACCTAGTACCCAATGTCTGTTTCTATTCGTTCCATGTTTTTTTGTTTCACATAAAATCCATATATAGGAAGATCCAAACACGATGAAAATTTACGGATATTTTTTCCGGAATATATGTGAATTTTTTGCACAAGAATCAACGCAAGGGGGGCATGGGCTTCATAAGCTCAGGGGTGCCCCCCTCCGGGGCATGCCATCAACACTTGCGGCCTCCTCGTAAGTCACTTGGAGGTGTCCTTCAGGCTCAGGGAAGCTAACTTCAGGGAAAAATTGTGTTAAAATTTCAGCCCGATCGGAGTTACGGATCTCCGGCTATAAAAGAAATGGTGTTCGGCCAGGAAGGCTCCCACCCCTCGATAGCCATGGCGGTCAAGGACCAGAGGGGGAACCCTTCTCCCATCTAGGGGGAAGGCCAAGCAAGAAGAAGAAGGAGGGAGCTCTCTTCCCCTCTCTTTCCAGGTGGCGCCAGAGGGCCGCCAGGGGAAGCATCGTGATGGCGATCTACTCCAACAATTCCGTTGTCTTCCTCAACACGCCCATCACCTTCCCCATCTATAATCAGCGCTCCACTCTCCCACAAGCCATTGTACCCCTTACTTGAACATGGTGCTTTATGCTATATATTATTATCCAATTATATGTTGCACCTCTATTATGTTTGAGTAGGTTCTTTTTCTTCCTATGGGTTGATTGGTGATCATGATTGGTTTGAGTTGCATATTTTATTTTGGTACTGTCCTATGGTGCCCTTAGTATCGCACAAGCGTGTGGGATCACCACTGTAGGGTGTTGTAGTATGTTCATGATTCGCTTATAGTGGGTTGCGGGAGCGACAGAAACCTAAACCCGAGAAAGTGGGTTATTGCATACGGGATTAAAGGGGACTTGTTACTTAATGCTATGGTTGGGTTTACCTTAATGATATTTAGTATTTGCGGGTTCTTGATGGAGTTCCAATCATAAGAACATATTATCCAAGTACAAGGAAAAGTGTTAGCTTACTCCTCCCCCACACATAAAACTGCAATAATGATTATCGGTCTAGTTATCAATTGCCTAGGGACAATTTCACACATCATACCACCACTTTTCCACACTTGCTTTATTAAATTTATTCTTATTTATGAAAATAACACCTAAATTTTATTTGCACATTCTTTATCATCTTGCAAACGTATCCCATTACACCTACAAAGTAGTTTTATTAGTTGTTTCTAGGTAAAGTGAATGTTAGCGTACGTATAGTTGTATTTATGGTCAATAGAATTTGAGAGAGTATTTATTCTACTTTTAGCTCCTTGTTGGGTTCGACACCCTTATTTATCGAAAAGGCTACAACTGATCCCTTGTACTTGAGGGTTATCAAGACCTTTCGTGGCGCCGTTGCCGGGGAGCAATAGTGTGGGGTGAATATTCTCGTGTGTGCTTCTATTTGCTTTATCTCTAAGTAGATATTATTTCCTGCTCTAAGTTGTTCTCTATCTTTAGTTATGGATATGGAACACGAAACACCAGAAAAAATTAGTTGTACTCGCTACTCATCGAGATGGAGAATCTCCTAAAACCCTCGATGTTGGTTTTGTGCAAAACACTAAATACTACTTTGATAATCATGATAAATCCCCATTCAACTTCATAATGGGATGCACTTTGGATCACCGGGAATTCTTTAGGGATTATCGCATGTCTAAAAAATGGAAACACTTAAGGGATCAAATAAAAATGTTGCGTTGGTATGCTTGCAATATGTGTTGTATGTATGATTATACTTGTTGTTCCAAGATGGAGGCTCCACACCTTCCCTTTCAATATGAATTTAATGATAATGAAACATTGGCTTCTTATGCTAATGGTGTATACGATTACTATGATTTGGAGCAAATAGAGGAATTTGTTGCTTTTAAGAATGCTCATGAAATTGGTTCTTTGCTTGAAAAATATGAAAAGCGTGATGATGCCCTTTACAAGTCTATGAAAATTATAAATATGAAAAGGGTGCTTATGAAAATCTTGCCATAGTTAAATATTTATATGAAAAATATAAATACAATGCTCATATTAATGAATATATTCAGAGAGTGTCTACTGCCCCGGAAGAGTCTAATATTTTACAGGCCTCTACGAAGAAGAAATTGCTAAAACTGTGGGCTCATTAGACGAAAAAGATGAGGAGGAGAGCGAAGAACAAAAGGAGGAAGAGCGGATTAGCTACCCATGCCCACCTTCTAATGAGAGTAAATCTTTAACTCATACATTGTTTAATTCCCCTCCATGCTTTCCAGAGGATGAATGCTATGTTGATGATTGCTATGAACCCTTGGATTCATTTGGAATGTCCCTTTTTGATGAACTTGATGCTTGCTTTGATTATGGCCATGATTCCACTATGAATGATGATTATGGAGATGAACTTGCTATAACTCCTTATGTTAAGCATAGAATTGTTGCTATTGCACTCACACATGATAGTCCTATTATCTTTTTTACTTCTCCCAACTACACTATATCGGAGAAGTTTGCTCTTGTTAAGGAATATATTGATGGGTTGCGTTTATTTTATGCACATGATGATTCTAATAAATATAATATGCATGTGCTTGCTTCTCCTACTTGCAATTATTGTGAGAGAGGAACCACATTGCCACCTCTCTATGTTTCTAATACAATAAAATTGCAAGAAACTTCTTATACTCTATATTGGTCTTTATTATGTGTGAATGGATTATTCTTTTATGATATGCCAATGCATATGAAGAGAGTTAGACTTTGTAGTTATATGATATATGTTACTTTTTGTTTACTACTAAATTACAAATCATTATTAATTAAAATTGTCTTTGATATACCTTGGGATCCTGGTGGATCAATTACTTGAGCACTTAATGCCTGGCTTAATGGTTGTAAAGAAAGTGCTGCCTAGGAGACAACCCGAAAGTTTTAGAGAGTAATTTTCTTCTGTTTTGTGCTTAAATTTTTTCAAAAACAAAAAAATATAGAGGGGAACCTAATTTTTTTTCAAAAAGAGAAGCGATTGGAAAGTTTTGCATTGGAGAAGTGAGGGTCAACCTTGAACATTTGTGTTCAGCTCATGGAAACAATGTAGAAATTTTCATGGAAGTTTCTCACAAAATAATTATCCCTTTGCATAAATCCATTGTGTTATAAAAATAATGTGCCAAGATTTACCTTTACGGTGTTTAAATTGCTTGTTTCATATGTGTTGTGTAGATACAGAAACATTTGATGTAGTATTTTATTTTTCATATTTTACTAGAACATGCAAAGTTTCAAAACTTTTACACAGTAATTTTATACAAAATATTTATTATATCCTAATTTTTTAGAATTTGTGGAGTTACACAAGTATATGTTTCATATATATCTTTGCAGACTATCATGCTTTCACATATTGGTGTTATAGTTTCTTTATCTGCTTACGTTTGAAATCTTGTTAAGCCCCATTGATGTGGGAGCCATAGAATTTTGATAGCGTACATTAGGCAATGTTTGATTATAATTATACAATATTGTTACAGCAAGACATGATGGGATTTGATGTTATATGTACTAACCACTCTAACAAAAGTTATGTTGAGTTTTGTGTGGATGAAGTGTTTGAAAGCACAGGGGAGTCCTCAATATGAGGGGACTAAGGAGCGGCAAAAGTTCAAACTTGGGGATGCCCAAGGCACCCCAAGTAAATATACAAGGAGTCTCAAGCGTCTAAGCTTGGGGATGCCCCGGAAGGCATCCCCTCTTTCTTCCTCGACAATTATCGGTATGTCTCCGTTTTTATTTTGTTCACATGATATGCGTAAATGCTTGGAGCGTTGTGTGCTTTTTTATGCACCATGCCGGTATGAGATAGTCTTCGGTTGATTTATATAATGCGCTTTGCACTTCATTTATATCTTTTGAGTATAGCTTTATAGAATGCTTTGTGTGCTTCATGTATATCTTTTGAAGTTTGGATGCTCGTTTCTCTACATTTGAATACCGTTATTTGAAATTGCTCTTTTGCTTCACTTAAATTTGTTAGAGCTTGGCAAAGACTTTTGTAGAAATAATTAACCTCTCATGCTTCACTTATATCTATATAGAGAGTTAACATGAATTGGTTACTCACACGGTTAGTCATAAAAACCTTCATAAAACTTGTATAACACTGGATATGATAAGTTTGATTATTTGTAATAGTTTTGCAATATAGAGGTAGACATATGTGGGCATGCTAGTAAAAGAATTAAAGTTGAGTATTATTAACGTTGTTAAGGATAGCGAGTCCTCACACATGTAAAGTGGTCGTCACTAGCATTAGCGGTGAGGTCGAAGCATAATTTATCATTGATTGACCCTTTGTGTGTCCAGATCAGGGGCGCACGATGGTTAACTCCTCCCAACCTCCACCCTAGGGGCATGAAAGTTGTACTTTACAATAAGTACTTGAGTTATTTATGATTAATGGTAGTTTTCGTCTAAAATCAGTTCCACCTATCCATATTTTGCTAGCTTCTTCGGTACCGTGCATTGCTCACTCTCACCTCGAGACTTGGTGCAAATTTTACCGGTGCATCCAAACCCCTTGAGACGATACATTTTCTCACACATAAGCCTCATAATATCCTTCCTCAAAACAGACACCATACCTACCTATTACGTCATTTCCATACCCATTCTTAGATATATTGCCATGCAACTTCCATCGTTACTATTCGTTACGTGACTTGATCATTCATTGTCATATTGCTTCGCATGATCATATAGAGTTGACATAATATTCGTGGCAAAGCCACCGTTCATCATTGATAATACATGTTACGTAGATAATTTCACATCTTGGTACACTACCAGAGGCATTCATATGTAGTCATCATAGTAATCATATTTTGAGTTATGAGTAAATAAAAGTGTGATGCATTATTAGGTTGTGCTCGTGAGGATAAAAAAGAGTCCAAAAGGAGCCCAACAAAAAATAAATGAAAAAAGGAATAAAATAGAAGAAAAAAATGAGAGAAAAAGAAAGAGGGGGCACACTACTATTGTTTTACCACACTTGTGTTTCAAAGTAGCACCATGTATTTCATATAGAGAGTTTTCATATAGTTCATGATTATGCCTATGGGATTTTTACATCATAGAACTTGGCTTGTATATTCCGATGATGAGCTTCCTCAAATGCTCGAGGTCTTCATGGGCAAGGAACCTGGATGCACAACCACTTACCTGCATTAGGAGAGCTTTCATACATTCATAGCTCTAGTGTATCTGTTGCATGGCAATCCCTACTCCTCACATTAACATTGATTGTAAGGCCTCCTCCATTACCTAACGATCAGTCGCGTTGATGTGAGACCTTCTCCACCTTTTGTCTTGTTATAAACCCCCATCATTATTATCTTTGCCATCTTAAGTGCCAAAGATCGGGCTCACGCTCAGGTATTGCGTGAAGATTTAAAATGCTGAAGCGAGAAAAAGTAGGACTTAATTGCTTGGTTTGGCGTTGGCATATTCTTGATTTCATATATCTATGCAAGGAAGACTGAGCATGTCATACTTACCATAAGTAAGTGTATAGAGGCTGCTTTCTTTAGCTTCATTATTTCAAAAGGCGATGATGAATTGCATGCATGATCTGTATTATTGTTTCAATATCAAATTGATAGGCTATTACCTTGAATCATTCGTATCCTAATATTCATGCCATGATTATATTATTTGGTCAAGATTGTGCTAGGAAGCATTCCACATGAAAAATTATCTATGTTTTATCATTTACCACTCGAGGACGAGCAGGAATTAAGCTTGGAGATGCTGATACGTCTCCGACGTATCTATAATTTGTGATTGTTTCAAGCCATTATCCTACTACTTCCACATAATTTTTGCAACAATTTTATATTAGTTCTTGGACTAAATTATTAATCTAGTGCCCAGTGTCAGTTCGTGTTTGTTGCATGTTCTTTTGTTTCGCGGAAAATCCATACCTAGGAAGGTCCAAACATGATAAAAATTATGAAGATTTTTTGCGGAATATATATTTTTTGGCACAAGAATCAACTCAAAGGGGGGCATGGGTTTCACAAGCTCATGGGACGCGACATCATCACTTGTGGCCTCCTTGTAGGTCGGTTGGACGTGTCCTTCAGGCGCAAGGAAGCTAATATCAAGAAAAATCATGTTAAAATTTTAGCCCGGTCGGAGTTACGGATCTTCGGCTATAAAAGAAACGATGTTTGGCCAGAAACAGGGGCATGAAGCAGAGAAGAAAACAAAGAGAGGGAGAGAGAGAGAGAGAGAGAGAGAGAGAGAGAGAGAGAGAGAGAGAGAGATCCAATCTCAGAGGGGCTCCTGCCCCCTGGGGCCCATGGCGGCCAAGGACCAGAGGGGTAACCCTTCTCTATATAGGGGAAGGCCAAGCAACGAGGGGGCTCTCTCCCCCCTCTCTCCCGGTGATGCCGCAGCACCGTTGGAGGAACCATCACGACGATGATCTACAACAGAAACTCCGTCATCTTCCTCAAGACCTCTGTCACCTTCCCCCATCTATAATCAGTGTTCCGCTCTCCCGCAACCCTCTGTACCCCCAACATGAATAGGGTGCTTTATGATATATATTATTTGGATATTATTTTTCAATGATGTGTTGCACCTCTATTATGTTTGAGTAGATTATTTTCGTCCTATGGGTTGATTGGTGATCATGATTGGTTTGAGTTGCATGTTTTATTTTGGTGCTTTCCTATGGTGCCCTCCGTGTCGCACAAGCGTGTGGGATCACTGATGTAGAGTGATGTAATATGTTCATGATTCACTTATAGTGGGTTGCGGGAGCGTCACAAATCTAAGCCTGAGTAAGGGGTTGTTGCATATTGGATTAAAGGGGACTTGTTACTTAATGCTCTGGTTGGGTTTACCTTAATGATCTTTGGTATTTGCGGATGCTTGCTATAGTTCCAAACATAAAAGCATATGATCCAAGTACGGAAGGTGTGTTAGCTTACGCCTCTCCCACACATAAAACAGCAATAAGGATTATCAGTCTAGTTATCAATTGCATATGGACAATTTTGCGCATCCTACCACCACTTTTCCACACTCGCTTGATTAACTTTATTGTTCTTTATTGAAACAACACCTAACTTTTATTCCCACATTCTTTATTACCTTGTAATTAAACTTATCCCGAAACGCCTACAAAGTAGTTTTATTACTTGTTTCTCGATAAAGTGAACGTTAGCGTAAGTAGAGTTGTATTGGTGGTCGATAGAACTTCAGAGAGTATTTATTCTACCTTTAGCTCCTCGTTGGGTTCAACACTCTTATTTATTGAAAATGATACAACTGATTCCCTTACTTGAGGGTTATCAACTATTCATCACATGACTTGAGATTCATTGTCATTTAATTTGCATGATCATATAGAGCTAGCACGATATTTGTGGCAAAGACATCATTCATCAATGTTTACATGTTACGCTAGATCATTGCACAACCTGGTACATTGCTAGAGGCATTAATATGGAGTCATTTACATATATAGTAATGAATAAATAAGTGTAATGTAATTAAATTGTGTCCTTAACTGGTGAGGATTATAAAAAAGAAAAATAGGCCAAGGCGCCCAACAAAAAAAATGAGAGAACAATGATAGAGGGGGCACACTACTATCCATTGTCTACATTTGTGCTTCAAAGTAGCATCATGATCTTCATATAGAGAAATTTCATACTTAGCATTGTCATACTAGTGGGGATCTTTACATTAAAGAACTTGGCTTGTATATTCCAATGACGAGCTTCCTCAATGCTTGAGGACTTCATGAGAAAGCAAGTTGGACGCACACCCTACATTAGTTCATTTGGAGAGCTTTCATACATTCAAAGCTGTAGTGCATCCGTTGCATGGCAGTCACTACTCCTCGCATTGATATTGACTAAAAGGCTTCTTCATTCCCTAATGAACCGCTGCATTAGTTTGAGACTTTCTTATATCGTTTTGACTTCTTTAAATCTCTACCACCACTTTATTTATCATCATAAGTGCTAAAGTGTCTCAGCTCGTGCTCAAGTATTGCGTTGGGGTTCAAGGTGACTGTAGCTTCTATGCCTAGTCACGCACCTCGACCATCTCACAATTCGGTTGTTTTTATATAAGGAACACTTAGGGTGTTACTCTCCATGATACACCTGATTTTAAGTAAGGAGACATGATCTTTAGCATCATTATTCTTGAAAGGCAATGATTATTTATTTGCATGCTCATACATCATTGTTTTAATGTCAAATTGATACACTATTGCCACGAATCACTTTCATCTTAAGTTCATACCACATTGCATCACTTGATCAAGATTATGCTAGGTAGCATTCAAAATTAAGGGCGAGCAGGAATTAAGCGTGGGGATGATACGTCTCAGACGTATCTATATTTCTTTTACTGTTTCATGCTATTATATTATCACTTTTATATACTTTTTATAACATTTTATATTGTTTTTCTGGACTAACCTATTAATTTAGGGGCAGTTCCAGTTGTTGTTTTCTGCATGTTTTTGGTTTCACATGAAATTAATATTTGCGCATGTCAAAATAACTTGCCGAATTAATACATTTTTTTTCAGACAACAACGGACCTATGAAGCTTTGGGGAAGATCGAGAGGAATTGCAAGGGGGCATACATCCACCTGGCATGCCCTGGGGGTGGGCACGTCCCTAGGACGTGTGGGGCCCACCTACATCGCCTTACGTCCATTCCACCCCATAAATTCCAATAAATACAGAAACCCTCCATCATATTTTATCAAAACTATTCCGCCACTTCAAGTTTCTGTTTCGCTAAATCCAATGTGGAGGTCTGTATTGGATCTCTGTATGAGGGGGAATCCATTGTCGGGGGCTTCTTCATCAATCTTGCTGCCTCCATGACCATATGTGAGTAGTCACCTTAGGACCTTAGGGTCCATAGTAGTAGCTAGATGGTTCCCTCTCTCCTTTGGATCTTCAATATCATGTTCCCGTGAGTTGCCTCACATGATCGGGCTCAATTCAATGTAATTGGTGGTGTGTTTTTTGGGATATGATGCAGTGGTGCTTTGTAGTGGGTTCAATCTTGTAGTGCTCCAACTTAGTGACAATAAGGTCTAAGACACGTAGTGTACTATTTCCACTAAGGATAAAATGATGATGTCTCATCATATTTATTGATGTTTTACTATCTACATATGTCATCTTTCTTATTGTGATGCTCTGTTTCTTGTAAACTTAATACCTCGAGATGCATACTTGATAGCTGTTTTGGGGTGGAGTATTAGTAGTTGATGCAGTTGGATTAATCGTCTACTTATCATGGGTGTAATGCCTATGTGAGATCATACCATGAATGATCATAGTCATAAATATAGATAGTGCAATTTAAATGCTGACCAACTGTAATTTGTTTACCATGCTACTTGCATGTTTCGAGAGAGATGCCACTAATGATCCTTTGGCCCCTGGGTCTATTCTCCTTTATTGAAAACTTTATCACAATTGCGACGTCTACTTTTTCGTGTCACGTTGCTATCAACTATCTCTGTCGCTTATAATTAAAAAAGGGGTTTAACAACCCTCTTCTCGTGTTGGGGATGAGTGGGTTTTGTGTGCAGGTGTCGTTCACTTTGTTAGTCAAGGGACTTCTACTGGATTGATAACCTTGGTTATCTAACTCAGGGAAATACTTGTAACCGTTCCGCTTTACTGTTACACTTGGGGGAATCCCAACAACTACTGTGGGAGCAAGAGGTAAGTCTTGATAGTTAAAATGAAGGTTTTGTTTTGGTAGGTAAAATAATTTAGTGACATTTGTTCTTTTTAATCCAGATAACCAATGCTTACCGTGGGACTAGTTTTTAAAAGAAAGTGATGTTAACAAAGAATAACTATCATATGAGAAAGTTTCTAGACAGACTTGGCAGTTGAGAAAATTTGTAGAGAAGATGATATAAGAGATACTTAACCCCGTAGTATTAAAAGTTAATAGACTCAATAGCCCTTGTGGATAAAGTTGTTGTAGCGTCCCGACTCAAAACGAGTCAAGCCTCTGTGTGACCGTGCCATCCCTGGATCAGTATGCTGGCACACACAGTACATCAATGTATATATCAAAGTGCAATCACATGTAATTAACGTAAACTGATATATACCTTAAAATCTCAGCGGAAACAGTCAACGGGAGTGGAGTCCCAATAAACACCAACGGCAGGTTGAGTGTAGACCGTAACCCTGAATCGTACTCTTACTTGTCGTAGAAACTTATCTGCAACATAAGACGTTGCAGCCGTGTAGGTCAGTACATTGAATGTACCGGCAAGATCACAATAAGAGAAAACAGATGATAAGACTATTCTATATGCAATAAAGGTTTGTGGCTCTGTGTCTGAGTTTTTGCATAAAAGCTGATTTTATTTCTTTTTCCTACAACAGAGGAATATCAGGAGTTTTCACTATGGAAATATCTATTATGACATGGTTCCGCCAACCGATGTCTCAATACCCACAAGTATCGAAAGTTGCCCACAATTAGTTATCAGTCTGGTGTTGAGAGTTCAGAGATAGATCCAAGTCCAGAGGCTCAAATTGTCCGTAACTGGGGACACGGCTAATCGATTAGGTTTAACTCTGCAGAGTGTTGTGTACTTTACCCACAAGATTCGTTCCCTCCTTGTAAGTCCTCGCACTGCCGGGTGTTTGAGAACAGGACGAACGAAACATGGTCTTTCAGAGTGTTTCCCTGACTACTGTCAGTGCCCATCCAATCCTATCGTCGACTACATCTCGTAGCACTGCCCAGCCAGAGTCACAACAAAGATCAACCAAGCCAGAGCCCATAATGACTTGTGGCTACACAGGTAAGCTTCCGGGCATGAAGTATTCATCCGTCTCTTTGAGTCTGGGTGAGGCTTTCCGCAAGATGTCATGGCGCTTCTCCATGCATCCCGGCCATCCACTGGTTACTCCAGGGTGCCCATCAAATCCATCCCTCACCCAGTAGTGTGTATTGAAAACTTGTTTCTCGAGTCTCGAAGTCTTGAGGTCTTGAAGATGCAGGACTTGAAGATGCCTTCATGAAGTTGTCGTCTTTGACGTAGAGTCCTTCACCTCACACCACTCTCGAACACTCATACCAAACCCCGTCTACTTTAGCGTAGCATTAAAATAAATAGCGTTCCCAGGGCTTTAGTAACAAGTGGTGGGTTCCTACCTCATGCATTCTACTCAACTACAAGAATTCAATAACACTACTGGAGGGATTTGTTGAATGATGCCACTACATGCAATAAAACATAGGTATGAAATAGATGGTCAAAGTGAACTTGCCTGGTAAGGTTGATGAAGATAAATATCGCTCTCAGAAATAACTTGATAGAACTATTCGTCACTCTCCGATGAAAATCTATACAATTCAAACATTGCACTCATATAAGCAAACACTTCTAGCAATCAATACTATCACACCAATAACAACACAAAGCACAAAACTAATCACAAAAGAGTGTGATGAAGGAAATACTTAAGACAAAAGTTAAAATCAACAATTCTTCATCAAGCAACTAAGAAAAGGTTTTCCTACAATTAACCCATTTATCAACAGCAACAAAACAACAACAAATTAAAATCTAGCAAAGGCATTTATCAAATATTTTTACTAGCAAAGGAATTACTTTTGAAGAACAACTAAGAACTATGAAAACAACACACTAAACAATATGACTTTTCTAACTAATAGAACATAACAGCAAAGAAAACACTAAGATAATAAAAATAACAGAAATCAAAATATAAAACAACTAAGCTAACAGAAAGTGAAACCTATAAAACCATATAAAAAAATATTTTTAGATAGGAAATCAACTAGCAATGAAATCAATTTGCAAGTTATTATGAAACTAGAATTGATTTCATGCTACCAAAAAAATAAATAACATAAAAATAAACTTGGTTGAAATACTACTGCTAACTAACAGAAAACAAAGTAAAACTTGTCAATTAATATAAAATAAAAATAAATTAAAAACAATTAAAACAAAAGAAATAGAAATAAACCTAAAAGAACTAAAACAGAATCTGTTTTGCTTGAGACCCTAATTTAAAATATTCAAAAAAAATCTAAAATTCTGCCTACTATTAAACAAAGTCACTAGTGACAAGTAGCAAAAAGAATCAACTCAAAACCTATTTTTAAACTCAAGTTACAAGCAATTTGGTGTTTGAATCAAATCTGTTTGAATTCAAAATTAAAATATTCAAATATGGTCAAACTTTATATCTACAGAAACTAGATAAAATTTGTGACACAATCCAAAAAGAATCAATCAAAAACAATTAAAAACCTAAAAGTTAAGGCAAAAACAAAATCAGGATCTAATCTGTTTAAAAACTAAAAACTGAAAAGAAAAATTCTAACATAGCGAACAGGGGGTGACGTGGCAGTTCCTGAGTGGCTAAGACCTGTGCGCGCGGTGGCTAAACTAGCGAGCGGCCGCAATTTAAAAGAAAAACGATTCGGCTAAGTAAATAAAAGAAAAACCGGGCGGTTTATTTAAATAAACCGAAGGGGTATCCTACTTCTAATCTACGCCGTTGATACAGATCGGACGGAGGAAAGGGGTGGCGAGCTCACCGCGGCGGTCCGGCGAGGTGGAGACGGCGGCAGGAAGCTCGGGGTCGACGTGGACGGCGCTCCGGTGGTCCTCCGGAGACGGTGTGGGTTCCAGTCGATGCAGACGACGGCGGCGATCACAAAGGAGGCCTCATCGAAGCTCGGGGATGACGGAGGTGTCGACGGCGATGCTCGGGGCGGAGGTGGGTCTCAGGTGTCGACGGGGAGCTCACTCCGGTGGCTCTGGAGCTCAGGCGAGTGCACGGGGAGGCGCGGACGGTGACGATGGTGGCGATGGTGGTCACGGCGACGGTTGGGGGCGACGGAGGTGAGCGGGGGGGGGCGACAATGGCGCGGTGGCGGCTTCGGACTCCGGCGAGAGATTGCGGCGAGAGGAGAGGGTCGGGCGAGCGGGATTCGAGCGGAACGGGGTGCTGGCAAGGTCCTCTATTTATAGGGGGCCTCGGGGTGCTCCAAATGGCAAGGGAGAGAGAGATCGAGGAGGATCCGCGGCGGCTCCGGCGAGATGGAAAGAGGGGCGAGGTAAGGAAGGAGATGGCCGGCGGGGTTCGGGATCGGGCGGTGGGACCGTGGCGTCAGCGAGGGAAGAGGAGGGGCAAAGCGATCGGGTGGCCGATTCCGAAGGGATTCGGAATCTGGCTGAGGGGATTTGGGCCTGATACTATTCCAATTGGACCGGGGTTACGTTTCCGTTTTAAAGCCCTTTTTCCTTTTTATTAAAACAGGAAAGAAAAGATCGATTTGTAGAATCAAATAAAATCCACAAATAAAATTTTTATATACCACAATTATCAGAAAAATAAATTCTAAAAGATGAACATTTTTCCATGGCAAAAATAAATACTTCAGAGAAAATTATTTTCAGAAAAATGCCTTAATTGTTTTTATTTCTTTTGCAAATAATTTTCAAATAACCCCCTGGGTTTTATGGTTCAAAATTTCAAAAAAAATACCCCAGGTTTTGGAGGGTCATGTTCCTCCTCTCAAATTTTTTGAAATTTGGGGCAAGTGAAACTGAATTCATTCAAATTTTGAAATATAAACAAATATGAAATGGATTCCAAATATTTTTCAGAAATTTTTCAAATCCACTTTTCAAATACTTTATTTGAAGAAGTCATGTCATCTTCTCTCCATGATTTGAAGTGGATGAATTTGAATTCAAAAGCAAAAGGGAAAGTCATGTTATTCCCCCTCATTCACAAGTTTCAAAAAGTTTCAAATTTCACTCAATTTCAATCACTCAATCAAACAATTAATCATTCAATTATAACATTCCAAAATTTGGGATGTTACAAACCTACCACACTTAAAATGAATCTCGCCCTCGAGATTCGAAAGGGCTAGAAAGAAAAGGTTGGGGTTTTGGGGGTCTTCTAGCAAATCCATTGACCGGAAAGTGTGGGGCTACCACACTTAAAATGAGAGTTACTGGTCCATCAATATTATGACCATCCTCTAGGGTCCTGACATCTGTCTCTTCATATTCACCACAGTAACTTCCTTGGTGATGCTCCACCATTATATTCATAACATTTCATTCAAAGTCTTGGGTTCTCATATCAAAGTAAATTTCTTCCGATACTGGGTCTTCTTAACTGACAGGTCTCGTGATCATTTCTAATTAACTTATCGATGATCTCATGGTGGTCTACCATTTGTGGTTATCCTGCAGTGAAATGGGTCTTGGCTTCATTCCTCACCATACAATTCCTACGTTTGGCAACAACTGCCATGTACAAGGGATCCTCATCATACCATTCTAAGGCTTAGAACAAAAGCTTCAAAAGGGCGTCGTCTCTTTACTATGGGTAAGTCACTCAGATTTACCTTTCCCAATAGCAAGAGAAATGATAAGAGTAAGTCGTCATGGTGATCAATCCATTCCGCACCCAAATCATTACTCTGTATAAGGTTTAGCGAATCTCGTATTCTAACACTTGGGCTTCCTCACAAGCCTTGCAGAATTTCTCTCGTCCACGAACAAAGTTCGGATAAATCCATTGATTCTGCAAGCTAAACAAAACATCTATCGTTTCTTCACCACTCTCAGGTTTTCGTATCCTCCTAGGAAAACGTCTGCTTGATCTGTCATAGCTTCTTCCAAGTACCTTCCTTCATAAGGGTAGTGCTTGATCCTTATCAATCCTGAGGTCTGTGAGTTGTGGGCTCACTTGAATACTTGAACAGCTTTAACTCAGCCTTGGGGTTACTAGCGTGTCATATTCCAACATTACCTTCAATTCATTCCATCATACCCTTGAGGTAATAAATCACAGATTTATTCTTGTCTAGATTCCACTCTGTGGAATTCATTTTCCTTTCCATTGGTCTGTTTAAACTTAGGTATTGGTTCATCACAATCATTCCTTCATTTCATCCTTATTCAAAATTCCAACTTCAAAAGTACTTTGTTGCAAATGCTGTCATCCACATAGTTTGATATGGTCCAGCATTACCTTCAGCTGTATTTTTTTGAATCCAGACTCCTTGGCATGAACGGTACATTCTTATTCCTTGGATCCTGTGGTTTTACCGGTTACTACCACACTTAAGATGAAATGTACATATGCCTGCATAGACCATATTTTCTCATATCCTCGAAAATGGTCGGAGATCTTTGTTCATAGAGTGACAACTCATACAATTCACATGACAATAAATTCTATTAATTCATGAAGTTATTACAATCTCTGGGACTTCTGTTACATAATCCAACTTCAAAACCTCAAGAAAAAAGGCTTCCTATTACATTTATTACTTCCAAAATCCAAAACTCAACTACTCATGTTTAGCCTTCTTCTCCGGGCAGGTATAGGAGTAGTGTCCGGTCTTGTTGCACCGATGACAAGTGATGTGGCTCAGATCCTTCCGTGTAGAAAACCACGGAGTCCTCTTCTTCTTCTTGGGTTGGGTTCCTTGCTTGATGCTTGGCTCATACTTCTTGCAATAACAATGAGGTCTCTCCAAGCTGCAATGTAAACATCTGATGCTTCTACTTACTTGGCCTTTCTTCTTGTCAAGGTTAATCATTCTTTCTATCTCCTGAGGGTCATATTGCACTTCTGCTGTCGGGAAATCTCCCAGATACTCGTTCGGACAATTCTGGGAAATATGTCCTTCTTCTCCACATGAATAACATGACTTGGTATCTACGATTGGGTTTGGTATATCTCCCATCTTCATGGGTTCTTCTAACTTTTTCCCGAGGACTTCTTTCATTGCTTCCTTCTGCTGCTTCATCACTTCTTGTACCTTGGGGTATATTTGACATTGTGCCGGAAAATGACTAGTTCCTTCACACAAGAAACAAGTCACTTGCCCAGTCGGGCATTCCTCAGCTGGGTGATTTTCTTCACAATGAGGGCATCCATCCTTGTGTTCTTCCTGGGTGTGTCCTATTTCTCCACAGATCTTGCATGCACAAGGCTTCTTCATCATGTTATCATGGTGCTTCTGAATGAGACGGGATCTTAACAAAGTCTTCTTGAATTCTTCCCAACTTTCTGCTCTATTAAATCCTTGTATGGCGTGATGCATTTTCCACCAGATAGCAGCACTTTGGGTAAGGTACTGAAGAGCGTGTGGAACCTCAAACTTCTTTGAAATCAAATTACTTCCGAAATGGTTCTCCATGTTCCTTATCCATATTTCAGCCTCCAACTGGGTCATTGGTCCAGAGAGTACAAGTCCAGCTTCATACGCCATCTATTGGGTCCAAGGGTTTGGGATGAGATATTGGAGAGATAGAGGGAGATACACACAATACAAACAATAGTTTTGAAAATAGGTTTTTTATTTGTGGATGTCGAAAAAAATGCACACAAATGACAGCTCACAAAACATCGTATCTAACGTGAGTATACAACAGGGGTGGTGGTCCTCTAAAGGTCATATTGAAATGCTTCAGGGTCTTTGAATTCTTTGGGTCTTCAAAGTCTTCAACTGGTGTAACTTCAATTCTGGTTGTATAGGGTAATCCTCCTTTCACTCTGAGTTGGTTACGATTGTCCGATATCTTGTCCTTCTCGGAGTGGTCTCAGTTGATTCTTCACGTGGTCAAAGGGACAAGGGTATTGTCTAACTATTTGGGGTAAGGGGAATATTTGATGAAACTCAGAAGGATAAGAAGTAAAAGATCCTTTTGAAAATAATTTGAGAGATATCCTGTCCTATGGGCTTTCCAGTTTCTAGGGTCACGTCCTACAGTCAACATGTGCTCTGATACCATTTCTGTAGCGTCCCGACTCAAAACGAGTCAAGCCTCTGTGTGACCGTGCCATCCCTGGATCAGTATGCTGGCACACACAGTACATCAATGTATATATCAAAGTGCAATCACATGTAATTAACGTAAACTGATATATACCTTAAAATCTCAGCGGAAACAGTCAACGGGAGTGGAGTCCCAATAAACACCAACGGCAGGTTGAGTGTAGACCGTAACCCTGAATCGTACTCTTACTTGTCGTAGAAACTTATCTGCAACATAAGACGTTGCAGCCGTGTAGGTCAGTACATTGAATGTACCGGCAAGATCACAATAAGAGAAAACAGATGATAAGACTATTCTATATGCAATAAAGGTTTGTGGCTCTGTGTCTGAGTTTTTGCATAAAAGCTGATTTTATTTCTTTTTCCTACAACAGAGGAATATCAGGAGTTTTCACTATGGAAATATCTATTATGACATGGTTCCGCCAACCGATGTCTCAATACCCACAAGTATCGAAAGTTGCCCACAATTAGTTATCAGTCTGGTGTTGAGAGTTCAGAGATAGATCCAAGTCCAGAGGCTCAAATTGTCCGTAACCGGGGACACGGCTAATCGATTAGGTTTAACTCTGCAGAGTGTTGTGTACTTTACCCACAAGATTCGTTCCCTCCTTGTAAGTCCTCGCACTGCCGGGTGTTTGAGAACAGGACGAACGAAACATGGTCTTTCAGAGTGTTTCCCTGACTACTGTCAGTGCCCATCCAATCCTATCGTCGACTACATCTCGTAGCACTGCCCAGCCAGAGTCACAACAAAGATCAACCAAGCCAGAGCCCATAATGACTTGTGGCTACACAGGTAAGCTTCCGGGCATGAAGTATTCATCCGTCTCTTTGAGTCTGGGTGAGGCTTTCCGCAAGATGTCATGGCGCTTCTCCATGCATCCCGGCCATCCACTGGTTACTCCAGGGTGCCCATCAAATCCATCCCTCACCCAGTAGTGTGTATTGAAAACTTGTTTCTCGAGTCTCGAAGTCTTGAGGTCTTGAAGATGCAGGACTTGAAGATGCCTTCATGAAGTTGTCGTCTTTGACGTAGAGTCCTTCACCTCACACCACTCTCGAACACTCATACCAAACCCCGTCTACTTTAGCGTAGCATTAAAATAAATAGCGTTCCCAGGGCTTTAGTAACAAGTGGTGGGTTCCTACCTCATGCATTCTACTCAACTACAAGAATTCAATAACACTACTGGAGGGATTTGTTGAATGATGCCACTACATGCAATAAAACATAGGTATGAAATAGATGGTCAAAGGGAACTTGCCTGGTAAGGTTGATGAAGATAAATATCGCTCTCAGAAATAACTTGATAGAACTATTCGTCACTCTCCGATGAAAATCTATACAATTCAAACATTGCACTCATATAAGCAAACACTTCTAGCAATCAATACTATCACACCAATAACAACACAAAGCACAAAACTAATCACAAAAGAGTGTGATGAAGGAAATACTTAAGACAAAAGTTAAAATCAACAATTCTTCATCAAGCAACTAAGAAAAGGTTTTCCTACAATTAACCCATTTATCAACAGCAACAAAACAACAACAAATTAAAATCTAGCAAAGGCATTTATCAAATATTTTTACTAGCAAAGGAATTACTTTTGAAGAACAACTAAGAACTATGAAAACAACACACTAAACAATATGACTTTTCTAACTAATAGAACATAACAGCAAAGAAAACACTAAGATAATAAAAATAACAGAAGTCAAAATATAAAACAACTAAGCTAACAGAAAGTGAAACCTATAAAACCATATAAAAAAATATTTTTAGATAGGAAATCAACTAGCAATGAAATCAATTTGCAAGTTATTATGAAACTAGAATTGATTTCATGCTACCAAAAAAATAAATAACATAAAAATAAACTTGGTTGAAATACTACTGCTAACTAACAGAAAACAAAGTAAAACTTGTCAATTAATATAAAAGAAAAATAAATTAAAAACAATTAAAACAAAAGAAATAGAAATAAACCTAAAAGAACTAAAACAGAATCTGTTTTGCTTGAGACCCTAATTTAAAATATTCAAAAAAAATCTCAAATTCTGCCTACTATTAAACAAAGTCACTAGTGACAAGTAGCAAAAAGAATCAACTCAAAACCTACTTTTAAACTCAAGTTACAAGCAATTTGGTGTTTGAATCAAATCTGTTTGAATTCAAAATTAAAATATTCAAATATGGTCAAACTTTATATCTACAGAAACTAGATAAAATTTGTGACACAATCCAAAAAGAATCAATCAAAAACAATTAAAAACCTAAAAGTTAAGGCAAAAACAAAATCAGGATCTAATCTGTTTAAAAACTAAAAACAGAAAAGAAAAATTCTAACATAGCGAACAGGGGGTGACGTGGCAGTTCCTGAGTGGCTAAGACCTGTGCGCGCGGTGGCTAAACTAGCGAGCGGCCGCAATTTAAAAGAAAAACGATTCGGCTAAGTAAATAAAAGAAAAACCGGGCGGTTTATTTAAATAAACCGAAGGGGTATCCTACTTCTAATCTACGCCGTTGATACAGATCGGACGGAGGAAAGGGGTGGCGAGCTCACCGCGGCGGTCCGGCGAGGTGGAGACGGCGGCAGGAAGCTCGGGGTCGACGTGGACGGCGCTCCGGTGGTCCTCCGGAGACGGTGTGGGTTCCAGTCGATGCAGACGACGGCGGCGATCACAAAGGAGGCCTCATCGAAGCTCGGGGATGACGGAGGTGTCGACGGCGATGCTCGGGGCGGAGGTGGGTCTCGGGTGTCGACGGGGAGCTCACTCCGGTGGCTCTGGAGCTCAGGCGAGTGCACGGGGAGGCGCGGACGGTGACGATGGTGGTCACGGCGACGGTTGGGGGCGACGGAGGTGAGCGGGGGGGCGACAATGGCGCGGTGGCGGCTTCGGACTCCGGCGAGAGATTGCGGCGAGAGGAGAGGGTCGGGCGAGCGGGATTCGAGCGGAACGGGGTGCTGGCAAGGTCCTCTATTTATAGGGGGCCTCGGGGTGCTCCAAATGGCAAGGGAGAGAGAGATCGAGGCGGATCCGCGGCGGCTCCGGCGAGATGGAAAGAGGGGCGAGGTAAGGAAGGAGATGGCCGACGGGGTTCGGGATCGGGCGGTGGGACCGTGGCGTCAGCGAGGGAAGAGGAGGGGCAAAGCGATCGGGTGGCCGATTCCGATGGGATTCGGAATCTGGCTGAGGGGATTTGGGCCCGATACTATTCCAATTGGACCGGGGTTACGTTTCCGTTTTAAAGCCCTTTTTCCTTTTTATTAAAACAGGAAAGAAAAGATCGATTTGTAGAATCAAATAAAATCCACAAATAAAATTTTTATGTACCACAATTATCAGAAAAATAAATTCTAAAAGATGAACATTTTTCCATGGCAAAAATAAATACTTCAGAGAAAATTATTTTCAGAAAAATGCCTTAATTGTTTTTATTTCTTTTGCAAATAATTTTCAAATAACCCCCTGGGTTTTATGGTTCAAAATTTCAAAAAAAAATACCCCTGGTTTTGGAGGGTCATGTTCCTCCTCTCAAATTTTTTGAAATTTGGGGCAAGTGAAACTGAATTCATTCAAATTTTGAAATATAAACAAATATGAAATGGATTCCAAATATTTTTCAGAAATTTTTCAAATCCACTTTTCAAATACTTTATTTGAAGAAGTCATGTCATCTTCTCTCCATGATTTGAAGTGGATGAATTTGAATTCAAAAGCAAAAGGGAAAGTCATGTTATTCCCCCTCATTCACAAGTTTCAAAAAGTTTCAAATTTCACTCAATTTCAATCACTCAATCAAACAATTAATCATTCAATTATAACATTCCAAAATTTGGGATGTTACAGTTGTCCAGATATGAACCCAATTGAAAGGTGATCGAGGTTATGCCAAAATATTTTTTTTATTTTCAAATGGTGTTTCAGCTTCTCGCTAGTGACATGGAATTATGAGTATATGTGTGTTTACATGCATAAATGTGATTTCGTCACCTATCTAGATGTTATGCTGAGAACTCCACTGACCGATGAGCGATCCACACGAGTTTCGGATCGTATTTCGGCTAAGTTTGTTAACATTCGTAGTGGCAACGCTACAACGAATATTATTCAACTTTGTCTTGGAGAGTGCGTGTATGTCGTAATAACCTAGTACTGATCGCAAGAACTAGAAAGAGACAACTTATTGTTCCATAGTACTCAAACTTAGGACACGACGACAACTCATGCATGTACACATTCTTTGGCATAATCCCTTCACCGGACAACAAAATTTTCAACAAACAAAGATTGAAGCAATTCTTGGGAGCTATGACTAGGAGACACTCGTGGGTGCTAGCGAGTTACACTAGTATCATGTTATCTTTACATACCTTTCAGTCCCGCAATCCATGTTTTCATCGCTAAAGAGACAAAATCTCTTCCATGCATTCCCCGACAAGCAAGTGTTAACTAGAATAAATATAATAAAAGCTATTTTAATATTTTGTATATTGAGCAAGAGTACTGTGTTGATTTTTTTGACTTCACTAACACTTGCATAATAACCATGCCACCGCTACAACAACACTAAGTTTGCATGTAAAAGAACTAGAGGGAAATCTTGGCATACCGATCGTAAATGATCTAAAACTTTCTCAATATTTCAGTTTACACTACTGAATTCCTTACGGTTTGAGTTTCTATCTATGTTGCTCGAGGACGATCAAGGTCTAAGCTTGGTGAGTTGATGAGTGTATTTTTACGCTCATCGCACCGTTTTTTAAACTTGTTTATTTCATAAAATCTAAGATATTCCCTTTGATATTGCCACTAATGACTAATGTATGCACAAGATAGATAACTCCTCTCTTTATTTTGTTTCCAAAGGAAAAAACATATATGGTCAAAATCAATCATATACATGGAAATAATCAAAATGGAGATAGAAGAAATCAAGTGGGATGCGCACCAGGCTATCTAGAGCTCAAGATAGCGGCTCGTACGAGCGCAAGGTCTCATACTAGGTGCCAACAACACCATGCCATCCACCCCAACAACTTCTGTGAACGGACATGTACCTGATTTGCGAACAACACAAGCTAGATCCTCCATCTCCATATCAGAAGTTATTCACAAAACCTAGTTGTCGCTATTTCCCATCTGATCTCCATAGCCACCACCATCCTCACCACCACAACAATCCACCTCCAAGTTAGCCATACTTGTAATCGTGTATCACATCCGAAAACCATTGTAAGACATATTATCAATAAAGCTTTCATCTTGATGTCTTCTTCAATGATTTGTTCGTGCGATATGATCGCCGTGTGTGAGTAGTTTGGTAAGGCAATGGGTTGAGGCATAGCCTTCAACCCGATGTGTTTTTATGACGGGTCGATATGACTTTGAATGAACGTCATGTATGTGTGAATTAAATTGCATCGTAGTTGTCTCTTGTTTGTCTTGCGTTCTCCATCTAGGTACCTTGGATCACGGAGTTCGAGCCACAAGGAGACTAGGAGTAGGGAGAACGTGAAGCATTATTCTGAACACCAGTGACAGAAGTGTTTAGTATGGTAACGTGGATCCAATCTTTTGGGATAGATAAGTTATAGTCATTAAACGTGCAATGCTTTCGTTTGATTTATCTTAATTACCAAGATAACCCCGCGTGACGAATAGAGCCTACGATTGGAAAACTTACTCTTGATGCAGGGCGCGTTTCGGTCAAGACGTAATTTGGACAAATCCCCACTTCGAGTCGCTGCGAGCTCATCTTACGGGTCTCTTCCATAGCACAAATTAAGGCCATGATGATCCCAATCACAAACATGTGGTTGTAAGAATCAAATCCTCGTACACATGCTTGTTTTTATTATAAGTGTTAAGGTAACAACAATGATTACAATCCGGTCTAAAAACTGGAAATTAATATTCTCGCAAAATCTTGATAGAAATCCTTGTCACAAGTGCACGTCCCCTCGTGGGTTCAGTAATTAGGGTCACTCCTTGATGAAAGATGTTGGAAACCTTTCTGCTATGCGTTATCGGATCATCAAAGGGACTCATCAGTGAACACTTTTTTAGGTGCAGTAGCAACTACTATTTTAGGCATACACTAACAACAACTGGTCTACCAATTGTTAAGGCCCATTAATTTTGGGTCTTTTTGTCCAGGAAAACATGGCTCGCCAGCGCGTGCGGCATGGGCCAAAACTATTGATACATCCAGTAGACATGTTTGGAGTGAACACAATATGATGACTAGGCCCACCAATTTTCTAACGCTGGAAAAAAGGGTGAATCGTGCAAAATCACTAATTAAGACTAGTCATAGTGAGAGTAACATATATAGTAACATGCATGTCACATAACCAAAAAAGATGATGTGCCAAATAATTAAAGAGGAGAGCGACAAATAAAGTAACATAATATGTTACCATCACATAGCGTTTTCTATTGCAAAATTACTCTACAAAGTAATAGATGAAGATATCTATATTACCCCACCTATGACACTACCCACTATGAAGGTGGGAACATAGACTAGCAACATATGCATGTTATTAGTCTAAGTTACTCCGCACTATGACTAGCCTAAGGGGCACCCCTTGCAAAGGTCACTCCCGGGAGTTTTCCCTTTTTTTCATAAATTTGTTTATTCAAAATATTTTATCCCTTATTATTAAACCGTGCGTTCAAATCGCGAAATGTTTTCACCTATAGATTTCTGGTCTCGAGATCTTCGGAACTAAATCCCTTGTTAATAGGTTTCGATGAAAAAATATAAAAAACGGAAGAAGAAAAATCGAGTCAGAAGCACAATTTCCCCCCACTTTTTTTCCTTTCTGAAAGGCACACTCGCGGAAGCAAATTTGTGCCTAACACGAAAGAAAAAAAAAACACATTTTCTTTCTTTCCGGGAGGCACAGTTGTGCCCGTCGCAGATGCAAACCTATACCTCTCGCGGAAAAATTAAACATGTTTTTTCCTTTGAGAGGCAAAGTTGTGCCCCTCACAAAAGCAAACTTGTGCCTCCACGAAAAGCAAATTTATGTCTCTCATGGAGGAGAAAATACGTGTTTTTCCCTTTTCGAGAGGCACAGTTATGCCTCGCGCGGAAGTAAACCTGCGTCTCCATGAGAAGCAAATTTGTGCCTCTCGCGAAAGAGAAAAAAAAATATGTTTTTTGTATTTGTGAGAACCTGTGTCTCCATGACAAGCAAATTTGTGACTCTCACGGAACAAAAAACGTATTTTCCCTTTCTGAGAGGCACAAAAAACGCATTTTTCGCGCAATTTTTTTGTTTCAAATTCTTTTCTACAAATCCTATGGAAAATATGGCAAAAACCAAAAAGTCGAAAAAAGCTCATCTAAAACCCGAAACATATAGAATAATAAAAAGAATTCCGAGGGAACGCCCAGCAGGAGACACGTGACGACAGCTGTGACGCGCTCTCAGCCCATCAAAAGTGATCCTTGTGAGGCTCCTGCAAAGGGTACTCCTTGATTAGTTGCTCCCCGACAGATGACAAGGCAATGCCATCGCCGGAAAACTCTATTTACCGCTCAATGCAGCAAATAGTCGGACAAACGCACATAAGCGATGGAGTGGGCAGCCCACTTATCTTATGTCAAGGATATCTATTTGCTGTGTTTATTCTTCTTTTTTCGCTTTTTTATTTCTTTTTTACTCTTTTTCTTCACATTTTTCTGATTCCTTTTTTCCTTAAATTTGAAAAATTGAAAACATGTTCAGAGTTTCAAATTTGTTCAATTTTCAAAAATTGTTCAATTTTTCACAAATTGTTTAAAATTGAAATTTTGTTCCCAGTTTTCAATAAATGTTCAAAAATACAAAGAGATATGGAATTTTAATTTCTAGTGCACGTTTTCAAATGTTGTTCCCATTTTCAGAAAATGTTCATGTTTCAGAACATGTTCGAGTTTATAAAAATTGTTTGTATTTTTTATAAAAAGTTCAGAATTTTTTGAAAGTTTTCGCAATTTAAAAAATGTTCGGGGATTTCATAAGTTTTTCAAAATATCAAAAAACTAGTTTTTGTTTTTCAGAAAAAATCAGAATTCCATAAAATGTTCCCTATTTCAGAAAATACTTTCAAAAAAATTCAAAAATGTTTTTCAATTCTCAACAAGTTTGTTCTTAAATAAGTATACGTTTTGAATCAATCACAAACAGTTATCTGTGCGAGGTCGCTTCTTTTCTTGGTATTTTTGCATCACATGTTAAAAAAAACTGTCTTCGCGTCGCACCCGGTGAGTCGGCCCAGTTGCCTGGAACTTGTGCATCGCGCTCTATAAAGCAAAATGCGTCATATAGGATGTCCCGCCTGAAAAAGGTGATCAAAAGTGAAGATAAACATGGCATTTCCCTTGTAAGAAGAGAACGCACAACCCTAGAAGACCAAATGAGCAAATGAAACTAGATTTCTTTTGTCAATGGCATAGGCCACAGGTCCAGGGGGCGGAGCTTCGTTGGGGCAGACCTGGGCCATGGCCCGCCCATGAATTTGGTCAAGTTCTTAATACATATGCTTTGTAGCTAGGCCAGTCCACACTAAGCCATTGTTCAGGTTCACGTTCGATCCAAATCCTTCAGGGCCGGCAGCAACAGCGTATGCATCCGAGCAGGCCAGAGCTACTTCACTGCATGAGCAGACAACGTATTGCACGTCTCTGCGTGCTTGCTCCGCCACCCAATTAAGAAAAGCAACAACCAAAAACTCACAGACTAAGGAAGAAAGTAGTTGCAGACTATATAATGGTCTCTCCCTTGAGCTGGCCCGCCCAATATTTTCTTTGAAGCTCCGCCACTGCACAGGTCCACATGCTCCATGGGGGCACCTCCAAACCCCACACGACCCAGTAAGCCTTTTTCATGTTCTTTCCTCCTTCATCAATTTACACAAAGACTTTTCGACCGTGCGTCCTACATGACCACTTGAAACTCTACCTCGATCTTTCTCTCTTAAGCCCTAACTAAACCCTAAAACGCCGCTGAGGGGCGGCAGGGGTGGAACGGCGAGGCGGCCGGGCGGGTGATCCGTGGGCCGGTGGCAGCGGTGACGCGCTCGCAGCGGGGGCACATGGTGAGCGCAGACGCCGGGAGTGGCTGGCGTGTGTGCGGCGAGAGCACCGTGGGCGGGGCCACGCGCATCGCCCTCAGCTCCTCCACCTCCCGCTGCAGGCGGCGGTTCTCCTCCGTCAACGAGCCGAAGCAGCGTTTCAGGTACTCGCACTCCATCTCCGTGTGCTTCAGCTTAGTCCTGTATACACGTACGTAGCTCAGTTTAGATTAATAGCAACTCAACCTGTACCACTAGCAAAAGAAAAGGTTCCAGAAATAGTAAGTAGCACAAGTTGCTCGATCTCATAATGGAACATTGAACCTCTGAACCTACACTTGCACAAGTTAACGGTGCACATATAATTGCAACATGACAACATGGTTAGTTTTGTATACTGAGTGGCAGAGTACACGGAACAAAACGCAACCAAATGCATAGCATCTCACCGTGGGAGCTTAAACTGGCAGGAGCTAGAGAGAGTACTATACGCAACTTAATTTGACCATAGGCCCCCATTCCAAGAACATTGTCATCTCGACGTAGAGTGAAGGAAGGCCAATGACGTAGAGTGAAGGAAGGCCATTCGACTTGCTCCACTTTCGACTTCACGAAACTCGCTGAGCCAGGGTCAAGTTGTAGCCGTCTCCTGGCTTGCACGTGCTGATTAGTCCACGTGCCGATGCCAGCGATTAGCTCAGTTGTTTACTATGTGTATCATGGAGTAATAATTATAAAAGGTGGTGAAGCCGCTTTACTCTATCAAGCTAGAGAATCTACCTAGTTGATGTTGTCCCGCATCTCAGATACAGTACAAGTTTCAAGATAGATAGCCAGTGATCTATGCCACCTTAATTGAAGGAAGGGTCCATAATTATGTTGGGACGAGAATAGACTATCATTACTAGGTAGGTACTACTGCTGGACAAGCATATTATTAGTAGTTTGATTGGCGTTATCACTACATTACGATAGAAACTAATCTCTATGCAAATTTCGTGGGACTGAACAACGGCGGATCAGTTTAATATCGACGCGAGTTCAAAGTAGCATGCACAGCCAATCGGGTAGTCTGCAAGTTAAGCAGCGTGCGTACCATGGACAGGATTTGCTCAATGAAGTTGCAACGTGACGCGAATAGTTTCAAACGCAATTACTGGGCTGAAGTTCCATATTGATAAACACCTTATGATCTACTAGTAGTAAGTATAAGTACTCTATTAAGGACTGGACAAGCATTGCCTTGAGTTACTTGACCTTTCAACGGATCCTCCAAGTTTGTCCCATTTGCCTCGGTTTCATTAACTAACGAACCAATTGTACGTCACCGTCTTCTCTACTTGAATGCATTGGCAGTACCCCTGCCCGTTTCCTAAAAAAAGTTACTAAATTAAGCCAACTAACTTGATTATCTTTATACTGACCGCCGAACGGACTAGTACCATTTTGTGGTGTAGACGAGTGGTAGGCTAATGGTGAAGTTCCAAGTGCACGTGAGGCTTGGCCATGTCAATGTGTGCTCGTGAACATGTATAAAGGGGATGTACTCTGTATGTGAACATGAACAAGTTAAAAGGGGTCCTATTTTCACCTTGCCCTGCGGTTCTGAAACCAGACCTCCACCTGCCTGGGCCGCAGCTTCAGTTTGATCGCCAAGGCCTCCTTTTGCTTCTGCAAAAAATCCATTTCCAACGCGTTAATCAATCAATTAAATAAATTGCTGCACGGCCATGACGGTTGACACAGGCCTTCACCGTCCATATTTGCAAAGAGGCGTGAATAAATATGAGTAACGTTACCCCGCTAGTCAAACGAAAACCTACTGCAACTACTTACTACTGCTGTATGTGGAGGAGTAACTGCGTTACCCTGGCAGCTGTGACTAGATGGGTTCATTACTCGCCGCAGCCGCACTGTACCACGACGATATGAATACCACTGCATAAGACCAACGTTGTGCTCTACAGTCTCTGCTAGACTTTTATGCACCATGTACCGCACGAAACAATCAGAGGTGCGCCCCCACTCTTTATTTGCCTACTATAGATCTCTCCAAGCTACTACTACAGGTAATATACCACTACCGATAGTAGTACTGACATGTAATGCCACTAACGAGTAATGTGCCGAAGAGTACCCCTTATCTTGATTTCCCATGTCGGACCATATAATCAAAGATCGAGCAGTGCTACTTAATGGATCAGTGGTTGTCCGAACCCATCGCAGGGTTACATCATGCACTTCAATGTCCATCAGAGTAGCGCCACGGAAACGAATCCAGTTCAAGATTCATCCGTACGACCAACGGATCAACTTTGCAATAATGCTCTCATCCGTGGACGAGATTCCTGGTGCACGTACGTATTATTACTATTATTACGTACGTGTACTACTACATGCTGGCCGATCTTAAGCAAGTTATTTGTGGACAGGAAATTGAAGGAGTCGAGAAGCAGTGTATAGCAGACGTGTGTTGCTGACCGGTGAGAGGGTGTGGTTGAGGCGGAAGCTCTCCTCGAGGAGGCGGGACTGCTCCTTGCAGAGGCGGAGCTTCTTTGGGCGGTGCGGTCCGCCGGCGCCCCTCTCCTCCTCGTCCTCTTCCACGCCGCCCATCAGGAAATCCTCCTCCTCGCCGCCGCTCGCCGGCTGGTTCATGTCCAGGTCCCTCATGTTCCCGCCACCGTTGTTGCTGATGATGTTGTTGCAAACAAACCCCTCTGCCAAGGACAGCACGTTCGATTTAGTTCGTTCTCGTCGATGTTAAACGCTCAACAGCCAGCTGGTTACTTGAACAAACTCAAACATTTCACATGCAACTGAGAGAGAGAGAGAGAGAGAGAGAGAGAGAAATGCCAGCTACGGTGCTGTGCATTTCTTCCCGAAGCACCCGAAAAGTTTGTGCATGCGCGTAGAAATGCGATGTTCACTGACAAGATTAGAAGCCATGAACGGAGGGATCCGGAGAACGAAAGAGCTAACAACATGTGGTAGGTGGTCTCCCGAGCTTACCTGAGCCAGAGGAGGAGCTGAGGCCGGGGACAGCCATGGTGAGCTCCAGGCCTGAAGGAGAAGTGGCCCCCATCACAGGCGACAAGCCAATGCGGAAACAAGAGCAAGGAAAGGGTGATGAGGATGGAGAGAGGAGGAGGCAAAGGCAAAGACAAAGACAGATTGAAAAGGAGCAGAAGCCTGGGGAGGCTTTATATAGAGGGGGCCGGGTAGTAGAGCGATACCACGACTACTCGTACTACGTTGGAACTTTTAACAGTGGCAGTACCATTGGATGGAGAAAAATATATGAAATGAAACCACTCTATTATGAGCGAGCAAACACTGGTAGCAGGGAGTGATGTACTTTGTCTGCCAAGAAATTATTAGGTCCACACTGTTTGAGACATCACGAGGTTTTCTGCTTTGACTGGGGTTAGGTATTTCCAACGCTGATAACCAAAACCCCTAGCAGTGTATGATAAAGATGACCCCTCCAACGCTAGCGGACGTGTTCGGGCATGTCCGTGAGAGTGACTAGGCACGCCTCAAATTAGCACAACTGCATCCGGACATCTCATACTAGATTTTTAAATCCATACAAAAGCATGCAAACGAAAAAATCTACGTACTGCGTAGAAACCTAGCTACTACTCCTCGTCGGAGATTTCGACGATCTCCGTGCCCGGCTCCGGGTACATGGGCGACAGCTGCAGCTCTCGCTCCTCCGGCTGCTCCGTTCCGGCCTCCTCCTCCTCTATCTCCGCCTCGAGTTCGGCGAAGAGCGCGTCGGACGCCGCCTGCTTCTACCGGAGGAACTGGCGGTTGGCATCCACATAGGCCTCATCCTGGATGAAGGCCTGCTGCTCTGCCATCTCCTCGGCTTGGGCTCCGCCATGTTAAACCCCGGAGCAGGCTGCTCCGCCTCATCCTCCTCCAGATCCGTGACCTCCATCGGCTTCGGCAGCTGCTCTCCCTCCTTCTCCTCCTCCGGCTGCTGCTCCTCCTCCTCCTCCAGCTCCAGTAAGTCCAGAGGCAGCCCGGCGGCGATGCGGGCGGCTCGCCTAGCCTGGATCTCCTCCTCGATCTGCCTCTGACACTCCGGTGTGAGTTTCGCGTAGGTGGTGATCTTCCGTCGGACCATGGCGATGCCGGAGAGCGTGGGAGAGCGGGAGAGAGGAGGCGGACAGGTTCAGGTGGCGGCGCAAAGAGGGAGGAGGTGGATAGGCTAGGGTTGGGGGACGTCGGGCTGCTTAAATACCCGGATTTGGGCTTTGGCGGCGAGCCGGAGCGGCACCACGCGGCATTCACACCGCAGCGATGGAGGAGGCGTCCGTCGGACCGTTGGGTTTCCGGGCGATTCCGCATGGGACCCCATAGTCAGTCCTACGTGGCGGGCGTGCCCGGGCGCCACATATTCGCCCCATATTTGGGCTGGATATGAGGGATGTCGGTCAGCTCGGGCGTTTGAGGTGCCCGTCTGGGTCAGATTTTCGTAGCCGGTCAGTGACCGGACGGGCCACCTGGGCGTTTGAGGCCGGTTTGGGGCGCCTGCCTGTTGATGCTCTAAGAATACCTCTGGCAGGTCCGCGAAAACTTATCCGGCAAAAATATTATGCAGTTCATCTTAAAGCGACTTTGCGGTATAACGCGACATTGGATGGAACAAATACCGTAAACACACACCACAAAATGAAACTTATTAATGTTTTAGCGTCGTGCAACACAATAATCCTTGCAATTACAACAAATGTTTAAATCCGAATAATTATCCAATAACAAATGGTCCGGGATTAAAAGAATGGTTCAAATCACATATAGATACAAATAAGATCAAATAAATAAAATGTGAGTATCTCTCATAGCTAAATTAGATCATCACGGAGCTGGGTGTGTGTGGCATTGTCCTAAATCTTCCTGTGGGTCTCAAGAAATGCAGTGATCTCATCTGGTCCTGACAGGCTTGACATGGCTACCAATATTGTCATAGTAAAACTCTAAGTTTAAATCCCTTTCATCTTTGATGATCATGTTGTGTAGAATTACACATGCAGTCATGGTATTTGAGAGGGATTTCTTATCCCAGTAGCGAGGAGCACCTCAAACAATGACAAACCAAGCTTGCAACACACTAAATGCCCTCTTAATAACCTTTCGGCATGCTTCTTGATCTTGGGTAAAAAATAGTTAGTTTTTTGGTTTCTAGCTTACTGACGGTCTTCACAAATGTTGCCCACGAAGGATAGATATCGTCGGCAAGATAATACTCCATGGTATAATCATGTCCATTGACATTGTAGTTACAAGTGAGAGCTTTTTCATTAGCTAGATGCGCAAAAGGATGTGATCTATCATCTACGCAATACATACATTGATATCATTGAGAGACCCCGGCAATCCAAAGAACCAATGCCAAATCCACAAGCTAGGCGAAGCCACGGCTTCGAGCACAATAATGGGTTTATGTTTATGTCCAATGTACTGCCCATCCAAAGCTTTAGGGCAGTTCTTCCACCTTCAATGCATGCAATACAGACTCCCAAGCATGCTCGGCCATCCTCTTGGTTCATTCAGCGCCATCAACTTTTTTGTGTCCTCATTGAGAGCTCGGAGGTACTGAGGACCAAAAACCCGGATCAAAGTCTTGGCAAACACCCGCATGCATTTGAGCGTGATATCTTCTCCAGTGCAAAGATACTCATCGGTGTAATCGGCCGGAATGCTATATGCTATCACCCTCATTGCCCGCCAATATTTTTTGATATGCACTAAATCCAAGCATTCCTCCAGCGAGTGAAGTAAAAACATCTTTCTCGCAAGCTTCAACAATGGGAACAAAAAGAGATCTACGCATTTGATAATGGAATAGGTGAGCCGGATAGGTCGGTACATCGACAAAGTAGTCCTTCATGAGTATTTTTGTTGCCGACAGCACGGTTGCACAGAATGCAAAGATGGACAACCGTCGATCCTCAACGCTTTTTCTTCTTGTCGGCTTCAAATTATTGGACGAGATGTAACTGTTGGGGAACGTTGCATGGTAAACAAAAAATTTCCTACGCACACGCAAGATCTATCCATGGTGATGAGCATCTACGAGAGGGAGAGTGGATCTACATACCCTTGTAGATCGCTAAGCGGGAAGCGTTAAGAAATGCGGTTGATGTAGTCGAACGTCTTCGCGATCCAAATCGCAAGCCGTCCCGCGATCCAATCACGATCCGTCCCGATCTAGCGCCGAATGTACGACACCTCCGCGTTCAGCACACGTACAGCTCGATGACGATCTCCGCCTTCTTGATCCAGCAAGAGGGGGCGGAGAGGTAGATGAGATCTCCAGCAGCACGACGGCGTGGTGGTGGTGATGGTGGAGTTATCCCGGCAGGGCTTCGCCTAAGCACTACCGGAATCTATTTGGTGGAGGAACTAGAGAATAGAGAACTAGCACGCGGCCGTGTATCTTTGGGGGCTCTATTCCTCTAGTATATATAGGAGGGAGGGGGGAGGAGGCAGCCTCCCTAGGGTTTCCCCTAGGGGTCGGCCGAACCAGGGCAAGGAGGAGTCCACTCCACTTCCTACTAGGAAGTGGATTCATATTAGGAAGGAGTCATATTCCTTCCTATCTCCACCTTTTTTCCTCTTGGGCATATGGGCCCTTATGGGGTCGGTTCCCCAGCCCATTAGGGGCTGGTGCGCCACCTCTTGGGCCCATGTAGCCCCCCGGGGTGGGTGGGCCCCACCCGGTGGACCCCCGGAACCCATTTGTCACTCCCGGTACACTATCGGAAATACCCGAAACTTTTCCGGAACCCAAATACCACTTTCCTATATATAAATCTTTACCTCCGGACCATTCCGGAGCTCCTCGTGACGTCCGGGATCTCATTCGGGACTCCGAACAACCTTAGGTCACCAACACATATATCTCGATACTACCGAAACGTCACCGAACGTTAAGTGTGCAGACCCTGCGGGGTCGAGAACTATGTAGACATGACCGAGACACCTCTACGGTCAATAACCAATAGCGGGACCTGGATGACCATATTGGTTCCTACATATTCTACGAAGATCTTTATCGGTTGAACCTCGATGTCAAGGATTCAGTTAATCCCGTATGCTGTTCCCTTTGTTCTTCGGTATGTTACTTGCCCGAGATTCGATCGTCGGTATCTCTATACCTAGTTCAATCTCGTTACCGGCAAGTCTCTTTACTCGTTCCGTAATACAAGATCTCGTGGCTAACTCTTTAGTCACTTTGCTTGCAAGGCTTATTGTGATGTTGTATTACCGAGTGGGCCCTGAGATAACTCTCCGTCACACGGAGTAACAAATCCCAGTCTTGATCCATGTCAGCTTAACAGACACCCTCGGAGATACCTGTAGAGCATCTTTATAGTCACCCAGTTACGTTGCGACGTTTGACACACACAAGGTATTCCTCCGGTGTCAGTGAGTTACATGATCTCATGGTCATAGGAATAGATACTTGACATGCAGAAAACTATAGCCATAAACTGACACGATCATATGCTACGTTCATAGTTTGGGTCTTGTCCATCACATCATTCTCCTAATGATGTGATCCCGTTATCAAATGACATCTCATGTCTATGGCTAGGAAACCTTGACCATATTTGATCAACGAGCTAGTCTATTAGAGGCATACTAGGGACACGGTGTTGTCTATGTACCCACACATGTATTTGAGTTTCCAATCAATACAATTATCGCATGGATAATAAACGATTATCATGAACAAGGAAATATGATAATAACTATATTATTATTGCCTCTAAGGCATATTTCGAACTATCTCCCACTTGCACTAGAGTCAATAATCTAGCTCACATCGCTATGTGATTTACACTGTTATGAATCTAACACCCAATGAGTTCTGGGGTTCGATCATGTTTTGCTTGTGAGAGAGGTTTTAGTCAACGGGTCTGCAACATTCAGATCCGTGTGTACTTTGAAAATCTCTATGACATATTGTAGATGCTGCTACCATGCTCCTCTTGGAGCTATCCCAAATGACTGCTCCACTATACGTATCCGGACTACTACTTAGAGTTATCCGGATTGGTGTTAAAGCTTGCATCGACGTAACCCTTTACGATGAACTCTTTATCACCTCCATAATCGAGAAACATTTCCTTAGTCCTCTAGTTACTAAGGATAATTTTGACCGCTGTCTAGTGATCCACTCCTGGACCACTCTTGTACCCCTTGATAGACTCATGACAAGGCACACACCAGGTGCGGTACACAGCATGCATACTATATAGAGCATATGGATTAGGCATAGGGGACGACCTTCGTCCTTTCTATTTCTTCTGCCGTGGTCGAGCTTTGAGTCTCACTCAACTCCACACCTTACAAATCAGGCAAGAACTCTTTCTTTAACTGATCCATTTTGAACTCTTTCAAAATCTTGTCAAGGTATGTACTCATTGAAAGTCTTATCAGACGTCTTGATCTATCTCTATAGATCCTGATGCCCAATATTTAAGTAGCTTCATTCCAGGTCTTCCTTTGAAAAACTCCTTTCAAACAACCCTTTATGCGTTCCAGAAATTCTACATCATTTCCGATCAACAATATGTCATTCACATATACTTATCAGAAATTCTATAGTGCCCCCACTCACTTTATTGTAAATACAAGTTTCTCATAAACTTTGTATAGACCCAAAAACTTTGATCACCTCATCAAAGCGTATATTCCAACTCCGAGATGCTTGCACCAGTCCATAAATGGATTGCTGGAGTTTGCAAACTTTGTCAGCATTCTCTGGATCGACAAAACCTTCTGGTTGCATCATATACAACTCTTCCTTAAGGAAACCGTTAAGGAACGATGTTTTGACATCCATCTGCCAAATTTCATAATCGAAAAATGCAGCTATTGCTAACATGATTCTGACGGACTTAAGCATCGCTACGGGTGAGAAGGTCTCATCGTAGTCAACTCCTTGAACTTGTGAAAAACCCTTTGCCACAAGTCGAGCTTTATAGACGGTGACATTCCCGTCCGCGTCCGTCTTCTTCTTAAAGATCCATTTGTTCTGAATGGCCTTTCGCCCTTCAGGTAATACTTCCAAAGCCCATACTTTGTTTTCATACATGGATCCCATCTCGGATTTCATGGCCTCTAACCATTTCTCGGAATCCAGGCCCACCATCGCTTCTTCATAGCTCGTAGGTTCACTGTTGTCTAACAACATGACCTCCAAGACAGGATTGACGTACCACTCAGAGGCGGTACGAGTTCTTGTCGGCCTACGAGGTTCGGTAGTAACTTGATCCGAAGTGTCATGATCATCATCATTAACTTCCTCTTCATTCGGTGTAGGTGCCACAGAAACATCTTTCTGCGATGCGCTACTCTCTGGTTGAAGTAAAGGTTCAACAACCTCATCAAGTTCTATTTTCCTCCCACTCAATTCTTTCGAGAGAAAACTCTTTCTCGAGAAATGACCCGTTCTTTGCGACAAACACTTTGCCTTCGGATCTGAGATAGAAGGTATACCTAACTGTCTCTTTTGGGCATCCTATGAAGACGCATTTCTCCGCTTTGGGTTCCAGCTTTTCAGGCTGAAGCTTTTTGACATAAGCATCACATCCCCAAACTTTAAGAAACGACAACTTTGGCTTCTTGCCAAACCACAGTTCATATGGCGTCATCTCAACGGATTTTGATGGTGCCCTATTTAAAGTGAATGCAGCTGTCTCTAATGCATAACCCCAAAACGATAGTGGCAATCGATAAGAGACATCATAGTACGCACCATATCCAATAGAGCACGACTACGACGTTCGGACACACCATCACACTATGGTGTTCCAGGTGGCGTGAGTTGTGAAACAACTTCCACATTGTCTTGAGTTGTATACCAAACGCGTAACTTAGATATTTACCTCCACGATCATATCGTAGACATTTTATCTTCTTGTCACGATGATCTCAAACTTCACTCTGAATTTGTTTGAACTTTTCAAACGTTTCAGACTTGTGTTTCATTAAGTAAATATCTACTCAAATCATCAGCAAAGGTAAGAAAATAGCGATATCCACCGCACACTTCAACACTCATTGGATCGCTACATTAACATGTATCATTTCCAATAAGTCACTTGCCCGCTCTATCATATCAGAAAATGGGGTCTTAGTCATCTTGCCCAAGAGGCATGGTCCGCATGTCTCAATCGATTCGAAATTGAGTGAGTCAAAAGATCCATCAGCATGGAGTTTCTTCATGCGCTTTACACCAATATGACCTTGGCGGCAGTGCCACAAGTATGTGGTACTATCATTATTAACTTTTCATCTTTTGGCATCAATGAACATGTGTATTATTACGATCGAGATTCAATGAACCATTCACATTGGGTGCATGACCATTGAAGGTATTATTCATGTAAACAGAATAACCATTATTCTATAACTTAAATGAATAACCGTATTGCAATAAACACGATCTAATCACATGTGTGCTCAACGCAAACATCAAATAACATTTATTTAGGTTCATTACTAATCCCGAAGGTAGAGAGAGCGTGCGATGGTGATCACATCAACCTTGGAAACACTTCCAACACACATCGTCACCTCGCCCTTAGCTAGTCTCCGTTTATTCCATACCTTTTATTTCGAGTTACCAACATTTAGCAACTGAACCGGTATCTAATACCCAGGTGCTACTAGGAGTACTAGCAAGGTACACATGAATAATACGTATATCAAATATACTTCCGTTGACGTTGCCAGCCTTCTTATCTACCAAGTATCTAGGGTTGTTCCGCTTCAGCGACCTCTCTCCTCATAATAGAAGCACTTAGTCTCGGGTTTGGGTTCAACCTTGGGTTTCTTCACTGGAGCAGCAACTGGCTTGCCATCCATGAAGTTTCCCTCCTTGCCCTTGCCCTTCTCGAAACTAGTGGTTTTACTAACCATCAACACTTGATGCTCCTTCTTGATTTCTACCTTCGCGGTGTCAAACATCGCGAATAGCTCAGGGATCATCTCCATCCCTGGCATTTTATAGTTCATCACGAAGCTCTAGTAGCTTAGTGGCAGAGACTTGGAGAACCATATCAATCACTATCTTATCTGGAAGATCAACTCCCACTCGATTCAAGCGATTGTAGCACCCAGACAATTTGAGCACATGCTCACCGACTGAGCTATTCTCCTTCATCTTGCAGGCAAAGAATCTTGTTGGAGGTCTCATACCTCTCAACACGGGCACGAGCCTGAAATCCCAATTTCATCTCTTAGAACATCTCATATGTTCCGTGACGTTCAAAACGTTTTGGAGCCTCAATTCTAAGCCGTAATGCATGACGCACTGAACTATCAAGTAGTCATCAGAACGTGCCTGTCAGATGTTTACAGCATCTACAGACGACGCTTGAGGGGGTGGCGCACTGAGAGGTGCATTAAGGACATAAGCCTTCTGTGCAGCAATGAGGACAATCCTCAGATCACGGACCCAGTCCGCATTATTGCTACCATAATCTTTCAACTCTATTTTCTCTAGGAACGTATTAAAAACACAGGGGAGCTACAATGCGAGCTATTGATCTACAACATAATTTGCAAAGACATTTTGACTATATTCATGATAATGAGTTCAGTTAATCATATTACTAAAGAACTCCCACTCAAATTGACATCCCACCGGTCATCCGAGTGTTACATGATCCAAATTCACCAACCCAAGTCCGATCATCACGTGAGATGAGGTGGTTTCAATGGTGAACATCTCCATGTTGATCTTATCTACTATATGACTCATGTTCGACCTTTCGGTCTCTTGTGTTCCGAGGCCATGTCTGTACATGCTAGGCTCGTCAAGTTTAACCCGAGTGTTCCGCATGTGCAACACTGGCTTGCACCCGTTGTATGTGAACGTAGAGTCTATCATACCCGATCATCACGTGGTGTCTCAAAATGACGAACTTTCGCAACGGTACACACTCGGGGAGAACACAATTTTATTTTGAAATTTTAGTGAGGGATCACCTTATAATGCTACCATCGTCCTAAGCAAAATAAGATGCATAAAAGGATTAACATCACATGCAAATCATAAGTGACATGATATGGCCATGAACTTGTGCTTTTGATCTCCATCTCCAAAGCACCAGCATGATCTCCATCGTCACCGGCATGACACCATGATCTCCATCATCTTGATCTCCATCAACGTGTCGCCATGAGGTTGTCGCGCCAACTATCGCTTCTACAACTATTGCTAACTCATAGCGATAAAGTAAAGAAAAACGGCGAAAATAAATTAAAGACAACCCTATGGCTCATACCGGTTGCCGTACTCATCGACATGCAAGTCGTGATATTCTATACAAAACATGATCATCTCATACATCACATATATCTCATCATGTAATTGGCCATATCACATCACAACATACCCTGCTAAAACAAGTTAGACGTCCTCTAATTGTTCTTGCATGTTTTATGTGGCTGCTATGGGTATCTAGCAAGAACGATTCTTACCTACACAAAAACCACAACGGTGATACATAAATTGCTATTCAACCTTCTCAAGAACCGCCTTTGTCGAATCCGATCCAACTAAAGTGGGAGAGACAGACACCCGCCAGCCATCTTTATGCAACAAAGTCACATGTCAGTTGATGGAACCGGTCTCTCGTAAGCGTACGAGTAAGGTTGGTCCGGGCCGATTCATCCCACAATACCGCTGAATCTAGAAAAGACCAAGGGAGGAAGCAATCTGAGCATCAACTTCCACAAACTCCTTTGTGTTCTACTCGTGATCTCATCTACGCATAGACCTAGCTCATGATGCCACTGTTGGGGAACGTTGCATGGGAAACAAAAAATTTCCTACGCACACGCAAGATCTATCCATGGTGATGAGCATCTACGAGAGGGAGAGTGGATCTACATACCCTTGTAGATCGCTAAGCGGGAAGCGTTAAGAAACGTGGTTGATGTAGTCGAACGTCTTCGCGATCCAAATCGCAAGCCGTCCCGCGATCCAATCACGATCCGTCCCGATCTAGCGCCGAACGGACGGCACCTCCGCGTTCAGCACACGTACAGCTCGATGACGATCTCCGCCTTCTTGATCCAGCAAGTGGGGGCGGAGAGGTAGATGAGATCTCCAGTGCTAATTCTTGAGCTTGCGTTGGTTTTCCCTTGAAGAGGAAAGGGTGATGCAGCAAAGTAGATAAGTATTTCCCTCAGCTGTTGAGAACCAAGGTATCAATCCAGTAGGAGATACAAGCAAGTCCCCAATCTTCGCACCTACACAAACAATCAAACACTTGCACCCAACGCTATAAAGGGGTTGTCAATCCCTTCACGGTTACTTGCAAGGATGAGATCTGATAGAGATAGATATAGAAGATTACTAGAACAAAAAGTAAAACAAAAGTAAAAAGATTGCAACAAAGTATTTTTGGTATTTTTGGTTTATAGATTTGAAAATATAATATGGAAAATAGACCCGGGGGCCATAGGTATCACTAGAGGCTTCTCTCTTGAAGGAAAATAATACGGTGGGTGAACAAATTACTGTCGAGCAATTAATAGAAAAGCGCATAGTTATGACGATATCCAAGGAAATGATTATGCATATAGGCATCACGTCCGTGTCAAGTAGACCGAAACGATTCTGCATCTACTACTATTACTCCACGCATCGACCGACTCCTGCCTGCATCTAGAGTATTAAGTTCATGAAGAACAGAGTAACGCATTAGGTAAGATGACATGATGTAGAGGGATAAACTCAAGCAATATGATGAAAACCCAATCTTTTTATCCTCGATGGCAACAATACAAATACGTGCCTCGCTACCCCTACTTTGTCACTGGGTGAGGACACCACAAGATTGAACCCAAAACCAAGCACTTCTCCCATTGCAAGAATTACCAATCTAGTTGGCCAAACCAAATCAATAACTCGAAGAGACTTGCAAAGATATGAAATCATGCATATAATAATTTAGAGAAGATTCAAATAATATTCATAGATAATCTGATCATAAACCCACAATTCATCGGATCTCGGCAAACACACCGCAAAAGAGTATTACATCGGATAGGTCTCCATGAAGATCATGAAGAGCATGGTATTGAAAAACATAGAGAGAGAAGAAGCCATCTAGCTACTAGCTATGGACCCAAAGGTCTGAGGTGAACTACTCACGCATCATCGGAGGGGCAATGGAGTTGATGTAGATGCCCTCCGTGATTGAATCCCCCTCCGGCAGACTACCGGAAAAGGCTCCAAGATGGTATCTCACGGGAACAGAGGGTTCCGGCGGTGGAAAAGTATTTTCGTGGCTCTTTTTGGTATTGGGGGAATATTTGGGAATTTATAGGTCGAAGATTAGGGTTGGAGGACCTGCAGGGGGGCCACAAGCCAGGGGGCGCCCCCATAGGGTGCGCTCTGCAGGCTTGTGATCTCCCGGCAGGTCTCCTGCCTTCATCTCCAAGTCTGGCAGGTTTCTTCTGGTCCAAGAAAAATCATCGCGAAGATTTTATTCCGTTTGGACTCCGTTTGATATTCCTTATCTGCAATACTCAAAAACAAGGAAAAAACAGAAACTGGCACTAGGCACTAGGTTAATAAGTTAGTCCCAAAAATAATATAAAATAGCATATTAATGCATATAAAACATCCAAAACAGATAATATAATAGCATGGAACAATCAAAAATTATAGATACGTTGTAGACGTATCAAGCATCCCCAAGCTTAATTCCTGCTCGTCCTCGAGTAGGTAAATGATAAAAACAGAATTTTTGATGTGGAATGCTACCTAACATATTTATCCATGTAATATTCTTTATTGTGGCATGAATGTTCAAATCCATAAGATTCAAAACAAAAGCTCAATATTGACATAAAAACAGTAATACTTCAAGCATACTAACAAGCAATTGTGTCCTTTCAAAATAACATGGCCTTAGAAAGTTATCCCTACAAAATCATATGGTCTGGCTATGCTCCATCTTCCCCACACAAAGTATCTAAATCATGCACACCCCCGATGACAAGTCAAGCAATTGTTTCACACCTTTTATGTTCTCAAACCTTTTCAACTTTCACGCAATACATGAGCGTGAGCCATGGATATAGCACTATAGGTGGAATAGAATATGGTGGAGGTTGTGTGGAAAAGGAGAAGATAGTCTCACATCAACTAGGCATATCAACGGGCTATGGAGATGCCCATCAATAGATATCAATGTGAGTGAGTAGGGATTGCCATGCAACGGATGCACTAGAGCTATAAGTGTATGAAAGCTCAAAAAGAAACTAAGTGGGTGTGCATCCAACTTGCTTGCTCACGAAGACCTAGGGCAATTTGAGGAAGCCCATCATTGGAATATACAAGCCAAGTTATATAATGAAAAATTCCCACTAGTATATGAAAGTGACAAAAAATAGGAGACTCTCTATCATGAAGATCAAGGTGCTACTTTGAAGCACAAGTGTGGAAAAACAGATAGTAACATTGTCCCTTCTCTCTTTTCTCTCATTTTTTATTTATTTTGGTGGGCATCTTTGGCCTCTTTTTTTTTGGGCTTCATTGGCCTCTTTTATTATTTGTAAAGTCTGGAGACTCATCCCTACTTGTGAGGGAATCATAGCTTCCATCATCCTTTCCTATCATGGGACAATGCTCTAATAATGATGATCATCACACTTTTATTTACTTACAACTCGATACCTACAACAAGATATGACTCTATATGAATGCTTCCGGTGGTGTACCGGGATGTGCAACGATCTAGCATAGCAAATGACATCAAAAAACGGACAAGCCATGAAAACATCATGCTAGCTGTCTTACGATCATGCAAAGCAATATGACAATGATGGTGCGTGTCATAAAAAAACGGAACGGTGGAAGTTGCATGGCAATATATCTCGGAATGGCTATGGAAATGCCATAATAGGTAGGTATGGTGGCTATTTTGAGGAAGGGTATATGGTGGGTTTAATGCACCGGCCAAAGTTGCGCGGTACTAGAGAGGCTAGCAATGGTGGAAGGGTGAGAGTGCGTATAATCCATGGACTCACATTAGTCATAAAGAACTCACATACTTATTGCAAAAATCTATTAGTTATCGAAGCAAAGTATTAGATGCATGCTCCTAGGGGAGAGGTTGGTAGGAGTTAACCATCGCGCGCTACCGACCCTCAGACAAAGGATGACAATCATTAAACAAATCATGCTCCGACTTCGTTACATAACGGTTCACCATACGTGCATGCTACGGGAATCACAAACTTTAACACAAGTATTTTTACCATTCCACAATTACTCACTAGCATGACTCTAACATCACCATCTTTATACCTCAAAACTATATGCAAGGAATCCAACTTCTCATAGTATTCAATGCACTTTATATGAAAGTTTTTATTATATCCCTCTTGGATGCCCATTATATTAGGACTAAATTCATAACCTAAACCAATTACCATGCTGTTTAAAGACTCTCAAAATAATATAAGTGAGGTACGAGAGTTCAATTATTTCTATAAAATAAAAAAACACCACCGTGCTCTAAAAAGATATAAGTGAAGCACTAGAGCAACATTGCCTAACTCAAAAGATATAAGTGAAGCACATAGAGTATTCTAATAAATTCATGATTAATGTGTGTCCCTCTCAAAATATGTGTGCAGCAAGGATGATTGTGGCAAACTAAAAAGCAAAGACTCATATCATACAAGACGCTCCAAGCAAAACACATATCATGTGGTGAATAAAAATATAGCCTCAAGTAAATTTACCGATGGATTGAAGACGAAAGAGGGGATGCCTTCCGGGGCATCCCCAAGCTTAGGCTCTTTGGTATCCTTGAATATGGCTTGGGGTGCCTTGGGCATCCCCAAGCTTAGGATCTTGCCACTCCTTATTCCATAGTCCATCAAATCTTTACCCAAAACTTGAAAACTTCACAACACAAAACTCAACAGAAAACTCGTGAGATCCGTTAGTATAAGAAAAATAAATCACCACTTTAGTTACTGTTGTGAACTCATTCTTTATTTATATTGGTGTAATATCTACTGTATTCTAACTTCTCCATGTTTCATACCCCCCGATACAACCCATAGATACATCAAAATAAGCAAACAACACAAAGAAAACAGAATCTGTCAAAAACAGAACAGTCTGTAGCAATCTGTAAACTTAGAATACTTCTGTAACTCCAAAAATTCTGAAAAATTAGTACAATCAGGGAAATTTGCATATCAATCTTGTGTAAACAATTCAGGTCCAATTGACGCTCTGGTGAATTTATAAAATTCCTGGACTGAGTGGAAAAGTTTCTGTTTTTCAGCAAAACCAAATCAACAATCACCATAAACCATCCCAAAGGTCTTATTTGGCACAAACACTAATTAAAACAATAAAAAACAATTAATACAGAGTTAATAATGTGCAAAACACTCAAGAACAGAAGCAAAAAACAAAAAACATAAAATAAAATTGCGTTGCCTCCCAACAAGCGCTATTGTTTAACGCCCTTAGCTAGGCATAACGCAATAGATCTTCGTATTGTCATCTTTGGTATGCAATCCATAAGTAGCTCTCATAATAGATTCATAAGGTAATTTAATTTTCTTTCTAGGAAAGTGTTCCATGCCTTTCCTTAACGGAAATTGTAATCTAATGTTTCCTTCTTTCATATCAATAATGGCACCGATCGTTCTAAGGAAAAGTCTACCAAGAATAATAGGGCATGTAGGATTGCAATATATATCAAGAACAATGAAATCTATGGGCACATAATTCCTATTTGCAACAATAAGAACATTATTAATCCTTCCCATAGGTTTCTTAATAGTGTAATCCGCTAGATGTAAATTTAAAGAGCAATCATCAAGATCATGGAAACCTAGCACATCACATAAAGTTTTCGGAATCGTGGAAACGCTAGCACCCAAATCACACAAAGCATGGCACTCATAATCTTCAATTTTAATCTTAACAGTAGGTTCCCACTCATCATAAAGCTTTCTAGGTATGGAAACTTCCAACTCAAGTTTTTCTTCAAAAGATTTCATCATAGCATCAACGATATGTTTAGTAAAAGCTTTATTTTGATTATAAGCATGCGGAGAATTCAACATGGATTGCAACAAGGAAATACAATCAATCAAAGAAAAACTATCATAATTAAAGTCCTTGAAATCCAAAAGAGCGGGTTCATTGCTATTTAAAGTTTTGACCTCTTCAATCCCACTTTTATCAATCTTAGCATTAAGATCTATAAACTCCGAATCATTGGGACGACTTTTAACTAAAGTTGACTTATCTCCAGTCCCATCTTTATCAAGATTTGTATTAGAAAACAAATATTCAATAGGAGTCACATCAATCACTTTAAGATCTTCATCATTATTGTCACGAGAACACACATTTTCAAGCCATTCACGCTTAGCACGCATTCTAGCGGTTCTTTCCTTACACTCATCAATAGAAGTTCTCATTGATTTTAAAGACTCATTAATATCACGCTTAGGTGGAGTAGATCTAATTTTCAAAGAATCAATCTCTAGAGAAATTCTATCAACGTTCCTAGCCAAATCATCAATCTTGAGCAATTTTTCTTCAATCGTAGCATTGAAAACCTTTTGCGAACTAATAAATTCTTTAATATTATTCTCAAGATCAGAGGGCATCTTATTATAATTTCCATAAGAATTGTTGTAGGAATTACCATAATTATTAGAGGAATTACTAGGAAACGGCCTAGGGTTGAAATTACCACTATACGCGTTATTACCAAAATTGTTCCTACCAACAAACACTACTGGAATCAGGTACTTTGCCGTCCGCCATAGTGGACGGCAAAGGGTAGGACCACCGACGGCAAAGCCTTTGCCGTCCGGAAGCAGACGGCCAAATTTCCGGCACTGGGAACTCCGGTAAAGGAGTGCTTTGCCGTCTGCCTTTGTATAGCGGACGGCAAACTGTTTTTGCCGTCAGGCAGCAGATGGCAAAGCGGCTGGACGGCGTAAACTTGAGTTAGCCCCGTTAGTGGCTAACAGAGCCTTTGCCGTCTGCCACCCTCTCCTTTGCCGCCCGTAGCCTTTGCCGTCTACCACCCTCTCCTTTGCCGTCTGCAGCCTTTGCCATCTGCCACCCTCTCCTTTGCCGTCCGCAGCCTTTGCCATCTGCCACCCCTCACTTGCCGTCCGCAGAAAAAACTGGGGCAATATTGCCGCTTTGCCGACGGCCACCGTCGGCATAGCTTCTTTGTCGTCCGCCCCCGGACGGCAAATGTACCAAATAGCAGGCCTGGCACTCCCAGGGTGTACAGGTGAGTGCCACGTGTCACCTTTGCTGTCGGTGCCGGACGGCAAAGAAACTATGCCGACGGTGGCCGTTGGCAAAGTGGCAATATTGCCCCAGTTTTTTCTGTTTTTTCTTATATCCAACAATTTTCACAGGCAAAATATGCTATATATGTATATATTTCACAATAACCCTACTGATGATCATCCAACAACAAGCACAAGCACAAGTATCCAACAAACATACCAAAACAAATGTCACATTGTTCACCATATTACAATAGTAACAAGTTTCACATATGTAGCAAGTTTAACATTGTTCATCGATACAAAATCACAAGCACTCCATCAATGCAAGCTTCCGTGAAGTGACTCTAATCTGCAAAATGGGAAATACGAAAGTTAGATGAAGAAGACTAGAATAAGAAGAAGATGATGAAGAAGCGGTTTTTTTCTCTCTATCTTTCTCCTCTTGTTTTCTTCTTCTTATTGCTTATTTGTGTCATTCGGGCAAAATTGGAAGAAGGATAGGTCTTTCGAGGTTTGCCTCATGGTGTGTATGGTGCGCACTCACTCACACTTATATGGTGGTGTATGTTGGTGGACAGTACCTAACACTAATATTTCGACAGTTGGTGATGGTCGTTTCCCTTAACACTAATATTTCGGAAGGAGCTAAGTTTGTCTAAGTGCTAAGTTTGTCTTTCTTTGAGAAAGTGAGCTAAGTTTGGGGCTTACCGTCCTCGTCATCACGGAGGAGAGGCACCGCGGTTGCTCGGACCGGTTTCACCTGGAGAAGGCTGCCCTGGAGAAGGGTCGTGCGATGCGACTCCGGAGTTAAGCTGCACCAAAGATGATTTGCATTGTCTCGTTAGCATGATGACACTGAAAAGATCATCGCATTGAAATGAAACTCACCGTTGCAGCCGTGGTAATGACTGGCATCGACGGAGCGGCCTGGCCGGTCTTCTCACACATAGTCTGCACATTTGGTTTTCACAAGTCAACGATATTCATTATTAATGAAACAAACATTAAATGCAAGATTTGACAAATATGAAGAAGAATCTTACCATGAAGAGCTCGTAGATGGCCCGGTAAGATGCATCGGACCGTGCCCTCTCCTCCTCCAACAACCTTGCCGTCCTCTCCTCCATCTCCTTCTCCTTCGCCGCCATAAGCGCCTGTGTTGCCTCTCTCTCTTTCTGAATAGCAGCCTGCAACACAACTCCTTGTTAGCATTGTAATCATCTTTGTTCACAAACAAAACGTAATGAGGAAAGATATCTGAGTCCGTATAACTAACCTCGATGGCGAGCTCGACTGGCTGTGGACGAGGCCTTATCTCAGGACAGGAGCTCGTTTGGCGCGCCTTGATCTCCCGGAGGTTGCTAGGACAACGTATAAGGCCATCTCCAATGGCAATCGAGCCATGGGGCCTCCCGCCGCCAGCTATCATCACCAGCTCTGGATCAATAGGCTCCTGGCTCGGGTTAAAGTCCTCCCCTTTCATCGCCTTCCCCTCATCTCTGTACCTCACGAGCTTGTTGTGGGAGGAGATGTTGCTGAACTTCAAGGGATCATCGAGGTCAGACTCAGAGAATGCCTTGACCTTCTTGTACGTGGCAGTATGGGCCATCGCATAGAGGTCGTACATCTGTGGCACCTCCGTTTTATTGTGATGCGCCTAAAAGAGAGAGAGAGGAACAAAGTATTAGTAAAGGGCTCAAGCTAGAATCAAGAATGAATTGCATGAATCATGAAGCTAACCACATACCCAGTTCAGACCAAACTGATTTAAGTTGGCGCTCCCTTGATGGTGTGGCACACCAACCATTTTGTTACGTCGGTCCTTGGCATTGTTGTGGACGGATAGCCATTGTTCTGAGCACCACTCATCCACCAACGCCTCCCAACAATCCATCATATCCGCACACCATCTTGGGGGCACCTAAGTTAATAAAGAGATATTTGAGCGCTACGCGTAGGAATCAAATGAAGGAAACTAAGTACAAGGCCCTAAGAATACGGAATTACCTTCATGTAATGCTCCTTCTCCATCTTCTTTCCGCGGCACGTCGACTTCTCCTTCCTAATACGCCGCGAAGCGTAGTAGTCTCGAACAGCCTGCACCCGAGCCTCGTACCGAAAGTTTTGCAGTAGGCGCTTGCATTGCTGATCGATAACCTTTGCTGTGGCCTCCTCGTATCCCTCCTGACACCTGTAGAAGGTCTGCAATCAAACGACACAACATTTATTAGTACAATAACTAGCTATTGTTGATTTTTAATTATGTAAAGGAGAAATTACCCAAAAATGCCTGATCACCATCTCCGCCCTCGTGTCGCACAAAACACCGTCGATCCTTTCCTAAGGCGGGGCCGGTGCAGCCAAGTAGTGCTCCCAGGTCAGTCCTAACTCTCGAACCTGACCCTCACCGGGCAACGTGACAAACCCCGGGAAGTTTTGCCTGACAAGGACACCAAGGATGCTATTGGGCCTGCGGGCATCCTTGGGTTGATGCCAACCCCTGCAGTATGACAAAGCCAACACATTAGATATTTGAAAAAACGTGAAGGCAAAAGGTTAAAAAAGAGTACATGCACTTACCTCTCCCCATCAGGCCTAATCAACCACCTCAGCTCGCGGGTCGCCGGCACGGGCGGGAGCCGTGTCATACCACGCTGGTAGACAGTGGCGCCCTCAGGCAGCTCCTCGCCGCTATCAAAAAAATGATCCCCGCCACCATCAGCATGGCCACTAGGCTCCTCCGGCCAGGTATCCCATGGGGTCTGTCGGGACGTGCCCTCATCCCTACTCTGCTCCGGAGTCTCGTGGGACGAAGCCTCTGGGACATGAGTCATGTGGGTCGAAGTCTCGTCGACCCGAGGCTCGTGGACCGGAGTCCGCGTAGCCCCGTCCTCGGACGAGTCCACCCTAGCAATCCTGTGCTCGGGTGAATCAGCTGGGGGTGGCGGCGAGGAAGGCATAGCAGCCACCCTACCTTTACCGCGGCCTCCTCTCCCTCCTCTCCCACCTCTACTACCTCTCTTCTTCCCCCGACCTCCTCTCACGGGGGTCGACGAAGAAGCGGCCACCGTTGTATGCAGACTACAGAGCAACGCTCTCCGGAGAGAGTCGGCAGGAATGGAAGTACCCATCCCACCACCCTCCGACGAAGGAGCCGCGGAGTGCTCTCGACCCTTTCCCACCATCTTTCAACAACTGCCATGACAAATAGTAAACGAAATTAGTACAACATAAAATTGAATACCGACATGAATAATAAAATGTATATAATTTAAGTGTATCATCATATACCTAACATGAACTAAAAGTTGATTACCTAACATGAATTAATAATAATCTTGATTGTCTATATATTCTCCGGGATCAATAAATGCATCATCATCATCACTATCATCAATAAATGCATGATCATCATCACTATCAGGAACAACGTGTGGAAGGCCTCCTTCATGTAATCGGTTAAGCATTGACAGGTCATCCGCATCAGTAACCTCTTCTTGTTCCGGCTCTTCCTGTTCCGGCTCAGGGGTTAAGTCGGATTCATTGTCGCTGTCTACTTCAATGTTCCGAGGTGAAGTAGAGCGGTTCTTGAAACGTTTTTTGGAAATACGTGTTTCTTGGAAGAATTCTACTTCATATGTGTCTTGGTTAATGTGAGGTTCATAATCCTCTTCATTGAGGGGAGGTGGTCTAAAATGTGGCGGCACTTCATAAATGACATCCCAACCTTTCAGATTTGGATCAGTTTGGCAGGCCCACGGTAGATAGAAAACTTGGGTCGCCTGTTGAGCCGTAATATAGACATCGGGCACATCTAAATGGGTGCTTTGTTTGATTTCGACTAGCCCTATATGTTCATGAGTCCTTCTTGTCTCCTTCGGCTGGAACCAATGGCATTTGAAGACTACGACGTTCGGTGGGTTTTCACCATAGAATAGAAGTTCATAAATTGCTTCAACTCTTCCATAGTACTCTGTACCTCCTTCGCCGATAGCAGAGACACAACAATTTGTAGTCTTCAGGTCGGGCATAGATAGCTCTTTGCCAAAGGTACGAAAGCGATACCCGTTGATGTCATATCTGTCAAATGAACGGACCTTATAGTCAAAACCATTAGCGACTTGTCTCAGCTCGGCGTCCATAGACTCTGAATTAGCCTACAAGTTTAATACGAAAGGATTGTTGCATTATCCGCAAATAAGACGAAGAAATGAAATGGTCCATTAATGGTAATTACCGTTTGTTTGAACCAAGAGATGAAACCGGGATAGCCGCCTCCATGCTTCGCCAGGAGCTCATACTCTTCGACGGAATCCTTTTGGATGACCACTCCATCCGAGAATTTGGCGACGTATCGACTATATGAAATATCCGGGAATAAGAGCAGTTCTAAGGAATTACAAGTTGCGAAACAATAATGTACCGACAACTTACTCGATGTACGGCCGCACTTCTGTTAGGTTGTTGAAGATATACAACGAAATGGTCCGCCATTCATCGACATCCAACGCTTTTGCTTTAGAAGCACCGGCTGGTGCGAGCTTCCCTTTGAATAGGCTGAGGTTGCATCGACTTTTTTTTGGGTCGCCATCATTGTACCGAGGCTTCGGATTATGCAAATGACGATTTTTGGCTTCGTAGTGTGCTGTCACGAAGTTTGTCGCCTCCTCAGTAATGAATGCCTCGGCCATCGATGCTTCAATTCTACGTTTATTTTTACATTTTGCTCGAAGTGTCTTCTGCATCATCTCAGTTGCGAAGCACCAACGATTTTGCACGGCCCCCCCAATCTTGCCTCGGTCGCGAGATGCAAAATCAAATGCTGCATTGGATTAAAGAAGCCCGGTGGAAAGATCTTCTCTAACTTGCATATCAACTCCGATGCCAACTCTTCCATTTCATCTAGCACGCCAGGCGATAGTTCTTTCGCACAAAGAGAACGGAAGAAATAGCTCAGCTCTGCCAGTACTAGCCATTCATCCTCAGGGATAAAGCCACGCAGCATCACCGGCATTACCCGCTCAAGCCATATGTGCCAATCATGACTCTTGAGACCAAATATCTTCAGTTTGTCAAGACTCGCTCCCCTCTTTAGATTCGCTGCATAACCATCGGGGAACATCAACTGCATTTTCACCCACAAGATCATTTCCCTCATAGCCGGCCTTCCAAGATTGAACCATGCCTTTGGCTTAGTCCAGTTCTGCTTTCCTTTCCCTTGTCGCATGTTTTGTAACGGTCTGTCACATAGAGCCTCCTGATCGATTCTAGCCTTAGGATTATCCTTTGACTTCCCCTCTATGCCGAACAATGTACCAAAAATGGCCTCGGCGATATTCTTTTCAGTGTGCATCACGTCGATATTGTGTGGGCAAAGGAGGTCTTTGAAGTAAGGCAGATCCCATAAGCATGACTTGTGAGTCCATGCGTGTTCCGTATTATACCCTTTGAAATACCCAGGACGTTTTGGATCCGGCTCGAGAGCGTTTAACTGATCCAGGAGCTGTTGGCCTGTCAACGCGGGTGGTGCAGAGTTTTTGACAACTCTACCTTTGATGAAATTCTTCTTGTCTTTTCTGAACTTATGGAGAGGATCCAGGAATTGTCTATGCAAGTCGAAGCAAGAATACTTGCGACCCGCCTGCAGCCAACGGAACTGAAGAGCTGCCTTGCATGTGGGGCACTGGAACCTTCCATGCACACACGAGCCAACGAATAGGGCATACGCTGGCAAGTCATGCGTCGAGTACATGTACCACACATGCATTTTGAAGGTTTTTTTGGTAGCGGCGTCGTATGTCTTGATCCCATTATCCCAAGCTTGTTGCAATTCATCCTTAAGCGGCTGCATGTACACATTCATATTCTTCCCCGGATAGTTGGGCCCTGGAATTATCAACGTCAGGAAAATGTTCTTTCTTTTCACAATCTCTCCGGGGGGGGGGGGGGGAGATTGAGTGGATTGACAAATACAGGCCAACAACTGTATTGGGTTGCCGTCATACCAAACACATTGAACCCATCCGTGCTGATGGCGACTCGAGGATGCCTTGGATCTGCCGCTTTATCGTTATGTAATGCATCGAAGTGCTTCCACGCAAAAGCGTATGAAGTGTGTACCAACATCTGATTCCCATCTGCATCTAGTTCGGTTCTTTTGCCCAATTTATGCCATGTTATCTATCTGGCCGTCTCTTCGACCATGAAAATACGCTGAAGTCTTGGTACGATTGGCATATAGCAAAGAACGTTAACAGGAATTTTTGTCTGCATCTTCTCACCCATACCGTTGTCTACGACAACATACCTGGAAGACTTGCAAATGGGACAATAGTTCAAGTCTGCATACTCAAGCCTAAATAAGGCACATCCACTCTCACAGGCATCTATCTTCTCATAGGGCATCTTAAGTACACGGAGAATTTTGTCCGATTGGTACAGGTTTTCAGGCAGTACATGGCCTTTGGGTAGAAAGCGTCCAAATATTGTCATCATCGCGTCGTAGCATTCTCTGCCCAGGTTGAATTGAGCCTTCAGAGCCATTACTTGCGCGATGGCATCCAGCTGACAAAGCTCAGTGTGCTCGTGGAGAGGACGTTTTGAAGACTCCAACATTTCATAGAATGCCTTTGCAGATTCCTCCATCTCATCGTCCGAATCCTGAGCATCATCAAAGTCTTGCACCATGTCTTCGATCCCGGTACCATGCTCGTCGGTGCTATGACGAACCACCTCAGCTCTGGCACGTTGGGCAGACTCACCATGAAAAGTCCACACCGTATAATTAGGCCTAAAACCCCACTTCTGCAGGTGTTTAACCATTTCACCCTCTGTCTGCCTTTTATAGTTGTCGCACCGGGGACAGGGACACCATGTTTTTTCCTGGCCATTTGCAAATGCGGCTCTCACAAACCCCTTGGTATTTATTAACCATTCTTTGGTCATGTCTTTCTAACTGGTGTGACCGGTGTACATCCACGCACGATCAGTCATCTTGCCTAGCTACTGGACACACAAGAAATATATATATTTCAGCATATATATTCATCAGTTAATCAAGTTTGTCAGTTTTATTACGTCCATACAACCTACACGCTAATAGGTTAAGATAGGTCCTAATCCCACCCGAGTTTGTGTAGATTGGGTTCGTTTTCCCATGCACTGCTCCAGATCCGACGCAGAATTTCGATAGCACCTCCCCGCTGTTCTCCTGATACACGTCTCGGCAATAAGCAGAGAGGATGTGTACCCGGAGAACAACAGGGAGGCACTGACGAAATTCTGCATAGGATCCGGAGCAGAGCATACGGGAAAACGAACCCAATCTACACATACTCGGGTTGTCCATGGATAACGTTGGACAATTCGAAAGGACGACGGTTATAAATATGCAAAGACATGCATATTTATAGATGTCGTCCTTTCGAACGGGAGACGCATACTGGTCACGCATACTGATGATTGAAGACACCTATAGCTAGCAAGTTTCATCGGCACGAAGACCGGAACAGAGCAAATTAAGGGGGGTGGAGGAGAAGTCATTTGTGCTCACCCACGAACGCAGGGGCGGAGCTCGTCCAACGCACTGGGAGGTCGTCGAACAACAGACCCTCGCAGCGACGAAACAACTGCACATTGAAATCCACCCGATCAACACAAATATGATGTTTTCCATAACAAAATTGGAAAATATATGACCTAACACATGATTTACAAAACTATGACCCCGTCGCCCTCTGGAAGGACGAAGAGCACCTTTTCGGTCAACAGGAGGCCGAAGAGGTGTCGGGGGTCGGGGGTCAGTGGCGTCGGGGGCGGCGCATTAACAGTTGCGCGGAGTGCGGGGGTCAGACGCATACTGGTCAGCTTCTTCTTATTCTTCTTCTTCTCCTCCTTTTTCCTCTTCTTCTTCTCCTCTTCTCCTCTTCTCCCCTTTTTCTTCTTCTTCTTCTTCTCTTCTTCTTCTTCTTCTTCTTCTTCTTCTTCTTCTTCTTCTTCTTCTCCTCCTCCTCCTTTTTCCTCTTCTTCTTCTCCTCTTCTCCTCTTTTTCTTCTTCTTTTCCTTTTTCCTCTTCTCCTTCTCCTCCTCTCTTCTTTCTTCTTCTTCTTCTTCTCTTCTTTTTCTTCTTCTTTTCCTTTTCCTCTTCTCCTTCTACTCCTCTCCTCTTTCTTCTTCTTCTTCTTCTTCTTTTTTCTTCTAGTTTTTTTCCTTTCTACGTTTCTTCTAAGTTTTTTCTTTTCTATCTAAGTTTTTCCTACCTAATAAACTAACTATCTAATTTAACAAAAAAAAACAGAAAAAAACTAACTAAAAAACAGGAAAAAAATGTGAGGGGGGCGGCCCGGCACTCACCGGAGACGGCGGGGCGGCGGGGCCCGGGGCGGCCGGGGCGGCGTAGCGGCCGGTGGCAGGGGGCGGGGGCTTCTGGCGTCGGCGCGGCCGGCGGCGGGGCGGCCGGTGGCAGGTGCGGGGGCGTCTGGCGGTGAGGCGGCCAGCGAAGGGGCTTCTGCCGGCGGGGCGACCGGATGCGGGGCGGCCGGGGGCGGGTGCGGGGGAGGCCGACGACGGGGCGGCCGGGAGCGGGTGCTGGGGCGGCCGGCAGCGGGTGCGGGGGCGGGGGCGGGGGCGGCCGGCGGCGGGGCTGCCGGCAGCGGGTGTGGGGGCGGTCGGCGGCGGGTGCGAGGGTGGCCGGCGGCGAGGCGAGAGGGGCGGCGGTGGGGAATCGGGGTGAGAGAGAGACAAAGAAAGAGAGTGAGAGGGGATGGGGTGGGGGTCGGGCTATAGCCGTTACTAGCCGTCAGCTTTGCCGTCTGCTGGCGGACGGCAAAGAGTCCCCAGGCAGACGGCAAAGATCGAGCATACGGCCCACCACCCCCACGGGGCCAGTGGGGCCCAAGTGGGTTCTTTGCCATCTGCCTTCCGGCTCTTTGCCGTCAGCTGGCTGACGGCAAAGCCCTGACAGATGGCAAATGGTTTCTTTGCCGTCAGCCTATTCTTTGCCGTCCGTTCCTGCTCAGCTGACGGCAAAGGCTCTCTTTGCCATCTGCCAGCAGACGGCAAAGAGCTGGCCGACGGCAAATTGCTGAATTCCAGTAGTGAAAATTCACATCCATAGATTCATTATTATTTCCAATCAAAGAAGACAAAGGCATATCATTAGGATCAATAGGAGCACTCTTACTAGCAAACAATTTCATTAATTCATCCATCTTTTCACTCAAAGTGTTTATTTCTTCAATAGCATGCACCTTTTTCCTAGTAGGAGATCTTTCGGTATGCCATTGAGAGTAATTTTCCATAATATTATCTAGGAGTTTAGTAGCTTCTCCTAATGTGATTTCCATAAAAGTACCACCCGCGGCGGAATCTAAAAGATTTCTAGAAGCAAAATTCAATCCCGCATAAAAAAATTGTATAATCATCTATAAACTCAAACCATGTGCGGGGCAATTTCTCATCATTAGTTTCATCCTCTCCCAAGATTGTGCAACATGCTCATGATCAAGTTGCTTAAAATTCATTATATCGTTCGTAAGGGAGATGATCTTAGCGGGCGGAAAGTACTTGGAAATAAAAGCATCTTTACACTTATTCCATGAATCAATACTATTTTTAGGCAAAGATGAAAACCAAGTTTTAGCACGATCTCGTAGTGAGAAAGGAAATAGCTTCAATTTAACAATATCATTATCCACATCTTTCTTCTTTTGCATATCACACAACTCAATGAAAGTATTTAGATGGGATGCGGCATCTTCATTAGGAAGGCCGGAAAATTGTTCTTTCATAACAAGATTAAGCAAAGCGGCATTAATTTCATAAGATTCCGCACTAGTGGCGGGAGCAATCGGAGTACTAATAAAATCATTATTATTAGTATTGGAAAAGTCACACAACTTGGTATTCTCTTGAGTCATCGTGACAAAGCAAGTAATCTAGCACACAAGCAAACAAAAAAACAAACGAAAAGACGAACGGAAGAAGGGCGAATAAAAAGGCAAATCTTTTTCGTATTTTTCTGAAAATCGTTTTAGAAGTGGGGGAGAGGAAAACGAGACGCAAATGGAAAATAATGTAAATGCAAGAGATGAGTTTGTGATGGGTACTTGGTAGGCTTGATGTAGATCTCCCCGGCAACGGCGCCAGAAATCCTTCTTGCTACTTCTTGAGCTTGCGTTGGTTTTCCCTTGAAGAGGAAAGGGTGATGCAGCAAAGTAGATAAGTATTTCCCTCAGTTGTTGAGAACCAAGGTATCAATCCAGTAGGAGATACAAGCAAGTCCCCAATCTTTGCACCTACACAAACAATCAAACACTTGCACCCAACGCTATAAAGGGGTTGTCAATCCCTTCACGGTTACTTGCAAGGATGAGATCTGATAGAGATAGGTATAGAAGATTACTAGAACGAAAAGTAAAACAAAAGTAAAAAAGATTGCAGAAAAGTATTTTTGGTATTTTTGATTTATAGATCTGAAAATATAATATGGAAAATAGACCCGGGGGCCATAGGTTTCACTAGAGGCTTCTCTCTTGAAGGAAAATAATACGGTGGGTGAACAAATTACTGTCGAGCAATTGATAGAAAAGTGCATAGTTATGAAGATATCCAAGGCAATGATTATGCATATAGGCATCACGTCCGTGTCAAGTAGACCGAAACGATTCTGCATCTACTACTATTACTCCACACATCGACCGACTCCTGCCTGCATCTAGAGTATTAAGTTCATGAAGAACAGAGTACCGCATTAGGTAAGATGACATGATGTAGAGGGATAAACTCAAGCAATATGATGAAAAACCCATCTTTTTATCCTCGATGGCAACAATACAAATACGTGCCTCGCTACCCCTACCTTGTCACTGGGTGAGGACACCGCAAGATTGAACCCAAAACCAAGCACTTCTCCCATTGCAAGAATTACCAATCTAGTTGGCCAAACCAAACCAATAACTCGAAGAGACTTGCAAAGATATGAAATCATGCATATAAGAATTCAGAGAAGATTCAAATAATATTCATAGATAATCTGATCATAAACCCACAATTCATCGGATATCGACAAACACACCGCAAAAGAGTATTACATCGGATAGATCTCCATGAAGATCATAAAGAACATGGTATTGAAGAACATAGAGAGAGAAGAAGCCATCTAGCTACTAGCTATGGACCCGAAGGTCTGAGGTGAACTACTCACGCATCATCGGAGGGGCAATGGAGTTGATGTAGATGCCCTCCGTGATCGAATCCCCCTCCGGCAGATTACCGGAAAAGGCTCCAAGATGGGATCTCATGGGAACAGAGGGTTCCGGCAGCGCAAAAGTATTTTCGTGGCTCTTTTTGGTATTGGGGGAATATTTGGGAATTTATAGGCCGGAGATTAGGGTTGGAGGACCTGTAGGGGGGCCACAAGCCAAGGGGCGCCCCCCCTAGGGCGCGCCCTGCAGGCTTGTGATCTCCCGGCAGGTCTCCTGCCTTCATCTCCAAGTCTGGCAGGTTTCTTCTAGTCCAAGAAAAATCATCGCGAAGATTTTATTCCGTTTGGACTCCGTTTGATATTCCTTATCTGCAATCATCAAAAACAAGGAAAAAACAGAAACTGGCACTAGGCACTAGGTTAATAAGTTAGTCCAAAAAATAATATAAAATAGCATATTAATGCATATAAAACATCCAAAATAGATAATATAATAGCATGGAACAATAAAAAATTATAGATACGTTGGAGACGTATCATCCAGCAGCACGACGGCGTGGTGGTGGTGATGGTGGAGTTATCCCGGCAGGGCTTCTCCTAAGCACTACCGAAATCTATTTGGTGGAGGAACTAGAGAATAGAGAACTAGCACGTGGCCGTGTATCTTTGGGGGCTCTATTCCTCTAGTATATATAGGAGGGAGGGGGAGGAGGCAGCCTCCCTAGGGTTTCCCCTAGGGGTCGGCCGAACCAGGGCAAGGAGGAGTCCAATCCACTTCCTACTAGGAAGTGGATTCATATTAGGAAGGAGTCCTATTCCTTCCTATCTCCACCTTTTTTCCTCTTGGGCATATGGGCCCTTATGGGGTCGGTTCCCTAGCGCGCCACCTCTTGGGCCCATGTGTCCCCCCGGGGTGGGTGGGCCCCACCCGGTGGACCCCCGGAACCCATTCGTCACTCCCGGTACACTACCGGAAATACCCATAACTTTTCCGGAACCCAAATACCACTTTCCTATATATAAATATTTACCTCCGGACCATTCTGGAGCTCCTCGTGACGTCCGGGATCTCATCCGGGACTCCGAACAACCTTCGGTCACCAACACATATATCTCAATACTACCGAAACGTCACCGAACGTTAAGTGTGCAGACCCTGCGGGTTCGAGAACTATGTAGACATGACCGAGACACCTCTACGGTCAATAACCAATAGCGGGACCTGGATGCCCATATTGGTTCCTACATATTCTACGAAGATATTTATCGGTTGAACCTCTATGTCAAGGATTCAGTTAATCCCGTATGTTGTTCCCTTTGTTCTTCGGTATGTTACTTGCCCGAGATTCGATCATCGGTATCTCTATACCTAGTTCAATCTCGTTACCGGCAAGTCTCTTTACTCGTTCCGTAATACAAGATCCCGTGGCTAACTCTTTAGTCACTTTGCTTGCAAGGCTTATTGTGATGTTGTATTACCGAGTGGGCCCTGAGATACCTCTCCGTCACACGGAGTAACAAATCCCAGTCTTGATCCATGCCAGCTCAATAGACACCCTCGGAGATACCTGTAGAGCATCTTTATTGTCACCCAGTTACACTACGACGTTTGACACACACAAGGTATTCCTCCGGTGTCAGTGAGTTACATGATCTCATGGTCATAGGAATAGATACTTGACATGCAGAAAACTATAGCAATAAACTGATACGATCATATGCTACGTTCATAGTTTGGGTCTTGTCCATCACATCATTCTCCTAATGATGTGATCCCATTATCAAATGACATCTCATGTCTATGGCTAGGAAACCTTGACCATCTTTGATCAACGAGCTAGTCTATTAGAGGCATACTAGGGACACGGTGTTGTCTATGTACCCACACATGTATTTGAGTTTCCAATCAATACAATTATAGCATGGATAATAAACGATTATCATGAACAAGGAAATACGATAATAACTATATTATTATTGCCTCTAGGGCATATTTCCAATAGTAACAAGATGAGGTGGTCGACATCATCATTGAAAAGCATCTCCTCTATATCGGAATCGTCCAACTCCGACGACGATGACAAACTCGAATCATCCATTTAGAAAAATAAATCTGCGACTTTGTCACAAATCGCCCGTCAACCAGAAATGAAATCGCAAGGTAAGCTCGGTATATTACCTCTGGCCAGTAGCAACTCCACCGAAAGCAAAGCCACAGTCGCCTCCTCGAACTTCCCCATCGTCGGTTGAAAGCAAATCCGCCGCCGCCCGCTACTTCGTCTTGGCCCCCCAAGCCATGACTTCGGCGTGGTTGGACGACTGCGTGACTCAAGCCTTGCTCGAGTAGCCGGATCAGCCCGTACTGAGCCCCCCTCGATGTTGGATTGATACTTGTGATCTGCGTTGGGTTTTCCATGAAGAGGAACGGGTAATTGCAGCACAAAGTGGGTGAGTATTTCCCTCAGTTATGAAACCAAGGTTTATCAAACCAATAGGAATATCGATCCTCAACCGTCTTCAGTGGCTGCACACAAATGAACAAACGACTTGCACCCAACACGGGTAAGAGGGTTGTCAATCCCCTTGATCTCGTTATTTGCAAGCAAATGAGTTGTGTAGATAATTGTTGATAAATATAAATTGCAAAATAAAATAAAAAGTAAATAAAGGCAGCGAGGTAATAATAGGGTTTGTAAATATCTAAGTGAATAGACCCGAGGGCCATAGTTTTCCCTAGCGGCATCTCTCATGTAGGCAGCATACGGTGGATAACAAATTACTGTTGGGCAATTGATAGAAAAGCGGATAGTTATGCGGTTTTCACAATGATCATGTGTATATAGGCATCACGTCCATAAACAAATAGGCCGACTCCTGCTTGCACCTATTACTATTACTCCACTCATCGACCGCTATCCAGCATGCATCTAGAGTATTAAGTAAAACAGAGTAATGCATGGAGAACGATGACATGATGTAGACAAAGTAAACTCAAGCAATATGAATGAACCCCATCGTGTTATCCTTAGTAGCAACAACACAAAGACACATCTTGTACCCTACTTTATCACTGGGATAGAAACTCGTCAGGTTGAACCTACCACAACGCACCACTCCCACCGATGAAATATCAATCTACTTGGCCAAAGCACATCAATAGATCGGAGAGCATTACGAAGCTATAATGATCATGCAATTAAGAGACAATATATATCATAGGCATCTCAAATACTTTTCATGAATAATCTGAACATAAACCCATAATTCATCGGATCCCAACAAACACACCGCACAATAGGATTACATCGGATAGATCAAAGTGAAGATGCGATGACCATTGTATTGAAGATCAAGAGATAGAGAGATTTCCGTCTAGGTACTAGCTATGGACCAGTAGGTCTATGGTGAACTACTCACACATCACCATGAGGGCAGCAAGGTTGATGTTGAGGCCCTCCGTGATCGATCCCCCCTTCGGCAGGGTGTCGGAACGGAGCTCCAGATGGCCTCGCGATGGAACAGAGACTTGCGGCGACGGAAAAAGGGTTTCGGGACTTCTTCTGTTTTTTTGCAATATTAGAGAATTTATAGGCCAGAGAAGGGCATCGGGAGAGCCACGAGGAGGGCACCACATATCAGGGTGCGCCCGCCAGGGCGCGCCCTGATGTGTGGTGGTGCCCTCGTGCACCTCCCGGCCTCCTTCTGAAGCTTCCAGGTCTTCTTATGGTCCAGAAAAAATCATCTAAAAGTTTCGTGGCAATTGGATTTCGTTTGGTAATGTAAACCTGAAAAGTAAAAAACATGCAAAAAATAACAACTGGCACTGGGCACTGGGTCAATAGGTTAGTGCTCAAAAATATTATAAACTAGTAAATAATGACCCAAAAAGTATCCTAGAATGATAATATATGAGCATGGAACAATCCAAAATTGTAGATACGTTGGAGACGTATCATGGATCCATGGCACTGGTAGCTGCCGCCTGCCTGTGGCAAGATTGGCCACCCCCGGCCTTCAAAGTTGGTGGAGAATACCATACAAGGAAAGCCATCACAGTCCATGGTGCGGAGTGGCCGAGGGAACCTAAAATCACCGATTATTCGCGGCGAAGGAGGGTGCGGAACGCGGGCAGGAGCTAAAATTTCTCGCCCGCCAAGTCGTGCGAGGGATAGGCGAACGGCAAAAGGGAGGGGGAATGTGAGAGATATGGAGGAAGTAGTATGATTTTTAGAGCTAGCCGCAAAAAAATACGGGACATGCCGTTTCACAGGACCTTCTCGGGACGGATTTTTTCCTGGTCCCCTATAACGGTGGTTATTTTGCGGGACGGGAAAATTAATATGGTGGATCTTCTAGAGTTGCTCTATATGTCTAGACCAAGCCGTTCGGATGCATTTAGGAATCCAACGTGGACCACCAAGTCGGTCTGAACTGGTCTTGACGCCAAAATGTCACAGCCCGGTCCCAAATCGAGGAGAGCTCTACGGGAGTTCGGATGTCGGCCACGTCGGACTCCGACACTCATGTCACACCCAAAACCCCATCTGAAACCGATGCATTCTGACAGTCATGCCCTCCTCCTCCGCACTCTATCTGCCGCTCATGACCGTCGTTGCCATCGTAGCCTCTTCAAACCCCACTTCCACCTTATCGGACCCCTGTTGATACCACCCAAGCCTTGTCGGACATCGACATCATACTCCCTTGGATCCGGACGCCGCCAAGGTACCCTCCGTCCCTGCAGATGTTCTCCATGGGTGATATCACGCCGGACAAGAGTTCGGACAAATGCCATGGTGCAAAATTTTGACATTTTTGTTATTTACTTTGAAGCAAGCACGATGGATTCAGCAAGCACGATGGATTGAAGTGAATACTTGTACGCTGAGTGCATGGATTCGTCTTCATAGGATGAGGATGATTATTATTGTAAAATGATGAAGATTATGTTAATTCTTGAAGAACAAAGCGTGCGGAGAAGCATGCTCTTAACATCAATGTTTCAACTAATGGACATCGAGTGTTAAATCAGAACAGGGCACTTGCTCATATGACTTTGTATGATGTCTACTTTGCCCTTGATGCGCTATTCTAATACTATTTCCGACGTCAATTCCGGATGGTGCGATCATTGTTCTTGTGCCTCTACATAGGTGTCGGGGCATTTGATGACTACTTAAGGTTGAAGAAGGTTTTCGTTCGCCTTGTCGGGTTCTCAGGTCTCAAGAAGTGCCCAACTACTATGAAGATGATTGCTTGCGACACAACCACATATTCGTGGGATGTGCACCTCCGGCTGTTTGAAAACACATGATATCCTGGAAGTGCACAAGGTTTAGTTGTAGGATTTTCGAAGTAAGAGTATCGATCCCACAGGGAGCACACGAACCAGACTTTTGCCTCTTATAGAGAATTATGTAATTTTGTGCCTGCAAGTGATTGTAAACTTAAAGCAGAGTGAGGGCGGAATTAAATAAGGACTGAGTAATGACTTGTAACTAAATAACATAAAACTAAATAAAGAGCAAGGATTGCAATGATTCTGAAACAACAAAATAAAAAGGCGTTCTTAGGGAGTCTGGAATCCCCATTGGTATGTTTCTAGTACTACTATGTGTAAGCACAGTATGGAACGGATACTTGAGCCACCATTGACGATTATGCTCGGCGGAGCCGGGTACAAAACACGTTCTACTCAACGTAGACTTCGTGCCACGCACGCCACCATCATAGTTTCCCCTGAGGGTTACAACTCATGATAATTAAGGGTTTCCCCATGGACGCGACCGCTCTAAGGGTTCTCCATAAATCCCCGGTCAATTGTAAAGGTTAGGAGCAGTAGGATTTTACTATCACCTCGAATTACCTCCACAACCTATATACTTTGTGGCCAAAAAGGCACAAATGTTGAGTGGGGCCCCTTGACAATATTCACGAAGTTATTAAACTAAGCATTCAACAGAGGATCTCATATCCACAATAAATGTTTCAGATCCTACGCATACCAACGTTCATCCATATCCCCGAGAACTAGGGGTCTACTCACACATGGGAACAACAAACATCATCGCAATGGTAACAGTATACATGGATGAATGATTCAAATGATACACCAAAGGATCCTCTAGGGTACTTGATGTTGCATATGATAAGGATCCGGATGATGACGATGATGAACATGGTGGTGATGAAGATGATGGTGATGAAGATGTTGGTGATGATGTCATCCCTCTCGAGGTGAGAAGAACCCCTCTCTTCTCCTGGTTGGTCCTCCCTCCGGATGGGCTCCAGAGGCTTGGGTTCTGCCTTCTGGATGAGTTTCTGGTGTCTATATGCGCCTGATTCCCGATTCTCTTCGACGGGGTGAAAATAGTTGATCTGCCAGAGGCGGCGGCGCTCCATACGAGCGCTTGCGGTCGTATGGAACGCCGTCTTTTGATCTGGCCTTCTTGCTTGATCTTTTTATGGAAAGTGATTATCACCTTAAATATGTGATTCCACTGCCATTCTTGAGGATTTTCACCATTAAATAAATATTGCTCCGAAATATGTCACCTGGGGATTATCAACCAAAAGAAGTGCACAAACGCGGTAAAAATCCAAAAAGCCTACCTTATAGGCACAAAATACATAGAAAAATCTTCACATAAATTAGACTCATAAACTCCCCCAAGCTTAAGTCTTTCTCGTCCCCGAGCAAGTATCGTGGCTTGTACAGAACAAGGTAAACCTTGTGTTATAAGATACAAGTATCAAAAGGTACGTGTCCATCACTTCTAAGAAGAACGGTTTATGATAAAGGTACGTGACAAATGATAGCTCATTCTTACCATGGTATTGATCATGCAGGCATCCACACCTTGTTATTTAATTTTACCGAGGACAAGTAACAACTTCATATACTAATTCATTGTTGTTTCAACCGGGCAAGCAGTTTTTCTCTTCCTTTTTTTTCTTATCGAGATCTTTTATTTAAAAGAGCTAGGTCTCTCGCCATTGAATCTTTCAATGAGATAGAATATACAGTTGTTTTATCTCCTTTAGAAAAATTCAACCACTGAGATGTGGAGTACTCATAATCATCATGCAAGTAATTATGTGCTACTATTTGGATCAGAACAATCATCAAATGCATTCTCAAACAAAAGCAATGATCACACACATCAAGATATGCATATGCTCATTGGAAAGGATTGTCCCTTATTTAAGAGGAAAAATTGATAGTTGAACCTTATTAGAAATCAAATTTATTCCATAATCCTATTGAAAAGTAAATGCAGAAAGGGTAAAGATACAAAGTGCACGCGAATCTCCCCCGAGCTTATAATCAAGCCGGGGAGATCCAGGCACTATGTGTTTCATGCTCACTCCTGGAAACCTTGGAAGGCAGCGCAGATGCTCTTAAGTTTATTCTTCAACTCCTCGATCATGGCTTGCTGATCATCTACAACCTGGGTCAAAAACTCAAGTTGTGCAGTGTTGTTGTTAAGAGTATCTATCATAAGCCCAAGCTTATGAAAAATACCATCTACTCTTGCCTCCAAATCTTTACTCATCAACCAGTAAGAATCAATCCCGTCTCCGATCACATTCACACAAGCCTTTGAAACCTTCTCCAATTCCCGAATATTTTCCTTCATCTCCTCTATGGTAGGTGGCTCCTTTCCCCACTTAGATTGAGGAGGCCCCACAGAAAATAATGGAATTGATCTGTGGATATTGAATTTATAGGGATTAGGAGGGTACCCATCTGGAGTCGTGTCATCATCTCCCTCTTTTGCTTGTTCTTCCTCCTTGATCTCCACCACCTCAAACTTTTGTTCCAAGTCCTTCTTCTCCTAACGCGGTTCATCCTTGATGCTAAGCTTCCTCAGGTCTTACCATTCCGAGGGCACAACATCATCCAAGTTGGGGAAGGGGATGATGCGGGCACAGGTGTATGAGGTCTTGTTGCTCAGGGCGGTGATCACGCTTGTTACCTTCAATTAAAAGATTTTGGAGGAGATGGGAAGCAAAGAAGATGTGAGATTAGATGGTTTAGGGTTTATGGACGTCCCTTTTCCCTTCTTATAAAGTCCAAGTCTGCTGGAAATCACGAGATAAAGGATAAAAAGTTAGTTAGAAAGAAATAAAAAATCAGGGAAGGATCACGCAAATCGGCTAAAAGAAGGCCTTCCATACGAGGCCACGCGGTCGTATGGCTGGTCGTTTGGTTGGTTGCTTAGATCTTCTCCACCCTTTTTAAATACCTACCGTAGAGAAGGAATCAAATGACCGCTCATACGGGTGCTTGTGTTCGCATGATACACCGTCTATTTTTTGTGTCTCTTTCGTCCTGTTCCTGCACGACCGCCCAAACGGGCGCTCGCAGTCGTCTTTGACTCTGCTGGCAGCTGTGTAATTTTCTTCCTTAGAAAAAAATTCATCCTAGAGTATTGGTTTACACATTCCGTTCCCTCTGAAGGGCTTCGGCTTGCTCGATCGTGAGGAAATTCACCTCTTCTATATTATGTCCTTCCTTTTGTTCATCTACAAGGTATAACTTCTAGTGTTGTCCATTCATGATCCATGGACCATTTTCCCCTCCATTATGCTGAACAGCTCCAGAATTGTACACCTCTATATCATAAGGTCCTTCCCAGCGAGACCCGAGCTTCTCTCGAAACAACTTGATATGAGAGTGAAATAGGAGAACCTTGTCCCCATAGTGAAGGTTCATTTCAGTATCTTACGATCATGCCACATCTTAACCTTTTCTTTGAATAACCTAGCACTCTCGTAAGCAGTGTTGCGAAGTTCTCCTAGAGCATGTATATCTAGGAACCTTTTTTCTCCAGCTTCTTTAAGATTAAGATTAATATTCTTGATCGCCTAAAAAGCCTTATGCTCTAGCTCTAACGGTAAATGACAAGCCTTACCATATAACATTTTGTATGGCGACATTCTCATGGGGTTCTTGTAGGCGATGCGGTAGGCCCATAGTGTTTCGTTTAGCTTTGCTGCCCAGTCCTTCCTAGACTTCTGCATCATCTTCTGCAATATTGTCTTTATCTCTCGGTTTGAGAGTTCCACCTGGCCACTAGTTTGTTGATGATATGGCAAAGCTATTTGGCGAGTCACCCCATACTTACGAAGTTCCCTACCGAGAAATCCCTGTATAAATGAGATCCACCATCAGTGATAAGAATTTTAGGAACTCCAATCCTGGGTAATATGATGTCCTTTATCATCTTCAGTGAAGTAGTTGCATCGGCATGTTTGGTTGGTAAAGCTTCGACCCACTTGGTAACATAATCTACAACCACAAGAATATGAGTGTACCCATCTGAAACAGGAAAAGGCCCCAAATAGTCCAATTCCCAAAAATCAAAGGGTTCACAGACTAGACTATTGTTCATGAGCATTTCTTGTCTTCGTCCAATATTACATGTACGTTGACACGCTTAACATTTTTTAACAAACCTGTGAGCATCTCTGAAGAGAGTAGGCCAATAAAACCCCAACTGAAGCACCTTGGCGGTAGTTCTGTCTCCAGCATGGTGTCCTGCATAAGGGCTACTATGCTAACCTTCAAGTATAGCATTCATCTCATGCTCTGGAACACAATGTATTATCATGTCATCTGGTCCATGCTGATAAAGAAAGGGATCATCCCAGAAATAATACTTCAGGTCACGGAAAAACTTTTTCCTTTGATGATAACTCATGTGAGGTGGCATAAACTTTCCTACAAGAAAGTTAGCATAATTTGCAAACCAAGGTTCTATCTTTTTTAGCATAGCCAAACTCTCACCTGGAAAAGATACATTTATAGGTACCGGATCATAAGGTATTCTTTCCATGCATGACAAGTGCTCTGCTACAGAATTGTCTTCTCCTTTGCGGTCCACTGTCTGCAAATCAAACTCTTGAAGCAATAATATCCACTGAATCAACCGGGGCTTAGCATCCTTCTTTGCAAGAAGGTAGCATAAGGCACGATGATCCGTATGGACTATCACTTTTGAATTAATGAAATAAGGAAGAAATTTGTCACAGGCAAAAACAATAGCAAGCAATTCATTCTCAGTAGTTGCCAAATGTATTTGGTCCTCATGTGAACTTCTGGAAGCATAAAAGATCACGTTAAGTTTTTTTTATTATCACATTGTCCTAGGACGACCCCAACGGCATAATTTTTAGCATCACACATAATCTCAAAGGACTCATCCCACTTTTGGAAATTGGATAATAGGGGTTGTGATTAAGGCATCACTTAACTTCTCATAAGCGTGCACACAAATTTTGTCAAACGAAAAAGGCACATCTTTGTGCAAAAGGTTAGTCAAAGGTTTAGGTAATTTGGAGAAATCTTTGATAAATCTGTTATAGAAACTAGCATGTCCCATAAAAGTTTGTATATCTTTTACATCTTGAGGGGGAGGTAAATTCTATTACCTCAATTATATCTTGAACTATCTCAACACTCTTTCCTGAGACTCTATACCCCAACACCACCCCTTCTATGACCATAAAATGACTCTTCTCCCAATTCAGCACAAAACATGTTTCTTTGCATCTTGGCAAAACTTTTGTAAGATTATAGAGACAATTATCGAAAGATGTACATTGAACAGAAAAACTGTCCATGGACACTTCAACAATCTTTTCAATAAAATCAGGGAAAATTTTAGATATGCATTTTTGAAATGAGGGTGGTCCATTACATAAACCAAATGGCATTCTATGGTATGCATATGTACCGTATGGGTAGTTGAAGGTGGTCTTTTCTTGGTCCTTGGGGGGTGGTATTTGAGAGAACCCAGAATATCCATCAAGATAGCAAAAGTAAGAATTGTTGGCCAATCTCTGCAATATCTCATTTATGAATGGAAACGGGTAGTGGTCCTTCTTAGTGTATTTATTTAGTTTCCTAAAATCAACACACATTACATATCCAATAATAGCCCTAGTAGGGACTATGTCATTATTTTCATTAGTTACCAAGGAACTCCTCATTTCTTAGGAATGCAATGAACTGGACTTACGCATTTACTATCATATATAGGGTAAATTACCCCTACATCGAGAAGACATATTATTTATTTTCTTACCACATTTTTGTAAGCCGGATGAAGTCTTCTTTGGCTCTCAATCACTGGTTTAGCCCCCTCTTCTATGGGTATAGTATGGGAATATATAGAAGGATGTATCCCCTTTACATCCTTCATGGAGTAGCCTAAAGCCTTTCGATGCTTACTTAGCACCACAAAGAGTTTCTCCTTCTCTTCCCCTGAAAGGTTAGCATTAATGATAGCAGGAAATCTTTCTGTATTATCCATAAACTCATACCTTAGCTCTTTGGGTAAGGGTTTCAAAGTGGGAGGAGGTAATTCCTCATCTCCCTTTCTTTCAAGTGTTTCATAGACTTTATTAAGACGCGGGCAAACTATTGGTGTAGTGTCCATTATCATTTCAATATCCTCTCTTTCTTCATTTTTGAGTAAGGTTACTGGACTCACCAGTACCCGTTCAACTTCATCTTCCGGTGTTTGGAGATGGATTTCAGCTAATTGATTCAATTCATGTTCTTCAGTATCTTGAGCTTCTTCCTCATACGGCTTGCTTAGCATCGAAGAAAATGGGAATTTTATCATCTCATCTCCTCACTTCATGTAGATACATTTCTTCTTGATGTAGGCCCCTACAACATTCAGAAAAGAAGTTCCAAAAACAATAGGACAATACTTATCCTCAGAGATCATTAGTACATAAATATCAATGGGATAAATGAGAGAGCCTATTATAATGTTGACATCTTTAAGGATGCCACAAGGTTTCCTATCGGTTTTATCTACAAGCTTAATGATAACATCAGTAGGCTCAAGAGTACATGGAGAAATCTCATCATAAATTTTAGCATAAAGACTATATAGAATAATGTAAACTGGTGAACCGGGGTCACATAACCCAAAATAAGACTTGCATCTGAAGGAGCATGATAAAATTTGCTTACCTGCATTCCTACCTTCGGTACACCCTTTAATATAAGAGGTGTTGTCTTTATCTAAATAAACCTCTTTATTCACCGCCAGTATAGGTGTAGCAAGTTCTTTAATTATATTAACATAGGGTGGAGTCCTGCATTGTTCTAACTCGACGTTCTTCTTCTGCCGTTCTGAGGGTATTCCTTATGGCTTTTTACCATTTGGCTTCCAATGAGCTTCTTTTCGTATTTCAAGTGGAGTATTCTTTTTCTTTATAGTCTCCACCATACGAATAGCTTTAGACTCTTTGCTGAATTTCAAGTACTTTTTCTCTGGGAAATTCAAGAACATAGAAAAATCTTTCAAGACATGCAACATGGGGTCAGTTCCAATATTCAGCTCATGATGTACATCTTTTACTTTTGAAATTCTAAGGAAAGGTTTGATGCTATCATAAACAGGATCAACCTTACTCTTTTCCTTCAAACAGAGGTACCAATTTTTAGCATTGTACCTCATCCTGTCAAGTAAACTTGAAGCATCTGATATCTCTTTAGAAGCAAGATGTAAAGCTTGTTTACTTTGTGAGTTAAGCCCGCCATAAAAGAAAGTGACTATTAAATAGTCAGGATAATGATGTTCCTGGCATGCAAGAAGTATTTCACGATAGCGTATATATGCATCTACCAATTTCTCACCTTGTCGCTGTCCAAAGATGCTAATTTTCCTTCTGATTGTATACAACTTCCCTTGAGGATAATAATAAGCAGAGAATGCGGCTAATAATTTTGACCAGTTACTCAGTGTATTTATATCCTGGCATCTTAACCACCTTGTAGCCCCTCCTTGGAGTGAGTATGGGAATACTTTTGTTTTGATCTCATCATTAGTTGACTTCAACAACTAAAGAGTTCCACATGAAAGGTTAAAATTGTCAATATGCTCATAAGGACATTCAGTTGCATCACCTCGGTATATATTCTATTTTATCATAGCAATTAACTGAGGGTTCATCATATACTCTACCAGGTAAGTCAGGACCTATCGTTATAAAGTTCTCTCCTCGAGCCGGTCCTGATACTAGCTCAGCACCTACCTGATAAATTTGTTCTTGAAGGACCATGGCGGCTTTCAATCTGCAAAAACCGTTAGATCACAAAATAATTCAAAACTTGAGGCAAGGCCCAAAAGCGCTCAGCACCCCGGCAATGGCGCCAGAAAAAGCTTGATAGCCTGCCAGTGTACAGGGTTTAGTTGTGGCTTTTTCGAAGTACGAGTATCGATCAACAGGGAGCACATGTATCGGATTTTGCCTCTTATAGAAAATTATGTAACTGTGTGCCTGCAGATGATTGTAGACTTAAAGCAGAGTGAGGGCGGATTTAAATAAGGATTGAGTAATGTAATGACTTGTAACTAAATAACATAAAAGTAAATAAAGAGCAAGGATTGCAGTGATTGTGAAACAACAGAATAAAAAGGCGTTCTCGGGGAGTCTGGAATCCCCATTGGTATGGTTTCTAGTACTACTATGCATAAGCGTAGTATGGAACGGATACTTGAGCCAGTGTTGATGATTATGTTGGGCGGAGCTGGGTACAGAACAAGTTCTACTCGAGGTATACTTCGTTCCACACACGCCACCATCATAGTCTCCCCCTGAGGGTTACAACTAATGATAATTAAGGGTTTCCTCATGGACGCAGCCTCTATAAGGGTTCTCCGTAAATCCCCGATCAATTGTAAAGGTTAGGAGCAGTAGGCTTTTACTGTCACCGTGGATTACCTCCATGACCTAGACCTATGCAAAGACAATGATATACTTCGTGGCTAAAAGGGCACAAATGCTGAGTGGGGCCCCTTCACAACATTCACGAAGTTATTAAACTAAGCATTCAATAGAGGATCTCATATCCATAATAAACGTTTGAGATCCTACACATACCAAGGTTCATCCATATCCCCGAGAACTAGGGGTCTACTCACACATGGGAACAACAAACATCATGGCAATGGTAATAGCATACATGGATGAATGATTCCAATGATACACCAATGGATCCACTAGGGTTCTTGATGTTGCAGATGATAAGGATGTGGATGATGATGATGATGATGAAGATGGTGGTGATGAAGATGATGGTGATGATGTCGTCCCTCTCGCGGTGAGAAGAATACCCCTCTTGTCCTAGTTGATCCTCCCTCTGCATGGGCTCCGGAGGCTAGAGTTCTGTCTTCTGGATGAGTTTCTGGTGTCTCTGTGCGCTTGATTCCCGATCCGCTTCGACGGGGTGAAAATAGTTGATCCGCCAGAGGCGGTGGCGCGCCATACGACCACTCATATGAGCCCTTGCGGTCGTATGGAACGTTGTGTTTTGCTTTGGAAGCTCAACGGCACACATTACATTGGCCTTCTTGCTTGATCTTTTTATGGAAAGTGATTATCACCTTAAATATGTGATTCCAGTGGCATTCGTGAGGAATTTCTCCATTAAATTAATATTGCTCCAAAATACGTCACCTGAGGGATTATCAACAAAAAGAAGTGCGTGAACGTGGTAAAATTCCACAAAGCCTACCTTGTAGGCACAAAATACATAGAAAAATCATTGCATAAATTGGAATCATCAACACATGCCTCAATGCCATGGTCAGATTTGTTATTGTAGTAGTCAAAATTGTTTAGACCGGAGTGCTCAAGAGAATCGAATTCCGCAAGCACAACAAGCATTATGACACTTGGAGAATCAAGAGGGTTTCCGGATAAGCTCGAATCCATGTCTTGCATGCATTGAAAATGGAAGAACTGCCCACATGCTTAACAATGACAATACCTGGGCCATCACTAAAAACCCAACATAGGCAGTTGCTTCATAAGACTTTTGGATTTGGCACTCTTTCTTTGACATCGAGTGTTTCACAATGACGTAAACATGATGGAGCGGCCTCCATTGTTTGCAAGTTTGTGTCCAAACGAAGCTTCCTCATGCAACTATATCATCAAGGGCATGAGTACAAAATGAGGTACTATCTTTGTGATAATATCTATCCTCTATAGACGAGCTTTGTCAAGACTATCTCCGAGCCAAGAGATTAAACAATGTCACTTTGCTGCAAGACAAGATGGTCTGGGGCATCGGAAATTAACTAAAAACTAAAATGAAGATGGATAGGGGCGTAGGAAATAACCATTTTCTCACCGATCCCTTAGCCTTGCGGTCACAGGATAGGTTGTACCCCTTTCGGTAGGTGTTGGTGGCGTGAGGGGCATTGTCCGAGTTTTGAAGACGCTGGAACCACAAAAAGAAGAGGAAAGAATGCCAACCATCCGACGAGCGCCTCCTACTTCCCTAGCCAGAGGACTTTTGCTGTGGCCATTGCCTTCTCTACCGCTTCATGCTTCGATTGCTCGATGTCGAACTGGAGCACCCTCGCGATCTTGCGACGAAGCCGCCATGTGTCCATCGCAGCCGTGGTGAGTGAGCAACGGAGGACCGCTGCAAGGAGCTTGTCCTCCACATCGGCCGGCAGCTGGACATGGGGCCGGCAGGAGGAAGCTGCCTCCGTCTCGGGCGTCCGCATCTACGGTGGTATGGGCACGAGCACTGATACGTCTTCAACGTATCTATAATTTTTTATTGTTCCGTGCTATTATATTATCAATCTAGGATATTTTATATGCAATTATATGCTATTTTGTATCATTTTAGGGAACTAACTGATACGTCTCCATCGTATCTACTTTTCCAAACTCTTTTGCCCTTGTTTTGGACTCTAATTTGCATGATTTGAATGGAACTAACCCGGACTGACGTTGTTTTCAGCAGAATTGCCTTGGTGTTATTTTTGTGCAGAAATAAAAGTTCTCGGCTTGACCTGAAAATTTACGGAGAATATTTTTGGAATTAATAAAAAATACTGGCGAAAGAATCAACCGGAGGAGGCCCACCACCTAGCCACAAGCCAGGGGGGCGCGCCCCCCCCCTAGGGCACGCCCCCCTGTCTTGTGGGACCCCTGGAGCTCCGCCGACCACAACTCCAACTCTATATATTCCTATTCAGGGAGAAAAAAATCAGAGAGAAGAGTTCATCGCGTTTTACGATACGGAGCCGCCGCCACCTCCTGTTCTTCCTCGGGAGGGCAGATCTGGAGTCTGATTTGGGCTCCGGAGAGGGGAAATCGACGTCGTCGTCATCACCAACCATCCTTCATCACCAATTTCATGATGCTCTCCGCCGTTCGTGAGTAATTCCATCGTAGGCTTGCTGGACAGTGATGGGTTGGATGAGATCTACCATGTAATCGAGTTAGTTTTGTTAGGGTTTGATCCCTAGTATCCACAATGTTCTGAGATTGATGTTGCTATGACTTTGCTATGCTTAATGCTTGTCACTAGGGCCCGAGTGCCATGATTTCAGATCTGAACCTATTATGTTTTCATGAATATATATGTGTTCTTGATCCCATCTTGCAAGTTGTAGACACCTATTACGAGTTATGATCCGCATCCCCCAGGGTGACAATAACTGGGATTCTTTCCGGTGATTACCGTAGTTTGAGGAGTTCATGTATTCACTAAGTGCTAATGCTTTGGTCCGGTTCTCTATTAAAAGGAGGCCTTAATATCCCTTAGTTTCCATTAGGACCCCGCTGCCACGGGAGGGTAGGACAAAAGATGTCATGCAAGTTCTTTTCCATAAGCACGTATGACTATATATGGAATACATGCCTACATTACATTGGTGAATTGGAGCTAGTTCTGTATCACCCTATGTTATAACTGTTGCATGATGAATGCTATCCGACATAATTATCCATCACTGATCCATTGCCTACGAGCTTTTCACATATTGATCTTTGCTAAGTTACTTTTTCGTTGCTACTGTTGCAATCACTACAATACTACTACTGTCACTTTTGCCACCGTTACCGTTGCTTCCATACTACTTTGCTACTAAATACTTTGCTGCAGATATTAAGTCTTTCAGGTGTGGTTGAATTGACAACTCAGCTGCTAATACTCGAGAATATTCTTTGGCTCCCCTTGTGTTGAATCAATAAATTTGGGTTGAATACTCTACCCTCGAAAACTGTTGCGATCCCCTATACTTGTGGGTTATCAAGACCTTTTTCTGGCGCCATTGCCGGGGAACATAGCTCTATTCTCTGAGTCACTTGGGATTTATACCTGTTGATCACTATGAAGAATCTGAAAGACCCAAAAACCAAGATCTATCCCTCTACTACGAGGGGAGGTAAGGAACTGCCATCTAGCTTTGCACTTGATTCACCTTCTGTTATGAGTAAACTTGCGACACCACCACCTGCTAGTAATTCTGATATGTCGCAAGTAATTGATAATGCCACTTCTGCTATGCACGATGCTTATGATGATACTTTGCTTGATAATACTGTGCCACTAGGTGAATTTTTTTATGAACAAATTGCTAGAGTGAATGCTGAAACTAATGATAATTCTGAATCTGATGAAATTATTGAAACTGAACACTATGATACACCTGCTAGACCTAGCTCTCCTAGATATGAACTGCCTAATATACCTAAGGGTTATGTTATGGAAGGAGAGGTAGCTAGGGACTTTCTTGCTTGTAAGGATAGAGATGACCTTAAGAAATTGCTATGCAAGTGGAAGGAAAAATCTTTGAATGCTAGAATGCAATATGATCCTAAGTTTGCTACTTCACCTATCTTTGTTACTGATAAGGATTATGAATTCTCTGTCGATCCTGAGTTAATTACTTTGGTTGAATCTGATCCTTTCCATGGTTATGAATCTGAAACTGTTGTGGCACATCTTACTAAATTGAATGATATAGCCACCCTATTTACTCATGAGGAAAAAATTTGCTATTACTATATTCTTAAGTTATTTCCTTTCTCATTAAAGGGTGATGCTAAGATATGGTTTAATTCTCTTGCTCCTGGTTGTGTGTGTAGTCCCCAGGATATGGTATACTACTTCTCTGAAAAACATTTTCCTGCCCATAAGAAACAAGCTGCCTTGCAGGAAATATTTAACTTTGTGCAAATTGAAGAAGAGAGTCTCCCACGAGTTTGGGGGAGGCTTCTCCAATTACTTAATGCTTTGCCTGATCATCCTCTCAAGAAAAACGAAATACTTGATATCTTTTATAATGGACTAACCGATGCTTCTAGGGACCACCTAGATAGTTGTGCTGGTTGTGTTTTTAGGGAACGAACTATTGAACAAGCTGAACTACTATTGAATAATATATTGAGCAATGATAATGATTGGACTCTTCCCGAACCACCTCCAGAGCCCACTCCGAAGAAAAGAGGTATTCTATTTCTCAGTCCTGAAGATATGCAAGAGGCAAAGAAATCTATGAAAGAAAAAGGTATTAAAGCTGAAGACGTTAAGAGCTACCACCTATTGAAGAAATACATGGTCTTGATAACCCGACACAGGTAGTAGAGGTAAATTCTCTCCGTAGATTTGATGAAGGTGATATTCCTTATAATAAGTCTGCTAGCCAATGCTTCGATGAGTTTGATAACTTTATTGTTAAGCAAGAAATTTTCAATGCTTATGTTAGTAGACAATTGAAACACAATGCTTACATGCTTGATCGCTTAGGTGATTATAGGAGTAGAACTATCAATGATCTTAAGCTTATTAGTAAACATGCTTCCATGGTAACTACTCAAGTAGAACAAGTACTTAAGGCACAAAATGATTTGCTTAATGAGATGAATGGTAAGAACAATGATCATTCTGTTAGAGTTGTGACTAGAGGTGGTAAGATGACTCAGGAACCTTTGTATCCTGAGGGCCATCCTAAGAGAATTGAGAAAGATTCTCAGAGAATTAATTCTGATGCACCTAATCGTCCTAGTAATAAAGGGAAAAAGAATGACGATAGGACTTTGCATGCTGCTAGTGAACCTGTTATAGGTTCTCATGAAAACCCCAATGATATTTCTATTTCTGATGCTGAGACACAATCTCGTAATGACCATGAGCCTAGTGATAATATTAATGATGATGTTCATGTTGATGCTCAACCTAGTAATGATAATGATGTGGAGATTGAACCTGCTGTTGATCTTGATAACCCACAACCTAAGAATAAAAGATATGATAAAAGAGACTTTGTTGCTAGGAAGCATGGTAAAGAAAGAGAGCCATGGGTTCAGAAACCCATGCCCTTTCCTCCTAAGCCATCCAAGAAAAAGGATGATGAGAACTTTGAGCGTTTTGTTGAAATGCTTAGACCTGTCTTTTTGCGTATGCGCTTGACTGATATTCTGAAAATGTCTCCTTATGCTAAGTATATGAAAGATATTGTGACAAATAAGAGGAAGATATTAGAAGCTGAGATTTCCACCATGCTTGCTAATTATACCTTTAAGGGTGGAGTACCAAAGAAACTAGGAGATCCCGGAGTACCTACTATACCTTGCTCCATTAAAAGAAATTATGTTAAAACTGCTTTATGTGATCTTGGAGCTGGTGTTAGTGTTATGCCTTTCTCTTTATATCGTAGACTTGATTTGAATAAGTTGACACCCACTGAAATCTCTTTGCAAATGGCTGATAAATCAACTGCTTTACCCATCGGTATTTGTGAGGATGTGCCTGTTGTAGTTGCAAATGTTACTATCTTAACAGACTTTGTTATTCTTGATATTCCCGAGGACGACAGTATGTCGATCATCCTTGGTAGACCCTTTTTGAATACTGCAGGGGCTGTTATTGATTGCAACAAAGGCAATGTCACTTTTCATGTTAATGGTAATGAGCATACGGTACACTTTCCGAAGAAACAACCTCAAGTTCATAGTATCAACTCCATTGGAAAAATTTCAACGATTATTATTGGAGATTTTGAATTCCCTCTCCCTACTGCAAAAAAGAAATATGATATACTTATTGTTGGGGACATGCATATCCCCATTGAGGTAACCTAGTGTTATTCGAAAATTCTCCGGTTCCGTGTCATTCGAAAAAAGTTTGTCAATAAGACTTGATCAACCTTATTGATGGATTCTTTTTGACGGGCATCAGATGGATGAATTTAGAAAGCACAACCTTCTGTACCCAACTTTTACTTTCTGTTATTTAGAGTTAAATTATAGTAAAAATGCTATTATTTTTCTGTTTTTTGTTTTATCCGTGCAATAAAAAAGTGACCTGAAAATAAAAGTTCTCCAAATGCCCTGAAAATGTAGTATGATTTTTTCTGGAATATTTAAGAATTTTTGGCACTGAGAACACATCAGGGGGCTGCACCAGTGGGCCACAAGCCTGCAGGGCACGCCCACCCCCCTGGGCGCGCCCCCCTGGCTTGTGGGTCCCACGTAGGCCCCCCTCACTTATTCCAGCCACCATCCCCTTCGTCTTCCTCTAGAAAAAATTCCACCATTGCTCAAACCCGTGTTCTAGCTCATTTTGCTGCCATTTTCGATCTTCTTGTGCAAAGCTCCATTTGCAAAACTGTTTTGAGCGATTGTTCTTCGGTATGTGACTCCTCCAATGGTCAAATTAGTTTTTGTTCTAGTGCTTTATATATTGAATTTTTTTGCTGCTGTGGTGACCTTGTTCTTGAGCTTGCATGTCAAATTTGCATGGTCCCAAGTAGTTTTGATGCATGATATAGCCTCTAGGCACTTGTGGGAGTAGTTGCTATAAGTTTTGTTGAGTTTTGTTCACCTTTACTTTGAGTCACTAAAAATTTCAGAAATTTTTCAGAGAAGAAAAATGATGAGGAGATTATTAAGAGGCTCTTCAAGCCGGGGCTCTAAAGAAGATGAAAATGAGGTGAAGAAGTCCAAATATAATCTTCCTCGCGTCGCGGAGGTTCGGCCATGTGAATGGCCAAGTGATGCATTCTTGAGGGCGGCCGGAATTTATGAAGATTTTTATTATTTGGCTGAGAATGCAGGCATCACCGACTTCCTCAACGATAAGTGTGACCAGTACCTCCTACTCACTAATATCTTCGTGCAAAATTTTCACTTTTATCCTAGGAAGAACCCTCCCATGGTAGAATTTTACTTATATGATGTGCCTAAGGAGATGAAACTTCACAATTTTTGCAAAGTTTGCAAAATACCTTATGAGGGCAGCACCAGTGAACCACGTCCTAGAGACATGGAGGACTTTATTGCCGCAATCACTGTGGGGGAAGAGAGAGGGGTGTCAAAGACAAGAGCGGCTAGTTTACATTTTCCTGTTCTATGCTATTATTCATTATTCGCGGGGAGATGTTTAGTTGGTCGTGGGGAGAGTGGAAGCCTTAGTGCTCCCGACCTCGCCATTCTGCGCCACACTTTACTTGCTGATAGAACTTTTAGTCTGGGTGCTATAGTGGCCCAACGGTTGAATTTAAACCGTTCGAAGGGCCCCGTATTCGGAGGTATCTATGCATCTCGTCTAGCCAAACACTTTAAAATACCCATTAGGCTTGACGAGGAAGAGGAAATGTTACTACCTACAAGATATTTAGACTATGATAGTATGGTAGCACATGATTTTATTAGGAGGGATAATGATAGAAGGCTGCTTTACAACCTAGTATTTAGTCAGGGTACTTGTGAGATTATTACTCTGCCTGCTTCTTCTTTGTTCGATATCCATTCGGGCAGGTACACTATTATGCCCGAGGACATCTACAGATATTGGGGTCTGTTGCATCCCCCAGCACCTGAGTCGACACTAGCCCTAGATCCATATCAGGATCCAGTTTTTCAGTGGGAGCCACAGGAGCTCGCCAACCAGTGGAACCCTCAGTATCCTCCGGAGTATCCAGGAGATGGTTATTTTCAGCCATGGCCATAGACCAACTTAGGCCAAAATCCTAAGCTTGGGGGAGTACGTATTTCTCACCGACATTACATTCATGTTCACACACTCATTCCAGTTGTCGGTGCTTATACGTTTTCATTGTATCATCCATGGTATTTTATTTCTTCTTTCCGCTTTCTTCTTGTGTGCTTAATTAACCTTGAGAAAATCCAAAAAAATTAGTTCTAGCTTTACCTTTCAGTTTGTTTAGTTGTAGCATTAAAAGAAAACCCAAAAAGATTTCTCGTTCTTCTTTTGCTTGTTGGGAGCTTTCCCGTGTAAATAGTTTTTCCCATTCTTGTTTCGAAATTTCTTTCTTTGGGTCGTAAGGAGAAGGCCACGATGAAAATGTTGAGTGGCTCTCATATGTCTCATTGTTTATCTTACAGAGAGCCCATATTACCTTGCCTTCTCCTTTGGGTTATGTTTGCAGATTCCAGCTTAGTCCAATGCACGTGCACTCTCATTATTATTCACACCGTTCGGTCGTGCAAGTGAAAGGCAATAATGATGATATATGATGAAGTGATTGAGATGGAGAAAAGCTGGTATGAACTCGACCTATTTTGTTTTTGTAAATATGATTAGCTCATCGTTCTGGATTCAGCTCATTATGGATGGAACATGTTTGCAATGACAATTAGAGATTATAGTTACTCATGCCATGCTTAATCAGCTAAGAGTGTATAATGGTTTGTCTTGAGTGCCAACATGCATTTTAAAATGGTTGTGATGTGGTATGATAGGATGGTATCCTCCTCTGAATGATTCAAGTGGCTTGACTTGGCACATGTTCACGCATGTAGTTGAAACAAAATCAACATAGCCTCCACGATATTTATGTTCATGGTGATTTATATCCTACTCATGCTTGCATTCAATGTTGGTTAATCTCAAAGCATGTTTATGACTGTTGTCGCTCTCTAGTTGGTCGCTTCCCAGTCTCTTGCTAGCCTTCACTTGTACTAAGCGGGAATACTTCTTCTGCATCCACCTTCATAAACCCAAAGTTGTTCCATATGAGTCCACCATACCTACCTATATGCGGTATTTACCTGCCGTTCCAAGTAAATTTGCATGTGCCAAACTCTAAACCTTCAAATAATATTCTGTTTTGCATGCCCGAATCGCTCATGTAGTAACTAGGGTTGTCAGTATCTTCCATGCTAGGTGGGTTATTTTCACGATATGTGTTGATTCACTATCATTCACGAGAAAGTGGCTGGTATTCGGAATGCCCAGTTCCATGCTCAAAATCAAATCAAAATATAATGAAACAAAACTCCCCCAGGATTGTTGTTTGTATAGACGGTACCCATGGATTCGGCTCGCCGTGGAGTGTGATTGATTGGTGGAGGGGGAGTAAAAACTTTACTATTCTATTTGGGAACCGCCTACAATGTATCTAGCACGGAAGATACCGAGATCTCTCGGTTGTTATGTTGACAATCAAAGCATACCGCTCAAAATTATTATTCATCCCTGTTTTAAAAGCTCGAGCTCTGGCACCTCTGCAAATCAATGCTTCCCTCTGCGAAGGGCCTATCTATTTTACTTTACTGTTGAGTCATCCTCTTCTTATAAAAAGCATCAGTTAGAGAGCACCACCGTCATTTGTATGCTTTGTTATTAATTGATATTTAGTATGAGTGTGACTGGATCTCTTTTACCATGAATTACAATGTCTAGTCAGTCCTTGTTCTTTAGAGGTGCTCTGCATTTATGTTTTGCGGTCTCAGAAAGGGCTAGCGAGATACCATTATATCATATTGTATCATGATTGTTTTGATAAAATTGTTGTCATCCGAGAATTATTATTATTGCTCGCTAGTTGGTTATGCCATTGATATGAGTAAATGTGAGACCTAAATGTTATTGTGAATATGGTTAGTCTATAATCCTTGCTGAAAATCTGAACAACAGTTAGACATATTTACAACAACAAAATCAAACAGAGTTTGTAAAAGTTTTTCTTTGTCACTTTCAGTTTGTCAACTAAATTGCTTGAGGACAAGCAATGGGTTAAGCTTGGGGGAGTTGATACGTCTCCATCGTATCTACTTTTCCAAACTCTTTTGCCCTTGTTTGGACTCTAATTTGCATGATTTGAATGGAACTAACCCGGACTGACGCTGTTTTCAGCAGAATTGCCTTGGTGTTATTTTTGTGCAGAAATAAAGTTCTCGGATTGACCTGAAAATTTATGGAGAATATTTTTGGAATTAATAAAAAATACTGGCGAAAGAATCAACCGGAGGAGGCCCACCACCTGGCCACAAGCCAGGGGGGCGCGCCCCCCACTAGGGCACGCCCCTCTGTCTTGTGGGACCCCTGGAGCTCCGCCGACCTCAACTCCAACTCTATATATTCCTATCCGGGGAGAAAAAAATCAGAGAGAAGAGTTCATCGCGTTTTACGATACGGAGCCGCCGCCACCTCCTGTTCTTCTTCGGGAGGGCTGATCTGGAGTCTGATTTGGGCTCCGGAGAGGGGAAATCGACGCCGTCGTCATCACCAACCATACTTCATCACCAATTTCATGATGCTCTCTGCCGTTCGTGAGTAATTCCATCGTAGGCTTACTGGACGGTGATGGGTTGGATGAGATCTACCATGTAATCGAGTTAGTTTTGTTAGGGTTTGATCCCTAGTATCCACTATGTTCTGAGATTGATGTTGCTATGACTTTGCTATGCTTAATGCTTGTCACTAGGGCCCGAGTGCCATGATTTCAGATCTGAACCTATTATGTTTTCATGAATATATATGTGTTCTTGATCCTATCTTGCAAGTTGTAGACACCTATTACGAGTTATGATCCGCATCCCCCAGGGTGACAATAACTGGGATTCTTTCCGGTGATTACCGTAGTTTGAGGAGTTCATGTATTCACTAAGTGCTAATGCTTTGGTCCGGTTCTCTATTAAAAGGAGGCCTTAATATCCCTTAGTTTCCATTAGGACCCCGCTGCCACGGGAGGGTAGGACAAAAGATGTCATGCAAGTTCTTTTCCATAAGCACGTATGACTATATATGGAATACATGCCTACATTACATTGATGAATTGGAGCTAGTTCTGTATCACCCTATGTTATAACTGTTGCATGATGAATGCCATCCGACATAATTATCCATCACTGATCCATTGCCTATGAGCTTTTCACATATTGATCTTTGCTAAGTTACTTTTCCGTTGCTACTGTTGCAATCACTACAATACTGCTACTGTCACTTTTGCCACCGTTACCGTTGCTTCCATACTACTTTGCTACTAAATACTTTGCTGCAGATATTAAGTCTTTCAGGTGTGGTTGAATTGACAACTCAGCTGCTAATACTCGAGAATATTCTTTGGCTCCCCTTGTGTCAAATCAATAAATTTGTGCTGAATACTCTACCCTAAAAAACTATTGCGATCCCCTATCTTTGTGGGTTATCACTAACCTATTAACCCAGTGCCAAGTGTCAGTTGCTGTTTTTTGCATGTTTTTGGTTTTCCAGGAAATCTGTACCAAACTAAGTCCAAACGCTGTGAAACTTTTTGACGATTTTTTGGACAAAAGAGACCCAGGAAGCTTCGGGAGGAGTTAGGAAGTGAGACGAGGAGACGACAAGGCAACAGGGCGTGCCCAGGGGGGTTGTAACATCCCAAAATTTCATTTTGGCATGTTATACTAATAGCTATACATCCATTCATCATGCCTGTGTTTGCTTAGTGGGAATTTGTGATTTGAAATGATTTTTTTTAATTTCCTTCTATGCCTAGTTGAAACCCCATTTCAACTCCTCTTTCATTTGAATGAAAATAGTGAAAAGCTCTGAATTATTTTATTTCGAGAGGAGGAAATATGAACCTCCAATTCAAAGGTATTTTAGAAAAGATTTGAATTATAAACCAGAGAATTAATTTAAAAAAAATTGAAATATTAAACCAAAGCTATTTTGGGAATTTCTAAAAATGATTTTTTCTCAAGTATTTTCTTTGCAATATAAAACTTTTATATAAATTCTATGGCGTTTTCTAAGAATTTTTGTATATAATACCCTATATTGATTTTGGCATTTATTATTTTTTAATTCGCTGATAACTTTTTGTTTTCAAAATACAGATAAAAAAGAAAGACCCCCCAGGCCCACGGCTCAGTGAGCTAGCAGGTCGTCCCAGGTTCCCCCCGATCCGAATCAGATTCGAATCGGGCAACCGCCCGCACGCCGCCCCCCCCTCTCTCTCTCTCTCCGACGCACAGACCCCACCACCCGAGCGGATCCTGTGTCGGTCATCACCTTCCTTCCCTCGCCCCTTTTCCTTTCCCGTCGGCAACCGAACCCCCCGGATCTCTTTCCTTTCCTCACCGCCCTACCCCGCACCCCCTCCACCCTATAAATAGCGGCGCCCCACACACCTTTTTGCCACCAATCCGTCGCGAGAGCCACCGCACTGCGTGCACACCCTCGCCGTAGTTGCCCGAACGCCACCGCCACCATTGTCGACACCCTGCTCGTCTCCGACCACATCCGCCGCCGTTGTCGCCACCAATCGACTTGCCATGGTCATCTTCATCACCGGAGCTACCTCCCCGTAGCCGAGGACCCCTGGACATGTAGCCCCTTCAATTTGAAGCCGCCCCCGCCGTCGGATTCTCGCCGGACCTCGCCCACCGCCGCTGTAAGCCCCTACCCAATCTTCACCGTCGGATCCTGCGCATACGGTCCAGATTAGATCCAATTTTAAACAGAATCATTTTCTTTTACATACCTCTCGTCCGCCCGTTTATCTCTGTCATGCACGCCCGCAACTAGTCAGAGACCGCCACGTGTCCCTCCACCGATCCATAGCGTTTAGGTTTTACTTTAGTTTCTGTTTTAAAAACAGATTGAATCTTGATTTATTTTTTTAATATCTACTAGATTTTAAATCCTTTTTAGTTGATTCTTGTTGCATTAGTTCACAAAAATTATGATGTTTAGTTTAGAATAAAAAATCATATTTGCAATGTTCAAATTTGTTTTAAACTTGTTTTGCTTATAATTTTTATTTTAAAATAGTCTTTTAATTAATTCTTTTTGTTGTTATTTTTTAAGAAATTTTTTTTGTTAATTTTTTAGTTCTATTTATATCAGATCCAAATCTGACTTGTTTAAGCTATTTTCTAATAAAAATAAACTATTTCCTTTTGTTTTAAAGTAATTCTTTTGCCACTTTAATTTTATTTACATCAAAGTTTCTGTTAGCTATCAAGAACAAAATTTTATACTTTTTTAATTTGTTTTATTAAGATTTGAGTTAGATCTTGTTTTCACCCTAACTTGAGTTTTATAATAGCTTTTAGTTGATTCCTTTTGCTAATCAAATTATATGAAAATTAATTTCTGTTAAGTGGACTTTTATTTATTTTTGTTTGTGTTAAGAAATTATTTGGACCAGAAAGTTTTTTGTTGTTTTGTTTTACTATGAACTTGTGTTTCCCAAGTTTTGCATTGCTTTTATGTTAGTTTTTTTTGAGTGATCATTAGAGTTAAATTATTAGTTTTACTTGTTGTTATTTATTGTTTGTGTATATGTTTGCTTATTGTGTGAATTGTTTGTCTCGTTAGATCACCCGGAGTGCGAAGCTTGCTATTTAGAGTCGCTTGAGGTTGAAGATCGTCAACAAGGCAAGTCATTTGATCATGTTTTATACCCATGATTTTTATTGCATTAGAATCAAATTGTTCCACCATGCATGCGATGTAGGTAACTGGAAACTTGGTTCTTGAGTAGTATCATGTGGCAGGTACCCCACCAATCCTTGTCACTAATGCCCTCGGAAATGTTATTTTATTATTGCTACGCTTTCAGTAGACGGGGATGGGTACGAGATATTCATGAAATTTGTGATAGTGATGATTTAATTGATGACGACAACTTCAAGACTCAAGCCAAGATTTCAAATTTACCACCAAGTGGAACAGATCAAAAGGCACCCCGGTGATATGCCATGTGGGATTAGCCTAGTGAGCTGGGTATTGGCCAGTCATCATGATGAAAGCTCCACCCAGGCTCAAGGAGACGGATGGATACTTCAAGACCGGAAGCTTACCTGTGCAACCACAAGTCAATATGGGCTCTGGCTTGGTTGATCATTGAGTGACTGTGGCCGGATTAGTGCTACGAGATGTAGAAGAATGGTAGGATTCGATGGCCACTCGCATGGGTTCGAGAAGATCTTTGAAAGATCATGTTTCTATCATCCGGTCCTCAAACAAGAGGCAGTGCGAGGACATCAACAGAGGGATCAAATCTTGCGGAGAAAGTGTACAAACCTCTATAGAGTGTTATAACCTAATCGATTAGGAGTGTCCCCGGTTACCGACAACTTGAGCCTCTGGAATTAGAACTATCAGGAACTCTTGACACAAATAATATAACGAATTGGGTTTATTAATAATTAGGGTATGAGAATTGGTTGGCGGAACCATCTCATTAACAACCAACTTTGTAGTAATATTTTTGCTTTTGACCCCTCTGTTGTAGGAAAAAACAGCTTTTTGCTAATACTTTAATTTATAGCCCCACCAGCCATATTTGCATATAGTGTGGATGATTATTTTTACTAGTTCTCTCTTGTGAATTTGCAGACATATTCAAAATGCTGACCTACACGCCTGCAACGTCTCATGATGCAGAGGTTTATTCCGACCAGGAGTGAGACAACGTTCTATGCTCGGTGATATGCCCTTGGAGTCGCATGGACTCACTATTTTCTACGTCTTCCGCAGTAGTTTATCTCATGAGTTGGCCTTCAGCCAATTTATTATTTTTGTAATAAAGGCTCTACATCAGGTTTCGATGCAATAAAGCAGGTGTGATTGAACTTTGATATATACATTGATGTACTGTGTGTGCCAGCATGATCTTGGGATGGTACAGATACATAGAGACTTGACCGTTTTGGGTCGGGTTGCTATAGATATGGTATCAGAGAACACACTGGCCGTAGGATGTAACCACTAGGTTTGGAAAAGCCCTTAGGAAGGAAATCATTTTATTTTATTTTTTAATCCCTATATTTTGATATGTTCATTTCTGACTCTTCTCCGATTTTCAATCTTTTAGATGGCCTCCTTCACCCCCAGTAATGATCACGGAGTTTTGCCACCTTGACAAGATGATGCCCTTCGATGTAGATAATAGGGGAGTTGAGGATTGCTCTGCCCACTATCACCGGGACCGCTGTCATGGCTCTTCCGACAGACCCTCAATATAAGATTGAGGTGCACATACCCGGGAGGACCTTCGGAAATTTGTCGGAGCCCATCAACTTCCAGTTCATCATGCACTTGGACGCATCAGGGAGTAGTATAGAGGCGATCCCATCGGATCAGACCTCACCATGATCTCTTGCAGGACTGCAGATGGGCAGATCGTATGCACCAGGAATGACAACTCCATCTTTTCATTCGTCCAAGACTTGGAGGTTCACATAAGGACTCTAAAGACTCAGTTGTGTAGAAGCACGAAGAGGGTCAAGAAGCTGATGTCCCGTGAAGTTGAACTGGAGGAGGAAGTGCGTGAAGCCCACGACGAGCATGAAGAGGAAGTCAAGGATCTTCTGGAAAGGATCAAGAACTTGAAGCTTTATGTTGCAACCCTGGAGGAGAAACTAGATCAGGGAGAAGACCTTCACCATAATGACGTTAATGGCCCCTTCATGAGCAACGATGATGACTACGAGGAGAGCACCACTGGAGGACGCACCAACATGGAGTTCTGAGGAGGACACTTTGTCATGACCACCATGTTATCTTTATTATTTCTCGTTGATCGATTTGGCCGATGTTCAATTGAGGACATACTCATGGAGGTCATAACCATGGAGGAAATGGGAACAATCGTCAAGACAACAATAACTTCAAGAATGGCAATGGAGGAAATGGCAATCATCACCATCCCACTCCCGCACCGCAGGATTTGAGTCATGTCACTTGTTTCAAGTGCACGAAGACCGGACATCTTTCTAATAACTTTCTAGAAGCCAAGCAAGGAAATGGAAACGGCAATGGAAATGGAAACTCAGCAACCAAGAAGCCCAACCCTTTTCCCTGCGCTCAGGTGAACCACATAGACGTGGAGGAGATTTATGATCAGCACGGAGACTGTGGTTGGTAAGTTTTTGTTAAATTCACGTCCAGTACAGGTACTTTTTGATTCTGGTGCATCGCATTCATTCATATCAAGGGTAGTTGTGGAAAAGTATGGTTTGCCCACAAGAGCCCTTAGTAGGCCCCTTCAGGTCAGTTCCCCGGGAGTAGAGATGATGGCAGGACTAGGATATCACAAAATGAACCTCAACATTGGAAACCATGAATTTCCCACCGACCTAATCGTATTGGAGTCCCAGGGATTGGATGTAATCCTAGGCATGGATTGGCTGACCATGTATGAAGGAAACATCGATTGTGCTCGTAAGTTGATTTTGCTCACCACCTCGGAGCAAAATAGGATTAAGTATGTATCCACGCACACACCAAAGGATACTCGGGTAAATTCCCTCACGGAAGTTGTTCAGGAGGAAGTGTTGGTTATACAAGACTTCCTCGATGTATTTCCAGAGGAATTGCCAGGCATGCCACCGGATAGAAAAAAATTAGTTTCTGATTGAGTTATTGCCAGGGACTGCCCCAATATCCAAGAGACCTTATCGGATGCCCACTGATGATTTGGAGGAAATCAAGAAACATATTAAGGATCTATTGGATAAAGGTTATATTCACCCAAGCTCATCACCTTGGGGAGCCCCGTTTCTCTTGGTAGAGAAGAAGGATAAAACCTTGAGGATGGTAGTTGATTATCGTGCGCTAAACGAGGTGACTATCAAGATCAAGTACCTGATACTTGTGATCTGCGTTGGGTTTTCCGTGAAGAGGAACGGGTAATTGCAGCACAAAGTGGGTACGTATTTCCCTCAGTTATGAAACCAAGGTTTATCGAACCAATAGGAATATCAATCCTCAACTGTCTTCAGTGGCTGCACACAAAAGAGCAAACAACTTGCACCCAACGCGAGCAAGAGGGTTGTCAATCCCCTTGATCTCATTATTTGCAAGCAAATGAGTTGTGTAGATGATTGTAGATAATTTTAAATTGCCAAATAAAATAAAAGTAAAATAAAGGCAGTAAGGTAATAGTAGCGTTTGTAAATTTATAAGTGAATAGACCCGGGGCCATAGTTTTCCCTAGCGGCATCTCTCATGTAGGAAACATACGGTGGGTAACAAATTACTGTTGGGCAATTGATAGAAAAGTGGATAGTTATGCAATTTTCATGGCAATGATCCTGTGTATATAGGCATCACATCCATAAACAAATAGGCCGACTCCTGCCTGCACCTATTACTATTACTCCACTCATTGTCCGCTATCCAGCATGCATCTAGAGTATTAAGTAAAACAGAGTAATGCATGGAGAACGATGACATGATGTAAACAAAGTAAACTCAAGCAATATGAATAAATCCCATAGTGTTATCCTTAATAGCAATAACACAAAGACGCAACTTGTCCCCTTCTGTCACTAGGATATAGAAACTCGCGAGGTTGAACCTACCACAACGCACCTCTCTCACTGAAGATAGATCAATATACGTGGCCAAAGCACATCGATAGATCGGAGAGAATTACGAAGCTATAATGATCATGCAAATAAGAATCTTAATATTTAGAGGTGACTCAAATACTTTTCATGAGTAATCTGAACATAAACCCACAATTCATTGGATCCCAACAAACACACCGCACAATAGGATTACATCGGATAGATCAAAGCAAAGATGGGATGATCATTGTATTGAAGATCAAGAGATAGAGAGATTTCCATCTAGGTACTAGCTATGGACCCGTAGGTCAGTGGTGAACTGCTCACACTTCATAATGAGGGCAGCAAGGTTGATGAAGAGGCCCTCCATGATCGATCCCCCCTCCGGCAGGGTGCCGGAACGGAGCTCCAGATGGCCTCGCGACGGAACAGAGACTTGTGGTGGTGTAAAAAGGATTTTGGGACTGCCTCTAGGGTTTTTAGAATATATGAGAATTTATAGGCCAGAGAGGGGCGTCGGGAGACGCCCGAGGGGGCCAGCACACATCAGGGCGCGACCACCCCCCTGGGCGTGCCCTGTTGTGTGCTGGTGCCCTCGTGGGGCCTCCTGTCTCCTCCCGAAGCTTCCAGGTCTTCTTTTGGTCCAGAAAAAATCATCAAAAAGTTTCGTCGCAATTGGACTTCATTTGGTACTGTAAACCTGAAAAGTAAAAAAACACGTAGGAAACAGCAACTGGCACTGGGCACTGGGTCAATAGGATAGTGCTCAAAAATATTATAAATTGGTAAATAAAGACCCAAAAAGTATCCTAGAATGATAATATATCAGCATGGAACAAACAAAAATTATAGATACGTTGGAGATGTATCAGTACCCTATGTCGATGATAAACGACTTGTTCGATCAGCTAGTTGGATCCAGAGTATTCTCCAAGATCGATCTTCGATCAGGGTATCATCAGTTGAAAAATCCATGAACAGGATATACCCAAAACAACTTTCACCAGAAGGTATGGTCTATATGAGTATACGGTCATGTCATTTGGTTTGACTAAGCTCCTGCATATTTTATGAGTACGATGAACAAGGTATTTATGGAATATCTCGACAAGTTTGGCATGGTGCTCATTGACGAGATATTGATATTCTCCAAGAGTAAGGAAGAAGACAAGGAACACTTGCGTTTAGTTCTAAAGAACCTTCGAGAACATCAGTTATATGCCAAGTTCAGCAAATGTGAATTTTGGTTGAAGGAAGTCGGATTTCTCGGACATATTATTTCTGGAGAAGGAATAGCAATTGATCCTTCCAAGGTTGTAGCAGTCACAGAATGGAAGGCACCCACCTCAGTCAAGGAGATCCACAGTTTTCTCAGACTTGCAGGATATTATCGGAGGTTTATCGAGAACTTCTCGAAGATTGCAAAGCCCATGATAGAGCTGTTGAAGAAAGAGACCAAGTACATTTGGACTGCGGAATGTGAAGCCAGTTTTCAGGAGTTGAAGAAACGTATGGTTACATCCCCAGTGCTGATTTTGCAGAACATTCGTAAGGACTTTCAGGTATATTATGACGCTTCACGTCAAGGACTTGGAGGAGTGCTGATGCAAGACGGAAAAGGCGTAGCCTATGCATCCAGATAGCTACGACCTCATGAGTTGAACTATGCCACACCTGATTTGGAGTTAGCAGCCGTAGTGCACTCACTCAAGACCTGGAGACATTTCCTTATCGGAAACAGTTGTGATATTTACACGGATCATAAGAGCTTGAAGTATATCTTCACACAGAAGGAATTGAACCTCAGACAGAGGAGATGGCTAGAGTTGATCAAGGATTATGCATGAGATTGCATTATCACCCAGGAAAAGCAAATGTTGTAGCAGATGCTTTGAGCCGTAAGAGCTATATGAACACCCTCATAGCGGGAGGATTACCCCAGGAGTTAGCCGACGATCTCAGAGATCTCCGATTGGAGATAGTTCCAAGAGGATATGTTGCCACACTGGAGATTTAGTCCACCTTGACCGGAAGAATCCGTGAAGCCTAGAAGTCAGACAAGGAAATTGTTGAGATAAAGGAAAGGATGAATAACGGAAAAGCTAGAGGTTTTCGTGAGGATGAACACGAAACTATATGGTTTTAGGATCGTATCTATGTGCCCAATGATCCCGAGCTCAGGAAGTTAACACTTTAGGAGGCTCACAATTCACCATACTTGATATACCAAGGCAACACAAAGATGTTATTGGACTTGAACCAAAGTTTCTGGTGGACATGCATGAAGAAGGATATAGCCGAGTATGTAGCAATATGCGATGTTTGTCAACGAGTAAAGGCAGCACATCAGAAACCAGAAGGGTTACTTCAGTCTTCGCCGATACCCGAGTGGAAATGGGAAAAACTTGGGATGGATTTTATCATAGGATTACCCAGGACACGTTCAGGTTACGATTCCATATGGGTAGTGGTTGATTGTTTGACCAAGGTAGCTCTCTTCATTCCCGTGAAGACCGCCTATACAAGTGCTAAGTTAGCCAAGATATACATGATCAGGATCGTATGTCTGCATGGAGTTCCGAGGAGTATCCATCAGATAGAGGAACACAATTTACCTCAAAGGTTTCGAATCAGTTACACGAAACTTTGGGTATGAGGCTGGAGTTCAGTATTGCTTTTCATCCGCAGACTCATGGACAGACCGAGGGATTCACCAAGATTCTGGAGGAAATGCTGAGAGCTTGTGCGCTAGACTATGGAGCTAGCTGGGATGATAACTTGCCCTACACAGGGTTCTCATACAACAACAGTCTGAAGATGGCCCCTTTTGAAGCTCTATAGGGAAGGAGATACCGAACACCATTGATGAGGGATGATGTTGGAGACCGAAAACTTTTTGGTCCCGATCTTATCAGAGATTCCGAAGAGAAGGTCAAGCTGATTCGTGACAGACTCAAGATAGCCTAGTCTAGACAGAAGAGTTATGCTGATAGTAAACGCAAGGAAGTAACATACGAAGTGGGAGACCGGGCATAGCTCCGTGTGTCTCCACTTCAAGGAATCAAGAGGTTTGGTGTCAAAGGAAAGTTAACACCCAAATTCATAGGCCCCTATAAAATTCCTGAACGCACAGGAGAAGTTGCATACAAGTTGGAATTGCCGGAAGTATTGGCAGGAGTTCACGATGTCATTCACGTTTCCCAGTTGAAGAAGTGCCATGTTGAGATGGCTCAAATTCCTTTGAGAGACACAGTGCCCCTAGAGGCCATACAACTTGACAGTGATCTAACTTATGAGGAGAAGCCCGTCAGGATTCTCGAGACTGCCAACACAGTTACCCGTAGCAAGATCATCAAGTTCTGCAAGGTTCAGTGGAGTCACCACTCCGAAGAGGAAGCCACCTAGGAACGACAGGAAGACCTCCGACGAGACCACCCGCACCTAATTTCTAGACAACCCGAATCTCGAGGCCGAGATTCATCTTAAGGTGGATAGGTTTGTAACATCCCAAAATTTCATTTTGGCATGTTATACTAATAGCTATGCATCCATTCATCATGCTTGTGTTTGCTTAGTGGGAATTTGTGATTTGAAATGATTTTTTTTAATTTCCTTCTATGCCTAGTTGAAACCTGTTGACACCTGATTTTGGCACGATGCAAAATGCAGTAAAAGTGGACTCAAGCGAAAAGCTTGCCGGTTTTGAGTGCTTGCCGAAGACCCAAACAGAGGCAGGAGACGGCCCGGCAAGGAGGCGATCCGGCAAGGAGAAACTTTGAAGTTTGGGCCATTTCCATCCGATCTCATCTCGAAAGCCGAAATTGTGTTCGAAGTACTGGGATTTTGTATCCAGAACACTATTCGGCTGATTGCGCCCTCAAGATGATCTCATATGAGAAAACTTTCTACATGAATTGTCTTCGTCTCGTCGAAACGGTCAGAATTGCTTTTGGGCACATTTTCATTCGAGGTCGTTTGCTGCCTCAAAAAGGGCCCGCAAGGTGCAGCCAGAAAGCTTGCCGCGTGAATAGTAAGCTTGCCGGGGAAGGCTTGCCGCGCGTGAACAGTAACCTTGCCGGGTGAACAGTACGTTGCCGGGGAACCTTGCCGGGTGAACAGTAACCTTGCCCGGGGAAGGCTTGCCGCGCGTAAACAGTAACTTCTTGCCGGGTGAACAGTACTTGCCGGGGGAAGGCTTGCCGCGCGTGAACAGTAACCTTTTGCCGGGTGAACAGTACTGTGCCGGGAAAGCTTGTCGCGCATGAACAGTACTCACCGGAGAACAATTTGCCGCGTGTGAACAGTAATCTTGCCGGGTGAACAGTACTCTTGCCGGGTGAACAGTACCTTGCCGGGAAGGCTTACCGCGTGAACAGTAAAAACTGTCCGACGAGATGCTGAAGATGGCCTCAAATACTTATCTAGATGGCCTCAGATCAAAAAGTGTTCAACATGAAAGTTGTTCGTCTCGTCGAAACGGTCAACTTTACTTTTGGAGTCATCATCATCTGAGATAGTATACGGCCTGCAAAGTTATTACAGAACTCGGGCAGTCAAGAAAACTGCATGATTGAATCCGACCCACAGCTAAAGATAGGCCCTAAAAGTCATAAAGATGGCCTTAGAAGGAGAAGTGGCCCGCGTTGTCATATGCAGATTGTCGAGGCGGACAAGTTTGATGTTGGACTCATCTCCATCCGAGTTAGTACGCAATTTCTACGACCAAAACAAGGAGCAGGACAAAAGTCTGGGTCAGATTCAGACTAAATCCGAGTTAGACTGGAACTAGGACTCTAGGACGTGAATTGATGTAATTCTCTTGTAAGGAAAGCCTAGATGAATACTTGGCTTGTACGGGAAGTCCAACCCCCTCTTAAATAGAAGAGGTGATGGCCGATTGAAACAACACACAATCGAACAAACACATCTACATCTTTTTACCCTACTTTTATCCTTCTCCCTTGTATCTTTCTTCTCGTTCTTCGTTCGTTCTTCTTGTTGCAAGACGGCGAACCTCGAGGCCCTAGGGGCGAGCGAATCGACCTAGGGCAGCCCATCGTCCATCCGTGACTCCTGACGGGTTCCATCCCGGAGAAGCGGTGCGTCGGGTCTACAAAAGCGTCCGCCGGTTTGCTTGCGTACCGCGCTGCCGGACGGACCTCCCACGGTGCGAGCTGCGGAGCATCTCCCTCGGCGCCGCGGGTACGCGTGACGCGTTCGTGTGTCAACACACTTTTTGGCGACTCCGCTGGGGAACGAAAGATCAAGAATCATCATCAACCATGTCAAATCTTCCCCAGCCCTCAGAAGTTAGCGCCGATAACATCATTAAGCCCGGTCTTGATGAGCTATCGGAGGAACATCGCCAGGCCTACGAAGCGCTCAAGAAAAAGCGTGAAGAGGCTTTTGAGGCGCTCAAGAAGAAGCGCGAGGAGGAGGATTTGGAGGCGTTTCTTTCAAGTTTCAAGAAGGACCGCCAAGGCAACGTCACTCCGATTGGAGAAATCAGGTTACCTCCTCCCATTGATGAACAAGACGAAATCACTGTGGGCAAAGTTTTTTCTCCTGAGCAACTGGCTGTGATTGAAAGTCTTGTTAGTAAGGGTAATGTGATGGCGTACAATTCTTTCGTGGCAAATACCAATGCTCAGAAAAATATGCCGCCGTCATCTAGTGGTAATGTTGGTGTATCCAGTAGCCCAGAAAAACCTAATCCAACTTTACCTATTTCATCGGCACCTCCCATGCAACAACATTACAATTTGCCGATGAATTTTTATCCTAGCCAAACCAATCAACTTGTGGCCGCACCTACATACCCTAATCCTATTATGAGTGTGCCCAATTCGGCGTCTACGCCGAATTACTTTGTCACATCACCTATGAATACAAGCATGTTTGGTCTCCCGCCGAATTATGTTTCGGCGCCTACTCCACAAGTTGCATCGCTAGCTAGTTCCCAAGTTGCTCCTATGTCATTGCCACAAGCATCTTCATCTACCTCGGATCCAATTTTAGCCAAATTAAGGGAGGATTTGCATAAGATGTTTCAAGAAACTTTCGGAAACGAGCCGAAAGTAAAGAGTCGTGTGTATCAAAAGCCTTATCCTGAACACTTCGACGCAGTTTTGTACCCTCCAGGTTATAAGGTTCCTGATTTTGTCAAATTTAGTGGAGAGGGCACAAAAACAACTTGGGAGTATGTGAGCCAGTATCTAGCACAGTTGGGTGAAGCAAGTTCCATAGAAGAATTGAAAGTGCGGTTATTTCCCTTATCTTTAACTGGCACCGCATTTTCATGGTTTGCTGCTTTGCCACCTGGCTCAATTCTCTTATGGTCGCAACTAGAGCAAAAGTTTCATGATCATTTTTATAGTGGCGACAATGAGCTTAAGTTATCACATCTTACATCGGTTAGGCAAAAGCATGATGAATCGGTCACTGATTATGTCAAAAGATTTAGAGATATAAAAAACCGATGCTATAGCTTAGTGATAACCGAAAGAGACTTGGCAGATCTTGTCCTTAATGGTTTGAAAACTCACATTAAGGAGAGGCTAGAAAGTTATGAATTTTTAAATATTAACCAAGTCTTGCAGAAAGCTTTGGCTCAAGAAAGCCGAAGTAAAGAAATCCATAGGTCAACAACCGATCGTCCTAGAATGCATATGCTTGATTATAATGATGAATATTCGGACGATGAGGTTGATGTCTGTACCACTGAATTTGTTTGGTCCTCAAAGGCCAAACCCTATGCATGCAATGCTCTTAAGCCGATTCGTAAAAATCGTGATGAGGAGATGAAATTTAATTTTGATATATCCAAGTGTGATAGAATATTTGATGCTCTCTTGCAAGAAAAGATGATTAGAATATCACACACCATACCGCCGTTTGAGGAGCTGAAACGGCGTGCTTATTGCAAATATCATAATTCATTTTCTCATGCTACTAATGATTGCAATGTTTTTCGGAGACAGATACAATCGGCCATTAATGACGGACGATTGAGTTTTTCTAAGATGCAAGTTGATAGACAGCCCTTCCCAATGAATACCATGACTTTGGAGGGTAAGAAAATGTTAATTCGGCCTAACATAGCCGAATCAGCTAATAAAGACAATATTGTCATTGGTGAGCCCAGGAAGAACAAAGGTGGCGACAAGATCTTGGGGAGGCAAGTCGTGCTTGAGAAGCAATCCGATGGTGGAGAGGTAATCAAGATCACTATAAAAAATCCTGCACTCGGGGGGCAACCGCAAGTACAAGAGGATACTCATGTTGAATTTATCAAGCCCAAGAGTTCAGAAGTTGACAAGTGTAAAAGGAGTGAAGCTAAGCACAAGCGAATCAAGCCAACTTTTGATATGTTGCTATCTAAATATGCAAGTCAAGCAGCCGGTTCTAGCTCCAATCGGCCATCATATTCAAAACGTTCAAGATCACCTCCGAAGCAAGAGTTTCGACACTATGCAAGGCCATATGGGTCATGGGCACCGGCACCATGGATGTCGCCACCCCCCTATGCGCCATATTACATGGGAGACTTCAATGGAGGATGGGGGCAGCCCCCAGTGGCTCCTTATGCTTTTCATATGGGGTGGACAACACCTAGAAGGCCTGCTCACAAAATGCTGTATTATCCTACACAAGGCCGTTCAAGCCATGGTGCTAATCGGCCAACAAAAAATTCTCCAAGCAAAGCAGAATCTAGGGATCCCAAGTATATTCAACCTAAGTGGTGCCCTACCGGTCTGACCAAGGCGCAAAAAAGGAGATTGCAACGCATGAGGAGTCGCGAGAAGACGACACATAAAGTAGAGGAGCAAAAGGACGAATTGTTCAATAAAATTCGGTCCGCGGCACCCACAAAACAAGTGTGGAGACCTAAACAAAAAGGAAACGCAGATGCCTCTACACTAGCTACAACAACACCTACGCCACCAAAAAAGGATGATGCAGCCCCTGTTACATCGTCCACGCCACCTGAAACATCCCCTTTGATTGAAGAAGCTTTAAGTCCAATATATACATTGGGAGATGAAGATGAGATGGAGGATTTTGAATCTACGCCGGTTCGGGATGGTGGCAATCGACTTCAAGATATATACTTGTCATCCTAAACACAAACATGGCCGATGTATGATTATCGCCCTAAGAATATAAATGGCCGATGGAGTGTTGACATCGTCCTTAGAACCAATGTGGTGCAAATTATTTTTCGGCACACAAGTTTTGCCGAAAAACAGGGGGGCATGTGTTGACACCTGATTTTGGCACGATGCAAAATGCAGTAAAAGTGGACTCAAGCGAAAAGCTTGCCGGTTTTGAGTGCTTGCCGAAGACCCAAACAGAGGCAGGAGACGGCCCGGCAAGGAGGCGATCCGGCAAGGAGAAACTTTGAAGTTTGGGCCATTTCCATCCGATCTCATCTCGAAAGCCGAAATTGTGTTCGAAGTACTGGGATTTTGTATCCAGAACACTATTCGGCTGATTGCGCCCTCAAGATGATCTCATATGAGAAAACTTTCTACATGAATTGTCTTCGTCTCGTCGAAACGGTCAGAATTGCTTTTGTGCACATTTTCATTCGAGGTCGTTTGCTGCCTCAAAAAGGGCCCGCAAGGTGCAGCCAGAAAGCTTGCCGCGTGAATAGTAAGCTTGCCGGGGAAGGCTTGCCGCGCGTGAACAGTAACTTTGCCGGGTGAACAGTACGTTGCCGGGGAACCTTGCCGGGTGAACAGTAACCTTGCCCGGGGAAGGCTTGCCGCGCGTAAACAGTAACTTCTTGCCGGGTGAACAGTACTTGCCGGGGGAAGGCTTGTCGCGCGTGAACAGTAACCTTTTGCCGGGTGAACAGTACTTTGCCGGGAAAGCTTGTCGCGCGTGAACAGTACTCGCCGGAGAAAGCTTGCCGCGTGTGAACAGTAATCTTGCCGGGTGAAAACAGTACTCTTGCCTGGTGAACAGTACCTTGCCGGGGGAAGGCTTGCCGCGTGAACAGTAAAAACTGTCCGACGAGATGCTGAAGATGGCCTCAAATACTTATCTAGATGGCCTCAGATCAAAAAGTGTTCAACATGAAAGTTGTTCGTCTCGTCGAAAAGGTCAACTTTACTTTTGGAGTCATCATCATCTGAGATAGTATACGGCCTGCAAAGTTATTACAGAACTCGGGCAGTCAAGAAAACTGCATGATTGAATCCGACCCACAGCTAAAGATAGGCCCTAAAAGTCATAAAGATGGCCTTAGAAGGAGAAGTGACCCGCGTTGTCATATGCAGATTGTCGAGGCGGACAAGTTTGATGTTGGACTCATCTCCATCCGAGTTAGTACGCAATTTCTACGACCAAAACAAGGAGCAGGACAGAAGTCTGGGTCAGATTCAGACTAAATCCGAGTTAGACTGGAACTAGGACTCTAGGACGTGAATTGATGTAATTCTCTTGTAAGGAAAGCCTAGATGAATACTTTGCTTGTACGGGAAGTCCAACCCCCTCTTAAATAGAAGAGGTGATGGCCGATTGAAACAACACACAATCGAACAAACACATCTACATCTTTTTACCCTACTTTTATCCTTCTCCCTTGTATCTTTCTTCTCGTTCTTCGTTCGTTCTTCTTGTTGCAGGACGGCGAACCTCGAGGCCCTAGGGGCGAGCGAATCGACCTAGGGCAGCCCATCGTCCATCCGTGACTCCTGACGGGTTCCATCCCGGAGAAGCGGTGCGTCGGGTCTACAAAAGCGTCCGCCGGTTTGCTTGCGTACCGCGCTGCCGGACGGACCTCCCACGGTGCGAGCTGCGGAGCATCTCCCTCAGCGCCGCGGGTACGCGTGACGCGTTCGTGTGTCAACAAAACCCCATTTCAACTTCTCTTTCATTTGAATGCAAATAGTGAAAAGCTCTTAATTATTTTAATTTGAGAGGAGGAAATTTGACCCTCCAATTCAGAGGTATTTTAGAAAAGATTTGAATTATAAAACCAGAGAATTGTTTAAAAAAACATTTGAAATATTAAACCAAATCTATTTGGGGAATTTCTGAAAAATGATTTTTTTCAAGTATTTTATTTGTAGTATAAAAATGTTAATCAAATTCTACGAAGTTTACTAAGAATTTTGGTATACAATACCCTATATTGATTTTGGCATTTATTATTTTTTTAATTCGCTGATAACTTTCCGTTTAAAAAATAAAGATTCTCTGGTTTAGTGAGCTAGCAGACCGGCCCAGATTCCCCCTGAAACGAATCAGATTCGAGTCGGGCAACCACCCGCACGCCGCCCATCTCTCTCTCTCCGACGCACCGGCCCCACGACCCGAGCGGATCTCACGTCGGTCATCACCTTCCTTCCCTCGCCCCCTTTCGTTTCCCCGCCGGTGACTGAACCCCTCGGATCTCTTTCCTTTCCTCACCGCCATACCCGACACCCCTCCACCCTATAAATAGCGCCGCCCCGCACCCCTTTTCGCCACCAGTCCGTCTCGAGAGCCACCACACTGCGCTCACACCCTCGCCAGAGTTGCCCAAACAGCAGCGCCGCCATTGTCGACCCCCTGCTCGTCTCCGACCACATCTGCCACCGTTGTCGCCACCAATCGACTTGTCGTGGTCGTCTTCATTGCCGGAGCTACCTCCCCGTTGCCGAGGACCCCTGGACACGCAACCTCTTTAAATCGAAGCCGCCCCCGCCGCCGGACTCTCGTCGGACCTCGCTCACCGCCATTGTAAGCCCCTACCCAATTTCCACTGTTGGATCCTGCGCATCTGGTCCAGATTAGATCTAATTTTAAACTGAATCATTTTCTTTTACATCGTCCGCCCGTTTATCTCTGTCAGGCACTTCCGCAACGAGTCAACGTGTCCCTCCACTGATCCGTAGCGCTTAGGTTTTACTTTAGTTTCTGTTTTCAAAACAGATTGAATCCTGATTTTGTTTTGTTAATATCTACTATGTTTTTAATCCTTTTTACATGATTCTTTTTTGCATTAGTTCACAAAAATTATGAAGTTTAGTTTAGAATTAAAAAAATCATATTTGCACTATTCAAATTTGAATTTGAATCAGATTTGTTTTAAACTTGTTTTGCTTATAATTTTCATTTTAAAATAGGTTTTTAATTAATTCTTTTTGCTGCTGTTTTGCAATAGATTTGTTTATACAGAGAAACAATAAGAATAAAATTTCGTTAATCTTTTTGGTTCTGTTTATATCAGATCCAAATCTGACTTGTTTAAGCTATTTTCTAATTAAAAGAAATTATTTCCTTTTGTTTTAAAGTAATTATTTTGCCACGTTAATTTTATTTGCATTAAAGTTTTTGTTAGCTATGAGGAACAAAATTTTATATTTTTTTATTTGTTTTATTCAGAATTGAGTTTGATCGTGTTTTCAACATAACTTTAGTTTTATAATAGCTTTTTAGTTGATTCTTTTTGCTAATCAAATTATATGAAAAATACTTTCTGTTTTGTGGACTTTTATTTATTTTTGTTTCTGTTAAGAAATTAGTTAGACTAGAAAGTCTTTTGTTGTTTTGTTTTACTATGATCTTGCGTTTCCCAAATTTTGCATTGCTTTTATGTTAGTTTTTTTCAGTGATCATTAGAGTTAAATTATTAATTGTACTTATTGTTATTTATTGTTTGTGTATATGTTTGCTTATTGTGTGAATTGTTTGTCTCGTTAGATCACCCGGAGTGCGATGCTTGCTATTTAGAGTCGCTTGAGTTTGTAGATCGTCAACAAGGCAAGTCATTTGATAATATTTTATACCCAAGATGTTTTATTGCATTAGAATCAACTTGTTCCACCATGCATGCAAAGTAGGTAACTGGAAACTTGGTTCTTGAGTAGTATGATGTGGTAGGTACCCCACCAATCCTTGTCACTAATGCCCCGGGAAACGTTATTTTATTATTGCTATGCTTTCAGTAGACGGGAATTGGTACGAGAGATTCATGAGAGTTGTGAGAGTGATGATTTAATCGATGACGACAACTTCAAGACTCAAGCCAAGATTTCAAATTTACCACTGGGTGGATTGGATCGAAAGGCACCCCGGTGATATGCAACGTGGGATTAGCCTAGTGATCGGGGTATTGGCGAGTCATCATGAGGAAAGCTCTGCCCAGGCTCAAAGGGACAGATGGATACTTCAGGACTAGAAGCTTACCTATGCAACCACAAGTCAATATGGGCTCTGGCTTGGTTGATCATTCAGTGACTCGGTGTGGACCAGTGCTACGAGATGTAGAAGAACGGTAGGATTGGATGGGCACCTCCGTGGGTTCGAGAAGCTCTTTGAAAGATCATGTTTCGGTCATCCGGTCCTGAAACATCAGGTAGTGCGAGGACGTCAATGGAGGGATCGAATCTTGCGAGGAAAGTGCGCAAACCTATGCAGTGTTATAACCTAATCGAGTAGTCGTGTCCCCAGTTACGGACAACTTGAGTCTCTGGAATTGGAACTATCAAGAACTCTCGACACAATTAATATAACGAATTGGGTTTATTAATAATTTGGGTATGAGAATTGGTTGGCGGAACCATCTCATTAACAACCAACTTTGTAGTAATATTTTTTCTTTTGACCCCTTTGTTGTAGGAAAAATCAGCTTTTTGCTAAAACTTTAATTTATAACCCCACCAGCCATATTTGCATATACTGTAGATGATTATTTTTACTAGTTCCCTCTTGTGACTTTGCCGGCAAAATCAAAATGTTGACCTACACGGATGCAACGTCTCATGTTGCAGAGGTTTATTCCGACCAAGAGTGAGGCAACGTTCTACGCTCGATGATATGCCCTTGGAGTCAGATGGACTCACTATCTTCTACGTCTTCCGTAGTAGTTTATCTCATGCGTTTGCCTTCAGCCAATTTATCATTTTTTTAATAAATACTCTACATGAGATTTCGATGTAATAAAGCATGTGTGATTGAACTATGATATATACATTGATGTACTGTGTGTGCCAGGATGATCTTGGGATGGTACAGATACACAGAGAATTGACCATTTCAAGTCGGGTCGCTACATGGGTAGGCGCGCCCTGATGCCTTGTGGGCCCTTCGTGGCTCAGTCCGACCTAATTGCACCTCCATAAATACTCTAAAATCTGGAAACCAACGGAGAGCCACCCAAAACACTTTTTCCGCCACCGCAAGCCTCTGTTTCGACGGGAGGCCATTTGGGGACCTTTTCTGGTACTCTGTCGGAGTGGGAATCGACCATGGAGGCCATCTACATTAACCTGCTTGTTGCCTCCATGATGATGCATGAGTAGTCCACCATAGACCTACGGGTCCATAGCTAGTATCTAGATGGCTTATTCTCTCTCTTTGATCTTCAATACATAGTTCATCGTGATTCCCGCGGTGATCTATCCGATGTAATCTTCTTTTGCGGTGTGTTCGTTGGGATCCGATGAACTGTGGGTTGATGATCAGATTACTCATTGAAAGTAATTGAGTCTTTTCTGAATTCTATTATGCATGATTAGTATAGCTTCGTATTTCTCTCCGATCTATCCATTTGGTTTGACCAACTAGATTGATTTATCTTCAGCGGGAGTGGTGCGTTGTAGTGGGTTCAATCTTGCGATGCTCTGTATCCTCGTGACAGAAGGGGACAAGACACGTATTTGTATTGTTTCCATTAAGGATAAAACAACGGGATCTGAACATATTACTTGTCTTATTTTGTCTACATCATGTCACCTTTCTCCAAGTATTACTCTGTTAGTTATGAACTTAATACCTAGAGAGGCAAGCATATTAGCGCTCTCGAAGTGGAGTAATAGTAGTAGATGCAGAATCGTTTCGATCTACTTGTTTATGGACATGATACCTATATACATGATCATTGCCGTGAATAACATGCCATAACTATGCACAATTCTATCAATTGCCCAACAGTAATTTGTCTACCCACCGTATGCTATTTTCAAGAGAGAAGCCTATAGCGAACACTATGGCCCCCGGGTCTACTTAAACATAAATACAAAAACTCCAAAAAGGCCTTGTTGCATTTTAGTTACTTTTATTTTATTTTGCTTTTATAGTATCTATTTCTATTATGATTTAATCCTTGCAAGTAATGAGTTCAAGGGGCTTGACAACCCTCTTGGCCGCGTTGGGTGCAAGTGTTTGGTTTTGTGTGTGTAGGTGATGCTGAAAGGAATTTGCTTGGTTCTATTATTGGTTCAATAACCTTGGTTCTCAGTGAAGGAAATACTTATCTCTACTGTGCTGCATCTCCTCTCCTCTTCGGGGAAAATACCAACGCAGCTCACAAGTAGCAGGAAGAATTTCTTGCGCCGTTGCTCGGGAGACATCAGCAAATTCTCGTCAGGTCCTTACACATAAATTATCTTTCACTTGTTCTACTTTTTATTTGTTGTTCTATTTTACTTTATATATATATATATATACAAAATACAAAATATTTATATTGCTTGTTTGCTTAGTTATCTAGTTTCCTTGCTCGCTTGTCATTATGGCTAGCTATTCTATTGTTTCGTGTACTTCCGAGAATAAAGTGCTTAATTTCAAACAAAGGGGGGGAAGAGTTTAAAAGATGTGTGGTATAGGATTTGCAATGCTCAGGATAGATCAGCTCGTAAGCAATCCACAACTATTTTGCTTAGTAATTTTTATGCGGATGTGACTACTTGGTATAGATTCGTGCTTGACACCATTACCGGTGGTAATATGTTAATGAGTCCCACTCTGGATGCTTTTAGTGCTATTGAAAATCTCATAGGATCACCCCTACTATCGTTAATGGAACAGTTTTGACTTTGGAAGATGTAATGCGTAGGCTAGATGCTATAGAAAATAAAATGCCTACTATCGAGCACATTGAAAATTTAGACAAGAAGGTCCATAATCAAGTTACTAAATTTGGTTCCAAGGTAGTAACTACTCTAAAATACTAAAAGATAGCGAGCCAAAGATTAGTAAAGAGCTAGGACAAAGTCCTTCCTGAATCTATAAGATGGAAGAAATCCTTAATAAAGTGGGCTCCGCTTTCGTTCCTACTAAAACTATTGATAAGGTTCCTATAAATAGAAGTCCCAAGGTTATGTATGTTCCTAAGCCTACGAGCTGCATACCTAGTAAAAAGAGTGAGGATCTTAAAATGATTAGTGTGCACCCCAACTTCATGGATGTAATAAAGGAACCTATCATCAAGCCTCCTCCCTTTGTCCCTAGGAGCGTGGTTATTAATAACTTATGTGCTAAATCTCCTAGGAAGCGTGGTTGCATAATTGGGGAGTTGGATGTTAAGGATGACAATACTTGATACTATGCATCATGCCTAGCTAAGGGCATAAAACAATAGCGCTTGTTGGGAGGCAACCCAATAGTTATCTTTAAATTTTTGTTTCACTTTCTGTTTTGGTTTCTTGATATGATTATTTCTATTGTAATGATTGTGTTTTTATGTTTAAATTAGTGTTTGTGCGAAGTAAAGCCTTTGGGATGATTTGGAAGATAGTAGAACTGATACGGTGCAAAAACAGAAACTTTTACGTCTAGTGCAGAATTTCTATGATTTTACTAGAACATCTTTTAAATCTGAAAGTTTGACACGGTATTGGTATACAAATTTCCTAGGTTGTCCTAATTTTTTCAGAATTTTCGGAGTTACAGAAGTATGGTTTTGCTACAGATTCTGTTTTAGATAGATTCTGTTTTTTGGTTTACACACTGTTCTGTTTTTCAGAATTTACACACTGTTCTGTTTTAGACAGATTCTGTTTTTTGGTTGCATAGTTTGCTTGTTTTTATGATGCTATGGATTGTATCGGGGGGGGGGGGGCGTATAAGCCATGGAGAAGTTAGAATACTCTACCTATTATGTAATAATGAAATATGAATCAATTTATAAGAGTACCTAAAGTATTTGACATGTGTATTATACTAACGGATCTCATGAGATTTTGTTGAGTTTCTTGTGCTGAAGTTTTTAAGTTTTGGGTGAGAGAACGATGGATGGAGGAATAAGAAGCGGCAAGACCCTAAGCTTGGGGATGACCAGGGCAACCCGAGGTAATATTCAAGGAAGACCCAAGCGTCCAAGCTTGGGGATGCCACGGAAGGCATCCCCTCTTTCGTCTCCAATCTATCGGCATGTCACTTGGAGCTATATTTTTATTCATCACATGATATGTGTTTTGCTTGGAGCATCGTGTGTTATATTTTGTTTTTAGTTTAGTTTGCCAAAATCATAGTTTGCTGGACACACATATGTGAGAGATACACACAGTCATCATATTTTTTTAGAATACTCTATATGCTTCACTTATATCTTTTGAGCTAGGCTGTTGCTCTAGTGCTTCACTTATATCTTTTGAGCTAGGCAGTTGCTCTAGTGCTTCACTTATATCTACTTAGAGCACGGCGGCATTCAGATTTTGTAGAAATAATTGAACTCTCATGCTTCACTTACATCTTTTTGAGAGTATAATAAGAAATAGGAATGATAAAGGGCACGAGTTATAAGACGATTCCAAAATGGACATGTATTCAAGGGGGATATGGTAAAAACTTTCTTGTAGCTCACTAAAGAAGAAACATGAGTTGATTATAGTGATGTAGTAATATGAAAGGGCATGAGTACATGATTGTTGGTTAGTGGAATCGGTAATTAAATCTTGTTATTAGTTATCCATCTAAGTATTAACTATGGCATGGTGATGATGTGTGAGCATTTTTATGTCTAAAATGAAATCCTATGGTGTTGTTCGAATCAGAGGCGTGCGATGGTTAAATCCTACCAACATCCTCCCTAGGGGTATGCGGTAGTACTTTGCTTTGAGACAGCTAATAAGTCTTTAAAATAAGTATATGAGTTCTTTATGACTAATGTGAATCCATGGATATACGCACTCTCACATTTCCATAATTGCTAGCCTCTTCGATACTGTGCGCTGCCCATTCTCACCTCGAGAGTCGGTGCATCCAAACTCAGTGATATGATACGCTCTATCACACATAAGCATCCTTATATCTTCCTCAAAATAGCCACCATACCAACCTATTATGGCGTTTCCATAGCCATTCTGAGATATATTGACATGCAAGTTACACTGTTCCGTCACTTGACTTGTGTATTCATCATCATATTGCTTAGCATGATCATATAGCTGACATAGTATTTGTGGTCAAGCCACCGTTCATCATTGTCCACATGTTATGCTAGATCATTGCACATCCTGCCACACTTCCAGAGGCATTCATATAGAGTCATATTGTTTTATGTTGAGTTGTAATATTGGGTTGTAAGTAAATAAACGTGTGACGATCATCATTATTAGAGCACTGTCCGAGTGATGAAAGGATGATGGAGACGATGATTCCCCCACAAGTCGGGATGAGAATCCGGACGAAAAAGAAAATAAAAAGAAATGGGGAGGTGGAAAAAAAGAAGAAAATCCCACCATGAAAAAAATGAGAGAAAAGAGAGAAGGGGCTGTGTTACTATCCATTTACCACACTTGTTCCTCAAAGTGGCACCATGTTCTTCATATAGAGAGTATCGTGAGTTGTCATTTTCATATGTTAGTGGAAAATTTTCATTATAGAACTTGGCTTGCATATTCCAATAACGGGCTTCCTCAAATGCCTGAGGTCTTCATGAGCAAGCAACTTGGATGCACACCCACTTAGTTTCCATTGATCTTTCAAACACTTATAGGCTATAGCTCTAGTCCATCCGTTGCATGGCAATCCCTACTCCTCGCATTGATACCGATTGATGGGCATCCCCATAGCCTATTGATCCGCCCAGTTGATGCGAGACATTCTTTTCCACTTTGACTCCTTTGATATCTACCACCATACTCTATTCCACCCATATGCTATATCTATAATTCACGCTCATGTATTATGTGAAGTTGAAAATGCTGAAGCGTGTTAGAAGTACGATCCAATTGCCTGATTTGACACCAGGGTGCTCATGATTTATATTTATGCGGTGAAGATGGACTCATGCCATGCTTGATATGATAAAATGAGTAGGGAATAAACATTCTTTAAGGATCGTATATTTTGAAAAGTAACGATTATGTTATTTATGTTTATGGATATTATTATGTTTATATCAATTAGTTCATCGTTTCTCAATGATCATACTTAAAAATAGATTACATATTGGGTAGCATGTCGCATAAAATACTGTTTTTATCATTTACCTACTAGAGGACGAGCAGGAATTAAGTCTATGGGATGTTGATACGTCTCCAACGTATCTATAATTTTTTATTGTTCCATGCTATTATATTATCAATCTAGGATACTTTGTATGCAATTATATGCTATTTTATATCATTTTTGGGAACTAACCTATTAACCCAGTGCCACTTGCTGTTTTTTGCCTGTTTTTGGTTTTCTAGGAAATATGTACCAAACTAAGTCCAAACACTACGAAACTTTTTGACAATTTTTTTCTGGACAAAAGAGACCCAGGAAGCTTTGCGAGGAGTCAAGAAGCGAGATGAGAAGATGACAAGGCAACAGGGCGCGCCCAGGGGGTAGGCGTGCCCTGATGCCTTGTGGACCTCTTGTGGCTCCGTCTTACCTAATTCCACCTTCATAAATTCTCTAAAATTGGGAAATTAATAGAGAGCCATCCAGAACACTTTTCCGCCACCGCAAGCCTTTGTTCCGACGCGAGGCCATCTAGAGACCTTTTCCGGTACTCTACCGAAGGGGGAATCGACCACGGAAGCCATCTAAATCAACCTTGCGGCCTCCCTGATGATGCGTGAGTAGTCCACCATGAACCTATGGGTCCATAGCTAGTACCTAGATGGCTTCTTCTCTCTCTTTGATCTTCAATACAAAGTTCACCGCGATTCCTGCGGTGATCTATCCGATGTAATATTCTTTAGCGGTGTGCTTGTTGGGATTCAATGAATTATGGGTTTATGATCAGATTATTCATTAAAAGTAATCGGATCTTTCTGAATTCTATTATGCATGATTACTATAGCTTCGTATTTCTCTCCAATCTATCGGTTTGAATTGGCCAACTAGATTGATTTATCTTCAGTGGGAGTGCTGCGTTGTAGTGTGTTCAATCCTGCCGTGCTCTATATCCTCGTGACAGAAAGAGGCAAGACACATATTTGTAAGGTTGCCATTAAGGATAAAACGCCGGGATCTGAACATATTGCTTGTCTTATTTTGTCTACATCATGTCACCTTGCTCCAAGCATTACTTTGTTTGTTATAAACTTCATACATAGAGAGGCAAGCATAGAAGCGCTCTCGAAGTGGAGTAATAAGAGTAGATGCAAAATCATTTCGGTGTACTTGTTTATGGACATGATGCCTACATACATGATCATTGCTGTGAATAACATGTCATAACTATGCACAATTCTGTCAATTGCCCAACAGTAATTTGTCTACCCACCGTATGCTATTTTCAAGAGAGAAGCCTCTAGCGAACACAATGCCCCCCGGGTCTACATAAACATAAATACAAAAAGTCCAAAAATACCTTGCTGCATTTAATTTACTTTTATTTTATTTTCTTTGCAATATCTATTTCTATCAAGATTTAATCCTTGCAAGTAACGAGTTCCAGGGGCTTGACAACCCTCTTCCCCGCGTTGGGTGCAAGTGTTTGGTTTTGTGCGTGTAGGTGCCGTTGAAAAGAATTTGCTTGGTTCTCCTATAGAACTTTGGTTCTCACTAAGGGAAATACTTATCTCTATTGTGCTGCATCCCCTCTCCTCTTCGGGGAAAATCCCAACGCAGCTCACAAGTAGCTGATACGTCTCGAACGTATCTATAATTTTTTATTGTTCCATGCTGATATATAATCATTCTAGGATACTTTTTGGGTCTTTATTTACCAATTTATAATATTTTTGAGCACTAACCTATTGACCCAGTTCCCAGTGCCAGTTGCTGTTTTCTGCGTGTTTTTTGCTTTTCAGATTTACAGTACCAAACGAAGTCCAATTGCCACGAAACTTTTTGATGATTTTTTCTGGACCAAAAGAAGACCTGGAAGCTTCGGAAGGAGGCCGGGGGTCACACGAGGGCCGCACAAGCCAACAAGGCGCGCCCCAGGGGAGGGGGGCGCCCTGATGGCTTGTGCCTCCCTCGGTTGCCTCCCGACGCCCCTCTCTGGCCTATAAATTTGCATTCACCCTAAAAATAATAGAGGCAGTGCTGAAACCCTTTTTCCGCTGCCGCAAGTCTCTGTTCTGTCGCGAGGCCATCTGGAGCTCCGTTCCTGCACCCTGCTGGAGGGGGGATCGATCACGGAGGGCCTCTTCATCAACCTTGCTGCCCTCATGATGATGTGTGAGTAGTTCACCACAGACCTACAGGTCCATAGCTAGTACCTAGATGGCAATCTCTCTCTCTCTTATGATCTTCAATACAATGGTCATCGCATCTATGCTTTGATCTATCCGATGTAATCCTATTGTGCGGCGTGTTTGTTGGGATCCGATGAATTGTGGGTTTATGTTCAGATTAGTCATGAAAAGTATTTGAGATGCCTCTGAATTATATTATCTCTTATGTGCATGATCATTATAGCTTCGTAATGCTCTCCGATCTATTGATATGCTTTGGCCAAGTAGAATTATATTTCATCGGTGGGAGTGATGCGTTGTGGTAGGTTCAACCTGGCGAGTTCCTATATCCCAGTGACAAAGTAGGGGACAAGATGCGTCTTTGTGTTGTTGCTACTAAGGATAAAATGATGGGGTTCATTCATATTGTTTGAGTTTACTTTGTCTACATCATGCCATCGTTCTCCAAGCATTACGCTATTTTACTTAATACTCTAGATGCATGCTGGATAGCGGTCGATGAGTGGAGTAATAGTAATAGGTGCAGGCAGGAGTCGGCCTATTTGCTTATGGATGTGATGCCTATATATACATGATCGTTGCCGTGAACATCGCATAACTATCCGCTTTTCTATCAATTGCCCAACAGTAATTTGTTTACCCACCGTATGCTGCCGATATGAGAGATGTCGCTAGGGAACACTATGGCCCCGGGGTCTATTCACTTATATATTCGCAAACGCTATATTTACCTTGCATCCTTTATTTACTTTTTATTTATTTTGCAATTTATATTTATCAAGAATTATCTACACAACTCATTTGCTTGCAAGTAACGAGATCAAGGGGATTGACAACCCTCTTGCCCGCGTTTGGTGCAAGTTGTTTGTTCATTTGTGTGCAGCCGCTGAAGACGGTTGAGGATTGATATTCCTATTGGTTCGATAAACCATGGTTTCATAACGGAGGGAAATACTTATCCGCCTTGTGCTGCAATTACCCGTTCCTCTTCACGGAAAACCCAACACAAATCACAAGTATCAGGAAGGATTTCTGGCGCCGTTGCCAGGGAATATCATCATCAACTACCAAGTAACTTCACACAAATTTTCATTCACTTGTTCTTCTTTTTACTTCATGTTATATTTAGCTTGTCACATAAAAATCAAAAATACAAAAATATTTACCTTTGTTTGTTACTAGTTTACTTCTTCGCTTGCTAGTTTACTTGTTTTGCTTGTTACTTTGCTTGCTCAATCACCATGTCTCAAGATACTACTAAGTTTTGTGACTTATCAAATACTAATAATAATGATTTTATTAGTACACCTATACCACCCGCCACTAGTGCGGAGGCTTTTGATATTAATTATGTATTGCTAAATCTTGTCATGAAAGATCAATTTTCGGGTAGTCCTAGTGAGGATCCCGCGTCACATCTTAATACCTTTGTTGAATTATGTGACATGCAAAATAAAAAGGATATGTATAATGATATTATGAAATTAAAATTATTTCCTCTTTCACTAAGAGATAAAGCTAAAGCTTGGTTTTCATCTTTACCGCGTAATAGAATTGGAACATGGGATAAGTGTAAAGATGCTTTTATTGCCAAGTACTTTCCTCCTCCTAAGATCATCTCCCTTAGAAATAAAATAATTAATTTTAAACAGCAAGATCAAGAGCATGTTGCACAAGCTTAGGAGAGAATGAAATTAATGATAAGTAATTGTCCAACTCACGGTTTAAATATGTGGATGATTATCCAAAACTTCTATGCTGGACTAAACTTTTTGTCTAGAAATCTTCTAGATTCTGCTACATGTGATACCTTTATGGATGTGACCTTAGGAGAGGCCACAAAACTTCTGGACAACATCATGACAAATTATTCTCAATGGCATACCAAAAGGGCTCCAACTGGTAAGAAGGTAAATTCTGTTGAAGAAATCGCTACTTTGAGTGAAAAAGTGGATGCTCTTATGAATATGGTTGCTAGTAAAAATGCTCATGTTGATCCCAATGATGTTCCCTTGTCTACTTTTATTGAGCAAAATAATGATGCTATGAATGTGAACTTTGTCTCGCGAAATCCCAATGGATATCATTACACGTACACGTAAAGAAGAGATGAGTATATGGAATTGGCTTACACTCGCCACAAGCTACATCAATATCACATCAATACAACAACATATCCAAACATCATACAGAAGTGCAGGGTCCGGCTACGGACGAAAACAAATGATAAAATGACATCCATCCTTGCTATCCCAGGCTGCCGGCCTGGAACCCATCCTAGATCGATGAAGAAGAAGAAGAAGAAGAAGAAGAAGAACTCCAAATCAAACAAGCATCGCGCTCACGTCAAATCATCACATTACCTGTACCTGCAACTGTTGTTGTAGTAATCTGTGAGCCACAGGGACTCAGCAATCTCATTTCCAAGGGTGTCAAGACTATTAAAGCTTAATGGGTGAGGTATGGTTAAGTGGTGAGGCTGCAGCAAGCACTAAGCATTATTTGAGTGGCTAACTTACGAGTACAAGAATAAAGGGGGGTGATCGTCGTATCAGCGGATGTGATCTAGTAATGATCTCTAAGAGATCCTAAACACCTACTTACGTCAATCATAACCCCATCGTGTTCTCTCTCGGAAAAGGACTCACGAGAAGAGACAGTCACGGTTACGCACACAGTTGGTGTATTTTATTTGAGTTTAGTTCAATTTTGCCATGACCGGGTGTTAAACAAAGTTTCCAAGTTGCCGCGTAAACGCGGGCACGGCTTTCCGAAAGATTTAACCCTGCAGGGGTGCTCCAACTCATCCATCACAAACTAACCACACGCCGTGGGAATAACCTCGACCACGAATCACGTGATTTCCTAGGAAATTCCATTGGAAAACCTCAACCTCGAGATAGCCCAAAGTATCGGAATTCCTCGCGCAAGACATTCTAGAAAGGTAAAACAAGTCCAGCAAGACCGCCCGGCGTACCGACAAAACCCGATAGGAGCCGCGTATCTTGTTCTCAGGGTACGACCGGATGAGCTAGACGTCGGGTTGGCTGGAACCCCGAGTGACCAGGGGGCGCCGGACATCGCTCGGTTTGGACCAACACTCATGAGGAGCACTGGCCCGGGTGGTTGATTAAGTATCCTCGGGTTAATTACTCCTTATGCAGGTTTATTAGTTATTAGGCAAATGTACTACCAAAGTTGGGTCTTGCCAGACAAGTTTTAATCTAAAACGAATGGTCAAGGGGGTCCCCATAACAACCCCGAGCATGTTAGGAGCGCAAAATATGGAACATAACATCGGTTCACAAGTAGCTAGGGCGGCAAGAGTGGAACAAAACACCGAGCAAAAGGCCAAGCCTTCCACCCTTTAACAAGTATATATGTGCATTAAAATTAAATAGCAACAATATTGTGATATATGAAAAAAAACATCCATGTGTGGCACATGGAAACATTGCACCTGCAACTAGCAACACTATAAGAAGGGCTGAGCAAGCAGTAACATAGCCAAACAATGTTTGCTGGGATGTGGAGGGTTAGCGGCTTATCATGGCATTTGGGAGGCTTGACAAACAAATGGTGGGTAGCGAGACGACGATAGAAACGAGACAACTTGCATGGCAATGATAGTAATGGTATCCAGGGAAATGGTCATCTTGCCTGAGATCCCGCTTGGAAGAAGAACGAATCCATGAACAAGACGAGCCAACGTAGTCGAACGAATCCTCACACTCCGAACGCTTTCGGAACTCTATCGAGAAGAAGCAATCCGGAAACAACAATCAACACACGATACACCACAACATATGCATGACATGATGCGCAAACAAATATGATGCATGTCCGGCTTAATATGCAAGGCATGGCATGGCATGGCATGGCAAGAACAACAAACAACTCATACATGTTAAGTGAAGTTCAATATGCAACGAGTTGCATATTGACGAAACTCCATGTTCGAATTATTTAGTTCACTCTCGTTTAGGTACTCATCAACATTAAATGTTGTTAACATGGCAAACGGTGAATCATACACAACTACAACATCTACGCATGTTTAAATGAGGCCGGAAACAACATATAGCATTTCCGAAACGACCCCATATGTTAATTTCGAAATTGGTCCAGATCTGAACTAATCATGTTTTATATTTATTAAACATGAAAATAAAGTATACCATGCAATTCTACACATCATTCTAGTCGATTTACATATATGGAACATCTCAAACGGAGCTACGGTCTAAAAGATATGACCTTCACAAGATGAACATGACATGAATGCAAAATGCATGAAAATGACAACAACAAACATTTCAAATCATGAATGCAGCAAGATATTATGATACTACATGAAAATCTAAGCAAGTTTCATATATGGCATGACCAAAACGGAGCTACGGGTCAACCACAACAACCAACACAAGTTTTAGTGCAAATCTGTCCAAAACAGCAACATGGCATATTGCACACATGAAAACAACAAGCTACAAGATTCTAAAGTGCACAAACTAAGCATGGGGCAGTAGCATATAACACACACTTCATTTCATTTTCACATATCACACTCAAAAGAATCATGGAACACATGGTAGGAAGCTCACAACATGGCAATAAAATATAGCAGATTAGGACTTAGTGAAAATAACAGTTTTCCACAAACAGTGTTAACCTGATGACATATTGACAACACTAAAACTATATGCTACAGGTCATAGAATGGCATGAAAATTTACGTCATGGTAGAGGACATGATGCACTACAAATCATTCCATGGTGGCAAGGTCTAGTTATGCCTAGAAACATGGCTAGCCTCATCACAACATGGCATTATGAAGAAAACATATTCTCAGACTTAGTGAAAATAAAAGTAGACATGTGCAGCAGTTTTTAACAGATTGACATATTGAACAACAGAATTAGTTATGATGCTAAACTTATTCATGCAAACTATTGGCACAACATGATAGGCAACAACATGCTTAACAAAAGACTCCTTGGTGGCAACCACAAAAGACTCCTAGATCAATAGCAAATCACATGGCAACATGGCAACAAAATAACAGTTTCAGACTTGGTGAAATTTAGCTATCTCCCCAAAACTGCAGTATTGACTAGGCATGTTGACATGGCAATAACAGTAGCATAGCAATCATTTATAGGCATGGCAAGGACTCTAACAGCAAGTATACATGACACACTTCAAATCATTCCATTGGCACAATTACATAGGATGCATGGTTTGCTTAATATGATGCTCGCAAAACGGAACTCATCGTTAACAGATTTCAGTTTTAACATGATGACAACTTTAGAGCAAGTAATGAACATGATGATGATGTCCTACCTAGCAACCAGAGGCATGGCATCAAAGTACACATCACATAGAGCAATTCTCATGAAGACACCACATGCAAAAGACCTACCGATGAGTTGCAATCACCCATGAAAGTTCGAATAAAATAACAGATTTGCACATAACGACACGATGCATTTGGCAACACATATTTGAGCATGCAAATGAATCCTAATTCACATGCAAATTGTACCATCATGTAGAGCATGAAAAATAGAACAAGTTTCATATATAACACATTTTTATCCGATGCACGGTTTACTAGATATAGCCACTCGAAGATGCTATCATGCTGGGAAAAAAACAGACGCTTGGGGACTTGGAGAAAATAATACCCTCTGAAAAAGGGACGGGGGGAACCAGCGGGACGTGGGGGTCCCGTTTGGATGGCTGGACGAGGGCATCCCGGGACGAGGTCGTCCCGCGGCCGGGCAGAGGAGGCCGGCGACCACGGCGGCCAACGCCGGCGATAGAGAGGCGGGGCAGAGGCGGATCCGAGGCCGGGGAGGCCGGATCCGCGGCCGGGAGCGGACGACGAGGCCGGATCTGGCACCGGCGAGGTCGAGGCATGGCCGGAGACGCAGATCGGGCGGAGGCGGCTCGGTTGCCGGCGAGCTCGGGCTTTGCCATGGAGGGCCAGAGGCGAGGCGAGCAGGGGTCAGCGGCGGCGGCATGGCGGCGATGTGGTCTGGCGGCGTCGTCCAGCGAGGTGGCCGACCGGCGTCGAGGCGGGACGGCGAGGCGCGGCGGCTCCGGCACCGGCGAGGCGGAGCGCTGCCCGAGAGCGCGGTGCGGCCACGGGGAAGACGAGCACGGGACGCGGGTGGAGGCGCGGCCCGGTTCGGGCCCGGGGCGGGCCGGACGCGGGCTTCGCGGGCCCTGGCTGTTGGGGCGGCGCGAGCGCGACGAGGCGCGGCCTCGTTGGTCGCGAGGGCTGCTACGACGGCTCAGATGGCGGCGGTTGGCTGCTGAGGCGCCACTTGGCGGTGGGGAGAGGTGGCTGGCGGCGCGGATCCCGAGGAAGGAGAGAGAGGGGGCTCAAAATGGCAGGGGAGGGTTCCTTTTATAGTAAGGGGGGCTAGGGTTAGCTAATTTGCCCGTTTTCAGACAGTAGGATCTCGATCCGACGGTCCGGAAGCGGAGGGTAGGCCAGGCTGGGCTAGGAGGGTTGTGAAGAGGTGGTGGGCTGAGATGAGAGCGAGAATGGTGGCCCGTGACATGATTTTGAAATGCCGAAAACGTTCGACGAATAAACCGACGACGACGCTACTACGGTCGACCGTTCGGGTATCAAACGACCTCTGATTGCGACGAAATTTGGCAGGCGGTCTACCTACATGATAACAAGACCGCACGCCAACTTTCGACCCAATCCGAGAATATTTTTCGCGCACCTTTTAAAACGATATTTTTTTTCTGATGCCGCGGGCGCGTGCGTGTGTGGTTGGTTTCGAAACGGTCAACGAGGAGAACCGACAACTACTAACAGATGCAAGTTTTGAAAAATGACGACAACAGAGTGTCGATGCAATGCGGATGATGCGAATGATGCGATGATGAATGCGACAACCACACGAATCACACGAAGACAACGGAATAAAACGGGAATCTTCTGGGGCGTCGGTCCTGGGCTGTTACTCGACATGACTAGTCATAGAACCCAAGTGGCACATCCGTACAGGGACAGGCATACGTAACCCAACAATGCAGGTGTCGGTCTCAGCGTGTGTAGACGAGTCATAGCAATCTACAGGGACTCCATTACGCCGTGGGACATAAATGTCATCAACTGCGCGTAGACGAGTCATAGGAGGCTACATGGACTCCATTACACTGCGAGACATTTCCCCGAAGGGACAGACACAGCAGCAAAGAAGGATACACGCCGGTCAATCAATGTGTCCGGAGCAGTAGCAAGCTACCAAGGCTCTGTGGAAGCACAAAGATGCAGTTCCCTGTAAAGAGTACTACTAAATGCACACAACTAGGTGTCGAATCCCATACATACCGTTGCACGTCACACGTACGCACGACATGCCCGATATGCATAGATACAACTATGGCATCACAACATAACCATACAAGAACACAACATTTATTCAGAAGGCTCATAAGAGCCAACATAGTGTGACATTACAAGCATGGGTCACATGACCCAACACACAAGTCATACAAACAACAAGCGGAAGCATAACATGTCTGGGTACAGACATCTAGAAAAGAAGAAGGTTGGGGGAGCCTGTCTATCTACAAGACCCTCCATAGGAACCAGACCTCTGTCTGGGATTCCCAAGCTACTTGGTCGGCATCGATCTTATCGTAGAAACCACTAGCGAGACTGGTGTCTCCTCTGCAAAAACATAATTAAGCAATAGTGAGTACAGAGGTACTCAGCAAGACTTACATCAGAACTAACTACATATGCATCAGTATCAACAAAGGGGGGTTGTGGGGTTTAATGCAGCAAGCCAGCTTTGACTCAGTGGCTATCCTATACTACGACTACGAGTAATTTGAAAAGTTTGTGAAACGTACACGAGTCCACTAACACCACAATAATACACTACCATGGATCCGCTCCCGTCTTCCTACGAGAGTGCCATCTGTTGGGGATATAACCCCGTGGTGAGACCCGCCCAGGTGGGGCCGGGTCATGAGGTTGGCGGCTTAGTGACAAGGCTTGTAAGAAGCTTGCTCAATGGGCCTGGAGGCCCAGGGCCAGAAGACGATGTGTAACCCGGTGGCGTCAGTCGCCGGTGGCGGCTTGTTAGACAAGGGAGGTATAGTTAGAGGTGAGGTCGGTTATCAAGTATGACCCGGCCCAGACTCTTGTAAGCCTAGGGCCTCGACCTGTGTATATAAAGGCGGGTTACCTGGGCGGCTTAGGCCACGAAACCTTTGATCGAGTACTAGGTCAAGCGAATCCGCTCCCTTGTAATCGATATCCAGTCAATACAACTCAAAGAAGGACGTAGGCTATTACCTCCTTCGAGAGGGGCCGAACCTGGGTAACCCTGTGTCTTTCATCCCGACCAACCCCTTCGAGTTAACCGCCGCAGCGATGGCTTCACACCTAAGTCCTGACACTAGGACATCTGCCGTGACAAAACCACGACAGTTGGCGCCCACCGTGGGGCCAATGCTCGGCGGTTTAGAGTACTCGAAGGGCTCTCTCCCAGGGATCGAGGGATACGTTGTTGGCAGGATGACCAAGAGTCGCCGCGGCAAGCTCTACATCGACGACGCTGGCTGGGGCCCCGAGGCCGACTCAATCGAGCACGGGTACCGGGTCCCCTTCGGCGGAATTCACGTCTTCATCGGCAAGATCGGCGGATCTAATCCCGGGCCAGACATCTGCACCGACCTCGTCGAGCCGGCCCGGCGCGCGCAACCCGCCCGAGTTAACCCGGGCCGGAAGCACGTCTTCGTCGGCTTCACCCAAGGCACGGAACTTGAAGGTTCTATGTCGCGGGAGGAAACCCTCATCTGCTCAGAGGATGGATCCTCGAGCGGAGAGGCAGAATCAATCTACCAGCTTCACAACGGCGGGCTTGGGGGCTACTTCGAGGGCTACCATGACCGGGAATACTATGAGCTGGACCTGATGAATGAACTTACAACTCTGATGGGAACCGAGGTCACGGTCGAAAACCAAGCAGCCCGTAACACAGAGATCGCGAGGTTAAAGGACCAGATGGCCGAAGTCCAAGAGGAAATCAATGCACTGAAAGCTCAGATGGATGATGAGTCGGAGCGCCTTAGGACGAAAGCTTTTCGCCTTGACCTGGAGCAGCAGACCGCAGATGCAGTCCATCGGATGAGGCATCAGACCCGTTTGCCGGATCAGTATGAGCCTAGGAATCTTTTCAACACTCCAGGGACGGGACGGAATGTGCCTTTAACCATAACCCGGACGGCGGAAGTACCTGGGAGTAGGGCGGCGGTTCAGCATCAGCAGCCAGACCCGCCCCGTAGGAATCAGACCCCGCCGCAGCACTTCCCAACACCACCCGGTCATTATTCTGACCCGGTGGAGAACATGGTGGCAGCGGCAGTCCGGCTCGGCGCGCTCCCTATCCCTTATGGAACACCCTTTGCAGAGGAAGCCCGGAATGCCATTGGATATTTGCAGACGGCTGTGGCGCAACAGCAGAAGTATACCTACAGCCGGTGCCGCGTGCACTCGACCCCTATCCCGAGCCGCAGTTACAGTCGGCGCATAGAGTTGCCTGCGATTTCTAGCAGTGAGCGACGTCGGAACCCGACGCGAGATGACCCGCCTGCTCTTGATGCCCGGGCGTTGGTAGACTGTGCAAGATCACAGCGAGAGACGGCAGCAGCGGCAGCTGCGGCGGCTTACCAAGAATCCACAATGGCACCTTCTGTTTCAGTAGGAGCCAGAGTAACCTCCAGGGCTGTGGGAGTGCCGTGCTTAGTGCCGGCTTTACGAAATGAACGCCTGTCGAAGGATTTCAAGGGTCCCCGCAAGGTGCCAAATTATACTGCCGATCTGCCTCCGGAAGCTTGAATCGAGAGTTATGAACTAGCCATGGAGATGTTAGACGTCAGTGATGCAGTCTGCGCCAAATATTTCATCATGATGTTGGAGGGGCCGGCTCGCACGTGGTTGAAGGGTCTGCTGCCCAATACCATTAATTCCTGGGCCGAGTTAAAGGCAAAATTCATCAAAATAATTCAAGGAACATGCAAGCAGCCCATGCCAATCTTGAATTTGGATCATTGTGTGCAGCGGGAGGATGAGTCGGCCCATCATTGGGTCCGGCGGGTCTCAACCATTATTCACTCTTCTAATAATATCACGGCGGCTCAGGCGGTTCTAATACTGGAGAAGAATTGCCATTTTTTGCCCCTCAAGCAGAAGCTTGGACGGCTCAAGCATTCATGCCAGGATATGGGGGAGCTCATTGCGGCTCTCACCAAGTATGCGGACTCTGACAGCACGAAGGACCCTGGTTCTGATGATAAGAAATCAGCTAAGGGTAAGAAGAATGGCAATGGCAAGGGCCAGCAGCAGAGTGGGGCAGGAAATAATAATAACGGTAATGGCGGTAAGCGGAAGCACCCGGACGGTGGGTCAGATCTGGTGGCCAACACTAGTGCTGGGAACAACCGTGGCAAGGGCAATGGTAAGCCGCCTTTCGGCAAGTCCAAGCCCTTCAGTATGGAGGCAATGTTGAATGCCCCCTGTCCAAAACATAGTGTTCCCGATAAACCATCCTTTCATGCCTGGAAGGATTGTTGGGTCATGCAGGAGTTCCGGAATTATAGCATTAACCAGCATCAGGGCGGCGGCGGCGGACCGTCTGGCGGGTCAGGATCCGGCTCTCCTGGGTGCGGCTTCGGTGGAGGCGGCTCAGGTTCTGGCTATCAAGGCCAGGGAAACCATGGAGGTCATAATCAACAATCTGGCAATGGAGGTCAGTAACAAAACAACCAGTCCGGGTATCAGAGTAACCCAAAACAGCTTAATGGAGGCCAATATCATGGTTTTATGACAAGCCTTGACAAGCAGGATCAGAAGGTGCGCAAGCGGGCGGTTAATACGGTCATGCCGGCTCTCCCGCAGTACTTGAAGTGGTTCGAGTATGACATAACTTGGAGCAGGGAGGATCACCCGCCGTGTGTGGATAAATCGGGGCAGTTGGCCTTGGTAGTGGCTCCCCAGGTAGGAGGCTACGTGTTCACCAAGGTGCTTATGGATGGTGGCAGCAGCATCAACATCCTGTACTATGACACGTTTCGCTGGATGAACTTGCTTAACAAGGATCTTAAGCCATCTTCAACGGGTTTTCACGGTGTGGTGCCCGGAAAGTCGGCCTATCCAGTTGGGAAGATTTCCCTGGAAGTAGCTTTTGGGGATGAGTTCAACTACAGGGTGGAGACCTTATGGTTTGAGGTGGTCAAGATCAAGAGCCCGTATCACGCTTTGTTTGGGCAGCCGGCTTATGCCAAGTTCATGGCTAGGCCTTGTTATGTTTACTTGCAGCTCAAGATGCCCGGATTAAACGGAACGATTACAGTGCATGGTGATCGGAAGATTGCTCTCGAGTGCGAGGAAGGCGATGCTGCGTATGCAGAGTCAAGTTGTGCTGAGGCGGAGCTCAAGTTTTATAAGGAGAATGTTGACCCGGTAGATATGACCCCGTTGAAGAAGCCCAATACGGAATCTGAGCCGCCCCTTAAGTTTGTGGCAGAAGATACCAAGCTGGTGGATTTCACTCCGGGCGACTCATCGCAGCAGTTCACTATTGGGGCCAATATGGATCCCAAATAGGAAAGCGCGCTCATCGAATTCATCCGTGAGAATCGGGATATCTTTGCATGGAAACCTTCTGACATGCCGGGTGTACCGAGAGAATTCGCTGAGCACCACCTTAATGTGGATCCTAAGTTTAAGCCGGTCAAACAGTTCCTCTGTCGTTTCAATGAGGAGAGGCGTAAGGCCATTGGAGAAGAGGTAGCCCGGCTCTTAGCAGCAGGGTTTATCGTCGAAGTTTTTCACCCGGAGTGGTTAGCTAACCCGGTGTTGGTACTCAAGAAGAACGGCACGTGGCGCATGTGTGTGGACTACACCGATCTCAACAAGGCGTGTCCGGTTGATCCATTTGCTCTCCCCCGTATCGACCAGATCATTGATGCAACGACGGGTTGTGAGAGTTTATGCTTCCTGGATGCTTATTCGGGTTATCATCAGATCAAGATGGCAGTCAAAGACCAAGAGACGACGTCTTTCATTACGCCTTTTGGAGCTTTCTGCTATGTGTCTATGCCTTTTGGGCTTAAGAGCGCTCAGGCGACTTATCAGCGCTGTGTGCAGAACTGTCTTCATGGTCAAATTGGGCGCAATGTTCATGCTTATGTAGATGATATTGTGGTCAAGTCAAGGAAGAAGGAGACTCTGTTGGCTGATTTGAAGGAAACTTTTGATAATTTGCGGGTTTACAAGATGATGCTTAACCCGGCAAAGTGTGTCTTTGGTGTACCTGCAGGCAAACTCTTGGGTTTCTTGGTCTCCGAGCACGGCATTGAGGCTAACCCGGACAAGATAAAGGCCATCACTTCTTTGTCTAAGCCGGCGTGTATTAATGATGTTCAGCGCCTGGCGGGTCGTATTGCTGCTTTGAGCCGGTTCATAAGCCGCCTGGGTGAGAAAGCTATTCCTTTATATCAGATGATGAAGAAGACAGATGACTTCGTCTGGAGTGATGCGGCTAATGAGGCGTTTGAGGCGCTCAAGAAGCAGCTGGCTGAGCCGCCTTTCTTGGCCGCTCCGGTGGAGAAAGAGCCTTTGCTCCTGTACGTGGCGGCTAACAACAGAGCCATCAGTGATGCAGTTGTGGTGGAGCGCAAGGAGGCGGGTAAGGAGTACCCAGTCCAGCGGACAGTTTACTATGTCAGTGAGGTCTTGACGGAGTCCAAGCAAAGATATCCACATTGGAAAAAGCCGGTGTTGGGTGTATTCATGGCCAATCGCAAGCTGAAGCACTATTTCCTTGGGCATCCGATCACAGTGGTCAGTTCTGCTCCTTTGGGAGATATCATTCAAAATAGAGAAGCTACTAGCAGGATTGCTAAGTGGGCAATTGACCTTGGGCCTCTTAATCTGAAGTATGTGCCACGGACGGCTGTAAAATCTCAAGCCCTGGTGGACTTCATCAATGACTGGACAGAGTGTCAAGCACCCGAAGAGAAGCCGGACAATACATATTGGACGATTCATTTTGATGGTTCCAGGCAATTGGAAGGCTCGGGGGCTGGAGTTGTTCTAATATTCCCGCGAGGTGACAAATTCTGTTACGTTTTAAGGTTAATGTTTCCTTGTACTAACAATGCAGCTGAATATGAGGCTTTGCTTCACGGGCTCCGTGTGGCCAAGGAGATGAATTTGAGCCGGGTCAGATGTCTTGGCGACTCAGACCTGGTGGCTCAGCAAGTCTCTGGCACGTGGGACTCTAAAGACCCTCGCATGGCGGCTTATCGCCAGGCGGTTGATGTCATTGCTGGCCATTTCAAGGGCTATCAAGTGGATCATATTGATCGGCAGAAGAATTAGGCGGCTGACACGTTGTCAAGACTAGGGTCTCAGCATAAGCCGGTGCCACCTAATGTGTTCCTGGACGTATTGCATCACCCGTCGGTCAAGTTACCGTCGGAGGAGGATTTGGCTATACCTGACCCGGAAGGACAGTTGCTGGCGGCTCTCCGCGCAATCCCTGATTGGACATTGCCTTATTTGGCGTATCTGGCCCGCGGCGAGTTACCTCAAGATGAGACTCTGGCACGACAGATCATAAGGCGTTCCAAATCCATGACTATTGTCAATGGCGAGTTACACAGGCGTAGCGTGACTGGCGTCTTTCAGCGATGTGTCTCTCCTGACGAGGGCCGTGAATTCCTGCAAGAGATACACGCCGGTGATTGTGGTCATCACGCCGGGTGGTTAACAGCTTCTCCGGCCAGCCGGCTTGCCTAATGTTGGGGATATAACCCCGTGGTGAGACCCGCCCAGGTGGGGCCGGGTCATGAGCTTGGCGGCTTAGCGACAAGGCTTGGAAGAAGCTTGCTCAATGGGCCTGGAGGCCCAGGGACAGAAGACGATGTGTAACCCGGTGGTGTCAGCCGTCGGTGGCGACTTGTTAGACAAGCCAGGTATAGTTAGAGGTGAGGTCGGTTATCAAGTATGACCCGGCCCGGACTATTGTAAGCCCAGGGCCTCGACCTGCATATATAAAGGCGGGTTACCTAGGCGGCTTAGGCCACGAAACCTTTGATCGAGTACTAGGTCAAGCGAATCCGCTCCCTTGTAATCGATATCCAGTCAATACAACTCAAAGCAGGACGTAGGCTATTACCTCCTTCGAGAGGGGCCGAACCTGGGTAACCCTGTGTCTTTCGTCCCGACCAACCCCTTCGAGTTAACCGCCGTAGCGATGGCTTCACACCTAAGTCCTGACAATACGACATCTGCCGTGACAAAACCACGACACCATCCACGGTACTCACACTTGTCTTGAAGCTTTTAAGAGTAACCATTAAAGTTGTCTATGAACCATATAAGTCTCCAAGTAGTCCATATCCGCGGACGCGGCTATTCGAATAGATGATTACCCTGCAGGGGTGTACTTCGTCACACATGCTCCCACCACTTATCGCTATGTGCACGTAAAAGGCACCGCGGAAACCTTCAAGCAGAAGCCTAGCGAGGGAGTCGGCCACGACCTGACTAACCACACAAGACTCTAGTCCAGGTTTATCGCCTATTTGAGACTGAACCCGCAAGGAAGTCCGGCCGAAGTTTCCTCTACGGCCCCAAACGATGTGTGCAGGGTTCCCAAGCCCACCTCGACAGATGGTACTACGCTTGGTACACCGGGCCACGGTGCCTAGTCTGTCCCAAGCCCACCTATACGGGGTGCTACTCGGTAGACTACTAGCACGACCTACAAACACCAGAAACTAGTTGCAACTCCTGGACAGAGGTCAAGGTGATTAATAAGTCGAGAGAGTCAATTAAGGATCCCAATGTGCGGTAGTAGCTAGTCTTGGATAACATACACATGACTCAGTTCTTAAGGACGGTCCCAATGAGACAATCCACCATGTACTCCTACATGGCCTCATCGCTACCTTTACCAAATCAGGTTCAACACTTAACTCTCAACATCAGAACACATTCGGTTCACTCCGGTTCATCACCTAGATGAATCAGACCTGACACAACTCTAAGCATAGGAAGCATAACAGGGTAATGGCACAACATGGCTCAAGCATCTACCAGGTATGCTAGGTTTCTTGGTTTAGCTATTTACTGTGACAATGACATGTCATGCGGAGGAATGGGTTCAACTACCGGAACATGTAAAAGTTGAATCGTTTTGTCCTAATGCAATAAGTGAGAGCAAGAGCAAGAGAGTGGGATTGTATCGAAGATGTTCAAGGGGGGTTGCTTGCCTGATAAGACGATCACACGTTACTGCTCCTCAGATGGATACTCGACCGTATCCTCCGGAATAGTGCCTAACACGAAGAACAACCATCGAAGGGGGAACAAATCAATACACATCAAATGCAACAATATGATGCATGAATATGACATGGCTATATGATGTGGTTTGTTCTAATGCATATAGCAACATAATTAAATGAAGTAGGTTTGAACTCAAGGTTCAAATTCAACTTCATATGTGAGGTTCCATATTGCATTTGAACAAAAATGTCCAAGTTCTCCTATTTATGTTGCTCTACCATGCATGAAAATGGTACAGATGGATTCATTGGATTTTTGTAATAAATTTTCATATATAAATTATTTTCATTTGACTTACAGATTAATTTATATGAATTTTCTAAGTTTTCAGCAATTCCTGGAATTATTTAAAATCCAGAAATGCATTTAATGCGTCAGCATGACATCAGCTTAGTCAACTGACCGATTCAGGTCAAATCTGACCGGTGTGGCCAGCCGGTCAGTGACCCGGGGCTAAGCAGGGGTTAAACCCGCGCTGACCCGAGGTTTGACCCACAGCGGGGCCCGCTGTCAGCCTGTGTGGCGGTTATTAAGCAGGGGAATTAAACGCTAATGACGCGCCACGTCAGCTCTAGCCGGCGGCGAGTCGCCGGCGACCAAAACCGCGGCGGAAGTGCGCCAGAGCAGCTCGGGACGGTGCTACAGCGGCCGGTTTGGAGCGCCGTTTGTTACTACGGCGAGCTGGTGGTGCGCCGCATCCATCTATGCATACAGCCCGAGCCGGGGGGGTCTAAAACGACGACGGCGACGGTTTGTGCGGTGGTCGGAGTTCGGTCGTCGTCGGAATTGGCTCTGGGGTGGCTAGAGCACCCGTTCTTTGCACCTACAGGTTCTACGCATGCCCACGAGGTTGTTGCGCACGATGGGGTGGGCAACGACTCACCGGAGTTGGGCCGGCGATGAGCTCGTGCGGCGGGGCGATCCGGTCGATGGGGAATCGACGGCTACGGCGGCTAATACAGACGGGGTAGAGAGGGGTTCGACGGAGAGGCTCACGGCGCGTCGGACGGCAGGCTTGGCGGGCTCGGGGAGGCACCGGAGGTAGCGAAGCAACGGCGGCGATCCACGGCGCCGAAGGTTGAAGACGACGCAATGGAGGCTCTGCAGGGCGTCCGGGCTTCTGTGGCTCGTCGAGGATGGAGCTGGCGACGAGGCTGCGCGGCTGGACGTGGAGCAGGTGCGAGGGGGCAACTGAGGCTACGGTTCTACGGGGGCGCGCGTACGGCAGCTTCGGCCATGGCGAGGGGAGGCGAGAGAGAGGAGGAGGGGGTTGGAGGGGAGGTCTGCTCGATGTGGACGGCGGTGGCGACGTTATCCAGCGCGAGGACGTGGCAAGGGGGCAAGCATGCAGCTGCGGCGTGGCGTTCGCGCGCGCGCGCCGTGCCCTGCTTCTCCTCCGCCTACTGGCGAGAGGAGGAGGACGACTGGCAGGGGAGATGGGCTGGGCCGTGCCAGGTAAGTCTCTGGTCCCCCTTTCTTATTTATTTAAGTTCCTATTTTCAGTTTTCTGTCATTTGTTTTGTTTTAGTTTAGGCACTAAAACATTTTATAAAATCCTGAAACTTTTTCTGGGCACTAAATAGATTATTCCAGAGGCCCTCACCAAATTTCAAATTTATTGGAGCTATAAACTTATTTATAGTATTTTATAAATCCAACTCAAATACATATTGCATTAATTCAATAAACCAAAATGACAAGTAAAAATATGAGTCACCTCTGGTTGATGTTGCCACATTTTACAAGGCCACTTTGGATTCATTGAAAATTATTTTACGTAAACCTATTTGAATTCAAATGTCCTAGGGTTTTGATCATCCCCATTTCATGATTAAAGGGAAATTTAAACATGATGCAACTCCAAACATGGACCTAGGTGCATAACAAAGCTAGGGATGTGACAACTCACCCCCACTTAAAAGAATCGCGTCCCGACATTCAGGAGTCGTCGGGAAAAGGGTCGGATACTCAAGTCGAAGACGATCTTCTCGCTCCCAGGTAGCTTCATTTTCAGAATGATGCGACCACTGAACCTTGAGAAACTTGATGTTCCGACGCCGGGTGACACGCTCAGCTTGATCGAGAATACGAACAGGATATTCCCGATATGAAAGATCATCTTGAAGATCAAGCGTTTTGTGGTCCACTTCGCGGATAGGATCCTTGAAGCAACGCCTGAGTTGAGAGACGTGGAAGACATCATGGACTCTAGAAAGATGCGGGGGCAGTTCCAATTGGTAGGCAACTTCTCCTCGTTTGGCAAGAATGCGAAAAGGACCAATGTAACGAGGAGCCAATTTGCCCTTGATACTGAAACGATGGGTACCCTTTAGAGGGGTAACCCGAAGGTAAGCCTTTTCGTCCACCTCATAAGTTACTTCCTTATGATGGCGATCATACTGGCTCTTTTGACGGGACTGAGCTGTCTTGAGATTCTAGCGAATAACGCGAACTTGCTCTTCTGCCTCTTGGATCATGTCTGGTCCAAAGAATTGTCTTTCCCCGGTTTCTGACCAGTTCAGAGGTGTTCGACATCTTCGTCCATAAAGAACTTCGAATGGAGCTTTGCCCAGACTGGATTGGTAGCTGTTGTTATACGCAAACTCGGCAAATGGAAGACACTTCTCCCAATCCATTCCGAATGAGATGACACAAGCTCTGAGCATGTCTTCGAGTATCTGATTGACTCTTTCAACCTGTCCACTTGACTGAGGGTGAAAAGCAGTGCTAAAGGAGAGATGGGTTCCCGTAGCATTCTGGAAACTTTCCCAAAATCGAGAGGTGAAGAGACTTCCACGGTCTGAATTGATTTCCAATGGAACACCATGCAGGGACACTATTTGGGAGATATATAAGTCAGCCAACTGACTAGCAGTGATACTCTCTGGGACAGGAAGGAAATGAGCCACTTTGGAGAGGTAATCAATAACCACGAAGATGGCATTATTTCCTTTCTTGGTCTTGGCAAATCCGGTGGTGAAGTCCATTTCAACTTTATCCCATTTCCACTCCGGAATAGCTAAAGGGTGAAGGGTGCCAGCAGGTCTCTGATGCTCTACCTTCACACGACGACAAACATCGCAATTAGCAACGAACTCAGCAATTTCCCTCTTCATTCTAGTCCACCAGAACCTTTGGCGTAGGTCCTGATACATCTTAGTACTGCCGGGATGAATTGTGAGGGGAGATTCATGAGCCTCCCTAAGGATCAACTCTCGAAGTTGTTGCTTCTTAGGAACTACCAGTCGGTTCCTGAAGTACACTGCACCTCTACCATCCATGGAGAAACTACCAACAACTCCTTTCACAATGTTATTCTTGATCCGGGTAATACCCGTATCATACTGCTGGCTGGATATGATCTGATCCTCCAGAGTAGGTTTTGCAACCAAGGTTGAAAGGGATCCGCGAGGAACAATGTGAAGGTTAAGCTTGTAGAATTCCTCATGCAGAATGGGTTGGCCTTGTTGCAGCATGAGATTGTTGCACTACGACTTACGACTTAATGCATCAGCCATGACATTGGCCTTGCCTGGGGTGTAAGTTATTCCTAAGTCATAATCCGTAATCAGTTCTAACCATCGTCTTTGCCTGAGGTTCAGATCTGGTTGGGTGAAGATATACTTCAGACTCTGATGATCGGTGTAAATCTCGCAACGATTACCAAGGAGGTAATGTCGCCATGTCTTGAGTGCATAGACTACTGCGGCAAGCTCCAAATCATGTGTTGGATAATTTTCCTCATGTGGGTGCAACTGTCGGGATGCATAGGCGATCACTTGTCGATCTTGCATAAGAACACATCCAAGTCCTTGTCTTGAAGCGTCGCAATAGATGAAAAAATCTTTGGAGACATCTGGTGGCACAAGCATGGGAGCAGAGGTCAGAAGTCTCTTCAGTTCCTGAAACTGTGCTCACATTGTGGGGTCCACTCGAACTTCTTATCTTTCTTGAGGAGTTCCGTCAGGGGCTTGGCAACTTTGGAGAAGTTCTCAACGAAGCGGCGACAATAGCTTGCTAAACCAAGGAAACTCCTAACTTTCTTAACGGTTTCAGGTGGAGTCCAATCAAGAATGGCTTGAACTCTTTCGGGGTTGACTGCAATGCCCTTACTGGAGATCACATGACCTAGATAGGTCACTTCTGGTAACCAAAATTCGCACTTGGAGAACTTGGCATAAAGATGGTGCTCTCTGAGTTTTTCTAGCACAAGTCTTAGATGTTCAGCATGTTCTGCTTCATTCTTCGAGTAGATCAGGATATCATCGAGGTAAACCACGACGAACTTATCCAAGTACTCCATGAAGATTGAGTTCATCAGGCAGGAGAATGTTGCTGGAGCATTGGTTAGTCCAAAATACATGATTGTGTACTCATACTGGCCATAACGAGTGACAAAAGCTGTCTTGGGTATGTCACCGTTCTTGATCTTGATTTGATGGTACCTAGCCTCAAATCCATCTTAGAGAACACTGAGGATCCAGCAAGTTGATCATACAAATCATTGATCCTGGGGAGCGAATACTTATTCTTTATCGTGACCAGATTGACGGGCCGGTAATCTACAACCATTCGATCCGTTCCATCCTTCTTCTTGACAAAGAGAATGAGGCAAGCCCAAGGAGAAGAGCTAGGTCGGATGAAACCCTTTTGCAAGGACTCATCAAGTTGTTTCTTAAGCTCGGCTAGCTCCAAGGGTGCCATCTTATATGGCCTTCTGGAAATTGGAACAGTTCCTGGGATGAGGTCTATCACAAACTCCACATCCCTATCAGGTGGAATACCTGGCAATTCTTCTGGAAAGACATCCGAAAAATCTCAGACTACCGGAATATCTTCATGCTCAGGAAGAGGATTGGCATTGAGCGAATAGAGCTGACGCTTTGCAACTCGAGTTAAAACATTGACTATCTTGCCAGATGGGTGAGTAAGCTGAACAGACCTGGTGGAGCAATCAGTCTTGGCATGATGAGCTGTCATCCAATCCATACCCAAGATGATGTTAATGTCTGAAGACTTGAGGGCTATCAGCAAAGCAAGGAATACAAGTCTATCAACAAGGATTTCATTTCCATGGCTTATTCTCGTGGTCTTCCATCTAGACCCTGGAGTCTGAACTTCAAGAGCAGTTGGCATATCGCAAAATGACATGTCGTGCAACCGGGCATAGCCTTCCGAGATGAAGGAATGTGATGCTCCAGTATCAAAGAGAACTGATGCTGGATGACAATTTACGAGGAGCGTTCCAAGGACAACATCATGATCCTCATGAGCTTCTTCGGCTGTGACATGGTTCACACAACCACGATCAATGATGGCTGCCTTGGCATGGATCGGTTTGACTGGTGGCTTATTACGACCAACAGACTAGCCAGACTGGGGTGAAGCAATATTGGACCGAGTGCAATTCCGGGCAATGTGGCCCGGTTCTCCACACTTGAAACAAATCACTTGGGATGCACGTGGAGCCGCATTGGCAGGCGGTCCACCAACAGGCTTGGGTGGAGCATTTGGCTGAGTTGGACGAGGTGCCACATAGGATGGCCTCGCATATCCAGATGGAAGTGATGAGTTCGGAACCCAAATCCGGCGCTTCTGAGATCCAGAGCCGGAGGTAGAAGCCAAATCATGGTTGTGCTTGCGAGACTCTTCATAAGTGAGCTGAGCTATCTCCGCATTAGTGGCCTTGTTCACAAGAGCCTGGAAGGTGTCGCAATGATGCAGGTGAACATCACGACGCAACTTTGGGTTGAGACCCTTCCTGAACCTAGCTTGCTTCTTGACGTCCGTGGACACTTCTTCTGTGGCGTAACGAGCAAGGTTCTCGAACTCTCGACTGTATGCATCTACATCCATCTTACCCTGAGTAAGGTTACAGAACTCTTCCCTTTTTCGGTCCATAAGACCCTGAGGAATATGATGCTCGCGGAAAGCCTCTATGAATTCTTCCCAAGTAGGGATCTGGCCAGCTAGAATTATAGTCTCATAGTTCTCCCACCATATACTAGCAGGACCCTCCAGGTGATATGTAGCATAGGTGACCTTGTCAGTCTCAGCCACGTTCGCGGAACGCAGCTTATAGGTGATGCTACGGAGCCAGTCATCTGCATCGAGTGGCTCAATGGAGTGATGGAAGGTGGGTGGATACAGCTTGATGAAGTCACGGATGGTCACTGTCCCAGCACACTGATGTGCGGTGTTTTTCTGGATACGTGCCAGCAAGCGATTTGACTCACGCTTGTCCTTCTCAATGTCTAGCATGAACTGTGCCAACGAAGGTGCATCCGGCAGAACTTCGGCATCTCTGGTACCACGTCTTTGGCCCCTCTTGCGGCCAGTGGCAGCTTGGTTACTGAGAGACATCCCGAGGATGAGAAACTAGGATTAATCAGGATGGCATACCAGATAGATAGGAAGAAATGCAAAGCATTTGATCTTCATAGAAAACCTAGGCAAAGTTGGGCAGCATAACGGCTGCGAATGCTCAGAAATGAGACATCCTGCAAAAGGTTTAGGTGCCACGATACCTCAATATCACAATCTCAATATTCTGATCAAGCTAACAAGCTACATAGGCAGCACTCGAGGACTGGAATGCAACTCAGATCAACCATTCCTATAAGTCTACGGAATAGTAACTCGAGATCCTGATAGATGGGTAAGAAGCCTAGTTCTTAATCCCCATAGAAAGAGGAGGGTGACTCAGAATCACAATAACATGGGGAAAGGAGTAAAAAGAGCCTTACGTTCCCTTCCATAATCAATTCCCTTATATAACTAAAGAGTTGCTAGACTCAACATCGACCAGTTTGGCTTGGTAGTCCTACAGTCAGTCAAGCTCTGATACCAACGCTGTCGGGACCCCGATCCTAAGCCATAAGAATCTAGCATGTAACACTTCACATTACTTTGCGGCCTCACTCACGGTAATCTCCACGGCTGCCACCTTACCTTGGCCAGGACCGTTTGCGTCTTTTGGCTCACGTATGTGAATATGTCGCTAGCACTCAAATGTCAAAGAACCCGGGTCGACATGACTAGTCATAGAACCCAAGTGGCACATCCGTACAGGGACATGCATACGTAACCCAACAATGCAGTTGTCGGTCTCAGCGTGTGTAGACGAGTCATAGCAAGCTACAGGGACTCCATTATGCCGTGGGACATAAATGTCATCAACTGCGCGTAGACGAGTCATAGGAGGCTACATGGATTCCATTACACTGCGAGACATTTCCCCGAAGGGACAGACACAACAACAAAGAAGGATACACGCCGGTCAATCAATGTGTCCGGAGCAGTAGCAAGCTACCAAGGCTCAGTGGAAGCACAAAGAGGCAGTTCCCTGTAAAGAGTACTACTAAAGGCACACAACTAGGTGCTGAATCCCATACATACCGTTGCACGTCACACGTACGCACGACATGCCCGATATGCATAGATACAACTATGGCATCACAACATAACCATACAAGAACACAACATTTATTCAGAAGGCTCATAAGAGCCAACATAGTGTGACATTACAAGCATGGGTCACATGACCCAACACACAAGTCATACAAACAACAAGCGGAAGCATAACATGTCTGGGTACAGACATCTAGAAAAGAAGAAGGATGGGGGATCCTGTCTATCTAAAAGACCCTCCATAGGAACCAGACCTCTGTCTGGGATTCCCAAGTTACTTGGTCGGCATCGATCTTATCGTAGAAACCACTAGCGAGACTGGTGTCTCCTTTGCAAAAACATAATTAAGCAACAGTGAGTACAGAGGTACTCAGCAAGACTTACATCAGAACTAACTACATATGCATCAGTATCAACAAAGGGGGGTTGTGGGGTTTAATGAAGCAAGCCAACTTTGACTCAGTGGCTGTCCTGTACTTCGACTACGAGTAATTTGAAAAGTTTGTGAAACGTACACGAGTCCACTAACACCACAACAATACACTACCATGGACCCGCTCCCGTCTTCCTACGAGAGTGCCATCCACGGTACTCACACTTGTCTTGAAGCTTTTAAGAGTAACCATTAAAGTTGTCTATGAACCATATAAGTCTCCAAGTAGTCCATATCCGCGGACGCGGCTATTCGAATAGATGATTACCCTGCAGGGGTGTACTTCGTCACACATGCTCCCGCCACTTATCGCTATGTGCACGTAAAAGGCACCTCGGCAACCTTCAAGCGGAAGCCTAGTGAGGGAGTCGGCCCCGACCTGACTAACCACACAAGACTCTAGTCCAGGTTTATCACCTATTTGAGACTGAACCCGCCAGGAAGTCCGGCCGAAGTTTCCTCTACGGCCCCAAATGATGTGTGCAGGGTTCCTAAGCCCACCTCAACAGATGGTACTACGCTTGGTACACCGGGCCACGGTGCCTCGTCTGTCCCAAGCTCACCTGTACGGGGTGCCACTCGGTAGACTACTAGCACGACCTACAAACATCAGAAACTAGTTGCAACTCCTGGACAGAGGTCAAGGTGATTAATAAGTCGAGAGAGTCAATTAAGGATCCCAATATGCGGTAGTAGCTAGTCTTGGATAACATACACAGGACTCAGTTCTTAAGGACGGTCCCAATGAGACAATCCACCATGTACTCCTACATGGCCTCTCATCGCTACCTTTACCAAATTAGGTTCAACACTTAATTCTCAACATCAGAACACATTCGGTTCACTCCGGTTCATCACCAAGATGAATCAGATCTGACACAACTCTAAGCATAGGAAGCTTAACAGGGTAATGGCACAACATGGCTCAAGCATCTACCAGGTATGCTAGGTTGCTTGGTTTAGCTTTTTACTGTGACAATGACAGGTCATGCGGAGGAATGGGTTCAACTACCGGAACATGTAAAAGTTGAATCGTTTTGTCCTAATGCAATAAGTGAGAGCAAGAGCGAGAGAGTGGTATTGTATCGGAGATGTTCAAGGGGGTTGCTTGCCTAATAAGACGATCACACGTTACTGCTCCTCAGATGGATACTCGACCGTATCATCCGGAACAGTGCCTAACACGAAGAACAACCATCGAAGGGGGAACAAATCAATACACATCAAATGCAACAATATGATGCATGAATATGACATGGCTATATGATGTGGTTTGGTCTAATGCATATAGCAACATAATTAAATGAAGTAGGTTTGAACTCAAGGTTCAAATTCAACTTCATATGTGAGGTTCCATATTGCATTTGAACAAAAATGTCCAAGTTCTCCTATTTAGGTTGTTCTACCATGCATGAAAATGGTACAGATGGATTCATTGGATTTTTCTGATAAATTTTCATATATAAATTATTTTCATTTGACTTACACATTAATTTATATGAATTTTCTAAGTTTTCAGCAATTCCTGGAATTATTTAAAATCCAGAAATGCATTTAATGCGTCAGCCATGCGTCAGCATGACGTTAGCCTGGTCAACTGACCAGTATGGCCAGCCGGTCAGTGACCCAGGGCTAAGCAGGGGTTAAACCTGCGCTGACCCGAGGTTTGACCCACAGCGGGGCCCGCTATCAACCTCTGTGGGGGTTATTAAGCAGGAGAATTAAATGCTAATGACGCGCCATGTCAGCTCTAGCCGGCGGCAAGTCGCCGGCGACCAAAACCGTGGCGGCAGTGCGCCGAAGTAGCTCGAGACGGCGCTACAGAGGCCGGTTTGGAGCGCCGTTTGTTGCTACGGCGAGCTGGTGGTGCGCCGCATCCATCTGTGCATACAGCCCGAGCCGGGTGGTCTAAAACGACGACGACGACGGTTTGTGCGGTGGCCGGAGTTCGGTCGTCGTCGGAATCGGCTCCGGGGTGGCAAGAGCACCCGTTCTTTGCACCTACAGGTTCTAGGCACGCCCGCGAGGTTGTTGCGCACGGTGGGGTGGGCAACAACTCACCGGAGTTGGGCCGGCGATGAGCTCGTGCGACGGGGCGATCCGGTCAATGGGGAATCGACCTCTACAGCGGCTAATACAGACGGGGTAGAGAGGGGTTCGACGGAGAGGCTCATGGCGCGTCGGACGACAGGCTTGGCGTACTCGGGGAGGCACCGGAGGCAGCGAAGCAACAGCGGCGATCCACGGCACCGGAGGTTGAAGACGACGCAATGGAGGCTCTGCAGGGCGTCCGGGCTTCCGTGGCTCGTCGAGGATGGAGCTGGCGACGAGGCTGCGCAGCTGGACGTGGAGTAGGTGCGAGGGGGCGACCGAGGCTACGGTTCTACGGGGGCGCGCGCACGGCAGCTTCGGCCATGGCGAGGGTAGGCGAGAGAGAAGAGGAGGGGGCTGGAGGGGTGGTCTGCTCGATGTGGACGGCGGTGGCGACGTTATCCAGCGCGAGGACGTGGCAAGGGGGCAAGCAGGCAGCTGCGGCGTGGCGTTCGCGCGCGCGCGCCGTGCCCTGCTTCTCCTCCGCCTACTGGCGAGAGGAGGAGGACGACTGGCAGGGGAGATGGGCTGGGCCGTCCTGCTGGGCCGTGCCAGGTAAGTCTCTGGTCTCCCTTTCTTTTTTATTTAAGTTCCTGTTTTTAGTTTTCTGTCATTTGTTTTGTTTTAGTTTAGGCACTAAAACATTTTATAAAATCCTAAAACTTTTTCTGGGCGCTAAATAGATTATTCCAAAGGCCCTGACCAAGTTTCAAATTTATTGGAGCTATAAACTTATTTATAGTATTTTTTAACTCCAACTCAAATACATATTGCATTAATTCAATAAACCAAAATGACAAGTAAAAATATGAGTCACCTCTGGTTGATGTTGCCACATTTTTCCAAAGATGATGAACATTTTACAAGGCCACTTTGGATTCATTGAAAATTATTTTAGGTAAACCTATTGAATTCAAATGTGCTAGGGTTTTGATCATCCCCATTTCATGATTAAAGGAAATTTAAACATGATGCAATTCCAAACATGGACCTAGGTGCATAACAAAGCTAGGGATGTGACATTATCATAATTTCTCTTTAGTAGAATGTATTTCCTTGTTGTAATCCGTTATTAGCTCACCCAATGCTTATGAACAAAACAAAGCTTTTATCGAACATATAGTGGAAGCAATGATAAGAGCCTATGATGAGAAACTTGAGCTTGAAGTTTCTATTCCTAGAAAATTGCATGATGAGTGGGAACCTACTATCAAAATAAAGATCAATAAATATGAATGCAATGCTTTGTGTGACCTTGGTGCTAGTGTTTCAACTATTCCTAAAACTCTTTGTGATGTACTCGGTCTCACTAATATTGAAGATTGTTCCCTCAACTTGCATCTTGCGGATTCTACCATCAAGAAACCTTTAGGTAGAATTAATGATGTGATTATTATTGCAAATAAAAATTATGTGCCTGTAGATTTCATTGTGCTTGATATTGATTGCAATCCTTCTTGTCCCATGATATTTGGAAGACCCTTCTTACGAACTATAGGTGCAATCATTGACATGAAATTGGGAAACATAAGATTCCAATTCCCATTAAAGAAAGGGATGGAACACTTCCCTAGGAAGAAAATTAAACCACCTTATGAACCAATTATGAGAGCTACTTATGGGTGGAGTGTCAAGGATGACAAAACTTGAAACTATGCATTATGCCTAGCTAGGGGCATAAAACAATACCTCTTGTTGGGAGACAACCCAATAGTTATCTTTCTATTGTTGATTTGAACTTTCTGTTTATTTTTAATAACATTATTATTGCCTCTGTAATTATTATGTTTTTCTGTTTAATTTAGTGTTTGTGCCAAGTAAAGCCTTTGGGATGACTCACAAGATGAGTAGAATCGATGCTGAAAAAAAACAAAAACTTTTCACTCTAGTACAGGAATTTTCATTTTTGGCTGGAGCATGATAATGAACTGAAATTTTTACACAGTGTTTCCATACATATTTTCGAGGTTGTCCGAAATTTTGTGAATTTTTAGAGTTACATAAGTATAGGGTTTCTACAGATTGCTACAAGTTGTTCTGTTTTAGACAGATTCTATTTTTGCTTGCATAGTTGCTTATTTTGATTAAACTATGGATTGTATGGGGGGTATAAGCCATGGAGAAGTTAGAATACAGTATATATTATGCATTTAGGAAATTTGAATCAATTTACAACAGTACTTAAAGTATGCAATATGTTTCTTATACTAACGGATCTCACAATGTTTTGTTGAGTTTTGTGTGATTGAAGTTTTCAAGTTTTGGGTGTTATCTTGATGGACAAAGGAATAAGGAGTAGCAAGAGCCTAAGCTTGGGTATGCCCAAGGCACCCCAAGGTAATATTTTAAAGGAGACTCAAGCGTCTAAGCTTGGGGATGCCCCGGAAGGCATCCCCTCTTTCGTCTCAAATCCATCGGTATGTCACTTGAAGCTATATTTTTATTCGTCACATGATATGAGTTTTGCTTGGAGCGTCGTTTCTTTTACTTTCAGTTTGCCACAATCATTATTTGCTGGACACACCTATTTAAGAGAGACTCACATTCATCATAATTTGTTAGAATACTCTATGTGCTTCACTTATATCTTTTGAGCTTAGCAGTTGCTCTAGTACTTCACTTATATCTTTTTGAGCACGGTGGCGTGTAGATTTTAAAGAAATGATTTCACTCTCGTTCTTCACTTATATTTGTTTGAGAGTTAATAAATTGTGATGGTAATTTGCATGGGTCATACAGACTAGTCCAAAAATATTAGGTATTCAAAGAGTGATAATCAAAACCATCACGTAGCACATATAAATAAATTGTGGGTTAATGATATTGATGTAGTAGTGTGAAATAGGTGTGAGTTCATAATTGTTAAACCGTAGAAGTGTCGATATTAAGAGGGGTTGACCATTTTGTTCATCTAAAAATTAAATAGGCACGGTGATGATGTGTGAGCAATTCTATTCCTCGTTGAAATCCTAGTGTTGTTTTGGGTCGGAAGCACGCGATGGTTAACTCCTACGAACCTCTTCCCTCGGGGCATGCGATTAGTACTTTGATTTATGATAAACTAATAAAACTTTGCAATAAGTATATGAGTTCTTTATGACTAATGTGAAACCATGGACATACGCAATCTCACCTTTTCATAATTTGCTAGGCTCGTCGGTACCGCGCAAAACCCGTTCTCACCTCGAGGATCGGTGCAACTTTCACCGGTGCATTCAAACCCCGTGACATGATACGCTCTGTTGCACATAAGCCTTATTATATATTCCTGAAAACAGCCACCATACCTACATATCATGGCATTTCTTTCCATAGCCATTCCGAGATATATTGCCATGCAAATTCCATCGTCACTTCACATGACTAGTTCATTCATCGTCATATTGCTTTGCATGATCATATAGAGCTGACATAGTATTTGTGGCAAAGCCACCTTCATAATGTTTTTGATACATGTCACGCTAGATCATTGCACATCCTGGTACACTACCAGAGGCATTCATACAGAGTCATATCTTCATATTAGTTCTCCATGTTGAGTTGTAAGTAAATAAAAGTGTGATGGTCATCATTGTTAGAGCATTGTCCCAGTGAGGAAAGAATGATGGAGACGATGATTCTCTCATAAGTTGAGATGAGACTCCTGACGAAAATAAGGATGGGGGAGGCCAAATGAGCCCACCATCCATTCAAAAAAATGAGACAAAATGAGAGAAGGGACTTTGCTACTATCCTTTACCACATGTGTGCCTCGTGGCACCATGTTCGTCGTGTAGAGAGTCTCATGATATATCACTTTCATATGCTAGTGGGAATTACCTATTTATTATTTCAAACTTGGCTTGTATATTCCTACGACGGGCTTCCACAAATGCCGAGGTCTTCATGAACAAGCAAGTTGGATGCACTCCCCACTTAGCTTCATTTGAGCTTTCATACACTTATAGCTCTAGTGCATCATTTGCATGGCAATACCTACTGCTTGCATTGAAATCTATCGATGGGCATCTCCATAGCCCGTTGGTACGCCTAGTTGATGTCAGACTATCTACTCCACTTCCTACCCCTTTGATATCTACCACCATACTCTATTCCATTTAAATGCTATGTCCAATGGCTCATGCTCATATATTGCGTGAAGAATAAAAAGTTGATGCATATTGAAAAAGTACGAACCAATTGCCTGACTTGGACACTGTGGTGCTTAACATTTGTATTAATGTGGTGAATATGGAGCCATGCCTTGCTAATACAATAAGATGAATGGGGGGGGGTAAACATTTCTTAAGAATCGTATACTTTTAGGAATTAACAATTCTGTTTCTTACACTTTGAATATTGCTATGTTAATACTTATTGATTCATCTTTTCTCAATGGGCATACTTGAATAAGATTACATAGTGGATAGCACGTCACATCAAAAATTCAGTTTTTATCATTTACCTACTCGAGGATGAGCAGGAATTAAGCTTGGGGATGCATGTTACGTCTCCAACGTATCTATATTTTTTGATTGTTCCATGCTAATATATTATCATTCTAGGATACTTTTTGGGTCTTTATTTACCAATTTATAATATTTTTGAGCACTAACCTATTGACCCAGTGCGCAGTGCCAGTTGTTGTTTTCTGCGTGTTTTTTGCTTTTCATGTTTACAGTACCGAACGAAGTCCAATTGCGACGAAACTTTTTGATGTTTTTTTCTGGACCAAAAGAAGACTTTGAAGCTTCGGAAGGAGGCCGGGGGGCGCACGAGGGCCGCACAAGCCAACAGGGCACGCCCCAGGGGGGTCGCACCCTGATGGATTGTGCCTCCCTCGGTTACCTCCCGACGCCCGTCTCTGGCCTATAATTTCTCATTCACCCTAAAAATAACAGAGGCAGTCCCGAACCCCTTTTTCCGCCGCCGCAAGTCTCTGTTCGGTTGCAAGGCCATCTGGAGCTCCGTTCTGGCACCCTGCCGAAAGGGGGATCGATCACGGAGGGCCTATTCATCAGCATAGCCACCCTCATGATGATGTGTGAGTAGTTCACCACAGACCTACGGGTCCATAGCTAGTACCTAGATGACAATCTCTCTCTCTCTTATGATCTTCAATACAATGGTCATCGCATCTTCGCTTTGATCTATCCGATGTAATCCTATTGTGTGGTGTGTTTGTTGGGATCCGATGAATTGTGGGTTTATGTTTAGATTATTCATGAAAAGTATTAGGGCATGCCTCTGAATTATATTATCTCTTATGTGCATGATCATTATAACTTAGTAATGCTCTCCGATCTATTGATATGCTTTGGCCAAGTAGATTGATATTTCATCGGTGGGAGTGGTGCGTTGTGGTAGGTTCAACCTGGCGAGTTTCTATATCCCAGTGACAAAGTAGGGGACAAGATGCGTCTTTGTGTTGTTGCTACTAAGGATAAAATGATGGGGTTCATTCATATTGTTTGAGTTTACTTTGTCTACATCATGTCATCGTTCTCCAAGCATTACTCTATTTTACTTAATACTCTAGATGCATGCTGGATAGCGGTCGATGAGTGGAGTAATAGTAATAGGTTCAGGCAGGAGTCGGCCTATTTGCTTATGGACGTGATGCCTATATATACATGATCATTGCCATGAACATCGCATAACTATCCGCTTTTCTATCAATTGCCCAACAGTAATTTGTTTACCCACCGTGTGCTGCCTATATGAGAGATGTCGCTAGGGAACACTATGGCCCCCGCGTCTATTCACTTATATATTCGCAAACGCTATATTTACCTTGCTGCCTTTATTTACTTTTTATTTATTTTGCAATTTATATTTATCAACAATTATCTACACAACTCATTTGCTTGCAAATAACGCGGTCAAGGGGATTGACAACCCTCTTGCCCGCGTTGGGTGCAAGTTGTTTGTTCATTTGTGTGCAGCCTCTGAAGATGGTTGAGGATTGATATTCCTATTGGTTCGATAAACCTTGGTTTCATAACTGAGGGAAATACTTATCCGCTTTGTGCTGCAATTACCCGTTCCTCTTCATGGAAAACCCAACGCAGATCACAAGTATTAGTAGCTGATACATCTCCAACGTATCTATAATTTTTGCTTGTTCCATGCTGTTATATTATCATTCTTGGATGTTTTACAATCATTTTATAACAACTTTATATCATTTTTTTGGACTAATCTTTTGACATAGTGCCAAAGTGCCAGTTGCTGTTTTTGCTTGTTTTTTAGTTCGCAGAATATCAGTACCAAACGGAGTCCAATCGCGACGAAACTTTTTGGAGATTTTTTCTGGACCAGAAGACACCCAGTGGGCCAAAGAAGTGCCAGAGAGGTGGTCTGTGGAGGCCACAACGCACATGGGCGCGCCAGGGGGCCCCCGGCGCGCCCTGGTGTGTTGTGCCCTCCACGGGGCCCCCCTCCACCTCCTCTGACACCTATAAATACCCAAATATTTAGAAAACCCTAGGGGAGTCGACGAAAAGCACATCCAGTCGCCGCATGTTCCAGAGCCTCAAGATCCAATCTAACACCATCACGGAGGGGTTCATCTTCTTCATAGGTGCCGATCCGATGATGCATGAGTAGCCCACCATAGACCTACGGGTCCGTAGGCAGTAGCTAGATGGCTCTCTCTCTCTCTTTTGATTCTCAATATAATGGTCTCTTGGAGATCTATTTGATGTAAACTTTTGCGGTGTGTTTGTTGGGATACGAATAATTTTGAGTTCATGATCAGTTTCTATCCATGAATATTATTTGAGTCTTCTTTGATCTCTTATATGCATGAGTACTTATAGTCTCGTATTTCTTCTTCGAATCTTTGGTTTAGTTAGGCCAACTAGATCGATTTTTCTTGCCATGGGAAGAGGTGCTTTGTGATGGGTTCGATCTTGTGGTGTCCTTTCCTAGTGACAGAAGGGGCAGCAAGGCACGCATGTATCGTTGCCATTAAGGATAAAAAGATGGGGTCTATTCCGACATGAATAGATGTTGTCTACATCATGTCATCGTTCTTATTGCATTGCTCCATTTTTCCATGAACTTAATACACTAGATGCATGCTGGGTAGCGGTCGATGTGTGGAGTAATAGTGGTAGATGCAGGCAGGAGTCGGTCTACTTATCTTGGATGTGATGCCTATATAATGATCAACGCCTTGGATATCGTCATGATTATTTGATCTACTAGATTTCTTCATATTGGACGTGATGCCTATATAATTTTCCAACATATTGCTTTCCGATCTATCTTTTTGCCTCTTTGTTTTCAGATCTACTAAACCAAAAACCCAAAAATATATTGCTACACTTTTTATTTGCTCTTTTTATTTTGTGTTCTTGAGAGATCTATCTCTCCTATCTATCATATCCTAATCTATCTTTTTACCGTAGAGAGATTGACAACCTCTCTTCCGCGTCGGGTTGTAAGTATTTTTTATTTGTGTGCAGGTGTTGCTTATTGGGTGGTGGTGATCCTCCTACTGGTTCGATAAACTTGGTTTCATAACTGAGGGAAATACTTACCGTCGATGTGCTGCATCATCCCTTCCTCTTTGGGGAAATACCGACGCAGTCTCAATTCACGTCAAAGGATTTTCTGGCGCTGTTGCCGGTGAGGAAGCGGTCTCTTCTATGTGCCAATCTCAGGCGCCGAGGAGACTCCATCATCATCTACCAGGTTCCTAATAAAAAATCTCATCTCCTTGCAATTACATTATTTGCCATTTGCCTCTCGTTTTCCTCTCCCCCACTTCACCAATTTGCCATTTTATTCGCCCTCTTTTTCGTTTGCCTTTTTCTCGTCAGATTTCTTAGCTAGTCATTATGGCTAGTTCTTCCTTTATTGTGTGTACTCCCAATAATGAGGTTCTTAATTTTAAGCAAAGGGGAGGGGAGAACCTAAAAGATGCTTGGTATATGATTTGCAATGCTCATAATAGATCTATCCATAAGCAGTATACCGTTGTTCTTCTTCGCAGTTTTTATGTTGGCATCACCACTTGGTATAGATTCGTCCTTGATACGATTACCGGTGGGAATTTCTTGATGTGTCCATCTTTGGATGCTTTTAATGCTTTGGGAAATTTAGTGGGATCACCACCTCTTATGATCAATGAAACAACTTTAACTCTCGAACACGTTATGGAGAGATTAGATGCTATTGAAAAGAAGATGATTACCAAAGAACATCTTGAAGATTTGTATAAGAAAATGCATAATCTTGCTAATAAAATTGGGGCTAAAGCGGGAGATGCCTTTAAATTGCTAAAGGCAAAAGAAATCGTAGTTAACGAAAGGGTAGAAGAGAGTCCTTATCGGATTGATAAGTTGGAAGAGATTTTTAGTAATTTCGGTTTAGCTTTTTCTTCTGTCAAAACTATTGAAAAAACTCCCGTAAAAGTTGGCAAGACCACGCAAGTCACTAAGAACAAAGTTGCTACACCCAGTGGCCACAAGGGAGATCTTAAAATGATTAGTATTCATCCCGACTTTGTTGAAATCGTAAGAGATCCTATTTACAAAAATGATTTTTTTGGTTTTCTTCCTAGGAGTGTTATCATCGAGAGTATGCATGCTAAATCCTTGAAGAAATCTAGTTGTGTGATTGAAGAGTTGAAAACCAAAGATGACAATACTTGAATCTATGCGTTATGCCTAGCTAGGGGCGTAAAACGATAGCGCTTGTTGGGAGGCAACCAATGAATAAATTTATTTTTGCTTTTTCCTTTCTGTTTTTGAGTGTTGACACAATTATGCCTCTGTTATTATTGTGTTTTTATGGTTTATTTAGTGTTTGCGCCAAGTAGAGCCTTTAGGATGATTCATAAGATGAGTAGAAGCGATGCTGAATCTGAAACAGAAACTTTGCGTCCAGTATTCGGATTTTCAGTTTTTTACTGGATAGTGATCTTGAGATGAAATTTTAACACAGTATTTCTATACAAGTTCTTTACATTGTCCTAATTTTGCAGAATTTTTAGAGTTACAGAAGTATGGTTAGAGTACAGATTACTACAGACTGTTCTGTTTAAGACAGATTCTGTTTTCGTTGCATTGTGTGCTTGTTTTGATGAATCTATGGGTTATATTGAAGGGTATGAGCCATGGTAAAGTTAAAATACAGTAGGTATAATGAAATAACAAAATATGAATGGGTTTGCAACAGCACCTAAAGTAGTGATTTGCTTTATTATAATAACGGATCTCACGAAGATTTTGTTGAGTTTTGTGTGATTGAAGTTTTCAAGTTTTGGGTGAGATCACAATGGATGAAGGAATAAGGAGTGAAAAGATCCTAAGCTTGGGTATGCTACAGCACCCCCAAGATATATCCAAAGAGAAACAAGCAACTAAGCTTGGGGATGCCCCCGAGTGGCATCCCCTCTTTCTTCTAACGACCATCGGTATTTTACTTGGAGCTATATTTTTATTCGTCACATATCATGAGTTTTGGTTGGAGCGTCATGTATCATTTGAGTCTTTACTTACTTTGCTTGTTAGTTTGTCATTTGTATCCTTTCTGGACACACCTATTTGAAAAAGCCAAAATTATGCTATGATTTGTTAGAATTGCTCTATATGCTTCACTTAAACTTTTTGAGCTATAGAATTGCTCTAGTGCTTCACTTATATCTTTTTGAGCACGGTGTGCTTGCAATTTTTTGTAGAAATACTCTCATGCTTCACTTAGATTAATTTGAGAGTAAGTAAATTTTGAAGAAATTCTCTCATGCTTCACTTATACCTTTTTGAGAGATGAAATCTCTATGCTCATCTGCTTCACTTAAATTTGTTTGAGCTTGTCAAAAAGCAATGACAATATATGAAGCTAGTCCCAAAGTGATAGATATCCAAGGAGGATATAATAAAAACTTTCACGAAGATCATTGAACAAATTAAACTTGATTCCTTGTAATAGTTTTGAAACGTGATGATAGTAATATGTGAGTCATGTTAGTAAGTAATTATGATTTAGTAGGAATATTGGTGTTAAGGTTTGTGATTCCCTATGGATGCACGAAAGTCAATCATTATGCAATTAAGTTACATCCTACTTATGGTGCATTATTCGGTGTTAGTTATGCTCAATGCTCGCTTATGTGAATTTTCGTGTCTTCGTTTGGTTGCTTCTCAATCTATTTGCTAGCCTCCATTTGCACTAAGTAGAAATACTACTTGTGCATCCAAAATCCTTAAACCAAGTTTTGCCTTATGAGTCCACCATACCTACCTATATGCGGTATTTCCATGCCGTTCCAAGCAAATTTGTATGTGCCATCTCTAAATTTTCAAAATAATTTTTATCTTTTGTGTGCTCGTACCGCTCATGAAACGTTGGGGAGTGTCCATTATTTTTCCATGCTAGATGTGTTATTCTCAAGATGAGTGTTTATTCACTTGTCATTGCACGAGAGTGCGGCGGTAATAGGGATGCCCATTCCCGAAATGAAAAAGAAAAAATATTTACTTTATGTTGTCAAATAATAAATTCCTTGGAAAGTGTTGGTATGGAAGGCAACCGTGGATACGGCCCGCCATGGAAAGTGAAAGAATGGTGGAAAAAGGAATAAACTTTATTTTCTGTTTGGGAACCGCCTATGATATATCTAGCATGGAAAGTATTGTGAGCTACTTTGTCGTTTTCGTTGACAGGAAAGGCATGCCACCCAAAATATTTTTCTCTCTCAATTTAAAACTTTGAGCTCTGGCACCTCTACAAATCCCTACTTCCCTCTGCGAAGGGCCTATCTATTTACTTTATGTAATTTTTATTTTTACTGTGAGTCTCCATCTTCTCTTATAAAGCACCAACTAGGGGGCACTATGATCGTACTTGAGCATTGGGTGTAGCTAATATTTGAGTGTGTTTCTTGAATAGATCAATGATTGAGCATGATGGGCTAGGGATAACTTTCTTTAGTGTTGATATTTTGAAAGACATGGTTGCTTGTTGGCATGCTTGAGTATTGAAGTCATTATGTTAAAACTAGACTATTGCTTTGAATCATCTAAAAAGTCCAAATGTCCATGCTACAAACAAAAGAATATGAGATGAACATGTTAGGCAGCATTCCACATCAAAAATTCTGTTTTTATCATTTACCTACTCGAGGACGAGTAGGAATTAAGCTTGGGGATGCTGATACGTCTCCAACGTATCTATAATTTTTGCTTGTTCCATGTTGTTATATTATCATTCTTGGATGTTTTACAATCATTTTATAACAACTTTATATCATTTTTAGGGACTAACCTATTGACATAGTGCCAAAGTGCCAGTTGCTGTTTTTGCTTGTTTTTTACTTTGCAGAATATCAGTACCAAACGGAGTCCTATCGCGACAAAACTTTTTGGAGATTTTTTCTGGACCAGAAGACACCCAGTGGGCCAAAGAAGTGCCAGAGAGGTGGGCTGTGGAGGCCACAACCCACATGGGCGCTCCAGGGGGGCCTCGGCGTGCCCTGGTGGGTTGTGCCCTCCACGGGGGCCCCCTCCACCGCCTCTGACACCTATAAATACCCAAATATTCAGAAAACCCTAGGGGAGTCGACAAAAAACACATCCAGCCGCCGCAAGTTCTAGAGCCTCAAGATCCAATCTAACACCATCACGGAGGGGTTCATCTTCTTCATAGGTGCCTCTCCGATGATGCGTGAGTAGTCCACCATAGACCTACGGGTCCGTAGGCAGTAGCTAGATGGCTCTATCTCTCTCTCTCTCTCTTCTGATTCTCAATACAATGGTTTCTTGGAGATCTATTTGATGTAAACTTTTGCGGTGTGTTTGTTGGGATCCGATGAATTTTGAGTTCATGATCAGTTTCTATCCATGAATATTATTTGAGTCTTCTTTGATCTCTTATATGCATGATTACTTATAGCCTCGTATTTCTTCTTCAAATCTTTGGTTTAGTTAGGCTAACTAGATCGATTTTTCTTGCCATGGGAAGAGGTGCTTTGTGATGGGTTCGATCATGCGGTGTCCTTTCCAAGTGACAGAAGGGGCAGCAAGGCACACATGTATCGTTGCCATTAAGGATAACAAGATGGGGTCTATTCCGACATGAATAGATCTTGTCTACATCATGTCATCGTTCTTATTGCATTACTCCATTTTTCCATGAACTTAATACACTAGATGCATGCTGGATAGCGGTCGATGTGTGGAGTAATAGTGGTAGATGCAGGCAGGAGTCGGTCTACTTATCTTGGACGTGATGCCTATATAATGATCATCGCCTTGGATATTGTCATGATTATTTGATCTTCTATCAATTGGCCAACAGTAATTTGTTCACCCACCGTGTGCTATACTCATGAGAGCAGCCACTAGTGAAACCTACGCCCCCCGAGTCTACTTTTCCAACATATTGCTTTCCGATCTATCTTTTTGCCTATTTGTTTTCAGATCTACTAAGCCAAAAACCCAAAAATATATTGCTACACTTTTTATTTGCTCTTTTTATTTTGTGTTCTTGAGAGATCTATCTCTCCTATCTATCATATCCTAATCTATCTTTTTACCATAGAGAGATTGACAACCTCTCTTTCGCATCGGGTTGCAAGTATTTGTTATTTGTTTGCGGGTGCTGCTTATTGGGTGGTGGTGATCCTCCTACTGGTTCGATAACCTTGGTTTCATAACTGAGGGAAATACTTACCGTCGCTGTGCTGCATCATCCCTCCCTCTTTGGGGAAATACCGACGTAGTCTCAAGCCACGTCAGTAGCAAGCACCCATTGATGTCTGTGAGGAGCAGTCGTCGGAGGCGTTGCAGAGGCCTCAGACTAGCGGATCATGCGTAGCTGTGCATTGGACCGATGCCAGCCTCCGCACCTTGTCGTTGGGCAACAGGGGACGGAGCGGAGCTCGAGCTACCACTATCCACCCGCGGCCGCTGCAGCGTGATATGGACGGTGAGCTTGTCGTTGTCGTACGACTCTGCCTCGCGGACGAGGGCGCCCCAGTCAAAGTGATCATCCTCCTACCTAGATCCACCGCCGGAGGCACTGTCGGTGCTCGACATTAGGAGAGGAGGAGACACAAATGAGAGAGGAATTCGTGAAGAGTGAGAAAGTGAGGTAGGGTTTGGATAGGTGGATATTTTTAGTGGGCACTAGGTCAGGTCAATGCAGGACAACGTGGGCTAGTCTAACGTGCTGGACGCGTCCGGGCATTACGAGGGGTGTCGGTCAGCCCGGGCATATAAGGGTAACTCCAACATGTGACGCATTTCGTCCACTCGTTTCCATTTGGGTCTGCATGGATAGAAACCAGGACCCAACGTGGCGACACATTTGGCCATTTTGTCCATTTCATGTCCTGGTGGACGCAAATCCCCCCCAAACTTGGGTCAGGTTTGCTTCCACGTGGAGAAGAGGCGGACACGTTGCGCGTCCACTCGGTGTTCGCCCTGGGCCCATGTGGCAACCAACCAATGACCATGGGCTGGTCCTTTTAAATACCATAGTTGAGGGAGATGCCTATCCCCGCCCACTCCTCTTCCCCACTTCGTCCCCCGCCACCCAACAGTCAAACCCTAGTCCACCAGCGCCGCCCGCTGCCGGTGCTAATGTCGTGGAAGTGGACCCCAGGAAGCACAACTACGAGGCCGAGTCCTTCTTAAGGAAATGGTGCGTGGCCCCATTCACCATGACATCGCCGGGGGCTGCGCGGCCCATGCATGACCGCATGTACATTCTCGTCGCATAGTGCCAGCGGTGCAGGGAGCAGGCCATCCATGTGCCATCGCCAAACATGCACCTGCAAATGACTGGCATTTGAACCCGGAAAGGGTTCTAGTTCCGGTCGTTCCATCCTATGGTCGCGCATGGGCTTTGGAGATCCGCCCCTGTCAGGATCAACTGCCCACCGAGTTCGTCAATGATCTGACGTTCGTCGAAGACTCCCCCTCCTAGGACATGTGGTTTGGCGACAAGCACGACCAACTCCACCGCTCGTGGTCCAGTGTTAGTGCGTGCGGGTGCTCCACGTGCTCTAGCGTCGGCGCCCATGGTGAAGGAGGAAGATAACCCTGAGGACGACGAGGCCTTCAAGGAGGCCCTCGAGTGCCACGACCTGGTGGAGCTGACAATGTGGGCTGATCTTTTTGTGGCGCTCCGCGAATTGACGGTGCAGGCCATTGCCCTGAGCACCGCCTCACCGCTGGAGCCAAAGTCATGGCCACTTCAATTGCTAGAGGGGCAGACATGGACGTGGAAATCCTTGCTCCCATGCATGCCCGGGCTGAAGGACAAGTGCCAGGAGGCACCAGATACGCCGTCGCGTGAGTCGGCGGCCATGGCCACCGCACTAGCATGGCCATATCCACGATCGCCTCTAGTCTACATCGACCTCGTCAACGACAAGGACAAGGATGACGTGCAATAGATATAGGATGTTTTTAGTTATCATGTTTTTTCGTTTAATTAATGTAATGGATGTACTTTTGATGGCAATATATATTTTTATTCAAAAAAGTAAAAATAATTGAAATATGGGCGGATGCGTTGGGCGGACTCGGCGGAGAAGGTAGGATTTTTGGTGTGTGCCTGGTCACCCAAACCAATGAAAAACAGACACATTTGGGACGTGTTTGGTTGCTCTCATTAACCTCAGCGAGGACCACGCGGGGAAAAAATAGACCGCTTGGTTGGTTGGGTCGCATCAAAAAGTTGGTCCGCACGGAGCACCACTGAGCCTGTATGCGAGGGAACGCACGATTTGGCTGTTTCCAGCAATGCAGACTCAATGCAAAACATCCCACGTGGGTGGCTCCGGCAATGCAGACTCGTGTTGTCTGATACATGATGTACGCGAGGTTGCATGTGGTGCGTTCATTTAACTGCTAATCTTGTCCACTTAGAGCATCTACAGTCAGACCTTTCAAACCCGTCTCAAACACCTGGCCAGGCCGTCCGGTCACTGACCGGCTACAAAAAACCGACCGAACCGGGCTCCTCAAACGGGCCTCAAACGCCCAGGATGATCGGCACACCTCATATACAAACAAATATGGGGTGGATATGGGGGCGTCCAGGCGCGTCCGCCACATCGGACCCGGCTCACGCCTGCCCATCCGACTCCATATATATTCCTCCCCATCCGCTCGCCGGATCAAACCCTAGCCACTTCACTCCACTCCCTCCAATTCCCTCCACTCCCCTCCGCAACCCGAGCTCACCTCCGGTGACCTCCGGCCTTTTCCAGCACGACGGGCAACGGATCTGAGTCCTTCATCTCCAGATCTGTCAATCCCGAGGAGGAGATGGTCATCCGTCTTGCGCTCCACCGCTCGCCGGAGGTGACCGCCCAACAGCAGCGCTGGGACTCCTTCCGTTAGGAATCCATTGCGTCCGCACAACCGGTGCATGGATCCACCGTCGCTGCCTCACCAGAGGCGGTGCGGTCCGTCTGGCGTCCGAACATGTTGGTGGACGTGCAACCCCTCCGTTGACGCGCCGAGCTGGAGGACGCACGATGGGCGTCCGCGGACGCAAACATGGTTGTGCGACGCAACGGACACGGGAGGCGACGGAAACCCTCGTGGTAGTGGACTTTGGCGAGGCGGAGTCGCACTCTCCAGGCCCCGTATGGTGAACCAGTGGAGGCGCTGCAACCTCGTTGGGGTGGATGTCGGCTCCTCCCAGGAGGGATTATCCATTGATCTCACATCCAGTGACATCGTTTGGGTTGCAGGCTCCGACGAGGAAGAGTAGGGCATGGGAGACGGCAGGAGCTCGACTCCCGTGAGCCGGCTAGTGTCCCATGTCCTACAATACCTCGCCGGTGGACGGACCAACACTCTGGGGAGTGCAGCCGGCCGCCGAACATGCGTACGGGGGAAGCGCACGAGCTCCACTTTATTATCGTTTTGCGTTGCTTGTAATAGAATGGATGTGAGATTTCTAATTTGAGGTATTTAGTTGTAGAATGCATTATTAAAGGCTTGACCAGCCAGTGTCCGCGGGTGCGTCCGGGCGTGTTCGTGGGAGTTTGAGGGGATGAATTTGCCCATCGTGGTCATAGATGCTCTTACTAGTCCCTTCTAATTTATACAACAATGCTTCGATTCGATATAAGCCCTATACAAAAAATATGAACATCGATGTTATGGTTCCATTGAGGCTATCGGTTCGTAGTTTCCTTGACCATAAATGTTCAATTTTGTGTTCATGTTCGGAGCTATTTTGAACGCATTTTGTCAAATTTCACGCACCCGGTCGATAGTTTGAAATTATCTTTGACCCATGGCTTCATCTCGCAGTTTCACACGATTATTATGTTGCACATTTTCCGTTTCGACAATCGTAGACAAGTAGATCTACATCTTCTTCATGGACTCTACATATGCATATGTGTGGTCTATTTTAATGACACTCTTTAGTCTCCTTTGCCTTGTACCTTCTAATCTTTCCTCTCAACCTCCTCACCGGCGTCCTACTACACTGGTGTTGTCATCAGTGTCATTCCTTTCGGCCTCATCTCCTTTGTCTTCCTACACACAAGCCACCATGGCGTCTGTTCAATCAAAACAAGGTGTCCGATTTAGATGCTTATTCAGCTCTTGACTGAAGAACGACACAACAAGATGCACATAAGAGCATCTCCTATCGGACCCCTCATACCCGTCTCAAATGCCTGCGCAGGAGGCCCGGTCACTCACCGGTAATGAAATTTCGGCCCAACCAGGCCTCTCAAACCACGGACTGAGTGAAAGCACATATGCTCCCTTGGAGGTTATGATAATTCATGACAACATACATTGTCTCTTGGACTAATAGTTTTACCTAGTTTATTTCAGATGAAGTCCACTGAGAAGATTGGCCATGGAGTGTCTGGAGAATCCCCAAGGAAAGAAGAAGAAATGAAATAGGATTGGCAAAGGCAACAAGCTTGAAGACTCTACATTTTACATTTTGTGAGAAATCACACCTTGAGTCCATAGGAAAGCCAATACTTTTAAAAGGGGATGAGGTGCCTATGATGACCTGGTTGCTCAATTGCTTAGAGATTAGCCACCAAAAATACACATGAAATTCTCCCACAAATATTTTGTGCAAAACCAAATATCCAAAATCGGTGCCACCAACAATTTCCATTCGGCCCTACCGAGTTTCACTTAGACAGATTCCCATGCCAAACCCTAGCATCTCGGTACCACCAAGTTTTGAGAATCGGACCAACCGAGTTTTGGACCAACTCACTGGTATCCTATTTTCAATAATCAGAATTTTCGAGTTTTAATAATCGGTCTCACCGAGTTTTGGACCAACTCTCTGGTTAGCTGTTTTCAAGAATCCGTATGTAACGCCCCGGACACACCCGCCGGTGGTCGTTACTCCTCGCGGGATCTAAACTGGCCCCACAGATCAATACTAGTCTTTTCTGCGCACTTTGTCCTCACTCATGCGCACCCGGGACCAACTTCCCGGTTGGTCACCCATCCTAGAACTACTCCAAGCCAAGCACACTTAACTTGGGAGTTCTGTTCGAATGAGGTCCCGGAAAACAAGGAATTCCTTAATTGATATTAGTCTGTCATCCCTAATATGCCAGGCTATCGCATACACCCCCATCAGAGGAACCAACGTCCTTGTCGGGCCATAGGAACGTTCCCTCTTGGCACAAACGTCTGTGCATCCAGTCCAGTACATGTGCCATGTCGGGTGCCACGACGGGTCACAAACGTCATGAACAACATGACTGTGCACCTGTCCGCAAGGATCCGTGTAACCGCGAGGGTCGGCTCTGATACCAACTTGTAACGCCCCAGACACACCCGCCGGTGGTCGTTACTCCTGGCGGGATCTAGACTGGCCCCACAGATCAATACTAGTCTTTTCTGCGCACTTTGTCCTCACTCGTGCGCACCCGGGACCAACTTCCTGGTCGGTCACCCATCCTAGAACTACTCCAAGCCAAGCACACTTAACTTGGGAGTTCTGTTCGAATGAGCTCCCGGAAAAGAAAGAATTCCATATTGATATGAGTAGTCTGTCATCCGTAATATGTCAGGCTATCACACCGTACCACCGAGATTTATACATCGGTCTCACCAAAACGCCAAAAGTTGCCACATTTTGTACTAGTCATGTCACACCATGAGTTGTACCACTTTGCTATACTATGGTTTATAAAATTTGGACCCATTTAAAACTTTTGCTTACTTGTGATGATTGACTTGAGTGCTTTTTGCTCGAATGCTTGATTGTGTTTTAATCCACAAATATTCTTCTTCTCTCCATACTCATCTTCTTGATCAGAAATTTTGCACAATGATCATACCATGTGTATAGGACCTAAAGCTATTTTTATCAAATATTATTTTGGCCAAAAAGTATTTATTCAAATTAGGCTTTATAAAACCCCTGAATTGAGGTTTGTACTACAAGTCCTCAAATTGGGTGGAATGTTTTGCACCAAAGAGTTTATTTGGAACCTACTATGTATAAGACTTCCCAAAACCACCAAATAATATTTTTAAAGATTATTTTCATATTTTATTTAAAAGCTTTTTCTTAAGGCCAGAAATGGTCTTTCATAAGGAAAAAAATTATTTTCATGCTTTCAAAATATTTGAGAAAATTTAGGGAAACTCAGTGGACATATATTTCCCATATATATGAGTTTCAACACATGGTCATGTTCAAAATATTGGAGAAAACCCTCCAAAATTCTTTCTGCATATTTCCTGTGTTTGAAATATTTCTATAAGAAATGTTATCAAATAAATCCAGGAAAATTCCAGCAAGTCACACATACCATATGTGATGATCATGCAAAGTTTCATCCCAATCCCAATTGTTTTGATTGACAAAAATACCCCAAAACACTCTCTGTCCAGATTCAAATTTGAGCAACTCTACATTGCCAACTTTCCCCAATTGATATGAAACTTTGTGGGCATGCTATAATCCCCAAATAATGCAACCACACCAAGTGGTGCATTTAGGAGAAAAGCTTAGCATGACTGGATCAACAGAAACCTGATTCTGTTAATTTCTAGGGTTTGCAATGTTTGCATTGTCAACTTCTCTCAAATGAGCTCAAACTTGGTGACCAGCCCCATTTTTGCATTCTATTTGATCCTGGTAAATCTCATGGCAAGTGGATCCTTTTAACTTGCCCAAACCAGCATCAAACACCTTCTAGTGGGATGCAAGGATCAATGATTGAACCCCTTCCTCTATTCTCCTCCACCCCAACTTTTTACCACAGCACCATGCAATCCCTCCCCACCTCCAGTAAAGTTCCTGGCGCTAGAGAGCATGATTGCATGGGGTAAAACCCCCATTCCCCTCTCTGGACAGCCCCATTTCTCTATTCTCTCTCTGCTCTCCCTCACTCATAGCCACTCCAGAGCATCGAAAGCCACTTTTCCAGTATAATTTCCCCCTGCAGCTGGTGGATGCAAGTGGACACGCCAGAGCACATCACAAGCCCTGGCATGCCGGCCAAAGTCGCGCTCTGGAGCGCGCAGCTGCGCTCCATAGGGTTGACCTCCCTCCCCTGCCCATGCCCGGCCACCTCGGGCCTCCTCCTCGCGCCAGTCGAGGTGTCTTGGCGTCCGCAACACGCTGGACTGCCGCCCCCCTTCTCCATCTCTCTCCAATGCCTCTCCCCAGCGTGCGCGCCTGACGCCGTCCGAGCCAGCCAATGCGCGAGCTCACACGCGCGCGCTCCTGACGCCTCTCTCTCCCCCCTCTCTCCTCTACTAGTCGTGGACGACCCCCAGGAACGCCCTGGACTCACCCAAGTGAGCCCCCATGCCCTTTGTCCTCGACTTGAACCTCGCCAGCGCACGGGCTCTTGGTGGACTCGTGCCCACTTATAAAAAGCCACCCCGCGCTCCTCCCCCCCCCTCTGCTGACCCTCTCCCCCTTCTAATCGAACCCCTAAGCCACCCACTCCTCCCCCGAGCCGCCCGGGCTCGAGCTCCGTCGCGTTGGGTCAACGGAACTCACGCGGTAGGGAGCTCCTCCACCCCCGGTTGCTTTCGATCTGGAACCCCCGCCCCTCCTAATGCTTTCCCCTCTCTCTCCCTCGTGTTTTGCAGTCAGAACCGTCAACTCCGACCACCTCCCTAAGCGCCTCCGCCGCGGGACCTTGTCGCTGGCGACTCCCTGCGCTCCGGCGACTCCTCCAACCTCCACCCGAACGACGATAGTCCGCTGGTTCCATTCCTGCCGTCGTCAGGCCTCGCCGTGCCCTGCATCGCCGCCGGTGAGCGCCGCCGTCCCCTGGACAGAGGTTGACGATGACCTGCCAGTGAGGCCCAGTCGCCAGCCTCTGCCCCGCCTGCACCTCTCTCCCTCTGTCGCTGGCCCCTGGGCCCTACTCATCAGGTTCAAACCTGGCGCGCGCGGGGACACCGAGCTTCCTGGGCTGCCCTGCTGGCCTCTGGGCCGGCCCAGCTGCTGGCCGACTCTGGCCCACGACACTGGAGCCCTTTTTCTTTTTCTTTTTCTTCTGTTTTCCAAAAATTCCCCTGGATTGAATATTTGTTCAAATCCAGTGATTCTAGTTCCTAAAATCTTGTAATATCATGTAGTATTTAATGATGCTACTTGTGAATTTTTTTTGAAAATGTTTTATGTACTGGTTTTATTGAAAACCTAGTTTTGAATAATTAAAACCACTGTTAAAATACTTTTCACAACCTTTTTCATTTCAAAAACATAAACCAATATTTTTGGTTTTTAGTATAGTATTTTACAGAATGGTGTGACATTTTAGTAGTGGATTATTTTCTCTGTTTTTGCTGTGTTCTTATTTTTACCCGTTAATATTGCGACGATAGATTGCATTGTTGACGAGGGAGTTGGACCAGAAGACTTTGAAGACTCCAAGGACTTTGTTGAGCCAAGCAAGCAGCCCCTTGACCATGCCTAAGAAACCTTTTCATGCATGTCATATAGCACCTTATGTTTCGATGAATTGATCATGATGATGTGGTGACCACTTTGGTGGATGCCTTGTTACTTTGTCATTGATACTTGCATCGTGCATGGCCCTACCTCCCTATGAGGGTTATGCGGGTGGGAAGTAGATAGGTTGCTAAGTAGTGCTACGCAAATGGGACGGGAATATGCATGGTGATGGAAACAAAAGTACTTTCAAAGACTTTTCAAAAACCCCGTCGGGTGACACTAATGCCCGCGGGAGATGTTCAGCTAGGTAACCACTTGATAAAGAAGTGGTGCACCGAGGCAAGTGAGTGTGTTGTTTTCGAAAACAGATTGGTGCAAGTTGTGACCGTTATTCCAACCTTACATGTACAACCACGATACCCCTTATGGGACGGGGCTTTGTTGACTAGCTTGGTCGATGCTAGCAGAGAGCCCGCATTACTAGTGGCGGGAGTGACGTGGTCACTCTCGATATGGGGTCGTGCCGGAAAGGACGATCATGGGCTGTTTTTACAGACACCGGGCACTCCGTTGTGTCCCCTCATGGATGTTACGATCTTGAGCAAGGCTCGTGGGATGTACATCATGAGGGCTGGGTACCAGCGAGTGGACTCTTTGTTTAGTGTCGTCAAGGAAAAGGCATTGTTCGGGTGCTTACCTCGGGTATGTGATATACCGCGAGTCGTGGCTTGACACGGAAGTTCTGCGAGTCTTGTGGGTAAAGTGTGCAACCTCTGCAGAGTGTAAAACTATTCGAATAGATGTGACCACGGTCAAGGACAGTTGGATGACCGCTCTTGGGCTACGTCCATTGTTAGTAAAGCTGCGTGTGTGTGGAGAAAGGAATACTTGAGTTAAGTCGGATGACTTGACGTGATGATTGAACATGAGATGTTCAGACCTTGTTTATATTGATTTCTGTAACCTGTTCATACGGATACTTGTAACCTCATGATGCATGCTCTTACAAGACTATTGATCATGTCATTGCACTCAAAACTAGCTTTCCGCAAATTACCTACTTAGTGCTATATCATGCATTGTTATACATTGTTCCAAAACATGGGTTGCTTGCAAGTACATTCAAAGTACTCATTGGCTTGCCACTGGTTATTTAATTGGCCAGGCATGGAAGAGCAGGAATATGGTGAAGAATTCGTTGGTGACGAACATGCGAATTAGGACGCTTCCCAGTCAGAATGCTTGTAGGGTTAAAGCAGATGTCATGGGTTCACACTATCGTTGAAGATCTCCGCTGCAAGTTTATGAAGACTTGGTCGTAGAATCCATATTTGTGTAAGACGGTATGTATGAATGTAAGACTCTTGTTATTCAGCTTCTATGTGTTCAGTGACCATTGATCTTTGGGATCACTGTACACATGCATTCGATGATCACGACTTATGAGTCGGGTTCCCCACAGAGCTGGTATCAGAGCCATCCTGACTGTAGGAAGCCCTTAGTTAGCATGGACGTTAGTTAGGACAGGGACTAGCCCCCTGACCCCAAAATCACTTGCAAACCCATTGCACTTCTCTCCTCTTATGATCTAGCCCACTGTAGAGCCTTTTATACTCACCTCACCCACTCTAGTCATATTAACCCTCGTCTGACCATCTTGTAGATGGCCGTCGCTCCCATGAGACTCCTCATGACCGGATTTCCGCCTCTCCTAAGAGACTGCCTCCAGCAATGCCACCATCCTTTGGAACCAATGTACAACCTGCATGAACTGGACAATGGCGAGTTTGGAATGGAGTTCTACGCCAAGGTGGTTGTACCTGCCAAGACTTCACCCCAGAGTTGGTTCTTTGTTGGACCACCTATGCCAATAAGAGACATGGCCATTCAACAGGCGGCCTATGAAGCCCTCCTACGTCTTCGAGACCTCCTCCCAGAAATGAAGGAAGGGCAAGCTACTTGCTAACTGCCCAGCAAGACTGGATTAGGAGCCTCTGCTCAAGCAATGATTTCCACAAGAGACGAAGACCCAACCCTCAAGCTCCAGATCCGCTTCGCCAACGCGGTAGATTACCTTCTGTGTTACCTTTCCGAAGAATTCCTCAAGTCCCTCCAAGATTTCCCTTTGCTCCTACATCTCCACTGCCTCGAGAAGAAGAAGGTGGTCGAGCAAGAGCAATAGATTGCTGCCCTACAAGTCTACATCACCAACCAAAGGCAGCAAATTGAGGAACTTCAGGAAGCCTACAACCGAGCCCCTGGCAGAAGGCATGGGGACGGGTTTCCGTATCCACCGCATAGAGGACCATCGTCAGGCCACCGACGTCATAAACCAAGGATGAATAACAACCTCGACATACCCGTCACATGTTTCGGATGTGGTGAATTTGGGCATCATGTCAGGAGGTGTACCAACAAGTAGCCAACGGTCACAGACCCCCTGGTACCACAGGAGAGCTCAGGAACTAAAGACTGGGCATCCTTCCCTCCAAGACATGAAGCAAGCACGACTACTAAGTCCGAGCACCCCTAGGGTAGGATGAGTCATGTAACCCCTATGCGAAGTCGAGTCCGTGTGATGGTTCAAATGAAACCATGTTGTGTGTTGTTTGCTTTTAAATGTTTGTGTTTGGGTATAAGTCGCACTTTTGCCCTAGGCAACATGTACGCGACTATACCACCTATCTTATCTTAATGAATGTGCTAGCCCTTTTGGCACTTGTTTGATTGCACTTGCACTATAGAACCCCCTTTAGGCACCTCCTCTATGCTACTTTTCCCTCTCACCCTTCTCGACGACTGAAGACTAACAAGGCAAGATGCACCAAGGATCTACCTCGACAAACAACTAGTATTGAAGACTTTTGACAATAACCTATTCAACTAGGTGCAAACCCGTAGAGATGTGTCTTTTCCTGAAGATTGGAAACCCTTGCCTAGACTAACCTAGACCTCTCAAGTTACCCGGCCCAACCTTTAACCATGTGCTTAACATGCGGGTTACGAGAGAGCGCCGAATAAGATTCAGTAACCTTGGTTTGGCACTGGGTTTTATCATGGGACTAGTGATCCTAGTGAACATGTGCATTACATCCCTAAGATGGCACTTGATCTGATGATGCCATAGGGAAGACCGTCTTGAGGAAGCCCAGGAAGACCCGGACGTCATACGGGGTACGTTCATTGTCAACTCAACCCCAGCCACCGTATTGTTTGATTGTGGAGCTTCGCATTCTTTTTTCACCCAAAAGTTTGCACTAGAGATTGGTATGGAGCCTACACCCCTAGGTAGTCACATGTTGGTACAAACCCCGGGATCGGTTATGAGAACCAAGATAGGATGTAAAGGAGTTGGGATTGTCATCAACGGAGTAGAATTCGTAGCAGACCTTATCATCTTGAAGTCGCAAGGCTTGGATGTGATCCTAGGCATGGACTGGTTAACCAAGCACCAAGGCTTGTTAGACTGTGCCAAGAGGACTGTTACCATGACCAATAGCCAAGGAGTCAAAGTCAAGTATGTTCCCAACCCTGCCTCCGCTCAAGCCCCACAGGTTAATTGTCTATCGGGAATTGAGTTGGACCAAGTACCAGTGGTATGTGAATACCCTGATGTATTTTCTGATGAGCTGCCCGGAATGCCTCCTGACCGTGACATTGGGTTCATCATTGAGCTAATGCCCGGAGCAGGGCCCATCTATAAGAAGCCCTATAGAATGGAATCCAAAGAGTTGGCTGAATTGAAGAAGCAACTGGCTGAGCAGCTCAGGAAAGGATTTATCCGCCCTAGTGCCTCTCCTTGGGGGTCGCCTGTTCTATTTGTGTCAAAGAGAGACGGAACTATCCGACTTTGTGTCCATTACCGTTCTCTCAATGAGGTCACAATAAAGAGCAAGTATCCACTCCCCGAGATTGAGGACATGTTCGATCAACTAAATTGTGCCAAGGTGTTTTCCAAGATCGATCTCAGGTCCGGGTACTATCAGCTGAAGATCAGACCCCATGACATTCCAAAGACAGCATTTGTGACCCGGTATGGCCTGTATGAATACACGGTCATGTCATTTGGGTTAACCAATGCTCCAGCTTACTTCATGTACCTCATGAACAAAGTCTTCATGGAGTACTTGGCCTGGTTTGTTGTCGTCTTCATCGATGACATACTCGTCTTCTCCAAGTCCGAAGAAGAGCATGCGCAACACTTGAGATTGGTCCTAGACAAGCTTCGAGAGCACCAGCTTTATGCCAAATTCAGCAAGTACGAATTCTAGCTGCATGAAGTTGGATTCTTGGGTCATGTGTTGGCTGCAGAAGGATTGTCAGTGGATCCTTCCAAGATCGAAGACGTGACTGAATGGCAATCCCCAAGCAATGTGAAGGAAGTCAGAAGCTTCCTCGGACTCGCGAGATATTGCCGCAAGTTCGTCGAAGGGTTATCCAGCATTGTTAGACCCATGAGTCAGCTCTTGAAGAAGGACAAGAAGTTCGAATGGACACCAAAGTGCGAAGAAAGCTTCCAAGAGCTCAAGAAGAGGTTGACAACAGCCCCAGTTTTGGCCACCCCCGATATTCACAAGGAGTTTGTGATATATTGTGATGCGTCAAGAACCAGGCTTGGCGGTGTTCTGATGCAAGAAGGCAGAGTTGTGGCATATCTATCCAGACAGCTACGTCCTCATGAAGAGAACTGCGCTACCCACGATCTTGAGTTGGCAGCTGTAGTTCATGCCTTGAAGACATGGCGACATCACCTTCTGGGAAAGCGATGTGAGATATGCACAGACCACAAGAGTTTGAAGTATATTTTCACTCAAAGGGAATTGAACATGAGGCAACGAAGATGGTTGGAGTTGATCAAGGATTACGACCTTAGTGTTCAATACCACCCTGGAAAGGCTAATGTGGTAGCAGATGCCTTAAGTAGAAAGGCTTGTTCCTTAAATGCTATGATTAAGGAAAGGCTACCCGCCCTGTATGAAGAGCTTGAAAGCTTTGGCCTGGAACTAGTTTCACCTGGCTTCCTAGCCAACCTCGAAGCAAGGTCTACCTTGATGGATGATATTAAGGAAGCTCAGAAGGGTCATGGCAGCATTAAAGGCATCAAGAGGAATATTAAGAAAGGTAAGGCCCCAGGATTCTCACTGGGTGAGCAAGGAGTTGTATGGTTTGGAACTCGCATCTGCGTGCCCAACAAAGTTGAAGTCAAGAATTTGATCTTGCAAGAAGTCCATGACTCTCCGTATTCCATCCATTCTGGAGGAACCAAGATGTACCAAGACTTCAAAGCAAGATTCTGGTGGCATGGCATGAAAAGGGAGATAGCCACTTTTGTCGCTAAGTGTGACATATGCCAGAGGGTCAAAGCTGAGGATCAGCGACCCGCTGGATTGTTACAACCTCTCAAAGTGCCTGAATGGAAGTGGGACAAAGTCAGGATGGACTTCATCACCGGATTACCCAGGTCAAGCAAGGGACATGATTCCATTTGGGTCATTGTCGATCACCTGACCAAGGTAACCCACTTCATTCCCGTCAAGACCACCTACAATGGGAACCAACTGGCCAACCTCTACATCAACCGTATTGTGAGCCTCCACGAAGTCCCTAAGGAGATCGTGTCAGACCGAGGTACCCAGTTTACCTCAAGATTCTGGAATAGATTCCACGAAGCTATGGGAACCAAGTTATCCTTCAACACTGCCTTTCACCCTCAGACCGGAGGCCAGACGGAATGAGTGAACCAGATACTCGAAGATATGCTCCGTGCGTGTGTTCTGGCGTATGGAGCCAAATGGGAAGATTGCCTACCGTTCGCCGAGTTCTCCTACAATAACAACTACCATTCCAGTCTTCAGATTGCACCATTTGAGGTGTTGTATGGACGCAAGTGCCACACTCCCCTCAACTGGTCAAAAACCGGAGAAGGACTGGTCTTTGGACCGGATATCTTCTACGAAGCCGAAGAGCAAGTTCAACTTGTCAAACAGCGCCTAGAGACCGCCAAGTCAAGACAAAAGAGCTACGCCGACTCACACCGCCGTGACATGAGTTTTCGTGTTAAGGACTATGTCTATCTCCAAGTCACACCTCTCAAGGGAAACGAGCACTTCCACGTCAAAGGAAAGCTCGCACCAAGATATATCGGCCCGTTCAAGGTCACCGACAGACGAGGAGAGGTTGCCTACTAGCTAGAGCTACCTTCCGAGCTAGCAGATGTGCACAACGTGTTCCACGTGTCACAACTCCGGAAGTGTCTCCAAGTTCCCAACCGCCCCGACCTCGACAAGGACATCGATCATCAAGCCACCGACCTTTAGCCAGACCTCACTTATCGTGAGAGACCAGTTCACATTTTGGATGAAGCCGAGGGTTGCACCTGAAGACGCACCATCAAGTACTTCAAGGTCCAACGGAGCAACCACACCGAAGCAGAATCAACCTGGGAGCGTGAAGACTACCTTAGATCCGAGTTCCCTTATCTTTTTTATAGTGCTTAGCCTAGGAATCTTGGGGACGAGATTCTTGTAAGGGGGGTAGGTCTGTCACACCTTGTGTTGTACCACTTTGCTATACTATGGTTTATAAAATTTGGACCCATTTAAAACTTTTGCTTACTTGTGATGATTGACTTGAGTGCTTTTTGCTTGAATGCTTGATTGTGTTTTAATTCACAAATATTCTTCTTCTCTCCATACTCATCTTCTTGATCAGAAATCGTGCCCAATGATCATACCATGCGTATAGGACCTAAAGCTATTTTTATCAAATATTATTTTGGCCAAAAAGCATTTATTCAAATTAGGCTTTATAAAACCCCTGCATTGAGGTTTGTACTACAAGTCCTCAAATTGGGTGGAATGTTTTGCACCAAAGAGTTTATTTGGAACCTACTATGTATAAGACTTCCCAAAACCACCAAATATTATTTTTAAAGATTATTTTCATATTTTATTTAAAAGCTTTTTCTTAAGGCAAGAAATGGTCTTTCATAAGGAAAAAATTATTTTTATGCTTTCAAAATATTTGAGAAAATTTAGGGAAACTCAGTGGACATAAATTTCCCATATATATGAGTTTCAACACATGGTCATGTTCAAAATATTGGACAAAACCCTCCAAAACCCTTTCTGCATAATTCATGTGTTTGAAATATTTCTATAAGAAATATCATCAAATAAATCCAGGAAAATTCCAGCAAGTCACACATGCCATATGTGATGATCGTGCAAAGTTTCATCCCAATCCCAATTGTTTTGATTCACAAAAATACCCCAAAACCCTCTCTGTCTAGATTCAAATTTGAGCAGCCCTACATTGCCAAGTTTACCCAATTGATCTGAAACTTTGTGGGCATGCTCTAATCCCCAAATAATGCCACCATACCAAGTGGTGCATTTAGGAGAAAAGCTTAGCATGACTGTATCTACAGAAACCTAATTCTGTTAATTTCTAGGGTTTGCAATGTTTGCATTGTCAACTTCTCTCAAATGAGCTCAAACTTGGTGACCAGCCCCATTTTTCATTCTATTTGATCCTGGTAAATCTCATGGCAAGTGGATCCTTTTAACTTTCCCAATCCAGCATCAAACACCTTCTGGTGGGATGCAAGGATCAATGATTGAACCCCTTCCTCTATTCTCCTTCACCCCAACTTTTTACCACCGCACCATGCAATCCCTCCCCACCTCCAGTAAAGTTCCTGGCCCCAGAGAGCATGATTGCATGGGGTAAAACCCCCATTCCCCTCTCTGGACAGCCCCATTTCTCTCTTCTCTCTCTACTCTCTCTCACTCATAGCCACTCCAGAGCATCCAAAGCCACTTTTCCAGTATAATATTTCCCCTTGCAGCTCGTGGACGCAAGTGGACACGCCAGAGCGCGTCAAAAGCCCTGGCATGCCGGCCAAAGTCGCGCTCTGGACCGCGCAGCCGCGCTCCAGAGGGTTGACCTCCCTCTCCTGCCCATGCCCGGCCACGTCAGGCCTCCCCCTCGTGCTAGTCGAGGTGTCTTGGCGTCCGCAACACGCTGGACTGCCGGCCCCCTTCTCCCTCTCTCTCCAACGGCTCTCCCCAGCGCGCGCCCGACGCCGCCCGAGCCAGCCAATGCACGAGCTCGCACGCGCGCGCTCCTGACGCCTCTCCCCCCTCTCTCCTCTACTAGTCGTGGACGAGCCCCAGGAACACCCTGGACTCACCATCGCGAGCCTCCGTTCCCTCTGTCCTTGACTTGAACCTCGCCGGCGCATGGGCTCTCGGTGGACTCGCGCCCGCTTATAAAAAGCCACCCCGGGATCCTCTCCCCCCTCTGCTGACCCTCTCCCCCTCTATGACGCCCCCAATTTCGACCGTACGCTAAACATACACGCAATACGTACGACCAAGATTAGGGACTCACTGATTGATATCACAACACAACACTAGACACAAATTAAAGTCATACAGCTTCATATTATAAGCCAGGGGCCTCGAGGGCTCGAATACAAAGCTCGACAAGCACGGGTCAGCGGAAGCAAATAATATCTGAGTACAGACATAAGTTAAACAAGTTTTGCCTTAAGAAGGCTAGCACAAACATAAGCAGCGGATCGAAAGAGGCGAGGCCTTCTGCCTGGGAACCTCCTATCTACTCCTGAGCGTCGGCACTCTCCACGTTGTAGTAGGCTCCAGCGGTGGTGTAGTATTCGTCTCCGGCGTACTCCATCTCCTGGGCTCCATCGTCTGAACGCCGAACCGTATCGAGGGGGAAAGAGAAAGCAAAGCAGCGGTGAGTACTCATCCAAAGTACTCGCAAGACTGACATCAGAACTGTGCTAAGTATGTATCATTTTCAAGGGGAGGGGTTATATCCGGACTGACTGCAGAAAGCAAGAATAGGGAGAAGGCCTAGTCCTATCGAAGACTAGCATCTTCAGCATCTTGCAGCATTAGAAGAGAGTAGACTGGTATCTCATATATAGTCATATTATTGTAGCAATATTATTAAGTAACCACGCCCAGAGATTCTTCCTCGACTCCCTGCGAGGAAGCAATCCCGGAGCCAACATTCATTTCACTTATAAGTCACAATTTTAGTTGTAGTAGATCAAGGTACAACTCCAAGTCCTCCTGTTACCGTGGACACGGCTATTCGAATAGATAAATTCTTTGCTGCAGGAGTGCACCACATTCCACAACATGCTTGATACCTCTGGCCTGACACACTTTCCTGGGTCATGCCCGGCCTCGGGACATCAAAACGTCGTAGCCCTACCTAGGCTCAACGAAGAGGCCAGCCCTCCGGTCTAAATCCTAAGCGCGCAGGGGTAATGGGCCAATCGCCCTTTGCACTCCTGCACGATGCGAAGGCGGCCAAGGTCAGTCCTAGCACCCCTTATAACAAGCGCGGTGCCGTTGCGGACCACTCGGGCGCGCGCCGCTCCATTGCAGATGTCCGAAGAGCTTCGGCTGATACAACGACGCTGAGTACCCATAACTTCTCCCACGTGATGGTTTGGTGCGCAATAAGGTCAACGACCAACTCAGATCAAATACCCAACCCATTAGCATTTTATTAATGCGGGGCAAGCGCGACCCATGAAGTGCGGTCCCGTCGCCCCATCTCAAGGATGTGTGGCAAGGGCCTCTCCTGCCCGTCCACTCCTCATCATCATCAAACCGTGGGTACCCCTCAGGGCCGACCCATCACCAACATGTTTCTGTAACCAGGTCATAGTAACTGTGTGTATAAAACATCAAGACGGAACCTGAGGAATCACCCTCAAAGGGTCCCGCTCGATGAAACCGTCAAGGTGGACTTAGAGGAATCACCCTCGAGGGTCCCACACTTGAGGGGTTGCATGACAGAGTCATCGTCGGGAGTGGTGAAGGAGGAATCACCCTCGATAACCATGACCGACTAGCTGCACTACAGAGTTAGCATCATGAGTACTTCACGAGGTGTCACCCTCGGTACTCGATAGTAGGTCTGCAGAGTCGTACAACTAAGGGGTGTGCGGTGATGTGAGGGGCCTGGCTCGTCGGTCGGTTGACCGAGTCTTCGAGGCTTCGAGTCATCGATGAAGAAGCAGGGGCAACTGGGACAAAGGGGGGGTCACTGGGGATTCATTTATCAACCTATACTAAGCAGTTGATATGATTACAGGTATAGTAGCAATTTATCAAAAACATGCTATGCATCAGAATAGGAGCTAACTAATACAGTAGCAAAATCTAATGCAAGAATAAGAGGGAAAGGAATGGGCGATATCGGAATGCTCAAGGGGGGTTGCTTGCCTTGCTGCTCTGCGGCAAAGGCCAGATCGTCAGCGGTGTAGTCGTACCCGGCAGCACCGTCAGTCTCGGGGTCTACCGGTAAGAAGAGGGGGGAGAAACAATAAATATAAAGCACATATGCAATCACGATGCAAGACATGGCAATATGCAGAGCTAGGCATGCACTAACGCAGTATTACACGTCGCAGAGGGGTCGGAATAACATCTGACGATATTTCCCGGGTCTCGGGCTACTACCGGACAGATGAAAACGATGGAAAAGTTCCACGTTCGTTATGATAGGAGCACGTGACAGACTAATGGACAGCGTATTCGGATTCGTGGGATTTTTCTGATCAACTTTCATGTATAAAACTTTTTCATCTGAGCTACGGATTATTTTCTATTAATTTTTAAAGTTTTAATCATTTTCTGAAATTCACAGAATTAAATTAATTCGAAAAAGCATTAATGACGTCAGCATGACATCACTGTGACGTCAGCAGTCAACAGTGGGGTTGACTGGTCAAACCTGACCAGTGGGCCCCAGCTGTCATTGACTCAGGGTTTAATTAATCTAAATACTGATTAAATAGCTGGGGCCCCACACGTCATACTCTGTTAGAATAACAGAGGGGTTTAACTAAACTAATTAAAGGGGGCCCCACGTGTCAGTGTCTATTAGCTAACTTAATTAGAGACTAATCTAAATGCTACAGTGCCCGGGCCCATTGTCAGTGGGGGTTAGCCCCGTGGTTAGCTGGCTAATGGTTGGGCCCCACCGGTCAGCGACTCACCGACATTTTGAACGCGGTGGCGCACCGGCGGCAGCCACAGCAACAATGGCGAGGCTCGGAAATCGTCTACGGTAGACCAAATCGCGAGCGGTTAGGCTCCGTGGAACGGGCGCGGCGCGGCGCGTCCGTTGGTGGTGGCCGCAGGTGCCGAGGGGGTCTACAGCGGCGGCGGCTACCGCCAGTGCGGCGGCCGGAGCTCGGGTTGGCGCACGCGGGCGTGGGTTAGCGCAGGGAGGCGAGCGTGGAGCGGCTGCGGGTTGCGGGCGAAGCACACGGCGAGGAGAGGCAGCAGTGGTCGAAGGGGGGGGGCAGAGCGAGCGCACCGTCGTCAATGGCAACGGTGGCCGATCGGCCGTGACGGCGATTCGAGCGGGGAGGCGGTAGGGAGCGCGAGACGGTGGCCCAAGCAGCAGTGCGTACGGGAGTGCGTACGCTCGTGCGCAGCAGGGCGTCGCGGGGGGGGGGGGGAAGCAGGCGCCTGCAGGGGCTCCGACGAGCTTCGGGTGGCGGCGGCGGCGCGCAGTGATGGGAGCAGAGGAGAGGGAAAAATGCCCGGAGCTCACTGGCGTTGAAGAGAGGAGGGGCGGCGAGGCTCGATGGGGCCGTCGGGGAAGGGTAACGAGGACGGCAGCGTCGGCGCAGCCCGGCTGCGGTGCGGCGACCTCGGGCGAGCTCGAGCCCGAGCTCGGGGGAGAGGAACAGGGCGAGAGGTAGAGGTTCTAGGGTTAGGGTTCGACCGCGGGGTGGGGAGGGGGCCTTGTAGTCGACGAGGGGGGGTCTTGATGGCCGGCGTGTGGCCTCTCTCGCCATGGACGCTCGGCCGGCGTCCACATCCCCCTCGATGAGCAGCGGTGGGGGATGATGGCGTTGGTGGGCTGGGCCGCCCTGTAGTTCACTAGGGCCCAGGGGCACAGTGCCTCTTTTTTTGTTTTCTTTTTAGACTTTCTGCTTCTTTTATTTTTTTAGCTTTATTTCTCCTTAACAAAAATGTGTGACAGGCTCCAATAAATACCTTGCAATATTCTGCATGGCCACACACAGTTTGAGGAATTTTTAAATTGATTTGGAAATTTACATAATTCAAAAGGGCATTTAAAAATTGTTTTGGTCTGTGTTAAATTGTTTTAGGGGCACCTAACCACATGATAAAATGTCGGTTCCAATTTTAGAATAGCTTAGGGAATCATTGGAACCTAAGCATGATTTTTAATTTTCACATTTGAGAAATTCTTGTTTCACCTTTTTATTAAAATATTGAATTTTAAAAGAGAATTTGAATGAGATATGATTCCAATGTGATCATGCATTGTTTAGCAAAATGGGTTAGCTTAATCTTGTGATCACTGTAGCTTGATCACCTAGGTTACTATAGCTGACAATCCAGGGGTGTTACACCCTCCTAATCGAACCCCTAAGCCACCCACGCCCCCGCTGAGCCGCCCGGGCTCGAGATCGAGCTCGATCTCCGTCGCGTCGGGTCACCGGAGCTCACTCGGTAGGGAGCTCCTCCGCCCCCGGTTGGTTTCGATCTGGAACCCCCGCTACCTCATGATGCTTTCCCCTCTCTCTCCCTCGTGTTTTACAGTCGGAACCTTCGACTCCGACCACCTCCTAAAGCGCCGCCGCTGCGGGACCTCGTCACCGGCGACTCCCTGCGCTCCGGCGACTCCTCCGACCTCCACCCGAACGGCGACAGTCCGCTGGTTCCATTCCCGCCGTCGTCAGGCCTCGTCGTGCCCTGCATCGTCGTCGATGAGCACCGTCGTCCCCTGGACAGAGGTTGACAACGACCTGCCAATGGGGCCAAGTCATCAGCCTCTGCCCCGCCCGCGCCTCTCTCCCTCTGTCGTTGGCCCCTCGGCCCTGCTTGTCAGGTTCAAACCTGGCGCGCGCGGGGACACCGAGCTGCCTGGGCTGCCCTGCTGGCCTCTGGGCCGGCCCAGCTGCTGGCTGACTCTGGCCCAGGGCACTGGAGCCATTTTTCTTTTTCTTTTTCTTCTGTTTTCCAAAAATTCCTCTCGATTGAATATTTTTTTCAAATCTAGTGATTCTAGTTCCTAAAATCTTGTAATATCATGTATAATTTAATGATGCTACTTGTGATTTTTTTTGAAATTTTTTTATGTACTGGTTTTATTTAAAACCTAGTTTTGAATAATTAAAACCACTGTTAAAATACTTTTCACAACCTTTTTCATTTCAAAAACAAAAACCAATATTTTTGGTTTTTAGTATGGTATTTTACAGAATGGTGTGACATTTTAGTAGTGGATTATTTTCTCTGTTTTTGCCGTGTTCTTATTTTTGCCCGTTAATATTGCGATGATAGATTGCGTTGTTGACGAGGGAGTTGGACCAGAAGACTTTGAAGACTCCAAGGACTTTGTTGAGCCAGGCAAGCAGCCCCTTGACCATGCCTAAGAAACCTTTTCATGCATGTCATATAGCACCTTATGTTTCGATGAATTGATCATGATGATGTGGTGACCACTTTGGTGGATGCCTTGTTACTTTGTCATTGATACTTGCATCGTGCATGGCCCTACCTCCCTATGAGGGTTATGCGGGTGGGAAGTAGATAGGTTGCTAAGTAGTGCTACGCAAATGGGACGGGAATATGCATGGTGATGGAAACAAAAGTACTTTCAAAGACTTTTCAAAAACCCCGTCGGGTGACACTAATGCCCGCGGGAGATGTTCAGCTAGGTAACCACTTGATAAAGAAGTGGTGCACCGAGGCAAGTGAGTGTGTTGTTTTCGAAAACAGATTGGTGCAAGTTGCGACCGTTATTCCAACCTTACATGTACAACCACGATACCCCTTATGGGACGGGGCTTTGTTGACTACCTTGGTCGATGCTAGCAGAGAGCCCGCATTACTAGTGGCGGGAGTGACGTGGTCACTCTCGATATGGGGTCATGCCGGAAAGGACGATCATGGGCTGTGTTTATAGACACCGGGCACACCGTTGTGTCCCCTCATGGATGTTACGATCTTGAGCGAGGCTCGTGGGATGTACATCATGAGGGCTGGGTACCAACGAGTGGACTCTTTGTTTAGTGTCGTCAAGGAAAAGGCATTGTTCGGGTGCTTACCTCGGGTATGTGATATACCACAAGTCGTGACTTGACACGGAAGTTCCCCGAGTCTTGTGTGTAAAGTGTGCAACCTCTGCAGAGCATAAAACTATTCGAATAGCCGTGTCCACGGTCAATGATAGTTGGATGACCACTCTTGGGCTACGTCGTTGTTAATAAAACTACGTGTCTGTGGAGAAAGGAATGCTTGAGTTAAGTCGGATGACTTGACATGATGATTGAACATGAGTTGTTCAGACCTTGTTTATATTGATATCTGCAACTTGTTCATATGGATACTTGTAACCTCATGATGCATGCTCTTACAAGACTATTGATCATGTCATTGTACTCAAAACTAGCTTTCCGCAAATTACCTACTTAGTGATATATCATGCGTTGATATACCTTGTTCCAAACCATGGGTTGCTTGCGAGTACATTCAAAGTACTCATTGGCTTGCCATTGGTTATTTAAGTTGGCAGGCATGGAAGAGCAGGAATATGGTGAAGAATTCATTGATGACGAACATGCGAACTAGGACGCTTCCCAGTCAGAATGCATGTAGGGTTAAGGCAGATGGCATGGGTTCACGCTATCGTTGAAGATCTCCGCTGCAAGTTTATGAAGACTTGGTTGTAGAGGCCATATTTGTGTAAGACGGTATGTATGGATGTAAGACTCTTGTTATTCAGCTTCTGTGTGTTCAGTGAGTATTGATCTCTGGGATCACTGTACACGTGCATTCGATGATCACGACTTATGAGTCGGGGTCCCCACAAGTCGGTGCAACCGAGTTTTTGGACCGGTGTCACCGAGTTGGGCAATAATGTTGTAACGGTTGGATTTTTGGAGATGCCTATAGATACCCCTCCACCACCTCTCATTCGTAGAGGAAGCACTCAGAACACACTTACACTTGCCCCATCCATTTTTTTGAGAGAGAACCACCTGCTCATGTGTTGAGATCAAGACCTTCCACTCCAACCATATGAATCTTGATTTCTAGCCTCCCCAAGTTGCTTTCCACCCAATCAACCTCTTCTACCAAGCCAAATCTATGAGACAGATATTGTGTGTTTAGGACTCTATCTTTTGAAGCACAAGAGCAAGGAGTTCATCATTGTTACCACATATATTACCTTTTGGAGGGTGGTGCCTCCTAGATTGGTTAGGTGTCGCTAGGGAGCCTCCTTCTTCGTGTTGTGGAGTTGAACCAAGAAGTTTGTACGGGCAAGGAGATCACCTACTTCGTGAAGATCTACCCATAGTGAGGCTAGTCGTTCATGGACGGAAGCCATGGTGGAATAGACGAGGTTGCTACATTGTGGACCCTAATGGGTGGAGCCCTCCGTGGACTCTCGCGACCGCTACCCTCCGTGGGTTGAAGTCTCCATCAGCGTGGACGTATGATAGCGCCACCTATCGGAACCACGGGAAAAATCTGCATGTCATCTATTGCATTTGATCTTCCTATCTCTACTCCTACTTACATATGCTTGTCTTTACTTTCCGCTGCTATATTTGTTGACTAGCATGTGTAGGGTGCACTAAACTTGTTAGAATTGCTAAAATATGACAACCATTAAAAATGAGTAAAGGTTAGGTTGTAATTTGTCAAGTAGTCTATTCACCCCCCCTCTAGACGTCCCTTCTTGATCCCACAATTGGTATCAGAGCTTTGGTTTCCATAGCTTTGGTTTTATCCCCATTGGAGGAAGATGGATGTGTCTAATTTAGGGATTCTTAGTTGTAGAGTGCCCATTCTCGATGGGGAGTACTATAGTCAATGGAAATATGAGATGCTTAAGCTATTCAATGAATTCCATTTGAGCAAGTATGTTAAGAGCCCTTATGTGCCTCCCATTGATCCTTTACATCCTTCACATGAAGAAGAAATTGACATGCTTCGTAATCTTAGAACTGTTAATCTTATCATTAGAGGATTGCCAAGACATGTGTTTGATCAAATGAGAAACTATGAGTGTGCTTATACTTTGTGGAGTGATTTAGAGAATAGATATCCAAATTACTCCTTGAAAAATCTTGATGTCATTCTCCATAAAACTATTGCTTTTCACAAAATGAAGCCTAGTGATCCAAATTTTGACGATTATCTATTTGAGCTTAGAGACCTCATGTGTGCTAAAGTAGATGTCATAACTATCAACAACATCATTGTTGAAGCCATTCGCATTCATAATCTTGAACATTGTCATGAGCACAACCTTAATGAATCTCTTGTCTCTTATGACGAGGATATCCCACTTGATGATGACAATGTGGAACATGGCTACTATGATGAAGATGAGTTGTTCGACATCAAGTACGAGAAGACTATGAAGAATCTAAATCTCATGGCAAACTTCAAGGATTACATGTCCAGAGGAAAAGAGTGGATTGTCGACAGTGGATGCACCGATCACATGACCGAAGATAGAGACATATTTCAAGAGATCAAACCAAACCATGGACCACGGAGGTATGTGACTTTTGGAGACAACTCGGTCTTGGTAAGGTGGCCATATCTCATGATAGCTCCATACAAAATGTCATGCTTGTTGAATCCCTTGGTTACAATCTTCTTTCCATATCTAGACTAGCCGACTTTGGTTTCAATGTGCTATTTACTAAAGTTGATTGCCAAGTGTTTCGTCAAGACAACCATAGCATGGTCTTTACCGGTTTTCGTAGAGGTGATTGATAACCCACAAGTATAGGGGATCGCGACAGTCTTCATGGGTAGTATTTCACCCTAATTTATTGATATGACACAAGGGGAGCCAAAGAATATTTATTGGCCTTGGCAGTTGAGTTGTCAATTCAACCGCACCTGGGATATATCTCTGCACCAAAGGTTTAGTAGCACAGCAAATAGTAGTAGCAAAAGTAACAGTAGTAGTGACAGCAGCAATTTTGTAGCAATTGTGACAGTAACAGTAGCAATAGTAACTTAGTAAGATTCAGTATATGTAAACGTTGGCATGTGGATCGGTGATGGATAATGATTTAGGTGACATCAATCATGTAATAGTTACACACTAGAGCGACACAGAACTAGCTCCAATTCATCAATATAATGTAGGCATGTATTCTGTATATAGTCATACGTGCTTGCGATAAGAACTTGCATGACATCTTTTGTCCTACCCTCCCGTGGTAACGGGGTCCTATTGGAAACTAAGGGATATTAAGGCCTCCTTTTAATAGAGAATGGGAACAAAACATTAACACATGGTGAATACATGAACTCCTCAAACTACGGCAATCACCGGAAAGAATCCCAACTATTATCACCTTGGGGTATGCGGATCAAGACACGTAATAGGTGCGTACAACTTGCAAGATAGGATCGAAATCAATCTTATATTTAGAGGTAATATAATATGTTCAGATCTGAAATCATGGCACTCGGGCCCTAGTGACAAGCATTAAGCATAGCAAAGACATAGCAACATCAATCTCAGAACATAGTGGATACTAGGGATCAAGCCCTATCAAACTTAACTCGATTACCTGATCAATCTCATCCAATCCCACCACCGTCCAGCAAGCCTACAAAGGAATTACTCACTCCCGGTGGTGAGCATCATGGCGGTGTTGATGGAGAAGGGTTGGTGATGACGACGGCGATGATTTCCTCACTCCGGAGCCCCAAACGGACTCCAGATCAGCCCTCCCAAGGAAGAACAGGAGGTGGCAGCGGTACCGTCTCGTGAAACACGATGAATACTTCTCTCTGATTTTTTGCTCCGAAGATGTGATTTTATAGGACTGGAATCGGGGTCAGAGGAGCCTCGTGGGCCCCAGCACACAACAGGGCGCGGCCTAGGGGGGCCGTGCCCTGTTAGCTTGTGGCCCACAGGTGGCCTCCCTCCGGCAGGTCTTCGCTCCATAATTCCTTATATATTCCATAAAAATCCATAAAAAGTTTCGTCCAATTCTGGGAACTTTTATTTCTGCACAAAAATAACACCAAGGTCGTTCTGCTGAAAACAGCGTGAGTCCGGGTTAGTTCCATTCAAATCATGCAAATTAGAGGTCAAAACCAGAGCAAAAGTGTTTGGAAAAGTAGATACGTTGCAGACATATCAACTCTCCCAAGCTTAACTCATTGCTTATCCTCAAGCAATTCAGTTGACAAACTGAAAGTGATAAAGAAATTTTTACAAACTCTTTTGTTCTCGTTGTTGTACACATGCTCAGCTAGTACTCATATTTTCAGCATAAATTATAAATAACCACATTCATGATAACAATTAGACATCATATTAACTCATGGCAATACATAACCAACTAGCAAGTAATAATAAGATATCTCATATGCCAACAATTTGTCAAAGCAATCATGATATAATATGGTGACATGGTATTTCGCTAGCCCTTTCTGAGACTGCAAAACATAAATGCAGAGCACCTCTAAGGTTCAAGCAGCGACTAAACATTATAATTCAGGTAGAAAAGAACCAGTCATGCTCACATCCAACATTAACTAGACTCAATGCATAAGAATGACAATTCCTCTCCGGTCTGGGTCTTTTAGTCAGAGGATGATGACTCAACATAAAAATAAATAGATAGGCCCTTCGCAGAGGGAAGCAATGATTTGTAGAGGTGCCAGAGCTCAAGTTTTAAAACAGGATTGAAATATAGTTTTTGGGTGGTGCACTTTTCTTGTCAACGTTACGACAAAGGTTTTCAATATCTTCCATGCTAAACTCATTATTGGCGGTTCCCAAACAGAATAGTAAAGTTTACTCCAATCCACCATCCGTACACAAACCATGGCTGGCCGAATCCATGGATGCCTGCCAACATATCAACTGTCCCAAGGAGTTTTGTTAATTAATTTTGATTATAAAGGACTGGGCATCCTTTTACCAGCCTCTCTCGTGCAATAACGGTGAATAAATGACCGTCTCGAGAATAACTCACTTAGCATGGAAGATATTGACCGCCTCGTCGCTCCATGAGCAAGACGAGTGCACAAAATAGATGTTTATTTGAATATTTAGAGATGGCACATGCAAATTTACTTGGAACGGCACGGTAATACCGCATATAGGTAGGTATGGTGGACTTATGTGGCATAACTTGGTTTCAGGGTTTTAGATGCACAAGCAGCATTCCCGCTTAGTATAGGTGAAGGCTAGCAATAGGTTGGGAATTGACCAACTAGAGAGCTAAAACGGTCATAGGTATGCATTCTGGATAATTAACATTGGACATAGCATGAGTAGGATATGAACACTCTGAATTTAAACATCATGAAGGCTGCATTGGTTTTGATTCAACTACATGTTTGCACATGGGCCAAGTCAAGCCGCTTGAATTTCTCAGAGGGAAATACCATACTACCATACCACATCATAACCATTTTAATGCACGTTGACCTATAAGATAAATCATTATTCACTACTAGATGTTTAAGCATGGCATGAGAAACTATAATCTCTAATTGTCATCATAAACATGTTCACTCATAATATACTGAATCAAGGTCGAACGGGCTAAACATATTTACAAAAACGGAAAACAAGAAGAGTTCATACCAGCTTCCTTTGCCACGATCACTTCATCAAATATCGTCATTATTGCCTTTCACTTGCATGGGCGAATGATGTGATAATAATAATAATAGTGCAAGAATACCGTCGACTAAGATGGAATTTGCATGGCAGTTTTGGACAAAGGAGAAGACACGGTAATATTGGCTCTCTGTTAGATGAACAATAAAGCATATAAGAGCCACTCAACATTTTCATCGTGGTCTTCTCCTTTCAAAGACTCAACAAAAAGAAAAGAAATTCAGAGAAACACACTGAAATATTTTTGGAGTTTTTGCTTTTCTCAAAATGCAAATAAACTAAGGGAAAACAAGAACGAGAAAAACTATTTACACGGGAAAGCTCCCAACATGCAAAGGAAATCTTTTTGGGTTTTATTTTTAGTGGTAAAGATAATTAAACGGGGAAAGAAAACTAAAAAGAAGCGAGAAATATTTTTGGGTTTTCCAAAGTTTTTCAAACACACAAGAAGAAAGCGGAAAAATAATACTAACATGGATATACAATGAAAGAGGATGAACACCGACAATTTATATGAAGTGTGTGAACATGAATGTAATGTCGGTGAGAAATACGTACTCCCCCAAGCTTAGGCGTTTGCCTAGCTTGGTGATCACCACTGATAATTTGGAAAATGGTTGAAGTGGTAGCTTGTGGGGGCATTCCTGGCCGCCTCCTCTGCCAAACGGGCAGCCTCCACTGCAGCTTTGTATTCTCGTACCTCGTCCTCAAGAACATAGTAACGTTGTCGAGCCTGAAAATCAAAGAGGGCAGGTGCAGGCAAAGTGACAGACACAGACGTATACTTCCCAGATATTAAATTATACTCATAAACCCTAGCACGGTTTACAATATACTCATGAGAACGCATAGCTTCAAAATCTAAATATCTATCAGGCAAGATCAGATCATTAGGTTGGGGCGAAACTCCCAGTTTTGCAGCTACGCGGGAGGCATAAATTCCTCCATACAAATCACCATTACTAGAATTCAACCTTCGAGCAACAATTGCACCAAGGTTATAATGCTGTTCACTGGTTATAGCAGTATGGATAAGGCTTAAATCAGGGGCACATAAAGCACTGCAATCTTGTTTTCCTACTACGCATTTCCCATTAAACAGTGCAAAGTAATGAATAGAAGGAAACTGAATGCTCTTAATTCTATCCCGCGTTACTCCCCTATCTTCTCCAACGCAGAGACTCTCGAGGAACATATTATAATCAGTTGTTGAGGGCTTCTCAGACGAACCCCAAAGTAGAAGTTTGCAAGCAACCGAGAAGTCTTCTAGAGTCATGCTAAAGAATTTATCATAAAGTTTAAATAACACTCTAGAAGCATGTGATTGATAGCGAAATCCCTGCGTGAATGTACGGGTAAGGTTATAGTGTTGGACACACTTATCTGCAAGGAAATTGGTGAGGCCGGTATTATCAATGAATTGGTCAAATTCCTCCATGATACCTGCACCTATCATGAATTCTACACTTGGCCATAGACATGATTTGGCGTTGGCCATAACCAGCTGGTTGTCCCGGGATTCAATGTAAGCTTGTCGCATTGAGCTCTCACTCGATGACTCACTCGCGGTAAGTCTTCTTGAGGAGCTCCTCCTAAAGAAACTCATCTTCCTAAGCACAAATTTCTTAAATTTTTGGGCCACAAATTCATGTCAATAAAACTTTGCAAGATTGATAGCAACTACTCATAATGATGCCTAGAGGCCATATCAAGCATTCATACTACTTGGTACTCAAAGAATTCAATATGCAAGCTCATTTTCTGTAGCGCCAAGTGCAGCATATTATGCAAAATATAAACCACTAAAACAAAAACTAATTGGAGGAATGGAGGAGTCACATACCAAGGAACAATTCCTCAAAACAGTTTCGGAAACGGAGTTCCGAGCAAAGAGATCGAAAATTTCAGTTTCTAAGTGAAGAACACGGGAGAGAGAGAGAGCTAGGGAATTTTTTCTGGAGGTAGGAGAAGGAGTGAGCTGAAGGGATAAGGCAGGGGGGCCTTGTGGGCCCCACAAGCCGTCATGGCGCGGCACGGGAGGGGGTGTGCCCTGTTGGCTTGTGTCCCACAGGTGCACTACCTTGATTCAATTTTTATGCCAAAAATTCTGATATATTCTAGAAAATTCATGTTAAAATTTTGTGGCAATCTGAGACTTTTTATTTTTGGGCATTTTTCTATGCACGGGAAAAACAGAAAAACGAAAAATCATGCTAATTTATTTTATATAAACTATAAATAACAGAGGATAAATTTTTGATACAGAGTGTTGTGAATACTAAATTCATCAATCACATGTCTTCCGAAAAGGATCCATTAATAAGGTTGATCAAGTCTTATTAACAATCGTTTCCGATTAACATGCAACCGAAGAATCTTTGTATATCACTAGGTTACCTCAATGGGGATTTGCATCTCCTCAACAATAAGATTATAATATTTCTTCTTGACAGTAGGTAGAGGAATTGTAAAGCTTCCAATGATAACCGTGGGAATAGGCTCAATGACATTAATATTATTAACCAAAGTCTGCTTATTCGGGAAATGCACGGTATGTTTCTTCCATTGACATGAAAGGTAACCTTGCTTTTATTGCAATAAATTACTTAAAAAGGGTCTACCAAGGATGATCGACATGTTGTCGTCCTCGAGAATATCAAGAATAACAAAGTCTGTTAAGATAGTAACATTTGCAACCACAACAGGAACGTCCTCGCAAATTCCAAAAGGTAAGGCAATGGATTTATCAGCCATTTGCAAAGATATCTCGGTAGGTGTAACCATACTCAAATCAAGTATTTTATAATGGGAGAAAGGCATAACACTAACATCAGCCCCTAAATCACATAGAGCAGTTTTAACATAATTTCTTTTAATAGAGTAAGGTATTGTGGGTATACCAGGATCTCCTAGCTTCTTAGGTATTCCTCCATCAAAAGAATAATTAGCAAGCATAGTAGCAATTTCAATTTCAAGTATTTTTCTTTTGTTGGTAATAATATCTTTCATATGTTTAGCATAAGGAGGCATTTTCAATATATCGGTCAAACGAGTACGCAAAAAGACAGGTCTAATCATTTCAGCAAAGCGCTCAAAATCTTCATCGTCCCTACTTTTAGAAGACTTACAAGGGAATGGCATGGGTTTTTGAACCCATGGCTCTCTTTCCTTTCCATGTTTTCTAGCGACAAAGTCTCTCTTATCATAACGTTTATTTTTAGGAGGTGGGTTATCAAGATCCTCGGCATGTTCTATCTCTACATCATTATCATGTTCTTTATTGCTATCTGGTGGAGCATCTACATGCACAGTATTATTTTCATCCTCCTTTTCATTATCACTAGGTGCATGTTCACTACCAGACTGGGTCCCAGCATCAGAAATAGAAACATCATTATGGTTCTCAGTAGGTGTTTCTGTAACAGGTTCTCTAGGAGCATGCAAGTTCCTATCATTTTTCTTCTTCTTTTTCTTATTAGATGAGCTAGGTGCATCAACATTAATTTTCTGACAATCATGTTCAATTCTTTTAGGATGACCTTCCGGATAGAGAGGTTCTTCGGTCATACGACCTCCCCTAGTCATTACTGTAACATCATAATCATTCATATTATTATTTACTTTAGCAAGCAAATCATTTTGTGACTTAGCAACTTGGTCTAGTTGAGTGTGTACCATAGAAGCATGTTTACCTAGACCTTTTACATCATTAGCAATTCTAAACATCAAGTCACTTAAGCAGTCTATCATCATGGCATTATGTCTCAATTGAACTTTAACATAGTTATTGAAGTGTTCTTTCTTAAAAACGTAATTGTCATATTCATCCATGCATTGTTCAGGAGTCTTATTGTAAGTATATCATTTTCATTAAAGGAACGGAGAGAGTTTACATGTACTACCTGTGTCGGGGTGTCAAGTCCATGTATTTCTTCAATAGGTGGTAGTTTCTTGATATCCTCAATTATAATACATTTCTCCTTCATAGATCTTTTTTGCTTCTTGCATATCTTCAGGGTTGAGGAATAAAATACATCTTTTCTTTTGAATAGGTTCTGAAGGTGGTTCGGGAAGCGTCCAATCATCGGCATGTGGTAATATGTTATTCAATAATTCTTCAGCTTGACTGGTGATACGTCTCCGTCGTATCTATAATTTTTGATTGTTTCATGCCAATATTCTACAACTTTCATATACTTTTGGCAACTTTTTATACTATTTTTGGGACTAACATATTGATCCAGTGCCCAGTGCCAGTTCTTGTTTGTTGCATGTTTTTTGTTTCGCAGAAAATCCATATCAAACGAAGTCCAAACGGGATAAAAACTTACGGAGATTTTTTTTGGAATATATGTGATTTTTGGGAAAAAGAATCAATGCGAGACGATGCCCGAGGGGCCCACAAGCCATAGGGGCGCGCCCCAGGGGGTGGGGCGCGCCCTGGACCCTTGTGGTCACCCCGTAAGGCGGTTGGTGCCCTTCTTTCGCCGCAAGAAAGCTAATATCCGGATAAAAATCGTGTTAAAATTTCAGCCCAATCGGAGTTACGGATCTCCAGGAATTTAAGAAACAGTGAAAGGCCAGAATCTGGGAAGGCAGAAACAGAAGGAAACAGAGAGATAGATCCAATCTCGGAGGGGCTCCCACCCCTCTTCCGCCATGGAGGCTAAGGACCAGAGGGGAAACCCTCCTCCCATCTAGGGGGAGGTCAAGGAAGAAGAAGAAGGAGGGGGCTCTCTCCCCCTCTCTCCCGGTGGCGCCGGAACGCCGCCGGGGCAATCATCGTGTGACGGTGATCTACTCCAACAACTCCGTCATATTCACCAACACCTCCATCACCTTCCCCCATCTATCTACAGCGGTCCACTCTCCCGCAACCCGCTGTACCCTCTACTTGAACATGGTGCTTTATGCTTCATATTATTATCCAAATATGTGTAGCCATCCTATGATGTCTGAGTAGATTTTTGTTGTCCTATCGGTGATTGGTGAACTGCTATGATTGGTTTAATTTGCTTGTGGTTATGTTGCTGTCCTTTGGTGCCCATCATATGAGTGCACGCGTGGATCACACCATAGGGTTAGTTGTATGTTGATAGGACTATGTATTGGAGGGCAAGGGTGATAGCAGCTTCAGCCTAGCATAGAAATTGATGCATACGGGATTGAAGGGGGACCAATATATGTTAATGCTATGGTTGGGTTTTACCTTAATGAACGTTAGTAGTTGCGGATGCTTGCTAATAGTTCCAATCATAAGTGCATGGAATTCCAAGTAAGAGATGACATGCTAGCAGTGGCCTCTCCCACATAAAACTTGCTATCGGTCTAGTAACGTAGTCAATTGCTTAAGGACAATTCCGCAACTCCTACCACCACTTTTCCACACACGTTAAACTAACTTAATTGTTACTTTATCTAAACAGCCCCTTGTTTTTATTTACGTGTTCTTTATTATCTTGCAAACCTATCCCACAACACCTATAAAGTACTTCTAGTTTCATACTTGTTCTAGGTAAAGCGAACGTTAAGCGTGCGTAGAGTTGTATCGGTGGTCGATAGAACTTGAGGGAAAATTTGTTCTACCTTTAGCTCCTCATTGGGTTCGACACTCTTACTTGTCGAAAGAGGCTACAACTGATCCCCTATACTTGTGGGTTATCAAGACCTTTTTCTGGCGCCGTTGCCAGGGAGCAATAGCGTGGGGTCAATATTCTCGTGGGTGCTTGTTTGCTTTATCACTAAGTAGATTTTATTTGCTGTTCTAAGTTGTTCTCTATCTTTAGTTATGGATATGGAACACGAAATACCAAAAAAATTAGTTGAACCTACTACACCAATGGTTGAAGAACCACCCAAAATCTATCACACTGTTGAAGCTTTTTACTTGGATCATCTTCGATCCGTTTGTGCTCGTGCTGAAACCCCAACTAGCTTAGTTGAGGGCAAATCATTAAATGAGCATGCTTATTATGTGCGACACTGCTTATCTCAAAAAGGGAAACTTTTATGGCATCATATTAATACTTTGCAATGCTATGCTTGGAATTTATGCGAAATTTATGATTTTACTTGTTGTTCTGAAGACCCTAAAAAACACCTTCCCTATCAATGTGAGTTTAAGGATAATGGAATCGTATCTTCTTATGCCAAGGGTGTTTATAATTACTATGACATTGAGAAAATTGAAGAATTTGTTGCTTTTAAGGGTGCCTATGAAATTGCTTCTTTGATTGAAAAGTATGATGCTACTCTTTACAAATCTGAAAGTTTTGCCATACTTAAATATTGCTATGAAAACTATGCTTCTAATGCTTATGTTAAGCCATATATTGAGGAATCCTCCGCTGTCCAAGAGGAGACTAATATTTTGCAGGAAACTATGGAAGAAGAAATTGATGACACTGTGAGCTCTTTGGATTAAAAAGATGAGGAGGAGAGCGAAGAACAAAAGGAGGTAGAGCGGATTAGCTACCCGTGCCCACCTTCTAATGAGAGTAACTCTTCAACTCATACATTGTTTAATTTCCCTTCGTTCTTACCGAAGGATGAATGCTATGATAATTGCTATGATCCCTTGGATTCGTTCGAAATATCCCTTTTTGATGAACTTGATGCTTGCTATGCTTGTGGCCATGATGCCAATATGAATGATGCTTATGGAGATGAACTTGCTATAGTTCCTTATGTTAAACAAGAAATTGTTGCTATTGCACCCACACATGATAGTCCTATTATCTTTTTGAATTCTCCCAACTACACTATATCGGAGAAGTTTGCACTTATTAAGGATTATATAGATGGGTTGCCTTTTACTATTACACATGATGATTTTGATAGATATAATATGCATGTGCTTGCTGCTCCTACTTGCAATTATTATGAGAGAGGAACTACATCCCCACCTCTCTATGTTTCCAATATGATAAAATTGCAAGAAACTGCTTATGCTATGTATTGGCGTTTACTTGATGTGCATGAATTGTTCTTTTATGATATGCCAATGCATAGGAAGAGAGTTAGACTTCGTTGTTGCATGATATATGTTAATTTGTGCTCACTACTAAATTACAAATCAATATTAATTAAAATTGGCTTTGATATACCTTGGGATCCAGGTGGATCAATTACTTGAGCACTTTATGCCTAGCTTAATGGCTTTAAAGAAAGCGCTGCCAGGGAGACAACCCGGAAGTTTTAGAGAGTCATTTTATTCTGTTGTGTGCTTTTATATAGTTTAAAAACAAAAAAATAAAGTGGGGAACCTAAAACTTTTCAAAAAGAGAAGTGAAAGTAAGAAGGACGAGCACCGTTGAAGTGGGGGAGCTCCTTGAACTTTGTTCATGCCCATGGAAACTTTGCGAATCTTAATTACAGAAACTTTTCAACAAAAATAATTATCCCCTTGTATAAATCCCTTGTATTATAAAAATAATGTGCCCATATTTGCCTTTAGGATGATTAGATTGCTTGTTTGGTGTGTGCAGTGCAAAAACAGAAACTTTGGCTGTAGTGCGTGAATTTACATTTTTTACTGGAATGTCAAAAGTTTCTGAAATTTTTACACAGTACTTCTATGCAAATTGTTTATTTTTTACTAATGTTTCAGAATTTTTAGAGTTACAGAAGTATGGTAGATGTTCAGATTACTACAGACTGTTCTGTTTTTGACAGATTCTGTTTTCTATGCATTGTTCTCTTATTTTGATGGATCTATGGGTAGTATCGGGGGGTATGAACCATGGTGAAGTTGGACTACAGTAGATATAATGCTAATATGAATTTGGAAAGAGTTCACAACAGTACTTAAAGTGGTGATTTACTTTATTATACTAACGGATCTCACGAGGGTTTTGTTAAGTTTTGTGTGATTGAAGTTTTCAAGTTTTGGGTGAGATCATGATGGATGAAGGAATAAGGAGTGGAAAGAGACTAAGCTTGGGGATGCCTGAGGCACCCCAAGGTAATATTCAAGGACTCCCAAGAAACTAAGCTTGGGGATGCCCCGGAAGGCATCCCCTCTTTCTTCTAACAACCATCGGTAATTTTACTTGGAGCTATATTTTTATTCGTCACATGATATGCGTAAATCTTGGAGCGTCATGTGCTTTTTATTTTTATTTTAATAATGCACCATGCTGGTATGAGAAAGTCCTTGGTTGATTTATAGAAGGCTCTTTGCACCTCACTTATATCTTTTGAGTATGGCTTTATAGAATGCTTCATGTGCTTCATTTATATCATTTGAAGTTTGGATTGCCTGTTTCTCTACACATAGAAAACCGCCATTTGTAGAATGCTCTTTTGCTTCACTTATATTTGTTAGAGCGTGGGCATATCTTTTTTAGAAAGAATTAAACTATCATGCTTCACTTATATCTATTTAGAGAGTTAACATGAGTTGGTCATTCACATGGTTAGTCATAAAATCCTACATAAAACTTGTAGATCACTGAATATGATATGTTTGATTCCTTGCAATAGTTTTGCGATATAAAGATGGTGATATTAGAGTCATGCTAGTGAGTAATTGTGTATTGGTATAAATATTTGTGTTAAAGTTTGTGATTCCCGTAGCATGCACGTATGGTGAACCGTTATGTGAAGAAGTCAGAGCATGATTTATTTATTTATTGTCATCCTTTGTGTGGAGGTCGGGATCACGCGATGGTTAACTCCTACCAACCCTTCCCCTAGGAGCATGCATGTAGTACTTTGTTTCAATGACTAATAAATTTTTGCAATAAGTATGTGAGTTCTTTATGACTAATGTTGAGTCCATGGATTATACGCACTCTCACCCTTCTACCATTGCTAGCCTCTCTAGTACCGCGCAACTTTCGCCGGTGCATTACACCCACCATATATCCTTCCTCAAAACAGCCACCATACCTACCTATTGTGGCATTTCCATAGCCATTCCGAGATATATTGCCATGCAACTTCCACCGTTCCGTTTATTATGACACGCACCATCATTGTCATATTGCTTTGCATGATCGTAAGATAGCTAGCATGATGTTTGCATGGCTTGTCCGTTTTTTGATGTCATTGCTACGCTAGATCATTGCACATCCCGGTACACTGCCGGAGGCATTCATATAGAGTCATATTTTGTTCTAGTATCGAGTTGTAATTCTTGAGTTGTAAGTAAATAAAAGTGTGATGATCATCATTATTAGAGCATTGTCCCATGTGAGGAAAGGATGATGGAAGCTATGATTCCCTCACAAGTTGGGATGAGTCTCCAGACTTTACAAATAAATAAAAGAGGCCAAAGAAGCCCAAATAAAAAAAAGAGGCCAAAGAAGCGCACCAAAAAAACAAAAAAAACAAAAAAATGAGAGAAAAGAGAGAAGGGGCAATGCTACTATTCCTTTTACCACACTTGTGCTTCAGAATAGCACCATGTTTTTCATATAGAGAGTCTCCTATGTTGTCACTTTCATATACTAGTGGGAATTTTTCATTATAGAACTTGGCTTGCATATTCCAATGATGGGCTTCCTCAAATTGCCCTAGGTCTTCGTGAGCAAGCAAGTTGGATGCACACCCACTTAGTTTCTTTTGAGCTTTCATACACTTATAGCTCTAGTGCATCCGTTGCATGGCAATCCCTACTTACTCACATTGATATCTATTGATGGGCATCTCCATAGCCCGTTGATACGCCTAGTTGATGTGAGAATATCTCCTTCTTTTTTGTCTTCTCCACAACCACCATATTCTATTCCACCTATAGTGCTATATCCATGGCTCACGCTCATGTATTGCATGAAAGTTGAAAAGGTTTGAGAATACTAAAGTATGAAACAATTGCTTGGCTAAAACCGGGGTTGTGCATGATTTAATACTTTGTGTGATGAAGATGGAGCATAGCCAGACTATATGATTTTGTAGGGATAACTTTCTTTTAGCCATGATATTTTGAGAAGACATGATTGCTTTATTAGTATGCTTGAAGTATTATTGTCTTAATGTCAAATGATAGACTATTGTTTGAATCACTCGTGTCTTAATATTCATGCCATGATTAGATTATATGATCAAGATTATGCTAGGTAGCATTCCACATCAAAAATTATCTTTTTTATCATTTACCTACTCGAGGACGAGCAGGAATTAAGCTTGGGGATGCTGATACGTCTCCATCGTATCTATAATTTTTGATTGTTTCATGCCAATATTCTACAACTTTCATATACTTTTGGCAACTTTTTATACTATTTTTGGGACTAACATATTGATCCGGTGCCCAGTGCCAGTTCTTGTTTGTTGCATGTTTTTTGTTTCGCAGAAAATCCATATAAAACGAAGTCCAAACGCGATAAAAACTTACGGAGATTTTTTTTGGAATATATGTGATTTTTGGGAAAAAGAATCAATGCGAGACGATGCCCGAAGGGCCCACAAGCCATAGGGGCGCGCCTCAGGGGGTAGGGCGCGCCCTGGACCCTTGTGGTCACCCCGTAAGGCGGTTGGTGCCCTTCTTTCGCCGCAAGAAAGCTAATATCCGGATAAAAACTGTGTTAAAATTTCAGCCCAATCGGAGTTACGGATCTCCGGAAATTTAAAAAACGGTGGAAGGCCAGAATCTGGGAAGGCAGAAACAGAAGGAAACAGAGAGAGAGAGAGAGATCCAATCTCGGAGGGGCTCCCGCCCCTCCGCCGCCATAGAGGCCAAGGACCAGAGGGGAAACCCTCCTCCCATCTAGGGGGAGGTCAAAGAAGAAGAAGAAGGAGGGGGGCTCTCTCCCCCTCTCTCCCGGGGCAATCATTGTGTGACGGTGATCTACCCCAACAACTCCGTCATCTTCACCAACACCTCCATCACCTCCCCCCATCTATCTACAGCGGTCCACTCTCCCGCAACCCGCTGTACCCTCTACTTGAACATGGTGCTTTATGCTTCATATTATTATCCAATGATGTGTTGCCATCCTATGATATCTGAGTAGATTTTTGTTGTCCTATCAGTGATTGGTGAACTGCTATGATTGGTTTAATTTGCTTGTGGTTATGTTGCTGTCCTTTGGTGCCCATCATATGAGCGCACGCGTGGATCACACCATAGGGTTAGTTGTATGTTGATAGGACTATGTATTGGAGGGCAAGGGTGATAGCAGCTTCAGCCTAGCATAGAAATTAATGCATACGGGATTGAAGGGGGACCAATATATCTTAATGCTATGGTTGGGTTTTACCTTAATGAACGTTAGTAGTTGCGAATGCTTGCTAATAGTTCCAATCATAAGTGCAAGGAATTCCAAGTAAGGGATGACATGCTAGCAGTGGCCTCTCCCACATAAAACTTGCTATCGGTCTAGTAACGTAGTCAATTGCTTAGGGACAATTCCGCAACTCCTACCACCACTTTTCCACACTCGTTAAACTAACTTAATTGTTACTTTATCTAAACAGCCCCTAGTTTTTATTTACGTGTTCTTTATTATCTTGCAAACCTATCCCACAACACCTACAAAGTACTTCTAGTTTCATACTTGTTCTAGGTAAAGCGAACGTTAAGCGTGCATAGAGTTGTATCGGTGGTCGATAGAACTTGAGGGAATATTTGTTCTACCTTTAGCTCCTCGTTGGGTTCGAAACTCTTACTTATCGAAAGAGGCTACAACTGATCCCCTATACTTGTGGGTTATCAACTGACAGTGATTTCCCTGAAAACACAACCAGCACAACTATTTAGGAAGTCCCTAGAAGCATCGGTTAGTCCATTATAAAAGATATCAAGAATTTCATTTTTCTTAAGAGGACAATCAGGCAAAGCTCTAAGTAAGCGGATAAGCCTCCCCCAAGCTTGAGGGAGATTCTGTTCCTCAATTTGCGCAAAGTTAAATATTTCCTGTAAGGCAACTTGTTTCTTATGAGTAGGAAAATATTTTTCAGAAAAGTAATGAAGCATATCCTGGGGACTACGCATACAACCAGGGGCAAGAGAAAGGAAACATTCCTTGGCCTCGCCTTTTAGCGAGAAAGGAAAAAATCTTAAGGATATAATAGTAGCGTATCTTTTCATCATTGGTAAACAGAGCAGCAATATCATTTAATTTCATAAGATGTTCGACAATAGTTTCATTCTCATAACCATGGAAAGGATCAGATTCTACTATAGGAATTAACTTAGGGTCCACAGAGAACTCATAATCCTTATCAGTAACAAATATAGGAGAAGTAGCAAATTTAGGATCATATTTCATTTTCTCCATCATAGATTTTTCTTTTAGTTTGCATAGTAGTTTCTTCAAGTCATCTCTATTTTCACAAGCAAAGAAATCCATAGTTGTTTCCTTATCCATGACATATCCTTAAGGTACATAAGGCAATTCATATCTATTAGGTGAGCAAGGTGTAACATGTGATTCAAAGTCCTCATTAGTTTCAGCATTTTCAAGTTCTCTAGCTTTAGCAATATGAGCATCAAGTAATTCACTCAGTGCCATAGTTTCAGTGTCAACATGTGCAGGAATAGTATCATCATTAATTTCAGAGGTAGCATCATCAAGTTCATGTGACATATCAGGACAATCAACAGGCGGTGGTGTAACAAGCTGATTCAAAACAGTAGGTGAATCAAAAGCAGAGCTAGATGGCAGTTCCTTACCTGCTCTCATGTGAGAGGGGACGATCTTAGTTCGATTGTCTTTCAGATTCTTCATAGTGGCAATTGAATATCCTCAAGTTAACACAATAAATAGAGCTATGCTCCCTGGCAACAGCGCCAGAAAAAGGTCATGATAACCCACAAGTATAGGGGGTCGCGACAGTCTTCACGGGTAGTATTTCACCCTAATTTATTGATTCGACACCAGGGGAGCCAAAGAATATTTATTGGCCTTGACAGTTGAGTTGTCAATTCAACCGCACCTGGGATATCTCTCTGCAGGAAAGGTTTAGTAGCACGGTAAATAGTAGTAGCAAAAGTAACAGTAGTAGTGACCGCAACAATTTTGTAGCAGTTGTGACAGTAGTAGTAGCAAATAGTAACTTAGCAAGATTTGGTATATGTAAAGCGTAGGCACGTGGATCGGTGATGGATAATGATATAGATGACATCAATCATTTAACAGTTACACACTAGGGCGACACAAAACTAGCTCCAATTCATCAATATAATGTAGGCATGTATTCCGTATATAGTCATACATGCTTGCGATAAGAACTTGCATGACATCTTTTGTCCTACCCTCCCGTGGCAGCAGGGTCCTATTGAAAACTAACGGATATTAAGGCCTCCTTTCAATCGAGAACCGGAACAAAGCATTAATACATGGTGAATACATGAACTCCTCAAACTATGGCAATTACCGGAAAGAATCCCAATTATTGTCACCTTGGGGTATGCGGATCAAGACACGTAATAGGTGCATACAACTTGCAAGATAGGATCCAAATCAATCTTATATTCAGAGGTAATATATTATGTTCAGGTCTGAAATCATGGCACTCAGGCCCTAGTGACAAGCATTAAGCATAGCAAAGTCATAGCAACATCAATCTCAGAACATAGTGGATATTAGGGATCAAGCCCTATCAAACTTAACTTGATTACATGATCAATCTCATCAAATCCCACCACCGTCCACCAAGCCTACAAAGGAATTACTCACTCCCGGTGGTGAGAATCATAGCGGTGTTGATGGAGAAGGGTTGGTGATGACGACGGCGACGATTTCCCCTCTCCGGAGCCCCAAACGGACTCCAGATCAGCCCTCCCGAGGAAGAACAGGAGGTGACGGCGGCTCTGTCTCGTGAAATACGATGAAAACTTCTCTCTGATTTTTTTTCTCCGAAGATGTGATTTTATAGGACTGGAATCAGGGTTGGAGGAGCCTCGTGGGCCCCAGCACACAACAGGGCGCAAACTAGGGGGGTCACGCCCTGTTGGCTTGTGGCCCATAGGTGGCCTCCCTCCGGTAGGTCTTCGCTCCATAATTCCTTATATATTCCAGAAAAAATCGACAAAAAGTTTCGTCCAATTCCGGGAACTTTTATTTCTGCAAAAAAATAACACCAAGGTAGTTCTGCTGAAAACAGCGTCAGTCCGGGTTAGTTCCATTCAAATCATGCAAATTAGAGGTCAAAACCAGAGAAAAAGTGTTTGGAAAAGTAGATACGTTGGAGACGTATCAGTGATCTATACATTGTTGATTTCACTAAGAGATCCAAACCTCGTACTTGTCTTATTGTAAAATCTTCAAAAGGTTGGCTTTGGCATAGAAGGCTAGGATATGTTGGTATGCGTAATCTAGACAAGCTCATCGAAGGTGATCATATACTTGGTGTTAAAGATGTTATCTTTGACAAAGATACACTTTGTAGTGCTTGCCAAGCTGCAAAGCAAGTACGTAGAAGTCATCCCGTAAAGAATATCATGACTACTAGGAGATCGCTCGAGTTGCTTCATATGGATCTCTTTGGTCCCAATGTTTACAAGAGCCTCGGTGGAAATTCCTTTTGTCTAGTTATAGTAGATGATTTTTCCAGATTTACATGGGTATTCTTTCTTGATGATAAGTCGCAGGTGCAAAAGATCTTCAAGAACTTCGCTCGCAAGGCTCAAAATCAATTTGAAGTGAAGATCAAGAAAGTTCGGAGTGACAAGGGATCAGAGTTCAAGAACACCAATGTGGACACCTTTCTTGATGAAGGGATTTCACATGAGTTCTTGGCTACATACACACCTCAACAAAATGGAGTCGTTGAGAGGAAGAACCGGACTCTTATAGAGATGGCTAGAATGATGCTCGACGAATACAAGACGCCAAGAAACTTTTGGGCAGAAGCCGTGGAAATAGCTTGTCATGCTACGAACCAACTCTACCTTCACAAGCTTCTCGGTAAAACGACATACGAGCTACTCACCGGTAACAAGCCCCAAGTTGGATACTTTCGGGTATTTGGCTCCAAGTGTTACATTCTTGATAAGCATCATCGTTCTAAATTTGCTCCTAAGTCTCATGAAGGTTTCCTACTCGATTACGGATCAAACTCTCACACTTACCGTGTCTACAACAACTTCACACGAAAAGTTGAAGAGACGGTAGATGTGAAGTTTGATGAATCTAATGGTTCGCACAATTGCCTAATGATGTACGAGATAAGGAACCTTCGGAAGCCATTCAAGATTTCTCCATCGGCAAGATTCGTCCCATGGAGGTGAAGGAAAGCACTTCATCTACACAAGTGGAAGCTCCAACCTCGCATCAAGGCGAAACTCAAAACGACATGGAAGTGTCCACAAGCGGCACACGAAAAGATGAAGAGGAGGAGGAAGTTAATCATGATGATCCACCATAACCACCTTCACCACCACCTCAAGGAAACGACACCTTCAACAACGATGAAGATGACGAGGATGAGGAAGCTCCACCATCCAACAAGCAAAAGCTACCACGAGTTCGAGCAAGAGTGAACAAAAATCACCCCTTAGAGCAAATCTTCGGTGACATACAAACCGGGAGGATAACTTGCTCTAAAACTCGTTTGGCTAACTTTTGTGAGCATTACTCATTCATCTCTAGTATTGAGCCTATGAAGGTGGAAGAAGCGCTTGAGGACCCCGATTGGGTGAATGCCATGCACGAGGAGCTACACAAACTTCGAGAGGAATGAAGTGTGGACACTAGTGGAGAAGCCCAAGAACGAGCAAAACATCATCAGAACAAAATGGGTGTTTCGGAACAAGCAAGATGAAGACGGTCAAGTGGTATGCAACAAGGCACCTCTCGTGGCTCAAGGCTACACTCAAGTCGAAGGTATGGACTACGATGAGACCTATGCCCCCGTTGCAAGACTTGAGGCTATTCGCATACTTCATGCTTATGAAAATCACCATGACATTACTCTTTACCAAATGGATATCAAAAGTGCATTTTTAAATTGTGAAATTGAAGAAGAGGTCTATGTTAAACAACCCCCTAGTTTTGTGAACCCTAAGAAACCTAATCAGGTTTACAAGCTTCGTAAAGCTCTCTATGGTCTTAAGCAAGCCCCACGAGCTTGGTACAAATGCTTAACGAAGTTTCTTATTAAAAAAAGTTTTGAAATTGGTAAAATTGATGCAACCTTGTTCACTAAAAGAGTTAATGGTGAATTATTTGTGTGCCAAATTTATGTGGATTATATTATCTTTGGATCTACTAACCCACATTTTAGTGAGAAATTTGGAAGGTTGATGTCCGAGAAGTATGGGATGTCTATGATGTGCGAGTTGAAAATTTTCCTTGGTTTGCAAATCAAGCAAACGAGAGAAGGAACATTCATCTCTCAAACCAAGTATACCAAGGACTTGATCAAGAAGTTCAACATGCAAGAGTGTAAAGGTATGATAACTCCTATGCCTACTAGTGGACATGATCTTACCAAGGAGGACAAACCGGTTGATCAAAAGGTATACCGATCAATGATTGGTTCATTGCTATATCTATGTGCCTCCCGACCCGATATCATGCTTAGTGTGTGCGTGTGCGCTCGATATCAAGCCGCTCCTAAAGAGTGTCATGCTAAGGCCGTGAAAAGAATTTGTGAGATACTTGATGCATACACACCAAACTTTGGCATTTGGTATCCCAAGGGATCTTCCTTTAACCTTGTTCGCTATTCCGACTCGGACTACGCCGGAGATAAGGTTGATAGAAAATCCACCTCGGGTACATGTCAATTTCTTGGTAGATCTCTTGTGTCTTTGTCATCCAAGAAACAAAACTTGGTATCTCTATCTACGGCCGAAGCAGAATACATTGCCGCTGGATCACGTTGTGCGCAATTACTATGGATGACTAAAACTCTTAAGGATTATGGAATCCATGTGAGACATGTTCCATTGTTGTGTGAAAATGAGAGTGCTATTAAGATTGCTCATAATCCCGTGCAACATCCTCGAACTAAACATATTCAAGTTCGTCATCATTTCATTCGTGATCATGTTGCCAAAGGGGACATTAATCTCAAACATGTTCGCACCAACAAGCAATTGGCCGATATCTTTACTAAGCCATTTGATGATAAAGTGTTTTGTCACTTGAGGAGTGAGTCCAACATCATTGATGCATTAAACTTTAGCTAGACTCACTCGGATGCATGCAAGGACATGAGCTTACATGACTATTCCTTGATACCTTTAACATAATATCTTATATCTTGGAAATCTATGCTCCCTTGTATTGCATATAACCTTTTGTAGGTACTTGGAAGAACATAAGATTGCAAACAACATCAAAAGCAATCTTGTATTGACCAAGTATCGACAACCCTATGTTGTGATGGAGGAAGAAGACAACACCAAACATATCCTTGACCTACATATGATGAAAATCAAATTCTTGTCATTTGGATATATTATGTTCTTCCTTGCATGACTAACCCTTGTAGGAGGACCTAGCTTCAAAGAAAAGAAGGATTGCTCCCAACCCAAGATGAGCTTCATCAACTTCGAGCATCCAGTACAAGCCCTCCTACACGCAATGTCATCTTCATCACGCCAAGGTATGTGATCATATCATTGAAGACGCTTTACTCCAAGTCATGAGCTAAAGCAATTCAAGTGATATGAATACATTAAAATGCTTAAAAGAAAAATGGTAACCCCATTTTGAGCTTAACGTAGAGTATGACCTATGATCAAGTATTCTTGCTTGGCTCCTAAGTCAATATACTCTAATATAGGTGACCTAGTCACCGACCATCATTTAGATCAAGTTCTTTGTTTGGTTCATCTTATAGTTGCATGCTTTCTTGGAACCACTCAATCTCCATCTAGATGAAAATTCAATGCAAATCTTTTGAAAATTCATTGAAAATCCTTTTTATTCCATTTGAGACTTTCTGAAAAACTGTTTTTGACATAATGGCAAAGATCAACCCTGCAAAGTTTCAGTTATGTCTTTCGGACCCTTGGATCAAAGTAACTCGGTCTCACCGATATTGCAGATAAGCTGCACATACACACATCGGTGCCACCGATTCACTTTGCCTCGGAGCCACCGATTTTGCCATCTCTTGTGTTGTTTGTCAAACAAAATCTCAAACATTCAAGGATCCCTTCATAAAGGGGGAGAAATCTTAAGGTTTTCAGATATCTGTAGAGGGAGAAGTTATCTTTGAGGATCCCTAAGTCTCAATGCTCTCTATGACCCTTACTTTCAAAGACCCTTACTCTCATGGATCCCTTCCCTCTCAATGATCCCTTTCCTCTGACCCTTTGTGTCACCCTTTTTGGAAATTAATGCCAAAGGGGGAGAAATATCAAAGCTTATACTTGTTGACAAAGGGGGAGAAATCTCAAAAGGGGAGAACTATCAAAGCTTATGCTGGTTAATAGGGGGAAATATTAAAAGCTTATGCTTACCTAAACGGGGAGAAACAATTCAAGGGGAGAAATGTGAATGCTTATGCCCCAAAGGGAAATATCTATGAAGAAGGAGAACATTTACTAAGGAAAGAGAGAAGACCACATTATTACTATCATTTTAAGGAGAAAGTGCATACGATCTTGTGCTAGACTTGTCTCACCCTACCTACTCCCAATATTACATGCTAAGATTCAGGAGGAGAGGAAGACTTACAAATCCATATTTAGGGGAGAAAGTTCTAAATGCTTTTGGAGACATATCAGGTTTTATGAACTTTATCTTCTATATGTCTTCCATATCTTGGTACTTTTGAACTCTTTTGCATTTGGATGAGTAGAGTACTCTTGTGTTTCCTAACATTGTTTTCTCAAGTGTGTTTCTACTAGTAGAATGCTCAAGAACTTCAAGATAAGTATATGCATTATATCCATGGTCAAGATGATCTCTTGCTTCTTGCACATATTGTTTGCAAGAGTGAAGTCTTGAACATGGAAACATCTCATTCATATCTTCTTGATGCATATAGCCAAGGTTCACATGACTCATCATATCCCTTGTACTATGTGTGTGCTCATGCATTCCAAAGCAACTATCCTCTAAGAGGGATTGCACACATTTAGGGGGAGCATGCCTTAGTCATGTGTCTCTTAAAGCTCTCATATATTCTTGCATATCTAAATGTGAAGCTTTGATTGTATGTTGTCATCAATTACCAAAAAGGGGGAGATTGAAAGCACACATGCTCCCTTGGAGGTTTTGATAATTCATGACAACATACATTGTCTCTTGGACTAATAGTTTTACCTGGTTTATTTCAGATGAAGTCCATAGAGAAGATTGGCCATGGAGTGTGTGGAGAACACCCAAGGAAAGAAGAAGAAGAAATTAAATAGGATTGACAAAGGCAACAAGCTTGAAGACTCTACATTTTACATTTTGTGAGAAATCACACCTTGAGTCCATAGGAAAGCCAATACTATTAAAAGGGGATGAGGTGCCTATGATGATTTGGTTGCTCAAGTGCTTAGAGATTAGCCACAAAAAATACACATGAAATTCTCCCACAAATATTCTGTCCAAAACCAAATATCCAAAATCGGTGCCACCAACAATTTCCATTCGGCCCTACCGAGTTTCACTTAGACAAATTTCCATGCCAAACCCTAGCATCTCGGTACTACCAAGTTTTGAGAATCGGACCAACCGAGTTTTGGACCAACTCACAGGTATCCTATTTTCAAGAATCGGAATTTCCAAGTTTTGAGAATCAGTCTCACCGAGTTTTGGACCAACTCTCTGGTTAGCTGTTTTCAAGAATCCGTACCATCGAGATTTATATATCGGTCTCACCGAAACGCCAAAAGTTACGACATTTTGTACTAGTCAGTGCAACCAAGTTTTTGGACCGGTGTCACCGAGTTGGGCAATAATGTTGTAACGGTTGGATTTTTGAAGATGCCTATATATATCCCTCCACCACCTCTCATTCGTAGAGGAAGCACTCGGAACACACTTACACTTGCCCCATCCATTTTTCAGAGAGAGAACCACCTGCTTATGTGTTGAGATCAAGACCTTCGACTCCAACCATACGAATCTTAATTTCTAGCCTCCCCAAGTTGCTTTCCACCCAATCAAACTCTTCTACCGAGCCAAATCTGTGAGAGAGTGATTGTCTGTTGAGGAGACTATCTTTTGAAGCACAAGAGCAAGGAGTTCATCATTGTTACCACATCTATTACCTTTTGGAGGGTGGTGCCTCCTAGATTGGTTAGGTGTCGCTTGGGAGCCTCCTTCTTCGTGTTGTGGAGTTTAACCAAGAAGTTTGTACGGGCAAGGAGATCGCCTACTTCGTGAAGATCTACCCATAGTGAGGCTAGTCCTTCTTGGACGAAGCCGTGATGGAATAGACGAGGTTGCTACTTTGTGGACCCTAACGGGTGGAGCCCTCCGTGGACTCTTGCGACCGCTACCCTCCGTGGGTTGAAGTCTCCATCAGCGTGGACGTACGATAGCACCACCTATCGGAACCTCGGAAAAATCTTCGTGTCATCTATTGCGTTTGATCTTCCTATCTCTACTCCTTCTTACATATGCTTGTCTTTACTTTCCACTTCTGTATTTGTTGACTAGCATGTGTAGGGTGCACTAGACTTGTTAGAATTGCTAAAATCTGCCAACCATTAAAATTGAGTAAAGGTTAGGTTTTAATTTGTCAAGTAGTCTATTCACCCCCCCTCTAGACGTCCCTTCTCGATCCCACACTGACCGGCACCCCTCATATCCAACGCAAATATAGCGCGGATATGGGAAGACCCAGGCACGCCTAGGCGTATCCGCGTGACAGGCCCGACGAACCACCGACCCTGTCATGGGAACGAGCCTGACAGTAGAAGATAGGGGTACGAAGGGAGAGGGCAGAGTCCTAGCTACGGCGAGGATGTACACACAGATGTACGAGTTCAGGCTCCTCTCGTGGAGGTACCAGCCCTACGTCTCGGTGCTCAGGAGCTTTTCTGTCGTGTGGAATATAGGAGTTACAGGGTGTGAACCCTTGTGCCAGAGGGGAGGGGCGGCTTATATAGAGTGTGCTGCCCTTCATAATGTCCGGCATCTAAGGGTCCGATCGTGGCTATAAAGATGAACGTTACTGGTAACGTATGTAATAAATGCTACTTATGATCTAGACAAACGCCTGCCCGCTGGCCTCCCTGGGGTGGCTTCTGACCTTCTGTGCTCGACTGTCTTCTAGTTCTTGTCGAGTGGAATGTACCCGTCGAGTGGATGAAGAAACCTCCGAGTGGATGTTGTCGAGTGACTTGTTCGTCTTGGTGATTTCAGTCGGAGTCTTCCTTGTAGTCCTTAAGTTTGATAAGGCAGTGTCTTTGGGTAGGGCATGTAGGTCAGGCCTATGACCCTACCCTAGGTACATAACCCCATCATTAGCCCCGGAATGGATCGGGGTTCGAGTGAAAAAGGGATCGACGCGGGTTCTGATAAGACACAAAAATTCGGAGTGCATTTTAGGGCTTCACTGAAATCTGCGTCGATTGGAACCTTTGTCAGTCATCCTGATCGATTCTGTGTTGAAATGTATCCGAGTGAATTCAGCGCAAAATCCGGTCCGAGTGGCCAGCAGGGTCCTCTGATGCGACGGGTCGCTTCGTCAAGCCTGGATTTCACGGGATTCGAAAATTTGGGTAAGTGCGCGCCGCGTGACGATGACGCAACGACTGGGGCAAGTGGGAGCATGACGCCTCGATTTTCGCGCCGCCATTTCCGCCACGTACCGCTCTTCCTCTAAAATCGGGATACCCAGAGATCTGGCGGGCCCACAGGTCAGTGACCCACTCGGGCGGATATAAGAGGCGACGGCACCAGGGCTGGTACAGTGTTTCTCCCCCAAATCTTCACTTCTCCTCCGCCTCCCCTGCTCCACGCGCACCGCTCGACTCCGCCTCGACGACCGCCGCCGCGATGACAAAGAGCAAGACGGAGAAGCTCGAGCGCGCCAAGAAGGGAGGAGCCAAGGCGAAGAAGCCGTCGGGCGCCCGATTCACGGCGCCGCCGGGGTGGATCCAAGGAGATTTCCTCCCATCGACCGTCAAGGCGGAGGATGTCCAGAACCTTGTCGACGACGGGCTGGTTGCTGAAGGGTCGTGGAGGCTATCGGAGGGGGAGCCTGAGCCGGAGCCGTGCGACGGCGAGCAAGTCCTCCTCCTCACCCACGTCGAGCGAGGTTTTTCTATGCCTCCCCATCCATTCATCCGCGGTTTCTTGAACTTTTTCGGAGCGCAACTCCACCACTTTCCTCCGAATGCCATCTCGTACCCAGCTGCGTTCATCACCATGTGCGAGTGTTTCCTGGGTTGTCCTCCTCACTAGGGCTTATTCAAGCATATATTCACCATTCGGTCCCAATGTGTCAAAAAATCCAATCCTAGTGATAGTAAGACCAATGTCATCCAGCTATGCGGTGGTCTGGGGCTTCAGAAGAGGGGTAGGAGTTCGTTTCCGTCAATGACTTTTCCTGATTCTGTTCGGGGCTGGCAGTCGACATGGTTTTACTGCAAAGATGTTGCATCCCCCAATATGTCGACTGGTCTTCCCCCTTTCACTTTGGACCGACCTACTACTCCCAGAACACTGAGTGTGGCTAAGGGAGAGAAAGTCCAGGTTGGGATTCTAGTGAATGCAGTAGTAGATCTGGTCCGTGGCGGAGTGACTGGTATGGATCTCTTAGAGATGTTTCTCAGTCGACGAATCCAGCCTCTTCAAGCCAGGGATCACACTATGTGGCATTATTCGGGCCCCGAGGATTCCACTCGGTCACATCCAGAGGAAGTTTCCGACGAGACCGTTGCTCAGTGGCTCAGGAGCATCACCGGAGCCTGTGATAATCCTCTGGGAGCCAAGCGAATCTTGCCCTTGTCTGCTTTGAACCCACCGACGAACTTGGTGAGTTATATCTTTATCGAGTGCTTTCATATTTTGTCGAGTGACTGCGTCCTCAGTCGACTGACTTCACAGTTTGTATCTTGCAGGAGTTTACGAACATGTACTCGCCCGTGCCAAATGGGGAGCAGCCTGAGGACGGAGAAGAGAGCGCAGGCGACAGCGCAGACGTCGACTACGCCGACGATAGTGAGGACAGCGACGACGACCTGGAAGAGATTGAGGAAGGCGAAGTAGAGGCCCAGGCTCCTTCGCGTGTCGAGCGTCGAACCAAGCTGCGTGAAGACCCGGAGGCCGCCCCAAGCAAGACTTTAGCATCAAGCACCAGGAACCCAAAGCGCGACCGTGCCGTGACATCAGAGTAGACTGAAAAAGCTGCGAAACAGCTCAGGCCGGACGCACCAAAACCCCGGAAGGCTCTGCCCCGCATAAAGATCATTGTGCCTGTCGCCTCAACGTGAGTGTTTATTTTCCTTTTCTACTGTTATGAAACTTCATGTATTTGCTGACCGAGTGAAATTTATTTCCTAGAGCTGCTACCTCGGTGACATCGCCTCAACGGGATGAGGGGGATCACATGGAAGTGGACACTCCTGACGCGGCCACCTCCCAACGAGGTACAATGAATCTTCACTGTAGTCTGATCTTTGAAAACAATTCGTCGAGTGAATAAATTAATATTGTCGAATGACAGTTGACGACGTCATCCACTTGGAAGACGATGAAGAGCCGCAACGGGGTGCAGAAGGTGATGTTGTGCCTTTGGACACTCCACGCGTGCACACTCGGAGGACATCATCAAGCCAAGCATCTCATAGGTCGACTGCTGCGCCCTCTCAAGAGCTTGGTGATTCTTCCCGAGCCAGAGCCGACCTTGTGGTTCCGCTGTCGAGTGCCCCGCCAGCAACTTCAACTCTAGTGGTTTCAGCGCCAATTGGACAACCTCAAGCTCCTCTTGCTACCTCAACTTCAGCACCAACTCCTCCGACGACTGCATATCCTTTGTACCACGTCCCAGAAGACCAGACTGGAGCTACCAAAGAGGCCATGATCTAGGCTGGGCAAATGATGCTGCGAACGAAGGAGGCGTACGAGGCCAGCAAGTTAGCCTATGATGCCAGTTCAGCGCTTCAAGCCAATGTCCGAGTAAGTTCGATTGTAAGTTCATTTCCGATTGAATTCCTGTCCAACTTGACTTTACACCCACTGGGTGTTTTCTTCAGATGCGTACTTGCTTGTTTTTTCCTCGAGTAGATCGGGTCTTAGTCGAGTGGTTTTTGGTCCAGTGGGGGCACGCTGAGTGCACCCACTGGGTGTAGTCCCCGAGACCGCTGTCGAATGGCAAAGACGTCGGCAGGGGTCTTAAATTTGTGTTGATAGTTGACTTTCACTCGACAGGACAGACCTGGTCGAGTGGTAGTAGGTCCAGTGGGGGCACGCTGAGTGCACCCACTGGGTGTAGTCCCCGAGACCGCCGTCGAGTGCTTGCCTCGGCAGGGGTCTGATAGAGATAATGGTTGCATGTTTGCTTCTTTTATTTATACTCGGACAGGTCGGACCTGGTCGAGTGATTTTGTATCTAGTGGGGGCACGCTGAGTGCACCCACTGGGTGTAGTCCCCGACACTACTGTCGATCGTTTACGATGGGCAGTAGTCTTAAGAACTTTGGATTCGGAGTCCTTTTTCGTACTTGGAGTACAGTTGTCACTTGTCCTGCAGGTTTCATGGACATCATTTCCATCAACCATGATATGACGCTTTGCAGGGGTGTGGGGTGGGGTGGCGGGCCGCCATCCAGTCGACTGGACATGTTCTATTCCACTCGGGAGTGAAAAAACATTATCGTCGACTGAATTACTTCTTTGCTGATTTCAGAAAGCTTGTGGGCTCGGGACCAAGTATGTCAAGCTGGAGAAGGAAAAGAATCGACTTCTGCTGGATCTGGAGCTGACGAATAACAACCTGGACCGTGCACAGACTGAACTGAAGACCTTGGGAGGTAATCCTTGTCGATCAATTGCATTATTACTTTCATCTTCCATCCTTTGAACCGAGTGAATCCACTCGAACAGACGTACGTGATGAGAACCGCCGACTCCAAGCGCAACTCAACAATGCTATTTCTTTAGATAGCATGAAGAAGGCGCTTGAAGACAAGGACAAGGCACTCGCCGACGCTCAGAAGGTGGCGAGGGAGAAAACTGAAGCTGCCGAGAAGAAACTTGCCGCGGCCAGCAAATTGGAAGAAGAAAATACCAAACTCAAGCAGGAACGGGCCGATTGGATCAAAAAGCTCGAACTGCAGACCAAGAGAAGGAGCGCTCTGGAGCAATACTTAGGAGACTTCACGCAGAAGATGTTCGGCATGCTTGAAGGTAACTTTCCTCTGACGTGTGAATTTCTTTGATTTCTTCAGAAGGGCAATGTGATCATCTTTTCGCTTTCTCTTCGCGCAGAATTCTGTCAAGATTTTGAGAAGGAAACTGAAGAGATCGAGCCAAATCTGGATCCCACCAAGTCACCTGTCGGGGACGCCGTGGCCATGGACATGTTTCGACTTGAAGCTCGTCTCAGGAATGTCCAAGGTTATGTCACTCGACTGAGGGCTGCGTTGGAGAAGGTCGACAAGGAATTGTGGCCTGAAGACTCCCTCCAGGCTGACCTCGAGTCAATGATGACCCGCCTCAATGAGATCCCTGGTCGAGTGCAGGCATGGAAGAAATCTGCCGCTCGTTGTGGTGCTGATGTGGCACTTTCACTCGTCCGGGTTCATTGCAAGGACGCCAGGGAGGACAAACTGAAGGCTCTTCGAGTGACCAACACAAAGAAACTCCAATTTGAAGACTTCATGGAGACCTTCATTGAAGCAGCCACTCGGATTGCTGACGGGATTGATTTGGACACCTTCGTCGAGCCGGTGAGCCCTACTGGTGCTTGAAAAATACTTTGCTCATAATTAAAACTTTATTTGCCTCGGTATGCCGAGTGATGGTGTAACCGATTAAGATTTCGTTCAGGCCCTGGGCCTGAGTACTTCCCTTTGCGCGAACAAATTTTTGCTGCGCTAAAAACTTTGGATTTATCTGCATTTTACTATCACTCCTTTGTTTGGCAGAATTTTGTTTTGCTCCCAAAAAGGAACGGATGTTCAACATTCGGTAGAATTTCAGACTTAGGCGAAGATTCGTTCACAGCTAAGCCCCCGAGTGAAAGGAATATTATTCACTTGGAAAGGTTTTGAAATTAGACGAAGACTGGTTCGCGGCTAAGTTTCCGAGTGAATGGAATGCTATCCACTCAGAAGGGTTTTTAACTTAGCCGAAAGCTGGTTCGCAGCTAAGCCCCCAAGTGAGAGGATCGCTCGCCACTCGGAGAAGTTTTGAACTTAGACGAAGACTGGTTCGCGGCTAAGTTTCCGAGTGAATGAAATGCTATCCACTCGGAAGGGTTTTTAACTTAGGCAAAAGCTGGTTCGCAGCTAAGCCCCCAAGTGAGAGGATCGCTCGTCACTCGGAGAAGTTTTGAACTTAGACGAAGACTGGTTCGCGGCTAAGTTTCCGAGTGAATGGAATGCTATCCACTCGGAAGGGTTTTTAACTTAGGCGAAAGCTGGTTCGCAGCTAAGCCCCCGAGTGAGAGGATCGCTCGCCACTCGGAGAAGTTTTGAACTTAGACGAAGACTGGTTCGCGGCTAAGTTTCCGAGTGAATGGAATGCTATCCACTCGAAAGGGTTTTTAACTTAGGCGAAAGCTGGTTCGCAGCTAAGCCCCCTGAGTGAGAGGATCGCTCATCACTCGGAGAAGTTTTGAACTTAGACGAAGACTGATTCGTGGCTAAGTTTCCGAGTGAATGGAATGCTATCCACTCGGAAGGGTTTTTAACTTAGGCGAAAACTGGTTCGCAGCTAAGCCCCCGAGTGAGAGGATCGCTCATCACTCGGAGGATTTTTGAACTTAGACGAAGACTGATTCGTGGCTAAGTTTCTGAGTGAATGGAATGCTATCCACTCGGAAGGGTTTTTAACTTAGGCGAAAACTGGTTCGCAGCTAAGTTTCCGAGTGAATGGAATGCTATCCACTCGGAAGGGTTTTTAACTTAGGCGAAAACTGGTTCGCAGCTAAGTTTCCAAGTGAATGGAATGCTATCCACTCGGAAGGGTTTTTAACTTAGGCGAAGACTGGTTCGCAGCTAAGCCCCCGAGTGAGAGGATCGCTCATCACTCGGAGAAGTTTTTAAATGCGAAATTGTGCGATCGGAATCGACAATAGACTGCAGGAGTCATAACTTTAACAAACGAAACTGTTTGGAGTACTCTTATTACATCAAAACAATTCAGTCCTCAAGTATAAAAACGTCGAAGCAAATCCGCATTCCAGGCGCGTGGCTCGTCGACATTCTTCTTGAGCTTGAAGAGGTGGTAGGCTCCGCTGTTCAGCACTTTGGTGACGACGAAAGGGCCTTCCCACGCTGGGGCCAGTTTATGAGGTCGCTGCTGATCCACTCGGAGCACAAGATCACCTTCATGGAACGACCGACTCTTGACGTGCCTTGCATGGAAGCGGCGCAGATCTTGCTGATATACAATCGACCGAATCAGAGCCATCTCGCGTTCTTCTTCCAGGAGATCAACACCGTCTTGTCGTGCTTGCTCAGCTTCAGCTTCAGAATATAGGTCTACTCGGGGAGAATTGTGAAGGACATCACTTGGCAAAACGGCTTCGGCTCCATACACCAAGAAGAAAGGAGTGCGTCCAGTCGACCGGTTAGGAGTCGTCCTCAAGCCCCATAGAACAGACGACAATTCAGTGACCCAAGCTCCAGCTGCATGACCGAGGTCTCGCATGAGCCGAGGTTTCAGCCCTTGAAGGATAAGGCCGTTTGTTCACTCAGCTTGACCGTTTGACTGGGGGTGCGCAACGGATGCGTAATCCACCCGAGTGCCTTGAGAGGAGCAAAAGTGTCTGAACTCTTCCGAGTCAAAGTTTGAGCCATTGTCTGTAATGATACTGTGGGGAACTCCATACCGGAAACTTATCTCTTTCATGAATTTGATAGCAGTTCGAGCGTTCAGCTTCTTGATGGGTTTGGCTTCAATCCACTTAGTGAACTTGTCGACTGCTACAAGCAAGTGAGTGAATCCACTCTGTCCTGTTCGAAGGGGACCAACCATATCCAAACCCCATACTGCAAACGGCCAGACAAGTGGAATAGTTTTCAAGGCAGACGCAGGTTTGTGTGACAGATTCGAATAGAACTGGCATCCTTCACAGTGATCAACAATCTCTTTAGCCATCTCATTGGCGCGCGGCCAAAAGAAACCAGCTCGGTATGCTTTGGCAACAATTGTCCTAGAGGACGCATGATGACCACAAGTTCCCGAGTGAATCTCCTCCAAAATCAGTTGACCTTATTCAGGAGAAATACGCAGCTGAATCACGCCAATTACGCTTTCTCTGTAGAGTTGTCCATCCATAACAGTAAAGGCCTTGGATCTGTGGACTATCTGTCGAGCTTAATCTTCATCATCTGGGAGTTCTCGCCTCAGAATGTATGCAATATAAGGTACTGTCCAATCGGGCGTGATCACCAGAATCTCCATGACCAGATCTATGACCGCTGGTATATCGACTTCAGTCGGATCAGAGGCACTCTTTGCTTGCGGGGGCTCTTCAGTGAAGGGATCTTCCTGTACCGAAGGAGAATGGTGGTGCTCGAGAAACACGTTGCTGGGGACAGGCTTCCGAGTGGATCCAATCTTTGCTAGCTCATCAGCTGCCTGATTTTTCACTCGGGGAACATGATGGAGTTCCAAACCTTCAAACTTCTTCTCAAGCTTCCTTACTGCGTTGCAGTATCCAGTCATAGTAGGGTTCCTAACATCCCACTCTTTCATCACCTGATTGACCACCAAATCAGAGTCACCGTAAACCATCAGGCGCCGGACGCCGAGTGAGATGGCCATACGCAATCCGTACAGGAGTGCTTCATATTCAGCTTCATTGTTGGAAGAATCAAAGTGAATCTGCAAGACATAACTGAGCTTGTCGCCTTTTGGGGACACCAATACTACACCAGCACCAGACCGATTCAGCATCTTAGAGCCATCAAAGAAGATGGTCCAGTGTGCCGAGTGAATTTGGATTGGCTGCTGCTGTTCAATCCACTCGGCCAGGAAATCAGCAAGAGCTTGAGACTTGATTGCCTTTTTCGCTTCAAACTTGATGTCAAAATAAAGGAGCTCATTAGCCCATTTAGCCACTCGACCAGTCGCGTCTCGATTGTTGAGAATCTCAGACAACGGAGCATCACTGACGACTGAAATTGAGTGATCCTGGAAGTAGTGTGCCACCTTCTTCGCTGACAGATATATACCATATACGAGCTTCTGGTAATGTGGATACCTTTGCTTTGAAGGAGTCAACACTTCAGAAATGTAACAAACAGGACGCTGGACCTTGTAAGCTTTGCCTTCCTCTTCCCGCTCGACAGTGAGAACTGTACTGACGACCTGATTAGTGGCCGCAATGTACAGGACCAAGGGCTCTTTGCTGTGCGGAGCAGCAAGCACCGGCTGGGTGGAAAGCAGGGCTTTGAGCCCAACAAACGCTGCTTCAGCTTCTGCAGTCCACTCGAATGTATCAGACTTCTTCATCAGTCGGTATAAAGGCAATGCCTTCTCACCGAGACGAGAAATGAACCGACTCAACGCTGCTAGGCAACCTGTGAGCTTCTGGACATCGTGCACATGCTCAGGGCTTTTCATTCGGGTGATGGCACTGATCTTTTCAGGATTGACGTCGATTCCTCGTTCGGAAACGAGAAAACCGAGTAACTTGCCACCAGGAACACCGAAAGTGCACTTAGTTGGGTTTAACTTGATATCGTATCCCCTCAAGTTGGCGAATGTCTCAGCCAAGTCAGACAATAGGTCGGAACCTTTACGAGACTTGACGACAATATCATCCATGTACGCTTCGACATTCTGACGGATCTGATCAAGCAAACATTTTTTAATCATGCGCATGAAAGTAGCGCCAGCATTTTTCAAACCAAAAGGCATGGTGATGTAACAAAAACACCCGAAAGGGGTGATGAAGGCTGTCTTTATTTCATCTGGACCAAACAGACGGATCTGATGGTAGCCAGAGTAGGCATCAAGAAAAGATAGACGCTCGCACCCCGCAGTTGAGTCGACAATCTGATCAATGCGGGGGAGCGGAAAATGGTCTTTCAGGCAGACCCGATTGATATGTTTGAAGTCAATACACATGCGGAGTGACTTGTCCTTCTTAGGGACCATGACGACGTTCGATAACCACTCGGAGTGGTAAATCTCACGTATAAACTTAGCCGCCAAGAGACGAGCCACTTCCTCGCCGATTGCTTTCCGCTTCTCTGCTGCCGACCGACGCAAGTGCTCCTTCACAGGCTTGTCCTTCGGGTCGACTCTCAGTCTTTGCTCAGCCAGATCCCTGGGTACACCCGGCATGTCAGCAGGCTTCCATGCGAAGATGTCCCAGTTCTCACGGAGGAACTGGATGAGCTCGGCTTCCTATTTGCTGTCGAGCGTCGTTGAGATGTTGGTCGGGGCAGCACTAGGATCTGTCGGGTGAATGTGTACTTGTTTCACTTCGCCTGCCAACTGGAAAGCTGACTCAGAGGCAGGCTTCTTGGCACGCAGCAGGTCGGCAGGATTAGCACTCTTCTTGTACTCTTGCAATTCGACCACAGCCATCTGATGATCGGCGATTTTGGAGCCCTGCTGAAGGCACTCCTCAGCCCTCTGTCGATTGCCAGTGACTGTGATCACACCCTTGGGCCCGGGCATCTTTAGCTTGAGATACACGTAACATGGATGGGCCAAGAAATGAGCATAAGCCGGACGGCCAAGGATGGCATGATACGCGCTCTGAAAGTCTACAACTTCAAAATTCAATTTCTCTTTTCTAAAATTCTTGTCTGTGCCGAATACCACATCCAATGCTATCTGGCCGAGTGACTTGGCCATCTTCCCAGGGATGACTCCATGGAACTGCATGTTGCTTTCGCTGAGTCGGGACATCGGAATGCCCATCCCCTTTATGGTATCCGCATACAAAATGTTCAGACCACTCCCTCCATCCATCAAAACTTTGCGGAGTCGAGTGCCTCCCAAAACCGGGTCCACCACCAGCGCTTGCCGACCAAGGGTGGCGATATGAGCTGGGTGATCTGACTGGTCGAATGTGATAGCAGTCTGAGACCACTTGAGGTACGTGGGGGTAGCAGGAACAACCATGTTGACTTCTCTGTTGATAACTTTCAGTCGACTCTTGCTTTCAACATCAGCAAAACTCAACAGAGTGGCATTGACCTCAGGGAACTCTTCTTTGTCTTCTTCATCCTCCTTTTCAGGATCTTTCTCACTCGACTGACTTTCCTTGAACTACTGGATCAGCAAACGGCACTGTCGAGTGGTATGCTTCGGCAATATCAAATTGCTCTCTTCATCTTTCTTCGTGTGGATTGCACACGGTAAATCCATACCATCTGTACCTGACTGATTCTTTGACTTCTTGGGGGTAAACTTAGCTTTAGATTTTCCTTTGTTTTTGCCTTGTGCCGCCAGAGCGGCCGCTTCTGCCTGGGCAGGAGCATCAGCTTTGCATTTCTGCTTCCGACTGGAATTGCCACCACCGGCGTCGTTGTCGACTACTTTTCCTTTGCCGCTACGGAGGCGGTCTTCTTCTTCGCCATTAGCGTACCGAGTGGCAATCTCCATCATTTTACTCAGGGAAATGTCACCTATCCGCCCAAACTTCAGGTAAAGCTCTCTGTACTTCACACCGGCCTTGAAAGCACAAACAGCCTGATGCTCGGAAACATTCTCCACTGTGTGAAGCAAAGTGGACCAATGCTGTATGTAATCTCTCAAAGACTCATTGGGCTTCTGAACATAATGATGCAAATCAATCAAACCCGCAGGACACTTGCAAGTACCCTCGAAGGTACTGATGAAAACTCGGGCAAGATCCTCCCAGATTAGATGCTAGAAGGAGCCAAGCGATTCAACCACGCCCGGGCCGAACCATCCAACATCAAGGACAAATTCTTCATGGCTACGTTGTCATTTCCTCCACCAATCTGCATAGCCACTCGGTAATCATCCAACCATGTTTCAGGCTTTGACTCGCCGGAGAACTTGCTTATTCCAGCCGCCAACCTGAAGTTGGGGGGAATCTCCGCAGAGCGAATGGCTCTGCTGAAACACTCGGGACCAGAAACAATGGTACCACTTCCACTCGGATAGTTTCTGTCATTACCACCTCTGTGGGCTCTGCCTCTGTCGATCCGCCTTTGGGCAAGGACATTCCTTGCATCGAACCCAGGATTCCGCTCATCGCCGAACGGGCGCCTATCGTCATAGTGCCGGGGCACATGCGATCCACTCCGCGGAGGAGTAAGCACTCGACGGCGGTCATCACGGTGATAACGAGGAGCAAAATTGTCTCGCCCCTGATCTTGGTACCGATCTTCACGGTAACCTCCTCCTCTGCGACGCAGAGGTGACCCCGGGCTATGCGCCGACTGAACTGTGTCTACCCTGGGGGAGTTACTATGCAACCTCTTGCGCGACTGTGAAACAGCCGAATTCTGCTGCTGTGCTGCATCTAGCAACGCTCGGATCTGCTGCAAACCCCTCCCAGCCTCCGAACGGGACGACTGAATGGAATCTTCTATCTTCGCAGCCGCTGCAACATTCAGAATTGGAGTACGGAAGACCTTGACATTGTTATGAGAACCAGTCGGAAACACCTGTCGCCGACGCCGACTGGAAACGGGTGGACGCTGGCGGGCACGCTCGTCGAGTGCCTCCTGCATCTCTTTGAGTCGAAGGCGAGTGGCCTCCATGGCCTGAGCCTCAGCAGTCGCACCTATGATAGGAGTATGGAGGATATCCTCATCTCGGCGGTGTTGTTCATTCGACGGTCCTCCAGCTTCGCGTCTGTCGCGGTTGAAGCCGGGCGGCGGACTCTGATGAGAGCTAGCCATGAGAACCTCCGCCGCAGGATCGCAGCTCTCGCACTCGGAGGAAACGTCAGATGGATCCGACGCCGAGTCGAACACGCCGTGAAGTGATTCGGCGGGCTCGATAGGCGCAATCTGCGGAGACGAAACTTGGCGAGCCGCCGCATGCCTAACCCAGCGCTGGAGCCGCGAACGACCAGATCGCTTGCGGCGACGACCAGCGGCGAGGACTGACAGGTACGGAGTCGACGACTGTAGAAGAAGAACACCGCAGGAGCTCGTAGAGAAATGCGTCGCCCCGCGGATCAGGAGTGCCTCAACATCTAGAGGCGCTTCCTGGAGCCATGCCGAGTCGTCGGCGATGAAGGTGAGCGCTCCGAGACGGATCTCGTGGCCCAGGAACAAATCACTGCCGGAAGACATGACGAGGGAGAAAAAAAATGCAACCTCGCCGGAAGTCGCTTAGACGCCTGCCCCACGGTGGGCGCCAACTGTCATGGGAACGAGCCTGACAGTAGAAGATAGGGGTACGAAGGGAGAGGGCAGAGTCCTAGCTACGGCGAGGATGTACACACATATGTACGAGTTCAGGCCCCTCTCGTGGAGGTAACAGCCCTACGTCTCGGTGCTCAGGAGCTTTTCTGTCGTGTGGAATATAGGAGTTACAGGGTGCGAACCCTTGTGCCAGAGGGGAGGGGCGGATTATATAGAGTGTGCTGCCCTTCATAATGTCCGGCATCTAAGGGTCCGATCGTGGCTATAAAGATGAACGTTACTGGTAACGTATGTAATAAATGCTACTTATGATCTAGACAAACGCCTGCCCGCTGGCCTCCCTGGGGTGGCTTCTGACCTTCTGTGGTCGACTGTCTTCTAGTTCTTGTCGAGTGGAATGTACCCGTCGAGTGGATGAAGAAACCTCCGAGTGGATGTTGTCGAGTGACTTGTTCGTCTTGGTGATTTCAGTCGGAGACTTCCTTGTAGTCCTTAAGTTTGATAAGGCAGTGTCTTTGGGTAGGGCATGTAGGTCAGGCCTATGACCCTACCCTAGGTACATAACCCCATCAGACCCCACGGCTGCCCCATAAAATACCCCAATCCGAGCGATCGCTCCAAACCCTAGCTCACTCTCTCTCGCTCCGTCCTCTCCTCTCTCTCTCCAATTCCGATCCCCATCCACTCCGATGTCCAGCTCCGGCAGCGGCTCCGGCTCCGACCTCGACCCCGTTGACGAGTTGGCCCTTCGCATTGCGTTGGAGCGGTCCAAGGTGGAGACTAGCGGCAACTCCGGATCTGGAGTGTCGCCGCAGCTCCCACGCCGGCGCAGCGCGACGCCGGGGCTGGACCCTCCCGGCACGCACGCAGCTCCGCGAGGACAGCACAATCCGCACCGCCCCCGCGCCGTCTACTTTCCCCGCCGGCCGTTCCTCCAAGCGGCCAGCGGTGGGTGCTAGTGCCCGCGCCGCTGGCCTGCACGTGCACTCCATAATCGGAGGCGCGTGTTGTGCGCCGCGAGATGCAGCGGGCATGGGAGAGGGACACGGCGGAGCAGTCCGCGCGCCGCCACGCAGCGACTCCTCGCATGGTTCTACCACTGGTCCCTCACGACGGCAGAGACGGATGCTCGCCGCCTCCGATGGAAGAACGCTAAGGCGCTCCGGCTTGCTATCGAGCAGTCGGAGCGCGAGGTGAAGGAGGCAACAGAGGAGAAGGCCCGGCTCGCCAAGTTGAAGCGGGAGCAGGACAGGGTGGTCCGTCGGATGAAGGGCCTCATCGTCCTCTCCAACTCCGACGACGACGGCGACGGCGACCGCAGCAGTTGCACCTCCTCCTCGGATGACCAAGATCCTCCCCCAGTCGCGGATGCCTACAGCTACGCCAGCGTAAGAAGGGCAAAGGCCTGGTGAGGAAGTGGTGATCCCGCCCCCTTCGTGTATGTTTATATTGTTTTAGTTGTAGATGCTCTAAGAACTTGTCCGGTGACGAACTAAGATGACCTTTTGGACGTTGCAAAGTTTGTTATTATCCATTGGAAACCGATTTTTGTTGTCCGATGTTTTATCACGTAGAATAAATCAACGTTATATGTGTACTATGGATATGGGATGCCGGATATGAGATACGCGGATATGAAGAGGAAAATATGAGGAATGTCCGGTAAATGACCGCGGACGGGCGTTTGAGGGGCCGAATTAGCCAATCGCGCGAGTGTAGAGGTTCTAAAGTCACTCCCTGTGATGTATGCACCTGGTTGTGGCCATAGTGGAGGCCGAAGTGCACCAGGCAGGAAGGAAGGGACGCAGGAAGGGACCCACGGGCTTTGACCCGACTCGTCATGTCAAAAGCTACTTCGGGGCTGTTTGGTTCTAGGCCTAGTGATGCCACACTTTGCCACACAATGTTGCCACACTTGCCTAAGGTTAGTTCTTCAAAATGAGAGCCACAAGTTGGCAAACCTAAGGGAATCTTGCCACACTTTTTGAGTGTATGTGATGTGGGACCCTAGTGTGGCCCACGCGGCAGGAAGGGGTCCGGGCACCGGCGCACCACGTGGCCGGGTGCATGGGCGGGGTGCAGGAGAATAGCCGGCAGGTCCCCCTGTTCTGGGGTAGATGAATCGGCCTTTCGGGCCGCAGATCGGCCAGCGTAATCATTGCGCGGCACTAGCTACCTACACCCCGCGTCCGTCGACCTGCACGGACCGCGATTGATCGGCGGTCTCCGGAGTTATCGTTTTCGGACGGTATGAGCTTAATTTCGACTCGCGTGTTCGTGCCGTAATTTTTCAACTCTGCATCGCTCCCCGGAGACGGAGCGGATCTAGCGGAGCGTGCATTAATTGTCGGCGAAGAAACCAAATCATCCGCACATGATTGGCGATCGTTTCGCCCGAAATGCTAAGACACGCATGCAACTTACTACAGACCAAAAAGGGTTTTGTTCAAGGATTCACGATCTTTACAACTAGGATAAAATTTTCCATATACATTAATTCAAAATATGGTATATAGAGATGATCGAACGAACAAAAGTACTACGCAAACAAGTATCCGTATACGGACGTAGATTTTTGGCTCTCGGAAGATATGCTCCCTAATGAATAGTAAAATCAAAATAAATAGTAAATAAATTTTAAAAATTCTAATTTTTTTTGTAGATGTTCATATTAGTGTGTCAAGTGTGATTGACAATTTTCATCCCATATGGGATTGTAGTGATTCGTCGATGAAAAAACAAAATTAAGTATTATATTTGGAGGTAGCAGTTGGAGTTTGACTTGTTTTTTTTTTTGCACAAGTCAAAATGTTTCAGTTTTTCACATGCAAATTTGCATGTAGCCTTTGGGTGTGACACTGAAGACATCTATTTTTTTTCAAAATTTTTTGACATTTGTAAAATTCATTTTTAGCACGGAGGAGTGTGTGCTCTATAAAGCCAAATTGAATATCTGTATATGTACACCCCCATTGGTTCTTTTATGCTTTGCATATATTTTTTTTTCGTTTTTCCGGTATTGTTTGTGTGTTGTTGTCTTAATGTTATTGTATCCAACTGTAGCACTCCCCTTCCGCTTCAACGCACACACTCACAACAACTCCCATATCTTTCTTCGCCTCCATGCCTATCGTTTTATATCCTACCTTAGCTCCACCAATCAAATATGCTCTTCCACTGCCTCATCTCCTCCTCGTCCACGTCCCACCTTGCCCTTCTCCTCCCTATCCCAATCCCCCTCTCCTCCACCTCTCGCTTGTCCCCAGGAACGGAATCCAGCAATGGTTATGGGAGGACACCCAGCCCGTAGAGGATAGTCAGTGATCAAACACAACGCACTACTCCTATAAAGGATGATGAAATACCCACTTCCTGGGGGCATCAATGCTTCTGAGTGCCCTCCGCACCATCTGTTTCACGCACCCATCGCGTCGATGGCTGCCCGGTGCGCTCCTGGCCGTTCGATCTTCTCGGGCATTCTGCACCCAACCGATTTCCTTGGGCTCCACGACGCGTGGGTTGTGGTCGCGCCGAGGCCAACTTTTCGTGGTGTTTTCCGTAGGGCCCGCGTGGAACGTCTCATGTGCAGATCTGCATGCGTACGGTAAGGCTGGGTCGGCGTGTCAGCATCGTGCGATTCCTGCGAGGGTGCTTCATTCATGCGAGTCGGGTACGGTTGGGTTGGCATGTCAGCATCGTTTGCTACCTCGGCTTTCTGTCGGCCAATATCATACCATTGGCTCTTTCGACCTGGCCGCTAATATGTGCGTGGTATATGGAAGCATAATCGAGTTTGACGTTACACTCAGCACACCATTCCTGCACCTCGCCAGCCGTAAAGTTAGGCCCATTATCCATGATAATGTCGTGAGGCACACCATATTGGTGTACTACGACTGGGATGAAATTGATCGCCGATTTGCCTTTGGGGTAGCCATCGGTTTTGCCTCAGTCCACTCGGTAAATTTGTCCACTCTAATGAGGAGATATTTGTTACTGGTTTGTCCTTTACGGAGTGGCCTGACCATGTCCAGGCCAAAAACAATGAAAGCCAAGGTTATCGGGATTGTTTTAAGGGTTGTGACAGCCAAATGGATGGTCATGGTGAAAAGTTGGCATCCGCCGCACTTGATGACGAAGTCTTTTGCATCGACCTTCGTCGTGGGCTAGTAAAAGCCAACTCGGAAGGCTTTGCTAACCAAAGTCCGAGGAGCTGCGTGGTGGCCACGGGTGCCGGAGTAAATTTCCAATAGCAAATTTTGCCCTTCCTATTGGGAGATATAGCGCTGAAACATGCCAGTGACGCTATGCTTGTATAATCCACCTTCATGGACAACATGCACGGCTGGTCGTCGGATTATCCAACGTGTCTCTATTTGGTCCTCGGGCAATTCTTTCCCAAGTAGATACGCAAAGATATGCTCTGTCCACAGGGCGATGACTACCATTTTATTGTATGTCGAGGAGATTACCTCTAGTCCCGAGCCCCCGGTTATCTCATCATCGGACGCGATGGCTGCTGGCGTGATCAACTCACGAATTGGCGCATTGCTTCGTGCGCCCTACTCGGGCTCACCCTGCCACTTGACGAATGGTTTGAATAGCCATCAAGGAAGGTGTTTTTGGGTATCAGTTTTCGTAGTGCGCCCAGTCTAGCCAACACATAAGCGGTCTGGTTGTTGTCATGCTCGCATGCTGGATCTCGAGGCCCTTGAAATGAGCCAAGATGTTTAAGGAAACATTACAATAGGCTATCATCTTTGGGTCTTTAGCGTCTAAGTTACCATTGACCTGGGAGATGGCAAGGTTGGAGTCACATCGGACCTCTAGACGCTGGATCCCCATGAGAACGGCCATTCGCAGACCATGCATCACTGCTTCATATTCAGTTGCGTTGTTGGAGTCGATGTACATCATTTGGAGTATGTATTTCTTGACATCGCCCATGGAGAGACAAGGATCATGTCTTCCCCCGGCCAAGTGAGTGTCTTGGAGGCATCTAAGGACATTACCGATTAGTGTAAGCAGCATGCTCCTTAGGGAGCTCGGCTTTCGTCTACTCAGTGATGAAATCGGCCAACACCTGGGATTTAATGGCCCAGCATGGTCGATACACGATACATGATCTCAAAAGTAAGGAGCTCGATGGCCCATTTGTTATCCGATCGGTGGCGTCTTGATTGTTGATGATGTCGTTCAATGGAACCTCTGAGGCTATGGTAATCAAGCAGTGCTGGAAGTAATGTCGAAGCTTTCGAAAAGCCACGAATACTGTGTAAGCTATTTTCTAGTAGTGTGGATACCTTGTATTACATGGGGTGAGCACCTCAAAGACGTAATACACAGATCTTTGAATTTTCATCTTGTGTCCCTCCATGCCATGTTCTACGGCGAGGACTGCGCTCACCACCTGGCTAGTAGCCGAGATATAGATTAACATGGGCTCGCTAGGATGTGGTGCAGCCAGAATTGGGTTAGTTTCCAAAAGCGTTTTAATTTCCTTCAGGGTTGTACTAGCCTCGGGCCTCCACTTGAAGCTCCTGGTCTGTTTAAGCTACCGGTATAGGGGCAATGTCTTCTCGCCGAGGCGTGAAATAAATCGGCTCACGGAGGCGACACAGTCTGCGAGACGCTGGATGTCTTGGAGCTTCTTGGGTACTTTAAGTCTTGCGAGTGCTCTAATTTTGTTATGGTTTGCTTCAATGCCTCAGTGCAAGATAATGAATCTGAGTAGCTTGTCGGGTGGGACGTCTAAAAAATATTTTTTTCATGTTTAGCTTGGTGTTGTACGCCCGGAGGTTTTTGAACGTCTTCTGGAGATCATCGATTAGAGTGCTGTCATTTCTAGTTTTAATGACCACATCATCCACGTATGCCTCCGCGATTGTACGGATCTGTGTGTCGTGGTGTTCTCCAGTGTGGTATGAGTGTGGTTGGGGCCGATGGACGCCGGTGCGCTCCAGAGACGAGATTGGGAACATGCGGTGCGAGACACACGATGTACCCAGGTTCGGGGCCCTCCGTGGGAGGTAACACCCCTAGTCCTGCTGGAACAAGTATATGGGATGAAAGGGTTACAAATGTGCTCCTAGAGCTATGCGTCGGAGGAGGAGGAAGAAGGAGCTAGCCCTCCTGCCTTGCCTCTCCTGCGTGTAGTATGAGTGGATGCTGAGCCAAGGGGCCAAAAGGAGAAGAAGGCCCCGCGCTAGGAGAACCGTTGGGTTTTCTTATAGGCTAACCCCCTGCTTACAATATACGAGGGAAAAGGGGGCAGGCCCCGGCTGGCAGCCTCTCTGGCCGGCCGTGGGGCTCGCCGGTTGCGAGGTCCTATCAAAGGTAGGGCCCACCGACTGCGGCATCCCGTCGCTGGAGGGGCCTGCCGGCTGCCCGCCACTGTAGCCATGCATCAACGGTGTCATGGAGTAGGTAGCGCATGCTGCTATAGGACCGGACCGCTCCGTCAAGGTCAGCGGTACCGATGGTCCTGTAGCCACGCTCTACCCCGTCGTGGGGGTTGATAACCCACAAGTATAGGGGATCAATTGTAGCATTTCTCGATAAGTAAGAGTGTCGAACCCAACAAGGAGCTAAAGGTAGACCAAATATTCCCTCAAGTTCTATCGACCACCGATACAACTCTACGCACGCTTAACGTTCGCTTTACCTAGAACAAGTATGAAACTAGAAGTACTTTGTAGGTGTGATAGGATAGGTTTGCAAGATAATAAAGTACACGTAAATAAAAACTAGGGGCTGTTTAGATAAAGTAACAATTAAGTTAGTTTAACGAGTGTGGAAAAGTGGTGGTAGGAGTTGCGGAATTGTCCCTAAGCAATTGACTACGTTACTAGACCGATAGCAAGTTTTATGTGGGAGAGGCCACTGCTAGCATGTCATCCCTTACTTGGAATTCTATGCACTTATGATTGGAACTATTAGAAAGCATCCGCAACTACTAACGTTCATTAAGGTAAAACCCAACCATAGCATTAAGATATATTGGTCCCCCTTCAATCCCGTATGCATCAATTTCTATGCTAGGCTGAAGCTGCTATCACCCTTGCCCTCCAATACATAGTCCTATCAACATACAACTAACCCTATGGTGTGATCCACGCGCGCGCTCGTATGATGGGCACCAAAGGACAGCAACATAACCACAAGCAAATTAAACCAATCATAGCAATTCACCAATCACCGATAGGACAACAAAAATCTACTCAGACATCATAGGATGGCAATACATCATTAGATAATAATATGAAGCATAAAGCACCATGTTCAAGTAGAGGGTACAGCGGGTTGCGGGAGAGTGGACCACTGTAGATAGATGGGGGAAGGTGATGGAGGTGTTGGTGAAGATGACGGAGTTGTTGGAGTAGATCGCCGTCACACGATGATTGCCCTGGCGGCGTTCCGGCGCCACCGGGAGAGAGGGGGAGAGAGCCCCCCTCCTTCTTCTTCTTCCTTGACCTCCCCCCTAGATGGGAGGAGGGTTTCCCCTCTGGTCATTGGCCTCCATGGCAGCGGAGGGGCGGGAGCCCCTCCGAGATTGGATCTCTCTCTCTGTTTCCTTCTGTTTCTGCATTCCAGATTCTGGCCTTTCACCGTTTCTTAAATTTCCGGAGATCCGTAACTCCGATTGGCCTGAAATTTTAACACGATTTTTATCCGGATATTAGCTTTATTGCGGCGAAAGAAGGGCACCAACCGCCTTACGGGGTGACCACAAGGGTCCAGGGCACGCCCTACCCCCTGGGGGGCGCCCCTATGGCTTGTGGGCCCCTCTTGCATCGTCTCGCGTTGATTCTTTTTCCCAAAAATCACATATATTCCAAAAAAATCTCTGTAAGTTTTTATCGCGTTTGGACTTCGTTTGGTATGGATATTCTGCGAAACAAAAAACATGCAACAAACAGGAACTGGCACTGGGCACTGGATCAATATGTTAGTCCCAAAAATAGTATAAAAAGTTGCCAAAAGTATATGAAAGTTGTAGAAGATTGGCATGAAACAATCAAAAATTATAGATATGACGGAGACGTATCAGGGGTCTTGTCTTGTCGTCATACCCTGGTACGGGCGGATGGGACGAGCGTTGACCCCGCAGGGCGCCACTATTTTGGGAAAGTGGTGCCGTCTCGCGCCTAGCCGGCCCAGTGGGTGTATGCTAGCTAAGGAAGAGAGCAACACCCCTGCATGGGGGGCTGCCTGGTTTTTTTATAGGCCAACCCCCCAGTTTACAATATGGAGGAAGAGTGGGGGCGGGAACGAGCGTCCGCGAGCCTGCCTGCTAAGAGCATCCCCCTAGACACCTTTTAACTTGGTGTCCAGGGGAGAAGGGAGGGCCCGCTATGCCTAACCCAAACTGTACAATGATGACGCGTGATGCGCGCATAGTGTTTGCCTACTCCTCGGCAGGGTACGGTCGTCTTGTCCGCGCATGTCGGATGTGACGTCGCGGTTGACATCGGGCAGCCAGTCGCAGGCGCGAGCCGAGGCAGCCGGCCCAGGCAGGCGGGCGCCATGCCCGACTCGCCATCTTGGGACTTCCTGGGGATCATCCCCCCAACAGTAGCCTCTGAGCCTCAGTGTGACTCGAAGAGTCGAGCGGAGGGTCTGATGACCCACAAGTATAGGGGATCAATCATAGTCCTTTCGATAAGTAAGAGTGTCGAACCCAATGAGGAGCAGAAGGAAATGACAAGCGGTTTTCAGCAAGGTAATTTCTACAAGCACTGAAATTGTAGGTAATAGATAGTTTGATAGCAAGATAATTGGTAACGAGCAAGTAACGGTAACGGTAAATAAGGTGCAGCAAGGTAGCCCAATCCTTTTGTGGCAAAGGACAGGCCAGAACAGTTTCTAGTAATAGGCAAAGTGTTCTTGAGGGTACACGGGAATTTTATCTAGTCACTTTTATCATGTTGGTTTGATTCGTGTTCGCTACTTTGATAATTTGATATGTGGGTGGACCGGTGCTTGGGTGCTGTTCTTACTTGAACAACCTCCCACTTATGATTAACCCCCTCGCAAGCATCCGCAACTATGAGAAAATTATTAAGATAAAATCTAACCATAGCATTAAATGTTTGGATCCAAATCAGCCCCTTACGAAGTAGGGCATAAACTAGGGTTTAAGCTTCTGTCACTCTAGCAACCCATCATCTAATAACTACTCCACAATGCATTCCCTTAGGCCCATGAATGGTGAAGTGTCATGTAGTCGATGTTCACATGACACCACTAAGGGAATCACAACATACATATCATCAAAATATCGAACACATATCAAATTCACATGATTACTTGCAACATGACTTATCCCGTGACCTCAAGAACAAAGGTAACTACTCACAAATAATAATCATGCTCAAGATCAGAGGGGTATTAAATAGAATAATGGATCTGAACATATAATCTTCCACCAAATAAACCATATAGTAATCAACTACGCAAGGTAATCAACACTACTAGTCACCAACAGGTACCAATTTGAGGTTCTGGTACAAAGATTGAACACAAGAGATGAACTAGGGTTTGAGAGGAGATGGTGCTGTTGAAGATGTTGATGAAGATTGGCCTCCCAAAGATGAGAGGGGTGTTGGTGATGACGATGGCTTCGATTTTCCCCTCCGGGAGGGAAGTTTCCCCGGCGAAATCGCTCCGCCGGAGGGAAAAAGTGCTCCTGCCCAAGTTCCGCCTCAAGGCGGCGGCGCTTCGTCCCGAAAGTCCTCCTCTTATTTTTTCTAGGTTAAAACTGAATTTATACCAGAAGATGGGCACCGGAGGTGGGCCGAGGAGGGCACAACCCACCAGGGCGCGCCCATGAGCAAAAAGTTTCAACCGGACACATAGGAAGATAGGGGCTTATAGTTTCGCCTCCCAACGTATTCACCTCAAGGGTGATGTCAGCAATAATAACTCATGCCCACCCATATCCAACTGGATATATGTGCCTAGATCTTTCCTCACCACATGATGCTTGCAAAAGGAAAAAGTAAAAGGGAATAGGGAAGAATACTTTGAGTCTTGCATAAAAGTAAATACATAAAAGTAAAAGATAGTCCCTTCGCAGAGGGAAGCAGAGGTTGTCATGCGCTTTTTGGTTTGTATGCCCAATCCTTTATTGTAAAAGAACGTCACGCTATATTGCTCCCTATGATAGCAACCATTATTATGCAGTACGTCACTTTTATTACTTTGCCATCATAAGTTCGTATAGCGCTCAAATTTTCTCTTACACTAATTCATCATAACACTTTTAGAAGCAATTTTTATTGCCTTATTGCACCGATGACAACTTACTTGAAGGATCTTACTCGATTCGTAGGTAGGTATGGTGGACTCTCAAAGAATGAATTTGGCTTTCGGTTTTTGGATGCACAAGTAGTATCTCTACTTAGTGCGGAAATTTTGGCTAGCAAAGATATTGAGCAAGTACCACATGTTGAAGGATCTATGACAATATAACTTCTATGTGGATATAAACAAACATAAATCATTACGTTGTCTTCCTTGTCCAACGTCAAATTTTTTGACATATAATATTTGATGAGGGCTCACAATCATAAAAGATGTCCAAGATGGTGTATTTGCATGTGAAAATTCTCTTCCCTTATTAATTCTTTCATGAATTGCATCATTGACCAATGCTATGTTTGTCAATCTCCAATAAATTTTACTACTTATACTTTCCCTTATGTGATGTCATTACTCACCATAAGATTAGCATATGATTCTTTTCATTTATTTATTTTTCCTTTTATTTTGATTGCAACAAGAAAGTAGAGAGGCAAAAACTCAAACTAAACTTTATTATATAACTCTCACTCGGTTACATAGATAGATAGGCCACGAAACTAACACACGAAAATAAATCATGCTAAACTTTTATTCAACTAAAGCAAAGGGAAACTAAAGATCGAACTAAAATAGGTAAAGGTGAATAAAAGTGATGGTGATACGATACCGGGGAACCTCCCCCAAGCTTGGCTCAAGCCAAGGGGAGTGCCCATACACGTGTGCTCAAGTCTCCTTTGGTTGTGGTGATGAAGAAGGTGGTGGTGATGATGCAGCCTTCTTCTTCAACTTATATTTAAGCATAAAATTTTCCTCCCTTAGATCATCATTCTCCAACTCGAGCTTTAATATCTTTTTGCATAATGCTGCCTTGCTCTCCTGCAGAAAACGAGATGGGATAAATTGGACCTCAAGTTTGTATCTTCTAGGGAGGCTTGACTTCTTGAATTCCACATGCATGTCTCCGGGTTGAGGTAATGGCTCATCCTCTTCCTCAGAGCTATCATCCTTTGTTTCCTTCATGGCAGCGTCCTTCTCCTCATCTGAGGTCCATAGATAGGGGTAAATTTCCCTAAAGATCTTTGGGTCTGCAACATAGCACAAAACAATAACAGAGGATTTTTCTGCGATGCGGTCGTCAAAACAGTTGGGGGTATATATAAAGAATTTTTATTCTTGGGAAACAAGAATATGGAAGGAAAACGGAGTCGGGAAGGTGTCCGAGGTGGGCACAACCCACCAGGGTGCGCCGAGGGGTGCCTGGCGCGCCCTGGTGCATCGTGCTCACCTCGATCACCTTCTGGTTTATTTCTTTATTTCCAAAATTTTCTAATATTCCAAAACTGACAAAAAATATTTTTGCGGATTTTTCGGAGTCCGTTTACCTACCGTATCACGTACCTCCTATTTTTTTAGAATTCTGGAGTGTTTCGGAAGGTTTCTTTTATGTGTTCCTCCAGTGTCATGGTTTGGATAACATTGCTTTCAATGTTAATAGGCGTACCCGAGATATAATGCTTAATTCTTTGTCCATTGACCACCTTCGAGTTAGTACCTTCGGCATTATTAATCTTGATAGCTCCTGAACGATAAACCTCTTCAATAATATAAGGTCCTTCCCATTTGGAGAGAAGCCTACCTGCAAAAAATCTTAAACGAGAGTTGAACAAAAGAACACAGTCTCCTATTTTAAATTCCCGCTTTTGGATTATTTTGTCATGCCATATTTTTACTTTTTCTTTGAATAGTTTGGCATTTTCATAGGCTTGGGTTCTCCATTCATCTAGTGAGCTAATATCAAATAGCCTCTTCTCACTGGCTAGTTTGAAATCATAGTTAAGTTCTTTAATTGCACAAAATGCTTTATGTTCTAATTCTAGAGGCAAATGACAAGCTTTTCCATATACCATTTTGTATGGAGACATACCCATAGGATTTTTATAAGCTGTTCTATAGGCCCAAAGTGCATCATCTAATTTCTTAGACCAATTCTTACGAGACCTATTGACAGTTTTTTGTAATATTAATTTTATTTCTCTATTGCTAAGTTCAACTTGACCACTAGATTGAGGATGATAGGGTGATGCAATTCTATGGTTAACATCATATTTAGAAAGCATTTTACGCAAAGCACCATGAATAAAGTGTGAACTACCATCGGTCATTAAATATCTAGGAACTCCAAACCTTGGGAAGATAAACTCTTTAAGCATTTTAAGGAGGTGTGGTGATCAGCACTACTAGTTGTAATAGCTTCTATCCACTAAGTGACATAATCAACAACAACCAAAATATGAGTGTACCCATTAGAGGAAGGAAAATGCCCGATATAATCAAAACCTCAAACGTCAAATGGTTCAACAAGTGAATAATTCATAGGCATTTCGTGACGCTTACTGATATTACCAATTCTTTGACATTCACCACAAGACAAGACAAACTTACGGGCATCCTTTAAGAGAGTAGGCCAATAAAAACCAGATTTCAATACCTTGTGAGCAGTTCTATATCCCGCATGATGTCCTCCATAAGCTTCGGAATGACATTTCCGTAGGATTTGTTCCTGTTCATGCTCAGGTACACAACGTCTAATAATACCATCTACGCCTTCTTTATAAAGATGTGGGTCATCCCAAAAGTAATGTCTTAAGTCATAGAAGAATTTTTTGAAGCTAGGTGGTATATATTTAGCAACAATGTAGTTAGCATAATCAGCATACCAAGGGGTGTTTTGAGAAACACTTATTGCAGCTAACTGTTCGTCAGGAAACTATCATCAATAGGTAGTGGGTCATCAAGAATATTTTCTAACCTAGAGAAGTTATCAGCTACGGGGTTCTCAGCTCCCTTCCTATCAACGATATGTAAGTCAAATTCTTGAAGCAAGAGAACCCAATTAATGAGTCTAGGTTTAGCATCTTTCTTTTCCATAAGATATTTTATAGCAACATGTAAGATCTAAATTTGTCACACGCAAACACAACTGCTAAGAATTCCTTTTCAGTAGTAGCATAATTTCGTTGAGCACTGTCTAGAGTTTTACTAGCATAATGGATAACATTCAATTTTTTATCAACTCTTTGTCCTAGAACAACACCAATAGCATAATCACTAGCATCACACATAATTTCAAAAGGCAAGTTCCAATCAGGTGGTTGAACGATAGGTGCAGAGGTTAAGGCTTTCTTGAGTGTTTCAAAGGCTTCCACACAATCATCATCAAAAACAAAAGGAATGTCCTTTTACAAAAGATTAGTAAGAGGCCTAGAAATTTTAGAGAAGTCTTTAATGAACCTCCTATAGAAACCAACATGACAAAGGAAACTGCGAATACCTTTAATATCTTTAGGACATGGCATTTTCTCAATTGCATCAACTTTAGCTTTATCCACCTCAATACCTCGTTCAGATATTTAATGCCCCAATACAATACCTTCATTAACCATAAAGTGGCACTTCTCCCAATTCAAGACGAGATTAGTTTGTTCACATCTCTACAAAACTTGATCAAGGTTGCTTAAGCAATCATCAAAAGAAGTTCCATAAACGGAGAAATCATCCATGAAAACCTCCACAATCTTTTCACAAAAATCAGAGAATATAGCAGTCATACATCTTTGAAAGGTAGCAGGTGCATTGCATAAACCGAAAGGCATACGTCTATAAGCATAGGTTCCAAAAGGGCAAGTAAAGGTGGTTTTCTCTTGATCGGATTGTGACATAGGTATTTGAGAGAAACCAGAATATCCATCCAGAAAACAAAAGTGTGTGTGCTTAGATAATCTTTCTAGCATTTGATCAATGAAAGGCAAAGGATAATGATATTTTCTAGTAGCTTTATTTAATTTTCTAAAATCAATTACCATTCTATAGCCAGTGACAATTCTATGTGGAATGAGTTCATTTTTGTCATTAGGAACAACGGTAATACCTCCTTTCTTAGGGACACAATGAGCGGGACTTACCCATATACTATCAGCTATGGGATAGATTATACCTGCTTCCAGAAGCTTTAATATTTCAGTTCTTACCACTTCTTTCATCTTAGGATTCAATCGCCGTTGGTGATCAACAACGGGTTTAGCATCAGGTTCCATATTAATCTTGTGCTGACATAGAGTGGGACTATTGCCCTTAAGATCATCAAGAGTATATCCAATAGAAGCCCGATGCTTCCTTAGAACTTTTAATAATCTTTCTTCTTCATGTTCTGAAAGGTTAGCACTAATAATAACAGGATATATCTTTTTCTCATCAAGATAAGCATACTTCAAAGTGTCAGGCAATTGCTTTAATTCAAACACAGGATCACCTTTAGGTGGAGGAGGACCTCCAAGAGTTTCAATAGGCAAATTGTGTTTCAGGAGAGGTTGTTGTTCAAAGAAAATTTGATCTATTTCATTTATTTCACGCAAGTGCATATCATTTTCATGGTCAAGCAAATATTATTCTAATGGATCGGTAGGAGGCTCGGCAATAGAAGCAAGACCAATTATTTCATCCTTACTAGATAACGCTTTATCACGAGGTTGTCTACTAAACTTGGAAAAATTAAACTCATGAGACATACCACCAAAACTAACACTGACAATTTGTTTTTCACAATCTATCTTAGCATTGACGGTGCTCAAGAAAGTTCTACCAAAGATAATGGGACAAAAGTCATCTTGTGGGGAACCAAGAACTAGAAAATCAGTAGGGTATTTTACTTTCCCACACAAGACTTCAACATCTCTAACAATCCCAAGTGGTGTGATGGTGTCTCTATTAGAAAGTTTAATAGTAACATCAATGTCTTCTGTTTCAGCAGGTGCTATTTCATCCATAATTTCTTGGTATAAAGTAAAAGGGATAGCACTCAGACTAGCACCCAAATCACATAAACCATGATAGCAATGATCTCCTATTTTAACTGAGACAACAGGTATTCCCTCTATGGGTCTATGTTTATCTTTTTCATCGGGTTTAGCAATTCTTGCAGCTTCATCACAGAAGTAGATAACATGCCCATCAATATTTTCTACCAAGAGATATTTAACCATAGCAACACTAGGTTCTACTTTAATTTGCTCTGGGGGCTTAGTGCTCTTATATTACTCTTACGAACCACAGTTGATACCTTAACATGTTCCTTTATCCTAATAGGGAAAGGTGGTTTTTCAATATAAGCGGTAGGCACAACTGGATCAACATTGTAAATGATGGTTTCATCTTTAGCCATGACCGGTTCTTTAATTTCTTCTTTAATAGGGGGATGATATTTAAACCACTTCTCCTTAGGGAGATCAACGTGAGTAGCAAATGCTTCACAAAAAGAGGCTACTATCTCAGAGTCAAGTCCATATTTAGTGCTAAACTTGTGAAAAGTATCGGTATTCATAAAAGATTTAACACAATCAAACTCAAGCTTTATACCTGACTCGTTACCTTCGTCGAGTTCCCAATCTTCAGAGTTGCGTTTAATTCTTTCCAAGAGATCCCACTTGAATTCAATAGTTTTCTTCATATAAGAACCAGCAAAAGAAGTATCGAGCATGGATTGATCATTATGAGAAAGTCAAGCATAAAAATTGTGAATGATAACTTCTCTCGGGATGTCATGATTGGGGCATGAATATAACATTGACTTAAGCCTCCCCCAAGCTAGAGCGATGCTTTCTCCTTCACGAGGCCAAAAATTATATATATAATTCCGATCACGATGAACTAGATGCATGGGATAAAACTTTTGGTGGAATTCCAATTGCAAACGATTCCAGTTCCACGATCCAAGATCATCACATAGCCTATACCATGTCAATGCTTTCCCCTTCAAAGATAAAGGGAAGACCTTATTCTTAGCTTCATCTCCGAGTAAACCTACAAGCTTAAATAATCCACAAATTTCGTTCACATATAATAGATGCATATCAGGATGTTCACTTCCATCTCCTGCATAAGGTTTAGCAAGCAGTTGTTCTACCATACCCGAAGGAATTTCATAACCAAAATTTTCAGTAGGTGCAGTAGGTTGAGGGGCAACTTATTGTGGTTCCGGTCGAGGTGAAGATACCCCGAACAAACACCTCAAAGGATTGTTTTCCATAGTAGCAAGTAGCAATAAATTTTAGAACGTAGTATAAGTTTTTCCTTACCGATTTCCACTTACCAAGAGTGCTTCACTCCCCGGCAATGGCGCCAGAAAAGAGTCTTGATGACCCACAAGTATAGGGGATCAATCCTAGTCCTTTCGATCAGTAAGAGTGTCGAACCCAATGAGGAGCAGAAGGAAATGACAAGCGGTTTTCAGCAAGGTAATTTCGGCAAGCACTGAAATTGTAGGTAACAGATACTTTGATAGCAAGATAATTGTTAACGAGCAAGTAACGGTAACGGTAGGAGGTAGAAGGTAGGGGTACAAAAGGAGATGGCAGAGTCCTAGCTACGGCGAGGGTGTACACACGAATGTATGAGTTCAGGCCCCTCTCGTGGAGGTAACAGCCCTACGTCTCAGGTGCTCGGGAGCTTTGACGTGTGGAATCTGAGAGTTACAGGGTGTGAACCCCCGTGCCAGAGGGGAGGGGCGGCTTATATAGAGTACGCTGCCCCTCATGAATGCCCGGCATCTAAGGGTCCGATCGTGGTAATAAAGAGGGACGTTACTGGTAACGTATGTAATAAATGCTACTTATGGTCTAGCCGAACGCCTGCCCGTTGGCCTCCCTGGGATGGCTTCTGATCTTCTGCGGTCGACTGTCTTCTGTTTCTTCCGAGTGAAAGGTAGCCGTCGAGTGAAGGAAGAAACCTCCGAGTGGATGTTGTCGAGTGACTGGATGTTGTCGAGTGACTCGTACGTCTTGGTGATTTCAGTCGGAGACTTCCTTATAGTCCTTAAGCTTTCTAGGGCAGTGTCCTTAGGTAGGGTATGTAGGTCAGGCCTATGACCCTACCCTAGGTACATATCCCCATCATTAGCCCCCGAATGGATCGGGGTTCGAGTGAAAAAAGGGGTCGATGAGGGTTCTGATAAGGCACAAAAATTCCGAGTGCATTTTAGGGCTTCACAGAAGTCTGCGTCGATTGGAATCTTTGTCATTCACCCTGATCGATTCTGTCTTGAAATGTATCCGAGTGAACTTCAGCGCGGAATCAGGTCCGAGTGGTCAGCAGGGTCTTCTGATGCGACGGGTCGCTTCGTCAGGCCCGGATTTCATGGGATTCAAAAATAGGGTAAGCGCGCGCCGCGCGACGATGACGCAACGACTGGGGCAAGTGGGGGCATGATGCCTCGATTTTCGTGCCGCCTATAACGCCACGTACCGCTCTTCCTCTGAAATCGGGATATCCAGATATCTAACGGGCCCGCAGGTCAGCGACTCACTCGGGCGGATATAAGACGCGACGGCACCGGGCCGGTACAGTACTTCTCCCCCAAATCTTCTCTTTTCCTCCGCCTCCCCTGTTCCACGCGCACCGCTCAACTTCGCCTCGACGACTGCCGCCGCGATGACGAAAAGCAAGACGGAGAAGCTCGAGCGTGCCAAGAAGGGAGGAGCCAAGGCGAAGAAGCCGTCGGGCGCCCGATTCACTGCGCCGCCAGGGTGGATCCAGGGAGATTTTGTCCCGTCGACGGTCATAGCGGGGGACGTCGAGAACCTCGTCGCCGAAGGCTCGTGGAGGCTGTCGGAGGGGGAGATCGAGCCGGAGTCGCGCGAAGGGGAGCGAGTTCTCCTCCTCACCCACGTTGAGCGAGGTTTTTCTATGCCCCCTCATCCATTCATCCGCGGGCTTTTGAACTTTTTCGGAGCGCAACTCCACCACTTTCCTCCGAATGCTATCTCGTAGCTTGCTGCTTTCATCACCTTGTGCGAGTGTTTCTTGGGTTGTCCTCCTCACTGGGGCTTATTCAAGCACATATTCACCATTCGGTCCCAATGTGTCAAAAAAGCCAATCCTAGTGATAGTAAGACCCATGTCACCCAGCTATGCGGTGGTCTGGGGCTTCAGAAGAGGGGTAGGAGTGCGTTTCCGTCGATGAACTTTCCCGAATCTGTTAGGGGCTGGCAGTCGACATGATTTTACTGCAAAGATGTTGCGTCTCCCAATATGTCGACTGGTCTTCCCCCTTTCACCTTGGATCGACCTACTACTCCCAGAACACTGAGTGTGACAAAGGGAGAGAAGGTCCAGGTAGGGATTTTAGTGAATGCAGTAGTAGATCTGGTCCGTGGCGGAGTGACTGGTATGGATCTCTTAGAGACGTTTCTTAGTCGATGAATCCAGCCTCTTCAAGCGAGGGATCACACTATGTGGCATACCACTCGGACACATCCAGAGGAAGTTTCCGACGAGACTGTTGCCCAATGGCTCAGGAGCATCACCGGAGCCTGTGATAATCCTCCGGGAGCCAAGCGAATCTTGCCCTTCTCTGCTTTGAACCCACCGACGAACCTGGTGAGTTACATCCCTGTCGAGTGCTTTCAAATTTTGTCGAGTGATTGGGTCTTCGGTCGACTGACTTTATAGTTTGTATCTTGCAGGAGTTCACAAACATGTATTCACCCGTGCCGAATGGAGAACAGCTTGACGACGAAGAAGGGAGCGCAGACGGCAGCGCAGATGTTGATTACGCCGATGACAGTGAAGGCAGTGATGACGATCTAGCGGAAGGCGAGGTAGAGGCCCAGGCTCCTCCGCGCATCGAGCGTCGTACCAAGCTGCGAGAAGACCCGGAGGCCGCCCCAAGCAAAACTTTGGCATCAAGCACCAGGAACCCGAAGCACGACCGTGCCGCGACATCTGGGTCGACTGAAAAAGTTGTGAAACAGCCCAGGTCGGACGCACCAAAGCCTCGGAACGCTCTGCCCCGTATAAAGATCATCGTGCCTGTCGCCTCCACGTGAGTGTTTATTTTCCTTTTCTGCTGTTGAGAAACTTCATGTCTTTGCTGACCGAATGAAATTCGTTCACCAGAGCTACTACGTCGGTGACGTCGCCTCTGCGGGATGAGGGGGATCACATGGAAGTGGACACTCCTGACGCGGCCACCTCTCAACGAGGTATAGTAAATCTTCACTGTAGACTGATTTTTGAAGGCAATTCATCGAATGAAATGAACTAATGTTTTCGATTGACAGTTGACGACATCATCCATTTGGAAGACGACGAGGAGCCGCAACAAGGTGCTGAAGGCGAAGTTGTGGCCTTGGACACTCTGCGCGTACGCACTCGGAGAACGTCATCAGGACAGGCACCATGTGGGTCGACTGCTGCGTCCTCTCGAGAGCTTGGTGATTCTTCCCGAGCCAGAACTGATCCTATGGTTCCGCTGTCAAGTGCCCCACCAGCGACTTCAACTCTTGTGATTTCAGCGCCGATTGGGCAACCTCAAGCACCTCTCGTGACTTCAACTGCAGCACCGACTCATCTGGCGCCTGCATACCCTCTGTACCACATCCCAGAAGACCAGACTGGAGCTGCCAAAGAGGCCATGATCCAGGCTGGGCAAATGATGTTACGAACGAAGGAGGCGTACAAGGCCAGCTAGTTAGCCTATGATGCCAGTTCAGCGCTTCAAGCCAATGTCCGAGTAAGTTCGATTGTAAGTTCATTTCCGATTGAATTCCTGTCCAACTTGACTTTACACCCACTGGGTGTTTTCTTCAGATGCATACTTGTTTGTTTTTTCCTCGAGTAGATCGGGTCTTAGTCGAGTGGTTTTTGGTCCAGTGGGGGCACGCTGAGTGCACCCACTGGGTGTAGTCCCCGAGACCACTGTCGAATGACGAAGGCATCGGCAGGGGTCTTAAATTCGTTTTGATAGTTGATTGTCACTCGACAGGACAGACCTGGTCGGTTGGTAGTAGGTCCAGTGGGGGCACGCTGAGTGCACCCACTGGGTGTAGTCCCCGAGACCGCCGTCGAGTGCTTGCCTCGGCGGGGGTCTGATAGAGACAATGATTGCATGTTTGCTATTTTTTTATACTCGGACAGGTCGGACCTGGCCGAGTGGTCTCTGGTCCAGTGGGGGCACGCTGAGTGCACCCACTGGGTGTAGTCCCCGAGACTACTGTCGATCGTTTACGATGGGCAGTAGTCTTAAGAACAATCCTGCAGGTTTCATGGACATCATTTCCATCAACCATGATATGACGCTGTATAAGGGTGTGGGGTGGGGCGGCGGGCCGCCTTCCAGTCGACGGAACTTGTACCTTTCCACTCAGGAGTGGAAAAATATCCATGTCGACTGAACCACTTCTTTGCTGATTTCAGAAAGCCTGTGAGCTTGGGACCAAGTACGTCGACCTGGAGAAGGAAAAGAATCAGCTTGAACTGGATTTGGAGGTGTCCAAGAACAATCTGGACCATGTGCAGACTGAGCTAAAGACCCTGGGAGGTATTTTTTGTCGACCAGCTGTACTATCACTTTCGTCTTCCATCCTTTGAACCGAGTGTATCCACTCGAATAGACGTACGTGATGAGAACCGCCAATTCCAAGCGCGACTCAACAATGCTATTTCTTTAAATACCATGAAGAAGGTGCTTGAAGACAAGGACAAGGCACTCGCCGACGCTCAGAAGGTGGCGAGGGAGAAAACTGAAGCTGCTGAGAAGAAGCTTGCCGCAGGCAGCAAATTGGAAGAAGAGAATACCAAACTCAAGCAGGAACGGGCCGATTGGATCAAAAAGCTCGAACTGCAGACCAAGAGAAGGAGCGCTCTGGAGCAATACTTAGGAGACTTCGCAAAGAAGATGTTCGGCATGCTTGAAGGTAACTTTCTTCTGTCGAGTGAATTTCTTTGATTTCTTCAGAACGGCAATGTGATCATCTTTTCGCTTTCTCTTCGCGCAGAATTCTGTCAAGATTTTGAGAAGGAAACTGAAGAGATCGAGCCAAATCTGGATCCCACCAAGTCACCTGTCGGGGACGCCGTGGCCATGGACATGTTTCGACTTGAAGCTCGTCTCAGGAGTGTCCAAGGATATGTCACTCGACTGAGGGCTGCGTTGGAGAAGGTCGACAAGGAACTGTGGCCCGAAGACTCCCTCCAGACTGACCTCGAGTCGATGATGACCCGCCTCAATGAGATCCCTGTTCGAGTGCAAGCATGGAAAAAGTCTGCTGCTCGCTGTGGAGCTGACGTGGCGCTTTCACTCGTCTGGGTCCATTGCAAGGAGGCGAGGGAGGACAAACTGAAGGCTCTACGAGTGATCAACACGAAGAAACTTCAATTCGAAGACTTCATGGAGACCTTCATCGAAGCAGCCACTCGGATCGCCGATGGGATTGACCTGGACACCTTTGTCGAGCCCTCGAGCCCCACTGGTGCTTGAAGAATACTTTGCTTGCAGCTAAAACTTTATTTGCCTCGGTATGCCGAGTGATGGTGTAACTGATTAAAACTTCATTCGGGCCTTAGGCCTAAGTACTTTCCTTCGCACGAATAACTTTTAACCGCGCTAGAGATTTTGGATTTATCTGCATTTTGCTTTCTGATCTCTTGCTTGGTTAAGTTTGCTCGTTACTCGAAAGGATTTCGAACTTCGGCGAAAACTGGTTCACGGCTAAGTCCCCGAGTGAGAGGGTTGCTCGTCACTCGGAGAAGTTTTGAACTTAGACAAAAACTGGTTCATAGCTAAGTTTCCGAGTGAATGGAATACTATCCACTCGGAAAGGTTTTCAACTTAGACGAAAACTGGTTCGCAGCTAAGTCATCGTTCACCCACTGGGCTGAGTGAATGGGCTGCTATTCACTCGGCAGGGTTTTCGACTTAGGCGAAAACTGGTTCGCAGCTAAGCCCCCGAGTGAGAGGATCGCTCGTCACTCGGAGGAGTTTTGAACTTAGACGAAGACTGGTTCGCAGCTAAGTTTCCGAGTGAATGGAATATTATCCACTCAGAAGGGTTTTTAACTTAGGCGAAGGCTGGTTTGCAGCTAAGCCCCCGAGTGAGAGGATCGCTCGTCACTCGGAGAAGTTTTGAACTTAGACGAAGACTGGTTCGCAGCTAAGTTTCCGAGTGAATGTAATACTATCCACTCGGAAGGGTTTTTAACTTAGGCGAAAACTGGTTCGCAGCTAAGCCTCCGAGTGCGAGGATCGCTCGTCACTCGGAGAAGTTTTCAACTTAGATGAAGACTGGTTCGCAGCTAAGTTTCCGAGTGAATGGAATACTATCCACTCGGAAGGGGTTTTTAACTTAGGCGAAGGCTGGTTCGCAGCTAAGCCCCCGAGTGAGAGGATCGCTGGTCACTCGGAGAAGTTTTGAACTTAGACGAAGACTGGTTCGCAGCTAAGTTTCCGAGTGAATGGAATACTATCCACTCAGAAGGGTTTTTAACTTAGGCGAAGGCTGGTTCGCAGCTAAGCTCCCGAGTGAGAGGATCGCTCGTCACTCGGAGAAGTTTTGAACTTAGACAAAGACTGGTTCGCAGCTAAGTTTCCGAGTGAATGGAATACTATCCACTCGGAAGGGTTTTTAACTTAGGCAAAAACTGGTTCGCAGCTAAGCCTCCGAGTGCGAGGATCGCTCGTCAGTTGGAGAAGTTTTGAACTTAGACGAAGACTGGTTCGCAGCTAAGTTTCCGAGTGAATGGAATACTATCCACTCGGAAGGGTTTTTAACTTAGGCGAAGGCTGGTTCGCAGCTAAGCCCCCGAGTGCGAGGATCGCTCGTCACTCGGAGAAGTTTTGAATGCGAAATTGTGCGATCGGAATCGACAATAGACTACGGGAGTCATAACTTTAACAAACGAAACTGTCTGGAGTACTCTTATTACATCAAAACAACTCAGTCGTCAAGTATAAAAACGTTGAAGCAAATCCGCGTTCAGGTGCGCGGCTCGTCGATATTCTTCTTGAGGTTGAAGAGGTGGTAGGCTCCATTGTTCAGCACTTTGGTGACGACGAAAGGGCCTTCCCACGCTGGGGCCAGTTTGTGAGGTCGCTGCTGATCCACTCGGAGCACAAGATCACCTTCATGGAACGACCTACTCTTGACGTGCCTCGCATGGAAGCGGCGCAGATCTTGCTGATATACAGTCGACCGAATCAAAGCCATCTCGCATTCTTCTTCCAGGAGATCTACACCGTATTGACGTGCCTGCTCAGCCTCAGCCTCGGAGTAAAGGTCTACTCGGGGAGAATTGTGAAGGACATCACTTGGCAAAACGGCTTCGGCTCCATACACTAAGAAGAAAGGAGTGCGCCCAGTCGACCGGTTAGGAGTCGTCCTCAAGCCCCACAGAACAAACGGCAATTCAGTGACCCAAGCTCCAGCTGCATGATCAAGATCTCGCATGAGTCGAGGCTTTAGCCATTGAAGGATAAGGCCATTTGCTCGCTCAGCTTGACCGTTAGTTTGGGGGTGCGCAACGGATGCGTAGTCCACCCGAGTGCCTTGAGAGGAGCAAAAGTGTCTTAACTCTTCCGAGTCAAAGTTTGAGCCATTGTCTGTAATGATACTGTGGGGAACTCCATACCGGAATGTTATCTCTTTCATGAATTTGATAGCAGTGCGGGAGTTCAACTTCTTTATGGGTTTAGCTTCAATCCACTTAGTGAACTTGTCGACCGCTACAAGCAAGTGAGTAAATCCACTCTGGCCTGTTCGAAGGGGTCCGACCATATCCAAACCCCATACAGCAAACGGCCAGACAAGTGGAATAGTCTTCAAGGCAGATGCAGGCTTGTGCAACAAGTTTGAATAAAACTGGCACCCTTCACAGTGATCAACAATATCCTTAGCCATCTCATTGGCGCGCGGCCAGAAGAAACCAGCTCGGTATGCTTTGGCAACAATTGTCCTAGAAGACGCATGATGACCACAGGTCCCCGGGTGAATTTCCTCCAAAATCAGTCGACCTTCTTCTGGAGAGATACACCACTGAATCACGCCAGTTATGCTTTCTCTGTAAAGTTGTCCATCCATAACAGTAAAGGCCTTGGATCTGCGGACTATCTGTCGAGCTTCATCTTCATCATCTGGGAGTTCTTGCTTCAGAATGTATGCAATATAAGGTATTGTCCAGTCGGGCGTGATCACCAAAATCTCCATGACCAGATCTATGACTGCTGGGACATCAACTTTAGTCGGATCAGAGGCGCTCTTTGCTTGCGGGGGCTCTTCAGTAAAGGGATCTTCTTGCACTGAAGGAGAATGTAGGTGCTCGAGAAACACATTGCTGGGGACAGGCTTCCGAGTGGATCCAATCTTTGCTAGCTCATCAGCTGCCTGATTCTTCACTCGGGGAACATGATGGAGCTCCAAACCTTCAAACTTCTTCTCAAGCTTTCTTACTGCATTGCAGTATCCAGTCATAGCAGGGTTCCTGACATCCCACTCTGTCATCACTTGATTGGCCACCAAATCAGAGTCACCGTATACCATCAGGCGCCGGACGCCGAGTGAGATGGCCATACGCAACCCATATAGGAGTTCTTCATATTCAGCTTCGTTATTGGAGGAATCAAAGTGGATCTGCAGGACATAACTGAGTTTGTCGCCTTTTGGGGATACCAATACTACGCCAGCACCAGACCCATTCAGCATCTTCGAGCCGTCAAAGAACATGGTCCAGTGCACCGAATGAATTTGGATTGGCTGATGTTGTTCTATCCACTCGGCCAGGAAATCAGCAAGTGCTTGAGACTTAATTGACTTTTTTGCTTCAAACTTGATATCAAAGTAAAGGAGCTCGATAGCCCATTTGGCCACTCGACCAGTCGCATCTCGATTGTTGAGGATCTCAGACAATGGAGCATCACTGACGACTGAAATTGAGTGATCTTGAAAGTAGTGTGCCACCTTCTTCGCTGACAGATATATACCATATACCAGCTTCTGGTAATGTGGGTACCTTTGCTTTGAAGGAGTCAACACTTCAGAAATGTAATAAACAGGACGTTGGACTTTGTAAGCTTTGCCTTCCTCTTCCCGCTCGTCAGTGAGAACTGTACTGACGACCTGATTAGTGGCCGCGATGTACAGGAGCAAGGGCTCTTTGCTGTGCGGAGCAGCAAGCACCGGCTGGGTGGAAAGCAGGGCTTTGAGCTCGACAAACGCTGCCTCAGCTTCTGTAGTCCACTCGAACGTATTAGACTTCTTCATCAGTCAGTATAGAGGCAATGCCTTCTCGCCGAGACAAGAAATGAATCGACTCAACGCTGCCAGGCAACCTGTGAGCTTCTGGACATCGTGCACACGCATAGGGCTTTTCATTCGGGTAATGGCACTGATCTTTTCCGGATTAACGTCGATTCCTCGTTCTGAAACGAGAAAACCGAGTAACTTGCCACCAGGAACACCGAAAGTGCACTTAGTCGGGTTTAACTTGATATCATACTTCCTCAAGTTGGCGAATGTCTCAGCCAAGTCAGTCAGCAGGTCGGAACCTTTCCGAGACTTGACGACGATATCATCCATGTACGCTTCAACATTCCGAGGGATCTGATCAAGCAGGCATTTTTGAATCATGCGCATAAAAGTAGCGCCAGCATTTTTCAAACCAAAAGGCATGGTGATATAACAGAAACACCCGAATGGGGTGATGAAGGTTGTCTTTATTTCATCCGGACCAAACAGACGGATCTGATGGTAACCGGAGTATGCATCAAGAAAAGATAAACGCTCGCACCCCGTAGTCGAATCGACAATCTGGTCGATGCAGGGGAGCGGAAAATGATCTTTCGGGCAGACCCGATTGATATGTTTGAAGACAATACACATGCGGAGTGACTTATCTTTCTTGGGGACCATAACGACGTTCGAGAGCCACTCGGAGTGGTAAATCTCGCGTATGAACTTAGCCGCCAAGAGACGAGCCACCTCCTCGCCGATTGCCTTCCATTTCTCTGCTGCCGACCGACGCAAGTGCTCCTTCACAGGCTTGGCCTTCGGGTCGACTCTCAGTCGGTGCTCAGCCAGTTCCCTAGGTACACCAGGCATGTCAGCAGGCTTCCATGCGAAGATGTCCCAGTTCTCACGGAGGAACTGGATGAGCTCGGCTTCCTATTTGCTGTCGAGCGTCGTTGAGATGTTGGTCGGGGCAGCATTGGGATCCGTCGGGTGAATGTACACCTGCTTCACTTCGCCTGCCGACTGGAAAGCTGACTCAGAGACGGGCTTCTTGGCACGCAGCAGATCGGCAGGATCAGCACTCTTCTTGTATTCCTCCAACTCGACCACAGCCATCTGATGATCGGCAATGTTGGAGCCCTGCTGAAGGCACTCCTCAGCCTTCTTTCGATTGCCAGTGACTGTTATCACACCCTTGGGCCCGGGCATCTTCAGCTTGAGATACACGTACCATGGACGGGCCATGAAACGGGCATAAGCCGGACGACCAAGGATGGCGTGGTATGCGCTCTGGAAGTCCACAACTTCAAACGTCAATTTCTCTTTGCGAAAATTCTTGTCGGTACCAAACGTCACATCCAATGCTATCTGGCCGGGTTACTTGGCCTTCTTCCCAGGGATGACTCCGTGGAACTGCATGTTGTTTTTGCTGAGTCGGGACATCGGAATGCCCATCCCCTTTAGGGTATCCGCATAAAGGATGTTCAGACCGCTCCCGCCATCCATCAAGACTTTGCGGAGTCGAGTGCCTCCCACAACTGGGTCCACCACCAGCGCTTGCTGAACAGGGGTAGCGATATGAGCTGGGTGATCTGACTGGTCGAATGTGATAGCAGTCTGAGACCACTTGAGGTATGTGGGGGTTGCAGGAACAGCCATGTTGACTTCTTTGTTGATAACTTTCAGTCAACTCTTGCTTTCTACATCAGCAAAAATCAACAGAGTGGCATTGACCTCAGGAAACTCTTCTTTGTCTTCATCATCCTCCTTTTCAGGAGTTTTCTCACTCGACAGACCTTCCTTGAACTGCTGGATCAGTAGACGACACTGTCGAGTGGTATGCTTAGGCAATATCAAATTGCCTTCCTCATCTTTCTTCGTGTGGATTGCACACGGTAAATCCAGAACATCAGTTCCTGACTGATTCTTTCCTTTCTTGGGGGTGAACTGTCCTTTTGACTTCCCCTTATTTTTCCCTTGTGCCGCCAGAGCGGCCACTTCTGCCTGAACAGGGCCATCAGCTTTGCGCTTCTGTTTCCGACTGGAATTGCCGCCGGCATCATTGTCGACTGCTTTTCCCTTGCCGCTACGGAGGCGGTCTTCTTCTTCGCCGTTGGCGTACCGAGTGGCAATCTCCATCATCTTGCTCAAGGAAATGTCACCTGTCCACCCAAACTTCAGGTAGAGCTCTGTGTACTTCACACCGGCCTTGAAGGCACAAACAGCTTGATGCTTAGAAACATTCTCCACCGTGTGATGCAAGGTAGACCAACGCTGAATGTAATCTCTCAAGGACTCATTAGGCTTCTGAACACAATGCTGCAAATCTATCAAACCCGTAGGACGCTTGCAAGTACCCTCGAAGGTACTGATGAACACTCGGGCAAGATCCTCCCAGTAGTATATGCTAGAAGGAGCCAAACGATTCAACCACGTCCGGGCCGAACCATCCAACATCAAGGACAAATGCTTCATGGCTACATTGTCGTTTCCCCCAACAATCTGCACAGCCACTCGGTAATCATCTAACCATGTCTCCGGCTTCGACTCGCCGGAGAACTTGCTTATTCCAGCTGCCAACCTGAAGTTGGGGGGAATCTCAGCAGAGCGAATGGCTCTGCTAAAACACTCAGGACCAGAAACCACGGTACCACTTCCACTCGGATAATCTCTGTCATTACCATCTCTGTGGGCTCTGCCTCTGTCGATCTGCCTTTGTGCGAGGACATTCCTTGCATCAAACCCAGGATTCCGCTAATCGCCGAACGGGCGCCTATCGTCATAGTGTCGGGGCACATATGAACCACTCCGCGGAGGAGTAGGCACTCGACGGCTGTCATCGCGGTGTTAACGAGGAGCAAAATGATCTCGCCCCTGATCTTGGTACTGATCCTCACGGTAACTTCCGCCCCTGCGACGCAGAGGCGACCCCGGACTGTGTGCCGACTGAACTGTGTCTGCTCTGGGAGAGTTACTGTGTAATCTGTTGCGCGACTAAGAAACAGCCGAATTCTGCTGTTGCGCTGCATCAAGCAATGCTCGGATCTGCTGCAAACCTCTGCCAGCCTCTGAATGGGACGGCTGAATGGAATCTGCAATCTTAGCAGCAGCTGCAACATTCAGAATTGGAGTACGGAATACCTTGACGTTGTTATGAGATCCAGTCGGGAACAACTGTCGCTGACGTCGACTGGAAATGGGTGGACGCTGGCGGGCACGCTCGTCGAGTGCCTCCTGCATCTCTTTGAGCCGAAGGCGCGTGGCCTCCATGGCCTGGGCCTCAGCAGTCGCACCGACGATGGGAGTATGGAGAATCTCCTCATCCCGGCGCTGCTGCTCATCCGACGGACCTCCAACCTCGCGCCTGCCGCGGCCAAAGCCAGGCGGCGGACTCTGATGCGAACCAGCCATGAGAACCTCAGCCGCAGGATCGCAGCTCTCACACTCGGAGGGAACGTCAGACGGATCCGACGCCGAGTCGAACATGCTGTGAAGTGATTCGGCGGGCTTGATAGCCGCAATCTGCGGAGACGAAGTTTGGCGAGCCGACGCATGCTTCACCCAGCGCTGGAGCCGTGAACGACCAGATCACTTGCGGCGACGAACAACGGGGAGGGCCGACAGGTACGGAGTCGACGGCTGTAAAAGAAGAACACCGCAGGAGCTTGCGCAGAAGTGTGTCGCCCCGTGGATCAGAAGCGCCCCAACTTCCAGAGGCGCTTGCTGGAGCCATGCCGAATCGTCGGCGATGAAGGTGAGCGCTCTGAGACGGATCTCGTGGCCCAGGAACAAATCACCGCCGGAAGACATGACGAAGGAGAAAAAACGCAACCTCACCGGAAGTCGCTTAAACTCCTGCCCCACGGTGGGCGCCAACTGTCGTGGGAACGAGCCTGACAGTAGAAGGTAGGGGTACGAAAGGAGAGGGCAGAGTCCTAGCTATGGCGAGGGTGTACACACGAATGTATGAGTTCAGGCCCCTCTCGTGGAGGTAACAGCCCTACGTCTCAGGTGCTCAGGAGCTTTGACGTGTGGAATCTGAGAGTTACAGGGTGCGAACTCCCGTGCCAGAGGGGAGGGGCGGCTTATATAGAGTACGCTGCCCCTCATGAATGCCCGGCATCTGAGGGTCCGATCGTGGTAATAAAGAGGGACGTTACTGGTAACGTATGTAATAAATGCTACTTATGGTCTAGCCGAACGCCTGCCCGTTAGCCTCCCTGGGATGGCTTCTGATCTTCTGCGGTCGACTGTCTTCTGTTTCTTCCGAGTGAAAGGTAGCCGTCGAGTGAAGGAAGAAACCTCCGAGTGGATGTTGTCGAGTGACTGGATGTTGTCGAGTGACTCGTACGTCTTGGTGATTTCAGTCGGAGACTTCCTTCTAGTCCTTAAGCTTTCTAGGGCAGTGTCCTTAGGTAGGGTATGTAGGTCAGGCCTATGACCCTACCCTAGGTACGTATCCCCATCATATAATAGATGCATATCAGGATGTTCACTTCCATCTCCTGCATAAGGTTTAGCAAGCAGTTTTTCTACCATACCCGAAGGAATTTCATAACCAAAATTTTCAGTAGGTGCAGTAGGTTGAGGGGCAACTAATTGTGGTTCCGGTCGAGGTGAAGATATCCTGAACAAACACCTCAAAGGATTGTTTTCCATAGTAGCAAGTAGCAATAAATTTTAGAACGTAGTATAAGTTTTTCCTTACCGATTTCCACTTACCAAGAGTGCTTCACTCCCCGGCAACGGCGCCAGAAAAGAGTCTTGATGACCCACAAGTATAGGGGATCAATCCTAGTCCTTTCGATAAGTAAGAGTGTCGAACCCAACGAGGAGCAGAAGGAAATGACAAGCGGTTTTCAGCAAGGTAATTTCGGCAAGCACTGAAATTGTAGGTAACAGATACTTTGATAGCAAGATAATTGGTAACGAGCAAGTAACGGTAACGGTAAATAAGGTGCAAGGTAGCCCAATCCTTTTGTGGCAAAGGAAAGGCCAAAACAGTTTCTAGTAATAGGCAAAGTGTTCTTGAGGGTACACGGGAATTTCATCTAGTCACTTTTATCATGTTGGTTTGATTCGTGTTCGCTACTTTGATAATTTGATATGTGGGTCGACCGGTGCTTGGGTGCTATTCTTACATGAACAACCTCCCACCTATGATTAACCCCCTCGCAAGCATCCGCAACTATGAGAAAAGTATTAAGATAAAATCTAACCATAGCATTAAACGTTTGGATCCAAATCAGCCCCTTACGAAGTAGCGCATAAACTAGGGTTTAAGCTTCTGTCACTCTAGCAACCCATCATCTAATAACTACTCCACAATGCATTTCCTTAGGCCCATGAATGGTGAAGTGTCATGTAGTCGACGTTCACATGACACCACTAAGGGAATCACAACATACATATCATCAAAATATCGAACACATATCAAATTCACATGATTACTTGCAACATGACTTCTCCCGTGACCTCAAGAACAAAGTTAACTACTCACAAATAATAATCATGCTCAAGATCAGAGGGGTATTAAATAGCATAATGGATCTGAACATATAATCTTCCACCAAATAAACCATATAGTAATCAACTACGCAAGGTAATCAACACTACTAGTCACCCACAGGTACCAATCTGAGGTTTCGATACAAAGATTGAACACAAGATATGAACTAGGGTTTGAGAGGAGATGGTGTTGTCGAAGATGTTGATGAAGATTGGCCTCCCAAAGATGAGAGGGGTGTTGGTGATGACGATGGCTTCGATTTCCCCCTCCGGGAGGGAAGTTCCCCCGGCGGAATCGCTCCGCCGGAGGGCAAAAGTGCTCCTGCCCAAGTTCCGACTCAAGGCGGTGGCGCTTCGTCCTGAAAGTCCTCCTCTTTTTTTTTCTAGGTTAAAACTGAATTTATACCAGAAGATGGGCACCGGAGGTGGGCCAAGGAGGGCACAACCCACCAGGGCGCGCCCAGGGGGGCCTGGCGCTCCCTGGTGTTTTGTGCCCACCAGGGTGGCCCCCTCCAGTAGTTTTTATTTATTCCAAAAATAATCTCCGTAAAGTCTCAGCTTCATTGGAGTTGTGCAGAATAGGTATCTCTGATGTGCTTTTTCAGGTCAAAAATTCCAACTGCCGGTATTCTCCCTCTTTGTGTAAACCTTGCATATTATGAGAGAAAAGGCATTAGAATCACTCCCTAAAGCATTATTATTCAACAAAACATAATAAATAAGAGTAGGAAATCATGATGCAAAATGGACGTATCGGGGTCTTCACTGTCTATGTAGAGGATGGGGTCGTCGAGGGTTTCACTGAGAGCCGACCGCGGGCTTGTGGCCGGCGCAACTGTCTTACTAGTGGGGGCGCGCCAGCGCACCCACTGGGTGTAGCCTTCGAGCTTCCGGGCGACTCTTCGAGTCGCCCGGAGGGTCTTTGCTGCTGTTGTAGTAGGGGTTGCCGATGGCGGCCGGCTGCGGGCCGTAGCCGGCACGGCCTTCTTCCAGTGGGGGCGCACCAACGCACCCACTGGGTGTAGCGTCCGAGCCTCCGGGTGACTTGAAAAGTCGGGCGAAGGGTCTTCGCTATTGTTGTAGTAGACGATGGCATCGAGGATCTTGATGGCAGCCGGCCGCGGGCCTGTAGCCACTACTGGAATCAGGGACTTTGCCAACTGCCAGCTCTTTGCCGTCTGCTGGCAGACGGCAAAGTGGTTGTTTGCCGTCTGCTTTGGGAAAGCAGACGGCAAAGATCTGACTGATGGCAAAGACACTGTTTGCCATCAGCCAGATCTTTGCCGTCTTCTAGCAGACGGCAAAGTTTCTTTGCCGTCCGCTAGCAGACGGCAAAGAGGTGGGGTGGGGCCCAGTGGAGGCCAGTTAACTGCAACGGCCCACCCCACCTCTTTGCCGTCTGCTAGCGGACGGCAAAGAATGTTTGCCGTCTGCTAGCAGACGGCAAAGAAAATACCTACTAACGGCCCTAATGGCCCACCCCCCCTCCACTCTCTCCACTCTCTCTGCCTCTCCCCTCCCGACCCCGACCCCACGCCGCCGCCGCACCCGCCGCCGCCCCCAACCCGCCCCGGCCCGCCGCCCGCCGCTCGCCGCCGCCGCACCCGCGACCGCCGACGCCGCCCACTGCCCCGCCCCACTGCCCCGCCCCGTGCCCGCGCAGCCGCGCCCAGGCCTGCCCCTCGCCGCCCCGTCGCGGCCCGGCCGCCCCCTCGCCGCCCCATCGCGGCCCGGCCGCCCCCTCGCCGCCCCGTCGCGGCCCGGACGCCGGCCAGCCCCGTCGCCGCCCCCTCGCCGGCCAACCCCTCTGCCCCCCTCTGGTGAGCTCCCCCTCCTGCCCCTTTTTTCTGTTTTTTTTATTATTTTTTCTGTTTAGGTTTTAGATATTTAGACATTTAGGAGTTTAGAAACTTAGATGTTTAGGTTTTTAGATATTTAGACATTTAGGTAGAAAGAAACCTAGAAGAAAGAAAAAGAAGAAAAGAAAAAGGAAAAAAAGGAAAAAGAAAAAGGAAAATAAGAAAAAATAAGAAGAAGAAGAAGAAGAAGAAGAAGAAGAAAAAGAAAAAGAAGAAGAGGAGGAGGAGAAGAAAAAATAAGAAGAAGAAGAAGAAGAAGAAGAAGAAGAAGAAGAAGAAGAAGAAGAAGAAGAAGAAGAAGAAGAGGAGGAGAGGAGGAGAAGAAGAAGAAGAAGAAGAAGAGGAGGAGAGGAGGAGAAGAAGAAGAGGAAAAAGGAAAGGAAGAAGAAAAGAAGAGGAGGAGGAGAAGAAAAAAGAAGAAGAAGAAGAAGAAGAAGAAGAAGAAGAAGAAGAAGAAGAAGAAGAAGAAGAAGAAGAAGAAGAAGAAGAAAGAGGAGAGGAGGAGAAGAAGAAGAGGAAAAAGCAAAAAGGAAGAAGAAGAAGAAGAAGAAGAAGGAAAAAAGGAAGAAAAGGAAGAAAAGGAAGAAGAGGAAGAAGAAGAAAAGGAAAAAGAGGAAAAAAAGACCCCGACACCCGGACACCGACCCCGACACGACACCCCGACCCCGACACGACACCCTGATACCCCGACCCTGACATGACACCCCGACCCCGACATGACATCCGACACACCCCGACACCCCGACACGACACCCCGACACCCCGACACCACGACACCCCGACACCACGACACCCCGACACCCTGACACCCCAACACCCCGACACCACGACACCCCGACACCACGACAATTAGTTCATGTTAGGTATTCAATTTTTTATTATGTTCATGATGATGATACACTTAAATTATATACATATTATTCATGTCAGGTATTCATTCTTTTTATGTTGTACTAATTTCGTTTACTCTTTGTCATTGCAGGTGTTGACAGATGGTGGGCGCGGGTCGAGAGCGCTCCGAGGCTCCTACCTCGGCGCGTGGTGGGAGGGGTAGTTCCATTCCACCCCAGAGCCTCCGGAGAGCGCTGGATCTCAGTATGCAGACACCACCGGCGGTCGCTTCTTCTTCGGCCGGGAGAGGTCGGGGAGGGAAGAAGGCTGGTAGAGGTGGACGTGGCGGCGGGAGAGGTAGGAAGGCTGCTACTACGCCTTCCTCGCCGCCACCCCCAGCTGATTCACCCGACCACAGGAGTGCTCCGTCTGAGATGGAGCCGCCTGAGGTGGACCCGTCTCGGACTCCGGTCCACGAGCCTCGGGGCGACGAGCCTACGGCAGACGCGCCTACGGCCGACGAGCCTGGGGCCGATGAGCGTCGGGCCGCCGAGCCTTCGTCCCACGAGACTCCGTCCCACGAGACTTCGGAGCTCAGCAGGGATCACGCTGAGTCGCAGCCGAACCCATGTGCGGACTCGTCGAGTGGCCATGCTGAGGGTGGCTATAGTTCTGGTAGCTATAGCGAGGGTGAGTGGGTTGAGGGGCGCAAAGTCTACCAGCGTGGTGGTACAAAGCTCCCGCCCACCCCGGCGACCCCCGACCAGAGGTGGTTGATTGCGCCGGAGGGGGAGAAGTAAGTGCATTTTCTCTTTTTTAACCTTTTGCCTTCACGTTTCTTCGAATATCTAATGCGTTGGCCTTGTCATACTGCAGGTCTTGGACACACGAGCCTCGTGTCCGCAGGCCCAACACTGTCCTTGGTGTGATTTGTCGCCAGAGCTTCCCGGGGTGGGTCACGTTGCCCGGTGAGGGCCGGGTTCTAGAGCTAGGAATGACCTGGGAGCACTACTTGGCTGCCCTGGCCCCGCCGGGGCATAGGATCGGCGATGTCGAGTGCCACACGGTGGCCGACATTGTGATCCAGACGTTTTGGGTAATTTCTCCTTTGTCGTCTACGTTGTGTTTTCTTCTTTGATTGGCAACCCTAGTGATTGTACTAATCCGTGTTTTCTTGTTTGATTGCAGACCTTCTACAGGTGTGCTGAGGGACAGGAGGAGGCCGCGGCTCGGGTTATCGACAACGAGTGCAGGCGCCTACTTAAAAACTTTCGGCACGAGGCTCGGACGCAGGCTGTTCGAGACTACTTCGCCTCGGCTGGTATTAGGAGGAAAAAAGAGAAGTGCCGCGACAAGTATCTGAGTAAGGAGAAGTACATGAAGGTAATTACCTATTCTTAAGGCCTTGTACTTAGTTTCCTTGATTTGATTCGTAGGCGTAGCGCTCAAATTTCTCTTGCTTAACTTAGGTGCCTCCGAGATGGTGTGCGGATAGGATGGACTGTTGGGAGGCATTGGTGGATGAGTTGTGCTCTCCCCAATGGCGCTCCACCCACGACACTGCAAAGGACAAGCGTGGCAAAATGAAAGGTATCCCACACCATCTAGGCAGCGTCAACCTACATCAGTACGGGGAAAAGTGGGTATGTGGTTTGCTTCATGATTCATGCAAATTCATTCCTCATGCTAGCTTGAGCCCTTAACTAATACTCTGTTCCTCTCTTTTAGGCGCGACACAACAAGGCTCCAGTGCCAGAGCTGTTCGACCTCTATGCCATGTCCAATACTGCCTCGTACAAGAAGGCCAAGGCATTCTCTGAGTCTGACCTCGATGATCCAGAGAAATTCAGCAACCGCGCCTCCCACCACAAGATTGTGAGGTACAAAGACGAGGGGAAGGCGAGGAAAGGGCCGGACTTTAACCCGAGCCAGCAACCTCTTGATCCAGAGCTGGGGATGATATCTGGTGGCGGGAGGCACCATGGCTCGTTAGCCATTGGGGATGGACTAATACGTTGTACTAGCACTCTCCCGTAGATCAAGAAGCGCCAGAGCAGCTCCGATCCTGAGATAAGGCCTCGTGCACGGCCAATGGAGCTCGAATTCAAGGTTAGTTATACGGACTCAGATACCTTTCCTCCATTACATTGCGTGTGCGGCCGTCGATGATTACAATGCTCATGAGTGGTGTTGCAGGCTGCTATTGAGGCAGAGAGAGCGAAGACCCAGGCTTATATTGAGGAAGAGAGAGCGAAGACCCAGGCGCTTCTAGAGGAGAGGGACCGGCAGGCGGAGGAGAGGACGGCTAGGCTAATAGAGGAGGAGAGGAACCAGAACGAGTTGGGTCAACGGGCCCTATACGAGCTCATCGTGGTAAGTTTCTTCTGCATATTAGCCAAATCATGCACGTAATGTTCCTTTCATTACTAATTAATATGACTGACTCGAGAAAACCAAATGTGCAGACCATGTGCCAGAACAATGGCACGACCCCTCCGCCGAAGCCAGTCATTGCTCCAGCGGGCACGGTGAGTTTCATTTGAATGGTCATTAGTTACTAGTCTTCACATTTGAGTTGCATCATGCTAACGATACATTGGAAATGATCTTTGGTGCAGCATAACTCCCGACAAGCATCGACCGATGCTTCTCCGTCTGCCACTGGCGCGACCGATCCTAGAGCTACACCTACACCTCCGTGATGACGGTAAGTTTTCCCAAGTGTTTAGCTTAACAAATGCATACTTACCTTAAGAAATGACCTATTTATCTCCAAAATGCCGTATACTTAGCTTAGTTTCCTCGAAAATGACATTATAACCTTACTTAGCTCCAAAATGACCAATTTTACCATGGATAGCTCTCAAATGACCTATACTTAGCTTAGCTTAAGAAATGACCTATTTAACCTAGGAAAGCTCTAAAATGACCTATACTTAGCATTTGTTCCTCCAAAAATGAATTCATATGCTTAGCTAGCTCAAAAATGACATAACATCCTTAATTAGCTCAAAAATTACCTATTTAACATAGGATAGCTCTAAAATGACATATACTTAGCATTTATTACTCCAAAAATGATTTTATATGCTTAGCTAGCTCAAAAAAGACATAACAACATTAATTAGCTCCAAAATGACCTATTTAACCTAGGATAGCACCAAAATGACCTATACTTAGCATTTATTCCTTCAAAAATGAATTTATATGCTTAGCTAGCTCAAAAATGACATAACAACCTTAACTAGCTCAAAAATGACCTATTTAACCTAGGATAGCTAAAAAATGACCTATAATTAGCTTTTTTCTTGCAAAAATGATTTTATATGCTCAGCTAGCTCAAAAAAGACATAACAAACTTAATTAGCTCCAAAATGACCTATTTAACCTAGGATAGCACCAAAATGACCTATAGTTAGCATTTATTCCTCCAAAAATGAATTTATATGCTTAGCTAGCTCAAAAATGACATAACAACCTTAATTAGCTCAAAAATGACCTATTTAACCTACGATAGCTCTAAAATGACCTATACTTAGCATTTATTCCTCCAAAATGACTTAATATGCTTAGCTAGCTCAAAAATGACATAATATGCTTAAGAAATGACCTATTTAGCTCCAAAATGACTTAATATGCTTAATTAGCTCAGAAATGGCATAATTACCTAGGTTAGCTCTAAAATGACTTATACTTAGCTTTTTTAGTCCATTTATGACATACTTAGCATATTTAGGTCTAAAATGGCCTATTTACCTAGGTTAGCTCTAAAATGACACTAGTAAGCAATAAGAAGAAAAAAAGAAGAGGAGAAAAAGAAAGAGAAGAAAAATTCTTCTTCTTCTTCTTCTTTTTCTTCTTCTAGTCTTCTTCTTCTTCTTCTTCTAGTCTTCTTCTTCTTCTTCTTCAAGTCTTCTTCTTCTAACTTTCTTCTTTCTCATTTTGCAGATTTGCTTCAGATCACCCGACCCTTGCGTTGATGGAGTGCTTGTCTTTATTTTTTGTTTTGACTTTGTGAAACTTGATACCCATGGATGCAACTTTGTAATATTGATGAAACTATGTATATGTATGGATGAAACTTTGTAATATGTTGAAATTTGGACATATGTGATGATTTGGTATACATTTGTTGGATGATCATATCTATATGGCAGGGATGTGCATGTTGGATGAAAGTATTCGGAAATATATATATATATATCATATATATTGCTGTGAAATTGCTTGAATTTAAGAAAAAGCAAGAAAAACAAGGGCTATATGGTCACTTTGCCGTCTGCTAGCAGACGGCAAAGAGGTTTGCCGTCTGCCAGCAGACGGCAAAGAGGCCACGTGGCAGCAGCCTGTGCAACCTGGGCTGGCCTATTTGGCCTCTTTGCCGTCTGCCAGCAGACGGCAAAGACCTTTGCTTCTTTGCCGTCTACCAGCAGACGGCAAAGAGCGCCGTTAGCCCCCTAACGAGGCTGACACCTTTTGTCTCCCGTCCAGTTGCTTTGCCGTCTGCCAGCAGACGGCAAAGACCTTTGCTTCTTTGCCGTCTGCCAGCAGACGGCAAAGTGGCCTTTGCCGGCAGCTGTTCGGCCGGACTGTTGGCCGTCTGCTGGCAGACGGCAAAGGCTTTGCCGTCTGGCATTCATGCCTTTGCCGTCCGCTATGGCAGACGGCAAAGCAGCTGATTCCTGTAGTGAGCTGTCGCGACATTTTCCTAGCGGGGCGCGTTGGTGCATCCACTGGGTGTAGCCTTTGAGCCTACGGGCGATGGGGGGTTGCCCACGGAAATGATCGTGCAAAAGACAAAGTTAGCCAGTGCAGATATATCAAATATTTGGTTTTAGCAGCTCAAGTTTTATGCTGAGGGAATGTTGACTTAGTTTTGTCCGATCCCCCCTTGGTCGTTTTCGTGTTCCCTCCACTCTTTGGCTTTTGCCGTCGCCAGCCGGACAGCTGGGTTGTGGTCTGTAGCTGGGCCTCGGAGTGGGCCTCAGAGTGAATCATACAGTACTCGGATGCTAGGGAGCGGATTCGATCGAGCGGGCATTCGCAACGGAAGCGACCGAGTCATCCAAGCAGTTTTTCCTGGACATTTTTCGCATGGGGCGACCTCCAGCTTTTGCTTTCGTTAGCCGGACAGCCGGGTACGGTCTGTAGCTGAGGTGAAGAGTGGGTCTTTGGTACCGTACATGCTACTAAGCCGTCTAGGGGGGAACATATCGGCCAGACCGTCCAGGGCGCCAACTGTCGTGGTGTTCTCACGGCAGATGCCATGGGGTGGCTTATCGAGGGTGGTTGGGGCCGATGGACACCGGTGGGCTTCGGATACGAGATTGGGGACAAGCGGTGCGAGACACATGATGTACCCAGGTTCGGGGCTCTCCATGGGAGATAACACCCCTAGTACTGCTGGAACAAGTATATGGGATGGAAGTGTTACAAATGTACTCCTAGAGCTGTGCGTCGGAGGAGGAGGAGGAGGAGGAAGAAGGAGCTACCTCTCCTGCTTTGCCTCTCCCGCATGTAGTATGAGTGGGTGTTGAGCCGAGGGGCCGAAAGGAGAAGAAGGTCCCGCGCTAGGAGGACCGCTGGTGGGTTTTATAGGCTAACCCCTACTTACAATATACTAGGGAAAAAGGGGTGGCCCCCAGCTGGCAGCCACTCTGGCCGGCCATGGGGCCCGTCGGCTGCGAGGTCTTATCGAAGGCAGGGCCCGCCGGCTGTGGGGTCCTGTCGCTGGAGGGGCCCGCCGGCTGCCCGCCACTGTAGACATGCATCAACAGTGTCATTGAGTAGCTAGCGCATGCCAGTACAGGATTGGACCGCTTCATCAAGGTGAGCGGTCCTATAGCCACGCTCTGCCCCGTCGTGGGGGTCTTGTCTTGTCATCGTACCCTGGTACGGGCAGACGGGATGGGCGCTGACCCCGCCGGGCGCCACTATTTTGGGCAAGTGGTGCCGGCTCGCACCTAGCCGGCCCTAGTGGGTGTATGCTAGCTAAGGGTGAGAGCAACCCCCTGCATGGGGGCAGTTGGGGGGGGGTTATAGGCCAACCCCCCGGCTTACAATATGCGAGGGAGAACGGGGGCGGGAACGAGTGCTCGCGAGCCTGCCTGTTACGAGCACCCCCCGTGGACACCTTCTAAGCTGGTGTCTAAAGGACAAGGGAGGGCCCGCGATGCCTAACACGAACTGTAGAATGACGACACGTGATGCGCGCATAGTGTCCGCCTACTCCTCAATAGTGCACCGCAGCAGGGAACGACCGTCTTGTCTGCGCATGTCTGATGTGACGTCGCGGTTGAGTTCGGGCAGCCGGCTGGTTGTAGCAGTCGACCACAGGCGCGAGCCGGGGCAGCCGGCCCAGGCAGGCGGGCGCCCTACCCGACTCGCCGTCTTGGGACTACCCGTGGGTCATCCCCCTGACAATGTGGGTGTAGGCATGTCTGTATCATCTGCTGGTATGTGGCACTACTGTTTTTGAGCCCAAAGGGCATAATATTAAAGCAAAAGGGACCATAGGGAGTGATAAATGTTATCACCTCTTGGCTGGATTCTTTCATGTTTATCTAGCAGTATCTTGAGTATGCATCGAGGAAGCATTGAATGTCGTGCCTAGCAGTTGCGTCGACTATTTGGTTGATTCATGGCAACGGAAAAGGGTCCTTGGGAAATGCCTTATTTACGTCTTTAAAATAGAGCACAAGCTTTGGGAATTGTATTTCTTGGGCACAATGACTAGGTTTACCAACCAATTTGGGTGCTTGACCTCTCTGATAAGTCCTGCTCCTATAATTTGGCGAGTTCTTCCCCCATGGTTTATTACTTGGGTTTAGGGAACTGGCATGGCACTTGCTTGTCTGGCTTTGATCCCACAACATTGTTGTCGCTATGCTATGTGAGATCCCTAGGGATACATGGCATGTGGGAAGGGTGCCAGGAAAATATCCCAGTTTTCATGCATAAAATCTCGTAACGCGGTTTCAAGATCAACTCCTAGCCGTTTTCTGATGAGGGGCGTTTCTCGACGGGCCTTTGAGATGGACCTGGAACTTGACGACCTCTCCCCTAGCTTGAAAGATGTGGACCTCGAACATTTTCCTAGGACGACGTCATCTCGATCGACCTTTTATCGTAGCTTAGATAAATCCTAGGCCGCTAAGACCTCGGTTTGGATATGATGGCCAGAGTTGTGGTGGTATCCTCGGTTCTGAATGACCAGTCTGGATCACTTATGTGTCTCAAACATAACTATAAGTTTTGATTGGTAAATTTTATTATGTTATCATTTTTATCTACTTTTTATAGCAATTTATATAGTACTTTTCTGGACTAACCTATTAATCTAGTGCCCAGTGCCAGTTCCTGTTTTTTGCTTGTTTTTCGTTTTTATAGAAAATCAATACATGCGAAGGTCCAAACACGATGCCAATTTTTGATGAGTTTTTATGCATCAGAAGGAACATTAGAAGCTTCGGGAGACGTCAATAGGAGCCACGAGGTCCCCACAAGCCTAGGTGGCACGACCAGGGGGTGGTCGTGCCACCCAGACTTGTGTGCCCCTGGCCACCGATAGACCTAATTCCGTTGCCATAAATTCTTATAAATTCTGAAACCATCCACCATTCCTTCAAAGGAGAAATATTGCCACAAAGAGCCTCTACTCCGAAGATATCCCATCTGGAGCCCTATTTCGGAGTTTTGTCGGAGGGGGAGCCATTGCTGGGAGGCTCTCGATCATCCTTGCTGCCTCCATGATCATGTGTGAGTACTTCCTTTAGGACCTATGGGTCCATAGTAGTAGCTATATGGTTCTCTCTCTTTCTCTCTCTCTCTCTAGATCTTCAATACCATATTTCCCATCTTCCTCGTGTGATGGGGATCACTCCGATGTAATTTTGTGGTGTGTTTGTTGGGACATGATGAATTGTGAGTTTATGATCAGATTGTTCATTCATATTTTGAGAATTATTTATTGTATAATTAAGTAGTTGTATGCTTTTCGATTAATTTGTCTTCTCTCGCCAAGATTGATTCATAGATTTTTAGAGGGAGTGGTGCATAGTAGTGGGTTCAATCTTGCGGTGATCTATATCCCAATGATAGAATGGGGAGAACACTTATACGTCTCCAACATATCTATAATTTTTTATTGTTCCATGATATTATATTATCAATCTAGGATACTTTATATGCAATTATATGCAATTTTATATAATTTTTAGGAACTAACCTATTAACCCAATGCCAAGTGCCAGTTGCTGTTTTTTTTGCCTGTTTTTGGTTTTCCAGGAAATCTATACCAAACAAAGTCCAAAATCTACGAAATTTTTTGACGACTTTTTTCTCGACAAAAGAGACCGACGAAGCTTCAGGATGAGTCAAGAAGTGAGACGAGGAGGCGGCAAGGCAACAGGGCGCGCCCAGGGGGGTCGGCGCGCCCTGTTACCTTGTGGGTCCCTCATGGATCAGTTTGACCTAATTCCACCTCCATAAATTCTCTAGAATCGGGAAACCAACAGAGAGCCACCCTAAACACTCTTTCCGCTGCCGCAAGCCTCTATTCTGATGGGAGGCCATCCGGAGACCTTTTTCAGTAATCTGCCGAAGGGGGAATCGGTCATGGAGGCCATCTACATCAACCTTGCTGCCTCCATGATGATGCGTGAGTAGTCCACCACAGACCTACAGGTCCATAGCTAGTACCTAGATGACTTCTTCTCTCTCTTTGATCTTCAATACAAAGTTCACCGCGATTACCGCGGTGATCTATCCGATGTAATCTTCTTTTCCGGTGTGTGGTAAGCTTCGTATTTCTTCCCAATCTATCGGTTTGGTTTGGCCAACTAGATTGATTTATCTTCGGTGGGAGTGGTGCATTGTAGTGGGTTCAATCTTGCGGTGCTCTATATCCTCGTGACAGAAGGGGACAAGACACGTATTTGTATTGTTTCCATTAAGGATGAAACGACGGGATCTGAACATATTGCTTGTCTTATTTTGTTTACATCAGGTCACCTTGCTCCAAGCATTACTTTGTTTGTTATGAACTTAATACCTAGAGAGGCAAGCATAGAAGCACTCTTGAAGTGGAGTAATAGTATTACATGCAAAATCGTGTTGGTCTACTTGTTTATGGACGTGATGCCTATATACATGATCATTGCCGTGAATAACATGTCATAACTATGCGCAATTCTGTCAATTGCCCAATAGTAATTTGTCTACCCACCGTATGCTATTTTTGAGAGAGAAGCCTCTAGCGAACACTATGGCCCCCGAGTCTACTTAAACATAAATACAAAAACATCAAAAATACCTTGCCGCATTTTATTTTGCTTTTACAATATCTATTTCTATCAAGATTTAATCCTTGCAAGTAACGAGTTCAAGGGGCTTGACAACGCTCTTGCCCGCGTTGGGTGCAAGTGTTTGGTTTTGTGTGTGTAGGTGTTGTTGAAAGGAATTTTCTTGGTTCTCCTATTGGTTTGATAACCTTGGTTCTCACTGAGGGAAATACTTATCTCTACTGTGCTGCATCTCCTCTCCTCTTCGGGGAAAATCCCAACGCAACTGACAAGTAGCAAACACATGTATTGTATTGTTGCCACTAAGGAGAAAACGATGGGTTTTATCTTATTGCTAGGTTTTTTCTATCTACATTATGTCATCTTGCTTATTGCATTGCTCTATTTCTTGTAAACTTGATAATTTAAGATGTGTGCTAGATAGCGGTATTGGGGTGGACTAATAGTGGTAGATATGGTTGGGTTAATGGTCTACTTATCACACACGTAATGCCTATATGAGATTATTCCATGAATGACCATAATCAAACTCGTTGCTATTCTTGTCAATTGCCCAACTATAATTTGTTACCATGTCGTTTGCATTCTTTTCAAGAAAGATACCTCTACTGAATCTATGGCCCTTGGGTCTATTCTTTCATCTATACAAACTCCTATAAAATTGCTCTTTAGTATTTGCTTTTACTTTTTTTCCATACCACCATCTATCTATTTGCTTTTAATCTTGTACCTAGTAAGACAAGGGCTTGACAACCCCCTTGCCAAGTTGGGTGCAAGTATTGTTTTTGTTTGTGTGCATGTATAGTTCACCTTTTTAGCTTGTTGATTCCTATAGGTTCAATTAAACCTTGGTTCTCAACAGAGGGAAATATTTTCTTTTGTGCTATATGACCCTTCCTCTTTAGGGAAAAACCCCACAACTCCTACGGGGGTAGCACAGGAATTTCTAGCACCGTTGCCGGGGAATCATCTTCTATCAAAGTCAGTTACCTACACACAAACTTTATGTTTACTTGTTTTACTTCTTGCCTAGTTACCTTTGCATGCCAAAATTTTCAAAAAAACCAAAAATATCTTGTTACTACTTCTTCTTGTCTTGCTATCATGGCTAGTTCGTCACCTGTCATCTCTAAGCCTGAGCTAGAAGTTCTTAATTTTAAACAAAGGGGCGAAGAGAGTTTAAAAGATGCTTGGTACAGAATTTGTGATGCTCAAAATAGATCTACCCATAAGCCATCTACCACTATTATTCTTAGAAATTTTTATATTGGTGTTACTGCTCGGTATAGGTTTGTCCTCGATACTATTTCCGGAGTAAATTTCTTCGGCGGTCACACCATGAATACTTTTAATAATATGGAAAATTTAGTTGAATCCCCACCGATTAAGATTAATGAAACTGAAATGACAATGGAGCATCTTAAGAACATATTGAATATTATTGAAAATAAAATGCCTACTCACCAAAATTAGAAGTGGTGGATAAAAATATGCATAATAAGTACTACCTCCAAGCCAAAATATATGACGTTTTGGTAGGCTAAACTAGCCTACCAAAACGTCATATATATTATCATGGAGGTAGTAATAAGTTAGGCTCTGTGGTAGGAAATTATTTGAAATTGTTAAGGAAAAAGAACTAATTACCGATAGAGTAGAACAAAGTCCTGCTATAGTTAATAAATTGGAAGATATTATAAATGTCTTGGGCTCGGCTTTTTCTTCCATGAAAACTAATGATGAGATTTATACTTGGTGTAGGTGTTAGGTTTTCGCCTAAGAGGAAATGATGAAGCAATATAGTAGTTGGTAGTATTTCCCTCAGTTAAGAACCAAGGTTATCGACCCAATATGAGACACCACACAGATAACTGCAATAGCACTTGCACACACACAAAGCAAATGCTCGCACCTAACGAAGGCAAGATGGTTGGCAATCCCCTTGTTCCCGCGATTGCAAGGATTAAATCTAGTAGTGATAGGTAAAGAATAAAATAAAATTAAAAGTAAATAAGAACAACGAGGAATTTTTATTTTTTGGCATTTAATAGGAAAATTGGACCCGGGGGCGATAGCGTTCACTAGAGGCATCTTCCTCGTAAGCATAATACGGTGGGTAGACAAATTACTATTGGTTAATTGATAGAAAAACGCATAGTTATGATTGTGAATCTTTGTGGCATAATTCATATATAGGCATTATGTCCATGATAAGTTGACCGTTAAACTTAGTGACGCCTACTACGATTACTCCACCCCTTGACTGCTATCTAGCATGCATCACAAGGTACTAAGTTTAAACCAAACAAAGTAATGCTTGGAGCAAGATGACATAATGTATTCAAGATAAGACCAATCAATATGTTCATATCCAATCGTTTTATCCTTAGTAGAAATGATACAATACGTGCCTTGCAACCCCTGCTGTCACACAGTAAGGACACAACAAGATTGAACCCACTACTATGCACCACTCCATCTGATGATCTACTCGTTTACTTGGCCGAAGAAAACTTATAGATCAGAAAGCATGCATAGCTATCAAATTACACATAATAGATCACAGGAGATGCAATTACTATGAATAATCTGATCATAAACCCACAATTCATCGGGTCCCAACAAACGCACCGCAAGAATTACATCAAATACGTCTACGAGGAGATCATTGTATTGAAGATCACAGAGAGAGCGAGAGAGAGAGAGAGAGAGAGAGAGAGAGAGAGAGAGAGAGATCCATCTAGGTACTGCTATGGACCCATAGGTCCTATGGGGAACTACTCACACATCATCATGGAGGAAGCAATGTTGATGAAGATGGACTCCGTGATGGATTCCCCCTCCGGCAGCACTCTGGAAAAGGGCTCCACAACAGAGGCTAGCGGTGGCGATGAAATTGTTTCGGGTCTTGCTCTGAGGGTTTCCGAATATATGAGAATATATAGTGGTGGAATTAGGTCAAGGAGGTGCCCAGGGGGCCCACAAGCTCACACAACGTGCCCCTAGAGCGGGCGCTCCCCTTGAGCTTGTGGATCCCTCGTGTGCCTTGTGACCTCCCCCCAAAGCTTCTAGGGTTTCTTCTAGTCCATAAAAATCACCGTAAAATTTCATCGTGTTTGGACCTTGTTTGATATGGTTTTTCTTTGAAACAAAGAAATAGGCAAAAAAACAAAAACTTGCACTGGGCACTAAGTTAATAGGTTAGTCCACAAAAATAATATAAATGACATATAAAGCATACAACAGTGATGATATAATAGCATGATACAATCAAAAATTATAGAAGCGTTGGAGACGCATCACAGATCCCCACAAATAAAAAATCGAATTTTACTTATGTGTCTAAGGTTCCTAGGCCAAACTTCGGTGCTTCTTCTAGTAAAGAGAAGGGAGATTTAAATATGATAAGTGTGCAACCAACGTTTAAAAATATAACAGAGGAACATGTCTGTGATACTAAATTTGTGGACTTTGTTCCTAGGAGTGTTATTGTTAATAGAATGTTTTCCAATCCTCCTAAGATATCAAGTTGCCTTATTGAAGAATTGAATGACGATAAAACATGATACATTTGCATTATGCCTAGCTAAGTGCATTAAACAATAACGCTTGTTGGGAGGAAACCCAGTATGTATATTTTATTGTTCTTGTTCAGTATATCAGTCTACATAAATATTCGTACTGTAGTAGTTTGTGTGTATCTTTTCTTTTGTTTGTTGTGCCAAGTAAAGCCTATGGGATGTTATAAATGCATATTTGTTTGGTTCTATGCAGAAACAGAAACTTTTGCATCTAGTGTGTGAATAATCATTGTGTACTGGAACACGATGAATTTTTGAAATTTGTACATAGTACTACATTACAAATTGTATGCCTTTTCCTACTTTTTCAGAATTTTTTAAGTACATAGGTGGAGTAATTAATTAGATCTTTACTTATTGTTCTGTTTTTGGCAGATTGTCGTTATGTTTTCTTTGACTGCTTGTGTTAGAGTTTCCATGCCATATATTAGGGGATATAAATCGTCAAAATGATAGGATACATTAGCCTTTACCTGGAAATAGAAATGCGTCTTGTATTGACAGTACATGATTGGGAGATTTATTTTGAATGTACTAACCTATCTCACGAGTTTTGTTGAGTTTTGTGTCGATGCGGTTTTTAAGTTCTAGGGAGACACGGCATGTGATGAATAAGGAGAAGCAAGAACCTAAGCTTGGGGATGACCAAGGCAATATTCAAGGAGAATCAAGTGTCTAAGGTTGGGGATGCCCCAGAAGGCATCCCCTCTTTTGTCATTAACTATTATCAGCATGTCTCGGTTGGACCTAAGTGTCTATCTGTTCACATGATATGTGTTTTGCTTGGATCATCTTTTACTTGTTTTTTCTTGATGGTTGTCACAATCATCATGCTTTCATCACACTTTACAGAGACAAACATTGGTCCATCATTTATAGAATGCTCATTGATCTTAATTTATATCTTTTGAGGTGGGGCATTTGCTCTTGTACTTCACTTATATTTGTTTGAGCATGGTGATATGCTGTGCTTTTATAGAAACGATTAAAACTCTCTTGCCTCACTTATATCTTTTTAGAGAGTTGAATGGTAATTGGAAATTTCCATTGGATTATGTGTTGGTCCTAGATTTAATAGGTATGTAGAAGTGGTATAATAAAAACTTGCATGAAACTTGTAAAATCAATTGAACTAGATAGTCGGTTCCTTGCAACGATTTTGAGATAGTGAGTGAGTAATTATTTTTGTGTAGCCTTGAGGACTTGCGTGAAGTAGTGGAAAGGCGTCATAAATTCATACACATTAGAACTTGTGGTCGTTTAAGTTAAATTGCTGATGGGTATAAGTTGAAGAATATTGTAAGTAACCGCCATGTAGAATGGGTCGGGAAGCCTAGCGGACTTTGGTTTGTCAAACTCACCCCTAGGAGTGATTTGTTCTCGTGGTTACCCAGTGTAGACTATGAAGTATTAGTGAGATGTTTTGGTTTATGAGTTGCGGTATTTACAACACTTCCACCTTCCATATTTTGCTAGCCTCTTCGGTAACGTGCATTGCCGACTCTCACATTGAAACATGGTGGAAACTTCGTCGGTGCATCCAAACATCGTGGGATAATACGCTCTCTCAAACATAAATCTCATTATATCTTCCTTAAAACAGCCACCAAACCTACCAATTATGACATTTTCATATCTATTCTGAGATATATTACCATGCAACTTCCATTGTTACTATTCATCACGTGACTTGAGCATTCATTGTCATTTTTCTTTCCATGATCATATAGAGTTGACATGATATTTGTGGCAAAAGCACCATTCATCATTATAAATACATGTTACGCTAGATTATTGCACATCATGGTACACTGCAAGAGGCAATCATATGTAGTCATCATATTATTCATATTCCGAGTTGTAAGTAAAATAAGTGTGATGCATTATTAGGGTGCGCTCCTACCTGTTAGGATAAAAAAGAGAGGCCAAAAAGAGCACAAAGAAATAAAAATAAAAAAAGAGAAAAAGTGAGAGGGGGTGCACTACTATCCTTTACCACACTTGTGCTTCAAAGTAAAACCATGCATTGCATATAGAGATTTTCATGATATTCATTTCCCTATGCTAATGGGATATTTCACATTATAAAACTTGACTTGCATATTCCTATGTCAAGCTTCCCCAAACGTTCATGGTCTTCATTGAGCAAGTAAGTTGGATGCACACCCACTTAGCTGCATAGAGAGTTTCATACACTTATAGCCCAAGTGCATCCATTGCATGTGAATACCTACTCCTTATATTGACATCGATTGTAAGGCCTCTTCATTGCCTAACGATCAAGCCTCGTTGATGTGAGACTTCCTTATACTTTTTTTCTTCACAATTAAATCCCCATCATCTTTCTCTATACCATTTGCCACTTGTGATGGCGTTGGGATTTTCACCGAAGAGGAAGGGTGATGTATTAAAGTAGCAAACATTATTTTTCCTCGGTTGAGAACCAAGGTTTATCGAACCAATAGGAGATCACCTAGCAAACGGTCGATAGGACCTACACACACAAATAAATACTTGCACCCAACGCGAGCAAGACAGTTGTCGTTCCCCTTGTACTCGTTAATTGCAAGGATTAATTCTGATAGTGGTAGGTTTTAAATTGCAAAACTAAATAATAGTAAATAAATTCCTGCAATGAAACTTTCATGGTTTTACTAAATATAATAAGTGAGTGGACCCGGGGCGCCATAGATTTCACTAGAGGCATCTCTCTCATGAACACAACAGCAGTGGGTTGATACATCTCCGTCATATCTATAATTTTTGATTGCTTCATGCCAATATTTACAACTTTCATATACTTTTGGCAACATTTTATATTATTTTTTGGACTAACTTACTTATCCAGCGCCCAGTGCCAGTTCCTATTTTTTGTGTTTTTTTTGTTTCGCAGAAATTCCGTATCAAACAAAGACCAAACGCGATACAAATTTACGGAGATTTGTTTTGGAATATGTGAATTTTGGGAGTCGGAATGAACGCAAGCTGATACCCGAGGGCCGCACAAGCCAACAGGGCACGGCCTAGGGGGGGCGCCCTGATGGCTTGTGCCTCCCCCTTAAGTCGGTTGGGGCACTCCTTCCACCGCAAGAAATATATTTTTGCGATAAAAATCCCCTCAAAATTTCAGCCCGATCGGAGTTACGGATCTTCCGATATTTAAAAACGGTGTAGGGGTTAGAAAACAGTCACGAAAATAGAAGAGAAACAGAGAGAGAGATCCAATCTCGGAGGGGCTCCTGCCATCCGGGAGCCATGGCGGCCATAGATCAGAGGGAACCCTCCTCCCACCTAGGGAGGAGGCCAAGGAAGAAGAAGGATGGGGGCTCTCTCCCCCTCTCTCCCGGTGGCATCGGAGCGCCGCCGGGGCATCCATCGTAACGGAGATCTACACCAACAACTTCGCCGCCGTCACCACCAACTCTCCCCCCTCTATGCAATGGTGTAAACCCTCTTCTCCCCGATGTAATCTCTACTTAAACATGGTGCTTAATGCTATATATTATTATCCAATGATGTGTGGCTATCCTATGATGTTTGAGTAGATTTGTTTTGTCCTATGGGTTGATTGATGATCGTGATTGGTTTGAGTTGTATGTTTTATTTTGGTGCTGTCCTAAGGTGCCTTCCGTGAGGCGCACATCTGAAGGATTAATGCTGGAGGGTGTTGCAATATGTTCACAATTCGCTTATAGTGGGTTGGTGAGTGACTGAAACACAAACCCGAGTAAGGGGATTGTTGCGTATGGGAGTAAAGAGGACTTGATGTTTAATGCTATAGTTAGGTTTACCCTAATGATTTCTAGTAGTTGCAGATGCTTGCTAGAGGTCCAATCATAAGTGCATATGATCCAAGTATGGAAAGTATGTTAGCTTAAGCCTCTCCCTCATATAAAACTGCAATAATGATTACCGATCTAGTTATCGATTGCCTAGGGACAAATCTTTCTCTTGCGTTACAAAAAGCTTTCTGCTAAACAATTAACTTATTTAATATTTATCTAAACAGCCCCTAACTTTTATTTACTTGTCCTTTATTACCTTGCAAAACTATCTCTACACCTACTAAGTACTTCTAGTTTCTTTCCCTCAAAGTAGTTTCATACTTGTTCTAGGTAAAGTAAGCATTAGCGTGTGTAGAGTTGTATCGGTGGTCGATAGAACTTGAGAGAATATTAATTCTACCTTTATCTCCTCGTTGGGTTCGACACTCTTACTTATCAAAAAAGGCTAGAAACGATCCCCTACACTTGTGGGTTATCAAGACCTTTTTCTGGCGCCGTTGCCGGGGAGCAATAGCGTAGTGCTTGATATTCTTGTGTCTGCTTGTTTGCTTTATCACTACGTAATTTTTATTTTCTATTATAAGTCATTTTCTATCTTTAGATATGGGTAGGAAACATAAATACCAAAAACATTAGATGTACTTGCTGCTCCAAAAGTTGAGGAACCACTAGTGTTCCGTACTACTAAAGAATATTACTTGGATCATCTTCGATCCCTTTGTGCTCGTGCTGAAAACCCAACTAGCTTAGTTGAGGGAAAATATTTAAATGAGCATGCTTATTATGTGCGACACCTCATATCTGTGGGATCGCTAGAAGGGATGTCTAGAGGGGGGGTGAATAAACTACTTGCATAAATTAAAAACCTAACCTTTTCCCAAGTTAATTAGTTGGCAGATTTTAGCAATTCTAACAAGTCTAGTGCACCCTACACATGCTAGTCAACAAGTATGGCAGCGGAAAGTAAAGACAGGCATATGTAAGAGAGTTGAGATAGGAAGGTCAAACGCGATATGAAGACACGAAGATTTTTCCTGTGGTTCCGATAGGTGGTGCTATCGTACGTCCACATTTATGGAGTCTTCAAACCACGGAGGGTAGCGGTCGCGAGAGTCGACGAAGGGCTCCACCCATAAGGGTCCACGAAGTAGCAACCTCGACTATTCCATAACGGCTTCTGTCCACGAAGGACTAGCCTCACTATGGGTAGATCTTCACGAAGTAGGCGATCTCCTTGCCCGTACAAACTTCTTGGTTCAACTCCACAACATGAACTAGGAGGCTCCTAAGCAACACCAAATCAATCTAGGAGGCACCACCCTCCAAAAGGTAATAGGCTCGATACTAGCGATGAACTCCTTGCTCTTGTGTTTCAAATGATAGTCTCCTCAACACTCAATCACTCTCTCACAGATTTGACTTGGGTAGAAGAGATTGATTGGATGGAAAGCAACTTGGGGAGGCTAGAAATCAAGATCCATATGGTTGGAGTGGATGATCTTGACCTCAACACAAAGATAGGTGGTTCTCTGTCAGAAATTTGGATATGGGAAGTGTGGGTCTGTTCTGAGTGCTTCTCTTGCGAGTGGATGTGGTGGAGGGGTATATATAGGCTTCTCCAAAAATCCAACCGTTACACCATTATTGCCCAACTTGGTGAAACCGAAGTGAAACTTGGTGGCACTGACTAGTTCAAAATGTGGCAACTTTGGCGTTCTCGGTGAGACCGATATATGAATCTCGGTGGTACCGATATGGGTGACCTAGACAGTTACCAAATCTCGGTGAGACCGATTTGTCAAACTCGGTGGGACCGATTTCAAGAAATGGGTTAACAGAGAGTTGGTCCAACTTCTCGGTGAGACCGATTTACAAAACTCGGTGGGACTTATTCTTGAAAATGGGTTAACAGAGAGTTGGTCACTGGTACTTGGTGGCACCGAAAGGAATGTTGGCAGTATCGAGATGTGGGTCTTGGCTAGGGTTTTTGTCTAGGCTTTTGACTCGGTGTAGCCGACATGGAATTGTTGGTGGGACCGATTTTGAGTGGTAGGCTCTATGACCGAATATTTGTGGGAGAGCTTGTGGGTGATTTTGGTGACTAACACTTGATCATTTTGAGCATTTCATTCACCATTATTACCTCACCCCCTTTGGCTTTCCTATTGGCTTTTGATAGTATTTTGCGCTTTGCAAGCGAAGTTCTTGAAGATCTTTTGCACGTGCGACTTATCATCAAGAAATAATACCCACGTAAATCTGTAAAAATCATCAACTATAACTAGACCAAAGGAATTTCCACCGAGCCTCTTGTAAGCTTTGGGACCAAAAAGATCCATATGAAGCAACTCGAGTGGTCTCCTAGTAGTCATGATATTCTTTACGGGATGACTTCCACCTACTTGCTTTCTAGCTTGACAAGCACTACAAAGTCTATCTTTATCAAAGATAACATCTTTAACCCCAAGTATATGACACCTTTGATGAGCTTGTCTAGATTACGCATACCAACATGTCCTAGTCTTCTATGCCAAAGCCAACCTTTAGAAGATTTTGCAATAAGACAAGTATGAGGTTTGGATCTATTAGTGAAATCAACAATGTATAGATCACCTCTACAGAAACCGATAAAGACCATGCTGTGATTGTCTTGACGAAACACTTGGCAGTCTACTTTGGTAAATAGCACATTAAAACCGAAGTCGGCAAGTCTAGATACGGAAAGAAGATTGTAGCCAAGGGATTCAACAAGCATGACTTTTTGAATAGAGCTATCATGGGATATGGACACCTTACCAAGACCGAGTACCTTACCCTTGGAGTTGTCTCCAAAAGTCACATACCTTCGCGGTCCATGGTTTGGTGTGATGTCTTGAAACATGTCTCTATCTCCGGTCATATGATCGGTGCATCCACTATCGAGAATCCACTCTTTTCCTCCAGACATGAAATCCTTGAAGTTTTCCACGAGACTTAGATTCTTCATAGTCTTCTCATACTCGATGTCGACAACTCATCTTCATCATAGTAGCCATGTTCCACATTGTCATCATCAAGTGGGAAATCCTCATCAAAAGAAACAAAAGATTCGTTAGATTTGTGATCATGACAATGTTCATGTTTATGAATGTGAATGGCTTCTACAATGATCTTGTTGATAATTATGACATCTCCTTTAGCACGCATGAGGTCTCTAAGCTCAAATAGATAATCATCAAACTTAGGATCACTAGGCATCATTTTGTGAAAACCAATAGTTTTATGAAGAATTTCATCAAGATTGCTCACTGAATAATTTGGATATCGTTTCTCCAAATCACTCCACAAAGTATAAGCACATTCAAAATTCTTCATTTGATCAAAAAAAATTCTAGGCAATCCTCTAATGATAAGATTAACAGTTCTAAGATTGCGTAGCATATCAATTTCCTCTTCGTGTGTGGGATGTAAAGGATCAATGTGAGGTACGTATGGGTTCTTAACATACTTGCTCAAATGGAATTCACTGAATAGCTCAAGCATCTCATATTTCCATTGACTATAGTACTCCCTATCAAGAATTGGCACTCTACAACTAAGACTCCCCAAACTAGACACATCCATCTTCCTCCAACAGTGATGAAACCGAAGCTATGAAGACCAAAGCTCTGATACCAATTGTGGGATCACTAGAAGGGATGTCTAGAGGGGGGGTGAATAGACTACTTGCATAAATTAAAAACCTAACCTTTTCCCAAGTTAATTGGTTGGCAGATTTTAGCAATTCTAACAAGTCTAGTGCACCCTACACATGCTAGTCAACAAGTATGGCAGCGGAAAGTAAAGACAAGCATATGTAAGAGAGTTGAGATAGGAAGATCAAACGCAATATGAAGACACGAAGATTTTTCCCGTGGTTCCGATAGGTGGTGCTTTCGTACGTCCATGTTTATCGAGTCTTCAACCCACGGAGGGTAGCGGTCGCGAGATTCCATGAAGGGCTCCACCCATAAGGGTCCACGAAGTAGCAACCTTGACTATTCCATAACGGCTTCCGTCCACGAAGGACTAGCCTCACTATGGGTAGATATTCACGAAGTAGGCGATCTCCTTGCCCGTACAAACTTCTTGGTTCAACTCCACAACACGAAGTAGGAGACTCCCAAGCGACACCTAACCAATCTAGGAGGCACCACCCTCCAAAAGGTAAAAGGCTCGATAGTAACGATGAACTCCTTGCTCTTGTGTTTCAAATGATAGTCTCCTCAACACTCAATCACTCTCTCACAGATTTGGCTTGGGTAGAAGAGATTGATTGGATAGAAAGCAACTTGGGGAGGCTAGAAATCAAGATCCCTATGGTTGGAGTGGATGATCTTGACCTCAACACAAGGATAGGTGGTTCTCTGTCAGAAATTTGGATATGGGAAGTGTGGATCTGTTCTGAGTGCTTCTCTTGCGAGTGGGATGTGGTGGAGGAGTATATATAGGCTTCTCCAAAAATCCAACCGTTACAACATTATTGCCCAACTCGGTGAAACCGAAGTGAAACTCGTTGGCACCGACTAGTTCAAAATGTGGCAACTTTGGCGTTCTCGGTGAGACCGATATATGAATCTCGATGGTACCGATATGGGTGACCTAGGCAGTTACCAAATCTCAGTGAGACCAATTTCTCAAGCTCGGTGGGACCGATTTCAAGAAATGGCTTAACAGAGAGTTGGTCCAACTTCTCGGTGGGACCGATTTACAAAACTCGATGGGACCGATTCTTGAAAATGGGTTAACAGAGAGTTGGTCACTGGAACTCGGTGGCACCAAAAGGAATGTTGGTAGTACCGAGATGTGGGTCTTGGCTAGGGTTTCTGTCTGGGCTTTTGACTCGGTGTAGCCGATATGGAATTGTTGGTGGCACCGATTTTGAGTGGTAGGCTCTATGAGAGAATATTTGTGGGAGAGTTTGTGGGTGATTTTGGTGACTAACACTTGATCATTTTGTGCATTTCATTCACCATTATTACCTCACCCCCTTTTGATAGTATTGGCTTTCCTGTGGACTCAAAGTGATTTCTCACAATGCAAAATGTAGAGTCTTCATGCTTGTAGCTTTGCAAATCCTATTCCTTGCATCTTGGGGTCTCCTCACAATCCTTTAGCCAATCCTCCCTGTGGACTAAACCTGAAATAAACTAGGTAGAGCTATTAGTCCAAGAGACAATGTATGTTGTCATGAATTATCAAAACCATCAAGGGAGCATATGCGCTTTCAATATCTCAAAAAGGGAAACTCTTGTGGCATCAAATTAATACTTTACGTTGCTACACTTAAAATGTATGTGAAATATATGATTTCACTTGTTGTTTTGAAGGCACTGAAACCCACCTTCCTTATCAATGTGTGTTTAATGATAATGAAATATTATCTTCTTATGCCAAGGATGCCTATTGTTATTATGATGTTGAACAAATTGAAGAATTTGTTGCTTTTGATTGAAAAGTGTGATGCTACACTTTACAAATCTGAAAATTTTGTTGTACTGAAATATTTCTAGAAAACTATGCTTCAAATGCTTATATTAATGAATTTATTGAGAGAATGTCTACTGCCTTGGAAGAGACTAATATTTTGCAGGAATCTATGGAAGAAGAAATTGCTGAAACTGTGAGCTCATTAGATGAAAAAGATGAGGAGGAGAGCGAAGAACAAAATGAGGAAGAGCGGATTAGCTACCCTTGCCTCTAATGAGAGTCACTCTTCAACTCATACATTGTTTAATTTCCCTTCACACATACCAAAGGATGAATGCTATGATGATTTCTATGGTCCCTTGGATTCATTTGAAATATCCCTTTTTGATAAACTTGATGCTTGCTATGCTTGTGGCCGTGATGCCAAGATGAATTATGCTTATGAAGATGAACTTGCTATAGTTCCACATGTTAAGCATGAAATTGTTGCTATTGCACCCACACATGATAGTCCTATTATCTTTTTTAATTCTCCCAACTAAACTATATCGTAGAAGTTTGCACTTATTAAGGATTATATTGATGGGTTGCGTTTTACCACTACACATGGTGATTTTGATGAATATAATATGCATGTGCTTGCTGCTCCTACTTGCAAGTATTATGAGAGAGGAACCAAATCTTCACCTCTCTATGTTTCCAATACGATAAAATTGCAAGAAACTACTTATACTATGAATTGGCCTTTACTCTGTGTGAATGAAATGTTCCTGTATGACATGCCAATGCATAGGACAAGAGTTAGACTTTTTTGTCACATGACATGTATCACTTTGCACTCATTACTTAATTACAAATCATTGTTAATTAAAATTGGCTTTGATATACCTTGGGATCCGGATGGATCAATTACTTGAGTACTATATGCCTAGCTTAATGGCTTTAAAGAAAGCGCTGCTAGGGAGACAACCCGGAAGTTTTAGAGGGGCATTTATTTATGTTGTATGGTTTTGAAATAATTAAAAACAAAAAAATAAAGGGGGGAACTTAAAACGTTTTCAAAAAGAGAAGTGAAAGCGAGAAAGATGAGCACCATTGTAGTGGGGGACGTCCATGAACTTTTTTTCATGCCCATGGAAACTTTGTGAATCTTGATTACAACAAATTTTCAACAAAAATAATTGTCCCCTTGTACAAACCATTATAAAAAATAATGTGCCAAGAATTACCTTTAGGATGTTTGAATTACTTGTTTGATATGTGCTGTGTAAAAACAGAAACTTTTGCTGTAGTGTTTGAATTTTCATATTTTACTAGAACGTGCAAAAATTCTGATATTTTTACACAATACTTTTATAAAAATTATTTATTACATCCTAATTTTTCAGAAGTTTTTGAGTTACAGAAGTAGACGTTCCATCTTCATCTTTACAGACTGTCCTGTTTTTCAAAGATTGTTGTTATAGTTGCTTTGCGTGCTTATGTTTGAATTCTTGTTGAGCCCCAATGACTTGGGAGCCATAGAATTGTAATAGCATACAGTGGGTAATGTTAGATTATAATTATTCAATCATGTTATGGCAGGACATTATGAGATTTGATGATTATGTACTAACGTTTCTAATGAAAGTTCTGTCAAGCTTTGTGTGGATGAAGTGTTCGAAGATCGAGGAGGTATCGATATGAGAAGAATAAGGAGTGACAAGATTTAGAGCTTGAGGATTCCCAAGGAACCCCAAGTAAATATTCAAGGAGAGTCAAGCGTCTAAGCTTGTGGATGCCCCGAAAGGCATCCCATCTTTCTTCTTCAACAACTATCGGTATGTTTCGATTTTTGTTTTGTTCACTGATACGTCTCCAACGTATCTATAATTTTTGATTGTTCCAAGATGTTATATTATCATTCTTGGATGTTTTACAATCATTTTATAGCAACTTTATATCATTTTTTGGGACTAACCTATTGACATAGTGCTAAGTGCCAGTTGCTGTTTTTTGCTTGTTTTTTTACTTCGCAGAATATCAGTACCAAACGGAGTCCAATAGTGACGAAACTTTTTGGAGAATTTTTTTGGACCAGAAGGAAGTCAGTGGGCCAAAGAAGTACCCAGGAGGGAGCCCAGGCGGCCCACAAGACACCAGGGCGCGCCAGAGGCCCCGGGCACGCCCTGGTGGGTTGTGGCCGCCTCGGGAGTCCCCTCCACCGCCTCTGAGCTCTATAAATACCCAAATATTCCAGAAACCCTAGAGGAGTCGACGAAAAATACTTCCAGCCACCGCAAGTTCCAGAACCGCGAGATCCAATCTAACACCATCATGGAGGGGTTCATCATCCTCATTGGTGCCTCTCTGATGATGCGTGAGTAGTCCACCATGGACCTACGGGTCCGTAGGCAGTAGCTAGATGGCTTTCTCTCTTTCTTTTGATTCTCAATACAATGGTCTCTTGGAGATCTATTTGATGTAATGACTTTTTGCGGTGTGTTTGTTGGGATCTGATGAATTTTGAGTTCATGATCAGTTTCTATCCATGAATATTTGTTTAGTCTTCTTTTAATCTCTTATATGCATGATTACTTATAGCCTCATATTTCTTCTTCGAATCTTTAGTTTAGTTAGGCCAACTAGATCGATTTTTCTTGCCATGGGAAGAGGTGCTTTGTGATGGGCTCGATCTTGCGGTGTCCTCTCCCAGTGACAGAAGGGGCAGCGAGGCACGCATGTATTGGTTCTATTAAGGATAACAAGATGGGGTCTATCCCTACATGAATAGATCTTGTCTAAATCATGTCACCATTCTTATTGCATTACTCTGTTTTTCCATGAACTTAATACACTAGGTGCATGCTGGATAGCGGTCGATGTGTGGAGTAATAGTAGTAGATGCAGAATCATTTCGGTCTACTAATCTTGGACGTGATGCCTATATAATGATCATCGCCTTGGATATCGTCATGATTATTTGATCTTCTATCAATTGCCCAACAGTAATTTGTTTACCCACCGTGTGCTATACTCATGAGAGAAGCCACTAGTGAAACCTACGGCCCCGCGTCTACTTTTCCAACATATTGCTTTCCGATCTATCTTTTGCCGCTTTTGTTTCCAGATCTATTATTCCAAAAACCCAAAAATACCTTGCTACACTTTTTATTTGCCTCTTTTATTTTGTGTTCTTGTGCGATCTATCTATCCAATCTACTACAATATTATTTATCTTTTTACCGTGGAGAGATTGACAACCTCTCTTTCGCGTCGGGTTGCAAGTATTTGTTCTTTGTGTGCAGGCACCGTTTACATAGTGTTGCGTGGTTCTCCTACTGGTGCGATAACCTTGGTTTCATAACTGGGAGAAATACTTACCGTCACTGTGTTGCATCATCCCTTCCTCTTTGGGGAAATACTGACGTAGTCTCAAGCCACGTCAAAGGAATTTCTGGCGCCGTTGCCAGGGAGGAGGTACGAAAGTAGTGTCCCGTCAACTTGCCAACTTCTGGCGCCGTTGCCGAGGAGACATCATCAACATCTATCAGTTTCCTAATCACAAATCTCATCTCCTTGCAATTACATTATTTTCCATTTGCCTCTCGTTTTCCTCTCCCCTACTTCACAAATTTGCCGTTTTATACGCCCTCTTTTTCATTTGCCCTTTTTCTCGTCAGATCTCTTGCTTGCTTGCAATCTTTTTTGCGTAGTCACGATGACTCAAGAAAATACCAAACTATGCGATTTTTCCAATACCAATAATAATGATTTTATTACTACTCCGATTGCTCCTCCCTCCACTAGTGCGGAGTCTTGTGATATTAATGCCGCTTTGTTGAATCTTGTCATGAAAGATCAATTTAACGGTACTCCTAATGAGGATGCCGCATCCCATCTAAACACATTCGTAGAATTGTGTGATATGCAAAAGAAAAAAAGATGTGGACAATGATATAGTGAAGTTGAAATTATTTCCTTTCTCCTTGCGGGATCGTGCAAAATTTTGGTTTTCTTCTTTGCCTCACAATAGTATTGATTCTTGTAATAAGTGCAAGGATGCTTTTATTAAGTATTTTCCGCCCGCGAAAATTATTTCCCTTAGAACTCAAATCATGAATTTTAAGCAACTTGAGCATGAACATGTTGCACAATCTTGGGAAAGAATGAAATTGATGCTAAGAAATTGTCCTACTCATGGTTTAAATCTATGGATGATCATACAAAAAATTTATGCGGGATTGAATTTTGTCTCTAGAAATCTCTTAGATTACGCCGCGGGTGGTACTTTTATGGAAATCACTTTGGGTGAAGCTACTAAATTGCTAGATAATATTATGGCAAATTATTCACAATGGCATACTGAAAGAGCACCTACTAGTAAAAAGGTCAATTCGGTTGAAGAAATTAGTACTTTGAGTGAAAAAGTTGATGCTCTTATGAAGTTGGTTGCTAGTAAAAATGCTCCTGTTGAACTTAATGATGTGCCTTTGTCTACTTTGATTGAGCAAAATAGTGATTCCGTAGATGTGAACTTCGTCTCGCGAAACAATTTTAATAACAATGCTTATAGAAGTAATTTTAATCCTAGGCCTTTTCTTGGAAATTCCTCTAATAATTATGGTAATTCCTAGGGTAATTCTTCTTACAATAATAATAATAGTAACCCCTCTGATCTTGAGAGTAATATTAAAGAATTTATCAATGCTCAAAAAAATTTCAATACTACGATAGAAGAAAAGTTCAATAAGATTGATGATATGTCTAGAAGCATTGACAAAATTTCCCATGATATAGAAAATCTCAAGTTGAAAGCTTTTGCACCTAAGATTGATGAATCAATTAAATCTTTATATGTCTCTATGGATGAAAGTAAGAAAAGAACCGCTATGCTTAGAGCTAAAAGAGAATTCTTAGAAAAAGTGTTTTCTAGTGATTGCCTTCATAAAAATGATGAAGATCTTAAAGTGATTGGTGTTTCTTCTATTGATTCCTTGTTTAGTAATATTAAAATTTATGATAAAGGGACTGAAGTAGAGTCAACTTTAGCTAGAAGGCGTCCCAATGATTTGGAGGGTGAAAATCTTGATGAAAAATTTGATGAAAGTGGGTTTGAAGAGGTCAAAACGTTAACTAGTGATGTGCCCACTATATTGTATTGCAAAGACTTTAATTATGATAGTTGCTCTTTGATTGAATGTATTTCTTTGTTGCAATCCATGTTAAATTCACCCCATGCTTATGAACAAAATAAAGCTTTTACTAAACATATTGTTGATGCCATGATGAAATCTTTTGAAGAAAAGATGGAGTTAGAGATTTCAATTCCTAGAAAATTACATGATGAGTGGGAACCTACCATTAAAGTCAAGATTAAAAATTATGAGTGCTTTGCTTTTTGTGATTTGGGTGCTAGTGTTTCCACGATTCCGAAATCTCTATGTGATGTGCTTGGTCTTACCAATATTGAAGAATGTTCTCTTAATTTGCACTTGGCAGATTCTACTACTAAAAAGCCTTTGGGAAGAATTAATGATGTTCTTATTATTGCAAATAGGAACTATGTGCCCATAGATTTTATTCTTCTTGATATTGATTGCAATCCATCTTGTCCCATTATACTTGGTAGACCGTTTTTACGCACTATAGGTGCCGTGATTGATATGAAAGAAGGCAATATTAAATTTCAGTTTCCACTAAGAAAGGGTATGGAACACTTCCCTAGAAAAATAACTAAGCCACCATATGAATCAATCATGAGAGCATCCTATGGAGCAAAAACTAAAGATGACAACACTTGAATCTATGCATTATGCCTAGCTAGGGACGTAAAACAATAGCGCTTGTAGGGAGGCAACCCAATGAATAAATTTATTTTCATCTTTTTCTTTCTGTTTCTAATTGTTGACACAATTATGCTACTGTTATGATTGTGTTTTTATGTTTTAATTAGTATTTGTGCCAAGTAAAGCCTTTAGGATGATTCACAAGATGAGTAGAAACAATGCTGAATCTGAAACAGAAACTTTGACTCCAGTGCAGGAATTTTCATTTTTTAATAGAGCGTGATAATGAGCTGAACTTTTAACACAGTGTTTCCATACAAATTCTTAACGATGTCCTAAGTTTTCAGAATTGTTAGAGGTACAGAAGTATGGTTAGAGAACAGATTACTACAGACTGTTCTGTTTTTGACAAATTCTGTTTTCGTTGCATTGTGTGCTTGTTTTGATGAATCTATGGTTTGTATTGAAGGTTATAAGCCATGGTAAAGTTAGAATACAGTAGATATAATGCAATAAGAAAATATGAATGGGTTTGCAACAATACTTAGAGTGGTGATTTTCTTTATTATACTAACGGATCTCACGAAGGTTTTGTTGAGTTTTGTGTGATTGAAGTTTTCAAGTTTTGGGTGAGATCACGATGGATGAAGGAATAAGGAGTGAAAATAGCCTAAGCTTGGGGATTCTACAGCACCCCCAAGATAATATCCAAGGAGAAACAAGCAACTAAGCTTGGGGATGCCAAGTGGCATCCCCTCTTTCTACCATCGGTATTTTACTTGGAGCTATATTTTTATTCGTCACATATCATGAGTTTTGCTTGGAGCGTCTTGTATTATTTGAGTGTTTGCTTGATTTGCTTTTTAGTTTGTCACGAGTATTCTTGCTGGACACACCTATTTTAGAGAGCCAAAATTATGCTATGATTTGTTACAATTGCTCCATATGATTCACTTAATTTTTTTGAGCTATGGAATTGCTCTAGTGCTTCACTTATATCTTTTTGACCACGGCGTGCTTTAATTTTTTGTAGAAATACTCTCATGCTTCACTTAGATTAATTTGAGAGTTAGTAAATTTTGAATAAATTCTCTCATGCTTCACTTATATTATTTTGAGAGAAGAAACTTTTATGCTCATGTTCTTCACTTAAATTTGTTTGAGCTTGTGAAAAGCAATGGCAATATATGAAACTAGTCCCAAAGTGATAGATATTCAAGGGGGGTATAATAAAAACTTTCATGAAGATCATTGGACAAATTAAACTTTATTCCTTGTAATAGTTTTGAGACATGATGATAGTGATATGTGTGTCATGTTGGTGAGTAATTATGCTTTAGTAAGAATATTGGTGTGAAGGTTTGTGATTCCCTGTGCAAGTATGAAAGTTAATAGTTATGCAATGAAATTACATCCTACTTATGGTGCATTATTCGGTGTTAGTTATGCTCAATGCCTGTTTATGTGAATTTTCGTTTCTTGGTTGGTTGCTTCTCAATCTATTTGCTAGCCTCCACTTGTACTAAGTAGAAATACTACTTGTGCATCCAAAATCCTTAAACCCAGTTTTGCCTTATGAGTCCACCATACCTACCTATATGCGGTATTTCCATGCCGCTCTAAGCAAATTTATATGTGCCATCTCTAATTTTCAAAATGAATTTCCTTTTTGTGTGCTCATACCGCTCATGAAACGGTAGGGGGTGTCCAATATTTTTCCATGCTAGATGTGTTATTCTCAAGATGAGTGTTTTATTCACTTGTCATTGCACGAGAGTACGGCTGTAATAGGGATGCCCAGTCCCGAAATGAAAAAGAAATTTACTTTATGTTGTCAAATAATAAATTCCTTGGAAAGTGTTGGTATGGAAGGCAACCGTGGATACGGCTAGCCATGGATTGTGAAAGAATGGTGGAAAAAGGAATAAACTTTACTTTATGTTTGGGAACAGCCTATGATGTATCTAGCATGGAAAGTATTGAGAACTACTTTGTCGTTTTCGTTGACATGAAAGGCATGCCACCCAAAATATTTCTCTCTCTCAATTTAAGCTTTGAGCTATGGCACCTCTACAAATCCCTACTTGCCTCTGCGAAGGGCCTATCTATTTACTTTATGCAATCTTTATTTTTAATTTGAGTCTCCATATTCTCTTATAAAGCACCGACTAGGGGGCACTATGATCATACTTGTGCATTGGGTGTAGTTAATATTTGAGTGTGTTTCATGAATGGATCAATGATTGAGCATGATGGGCTAGGGATAACTTTCTTTAGTGTTGATATTTTGAAAGACATGGTTGCTTGTTAGCATGCTTGAGTATTAAAGTCTTTATGTCAAAACTAGACTATTGCTGTGAACCATCTAAAAGTCCAAATGTCCATGCTACAAAAGAAAAGAATATGTGATGAACATGTTAGGCAGCATTCCACAACAAAAATTCTGTTTTTATCATTTACCTACTCGAGGAAGAGTAGGAATTAAGCTTGGGGATGCTGATACGTCTCCAACGTATCTATAATTTTTGATTGTTCCATGCTGTTATATTATCATTCTTGTATGTTTTACAATCATTTTATAGCAACTTTATATCATTTTTTGGGACTAACCTATTGACATAGTGCCAAGTGCCAGTTGCTGTTTTTTCCTTGTTTTTTACTTTGCAGAATATCAGTACCAAACGGAGTCCAATCGCAACGAAACTTTTTGGAGAATTTTTTTGGACCAGAAGGAAGCCAGTGGGTCAAAGAAGTACCCAGGAGGGAGCCCGGGCGGCCCACATAACACCAGGGCACGCCAGAGGCCCCGGGCGCGCCCTGGTGGGTTGTGGCCGCCTCAGGAGTCCCCTCCACCGCCTCTGAGCTCTATAAATACCCAAATATTCCAGAAACCCTAGAGGAGTCGACGAAAAATACTTCCAACCGCCGCAAGTTCTAGAACCATAAGATCCAATCTAACACCATTACGGAGGGGTTCATCATCCTCATTGGTGCCTCTCCGATGATGCGTGAGTAGTCCACAATAGACCTACGGGTCCATAGGCAGTAACTAGATGGCTTTCTCTCTCTCTCTCTCTTTTGATTCTCAATACAATGGTCTCTTGGAGATCTATTTGATGTAATGACTTTTTGCGGTGTGTTTGTTGGGATCCGATGAATTTTGAGTTCATGATCAGTTTCTATCCATGAATATTATTTGAGTCTTCTTTTGATCTCCTATATGCATGATTACTTATAGCCTCGTATTTCTTCTTCGAATCTTTGGTTTAGTTAGGCCAACTAGATCGATTTTTCTTGCCATGGGAAGAGGTGCTTTGTGATGGGTTTGATCTTGCGGTGTCCTCTCCCAGTTAGAGAAGGGGCAGCGAGGCACGCCTGTATCATTTCTCTTAAGGATAACAAGATGGGGTCTATCCCTACATGAATAGATCTTGTCTACATCATGTCACCGTTCTTATTGCATTACTCCGTTTTTCCATGAACTTAATACACTAGATGCATGCTGGATAGCGGTCGATGTGTGGAGTAATAGTAGTAGATGCAGAATCGTTTCGGTCTACTAATCTTGGACGTGATGCCTATATACCGATCATCACCTTGGATATCGTTATGATTATTTGATCTTCTCTCAATTGCCCAACAGTAATTTGTTTACCCACCGTGTGCTATACTCATGAGAGAAGCCACTAGTGAAACCTACGGCCCCCGGGTCTACTTTTCCAACATATTGCTTTCCAATCTATCTTTTGCCTCTTTTGTTTTCAGATCTAATATTCCAAAAACCCAAAAATACCTTGCTGCAATTTTTATTTGCCTCTTTTATTTTGTGTTCTGGTGCGATCTATCTATCCAATCTACTACAATCTAATCTATCTTTTTACCATGGAGAGATTGACAACCTCTCTTTCGCGACGGGTTGCAAGTATTTGTTCTTTGTGTGCAGGTACTGTTTACATAGTGTTGCGTGGTTCTCCTACTAGTTCGATAACCTTGGTTTCATAACTGAGGGAAATACTTACCGTTGATGTGCTGCATCATCCCTTCCTCTTTGGGGAAATACCGACGCAGTCTCAAGCCACGTCATTCACATGATATGCGTAAATTCTTGGAGCGTCATGTGCCTTTTATTTTCCTCTTAGCAATGCACCATGCTGGTATGTGAAAGTCCATGGTTGATTTATAGAATGCTCTTTGCGCTTCACTTATATCTTTTGAGTATGGCTTTATAGAATGATTCATGTGCTTCACTTATATCATTTGAAGTTGGATGCCGGTTTCTCTACATATAGAAAACCGTTATTTGTAGAATGCTCTTTTGCTTCACTTATATTTATTAGAGCATGCCCAGGTATTTTGTAGAAAGAATTAAACTCTCATGCCTCACTTATACCTATTTAGAGAGTCAACGGGAATTGGTCATTTACACGGTTAGTCATAAAATCCTACATAAAACTTGTAGATCACTGAATGATATGTTTGATTCCTTGCAATAGTTTCGCGACATTAAGATAGTAATATGTGGGTGCACTAGTTGATGATTGTGGATTAGTAAGTATATTGATATTAAGGTTTGTGATTCCCGAAGCATGCACGTATAGTCTCTAGTTATGCGATGAAGTTGGAGCATAATTTATCCTTGATTGAAATCCTTTGTGCTGTTATAATCGGGCGCACGCGATGGTTAACTCCTACCAACCTCCTCCCTAGGAGCATGCGGTAGTACTTTGCTTCGAGAGAGCTAATAAAACCTTCCAATAAGTATGTGAGTTCTTCATGACTAATGTGAATCCATGGACACACACAATCTCACCTATTCATATTTTGCTAGCCTCTTCGGTACCGTGCATTGCCCATTCTCACCTCGAGGATCGGTGCAACTTTCGCCGGTGCATCCAAACCCCATGACATGATATGCTCTGTTGCACATAAGCCTCATCATATCTTCCTCAAAACAGACACCATACCTACCTATCATGGCATTTCCATAGCCATTCCGAGATATATTGTCATGCAACTTCCACCGTCACTTCATATGACTTGTACCTTCATTGTCCTATTGCTTTGCATGATCGTAAGATAGCTAGCATGATATTTCCATGGCTTATCCGTTTTTTGATATCTTTGCTACACTAGATCATTGCACATCCTGGTACATTGCCGGAGGCATTCATATAGAGTCATATAGTTTTTCATATCGAGTTGTAAGTAAATAAAAGTGTGATGATCATCATTATTAGAGCATTGTCCCAGTGAGGAAAGGATGATGGAGACTATGATTACCCCACGAGTCGGGATGAGACTCCGGACGAAAAATGAAAAATGGGGGAGGCCAAATGATCCCACCACAAAAAAAGAGAAATGGGGGAGGCAAAAAAAAGAGCCCACCATGGAAAAAATGAAAAATAAATAAATAAATAAATGAGAGAAAAAGAGAGTATGGACTTTGCTACTATCCTTTACCACACCTGTGCCTCAAAGTGGCACCTTGTTCCTCATATAGAGAGTCTCATGTTATGTCATTTTCAGATGCTAGTGGGAATTTTTCATTATAGAACTTCGCTTCTATATTCCTATGACGGGCGTCCTCAAATGCTCGAGGGCTTCATGAGCAAGCAAGTTGGATGCACACCCACTTAGCTTAAGTCGAGATTTCATAAACTTATAGCTCTAGTGCATCCATTCCCTCGCAATCCCTACTCCTCGCATTGATATCTATTGATGGACATCTCCATAGCCCGTTGATACGCCGAGTTGATGCGAGACTTACTTCTCCACTTTTACTCCTTTGAAACCTACCACCATATTCTATTTCACCTTTATGGTATATCCATGGTTCACGCTCATATATTGCGTGAGTAATAAAAAGCTAGATGCTCATGATTTATACTTTATGCTTGGAAGACCAAGCATGACAGGCTATATGATTTTGTAGGGATAGCATTATTTGGCATTGTTATTTTGAAAGGACATGATTGTTTGCTAGAAAACTTAAGTATTGATGTCTTTTTGTCAAATGATAGACTATTGCCTTGAATCACTTGTATCTTAATATTCATGCCATGATTAGACACTTGGTCAACATTATGTTAGGTAGCATTCCATATAAAAAAATATCTTTTTATCATTGACCTACTCGAGGACAAGCAGGAATTAAGCTTGGGGATGCTGATACGTCTCCATCATATCTATAATTTTTGATTGCTTCATGCCAATATTTTACAATTTTCATATACTTTTCGCAACATTTTATATTATTTTTGGGACTAACTTACTTATCCAGTGCCCAGTGCAGGTTCCTATTTTTTGTGTGTTTTTTGTTTCGCAGAAATTCCATATCAAACGAAGTGCAAATGCGATACAAATTTACGGAGATTTTTTTGGAATATATGTGAATTTTAGGAGTCGGAATCAACGCAAGACGATGCCCGAGGGCCGCACAAGCCAACAGGGCGCGACCTGGGGGGCGCCCTGATGGCTTGTGCCTCCCCCTTAAGTAGGTTGGGCTCTCCTTACGCCGCAAGAAAGATATTTTCGCGATAAAAATCCCCTCAAAATTTCAGCCCGATCAGAGTTACGGATCTCCGGATATTTAAGAAACGGTGAAGGGGTCGGAAAACAGTCGCGAAAACAGAAGAGAAACAGAGAGAGAGATCCAATCTAGGAGGGGCTCCTACCCTCCGGGAGCCATGGAGGACATGGACCAGAGGGGAAACCCTCCTCCCACCTAGGGAGGAGGCCAAGGAAGAAGAAGAAGGAGGGCGGACTCTCTTCCCCACTCTCACGATGGTGTCGGGGCGCTGCCGGGGCATCCATCGTAACGGCGATCTACGCCAACGACTTCACCGCCGTCACCACCAACTCTCTCCTCCTCTATGCAGCGGTGTAAACCCTCTGCTCCCCGCTGTAATCTCTACTTAAACATGGTGCTTAATGCTATATATTATTATCCAATGATGTGTGGCTATCCTATGATGTTTGAGTAGATTTGTTTTGTCCTATGGGTTGATTAATGATCGTGATTGGTTTGAGTTGTATGTTTTATTTTGGTGCTGTCCTAAGGTGCCTTCCGTGAGGCGCACACGTGAAGGATTGACGTTGGAGGGTGTTGCAATATGTTCATGATTCGCTTATAGTGGGTTGGTGAGTGACTGAAACACAAACCCGAGTAAGGGGATTGTTGCGTATGGGAGTAAAGAGGACTTGATGTTTAATGCTATGGTTGGGTTTACCTTAATGATTTCTAGTAGTTGCGGATGCCTGCTAGAGGACCAATCATAAGTGCATATGATCCAAGTACAGAAAGTATGTTAGCGTATGCCTCTCCCTCATATAAAACTGCAGTAATGATTACCGATCTAGTTATCGATTGCCTAGGGATAAATCTTTCCCTTGCGTTACAAAAATCTTTCTACTAAACAATTAAATTATTTAATATTTATCCAAACAGCCCCTAAATTTTATTTACTTGTCCTTTATTACCTTGCAAAACTATCTCTACACCTACCAAGTACTTCTAGTTTCTTTCCTGGAAAGTAGTTTCATACTTGTTCTAGGTGAAGTAAGCGTTAGCATGCGTAGAGTTGTATCGGTGGTCGATAGAACTTGAGAGAATATTAATTCTACCTTTAGCTCCTCGTTGGGTTCGACACTCTTACTTATCGAAAAAGGCTACAAACGATCCCCTACACTTGTGGGTTGTCATGGGTGAACAAATTACTGTTGGGCAACTGATAGAAAAGCGAATAATTATGACGATATTTATGGCATGATCAATATATAGGCATTACGTCCATGACAACTAGACTGAAACGATTCAGCATCTACTACTATTACTCCACTAAGCGACCGCTATCCATCATGCATCTATGGTATTAAGTTCATAACAAACATAGTGGCGCTTTAAGCATGATGCCAAAATGTTGACAAAGTAAGACAAAACAATACGTTCAAACCCCGTCGTTTCATCCTTAGTATAAAGAATATAAATATGTGCCTCATTACTCCTCTTGTCATAGACTGAGGACACTGCAAGATTGAACCTACTACTATGCACCACTTCCACTGAAGGTCTACTCATCAACTTGGCCAAAGTAAACTCATAAATGGAAAGAATTACAAAGCTATAAAATAACACATAATAAATCTCACAAAAGACTCCATTACTTTCAATGAATAATCTGGTCATAAACCCACAATTCATCGGATCCCAACAAACACACCGCAAAAATTACATCGAATTGGTCTCCGAAGAGATCATTGTATTGAAGATAAAATGAGAGAGAGAGAGAGAGAGAGGGAGAGGGAGACACATCTAGATATTGCTATGGACCTGTAGGTCCTGTGGGAACTACTCACACATCATCATGGAGGCAACAAAGTTGATGAAGACGTCCTCCATGATTGATTTCCCCTCCGATAGATTACTGGCTGAGGCCTCCAATTGGGATCACGGAAGAACAGAGGCTTGCGGAGACAATAAAATTGTTTCGGGTCACGCTCTAAGGGTTTTGGAATATTTGCGAGTTTATAGAAGTGGAATTAGGTCCGGGGGACCTTCAAGGGACCCACAAGCTCAAGTGGCGCCCCCTCGGGGTGCGACATGTGAGCTTGTAGCCCTCTCGTAACTCATCTGGCCTCGTGATGACCCACAAGTATAGGGGGTCAATCGTATTTCTTTCGATAAGTAAGAGTGTCGAACCCAACGAGGAGCAGAAGGAAATGACAAGTGGTTTTCAACAAGGTATTTATGCAAACACTGAAATTGTAGGTAATAGATAGTTTGATAGCAAGATAATTGGTAACGAGCAAGTAACGGTAATGGTAAATAAAGTGCACCATGGTAGCCCAATCATTTTGCGGCAAAGGACAGGCCAGAACAGTATCTTATAATAGGCAAAGTGTTCTTCAGGGTACACGGGAATTTCATCTAGTCACTTTTATCATGTTGGTTTGATTTGCGTTCGCTACTTTGATAATTTGATATGTGGGTGGACCGGTGCTTGGGTGCTGTTCTTACTTGAAACAAACCTCCCACTTATGATTAACCCCCTCGCAAGCATCCGCAACTACGAGAAAAGTATTAAGATAAAATCTAACCATAGCATTAAACGTTTGGATCCAAATCAGCCCCTTACGAAGTAGCGCATAAACTAGGGTTTAAGCTTCTATCTCTCTAGCAACCCATCATCTAATAACTACTCCACAATGCATTCCCTTAGGCCCAAGGATCGTGAAGTGTCATGTAGTCCACGTTCACATGACACCACTAAGGGAATCACAACATACATATCATCAAAATATCGAACACATATCAAATTCACATGATTACTTGGAACATGACTTCTCCCATGACCTCAAGAACAAAGGTAACTACTCACAAATACTATTCATGCTCAAGATCTGAGGGGTATTGAATAGCATAATGGATCTGAACACATAATCTTCCACCAAATAAACCATATAGTAATCAACTACAAGATGTAATCAACACTACTAGTCACCCACAGGTACCAATCTGAGGTTTTGGTTCAAAGATTGAACACAAGAGATGAACTAGGGTTTGAGAGGAGATGGTGTTGTTGAAGATGTCGATGAAGATTGGCCTCCCAAAGATGAGAGGGGTGTTGGTTATGACGATGGCTTCGATTTCCTCCTCCGTGAGGGAAGTTCCCCCGACGGAATCGCTCCACCGGAGGGCAAAAGTGCTCCTGCCCAGGTTCCGCCTCGAGACGGCGGCGTTCCGTCCCGAAAGTCCTCTCTGTATTTTTTCTAGGTCAAAAGACCTTATATACGAGAAGATGGGCATCGGAGGTGGGCCGTGCTGGGCACAACCCACCAGGGCGCGTCTGGGGGGCCTGGCGCGCCCTGGTGTCTTGTGCTCACCAGGGTGGCCCCCTCCGGTAGTTATTTGCTCCAGTATTTTTTATATATTACAAAATAATTCTCCGTAAAGTTTCAGTTTATTTGGAGATGTGCAGAATAGGTATCTCCGATGTGCTTTTTCAGGTCCAGAATTCCAGCTGCCGGTATTCTCCCTCCTTGTGTAAACCTTGCATATTATGAGAGAAAAGGCATTAGAATCACTCCCTAAAGCATTATTATTCATCAAAACATTATAAACAACAGTAGGAAATCATGATGCAAAATGGACATATCAACTCCCCCAAGCTTAGACCTCGCTTGTCCTCAAGCGAAAGCCGATATTGAAAAGCATGTCCACATGGTTTGAGAGAGAGGTGTCGATAAAAACAAAATACGGACACAGTAGCATCATACTTATTATCATAATAGCAACAAACTTTATCATATAACTTATTCATATAACTTCATCATATAACTTCTCATGAACAAGTAACAATTCATCACAACATAGAAGTATAAAACATAAACCTTATTGAAAACCAACAAACTATGTTCCCAGTCAACTATGCAACTACAATTCATCATATTTTTAGGAAGGGTCGGAGCCTTTTGGCAAGTCAACATACTCAACCATCATTTAGTCTTCTATGATTGCTAACACTCACAGCATACCCATAAAGTTTCAGCCAGACACATAGAAAGAAAGGGGCTTATAGTTTCGCCTCCCAACGTACTCACCTCAAGGGTGATGTCAACAATAATAACTCATGCTTACTCACATCCAACTGGATATATGTGCCTAGATCTTTCCTCACCACATGATGCTTACAAAAAGAAAAAGTAAAAAGGAATAGGGAAGAATACTTTGACTCTTGCATAAAAGTAAATACATAAAAGTAAAGGATAGGCCCTTTGCAGAGGGAAGCAGAGGTTGTCATGCACTTTTTGGTTTGTATGCTCAATCCCTTAATGTAAAAGAATGTCACGCTATATTGCCCCCTATGATAGCAACCTTTATTATGCAGTCCATCGCTTTTATTACTTTGCCATCATAAGTTCGTACAACGCTCAATTTTCTCTTACAGTAACTGATCAAACACATTTAGAAGCAATTTTTATTGCCTTATTGCACCGATGACAACTTACTTGAAGGATCTTAGTTGATCCGTAGGTAGGTATGGTGGACTCTCAAAGCATGAATTTGGGTTTTGGGTTTTTGGATGCACAAGTAGTATCTCTACTTAGTGCGGAATTTTTTGGCTAGCAAAGATATTGAGAAAGCACCACATGTTGAAGGATCTATGACAATATAACTTCTATGTGAATATGAACAAACATAAATCATTACATTGTCTTCCTTTTCCAACGTCAACAATTTGACATATAATATTTAATGGGGCCTCACAATCATAAAAGATGTCCAAGATAGTGTATTTGCATGTGAATCTTCTCTTCCCTTATTAATTCTTTCATGAATTGCATCATTGACCAATGCTATGTTTGTCAATCTCCAATAAATTTTACCACTTATACTTTTCCTTATGTGATGTCATTACTTACCATAAGATTAACATATGATTCTTTTTCATTTACTTCCTTTCTATTTTGAATGCACAAGAAAGTAAAGAAGCAAAAACTCAAACTAAACTTTATTATATAACTCTCACTCGATTACATATATAGATAGATCACGAAACTAACACTTGAAAATAGATCATACTAAACTTTTATTCAACTAAATCACGAAAAAGCTAAGGACCGAATGAAAATAGGTAAAGGTAAATACAAGTGATGGTGATACGATACCGGGGCACCTCCCCCAAGCTTGGCTCAAGCCAAGGGGAGTGCCCATACCCGTGTGTTCAAGTCTCCTTTGGTGGTGAAGATGATGAAGTGGTAGGCTTGTCCTCCAGCTTCCAGGGCAAGGGCTCACCATCAAAAGTTGACTCACGAGTCCCCTGAGTCCTGCAACTGGCAGCTAAACTCATACCTTTAAATCTTGCTTCATATTCCAAAACTTGGTTTTGAAGATCGTAAATTTGACTTTGCAGAAAATTGATTTGCTCGTTGAGGGTGAAGATGGTGTCCTTCATAGACCGGCCATCCACCATCTGATCACGGGTGAATTCCGTGATCATGGAGTGATTGGCACTAAGTCCACGCTCCACCATCCTTTGGCACTTGAAGATGTTTTGTTTTACCGCCTCGAGCCTAGCTTCCATGCTTCCAGTCCTATTGGGTCCCTGAACATCGCGGATGTGGAGCACCCTCTCACGCATCTCAATGTCTTGAGGGTGCTTCATCACCTCAGGCAAGTACGGGTTGATGACCTTCTCGAAGAACTTGTCCTTGGAGGAGCTTGGTGGAGCCATGAAGATCTAGATTTGAGGAGAAAACAACACGAAACAAGAACAGAGGATTTTTCTGCAATGTAGTGGTCACAACAATCGGGGGTATATATAGAGAATTTTTTATCTTGGGAAGCAAGAATATGGAAGGAAAACGGAGTCGGGAAGGTGTCCGAGGTGGGCACAACCCACCAGGGCTGGCACGCCCTGGTAGGGTTGGCACGCCCTGGTGTATCGTGCTCACCTCAGTTGTTTTCCCGTTTATTTCTTATTTTCCTAATTCTTATAATATTCCAAAACTGACATAAAATATTTTTGCGGATTTTTCGGAGTCCGTTTACTTACCGTATCACGTACCTCCTCTTTTTCAGAATTCTGGAGTGTTCTAGAAGGTTTCTTTTATGTGTTCCTCCGGTGTCATGGTTTGGATAACATTGCTTTCAACATTAATAGGTGTACCTGAAATATAGTGTTTAATTCTTTGTCCATTGACCACCTTCAGGTTAGTACCTTCGGCATTATTAATCTTGATAGCTCCAGAATGATAAACCTCTTCGATAATATATGGTCCTTCCCATTTGGAGAGAAGCTTACCTGCAAAAAATCTTAAACCAGAGTTGTACAAAAGAACATAGTCTCCTACTTTGAATTCCCGCTTTTGGATTCTTTTGTCATGCCATCTTTTTACTTTTTCTTTGAATAGTTTGGAATTTTCATAAGCTTGGGTTCTCCATTCATCTAGTGAGCTAATATCAAATAACCTCTTCTCACTAGCAAGTTTCAAATCATAATTGAGTTCTTTAATTGGCCAAAATGATTTATGTTCTAACTCTAGAGGCAAATGACAAGCTTTTCCATATACCATTTTGTATGGAGACATACCCATAGGATTTTTATAAGCTGTTCTGTAGGCCCAAAGTGCATCATCTAGTTTCTTAGACCAATTCTTTCGAGACCTATTGACAGTTTTTTGTAATATCAATTTTATTTCTCTATTGCTAAGTTCAACTTGACCACTAGATTGAGGATGATAGGGTGATGCAATTCTATGGTTAACATCATATTTAGAAAGCATCTTACAGAAAGCACCATGAATAAAGTGTGAACCACCATCAGTCATTAAATATCTAGGGACTCCAAACCTCGGGAAGATAACTTCTTTAAGCATTTTAATGGAGGTGTTATGATCAGCACTACAAGTTGGAATAGCTTCTACCCACTTAGTGACATAATCAACAGCAACCAAAATATGAGTGTACCCGTTAGAGAAAGGAAAAGGTCCCATATAATCAAAACCCCAAACATCAAATGGTTCAACAACAAGTGAATAATTCATTGGCATTTTCTGACGCTTACCGATATTACCAATTCTTTGACATTCATCACAAAACAAGACAAACTTATGGGCATCCTTGAAGAGAGTAGGCCAATAAAAACCAGATTGCAATACCTTGTGAGCAGTTTTATCTCCCGCATGATGTCCTCCGTAAGCTTCGGAATGACATTTCCATAGGATTTGTTCCTGTTCATGCTCAGGTACACAACGTCTAATAGTACCATCTACCCCTTCTTTATAAAGATGTGGGTCATCCCAAAAGTAATGTCTTAAATCATAGAAGAATTTTTTCTTTTGTTGGTATCTAAAGCTAGGTGGTATATATTTAGCGACAATGTAGTTAGCATAATCAGCATACCAAGGAGTGTTTTGAGAAACATTTATTGCAGCTAACTGTTCATCAGGAAAACTATCATCAATGGGTAGTGGGTCATCAAGAATATTTTCCAACCTAGACAAGTTATCAGCTCCCTTCCTATCAGTGATATGTAAGTCAAATTATTGAAGCAAGAGAACCCACCTAATGAGTCTAGGTTTAGCATCTTTCTTTTCCATAAGATATTTTATAGCAGCATGATCGGTGTGAACAATAACTTTGGAGTCAACACTGTAGGATTGAAATTTATCACAAGCAAACACAACTGCTAAAAATTCTTTTTCAGTAGTAGCATAATTTCGTTGGGCACTGTCTAGAGTTTTGCTAGCTAATGGATAACATTTAATTTCTTATCAACTGTTTGTCCTAGAACAACACCAACAACATAATCACTAGCATCACACATAATTTCAAAAGGTAAGTTCCAATCAGGTGGTTTAATGATAGGTGCAGAAGTTAAGGCTTTCTTGAGTGTTTCAAAGGCTTCCACACAATCATCATCAAAAACGAAAGGAATGTCCTTTTGCAAAAGATTAGTAAGAGGCCTAGAAATTTTAGAGAAGTCTTTAATGAACCTCCTATAGAAACCAACATGACAAAGGAAACTGCGAATACCTTTAATATCTTTAGGACATGGCATTTTCTCAATTGCATCAACTTTAGCTTTATCCACCTCAATACCTCGTTCAGATATTTTATGCCCCAAGACAATACCTTCATTAACCAGAAAGTGGCACTTCTCCCAATTCAAGAAGAGATTAGTTTGTTCACATCTCTGCAAAACTCGATCAAGGTTGCTTAAGCAATCATCAAAAGAAGTTCCGTAAACGGAGAAATCATCCATGAAAACCTCCACAATCTTTTCACAAAAATCAGAGAATATAGCAGTCATACATCTTTGAAAGGTAGCTGGTGCATTTCATAAACCAAAAGGCATACGTCTATAAGCATAGGTTCCAAAAGGGCAAGTAATGGTGGTTTTCTCTTGATCGGATTGTGACACAGGTATTTCAGAGAAACCAGAATATCCATCCAGAAAACAAAAGTGTGTGTGCTTAGATAATCTTTCTAGCATTTGATCAATGAAAGGCAAAGGATAATGATATTTTCTAGTAGCTTTATTTAATTTTCTAAAATCAATTACCATTCTATAGCCAGTGACAATTTTTTGTGGAATGAGTTCATTTTTGTCATTAGGAACAACGGTAATACCTCCTTTCTTAGGGACACAATGAACGGGACTTACCCATCTACTATCAGCTATGGGATAGATTATACCTGCTTCCAGAAGCTTTAATAATTCAGTTCTTACCACTTCTTTCATCTTAGGATTCAATCGCCGTTGGTGATCAACAACGGGTTTAGCATCAGGTTCCATATTAATCTTGTGCTGACATAGAGTGGGACTATTGCCCTTAGGATCATCAAGAGTATATCCAATAGTAGCCCGGTGCTTCCTCCGAATTTTTAATATTCTTTCTTCTTCATGTTCTGAAAGGTTAGCACTAACAATAACAGGATATATATTTTTCTCATCAAGATAAGCATACTTCAAAGTATCAGGCAATTGTTTTAATTCAAACACAGGATCCCCTTTAGGTGGAGGAGGACCTCCAAGGGTTTCAATAGGCAAACTGTGTTTTAGGAGAGGTTGTTGTTCAAAGAAAATTTTATCTATTTCATTTCTTTCACGCAAGTGCATATCATTTTCATGGTCTAGCAAATATTGTTCTAGTGGATCGGTAGGAGGCACGGCAATAGAAGCAAGACCAATTATTTCATCCTTACTAGATAATTCTCTATCACGAGGTTGTCTACTAAACTTGGAAAAATTAAACTCATGAGACACATCACCAAAACTAACACCGACAGTTTGTTTTTCACAATCTATCTTAGCATTGACGGTGCTCAAGAAAGGTCTGCCAAAGACAATGGGACAAAAGTCATCTTGTGGGGAACCAAGAACTAGAAAATCAGTAGGATATTTTATTTTCCCACACAGGACTTCAACATGTCTAACAATCCCAAGTGGTGTGATGGTGTCTCTGTTTGCAAGTTTAATAGTAACATCAATGTCTTCTATTTCAACAGGTGCTATATCATTCATAATTTCTTGGTATAAGGTAAAAGGAATATCACTAACACTAGCACCCAAGTCACATAAACCATGATAGCAATGATCTCCTATTTTGACTGAGATAACAGGCATGCCCACTACGGGTCTATGTTTATCTTTTTCGTCAGGTTTGGCAATTCTAGCAGCTTCATCACAGAAGTAAATAACATGCCCATCAATATTTTCTACCAAGAGATCTTTAACCATAGCAACACCAGGTTCTACTTTAATTTGCTCACAGGGATTAGGTGTCCTAATATTAATCTTGCGAACCATAGTTGATACCTTAGCATGCTCCTTTATCCTAACAGGGAAATGTGGTTTTTCAATATAAGCAGTAGGCACAACTGGATCAACATTGTAAATAATGATTTCATCTTTAGCTTTTACCGGTTCTTTAATTTCTTCTTTAATAGGGGGATGATATTTAAAACACTTCTCTTTAGGGAGATCAACATGAGTAGCAAATGATTCACAGAAAGAGGCTACTATCTCAGAGTCAAGTCCATATTTAGTGCTAAACTTGTGAAAAGCATCGGTATTCATAAAAGATTTAACACAATCAAACTTAAGCTTTATACCTGACTCATTACCTTCATCGAGTTCCCAATCTTCCGAGTTGCGTTTAATTCTTTCTAAGAGATCCCACTTGAATTCAATAGTCTTCTTCATAAAAGAACCAGTACAATAAGTATCGAGCATGGATTGATCATTATGAGAAAGCTGAGCATAAAAATTCTGAATAATAACTTCTCTCGGGATATCATGATTGGGGCATGAATATAACATTGACTTAAGCCTCCCCCAAGCTAGAGCGATACTTTCTCCTTCATGAGGCCAAAAATTATATATATAATTCTGATCACGTTGAACTAGATGCATGGGATAAAACTTTTGATGGAATTCTAATTGCAATCGATTCCAGTTCCATGATCCAATATCATCACATAGCCTATACCATGTCAATGCTTTTCCCTTCAAAGATAAAGGTAAAACCTTCTTATTAACTGCATCTCCGGGTAAACCTGCAAGCTTAAATAATCCACAAACTTCATTCACATGTATTAGGTGCATATCAGGATGTTCGGTTCCATCTCCTGCATAAGGCTTAGCTAGCAGTTGTTCTACCATACCCAAAGGAATTTAATAACCAATATTTTCAGTAGGTGCAGTAGGTTGAGGGGCAACTAATTGTGGTTCCGGTCGAGGTGAAGATACCTCGAACAAACCCCTCGAGGGATTGTTTTCCATAGTAGCAAGTGAAAATTAATTTCAACACGTAGTATAAGTTTTTCCTTACCGATTTCCACTTACCAAGAGCGCTTCACTCCCCGGCAACGGCGCCAGAAAAGAGTCTTGATGACCCACAAGTATAGGGGATCAATCGTAGTCCTTTTGATAAGTAAGAGTGTCGAACCCAACGAGGAGCAGAAGGAAATGACAAGCGGTTTTCAACAAGGTAATTTCTGCAAGCACTGAAATTGTAGGTAATAGATAGTTTGATAGCAAGATAATTGGTAACGAGCAAGTAACGATAACAGTATATAAAGTGCAGCAAGGTAGCCCAATCCTTTCGTGGAAAAGGACAGGCGAGTACAATATCTTATAATAGGCAAAGTGTTCTTCAGGGTACACGGGAATTTCATCTAGTCACTTTTATCATATTGGTTTGATTTGCGTTCGCTACTTTGATAATTTGATATGTGGGTGGACCTGTGCTTGGGTGTTTTTCTTACTTGAACAAACCTCCCACTTATGATTAACCCCCTCACAAGCATCCGCAACTACGAGAAAAATATTAAGATAAAATCTAACCATAGCATTAAACGTTTGGATCCAAATCAGCCCCTTACGAAGTAGCGCATAAACTAGGGTTTAAGCTTCTGTCACTCTAGCAACCCATCATCTAATAACTACTCCACAATGCATTCCCTTAGGCCCAAGGATGGTGAAGTGTCATGTAGTCGACGTTCACATGACACCACTAAGGGAATCACAACATACATATCATAAAAATATCGAACACATATCAAATTCACATGATTACTTGCAACATGACTTCTCCCGTGACCTCAAGAACAAAGGTAACTACTCACAAATAATATTCATGATCAAGATCAGAGGGGTATTGAATAGCATAATGGATCTGAACATATAATCTTCCACCAAATAAACCATATAGTAATCAACTACTAGATGTAATCAACACTACTAGTCACCCATAGGTACCAATCTGAGGTTGCGGTACAAAGATTGAACACAGGAGATGAACTAGGGTTTGAGAGGAGATGGTGCTGTTGAAGATGTTGATGAAGATTGGCCTCCCAAAGATGATAGGGGTGTTGGTGATGACGATTGCTTCGATTTCCCCCTCCGGGAGGGAAGTTCCCCCGATGGAATCGACTCGTCGGAGGGCAAAAGTGCTCCTGCCCAGGTTCCGCTTCGAGACGGCGGCGTTCCGTCCCAAAATTCCTCTCTGTATTTTTTCTAGGTCAAAAGACCTTATGTACCAGAAGATGGGCACCGGAGGTGGGCTGTGTTGGGCACAACCCACCAGGGCGCGCCTGGGGGGCCTGGCGCGCCCTGGTGTCTTGTGCTCACCAGGGTGGCCCCCTCCGGTAGTTATTTGCTCCAGTATTTTTTATATATTCCAAAATAATTCTCCGTAAAGTTTCAGCTTATTTGGAGATGTGCAGAATAGGTATCTCTAATGTGCTTTTTTAGGTCCAGAATTCCAGCTGCCGGTATTCTCCCTCCTTGTGTAAACCTTGTATATTATGAGAGAAAAGGCATTAGAATCACTCCCTAATGCATTATTATTCATCAAAACATTATAAATAACAGTAAGAAATCATGATGCAAAATGGACGTATCACCTCCTCCCGAAGCTTCTAGGGTCCCTCTTTGTCCAGAAAAAATCACTTTAAGTTTTAGCATGTTTAGACTTTGTTCGGTATGGTTTTTCTACGAAACCAAAAACAAGCAGAAAATAGGAACATGCACTAGGCACTGAGTTAATAGGTTAGTTCCCAAAATCGATATAAATTGCATATAAAGCATACTAGATTGATAATATAAAAGCATAAAACAATCAAAAATTATAGATACGTTGGAGACGTATTACCATTCTAAGTGTTCAGATCAAGGCTTGTGAATTGAGCATTAAGCCAAGTGCTTTGTAGTGGAAAAGAACTCGTCACGGATACGGAAGCTCTAGGTTATGTTATGGGAAGATGTTTGAATATGATAATGCCTTGAGTGATTGAGGAAATGAATATCACATCTTGAGTATTAATTGGTATTACATGAAAGCATTAATCGATGAAAAGCAATATTAATCTTGGCTATACTTTTTGAAGTACTTAATTGTTATCAATTATGAGATTATTGCTTTGAGTCACTTTTTTCCTAAGTTCACACCACTATCACATCATTTGATCAAGATCATTCTAGGTAGTATTCAACATAAAAAATTATCTTTGTTTATAATTTACCAACCCGAGGATGGGCAGGAATTAAGCTTGGGGATGTTGATACATCTCAAACATATCTATATTTCTTAGCCGTTAATTGTTTTTATGCTATCACTTTTATATAATTTTAATAGAAATTTATATTATTTTTATGGACTAACCTATTAATCTAGTGCCTGGTGAAAGTTCCTGTTTTTTGCTTGTTTTTGGTTTTACAGAAAATAAATACCTACGAAGGTCCAAACACAATGCCAATTTTTGAAGATTTTTTATGGACTAGAAGGAACACTAGAAACTTCGGGATACGTCGAGAGGAGTGACGAGGTCCTCGCTAGCCTAGGTGGAGTGACCAGTGGGGGTGATCGTGCCGCCCGGGCTCGTGGGCTCCCCGAGCCACCAATTGACCTAATTTCACTGCCATAAATTCTTATAAATACCAAAACCATATGTCGTTCCTTTAGAGGAGAAATATCACAGTCGAGATCCTCTATTCCGAAGATATCTCATCCGAAGCCTGAGATGTCTCCAACGTATCTACACATTTTTATTGTTAAATGCTATTATGTTATCACTTGTGTATAATTTATATGTCATTTTATATTATTTTTCTAGACTAACCTATTAATTTAGTGCCCAGTGCTAGTTCATGTTTTCCGCATGTTTTTTGTTTCGGAGAATAACCATACCTCAAAAGTCCAAACACGATGAAACTTTACGATAATTTTTTCTTACATAAGACCCTAGAAGCTCCGGGGGAGGGTGAGAAGACTCACGAGGATCCCACAAGCTAGGCCGGGGGGCGTCCCCTGACTTGTGCCCCCCTCGTGGCTCCGGTTGCCCTAATTTTTGGCCTATAAATTCCACAATATTGCAAAACCCCCATAGCGAGACCGAAGCAATTTTATCTCTGCTGCAAGCCTCTATTCCGCCATGATCCCATCTGGAGCCCTTTTCCGGTACTCTGCCAAAGGGTAAATCTTTGGGGAGGCCATCTGCATCAACATTGTTGTCTCCATGATGATGTGTGAGTAATTCCTATAGGACCTACGGGTCCATAGCGGTAGCTAGATGGCTTTCTCTCTTTCTTTTCATCTTTCATACAATGATCTTCTCTAAGATCTATCTGATGTAATCTTTTGCAATGTATTTGTTGGGATCGAATGAATTATGGGTTTGTGATCAGATTATCAATTTTTCATTTTGTGAGTTCTTGTGCTCGCCTATTTGCGTAATTCTATAGCTTTGTATTTCTCTTCGATCTATTGGTCCACTTTGGCCAAGTTTGATTGATTTATCTTTACTGCGGGAGGTGCTTTGTAATGGGTTCAACCTTGCGGTGATCATGTCTAGTGATAGGAAGGATAAGGGCACGTACTTGTGTTGTTGCTACAAAGGATAAAATGATGGTGTTTGATCATATTAATTATCCTACTTTGTCTACATTATGACATCTGCTTATTGTGTTACTCTGTTTATTATGAACTTAATACTTTGAGATGCATGTTGGATAACGGTCTTGGGGTGGTGTAATAGTAATAGACGTGAGTAAGTGTAATGGTCTACTTATCACAGACGTAATGCCTATGCAATGACTATGCCATGGATGATCTTCACAACTATGCACAATTCCCTCAATTTCTCAAAAGTAATTTTTTTACCCTTTGCTACTCTACTTTCGAGAGAGATGCCGCTAGTGAACCTATGGTCCCCAGGTCCATTCTCAATTTATTTGCTAAGTTCCTATGATTACTAGTATTGCTATCATTATCCTATTTATCATTATCTTTGCTATTATTATTATTATTAATTATTACTATTATTTCTCCGATACTTCCTTAGGGCTTCTCCCCCTCGTATTGGGCCTGACGGACCCCTTGCTGACCTGGAGGCTGGGCCCCTCTAAGTGGGCCACCCCCAGGGCACCATCATATACCCAAATCGTGGGCCACCGGGGTTAGATGGAACAACTGGTCACACAAACGCACTCACAGATGACATAGGCCGATGCCTAGGGGAAGAGGGGGGATTTCCTAAGGTACCCAACCCGCAAGTATGACGACCATGCAGGACAGAGCCCATCAAGCTCTCCTGCGGCCCCATCGGCCCACTAGCCAGGGTTAGGGTTTCCACCTTAGACGCATCCGAAGCCAACTCAAATGCCGGTGTTGGCGCCTGCACTCTAGCCAGCGACGACACCGTCGAAGTGGAGGTTTCGACAGAAGAGACCAACGAGACAGAAGACACATAAGAAATTGAATCAGATCCAAGTAAGCCAGGAGAAGAAGAAAGGTGAAAAAGCTTACGAATGTGACAAGATCTGGGCGGCACAACCATCCAACCTCGGTCCCTACAAACGAAGAACATCGGAGCGTCAGGCGGCCACCAGGCGCAAACTTGCGGTCCAGCCTCCGGCGCCTCCTAGGCCACGCCGTGCAACTGTGCTGATCATCATGGGAGAGGGAGAGGAAGTGTTAGAGATACGACACGCAATCGAACACGATGAAGAACGAAAATCAAGCAAGGGACACGAGATTTTAACGTGGAAAACCCCTCCAACACGAAGGGGAAAAAACCACGGGCGCCAGCCAGCCAAGCTTCACTATATCGGGAGAGGTTACAAAACACCGGGGATTTACAACTGATCAACTTATCCCCTGCGGCGGCTTACAAGAGGTATATATAACACATGAGTCCTAGGTCAACCCTGATCGTCCCAAGCCTACCGGCGAAGGGCCTCGCTCCGCTCGCCCGTGAGAAGTTGGCATTTCTCTTTATATTTGAATTTGGAGCATAACGCAATAGGAAGAACCACCATCATTCGAGACATCAATGCCCTCTTGATCCAGAGCCCAAAACCGATTGGACGACATCCGCACCTGGGAGCAAAGAGAAAGGGAAGGAAAGGGGAGCTTTGACGGGGCGGGGGAAGAAGGGGAGGATGACAGCTCATGAGGGCGGGGCAAGCCGGAGCCAATTATAGGAGTCGAGGGCTCATCGGCGAAGGGAAGGAGAGGGCGTCGGGGGAGGAGAGGGGGGGAGAGAGAGAGAGCCATTTTCCTAACATAGGCTTATTGGGTTGTTAAGCAACTAATTATGATAGGAAACTTGTTAGTGAAAAGAAGTTGCTTGATATGAGTGCTTTAGATGAATGGAGGAAGGAAGCGTATGAAAATGCTAAGATGTTTAAATAAAAAGTTAAAATGTGACATGAGAGGAGAGTGCCGAAACATGAATTTAAAATTGGTGATAAGTTCTCTTGCACAAGTCTTTGCACGCAAGTTCCTTCCCATAAGATTTGTGGCACGTGGGTGCAGGAGCACCGAGTCCCTCGCGCTTGTTTTTCCTTTTGCCTTCTGATTTTCTATCTTTCATATCTTTTGAACAAATTTGAAATAAATTCTGTTTTCATATTGGCATTTATCGTGACGTGGGCTTTCAAATAAGATTCATTTTGAATACATATCGAGGAGGGTTTTTTTTTGGGTTAAGTTTCTATCTTTAAAACTTGGTACGAGCGGCCGACTCACAAATTTAGTACACAAAAGTCGTTTAACATTAAACTTTGAAACTTGACATGAGCGATTGAGAAAATTACAAGCTTAAAATGTAAAATCATATGGTTGACATATTAAAACTTCAAATATACTGTGTCATGGCGTGGATCTAGTTACTTTATGAATCACGAGGCAATCGGGTCGATCAGAAAAAATTGGATACGTATATAACCCACACCTACATGCCCCATGAATTTCCGCATCATGAATGAGTTTCTAAGCCGGACCATAGTGTGCAACGTGACACACAAGGAATAAAATACACGCTGATCATGATATGATTTGCTCCCGAGAATTGTGGCTTTTGATGCATCACCGGAGGCTTCTACTCATAGTTGTAAATAGCTGGCTATAGCTTCGTTATGGCCTCGCTATAGCCTTTTAAGCAGGATGTCAATAAATGATTTCATGTAATATAAATAGCATGCTATAGCTCACTATAACTCTGTTATAGCTGATTTGAAGGTCCCTCGTTATTTGACATAACCCGCTATTTAAAACACTGCTTTCACTGCTCCGTGCCTTGCCAACCTCAGGTCCTACTCGGAATAAAATTATCCATTACAAAAATAGTGACCAAATAGCAGATATGCCATCGATTTGAAATGAAGTGCTTGGAGTCATGTCTCGTTAACTTGTTACTGTTCCCGCAAAAAAAAACTTGTTACTGAATGCTTGTAATCCAAGAAATTAATCACAATGTCTAACTTTCAGAGAAGGATGTGACGCGCACGAACCGTCGATGAATTCACCGTCAACTTAACCTTTCTCACTCCACTGGACACTGGTCATGTGTTAAGTTGGGGGAACCACGTGGATGATGGTGTCCAAAGTGACACACAGCATTACACAACGGATAAAGATGTGCACCGGTATCTAATAATTGCCCAGAGGTTGAAGGACAACAAAATAATTGTGCGCGTACGTGCCCTAGCAACCATATATGTTCATGTTAAAAATTCTTGGAGCCGATCCATGAAGTTGGCTCTCTGTTCAAAAAAAAAAGAAGAAAAAAGAACATGCAGCTCTGACTCGTGATGTGTAATGTCACTTCCCTGTAGGCACAAGCCATAAGACCATGCGTAGTACATGCGTACGCACGAACGAGCAGAGCGGCTTACCAAACGATATACTCGACCACTATTGCTGCCAACTGCAATGCGGCACAGGCGCCATTGCGTGTGTAGTATCTCCGACCACAGCAGTACAGTACCGTCCGATCGACCACCCTGTGTTGCGAGATTTCCCGGCACGCGCTATCGTAAGGCCAACTGCAATGCACCACCCATCCTATCCGTATTTGTTTTGTTTGGAACTAAACGGACAGACGACCCAACGCGTAACCGCAACCGTATATTTTATTCGTTTAGCATCCGGCCTGTCTCATTTTCGGCGCAAACCTGCACCCGGTTTGTGTCCACACGGAAGGTGAACGGACGGGCACGCGGTTGCTCCTTGTCCGTCTCGGGAACGCGTGGCGGCCGTCCAACTACCTCCACCGTCCAAATTGAATGCGCACGCGTGACGGGCCCCGGCTGTCAGCCACCCAACTGGTGGGTCGTCGTCCTTCTTAAAGTGCAAGCCGTGAACCGGCCAGTCCACAGCTTCCACTTTCAAGCCCGCCTGCCTCCTCCACCGCCGACACGAGCTAGCAAACCCTAGCTGTCGCCGTCGCATCCACCTCCTCGCTGGCACCAAGGACTGGCATTGGATCAGCAAGGGGAAGCACGGCCATGAAGCTGGCTCCTCCTCTCATAGCCGCCGCTCTAGCAGATCTGCGCCGCCCACACCACCTGCTCTGCCGGCGTTTGCCATCGCGCCGCCTGCGGCCACGCAACGCTATAGGCCGTACGTCTCCCCGAACATCAGCTGACGCTATTGAGAAACGGAGAAGCCACTCCCGTGGGGAGATGCCCACCTCCCCAACTTGGCTATTGTGGACGTGTGGACGTTTTAATGTTTATATTTGTGTTTTCTTATTATTTGCAACGTTTATTTGGGTTATTTTGGGGCCAACATTTAATTCCAAAAGCACGGACACTTTGGGGCAAGCCGGGCCTGTTGGGCGCACCAACGGCCGCACGACCGCAAGCGAACGGGCGTGTCCGTTTCTCACCCTCAAACGGACGAAACAGACGTCCGTTTGGAGTCGTGCGCTGTAGTTGGACTAAGCCGGACGCTAAGTAGGGGGCTTTACTGGCGTTCGGACCGTCGTGATGCACGCGTCCAATATCCCGGTCCTATCGAAAAACCTCGCCATGTGAAAAAGCTCCTCGAGTACAATGGTTGCCGCGCATGCATGCCAGTCATTGTCGCTTGAGCGGACCCGACTCCACGGCATTGATGCGGTCAGAGCGATGCGACCGAACGTGCGAATGCCACTTCAATATCGACGTGGCGACTGAGAAGCCTACTCCGGTTGGTGCATCGCATTGAAGCTGGCTTCCCAACCCTTCACGTGACCGCACCTATTTAAGCCCGGCTCAGGCGTCGTCCATACATCACCGGAGCGCTCCTCTTCGCTCCGGCGCCTTCACAACACACCATGCCAAATTCATGTTTCTTCGCGCAGGCCACTCCGGGTCTACCTCCGGATATTGATCTTGGCGCCACCGTCGTTGCTCTTCATGGCCCTCGACCTCCATAGTGACCACCTCGTTTGAGAAGGAGAAGATCATCATCTCCGCTATTGATGAGGAGGAACCGTCGCGCGGCAGTTGTACCTCCTGGCAGAGGTGGCGATGACTGACGAGGAGCACCACAACAAATGGGACCTCACGATGGAGTGGTTGCCACGCTACCCTGGTCTAGCGCAGCCCTCGCCACCGCAAACATGCGTTCAGGAGGAGCCAACGCCGACACCGTGCTACTGCGTGAAAGAAGGAGCTGACATCTCCGTCTCTGCGTTGTGTGAAGGAGAAGCCAGGACCCCCCTGCGTGCCGCGACATCCAAATATGATGCTGCATTCAAAAGGAGCTAACGTATCTACCACTAACGGTATGGTCGCATCGACCGGATGGCGTCGTTGCCACACCGCATATGGCGTAACAAGACCAGGAAGAAGGAGATGCCGCCGGTGGTTGCTACTCCCGTAGGAGTTGATGAGTTTTGCCATAAAGAGGAAGGGTGATATAGCATGAAAGCAAAGTATCTTCCTCAATTAAGGACCAAGGTTTAATAAAACCAGTAGAAAACTTCAAGCTTACAAGGTTAACATGCATGCACATAAATAAAAAAATATTGATACGTAATTTGGCAAGGGGTTGTCAAGCCCCTTGTCTTGCTAGTTATAAGAATAAAAGAAAGGGTTTTCTATTCTTGCGACCCTCGTTTCTTAGTTGTACTCTTTCACCCCCACGCTCTTAACAGTTGCTCACTTTTCCCCACTCTCTTATCGGAAACCCTCACAAATGGTCACAGCGGAGGATGTCGTCGGGTCAATGGTTTGACCGTTAACTGCTGACGAGCGGGGCCCTAGTTTCAGTGGACTGTTGGGCCGATGCGCGCCAATCCCTCCATCCCTTTTTACATGCGTCTTTCCACAGGCGCGCGCCACGTCGTGCTGGCGGCGTGGCCCCACGCGGACTCGCCGGGAAACCCGACGGTCCGACGGGCGCCTCGACCGTCTGCGCGGTGTGAACGCCGCGTGGCGCCTCTTCGGATCGTCGCCCGAGGCCATAGTCGGCTATTTAAGCCGGTCGGTGTCCCCCAGCCCTTGCACATCCTCCTCCTCTCTCCACCCCGCCGCCGCCCGAGCCCATCCGCCTCCTCTCGCACTTCCCTCGCCGTCAGGATGGTCCGGCGCCTCATCACCACCTACGCGAAGCTCACTCCGGAGCGGCGCCTGCAAATCGAGGCGGAGTTGCAGGCTCGCCGCGCCGCCCGAATCGCTATGGTTCTCCCTCCGGATTCTCTGGAGACGGAGGAGGAGTAGCAGGAGGAGGAGCATCAGCCAGCGGCCATGGAGGAGGACGACCCGGAGGTGGAGGCGGAGATCGCCGTCGACCAGCCGGAGGAGATGGCGGAGCAGCAGGCCATCCTGGATTCCATCCGGGATGAGGCCGAGGTGGAGGCCAACCGCCGGCTGATACGTCCATTTTGCATCATGCTTTTATATTGATATTTATTGCATTATGGGCTGTTATTACACATTATGGTACAATACTTATGCCTTTTCTCTCTTATTTTACAAGGTTTACATGAAGAGGGAGAATGCCGGCAGCTGGAATTCTGGACTGGAAAAGGAGCAAATATGAGAGACCTATTCTGCACAACTCCAAAAGTCCTGAAAAGTTACGGAGATTTATTTTGGAATATATAAAAAATATTGGGCGAAAGAAATACCAGAGGGGACCCACCAGGAGGTCACAAGCCTGGGGGGCGCGCCCCTGTGGCTTTGTGGGCCCCCTGGCAGGCCTCGGTGCCCATCTTCTGCTATATGGAGGGTTTTGACCTGGAAAAAAATCATAAGAGTGCTTTCGGGACGAAGCGCCGCCGTCTCAAGGCGGAACCTAGGCAGAAGCAATCTAGGGCTCCGGCGGAGCTGTTCTGCCGGGGAAACTTCCCTCCCGGAGGGGGAAATCGAAGCCATCGTCATCACCAACAATCCTCTCATCGAGAGGGGGTCAATCTCCATCAACATCTTCACCAGCACCATCTCCTCTCCAAACCCTAGTTCATCTCTTGTATCCGATCTTTGTCTCAAAACCTCAGATTGGTACCTGTGGGTTGCTAGTAGTGTTGATTACTCCTTGTAGTTGATGCTAGTTGGTTTACTTGGTGGAAGATCATATGTTCAGATCCTTAATGATAATTAATACTCCTCTGATTATGAACATGAATATGCTTTGTGAGTAGTTACGTTTGTTCCTAAGGACATGGGATAAGTCTTGTTATAAGTAATCATGTGAGTTTGGTATTCGTTCGATATTTTGATGAGATGTATGTTGTCTCTCCTCTAGTGGTGTTATGTGAACGTCGACTACATGACACTTCACCATTATTTGGGCCAAGGGGAAGGCATTGGGAAGTAATAAGTAGATGATGGGTTGCTAGAGTGACAGAAGCTTAAACCCTAGTTTATGCATTGCTTCGTAAGGGGCTGATTTGGATCCATATGTTTCATGCTATGGTTAGATTTATCTTAATTCTTCTTTCGTAGTTGCGGATGCTTGCGAGAGAGGTTAATCATAAGTGGGAGGCTTGTCCAAGTAAGGGCAGCACCCAAGCACCGGTCCACCCACATATCAAATTATCAAAGTAACGAACGCGAATCATATGAGCATGATGAAAACTAGCTTGACATAAATTCCCATGTGTCCTTGGGAGCGCTTTGCTTTATATAAGAGTTTGTCCAGGCTTGTCCTTTGCTACAAAAAGGATTGGGCCACCTTGCTGCACCTTTGTTACATTTGTTACTTACTATCCGTTACGAATTATCTTATCACAAAACTATCTGTTACCGATAATTTCAGTGCTTGTAGAGAATACCTTACTGAAAACCGCTTGGCATTTCCTTCTGCTCCTCGTTGGGTTTGACACTCTTACTTATCGAAATGACTATGATAGATCCCCTATACTTGTGGGTCATCAAGACTCTTTTCTGGCGCCGTTGCCGGGGAGTGAAGCGCCTTTGGTGAGTGGAATTTGGTAAGGAAAAATTTATATAGTGTGCTGAAATTTACTGTCACTTGTTACTATGGAAAATAATCCTTTGAGGGGCTTGTTCGGGGTATGTTCACCTCGACCGGAAGCACAAAGAGTTGCTCCTCAACCTACTGAACCTACTGAAAATATTTATTATGAAATTCCTTCGGGTATGATAGAGAAACTGCTAGCTAATCCTTATGCAGTTGATGGAACACTACATCCTGATTTGCATCTGATCTATGTGGATGAAGTTTGTGGATTATGTAAGCTTGCAGGTTTGCTTGAGGATGATGTCAAGAAGAAAGTCTTTCCTTTATCTTTGAAGGAGAAGGCATTGACATGGTATAGGCTATGTGATGATATTGGATCATGGAACTACAACCGATTGAAATTGGAATTTCATCAGAAGTTTTATCCTATGCATCTGGTTCATCGTGATCGGAATTATATTTATAATTTTTGGCCTCGTGAAGGAGAAAGTATCGCTCAGCCTTGGGGGAGGCTTAATTCAATGTTATATTCATGCCCGAACCATGAGCTCTCAAGAGAAATTATTATTCAGAATTTTTATGCTCGGCTTTCTCATCATGATCAATCCATGCTCGACACTTCTTGTACTGGTTCTTTTATGAAGAAAGATATTGAATTCAAATGGGGTTTATTGGAAAGAATTAAACGCAACTCTGAAGATTGGGAACTCGACGAAGGTAAAGAGTCAGGTATAAACCTTAAGTTTGATTGTGTTAAATCCTTTATAGACACCGATGCTTTTCATGATTTTAGCACTAAATATGGACTTGACTCTGAGATAGTAGCTTCTTTCTGTGAATCTTTTGCTGCTCATGTTGATCTCCCTAAGGAGAAGTGGTTTAAATATCATCCTCCCATTGAAGTGAAAGTAGTTGAACCTATTAAAGTTGAAGAAGAAACTATTATTTATAATGTTGATCCTGTTATTCCTGTTGCTTATATTGAGAAACCACCTTTTCCTGTTAGAATAAAGGAACATGCTAAAGCTTCAACTGTGGTTCGTAAGAGTTATACTAGAACACCTACACCCCCCGAACAAATTAAAGTTGAACTTAGTATTGCTATGGTTAAAGATCTCTTGGTTGATAATATTGATGGGCATGTTATCCATTTCTGTGATGAAGCTGCTAGAATTGCTAGACCTGATACTAAAGATAAACATAGACCTATTGTTGGCATGCCTGTTGTTTCTGTTAAGATAGGAGATCATTGTTATCATGGCTTATGTGATGTGGGTGCTAGTGTGAGTGCAATTCCCTTTACCTTATATCAAGAAATTATGAATGATATTGCACCAGCTGAATTAGAAGAAATTGATGTTACCATTAAGCTTGCTAATAGAGATGCTATAGCACCAGTTGGGATTGTTAGAGATGTTGAAGTCTTGTGTGGGAAAATAAAATATCCTACTGATTTTCTCGTTCTTGGTTCCCCGCAAGATGATTTTGTCCCATTATATTTGGTAGGCCTTTCTTGAATACTGTTAATGCTAAGATAGATTGTGAGAAAGAAACTGTTACTGTAAGTTTTGGGGATATGTCCCATGAGTTTAATTTCTCTAAATTTCGTAGACAACCCCATGACAAAGAATTGCCTAGTAAAGATGAAATTGTTGGTCTTGCTTCTATTGCTGTGCCTCCTACTGATCCCTTAGAACAATATTTGCTAGACCATGAAAACGATATGCATATGAATGAAAGGAATGAAATAGATAAGATTTTCTTTGATCAGCATCCTATTTTGAAACACAACTTGCCTGTTGAAATACTTGGGGATCCTCCTCCACCCAAGGGTGATCCCGTGTTTGAGCTTAAACAATTATCGGATACTCTGAAATACGCTTATCTTGATGAAAAGAAGATATATCCTGTTATTATTAGTGCTAACCTTTCAGAGCATGAAGAAAAGAGATTATTGAAAACTCTGAGGAAGCACCGTGCTGCTATTGGATATACTCTTGATGATCTTAAGGGCATTAGTCCCACTCTATGTCAGCATAAAATTAATATGGAGCCTGATGCTAAACCAGTTGTTGATCACCAACGACGGTTAAATCCTAAAATGAAAGAAGTGGTAAGAAATGAAATATTAAAGCTTCTGGAGGCAGGTATAATTTATCCAATTGCTAATAGTAGATGGGTTAGTCCCGTTCATTGTGTCCCTAAGAAGGGAGGTATTACCGTTGTTCCTAATGATAAAAATGAATTGATCCCGCAAAGAATTGTTACAGGATATAGAATGGTAATTGATTTTAGGAAATTAAATAAAGCTACTAGGAAAGATCATTACCCTCTACCTTTTATTGATCAAATGCTAGAAAAACTATCCAAACACACACACTTTTGCTTTCTAGATGGTTATTCTGGTTTCTCTCAAATACCTGTGTCAAAAGAGGACCAAGAGAAGACCACTTTTACTTGTCCTTTCGGTACCTTTGCTTATAGACGTATGCCTTTTGGTTTATGCAATGCACCTGCTACCTTTCAAAGAGGTATGACTGCTATATTCTCTGACTTTTGTGAAAAGATTGTTGAGGTTTTCATGGATGATTTCTCCGTTTACGGAACTTCTTTTGATGATTGCTTGAGCAACCTTGATCGAGTTTTGCAGAGATGTGAGGAAACTAATCTTGTATTGAATTGGGAGAAGTGACACTTTATGGTTAATGAAGGCATTGTCTTGGGACACAAAATCTCCGAAAGAGGTATTGAAGTTGATAAAGCTAAAGTTGATGCTATTGAAAAAATGCCGTGTCCTACGGATATCAGAGGTATAAGAAGTTTCCTTGGTCATGGCGGTTTCTATAGGAGATTTATTAAAGACTTCTCTAAAATTTCTCGGCCTCTCACTAATCTCTTGCAAAAAGATATTTCTTTTGTTTTTGATGATGATTGTGTAGAAGCATTTGAAATTCTTAAGAAAGCCTTGATTTCTGCACCTGTTGTTCAACCACCTGATTGGAACCTACCCTTTGAAATTATGTGCGATGCTAGTGATTATGCCATTGGTGCTATTCTAGGACAAAGAGTTGATAAGAAATTAAATGTTATCCACTATGCTAGTAAAACTCTAGACAGTGCTCAAAGAAACTATGCTACCACTGAAAAGGAATTTTTAGCAGTTGTGTTTGCTTGTGATAAGTTCAGACCTTATATTGTTGATTCCAAAGTAACTGTTCACACTGATCATGCTGCTATTAAATATCTTATGGAAAAAAAAGATGCTAAACCTAGACTTATTAGATGGGTTCTTCTGCTACAAGAATTTGACTTGCATATTATTGATAGAAAGGGTGCTGAGAACCCCGTAGCAGACAACTTGTCTAGGTTAGAAAATGTTCTTGATGACCCACTACCTATTGATGATAGCTTTCCTGATGAACAATTAGCTGTCATAAATGCTTCACGTAATGCTCCATGGTATGCTGATTATGCTAATTACATTGTTGCTAAATTTATACCACCTAGTTTCACATACCAACAAAAGAAAAAGTTCTTCTATGATTTGAGACATTACTTTTGAGATGATCCACACCTTTATAAAGAAGGAGTAGATGGTGTTATTAGATGTTGTGTACCTGAGCATGAACAGGAACAGATCCTACACAAGTGTCACTCCGAGGCCTACGGAGGACACCACGCTGGAGATAGAACTGTTACAATCTGGGTTTTATTGGCCTACTCTCTTCAAGGACGCTCGTAAGTTTGTCTTGTCTTGTGATGAATGTCAAAGAATAGGTAATATTAGTAGACGTCAGGAAATGCCTATGAATTACTCTCTTGTTATTGAACCATTTGATGTTTGGGGTTTTGATTATATGGGACCTTTTCCAAAGTCCAACGGGTATACTCATATTCTAGTTGCTGTTGATTATGTTACTAAGTGGGTAGAAGCTATTCCAACTAGTAGTGGTGATCATAACACTTCTATTAAAATGCTTAAAGAAGTTATTTTCCCTAGATTTGGAGTCCCTAGATATTTAATGACTGATGGTGGTTCACACTTTATTCATGGTGCTTTCCGTAAATTGCTTGCTAAGTATGATGTTATTTATAGAATTGCATGTCCTTATCATCCTCAGTCTAGTGGTCAAGTAGAATTAAGCAATAGAGAAATTAAATTGATCTTGCAAAAGACTGTTAATAGATCTAGAAAGAATTGGTCTAAGAAACTTGATGATGCATTATGGGCTTATAGAACTGCTTACAAAAACCCTATGGGTATGTCTCCGTATAAAATGGTTTATGGTAAAGCATGTCACCTACCTCTAGAACTAGAACATAAAGCTTATTGGGCAATCAAAGAGCTCAACTATGATTTCAAACTTGCTGGTGAGAAGAGGTTATTTGATATTAGCTCACTTGATGAATGGAGAACCCAGGCCTATGAGAATGCCAAGTTGTTTAAAGAAAAAGTTAAGAGATCGCATGATAAAAGGATACAAAAGCGTGAATTCAATGTAGGTGACCATGTCTTGCTATACAACTCTCGTTTAAGATTTTTTGCAGGAAAACTTCTCTCTAAATGGGAAGGGCCTTACATTATCGAGGAAGTATATCGTTCCGGTGCCATCAAGATATACAACGCCGAAGGCACAAATCCGAAGGTGGTAAACGGGCAAAGAATCAAACATTATATCTCAGGTACTCCCATAAATGTTGAAACTAATATTATCAATACCATAACTCCGGAGGAGTACATTAGGGAGACCTACCAGAACGTTTCAGACTCCGAAAAGGAATAGGTATGTGGTACGGTAAGCAAACCGACTCCAAAACTTTTTCAATAGCAATTTTCCTCCGTTTTGGAATATTTAAAAAATTCGGAAAATTTAAAGTAGTCCGAAAGGTGCATGAGGAGGCGACAAGCCAGGGGGGCGCGCCCTACCCCCCTGGGCGTGCCCCTGTGGCTTGTGGCCACCCCGTGTACCCTCCGGACTCCGTTTTCTTGTGGTATACTCCTTTAGGTCGGTAAAAATTCATTATATAATCTCCCAAAGGTTTGGACCTTCGTATCACGACAATACCTCCTGTTTGTGTTTCGAGTTGTTTTCTGAACAGATTTAGATCGCCATGACGTCCCCAAGTGCTTCAAAGGACAAGTTCTTCGAGAAGGTCATCAAACCCTACCTTGCGGAGGTGCTGCGACACCCCCAAACTATTGAGATGCGTGAGGGGGTGCTGCACATACATGATGTTGAAGGGCCAAAGAAGACCGGAAGCGTGGAAACAAGGCTCGAAGCAATGGAGCAGCAAGTCTTCAAGTGCCAAGGGATGGTGGAACGCGGACTCAATGCCAATCACATGATGATCGCAGAGTTTACCCATAAACACAAGCTGGATGCCAAGGACATCGGGGAGCACATCTTCAAGCTTTACGAGAAAATCGAGCATCTCCAAGCCCAGATCTATGACCTGCAAAACCAAAACTGTGAGTATGAATACAGATTTAAGAGAATGAGTTTGGCTGCAGATTTGAGGATCCCGGAGACTCGTTCATCTTTTTACGATGGTGAGCCTATGCCTTGGAAGACGGAGGACAAGCTCCCGACCTCATCAACAACTCCATCATCACCACCTCCGAAGAAAGACAACTAAACACATGAGTATGGGCACTCCCCTTGGCTTGTGCCAAGCTTGGGGGAGGTGCCCCGGTATCGTATCACCATCACATCTTTTACTTTATCGTTTTTCTCAGTTCGATCTTTTTGGTTACATCTTGATCTAGTAGAATAAAGTTTTTAGTGTGATCTAGTTTTGAGTTTTGCTTTGTGTTCCCCCTATGTAAGCGAGTCCGAGAGTTATATAATAAAAAGTAGTTTTGAGTTGAGGGGTTTGCTTGCTTGCTATGATCTTGAGAAAAAGAAATAAAAAGATGTATAGAATAAAAGCAAAGAGTATATATGATGATCTTATGGGGAGTGATGACTTCACATATAAGAAGTATGTTGCTTGAAATTTGTTGTGAGTTGACAAACATAGCGATTGGTCATTGTTGCAATTAAAAGGAAGTAATAAAGAAAGAGAGGTTCACATATAAATATATTATCTTGGACATCTTTTATGATTGTGAGCACTCATTAAAATATTATATGCTAAGAAGTTGATGTTGGACAAGGAAGACAACATAATGAGTTATGTTTGCTTATTTCCGAATAGAAGTTATATTGTCATGGATCCTCTAACATGTGACGCTTGCTTCCACCTCATACTAGCCAAAACTTCCGCACCAAGTAGAGATACTACTTGTGCATCCAAACACCCTTAAACCAGTTTTGCCATGAGAGTCCACCATACCTACCTATGGATTGAGTAAGATCTTTCAAGTAAGTTGTCATCAGTGCAAGCAATAAAATTTTTTGCTCCCTAAATATATATGATCTATTAGTGTGAGGAAAATAAACTTTGTACGAACTTGTGATATGGAAGAAATAAAAGCGACAGACTGCATAATAAAGTTCTTTATCACAAGCGGCAAATATAAAGTGACGTTCTTTTGCATTAAGAGATTGCGCATCCAACTATAAAAGCGCATCACAACCTCTGCTTCCCTCTGCGAAGGGCCTATCTGTTACTTTTACTTTCTAGTACTCACCTTTATGCAAGAGTCGTGGTGATCTTCACCACTTCCTTTATTTCGCCTTTCTCTCTTGGCAAGCGTCATGTGTTGGGGAATGATCTAGACACATATATCCACTCGGATGTGGGTGATCATGAGTTATTTCTGTTGACATTACCCTTGAGGTAAATATTTGGGAGGCAAAACTATAAGCCCCTATTTTTCTCTGTGTCCAATTGAAGCTTTGACCTCATAAGTACCGCGTGAGTGTTAGCAATTATGAAAGACTAAAAGATGATTGAGTGTGTGGATTTGATTTATAAGCTCTTTTATTGACTCTTTCCGATGTTATGACAAAATTGCAATTGCTTCAACGACTGAGATCATAGTTTGTTGGTTCTCAATAGAGTTCTTGATTCATACTTTACCTTGTGAATGAATTGTTACTCTAGTATAAGACATTATATATCAATAAGTATTGCTGTTCTAAAGTTGATCATGATGCTCTCATGTCCGTATTTTATTTTATCGACACCTCTATCTCTAAACATGTGGACATATTTATCGATCTCGGCTTTTGCTAGAGGACAAGCGAGGTCTAAGCTTGGGGGGAGTTGATACGTCCATTTTGCATCATGCTTTTATATTGATATTTATTGAATTATGGGCTGTTATTACACATTATGGTACAATACTTATGCCTTTTCTCTCTTATTTTACAAGGTTTACATGAAGAGGGAGAATGCCGGCAGCTGGAATTCTGGACTGGAAAAGGAGCAAATATGAGAGACCTATTCTGCACAACTCCAAAAGTCCTGAAAAGTTACGGAGATTTATTTTGGAATATATAAAAAATATTGGGCGAAAGAAATATCAGAGGGGACCCACCAGGAGGTCACAAGCCTGGGGGCGCGCCCTACCCCCCAGGGCGCGCCCCTGTGGCTTGTGGGCCCCCTGGCAGGCCTCCTGTGCCCATCTTCTGCTATATGGAGGGTTTTGACCTGGAAAAAAAATCATAAGAGAGCTTTCGGGACGAAGCGCCGCCGTCTCGAGGCGGAACCTGGGCAGAAGCAATCTAGGGCTCCGGCGGAGCTATTCTGCCGGGGAAACTTCCCTCCCGGAGGTGGAAATCGAAGCCATCGTCATCACCAATGATCCTCTCATCGAGATGGGGTCAATCTTCATCAACATCTTCACCAGCACCATCTCCTCTCCAAACCCTAGTTCATCTCTTGTATCCGATCTTTGTCTCAAAACCTCAGATTGGTACCCGTGGGTTGCTAGTAGTGTTGATTACTCCTTGTAGTTGATGCTAGTTGGTTTACTTGGTGGAAGATCATATGTTCAGATCCTTAATGATAATTAATACTCCTCTGATTATGAACATGAATATGCTTTGTGAGTAGTTACGTTTGTTCCTGAGGACATGGGATAAGTCTTGTTATAAGTAATCATGTGAGTTTGGTATTCGTTCGATATTTTGATGAGATGTATGTGGTCTCTTCTCTAGTGGTGTTATGTGAACGTCGACTACATGACACTTCACCATTATTTGGGCCTAGGGGAAGGTATTGGGAAGTAATAAGTAGATGATGGGTTTCTAGAGTGACAGAAGCTTAAACCCTAGTTTATGCGTTGCTTTGTAAGGGGCTGATTTGGATCCATATGTTTCATGCTATGGTTAGATTTATCTTAATTCTTCTTTCGTAGTTGCGGATGCTTGCGAGAGAGGTTAATCATAAGTGGGAGGCTTGTCCAAGTAAGGGCAGCACCCAAGCACCAGTCCACCCACATATCAAATTATCAAAGTAACGAACGCGAGTCATATGAGCATGATGAAAACTAGCTTGACATATATTCCCATGTGTCCTCGGGAGCGCTTTGCTTTATATAAGAGTTTGTCCAGGCTTGTCCTTTGCTACAAAAAGGATTGGGCCACCTTGCTGCACCTTTGTTACATTTGTTACTTGCTATCCGTTACGAATTATCTTATCACAAAACTATCTGTTACCGATAATTTCAGTGCTTGCAGAGAATACCTTACTGAAAACCGCTTGGCATTTCCTTCTGCTCCTCGTTGGGTTCGACACTCTTACTTATCGAAAGGACTACAATATATCCCCTATACTTGTGGGTCATCATCGGCTCATCCGGCAGAGGCAGGAGGAGGCCGACGCCCTCTTCGACGAGCTGGAGGTGGAGATAGAGGCAGAGGAGGCGGCAGTTTCGGAATCTGGATCAAATTCATAATCTGCATATGGGGCCGTTTCGGAAATACTATATGTTGTTTCCGGCCTCATTTAAACTTTCCTAAATGTCTAGTTTATTTATGCTTCACCTCTTGCCATGTCAACAACATTGAAACTTGTTGAGTACCTAATCGAGAGTGAACTAAGTAATTCAAATGTGGAGTTTCGTCAATATGCAACTTGTTGCATATTGAGCTTCACTTAATGTGTAGTACTTGATTGTTGCATTTTGCCATGCCTTGCATATTTAAACTTGACATGCATCATCCTTGTTTGTGCATCATGAATATGTTGTGATGTTTACCGTGTCATTTCTTTGTTTCCGGATTTCTTCTTCTCGATAGAGTTCCGAAACCGATTCAGAGTGTGAGGATTCGTTCGACTACGCCTGTTCGTCTCAGGCAAGATGATCATTTCCCTGGATACGACTACTATCATTGCTATGCTAGTTGTCTCACTTCTATCATTATGTCTCGTTACCTACTACTTGTATGTCTAGCCTCCCAACATTGCCATGAAAAGCCTCTAACCCCTTCACATCCTAGCAAACCATTGTTTGGCTATGTTACCGCTTGCTCAACCCTTCTTATAGCGTTGCTAGTTGCAGGTGCGGGTTGTTTCCATGTGACAACATGGATATCTTGAGATATCACAATATTATTGCTATTTAATTTAAAGCACATATATACTTGGTAAAAGGTGGGAGGCTTGGCTTTTGCTCAGTGTTTTGTTCCACCTTTGCCACCCTAGTTACTTGTGTACCGGTGTTATGTTCCATATTGAGCACTCCTAACATGCTTGGGGTTGTTATGGGGACCCCCTTGATTTTCGTTTTGGGATAAAACTCTTCTGGGAAGGCCCAACATTGGTACTACATTTGCCTAATAACTAATAAAATTGCATCGGGACCCGCCGGCACCCGCGGATAATTAATCAACCCCCCCCCCCCCGGGCCAGTTCTCCTCATGAGTGTTGGTCCAAACTAGAGTCGTGTGCGGGGCCAACCCGGGGCAACTCGGGTGATTTCTATCAGGCTACTATACGTTGTGCTCATTCGGTCGTGTCATGAGAACGAGATACGCGGCTCCTATCGGGTTCGTCGCCACGTCGGGCGGTCTTGCTGGATTTGTTCTACCATTCTCGAACGTCTTGTGGACACGATTCCGAGGATACTTCAGACCACCTCGAGGTTGAGGTTTTCCACCGGATTCCCAGGATACTATGGGCCATCTCGTGGTTGAGGTTTTCCACGCAGCTTGTGGCTAGTTTGTGATGGATGAGTTGGAGCACCCCTGCGGGGTTAAATCTTTCTGAGAGCCGTGCCCGCAGTTATGTGGCAACTTGGAAATTTGTTGAACACCTAGTCATAGCAAACTTGAAGTAAACTCAATTAAAATACACCAACCGTGTGCGTAACCGTGACTGTCTCTTCTTGTGAGTTCTGAACCGAGCGAGAACACGGTGGGGTTATGATTGACTCGTAAGTAGGTGTTCAGGATCACTTCTTGATCATTACTAGTTCACGTCCGATTATGCGTAGATCACCCTTCTTATTCTAGTACTCGTAAGTTAGCCACTCAAATAAATGATTAGTGCTTGCTGCAGCCTCACGACTTAACATACCTCACCCATTAAGCTTTGCTAGTCTTGATATCCTTGGAAATGAGATTGCTGAGTCCTTGTGGCTCACAGATTACTACAACAACAGTTGCAGGTACAGGTAATGCGATGCTTTGACGTGAGAGTGATGCTTGTTTGATTTGGTGTTCTTCTTTTTCTTCATCGATCATAGGATGGGTTCTAGGCCGGGAGCGTGGGATAGCAAGGATGGATGTCGTTTTTAGCGTTTGATTTCGTCCGTAGTCGGACCCTACTTTTATGTATCATGATTGATATTGATGATTGTATTGATATGATCATGATTTAGCTTGTGGCGAGTGTAAGCCAATTCCATATACTCATCTCCTCTTTACATGTACTTGTAATGATATTCATTCTTGCGAAACGATGAGATGCGCTTCTATCCCTATAGAGGCCCTCGAGCCAAAATAAGGATAGGACCACATCTTGGGCGTTACAAGTTGGTATCAAAGCAGTACCGACCTAGGAGCCCCCTTGATTGATCAAACTTGGCCGAGTCGAGTCTAGTGAAAAACTTTTTTGAGTCTAGTTATATATCGGAGAGTAGGATTATTTTTACTACTCTTCTATGCTTTAGTGAGGAATCCTGACGTAGGAGTTTTAATTATATTCCTCTTCTCACTCAAAAATTTTTAGGATCTTGCGGGTATTTTGGAACCTCTATGATGTCGATGTGACCGGAATTCTGTTCTTGGTGCCTCGAGTTCCCGGGGAGTTGAGCTCCAGGGGATTCTTGTCACACGCTATCGTTCAGTTTCCTTAGTATCTTAGGTCGAGGATGTTCGGAATTGCTTCAGTACTATTAGTGGCGAGAGGAGTTTGGCGTCACCCAGTACTGGGGAGAGCGTCCAGATGTACTGCCATAATTAGTATCGTTGTGATTACGAAGGTCTGAGGTAGACGAGTTTGCGGAGTTTCTCGGATTATATTGTGGAATGTTGTGGGTGGAGTTGTAGCTGATTACCTTGGGTATGTTCCTGGTTCCGCAACCCGAATCGCATAACCAAGAAAGTTCGGAAGTTCTCATGTGGGAATTCAAGTATTTACCTATGATTATCCTTCCAACAAATGCAAATGGGTTATGTATTTGTTTCCGGCTTAATTTGCAAGCTTCATCCTTTGTTTCGTTGGAGTATGGTAATTCGAGTTGCTTCGATGTCAAATGTAGTTTTCGTATCTTTCCTAAGTGGTGTTCTCATATTTCTATGGGAGTGCTAATTCTTTTGATCAATCAAATTGTCATGGGTGTTTCGTCCCGCAAAACGGAGGAAACAGACTTCAGTTCAACTTGCTATGACCGAAACAGGGTCCAGGGTGTGGAGTCCCACAAAATGGAGGAAACAGACTTCGGTTCAGCTAGCTACAGCCGAAACTGGGCCCAAGGGTGTGGCACCCCGCAATACGGAGGAAACGGGCTTCTGTTCAACCGGGTACGGTTGAAACGGGGTCCAGGGGTGTGGCGTACCGCAAAACAGAGGAAACGGGCCAACTACTATCAAAGAACGGGCTCTAGGGGGTGTGGCATACCGCAAAACGGGACTCCATGAGACTACTGTTCATCCATCATCGACTTCCTCTTCATCGACCCCAAGACCGCCTACTCCTACGTACGTACCACGGGGTCTGTCTTGTTCATCCAACGACAACCCCCACCGGCTGGGGTGGGGCTTACGAGCTGGCGGCAGCGACTGGAACTATTCACCCACAGCCAACCAACTCAACTCACCAACCACGTCTCGTGCACTCGATCGATCGATGCAACATCTCGACTCGTTCAACGTATCGCGCGCGTGGAAGCAACGGGAACTGTTCATCGAGAGGCAACCAAACCGGCTACTAGCAGCTCAACTCACATCTCGCACGGGGGATTGATCGGTTTCAGGAAGCAGCGAAGGCTCACTCAGGTTCAGTTAGCAGCCAAGGAATCGCTCGGGCTCAGTATGTAGCGAGAGGGATCGATCCATATTGCTCGTGTTCAGTACGTAGTGCGAGGGATTCTCGGGTTCAGTTAGCATCTAGTGACCACCTCGCACACACGAGCGTATGAGAGAAACGCGCAAACCACACCTACATCGCTCGGCCCCGACCACCCACGATTGCCCATCGTAACCGGGAAATCCCTAAAAATCTCCTCACCCTCACTTCTACCACGATGTTTTACGTGATGGACGGCCCAAAGAATGTCATGTAGGTGCGTCTCCGACCCGCCCAGGACGAAAAGCCCATTTTTTGCCATGTTTTTTTTGTCATGGAAGTGGGAGCCCACCACATCTATGATGATATGTGATTTTGTCACAATTATCGTCATGGAAGTGTCATATGCATGACAGAAAAAGTTTCCGTTCGGCCCATAATGTCACGGATGTGTCTACTTTTGTAGTATATACTTGATGACATAAGGCAAATACTAAATGCATTCACTCCATTTGGCATGTCTTTTATTCAACTTGGTTTAACCTTTAAGGTATTTGGGAGTCTCACAATTAGTATGAATAACCAACCGATGTTGTATATGGTAATGCTTCCAAACATGCAAAGCTCTCACCAAAGCAGTTAATTCCTTATGATATATGGGGTAGTTAAGTTTCTAACTAAACTAAGCAATGGGTCTCTTGTCCTGCATAACACGCCACCTATTACCACTAGCATCACAATGCACTTCAAATGTTTTCTCAAAGTTTGGTAATACAAGTAATGGAGCATGTGTTAGCAAAGTTTTAAACTCATTAAATGCGACGTCCTGGGAATGTCCCTATATGAATTATGCATTCTTCTTACTCAATGCATGCAAGGGTGACGCAATGGTGTTGAAGTCCTTAACTAAGCGGTGATAGAAATCGGCTATGCAAAGGAAACTATGCGCTTGCACTACAAAAAACACTTCCATGAGAATACATGTTTGTCACAGTAGGTCACATTTTATGTCATGCATGTAGATCCATGACGATTTTATGATAGAATAAAGATATTCATACATGTGATGTCATAGAAGTGTTCCATGACAATACTCAAATTATCATCACGGAAGTGTCCACTTCCATGACGATAAATGATGCGTCATGGAAGTGATTTCGTCAAGGGTAACAGACACGTGACAGCCACCATAACGGGTCGGCGTTAGGATATCGGGTGCTTATTTTTGGATCCGATACCCTTTAACAGTATGAACCAATGAGGACTTTCCATGTGTAAATTTCTCATTCGCCTACGAAACCAAGTGTCAGCTCTCTATTGCAATAAATGTCATCCATCCAATAGACGAGACGTGTCTATGAAATGATGACACTTGGCATGGCCCAACAGTTGCCCATTTAGGTTAAAAGGTCGCCCCACTTGACTTGGTCAAAAGTTAGCGGGTCGGCCCATGTAAAGCCTAATAACGGTCTGTTTGCATACAAGCCATTTACAGCCCGGGTACTCACGGCCCGTTATGGCATTTTCTAATTAGGCCCAGTAGCGTCACGTGGACAGTCCAATATGATTCCATCTCGTTGTCACTTTTGTCTCATGTATGGCCCATGACGTCTTTCAGCCCATATCAGGCCTTTTGTATCCCTGGGCCTTTTAACGGTCCGTCGTGATTCTGGCCCATAATGAACAGTTAATTGCTTTGGACCCATTAACAACCCACGATTCAGTTGGACTGTTTCCATCCACTATTATCTTTCGGCCTTCTAAGGGCCCATAAATTATTGGGCTTTCCGGCCCTCGATTACTTTCGGTCCGTTACTCCCTTGTTCTGCTAATGGGCCAAATTCAACCTGTGGTTACAATCAGCCCATTTGTGGCCCGTCAACCCATTGGGTTGTTTTCATCTCATCATGTATTACAGCCCATTAACGACCCGTTATGCCTGTAGATAGACTTAAGCATGTGTTGTCTTTCGGCATGTTAACGGCCCATTATGATCTGGGCCCCTAAGCAGATGGTTCCGTTTTCGGCCCGTTTACGACACATATCGCGGTCCGATTTTGGCCCATGAATAGAACGGCCCATGTGTGGCCCATGGATCATACGGCTCGTAGGAGGCCCATGGTCACTACGGCAGGTAGCAGGCCCATGGTTACCATGGTACGTATGTGGTCGTATGTGGCACATGGTTATTGCGACCATTAGCAAGCCAAGGAAAAAGAACTTCGGTGACTATAAGCAAATAAATAAATAAGAGTATAAGGAAATAAATAAGCAAGCAACTAAAGCTAGGTTATCACGGCTATTACACAGATTACATTTGCTGGGCATCAAAGTTCGCGAGCAGTCCAAATATAGGCAACAACAAAGAAGCATATTACATACACTCGGTGTCAAAGTCGACCACGAGAGCAAATAAACACGGCAAGAAAACATGTCCAGAACTGAAACAATTTTAGAAGAGCTCAAGAAAAGTTATCCTGGGTATCCACCGTGCTGGCAATAAGCTTAGCAGACTTATTAGCTTTCTCTAGTTTGGCGCTAAAATCCACGAAAACTTGCTATTGCACCAGAAAGTATGCATCTGAATTCTGCAGGGACTTCCTTAGTCCTTCGGCTTCTTGTTGTAGGAAAGCTGCTCGATGTCTTTCATCTTGTAGTTGACACTCAAGAAGCTGAACTGATTCAGGCAACGAATTCAAAGAGCATGTGCCAACGGTAGTGGCTAGTAACTCGAACACTACATCAAGACAGGATCTTGGGGTTATCTCACCGTCTTCAAGATAGTTTTCCTTATCTGTTTTATCAGCTTTGTTGGAGACCAACATGGTTGTCTCACTATCTTGAACCTTATCTGCATTACTTCCTTTACCATTGCATAATGGAGAACAAGCAGACCCATAACAGGTTTAGCATGTAGTATATGAAACTCATTTTGGTAAACCAATTCGGTAGTAAGGTGGACAGGATTAAACTAACATGTCTTCTATTGCAAAGTAGCACATAATAAAAGTGTGAAAAACATAGATCTATGTGCTATTATCCATGTACTGTCTTGCCAAATTAAAATAGAGGCCCAGTTCAAATCATATCAGTTCGAGACAAAGCAGCATTGAAAGAATGTAACTGTGGGAAACTCCACATCACCACAAGATTTCAGATGGGTACAACGGGTATACATGTACAACTAACAACACTATTGGCATTGTGTTGATGCTAGTAATGTGCATGATATGAGAAGACAACTGTCTATACAATTGAAATTGAAATCAACATAGAGAAATTTAGAAGAGCAAACCAATTAAAAAGACAAGTTAAAAACATACATGTTATGCCATTGGAGTTTCGATTCGATCCTTAAATTTAAAAATTAGTTGGTATGAGTAAATACAGTGATACAAGAGCAAACCAGTATGCACCATAGCTATGGAATCTTACGTGCGAACATTTGTTCTTCACGTTCAAGCACTTGTTCTACAAGAACAGAGTACAATGATACGCATGCATATAGTAATTCGAAATTAAATATGATCTCATAGACCCTACCAGATTCTTAGGTCTGGACCAGTATAGAACAAGCCGTTCCCAATCATCGTCCCATAAATGCGTCTCGATAGAAAGTAAGGGCATTTGATGAGTTTCCTTTCTAGTAAAGTACATTTTCTTCAGGTAATGTCGATACTACTGCACAACATTCTGTAGATAGCACATGTATTAGCACATGTTACCTCATGCCGAGTTTCGAAATAGGACATTCGCTATAGAGAAAAATGGGAACATCTATCGCGTTATAACCAGCAGGGAGGTACAAAGTATGGGACAAAGCAAAGTAATTGCCCTGAATAACATTACGTACACATAACTCCTGGCGGAACACCAACAATTTCCTTTTTCCTTCGTCTTTAGTATGATATTTCCATGATGGGAAGATACGAACATAGGATTTAACAACATCAAATGTGATAGACGCTAAACTACGGTTGACTGGTTGTGCTTTGTCCACATGAATAGGTGTACTAACTGATGGACTTGGGGTTCGCCGTGGTAGTCCTGACGATTTGGGTACTGGAGTTGCCTTAATAATGGCTCTTGTTTGGGAAGTCTGTGGTGGAGATGGTGTTGTGTTAAGTGGAGCTGGGTTACTCTCTGCTAGTGTTGAGGTTAGATTGGGTGTAGCTAGTTCTCTGTCCATTGGAGTAGGGGTACAATCTGCGAGAGTCTGGGTTATGTGTGGTAGGGCTTGTTCTTGTGCAAGTACAAGTAGGGTGCTATCTCCATCGACAAGTGATGGTGTCCTGGACTAGGGGGTCCCAGCCGAGCTGGTCTAGTCCATGGGACGGATTGGAGGCCCGCCATGCAGGAAGGACTTCGGAGGCCCTCAGGGCATGGCATGAGCACATCAGACTCTACTGAAGAGCTGGCGTGTACTCAAAGAAGGGAGGTTTTGTTTGGCATGTAATCTCTAGATGGTAACCGGCATTATTGTAACCATAGATACCCCCGGTGCCTAAAATTCGGAGGGTTTAGCCCGTAGAGGACACCCATACATATTCATCATCACCCCTAGGGTTTATAGACCACAAACATACGATCTCGAGGTAAATCAACTTTGTACTCACTACACCAATAATACAACAAGAGCAGGACGTAGGGTTTACCTCCATAGAGAGGGCCTGGACCTGGTTAAATACCGTGTGTTCCTCGTCTCCTGTTACTCATCGATCCGATCTCACAGCTCGGGCCCCCCTACCCGAGGTCTATCGGTGTTGACACCGACATCGGTGCTTTCATTGCGAGCTCATTGTGTGATCACTAGGATTGATGGCTCGCCTGCAATTTGATAGTAGCATCGGTTGTGGTGACATCTTTGTCCCCAGCCAGCTCTTCGCTTTCGGCAGTGTGGTATTGCACCCCGACCCGACCGGCCGTCTGGGCCGCATCGAAACCTTCGCCCCGAACTAGGTCATCATGTTCAGAAGCCTGGAGTACGTTGCCGACGCCCGAGGCGATATGGTTCTATTAGAATATATCACAGTCCAAACTAAAGATCCCTTGGGCACAAACGCTTCGGGACAGGTCCCCGGTCTGATCTTCGGATTTGACCTCTTGACGGAGCCGACTCTAGAGATGGATCTGAGGGTTTTCACGTCTGACCTAACTCATGTCCCCTCGGATGACAACCCGGAGCCAAACTCGCCTTCGAACCAAACGACGGTCTCAGAGGAAGCCACTCCGATCGTCGAATTGGAGCCAGCCCGGAATGGCCCAGGGAACGGGTGTGCATCAAGCAGCCTGAATAGTCCTTTTCAGATTAGCACGACTTATCACCAGGCCCTCGACGCGGAGGAGCTCTCACTAATAAATGAGTTACTGGACTGAATCCAGAACCTGGTGATCTCATCCGTGGTCAACGATTAGATCGGATGTAAAGCCGATGATCGGGAAATTTTCATCCCACCCACCACCCACATAGTCGCCACGGTTGAGGATTTGACCGATGCGCTTGACTACGGATCGGACGGGGCCATCGACGTCGAGGAAGATGACCATGGCAATTCTGGATCAAACTCACTCGCGGACATACCCCATACAAGGAAGTGGTCCGCAACGTCTACCTATGACGACTACATGGTCGATACTCTCAAGGAAGACCCCGACGAGAAGCCTAAGGGGAGCTCTAAGCATTGCCGTCCCAAGAGAAAACAAAAGGGAAATAGCGGAAGCAAAATAAATCTGACGCTGCCGATGACAATACCTGACATGGGCGAGAATGGACAGGCAGAACCCGCACAACAAAACGGGTCTATGGGTACACCTCCCAAGGAAAACCCCAGGGAAAAAGAAGGCTCTGATAGCGGGTCGGATGATGACTACCTCCCGGAGTCCGAGTACGATAATAGCCTCGGACCCGAGGACTTCAAGGTGCCCAACAACCCATCTGAATAGATACATTTCCAATGTCGGCTAGTCACGATTGCGCGGAGTATGAAGAGGAAACAACAGGAGGTGTACACTCATGAAAATGCGCTCAATGAAAAATGAGAAAGATTCCTGGGAGCCAATGTTGGGGAACGTTGCATGGGAAACAAAAATTTTCCTACGCACACACAAGATCTATCCATGGTGATGAGCATCTACGAGAGGGAGAGTGAATCTACATACCCTTGTAGATCGCTAAGCGGAAGCGTTTAATAAACGCGGTTGATGTAGTCGAACGTCTTCGCGATCCAAATCGCCGAGCGTCCCGCGATCCAATCACGATCCTTCCGATCTAGTGCCGAACGGACGGCACCTCCGCGTTCAACACACGTACGGCTTGATGACGCCTTCACCTCCTCGATCCAGCGAGCGATGGTGAAGTAGTGGTTGAGTTCCAGCAGCACGACGGCGTGGTGATGGTGGTGAGGAACAATCTCTGCAGGGCTTCGCCAAGCACTACGGAGATTATGACGGAGGAACTAGAGGGCTAGGGTTGCCGGCACACGGCTTGGGAAATCCTGATGTGTCCCGTGTGCTAGCCCTGCCCCTCTATTTATATGTTGAGCCTTGGGGTCTAAACTTGGAGTAAAAGCCTCCTCCAGGTCGGTTTTGCCCGCACAAGGTCGGTTTGGCCCGCAGGGAAAGAGTCCAACTCGGATCCCTGCCGAACCGTGCACAGCCGCGCACAAGCGGTAGTACCGCTTCACACAAGCGGTAGTACCGCTTGGGCGGTAGTACCGCTTCACACAAGCGGTAGTACCGCTCGGGCGGTAGTACCGCTTCACCAAGCGGTAGTACCGCTTACGCGGCAGCAAAACTACCTTTTGCACTTTCCAATACCTTGTGGGCTTTATCCCTTTGGCCCATATAAAGTGTTGCTGCACCCGAACACTTCGGCAAACATCCGGAACCCATTCCGGTGAACTCTGGAACTCTTCCGGAGATCGAAACACTATTATCACATATATCAATCTTTACCTCCGGACTCTTCCGGAGATCCTCGTCATGTCCGGGATCTTATCCGGGACTCCAAACAACTTTCGGTCACCAACATAATAACTCAATTATACTAATCGTCACCAAACGTTAAGTGTGTAGACCCTGCGGGTTCGAGAACTATGTAGACATGACCGAGACACCTCTACGGCCAATAACCAATAGCGGGACCTGGATGCCCATATTGGCTCCTACATATTCTACGAAGATCTTTATCGGTCGAACCTCTATGTCAAGGATTCAGTTAATCCCGTATGCTGTTCCCTTTGTTCTTCGGTATGTTACTTGCCCGAGATTCGATCGTCGGTATCACTATACCTAGTTCAATCTCGTTACCGGCAAGTCTCTTTACTCGTTCCGTAATACAAGATCTCGTGGCTAACACTTTAGTCACATTGCTTGCAAGGCTCATTGTGATGTTGTATTACCGAGTGGGCCCTGAGATACCTCTCCGTCATACGGAGTAACAAATCCCAGTCTTGATCCATGCCAACCCAACAGACACCCTCGGAGATACCTGTAGAGCACCTTTATAGTCACCCAGTTACGTTGCGACGTTTGATACACACAAGGTATTCCTCCGGTGTTAGTGAGTTGCATGATCTCATGGTCAAAGGAACAGATACTTGACATGCAGAAAACAATAGCAATAAACTGACACGATCAAATGCTACGTTTACAGTTTGGGTCTTGTCCATCACATCATTCTCCTAATGATGTGATCCCGTTATCAAATGACATCTCATGTCCATGGCTAGGAAACCTTAACCATCTTTGATCAACAAGCTAGTCAACTAGAGGCTTACTAGGGACACAGTGTTGTCTATGTACCCACACATGTATTTGAGTTTCCAATCAATACAATTATAGCATGGATAATAAACGATTATCATGAACAAGGAAATATAATAATAACCAATTTATTATTGCCTCTAGGGCATATTTCCAACAGTCTCCCACTTGCACTAGAGTCAATAATCTAGTTCACATCACTATGTGATTTACATTGTAATGAATCGAACACCCATGCAGTTCTGGTGTTGTTCATGTTTAGCCTTTGGAAGAGGTTTAGTCATCGGATCTGCAACATTTAGATCCGTGTGTACTTTGCAAATATTTATGTCGTCCTCCTTGATGTAATCGCGGATGGAATTGAAACGTCGCTTTATGTGTCTGGTCCTCTTGTGAAATCTTGGTTCCTTGGCTAGAGCAATGGCACCAGTATTATCACAAAACAGAGTCATTGGGTTAAGTGCACTAGGCACTACTCCAAGATCTGTCATGAACTCCTTCATCCAGACACCTTCCTTCGCCGCCTCCGAGGCAGCGATGTACTCCGCTTCGCATGTAGAATCTGCTACCACGCTTTGCTTGGAACTGCACCAGCTAACCGCACCCCCATTAAGAATAAATACGTATCCGGTTTGCGACTTAGAGTCATCCGGATCAGTGTCAAAGCTTGCATCGACGTAACCCTTTACGACGAGCTCTTGATCACCTCCATAAACGAGAAACATGTCCTTAGTCCTTTTCAGGTACTTCAGGATATTCTTGACCGCCGTCCAGTGTTCCATTCCTGGATCACTTTGAAACCTTCCGACCATACTTATGGCAAGGCTGACATCGGGTCTTGTGCACAGCATTGCATACATGATAGAGCCTATGGCCGAAGCATAGGGGATGACACTCATCTTTTCTCTATCTTCTGCAGTCGCTGGGCATTGAGTCTTACTCAACTTCACACCTTGCAAAACAGGCAAGAACCCCTTCTTGGACTGATCCATTTTGAACTTCTTCAAAACTTTGTCAAGGTATGTGCTTTGTGAAAGTCCTATTAAGCGTCTCGATCTATCTCTATAGATCTTGATGCCTAATATGAAAGCAGCTTCTCCTAGGTCCTTCATTGAAAAACTCTTGTTCAAATATTCCTTTACGCTTTCCAGCATTTCTATATTGTTTCCAATCAGCAATATGTCATCCACATATAATATTAGAAACGCTATAGAGCTCCCACTCACTTTCTTGTAAATACAAGCTTCTCCGTAAACTTGTATAAACTCGAACGCTTTGATCACCTCATCAAAACGAAGATTCCAACTCCGAGATGCTTGCACCAGTCCATAAATGGATCGCTGGAGTTTGCAAACTTTGTCAGCATTCTCTGGATCGACAAAACCTTCTGGTTGCATCATATACAACTCTTCCTTAAGGAAACCGTTAAGGAACGCTGTTTTGACATCCATCTGCCAAATTTCATAATCGAAAAAGGCAGCTATTGCTAACATGATTCTGACGGACTTAAGCATCGCTACGGGTGAGAAGGTCTCATCGTAGTCAACTCCTTGAACTTGTGAAAAACCCTTTGCCACAAGTCGAGCTTTATAGACGGTGACATTACCGTCCGCGTCCGTCTTCCTCTTAAAGATCCATTTGTTCTGAATGGCCTTACGCCCTTCAGGTAATACTTCCAAAGTCCATACTTTGTTTTCATACATGGATCCCATCTCGGATTTCATGGCCTCTAACCACTTCTCGGAATCCGGGCCCATCATCGCTTCTCCATAGCTCGTAGGTTCATCGTTGTTTAACAACATGACCTCTAAGACAGGGTTGCCGTACCACTCAGGAGCAGTACGCGTCCTTGTCGACCTACGAGGTTCGATAGCAACTTGATCCAAAGCTTCATGATCATCATCATTAACTTCCTCTTCAGCTAATGTAGGCTCCACAGAAACAACTTTCTGCGCTGCGCTACTCTCAGGTTGAAGTAAAGGTTCAACAACCTCATCAAGTTCTATCTTCCTCCCACTCAATTCTTTCGAGAGAAACTCTTTCTCAAGAAATGTTCCGTTTTTAGCGACAAACATTTTGCCTTCGGATCTGAGATAGAAGGTATACCCAACTGTCTCTTTTGGGTATCCTATGAAGACGCATTTCTCCGCTTTGGGTTCCAGCTTTTCAGGCTGAAGCTTTTTGACATAAGCATCACATCCCCAAACTTTAAGAAACGACAGCTTTGGCTTCTTGCCAAACCAAAGTTCATATGGCGTCGTCTCAACGGATTTCGATGGTGCCCTATTTAAAGTGAATGCAGCTGTCTCTAATGCATAACCCCAAAACGATAGTGGCAAATCGGCAAGAGACATCATAGATCGCACCATATCTAATAAGGTTCGATTACGACGTTCGGACACACCATTACGCTGTGGTGTTCCAGGCGGTGTCAATTGTGAAACAATTCCACACTGTCTTAAGTGACTGCCAAACTCATAACTCAGATATTCTCCTCCTCGATCAGATCGTAGGAATTTAATCTTCTTGTTACGATGATTCTCAACTTCACTCTGAAATTGTTTGAACTTTTCAAATGTTTCAGACTTGTGTTTCATTAAGTAAATATACCCATATCTACTTAAGTCATCAGTGAAGGTGAGAAAGTAACGATAACCACCGCGCGCCTCAATACTCATTGGACCGCACACATCAGTATGTATGATTTCCAATAAGTCACTTGCCCGTTCCATTATTCCAGAGAACGGCGTTTTAGTCATCTTGCCCATGAGGCATGGCTCACATGTGTCAAGTGATTCAAAATCAAGTGACTCCAAAAGTCCATCAGCATGGAGCTTCCTCATGCGTTTTACGCCAATATGACCTAAACGGCAGTGCCACAAGAAAGTGGTATTATCATTATCAATTCTACATCTTTTGGCATCAATGTTATGAACATGTGTATTATTACTATCGAGATTCAATAAGAATAAACCCCTCACATTGGGTGCATGACCATAAAAGATATTACTCATATAAATAGAACAACCATTATTCTCTGATTTAAATGAGTAACCGTCTCGCAATAAACAAGATCCAGATATAATGTTCATGCTTAACGCAGGCACCAAATAACACTTATTTAGGTTCATCACTAATCCCGACGGTAATCGAAGAGCGAGCGTGCCGACGGCGATCACATCAACCTTGGAACCATTTCCCACGCGCATCGTCACTTCGTCCTTTGCCAGCCTCCGTCTATTCCGCAGTTCCTGTTTTGAGTTGCAAATATGAGCAACCGCACCGGTATCAAATACCCAGGCACTACAACGAGAGTTGGTAAGGTACACATCAATAACATGTATATCATATATACCTTGTTTGTTGTTGGCCGCCTTCTTGTCAGCCAAATACTTGGGGCAATTCCGCTTCCAGTGTCCAGTTCCCTTGCAATGAAAACACACAGTTTCTGGTTTGGGTCCAGCCTTGGGTTTCTTCACGAGAGGAGCAACTGCTTTGCCACTCTTCTTGGAGTTACCCTTCTTACCCTTGCCATTTTTCTTGAAACTAGTGGTTTTATTGACCATCAACACTTGATGCTCCTTCTGAATTTCAGACTCAGCGGCTTTCAGCATCGCAAACAGCTCGGCGACTGACTTGTTCATCCCGTGCATGTTATAGTTCAACACGAAGCTCTTGTAGCTAGGTGGCAATGATTGAAGAACTCTGTCAGTGATAGCCTCTGGCGGAAGGGGCATCCCTAACTCAGCCAGACGGGTGGAGTACCCAGACATTCTGAGCACGTGATCACTGATAGACCCGTTCTCCTCCATCTTGCAAGCATAGAACTTATCGGAGATCTCATATCTCTCGATCCGGGCATTCTTCTGAAAGATAAACTTCAACTCCTGGAACATCTCATATGCTCCATGACGTTCAAAACGTCTTTGAAGTCCCGGTTCTAAGCCATACAACATTGCACATTGAACTATTGAGTAATCATCAGAACGAGCCTGCCAGGCGTTCACAACGTCTAGAGACTCAACTGGAGCGGGTGGATCACCAAGCGGTGCATCAAGGACATAAGCCTTCTGGGAAGCCGTAAGGATAATCCTTAGATTACGGGCCCAGTCCACAAAGTTACTTCCATCATCTTTCAACTTAGCTTTCTCTAGGAACGCATTAAAATTCAGGGGTGCTACTGCGCGAGCCATGATCTACAACATAAATATAGCAAAGACAACTTAGACTATTGTTCTAGATAATGAGTTTAGTTAATCATATTACTTAAAAACTCCCACTCAAATTGACATCCCTCCGATCATTCGAGTGTTACATGATCCAAATCCACCAACTCAAGTCCGATCATCACGTGAGTTGAGGTGGTTTCAATGGTGAACATCTTCATGTTGATCATATCTACTATATGACTCATGTTCGACCTTTCGGTCTCTTGTGTTCCGAGGCCATGTCTGTACATGCTAGGCTCGTCAAGTTTAACCCGAGTGTTCCGCACGTGCAACATGGCTTGCACCCGTTGTATGCGAACGTAGAGTCTATCACACCCGATCATCACGGCGTGTCTCGAAACGACGAACTTTCGCAACGGTGCACACTTGGGGAGAACACAATTTATCTTGAAATTTAAGTGAGGGATCACCTTATAATGCTACCGTCGTCCTAAGCAAAATAAGATGCATAAAAGGATTAACATCACATGCAAATCATAAGTGACATGATATGGCCATGAACTTGTGCTTTTGATCTCCATCTCCAAAGCACCGGCATGATCTCCATCGTCACCGGCATGACACCATGATCTCCATCATCTTGATCTCCATCAACGTGTTGCCATAAGGTTGTCGCGCCGACTGTTGCTTCCACGACTATAGCTAACGTTTAGCGATAAAGTAAAGCATTACATAGCGCTTAATGATTGACACGCAGGTCATACAATAATTAAAGACAACTCTATGGCTCCTGCCAGTTGCCGTACTCATCGACATGCAAGTCGTGATATTCTATACAAAACATGATCATCTCATACATCACATATATCTCATCATGTAATTGGCCATATCACATCACAACATACCCTGCAAAAACAAGTTAGACGTCCTCTAATTGTTGTTGCAAATTTTACGTGGCTGCTACGGGTTTGCAAGAACCGTTCTTACCTACGCAAAACCACAACGTGGTGTAGTGATTGCTTTTTGATCTTCTAAAAGAACCCTCTTCATTGAACCGATTCAACTAAAGTGAGAGAGACAGACACCCGCCAGTCACCTTTATGCAACAAGTGCACGCAGCGGTGAAACCAGTCTCGCGTAAGCGTACGCGTAATGTCGGTCCGGGCCGCTTCATCTCACAATACCGCGGAATCAAGTATCAACTAGTAACGGCAAGCAATATGTATACACCCACGCCCACAACTCGTTTGTGTTCTACTCGAGATCTCATCTACGCATAGACCTAGCTCATGATGCCACTGTTGGGGAACGTTGCATGGGAAACAAAAATTTTCCTACGCACACACAAGATCTATCCATGGTGATGAGCATCTACGAGAGGGAGAGTGAATCTACATACCCTTGTAGATCGCTAAGCGGAAGCGTTTAATAAACGCGGTTGATGTAGTCGAACGTCTTCGCGATCCAAATCGCCGAGCGTCCCGCGATCCAATCACGATCCTTCCGATCTAGTGCCGAACGGACGGCACCTCCGCGTTCAACACACGTACGGCTTGATGACGCCTTCACCTCCTCGATCCAGCGAGCGATGGTGAAGTAGTGGTTGAGTTCCAGCAGCACGACGGCGTGGTGATGGTGGTGAGGAACAATCTCTGCAGGGCTTCGCCAAGCACTACGGAGATTATGACGGAGGAACTAGAGGGCTAGGGTTGCCGGCACACGGCTTGGGAAATCCTGATGTGTCCCGTGTGCTAGCCCTGCCCCTCTATTTATATGTTGAGCCTTGGGGTCTAAACTTGGAGTAAAAGCCTCCTCCAGGTCGGTTTTGCCCGCACAAGGTCGGTTTGGCCCGCAGGGAAAGAGTCCAACTCGGATCCCTGCCGAACCGTGCACAGCCGCGCACAAGCGGTAGTACCGCTTCACACAAGCGGTAGTACCGCTTGGGCGGTAGTACCGCTTCACACAAGCGGTAGTACCGCTCGGGCGGTAGTACCGCTTCACCAAGCGGTAGTACCGCTTACGCGGCAGCAAAACTACCTTTTGCACTTTCCAATACCTTGTGGGCTTTATCCCTTTGGCCCATATAAAGTGTTGCTGCACCCGAACACTTCGGCAAACATCCGGAACCCATTCCGGTGAACTCTGGAACTCTTCCGGAGATCGAAACACTATTATCACATATATCAATCTTTACCTCCGGACTCTTCCGGAGATCCTCGTCATGTCCGGGATCTTATCCGGGACTCCGAACAACTTTCGGTCACCAACATAATAACTCAATTATACTAATCGTCACCAAACGTTAAGTGTGTAGACCCTGCGGGTTCGAGAACTATGTAGACATGACCGAGACACCTCTACGGCCAATAACCAATAGCGGGACCTGGATGCCCATATTGGCTCCTACATATTCTACGAAGATCTTTATCGGTCGAACCTCTATGTCAAGGATTCAGTTAATCCCGTATGCTGTTCCCTTTGTTCTTCGGTATGTTACTTGCCCGAGATTCGATCGTCGGTATCACTATACCTAGTTCAATCTCGTTACCGGCAAGTCTCTTTACTCGTTCCGTAATACAAGATCTCGTGGCTAACACTTTAGTCACATTGCTTGCAAGGCTCATTGTGATGTTGTATTACCGAGTGGGCCCTGAGATACCTCTCCGTCATACGGAGTAACAAATCCCAGTCTTGATCCATGCCAACCCAACAGACACCCTCGGAGATACCTGTAGAGCACCTTTATAGTCACCCAGTTACGTTGCGACGTTTGATACACACAAGGTATTCCTCCGGTGTTAGTGAGTTGCATGATCTCATGGTCAAAGGAACAGATACTTGACATGCAGAAAACAATAGCAATAAACTGACACGATCAAATGCTACGTTTACAGTTTGGGTCTTGTCCATCACATCATTCTCCTAATGATGTGATCCCGTTATCAAATGACATCTCATGTCCATGGCTAGGAAACCTTAACCATCTTTGATCAACAAGCTAGTCAACTAGAGGCTTACTAGGGACACAGTGTTGTCTATGTACCCACACATGTATTTGAGTTTCCAATCAATACAATTATAGCATGGATAATAAACGATTATCATGAACAAGGAAATATAATAATAACCAATTTATTATTGCCTCTAGGGCATATTTCCAACAGCCAATGCCGAACTCGAGGTGTGGTGCGCGGCGGCTAAGTCATTGACACGATGAAAGCTACTACCTGACTTCCATGACGAGGTGGCAGATAACGAGCCCCTCGGATATGGCCACGCAGTAGAAGTTGACCGTCCCCCCAAGAGGACGAGATCGACCAAGACGGGCATAGATACATGTCCAACGTATCTATAATTTTTTATTGTTCCATTCTATAATATTATCATTCTAGGATACTTTTTGGGCATTTATTTGCTGATTCATATTATTTTTTAGAACTAACCTATTAACCCAGTGCCAAGTGCCAGTTGTTGTTTTCTGCAATTTTTTGGCTTTTCAGGTTTACAGTACCAAACGAAGTCCAATTGCCCCGAAACTTTTTTAATTTTTTCTGGACCAAAAGAAGATGTGGAAGCTTCGGGAGAAGACCGGAGGCCGCATAGGGGCCCCACAAGCCAACAGGGCGCGCCCAGGGGGGGTCGTCGCGCCCTATTAGCTTGTGCCCCCCCGGCTCTCCTGACCCAGTACCCTGGCCTATAAATTCACATATATTCCAAAAACCCCAGGGGAGCTCCCGAAACACTTTTTCCTCCATCGCAAGTCTCTATTCCGCCACGATATCATCTGGAGCCCTTTTTCTGTGCCCTGCCGGAGGGGGTCGATCATCGAGGGCCTCCTCATCATCCTTGGTGCTCCCATGATGATGTGTGAGTAGTCCACCACTGTCCTACAAGTCCATAGCTAGTACCTAGATGGCTTCTTCTCTCTCTTTGATCTTCAATACAAAGTTCACCGCGATATTCGCGGTGGTCTATTCGATGTAATCTTCTTCTGCAGTGTGTTTGTTGGGATCCGATGAATTGTGGGTTTATATTCAGATTATTATGATAAAATATTTGAGTCATCTCTGAATACTTATTTGATTCTTATTTTAATGATCATCATAGCTTCGTAAATCTCTCTGATCGGTCGGTTTAGTTTGGCCAACGAGATTGGTTTATCTTCAGTCAGAGGGGTGCGTTGTAGTGGGTTCAATCTTGCGGTGCTCTATATCCCAGTTAAAAAGTAGGGGACAAGACACATATTTGTATTGCTACCACTAAGGATATAATGATGGGGGTTCATTCATATCAATTGAGTTTACTTTGTCCACATCATGTCATTGTTCTCCAAGCATTACTCTGTTTGCATGAACTTAATACCTAGAGAGGCAAGCATAGAGGCACTCTCGAAGTGGAGTAATGGTAGTAGATGCAAGCAGGAGTCGTTCTACTTGTTTATGGACGTGATGCCTATATATACATGATCATTTCCGTGAATAAATATTGCATAAATATGCGCTTTTCTATCAATTGTCCAACAGTAATTTGTTTACCTACCGTATGCTTTATTTAAGAGAGAAGCCTTTAGCGAACACTATGGCCCTCGGGTCTATTCACATATATATTTTCAAACGAAAATATTATCTTGCTGTTATTTATTTACTTTTTTTTATTTTGCAATTTATATTTATCAACTATCATCTACACTACTCATTTGCTTGCAAGTAACGAGTTCAAGGGGATTGACAACCCTCTTGCCCACGTTGGGTGCAAGTGTTTGCTCTTTTGTGTGTAGGCGCTGAAGACACGAGTTGTATGGTCCTCCTATTGGTTCGATAACCTTGGTTCTCACCGAGGTAAATACTTATCTATACTCTGTTGCATCATCCCCTCCTCTTTGGGGAAAAACCCAACACAGATCACAAGTATTAGGAAGGATTTCTTGTGCCGTTGCCGAGGAGTATCACCAACTTACTATCAAGTACCATCTCACAAATTATCATTCACTTGTTCTACTTTTTATTTGCTGTTATATTTTGCTTGCTATAAAAATAAAAAAATAAAAAAATATTTATCTTTGCTAGTTTGCTTGTTTGCTTGTTGCAATGTCTAGTCTTACCTATGTTCCGTTTACTCCCGAGAATGAGGTGCTTAATTTCAAACAAAAGGGAGGAGAAAGTTTGCAAGATGCTTGGCATAGGATTTTCAATGCTCAAAATAAATCAACTCATAAGCAATCCCCCAATATCTTTCTTCGTAACTTTTATGTGGGTATTTCTACTTGGTATAGGTTCGTACTTGATACTACTATCGGTGGTAATTTTTTAATGTGTCGCACTTCGGATGCTTTCAAAACTATCGAAAATTTACTTGGGTCACCTCCCCTTATTATTAATGAAACTACTTTGACCTTGGAAGATGTTATGCAAAGGCTTTAAATTATTGAAAATAAAATGGCCACTAAGGAACAAATTGATGAGTTGGATAAAAAGATTCATAATCATATCACTCAGTTTGGGTCAAAGGTGAGTGACTTTGAAAGCACTAAAGCAGAAAGTGTCGGGGTACGACGACCTGTGGGGCTGGCAAGGCCCCTTTCGTGCTTCGGCTAGGGAGATCCCCTGGCGCGAAGGACCATGCACGCACGAGGGTTTAGACAGGTTCCGGCCACCGGAGCGTAATACCCGACGTCCTGTGTATTGTGGATTAGCTGGGTTCACAGTACAGGAGCGTCACAGCCCGGCAAGGATGCTCAGGGAGTGTCGCTACGCGTGTAAATGAACGGACTGTCGACCTTTCTAAAGGTAGCCATGGACCTCCTTTTATAATCCAAGGGGCTACCACAGTGGCTAAAATGTTCTTTACACAGAGTAAACAATGTTTTTCCGTCTGCCAAAATAGCTGGCAATAGCTATACTTGGAAATACCTAACTCGGACGGACTAGGACAGGCGCATTAAATGCGCCGTGAGGTGGTGCGCTGGTGAAGTTTCTTGGCAAGGACTGCCTCTCCTTCTATGTCATTCGCCCATCTACCTGTTATTCCTTTGCCACGCCGTAGGATGGGTTTATTAAAGCTGTTGTAAATTTGGTAAGCTGCCACGCGCCCCGACCAGCTCCACCTAACTGCCTGCCCGCTCGACACATAGTCGATGTAGACAACCAGTTTGGCGACGTGGAGCGATGGCTTGGCGGGCGGAGGCCCTGGTGGGTGCCTTAGCAGTCGAGTCCTCCGGCAAGGAGGGCTTGCCAGTTCGCTCGAATCCTTGTTTGGAGTGGCTTGGTGTTCGGATCCAGCTCGGCAGGGTCTTGCTACTGGACGCCACTGTCTTCTGGTGCACAAGTCAGGGTACTAAGGGCCCCGTTCTTTAGTACACCGACAGGAGCCCCCGGGCCTGGACCACACTTGCGTCCCTGACGTTGTTGGGCTAGGCCCAAAAATAGTGCAGAGGCACACGCAGCCGCAATTATCCGCGGTTATCGTGATTTTTACTGCTTCGCCCACGACGCGCATTGACTGCTGGTCATGGGAACGGTGGAGCGAGGCAGTTGCCTCGAGGGGCCGCGCCTAAAATACCGTGCCATGCCGAACTGGAAGAGGCGCCTCTTGTGTCTTCCTCCTTGTTAATAAAAGGGGATTTCTTCAAGTGCGCGGCTCATTCCAACCGCATCCCTCTGCTCTGCCGCCTCTGCTTCTCCTTCCTGTAGCACAGAGCCCCTGAGCCGTTCCTTTGCTTTCGCCACCGCACGCCGTCGACTCACCATGGCGCCCAAGTGAGGACTCCCTTCCACCGCCACGGGCCCAGCGAAGAAAGCCAAGAAGGCGGCGGACGCCGACGCGAAGGATGCCTTGGCGATGATGCGGAGGAGGTGCACCGTCTTCTCTCCCTCCGTGTTGACCATGAGTGACCTCGTCTTGAGGTACGCCATGATGTGGGGGAGGGCGACCAAAGTGCATCCGACACCGGAGGTGCTTCCGGGCGACTCCCAGCCCGGCAATGAGAAGTATCCGTTCTCTGCAGCATACTTCTACTGTGGGATAGTTCCCCCCTTTTCCGCTCTCTTCTTAGATCTGATGCTGGCATACGGTTATTGCTTGCTGGATTTCACGCCGAACACGGTGACCACCCTGTCTTTTTTCACACATTTGTGCGAGAACTTCAAAGGAATAATCCCCAATGTATCTCTCTTCTGCCATTTCTTCTATCCGCACATAGAGGGCGAGGAGGCTCGCTCTAGCAGCATTACGTGGATCCCTCGTGCTTCTCACAAGGAGGTGTATCCCCCGGAAACTTGCACAAGAAGTGGGAAGAATGGTAGGCCGAATGGTGCTATAGCAATGACAAGGAGCCCCCGGTCTTCTGCGAGGTCCAAACATCCAAGCCTGTTCGTGATGACGCATGGAGTGCCCTTGCCCCCGACCACAAGAAGCTGGAGATCGCCATCGCCCGCATGCTCCGGTTGACGGCTGTCGGGCTCACCATAGAGATGGTGGGCTTTGATTTCCTCGCCAGGCGCATCGCTCTTCTCCAGGATCGAAAGCGTTTTGCTGGGAGTACGTCGGCCCTGCTGATGTTATGCGGATACTTCCCGGGCTCTACGGGGACCTGACCTTCCTGCAGCTCACTGCCCTCTGCCATCAGCTTTTTTGCCCGGAAGGCAGGTTCATACTTCTGTCGTCCGTCATCCTGCTCTGCAAGAATTACCGCAAGGACGCGATCATGGCGATGATGCCGGCGTGCAATGTGCACGGGGTGGAACCCACGTGGAAGGCGTCGGCGAAGGAGTTGGTGCAGACATGGTTTGACAACCTGAAGAAAGCGCACATTAGGGAGGAAGGGTTGATGGTCCGCGCCACCACCGACACAGAGATCGATCACATCGGTCGATGAGTTGTGGAAGCGGGCTTCAACGTAGGCGGCAGCAGCTCGGGGGCTGCCACGCCCGGGGTAGAGGAGGAGGAGGCCGTCCGCGAGGAGGGGCACGATGAGGAGCCACCGGTACAGGGCCATCCGGAGAAGCCCACGGGCGCTGAAGACGCCAGGGTCGAGGGCGGCGCCAGGGTCGAGAGCGCCGAGGTTGTCACACAGCCAGAGCTTGAGGAGTCCCAGGTTCGCAACATCCCCAAGAAAATGCGGGTACTCTGCAAGGCCGGTACACGGGAGCCGGTCCATCGCACTCCACCCCCAGAAGTTGAGGACGAAGGGGAGGAGGAGGAGGACCTTGCTACCGATGTTTGTCGGCCGTGAAGAAGGAGGCGGGCCGTTGCGAAGCACACAGCAAGTGCTTCTGTTCAGGAGGCTGAGCCTACCAGCTCCGCCACGCCGACGACACGCTCCAGGACGCCCACTCCGCCGATGGGTCCCGCCGCTCGCCAAAAAGGGATGTGGAATTTGCCTGCTTTCAGCTCAGGAGAAGAGGATGACGAGTAAGTGTCGATCCCTTGTAATTCATCTTGATCTTTGTATCGCCCTTGCTGAGCCTTGTCGTTGCTGTTGGTTTTGCAGAGAAGAAGAGACTCTAGCACAACGCCAGGCCAGGAGGGAAAATCTTGGTCCTGCCACAGAGGGCGCGGCAGGCTTCCAATCAGAGCATGGTGCTTCACCGGAGCTGGATGTTGTAGATCTCAGCTCCCCGGTGAGCCCCCGGCAGGACGTTCCGCCCCTGTACCCGACGGCGGGTCTGGGGGCGGACGCCAGCTTCACCAGCTCTATTCGCCTGCAAGCGGAGACGGAGCGCCTGGAGGCAGCTCACGTGCGCTCGACCCCGGAGGGGAGCTTTCTGGCAGGGGGTTCTTATAATGAGCCTGCCGGGGTAGAGAATGCGCCGGCAGGTGGTGCTGCTGACGGCCATGCCACGGCAAAGGACATCGTCGAGGGTGGCGGCGTCCCCCATCAACTGGAACCCATGGGTGAGCCTTCATCACTGAAGATTTCTTGTCTTGTTTTTTTTTGTCTTCTTGAACTTCTTCTCATTTCCATTTTTCTCTTTCCCCTTGCATTGCAGATCTACCCCCGTTAGGGGAGCTCGATGTTGATGTCAACCTCGAGGGGATCGCCAAGGAGGCGGCTGAGGAAGCGACCCGGATCGCGGCTGAGGAGGACGCCACTCGTCGTGGCCCCAGGGACACCGGCAAGCAGGTCCTTCAGGGACCGTCCTTGGAGACGGTAGCGGATGCCACGGGGGCCTCCGCCTTGGGTCCATCGAGGGAGGGCACGTTCTTCTCACTAGGGGCCACCAGAAGGATTGCTGCAGGTCCGTCCTCGTCGGCGGAGCCGCCCCTAAGCCGGTACTTAAGGATCGACGACCTGTAGTTTGCCAGCTTCCCTGGGGACGCAATCTTCCAGGCCTTCTCCGAAGATGCGACTGTCGACGGGAACATCGTCACCCCTGGAGGATCGACGACCTGCAGTTTGCCAGCTTCCCTGGAGCTCTTTCCCCTTGGCAGGTGCGATGAAGCCAAGGAGCATGCCATCCTGTCCTCCATGGGAAGGGATTTTTGGCAGTTGCACGTGCTTTACGCTGACCGTTTTGAGAGGCTAGATCGTCGGGAAGCTCTTCTTGTGGCCACGGAAGACAGGTTCTGGGTGCTTCTTGCCGAGGCGCAGTCTTGGTTCACTGAGAGCCGCAAGGATCTTGCCGCGCAACAGGTCAACCTCGCCAAGGCCGAAGCCGAGTTCATCAACCAGAAGGCCGAGGCAGAGAAGATCTGGCAAGAAACGGACGAGATCTTCGCCAACACAGAAGCAGAGCAGACTTCACGCAAGATCTCGCTCGATTGCCAGGAGAAGGAACTCGCTGCCCGGGAAAGAGCTCTTGCCGACAAGCTCGGGGCTGGAATGGAGAAGCAAATCCAAGAGCTGGAGGCAAAGCACAAGGAGGCCATCAAGCGGCAAGCTGTTGATCACGCCGGCAAGCTCCAAGAGGCCGTCAACGCTGCCGAAGCCGCTCAATCCATCAAGATCGAGCTGGAAAGCAAGGTGTAGCGGCTGGAAACGTACCTCGCTGCTTCTGGATAGGAGATTTCGAAGCTGAAGGACGACATCCACAAGGGGACCTAGACCCTGGCAGACCTGCAAGTGGGGCACGCTGACAAGACCAAGGAGCTGGAGATTGTCGCGGCCGCCAATGCTGATTTGCGCGCGAAGGTGACTTCCCGGGAGGATAGTCTCAAGGTCACCCAGCGCAGGGAGAGCAGTTTGCTTGAGGAACTCTGGAAGGAGAAGGAACTGGTAGCTTCTGCCGCGCACACCTCCAACAAACTTCGGGAGAGCGTTGGGCTGTGGACGGAGCAGCTTGTTGACATCGTTGGCAGGCTCTCCGCCCAGCTTGCAAAGATGGGCTCAGAGGAGTGCGCCTTTTCCAATGACGTCAGAGAGGCGGCGAGCTCACAGCTGTCCATCTTCTTCGGGAAGCTCGTCAACATCTTGGCGAAGTACGAAGCGGGGCGGGCTGATGAATTCCTCCATGGTTGCCGCGAGCTGTGTTGCGGGGCCCTTCACAATGTCCTGGGGAAGATCCCCTACCACAACCCCGGCATCGACCTGAATAAGGCCTTCTCCATTCTACCGAAGGGCTTCGACACCAGCGAGCTTGACGCCCTTGTCCCCCTATCTCTGACAGGGCCGGTACTGTAACCCAGAGCAACTAAGATTCCTTTCCTACGATGCATATTATCCAAAACAATCGTCTTGAATTAGCACCGTAGCCTTGCTTTTGACTGTAATGCATTTTGTGTGCTGAAATGAGTAACTATCCCCTTTCAACACAGTTCGAACTTGTGTGTTTTCGTTTATCCTTACGCTTGCCGGAAACGCCTGTCGGTGTGCACATCTGTACCATGAGCGCTCGAAGGAACGGGTCCTTAGCAGCCTGCCGGTGATGCCACTGCCGACAAGGCCTCCTTGTCGTCCTTGCCATGGCTACTGATACGTCTCCAACGTAGCTACTTTTCCAAACTATTTTGCCCTTGTTTTGGACTCTAATTTGCATGATTTGAATGGGACTAACCCGTACTGACGCTGTTTTCAGCAGAATTGCCTTGGTGTTATTTTTGTGCAGAAATAAAAGTTCTCGGATTGACCTGAAAATTTACGGAGAATATTTTTGGAATTAATAAAAAATATTGGCGAAAGAATCAACCGGAGAGGGGCCACCACTTGGTCACAAGCCAGGGGGGCGAGCCCCCATGTCTTGTGGGGCCCCTGAAGCTCCTCCGACCTCGATTCCACTTCTATATATTCCTATTCGGGGAGAAAAAAAATCAGAGAGAAGAGTTCATCGCGTTTTATGATACGGAGCCGCCGCCACCTCCTGTTCTTCCTCGGGAGGGCAGATCTGGAGTCTGATTTGGGCTCCGGAGAGGGGAAATCGACGCCGTCGTCATCACCAACCATCCTTCATCACCAATTTCATGATGTTCTCCGCCATTTGTGAGTAATTCCATCGTAGGCTTGTTGGACGGTGATGGGTTGGATGAGATCTACCATGTAATCGAGTTAGTTTTGTTAGGGTTTGATCCCTAGTATCCACTGTGTTTTGAGATTGATGTTGCTATGACTTTGCTATGCTTAATGCTTGTCACTAGGGCCCGAGTGCCATGATTTCAGATCTGAACCTATTATGTTTTCATGAATATATATGTGTTCTTGATCCTATCTTGCAAGTTGTAGACACCTATTACGAGTTATGATCCGCATCCCCCAGGGTGACAATAACTGGGATTCTTTCCGGTGATTACCGTAGTTTGAGGAGTTCATGTATTCACTAAGTGCTAATGCTTTGGTCCGGTTCTCTATTAAAAGGAGGCCTTAATCTCCCTTAGTTTCCATTAGGACCCCGCTGCCACGGGAGGGTAGGACAAAAGATGTCATGCAAGTTCTTTTCTATAAGCACGTATGACTATATATGGAATACATGCCTACATTACATTGATGAATTGGAGCTAGTTCTGTGTCACCCTATGTTATAACCGTTACATGATGAATGCCATCCGACATAATTATCCATCACTGATCCATTGCCTACGAGCTTTTCGCATATTGATCTTCGCTAAGTTACTTCTCCGTTGCTACTGTTACAATCACTATAACACTGCTACTGTCACTTTGCCATTGTTACCGTTACTTCCATACTGCTTTGCTACTGAATACTTTGCTGCAGATATTAAGTCTTTCAGGTGTGGTTGAATTGACAAATCAGCTGCTAATACTCGAGATTATTCTTTGGCTCCCCTTGTGTCGAATCAATAAATTTGGGTTGAATACTCTACCCTCGAAAACTGTTGCGATCCCCTATACTTGTGGGTTATCAGCTACTTAGGATGTTGAGCGGACTCGAAACAACCAAGTGTGCAAACAATTTCGACAAGGGTCCTTCGCGTGCAGGTTTTCTCACACAAGTGTCAGCCTCGTTCAAGGAGAAAGCCTTAAATTTTCTCTCGTTGCGTTTCTTGCCGCGAGGTGATCGTCCTTGAACGCGTCTGCTGGTGTCCACACCATCACTCCCCCCGGGAAGACCTACATGCGGGATCCCTTCTCCCTTTTTGAGAAAAAGAAAGAAGAGAAAATAGAGCAGGATAGGAACATAAGTGGTTCAATTGTCATCTCATGCAAGTAAAGAGTGACCACAACATCTCACAAAAGATACATAAGATAAATATGTACTTTGACAAAGAGTTGTAGAACACTTCGCTTTTACTGACTAAGCACAGGATCATCGCCTAGCTTCGTACAAAGGATTACACGCCTTGCCGACGAAGTTGTACAAAAGGGGTTGCCGGGCGGCCCAGAAGCCGCGCCTTACAGGTGGGACTCACGAAAGCGCCCCGTGTTTATTCGTGTCCCGCATTTGGGTGTCACTTCTGTTCTCTAGGCGGATCTTGCCGTTCCTAGTGACTCCTCCCACCCGACAAGGGCTTGGCGGTCTTGTTCTTCTTGCTCCCGGCGTCAGAGGTCTCTCGTAAGTCCTTGACGGGCATGCTGCACTCTTTGGCATGCTTCCCGGAGTCCTTACGAGATCCGCTAGGGTTCTTGTTTTTGTTCTCCCCCCGGGAGCTTTGCCGGCAGGAGCGAGTGCCTCGTCGACAGATGCTGCCACTACCTCCCAGAAGAGCTTGTCGACGCAGAGGACCGCATCCTTGTTGTCGGCACGGACGGTGATGACGCTTATCGGCCCTGGCATCTTGAGGGTGTTGTAGGCGTGGTGCGATGCCGCCATGAATTTTGCCAGGGCCGGTCGGCCCAGAATCCCATTGTACTGCAGCGACATCTTCGCGACATCGAAGACCACTCTATCTGTCCTGACGTTGAGCTCACTGCCAAACGTAACCGGCAAGGTTATCTTCCCCTTGGGCTGAGATCTTCCCGTGTTGACCCCTTGAAAATATCCCGTCGGCTTGAGATCCGAGTCGGGAATCTGCAGACGCTTGATTACGTCTGGTGATATTAGATTCAGACCGGCTCCACTATCGTCTTTCGTCCTTTCTCTTTCTTCTGCCATGGTCGAGCTTTGAGTCTCACTCAACTCCACACCTTACAAATCAGGCAAGAACTCTTTCTTTGACTGATCCATTTTGAACTCTTTCAAAATCTTGTCAAGGTATGTACTCATTGAAAGTTTTATCAGACGTCTTGATCTATCTCTATAGATCCTGATGCCCAATATTTAAGTAGCTTCATTCCACGGTCTGCACACTTAAGGATCGACACTACCGAAGTACCCGAAACTTTTCCGGTGACCAAAACAGGACTTCCTATATATCAATCTTTACCTCCGGACCATTCCGGAGCTCCTCGTGACGTCCAGGATCTCATCCGGGACTCCGAACAACCTTCGGTCACCACCATACATAACTCAACTATACCGAAACGTCACCTCTACGGTCAATAACCAATAGCGGGACCTGGATGCCCATATTGGTTCCTACATATTCTACGAAGATCTTTATCGGTTGAACCTCTATGTCAAGGATTCAATTAATCCCGTATGCTGTTCCCTTTGTTCTTTGGTATGTTACTTGCCCGAGATTCGATCGTCGGTATCTCTATACCTAGTTCAATCTCGTTACCGGCAAGTCTCTTCACTCATTCCGTAATACAAGATCACGTGGCTAACACTTTAGTCACATTGCTTGCAAGGCTTGTTGTGATGTTGTATTACCGAGTGGGTCCCGAGACACCTCTCCATCACACGGAGTAACAAATCCCAGTCTTGATCCATGCCAGCTCAACAGACACCTTCGGAGATACCTGTAGAGCATCTTTATAGTCACCCAGTTACGTTGCGATGTTTGATAAACACAAGGTATTCCTCCGGTGTCAGTGAGTTGCATGATCTCATGGTCATAGGAACAAATACTTGACATGCAGAAAATAATAGCAATAAACTAACACGATCATATGCTACGTTCATAGTTTGGGTCTTGTCCATCACATCATTCTCCTAATGATGTGATCCCATTATCAAATGACATCTCATGTCTATGGATAGGAAACCTTCACCATCTTTGATCAACGAGCTAGTTAACTAGAGGCTTACTAGGGACACATTGTTTGTCTATGTATCCACACATGTATTTGAGCTTCCAATCAATACAATTATAGCATGGATAATAAACGATTATCATGAACGAGGAAATATAATAATAACCATAGTATTATTGCCTCTAGGGCATATTTCCAATAGTCTCCCACTTGCACTAGAGTCAATAATCTAGCTCACATCACTATGTGATTGTAATGAATCCAACACCCAATGAGTTCTGGGGTTCGATCATGCTTTGCATGTGAGAGAGGTCTTTATTCAACGGTCTGCAACATTCAGATCCGTGTGTTCTTTGCAAATCTATATGTCATACTGCAGATGCTACTAGGCTCCACTTGGAGCTATTCCAAATGACTGCTCAACCATACGTATCCGGACTGCTACTCAGAGTCGTCCGGATAGGTGTCAAAGCTTGCATCGACGTAACCCTTTACGACGAACTCTTTATCACCTCCATAATCGAGAAATATTTCCTCAGTCCTCTAGTTACTAAGGATAATTTTGACCGCTGTCCAGTGATCCACTCCTGGACCACTCTTGTACCCCTTGACAGACTCATGGCAAGGCACACACTAGGTGCGGTACACAACATGGCATACTATACAGAGCCTATTGATAAGGCATAGGAGACGACTTTCGTCCATTCTCTTTCTTGTGCAGTGGTCGAGCTTTGAGTCTCACTCAACTCCACACCTTACAAATCAGGCAAGAACTCTTTCTTTGACTGATCCATTTTGAACTCTTTCAAAATCTTGTCAAGGTATGTACTCATTGAAAGTTTTATCAGACGTCTTGATCTATCTCTATAGATCCTGATGCCCAATATTTAAGTAGCTTCATTCCAGGTTTTCCTTTGAAAAACTCCTTTTCAAACAACCCTTTATGCTTTCCAAAAATTCTACATCATTTCCGATCAACAATATGTCATCCACATATACTTATCAGAAATTCTATAGTGCTCCCACTCACTTTATTGTAAATACAAGTTTTTTATAAACTTTGTAGAGAATCAAAAACTTTGATCACCTCATCAAAGCGTATATTCCAACTCCGAGATGCTTGCTCCAGTCCATAGAAGGATCGCTGGAGCTTGCATATATTTTAGCATCCTTAGGACTGACAAAACCTTCTGGTTGTATCACATACAACCTTTCCTCACGGAAACCGTTAAGGAAACTCTGTTTTGACATCCATCTGCCAGATTTCATAATCGAAAAATGCAGCAACTGCTAACATAATTCCAACAGACTTTAGCATCACTATGGGCGAGAAAGTCCCATCGTAGTCAACTCCTTGAACTTGTGAAAAACCCTTTGCCACAAGTCGAGCTTTATAGACGGTGACATTACCGTCCGCGTCCGTCTTCCTTTTAAAGATCCATTTGTTCTGAATGGCCTTTCGCCCTTTAGGTAATACTTCCAAAGCCCATACTTTGGTTTCATACATGGATCCCATCTCGGATTTCATGGCCTCTAACCATTTCTCGGAATCCGGGCCCATCATCGCTTCTCCATAGCTCGTAGGTTCATCGTTGTCCAACAACATGACCTCTAAGACAGGATTGACGTACCACTCAGGAGCAGTACGCGTCCTTGTCGACCTACGACGTTCGATAGTAACTTGATCCAAAGTTTCATGATCATCATCATTAATTTTCTCTTCAACAGACGTAGGCTCCACAGAAACAACTTTCTGCGCTGCGCTACTCTCTGATTGAAACAAAGGTTCAATAACCTCATCAAGTTCTATCTTCCTCCCACTCATCTCTTTCGAGAGAAACTCTTTCTCGAGAAAGGACCCGTTTTTAGCAACAAACACTTTGCCCTTGGATCTGAGATAGAAGGTATACCCAACTGTTACGTTAGGGTATCCTATGAAGATGCATTTGTCCGCTTTGGGTTCGAGCTCATTAGGTTGAAACCTTTTTCATAAGCGTCGTAGCCCCAAACATTAAGAAATGACAGCTTAGGTTTCTGTCAAACCAAAATTCATACGGTGTCATTTCAACGGACTTAGATGGTGCCCTATTTTAAAGTGAATATAGTTGTCTCTAATGCATAACCCCAAAACGATAGTGGCAAATCGATAAGAGACATCATAGTACGCACCATATCCAATAGAGCACGATTACGACATTCGGACACATCATCACACTATGGTGTTCCAGGTGGCGTGAGTTGTGAAACAACTTCCACATTGTCTTAAGTTGTTTACCAAACTCGTAACTCAGATATTTACCTCCACGATCATATCGTAGACATTTTGTCTTCTTGTCATGATGATCTCAAACTTCACTCTGAATTTGTTTGAACTTTTCAAACGTTTCAGACTTGTGTTTCATTAAGTAAATATCCCCATATCTACTCAAATCATCAGTGAAGGTAAGAAAATAGCGATATCCACCACACGCTTCAACACTCATTGGATCGCTACATCAACATGTATCATTTCCAATATGTCACTAGCCCGCTCCATCAAATCGGAAAACGGGGTCTCTAGTCATCTTGCCCAAGAGGCATGGTCCGCATGTCTCAACCAATTCGAAATCGAGTGAGTCAAAAGATCCATCAGCATGGAGTTTCTTCATGCGCTTTACACCAATATGACCTTGGCGGCAATGCCACAAGTAAGTGGTACTATCATTATTAACTTTGCATCTTTTGGCATCAATATTATGAACATGTGTATTACTACGATCGAGATTCAATAAACCATCCACATTGGATGCATGACCATTGAAGGTATTATTCATGTAAACAGAATAACCATTATTCTCTAACTTAAATGAATAACCGTATTGTAATAAACATGATCTAATCATGTTCATGCTTCAACGCAAACACCAAATAACATTTATTTAGGTTCATCACTAATCCCGAAGGTAGAGAGAGTGTGCGATGGTGATCTCATCAACCTTGGAAACACTTCCAACACTCATCATCACCTCACCCTTAGCTAGTCTCCGTTTATTCCGTAGCTTATATTTCGTGTTACTAACATTTAGCAACCGAACCGGTATCCAATACCCAGGTGCTACTAGGAGTACTAGTAAGGTACACATCAATAACGCGTATATCAAATATACTTCTGTTGACGTTGCCAGCCTTCTTATCTACCAAGTATCTAGGGCAGTTCCGCTTCAGTGACCGTTCTCCTCATAACAGAAGCACTCAGTCTTAGGTTTGGGTTCAACTTTGGGTTTCTTCACTGCAGCAGCAACTGGTTTGCCATCCATGAAGTCTCCCTCCTTGCCCTTGCCCTTCTCGAAACTAGTGGTTTTACTAACCATCAACACTTGATGCTCCTTCTTGATTTCTACCTTCGCGGTGTCAAACATCGCGAACAGCTCGGGGATCATTATTTCCATCCCTGGCATTTCATAGTTCATCACGAAGTTCTAGTAGCTTTGTGGCAGTGACTTGGAGAACTATATCAACCACTATCTTATCTGGAAGATTAACTCCCACTCGATTCAAGTGATTGTAGCACTCAGACAATCTGAGTTCATGCTCACCGATTGAGCTATTCTCCTTCATCTTGCATGCAAAGAATCTTGTTGGAGGTCTCATACCTCTCAACACGGGCACGAGCCTGAGATCCCAATTTCAGCTCTTAGAACATCTCATATGTTCCGTGACGTTCAAAACGTTTTGGAGCCTCAATTCTAAGCCGTAACGCATGACGCACTGAACTATCAAGTAGTCATCAAAACATGCCTGTCAGGTGTTCACAACATCTACAAACGACGCTTGAGGGGGTGGCGCACCGAGCGGTGCATTAAGGACATAAGCCTTCTGTGTAGCAATGAGGACAATCCTCAGATCACGGACCCAGTCCGCATTATTGCTACCATCATCTTTCAACTCTATTTCTCTAGGAACATATAAAAATTCAAGGGAGCTACAGCGCGAGCTAGTAATCGACAACATAATTTGCAAAGACATTTTGACTATGTTCATGATAATGAGTTTAGTTAATCATATTACTTAAAAACTCCCACTCAAATTGACATCCCTCTGGTCATTCGAGTGTCACATGATCCAAATTCACCAACTCAAGTCCGATCATCACGTGAGTTGAGGTGGTTTCAATGGTGAACATCATCATGTTGATCATATCTACTATATGACTCATGTTCGACCTTTCGGTCTCTTGTGTTCCGAGGCCATGTCTGTACATGCTAGGCTCGTCAAGTTTAACCCGAGTGTTCCGCACGTGCAACACTGGCTTGCACCCTTTGTATGCGAATGTAGAGTCTATCACACCCGATCATCATGTGGTGTCTTGAAACGACGAACTTTCGCAACGGTGCACACTCGGGGAGAACACAATTTATCTTGAAATTTAAGTGAGGGATCACCTTATAATGCTACCGTCTTCCTAAACAAAATAAGATGCATAAAAGGATTAACATCACATGCAAATCATAAGTGACATGATATGGCCATGAACTTGTGCTTTTGATCTCCATCTTCAAAGCACCGGCATGATCTCCATCGTCACCGACATAACACCATGATCTCCATCATCTTGATCTCCATCAATGTGTCGCCATGAGGGTGTCGTGCTGACTGTTGCTTCCATGACTATTGCTAACTCATAGCGATAAAGTAAAGCAAAAACGGCGAAAATAATTAAAGACAACCCTATGGCTCTTGCCGGTTGCCGTACTCATCGACGTGCAAGTCGTGATATTCTTTACAATACATGATCATCTCATACATCACATATATCTCATCATGTAATTGGCCATATCACATCACAACATACCCTGCAAAAACAAGTTAGACGTCCTCTAATAGTTGTTGCAAGTTTTACGTGGCTGCTACGGGTATCTAGCAAGAACAATTCTTACCTATGCAAAAACCACAACGGTGATACAAAAATTGCTATTCAACCTTCTCAAGGACCGCCTTTGTCAAATCCGATCCGACTAAAGTGGGAGAAACAGACACCCGCCAGCCATCTTTATGCAACGAAGTTACATGTCAGTTGATGGAACCGGTCTCTCGTAAGCGTACGAGTAATGTTGGTCCGGGCCGCTTCATCCCACAATACCGCCGAATCAAGAAAAGACCAAGGGAGGAAGCAATCTGAATATCAACACCCACAAACTCCTTTGTGTTTCTACTCGAGATCTCATCTACACAAAGACCTAGCTCTGATACCACTGTTGGGGAACGTTGCATGGGAAACAAAAAATTTCCTACGCACACGCAAGATCTATCCATGGTGATGAGCATCTACGAGAGGGAGAGTGGATCTACATACCCTTGTAGATCGCTAAGCGGGAAGCGTTAAGAAACGCGGTTGATGTAGTCGAACATCTTCGCGATCCAAATCGCAAGCCGTCCCGCGATCCCATCATGATCCGTCTCGCGGTCCAATCACGATCCGTCCCGCAATCCTGATCACGGTCCTTCCGATCTAGCGCCGAACAGACGGCACCTCCGCGTTCAGCACACGTACAGCTCGATGACGATCTCCGCCTTCTTGATCCAGCAAGAGGGAGCGGAGAGGTAGATGAGTTCTCCGGCAGCGCGACGGCGCGGCGGCGGCGGTGGTGGAACTATTCCGGCACGGCTTCGCCTAAGCACCGCTGAAAACTAGAGGACTAGAGGAGAAAACGATCTCGAGGAAGTAGAGGGAGCACGTGGCAATTAGGCTTAGCTCTCCCCTCTAAATCCTCTAGTATATATAGGAGGGAGGGAGGAGAGGAGGCAGCCTCAAACCCTCAAGGGTTCGGCCGAAATAGGAGGTGGAGGAGTCCTACTCCAATCCTACTAGGAGTAGGATTCCTCCTCTCCACTTGGAAACCCTTTCCACCTTTCCACCTTTGGGTTTTTCCCACCCCTAGCCGCATGGGCCTTAGTGGGGGGTTCGGCCAGCCCACCAGGGGCTGGTTTGACTCCTCCCACAGCCCATGAGGTCCTTTGGGTCGAGACACCCCTCCCGATGGTCCCCCGGCACCCTCCCGGCACTCCCGATACACTACCGAAGTACCCGAAACTTTTCCGGTGACCAAAACAGGACTTCCTATATATCAATCTTTACCTCCGGACCATTCCGGAGCTCCTCGTGACGTCCAGGATCTCATCCGGGACTCCGAACAACCTTCGGTCATCACCATACATAACTCAACTATACCGAAACGTCACCAAACCTTAAGTGTGCAGACCCTGCGGGTTCGAGAACTATGTAGACATGACCGAGACTGCTCTACGGTCAATAACCAATAGCGGGACCTGGATGCCCATATTGGTTCCTACATATTCTACGAAGATCTTTATCGGTTGAACCTCTATGTCAAGGATTCAATTAATCCCGTATGCTGTTCCCTTTGTTCTTCGGTATGTTACTTGCCCGAGATTCGATCGTCGGTATCTCTATACCTAGTTCAATCTCGTTACCGGCAAGTCTCTTTACTCGTTCCGTAATACAAGATCACGTGGCTAACACTTTAGTCACATTGCTTGCAAGGCTTGTTGTGATGTTGTATTACCGAGTGGGCCCCGAGATACCTCTCCATCACACGGAGTAACAAATCCCAGTCTTGATCCATGCCAGCTCAACAGACACCTTCGGAGATACCTGTAGAGCATCTTTATAGTCACCCAGTTACGTTGCGACATTTGATACACACAAGGTATTCCTCCGGTGTCAGTGAGTTGCATGATCTCATGGTCATAGGAACAAATACTTGACATGCAGAAAACAATAGCAATAAACTGACACGATCATATGCTACGTTCATAGTTTGGGTCTTGTCCATCACATCATTCTCCTAATGATGTGATCCCGTTATCAAATGACATCTCATGTCTATGGATAGGAAACCTTCACCATCTTTGATCAACGAGCTAGTTAACTAGAGGCTTACTAGGGACACATTGTTTGTCTATGTATCCACACATGTATTTGAGCTTCCAATCAATACAATTATAGCATGGATAATAAACGATTATCATGAACGAGGAAATATAATAATAACCATTTTATTATTGCCCCTAGGGCATATTTCCAACAGTTTCCCACTTGCACTAGAGTCAATAATCTAGCTCACATCACTATGTGATTGTAATGAATCCAACACCCAACGAGTTCTGGGGTTCGATCATGCTTTGCATGTGAGAGAGGTCTTTAGTCAACGGTCTGCAACATTCAGATCCGTGTGTTCTTTGCAAATCTATATGTCATACTGCAGATGCTACCAGGCTCCACTTGGAGCTATTCGAAATGACTCCTCAACCATACGTATCCGGACTGCTACTCAGAGTCGTCCGGATAGGTGTCAAATCTTGCATCGACGTAACCCTTTACGACGAACTCTTTATCACCTCCATAATCGAGAAATATTTCCTCAGTCCTCTAGTTACTAAGGATAACTTTGACCGCTGTCCAGTGATCCACTCCTGGACCACTCTTGTACCCCTTGACAGACTCATGGCAAGGCACACACCAGGTGCGGTACACAGCATGGCATACTATACAGAGCCTATTGATAAGGCATAGGAGACGACTTTCGTCCTTTCTCTTTCTTGTGCCGTGGTCGAGCTTTGAGTCTCACTCAACTCCACACCTTACAAATCAGGCAAGAACTCTTTCTTTGACTGATCCATTTTGAACTCTTTCAAAATCTTGTCAAGGTATGTACTCATTGAAAGTTTTATCAGACGTCTTGATCTATCTCTATAGATCCTGATGCCCAATATTTAAGTAGCTTCATTCCAGGTTTTCCTTTGAAAAACTCCTTTTCAAACAACCCTTTATGCTTTCCAAAAATTCTACATCATTTCCGATCAACAATATGTCATCCACATATACTTATCAGAAATTCTATAGTGCTCCCATTCACTTTATTGTAAATACTTGTTTCTTATAAACTTTATATAGAATCAAAAACTTTGATCACCTCATCAAAGCGTATATTCCAACTCCGAGATGCTTGCTCCAGTCCATAGAAGGATCGCTGGAGCTTGCATATATTTTAGCATCCTTAGGACTGACAAAACCTTCTGGTTGTATCACATACAACCTTTCCTCACGGAAACCGTTAAGGAAACTCTGGTTTGACATCCATCTGCCAGATTTCATAATCGAAAAATGCAGCAACTGCTAACATAATTCCAACTGACTTTAGCATCACTACGGGCGAGAAAGTCTCATCGTAGTAAACTCCTTGAACTTGTGAAAAACCCTTTGCCACAAGCTTTATAGACGCTGACATTACCGTCCGCGTCCGTCTTCCTTTTAAAGATCCATTTCTTCTGAATGGCCTTTCGCCCTTCAGGTAATACTTCCAAAGCCCATACTTTGGTTTCATACATGGATCCCATCTCAGATTTCATGGCCTCTAACCATTTCTCGGAATCCGGGCCCATCATCGCTTCTCCATAGCTCGTAGGTTCATCGTTGTCCAACAACATGACCTCTAAGACAGGATTGACGTACCACTCAGGAGCAGTACGCGTCATTGTCGACCTACGAGGATCGATAGTAACTTGATCCAAAGTTTCATGATCATCATCATTAATTTTCTCTTCAACAGACGTAGGCTCCACAGAAACAACTTTCTGCGCTGCGCTACTCTCTGGTTGAAACAAAGGTTCAATAACCTCATCAAGTTCTATCTTCCTCCCACTCATCTCTTTCGAGAGAAACTCTTTCTCGAGAAAGGACCCGTTTTTAGCAACAAACACTTTGCCCTTGGATCCGAGATAGAAGGTATACCGAACTGTTACGTTAGGGTATCCTATGAAGATGCATTTGTCCGCTTTGGGTTCGAGCTCATCAGGTTGAAACCTTTTTCATAAGCGTCGCAGCCCCAAACATTAAGAAATGACAGCTTAGGTTTCTGTCAAACCAAAATTCATACGGTGTCATTTCAACAGACTTAGATGGTGCCCTATTTTAAAGTGAATGTAGTTGTCTCTAATGCATAACCCCAAAACGATAGTGGCAAATCGATAAGAGACATCATAGTACACACCATATCCAATAGAGCACGATTACGACATTCGGACACATCATCACACTATGGTTTTCCAGGTGGCGTGAGTTGTGAAACAACTTCCACATTGTCTTAAGTTGTTTACCAAACTCGTAACTCAGATATTTACCTCCACGATCATATCGTAGACATTTTATCTTCTTGTCATGATGATCTCAAACTTCACTCTGAATTTGTTTGAACTTTTCAAACGTTTCAGACTTGTGTTTCATTAAGTAAATATCCCCATATCTACTCAAATCATCAGTGAAGGTACATACGAAATGCTGGCCTTGCAGAATTTGTCTCAGACCAATGCAAGCAATATTATCAACTCACTGATTCCTTCGTGCGGAGGTTTGAATTTTCATCCAGGTGTAATACGCATTCCGTTCTATTATCTTTATGATGAATCTTATACTATGGACTTAGAGGATTTTAACCTTGCATGCGTAACCCTGTCTTGTGGGGCCCCTGAAGCTCCTCCGACCTTGTTTCCACTTCTATATATTCCTATTCAGGGAGAAAAAAATAGAGAGAAGAGTTCATCGCGTTTTACGATACGGAGCTGCCGCCACCTCCTGTTCTTCCTCGGGAGGGCAGATCTGGAGTCTGATTTGGGCTCCGGGGAGGGGAAATCGACGTCGTCGTCATCACCAACCATCCTTCATCACCAATTTCATGATGTTCTCCGCCGTTCGTGAGTAATTCCATCGTAGGATTGCTGGACGGTGATGGGTTGGATGAGATCTACCATGTAATCGAGTTAGTTTTGTTAGGGTTTGATCCCTGGTATCCACTGTGTTCTGAGATTGATGTTGCTATGACTTTGCTATGCTTAATGCTTGTCACTAGGGCCCGAGTGCCATGATTTAAGATCTGAACCTATTATGTTTTCATGAATATATATGTGTTCTTGATCCTATCTTGCAAGTTGTAGACACCTATTACGAGTTATGATCCGCATCCCCCAGGGTGACAATAATTGGGATTCTTTCCGGTGATTACCGTAGTTTGAGGAGTTCATGTATTCACTAAGTGCTAATGCTTTGGTCCGGTTCTCTATTAAAAGGAGGCCTTAATCTCCCTTAGTTTCCATTAGGACCCCGCTGCCACGGGAGGGTAGGACAAAAGATGTCATGCAAGTTCTTTTCTATAAGCACGTATGACTATATATGGAATACATGCCTACATTACATTGATGAATTGGAGCTAGTTCTGTGTCACACTATGTTATAACCGTTACATGATGAATGCCATCCGACATAATTATCCATCACTGATCCATTGCCTACGAGCTTTTCGCATATTGATCTTCGCTAAGTTACTTCTCTGTTGCTACTGTTACAATCACTACAACACTGCTACTGTCACTTTGCCATTGTTACTGTTACTTCCATACTGCTTTGCTACTGAATACTTTGCTGCAGATATTAAGTCTTTCAGGTGTGGTTGAATTGACAACTCAGCTGCTAATACTCGAGAATATTCTTTGGCTCCCCTTGTGTCGAATCAATAAATTTGGGTTGAATACTCTACCCTCGAAAACTGTTGCAATCCCCTATACTTGTGAGTTATCAGCTACTTAGAATGTTGAGCGGACTCGAAACAACCAAGTGTGCAAACAATTTCGACAAGGGTCCTTCACGTGCAGGTTTTCTCACAAGTGTCAACCTCGTTCAAGGAGAAAGCCTTAAATTTTTGAAAAGTTTCCACAACTTAGCTTTCTCTCGTTGTGTTTCTTGCCGCGAGGTGATCGTCCTTGAACGCGTCTGCTGGTGTCCACACCATCACTCCCCCCGGGAAGACCTACACGCGGGATCCCTTCTCCCTTTTTGAGAAAAAGAAAGAAGAGAAAATAGAGAAGGATAGGAACATAAGTGGTTCAATAGTCATCTCATGCAAGTAAAGAGTGACCACAACATCTCACAAAGGATACATAAGATAAATATGTACTTTGACAAAGAGTTGTAGAACACTTCGCTTTTACTGACTACGCACAGGATCATCACCTAGCTTCGTACAATGGATTACACACCTTGCCGACGAAGTTGTACAAAAGGGGTTGCTGGGCGGCCCAGAAGCCGCGCCTTACGGGTGGGACTCACGAAAGCGCCCCGTGTTTATGCGTGTCCCGCATTTGGGTGTCACTTCTGTTCTCTAGGCGGATCTTGCCGTTCCTAGTGACTCCTCCCACCCGACAAGGGCTTGGCGGTCTTGTTCTTCTTGCTCCCGGTGTCAGAGGTCTCTTGTAAGTCCTCGACGGGCATGCTGCACTCTTTGGCATGCTTCCCGGAGTCCTTACGAGATCCGCCAGGGTTCTTGTTTTTGTTCTCCCCCCGGGAGCGTTGCCGGCAGGAGTGAGTGCCTCGTCGGCAGATGCTGCCACTACCTCCCAGAAGAGCTTGTCGACGCAGAGGACCGCATCCTTGTTGTCGGCACGGATGGTGATGACGCTCATCGGCCCTGGCATCTTGAGGGTGTTGTGGGCGTGGTGCGATGCCGCCATGAATTTTGCCAGGGCCGGTCGGCCCAGAATCCCATTGTACTGCAGCGACATCTTCACGACATCGAAGACCACTCTATCTGTCCTGAAGTTGAGCTCACTGCCAAACGTAACCGGCAAGGTTATCTTCCCCTTGGGCTGAGATCTTCCCGTGTTGACCCCTTGAAAATATCCTGGCGGCTTGAGATCCGAGTCGGGAATCTGCAGACGCTTGATTACGTTTGGTGATATTAGATTCAGACCGGCTCCACTATCGACCAACATCTTTGTGACCTTGTGGTTGCGTATCATTGGCGAGACCAACAAGGGCACACACCCGACGGCAGTGATGCGGTTAGGGTGATCCTCAGCGTCAAAGATGATGGGAGTGTTGGTCCACTTGAGGGGTTCGCTTGCCACTGCCTCTGGCTCTGTCACGATGATCTCACGGGCCCACTGCTTGAGTTGCCAATGAGAGGAGTGCAAAGCTGCGCCTCCTTCAACGCACATGGCATCGATAGCCTTCTGGAATTCCTGGCCTTCAGATTCTTCTACATCTCCGTCGTTATCGTCATCTTCATCATCAGACTTCTTGTCTCGGCCTCTAACAGGTTTCTCCTTGCGCTGCTTGGCCTTGCCGCGGCGGCCACCATGGCCACCGCTGCTTTTCTTGCCGGAACCACCTGTACCATCTTGGCCCTTCTCCTTGTTGCACCTTTCGTACTCTTGCTTTTGGTTTTCGGCAAGCTGTTCTACTTGGCGGCATTCGGTGATGTCGTGGCTCTTGGTGAGGTGGATCTTGTTGTACGGCCTGCCGGTCTTTTCTCCTGCCGCGGTCTCGTCGTCTCCGGAGCATGCGACAACATTCTTGCCGGACCCCTCGGACTTGGCCTTCTTGCCGGAGTCGGAATTCTCGTTCTCTTCGACAACCATCACTGTCTTTCCCTTGCGCTTCCGATTGCACTTCCGGCCCTTTTTCTTGGAGACTGGCGCATCTTTGTCGTCGTCTGAATCGACCTCTACGCCAGCGTCCTCTCCGGGAAGTCTCCTCCCCTCTTCAGCTCACGCACATTTGTCAGCCAAAGCATATAGCTCGGCGACATCCCACACATTATTTATGCTCATCTCTTCACGCATCTGCCGGTTCCGAACGTTCGTGTGGAATGCGACGATCACTACGGCAAGGTGGATGTCGGGGATGTTGTGTTGTACGTGGCTGAACCTCTGGATGTACTTGCGGAGTGATTCGCCCTCTCTCTGGGGAAGCACATGCAAGTCGCTGGGCTGCCCTGGAAGCTTGTGGCCTCCATGGTATGCGCCAACGAACTAGTTACGCAGATCCGCCCAAGAATAAATGGATCCTTCCGGCAACTGATACATCTCCGTCGTATATATAATTTTTGATTGCTTCATGCCAATATTCTACAACTTTCATATACTTTTGGCAACATTCTATATTATTTTTGGGACTAACTTACTTACCCAGTGCCCAGTGCCAGTTCCTGATTTTGTGTATTTTTTGTTTCGCAGAAATTCCATATCAAACGAAGTCCAAACGCGATAAAAACTTACGGAGATTTTTTTGGAATATATGTGAATTTTGGGAGTCAGAATCAACGCAATACGGTACCCGAGGAAGGCACAAGCCAACACGGCATGACCTCGGGGGGGGGGGGGGTGCCCTGATGGCTCGTGCCTCCCCTTCAAGTCGGTTTAGGCCCTTCTTCCGCCGCAAGAAAGATATTTTCGCGATAAAAATCCCCTCAAAATTTCAGCCCGATCGGAGTTACGGATCTCCTGATATTTAAGAAACGGTGAAGGGGTCCTGTCCTCCGGGAGCCATGGTGGCCATGGACCAGAGGGGAAACTCGCCTCCCACCTAGGGAGGAGGCAAAGGAAGAAGAAGGAGGGGGGCTCTATCCCCCTCTCTCCCGGTGGCGCCGGAGTGCCGCCGGGGCATCCATCGTGACCGCGATGTACACCAACAACTTCGCCGCCGTCACCACCAACTCTCTCCCCCTCTATGCAGTGGTGTAAAACCTCTTCTCCCCGCTGTAATCTCTAGTTAAACATGGTGCTTAATGCTATATATTATTGTCTAATGATGTGTGGCTATCCTAAGATGTTCAGGTAGATTTCTTTTGTCCTACGGGTTAATTGTGGTATGATGTTATTGATATGAGTAGTATATTGATATGGTGCTGTCCTAAGGTGCCCTCCGTGAGACGCACATATGATGGAATCACGCTGGAGGGTTTGCAATATGTTCATGATTCGCTTATAGTGGGTTGGTGAGTGACTGAAACACAAACCCGAGTAAGGGAGTTGTTTGCGTATGGGAGTAAAGAGGACTTGATGTTTAATGCTATGGTTGGGTTTACTTTAATGATTTCTAATAGTTGCGGATGCTTGCTAGAGGTCCAATCATAAGTGCATATGATCCAAGTACGGAAAGTGTGTTAGCCTATGCCTCTCCATCATTGCATATGACAAGTATGTATCATATTATATTCAATTGTGTATGGACAATCTTTCTCTGGCGTTACACAAAAAGCTTTCTACTAAACAAATAATTTAATTAATCTTTATCTAAGCAGCCCCTAACTTTTGTTTACTTGTCCTTTATTACCTAGCAAAACTATCTCTACACCTACTAAGTACTTCTAGTTCCTTTCCCGCAAAGTAGTTTCATACTTGTTCTAGGTAAAGTAAGTGTTAGCGTGCGTAGAGTTGTATCGGTGGTCGATAGAACATGAGATAATTTTAATTCTGCCTTTAGCTCCTCGTTGGGTTCGGCACACTTATCGAAAAAGGCTAGAAACGATCTCCTACACTTGTTGGTTATCAAGACCTTTTTCTGGTGCCGTTGCCGGGGAGCAATAGCGTAGTGGTTGATATTCTCGTGTGTGTGCTTGTTTGCTTTATCACTAAGTAATTTTTATTTTTTGTTATTAGTTGTTTTATTTTATGGTATTAGTTGTTTTATATCTTTAGTTATGGATATGGAACACGAAACACGAAAAAAATTAGTGATACTTGCTACTCATGGAGATGGGGAACCTCCTAAAACCCTCGATGCTAGTTATGTGAAATACATTAATTACACCTTTGATAATCCTGAGAAATCCTCATTGAACTTGATAATGGGAGACACGTTGGATCAACGTGAGTACTTTAGGGAATATCGCTTGTCTCAAAAAGGGAAACACTTATGGGATCAAATTAAAATGTTGCATTGGTATGCTTGGGATGTATGTTTGAGATGTGATTATACTTGTTGCTCTAAGATTAAGGGTCTTCACCTTCCCTTTCAATGTGAATTTAATGATAATAGAACCTTGGCTTCTTATGCTAATGGTATATATGATTACTATGATGTGGACCAAATAGAAGAATTTGTTGGTTTTAAGGATGCTTATGAAATTGCTTCTTTGATTGAAAAGTATGACGATGTTCCTTACAAATCTGAAATTTTTTCCATACTTAAATATTGCTATGAGAATTATGAATACAATGCTGATATTATTGAATTTATTGAAAGAATGACCGCTGCCATGGAAGGGACTAATATTTTGCAAGAATCTATGGAAGAAGAAATTGCTGAAACTGTGAGCTCATTAGATGAAAAAGATGAGGAGGAGAGCGAAGAACAAAAGGAGGAAGAGAGGATTAGCTACCCGTGCCCACATTCTAATGAGAGTAACTCTTCAACTCATACATTGTTTAATTTCCCTTCGCACATACCGAAGGATGAATGCTATGATGATTGCTATGATCCCTTGGATTCGTTTGAAATATCCCTTTTTGATGAACTTGATGCTTGCTATGCTTGTGGCCATGATGCCAATATGAATTATGCTTAGGGAGATGAACTTGCTATAGTTCCTTATGTTAAGAATGAAATTATTGCTATTGCACCCACACATGATAGTCCTATTATCTTTTTGAATTCTCCCAACTACACTATATTGGAGAAGTTTGCACTTATTAAGAATTATATTGATGGGTTGTGTTTTACCACTACACATGATGATTTTGATGAATATAATATGCATGTGCTTGCTGCTACTACTTGCAATTATTATGAGAGAGGAACCAAATCTTCACCTCTCTATGTTTCCAATACGATAAAATTGCAAGAAACTACTTATGCTATGAATTGGCCTTTACTTTGTGTGAATGAATTGTTCTTGTATGACATGCCAATGCATAGGAAGAGAGTTAGACTTCGTTGTTACATGATATATATTACTTTGTGCTCACTAATAAATTTCAAATCATTGTTAATTCAAATTGGCTTTGATATACGTTGGGATCCGGGTGGATCAATTATTTGAGCACTATATGCCTAACTTAATGGCTTTAAAGAAAGCGCTGCCAGGGAGACAACCCGGAAGTTTTAGAGAGTCATTTATTTCTGTTGTATGATTTTAAAATAATTAAAAACAAAAAAATAAAGTGGGGAACTTAAAACCTTTTCAAAAAGAGAAGTGAAAGTGAGAAAGACGAACATCGTTGAAGTGGGGGCTAGCCTTGAACTTTTGTTCATGCCCATGGAAACTTTGTGAATCTCGATTACCGCAACTTTTCAAAAAAAAATTATCCCCTTGTATAAATCCTGTATTATAGAAATAATGTGCCAAGAATTACCTTTAGGATGTTTGAATTGTTTGTTTGATATGTGCTGTGTAAAAACAGAAACTTTTGCTGTAGTGTTTGAATTTTCATATTTTACTGGAGCGTGCAAAAATTCTGAAATTGTTACACAGCACTGCTATGCAAATTATTTATTACGTCCTAATTTTTCACAATTGTTTGAGTTAAATAATTATAGTTTCTCTATATATCATTACAGACTGTCCCGTTTTTCACAGATTGCTGTTATAATTGCTTTGGGTGCTTATGTTTGAATTCTTGTTGAGCCCCAATGACTTGGGAGCCATAGAATTATGATAGAATACAGTGGGTAATGTTAGATTATAATTATGCAATAATGTTATGGCAGGACATGATGAGATTTGATGATTATATAATAACATTTCTAATGAAAGTTCTATCAAGTTTTGTGTGGATGAAGTGTTCGAAGATCGAGGAGGTATCGATATGAGAAGAATAAGGAGAGACAAGAGTTCAAGCTTGGGGATGCCCAAGGCACTCCAAGTAAATATTCAAGGAGACTCAAGCGTCTAAGCTTGGGGATGCCCCGGAAGGCATCCCATCTTTCTTCTTCAACAACTATCGGTATGTTTTGGTTTTTGTTTTGTTCACATGGTATCCGTAAATTCTTGGAGCGTCGTGTGCCTTTTATTTTCCTTTTAGTAATGCACCATGCTGGTTTGGGTAAGTCCATGGTTGATTTATAGAATGCTATTTGCACTTCACTTATATATTTTGAATATGGCTTTATAGAATGCTTCATGTGCTTCACTTATATCATTTGAAGTTGGATGCCTGTTTCTCTACATATAGAAAACCGTTATTTGTAGAATGCTCTTTTGCTTCACTTATATTTATTAGAGCATGTCCAGGTATTTTGTAGAAAGAATGAAACTCTCATGCTTCACTTATACCTATTTAGAGAGTCAACTGGAATTGTTCATTTACATGGTTAGTCATAAAATCCTACATAAAACTTGTAGATCCCTGAATATGATATGTTTGATTCGTTGCAATAGTTTTGCAACATTAAGATAGTAATATGTGGGTGCACTAGTGGATGATTGTGGATTAGTAAGAATATTGTTGTTAAGGTTTGTGGTTCCCGAAGCATGCACGTATAGTATCTAGTTATGCGATGAAGATTGGAGAATAATTTGTCCTTGATTGAAATCCTTTGTGCTGTTGATTCGGGGGCGCGCGATGTTTAACTCCTCCCAACCTCCTCCCTAGGAGCATGCGAGTAGTACTTTGATTTGTGATAAAATTAACAAAACTTTGCAATAAGTATATGAGTTCTTTATGACTAATGTGAATCCATGCACATACGCAATCTCAACACCTCATATTTGCTAGCCTCTTCGGTACCGTGCCTTGCCCATTCTCACCTCGAGGATCGGCGCAAATCTTGCCGGTGCATCCAAACCCCGTGACATGATACGCTCTGTTGCATATAAGTCTCATTATATCTTCCTCAAAACTACCACCATACCTACTTATCATGGCATTTTCATAGCCATTCCGAGATATATTGCCATGCAACTTCCACCGTCACTTCATATGACTTGTACCTTCATTGTTATATTGCTTTGCATGATCGTAATATAGCTAGCATGATATTTACATGGCTTGTCCATTTTTTTGATATCTTTTGCTATGCTAGATCATTGGACATCCTCGTACATTGCCAGAGGCATTCATATAGAGTCATACAATTTTTAATATCGAGTTGTAAGTAAATAAAAGTGTGATGCTCATCGTTATTAGAGCATTGTCCCGGTGAGGAAAGGATGATGGAGACTATGATTCGCCCACAAGTCGGGATGAGACTCCGGACAAGAAATAAAAATGGGGGAGGCCAAATGAGCCCACCATATTTAAAAAAATGGGGGAGGCGAAAAAAAGAAGAAAAAGCCCACCATGAAAAAAAAACAAAAACAAAAAAATGAGAGAAAATGAGAGAAGGGACTTTGCTACTATCCTTTACCACAGTTGTGCTCAAAGTGGCACCATGTTCTTCACATAGAGAGTCTCTTGTTTTGTCACTTCCATATGCTAGTGGGAATTTTTCATTATAAAACTTAGCTTGTATATTCCGATGACGGGCATCCTCAAATGCCCGAGGTCTTCATGAGCAAGCTAGTTGGATGCACACCCAGTTAGCTTCAGTTGAGCTTTCATACACTTATAGATCTAGTGCATCCATTGCATGGCAATCCCTACTCCTCGCATTGATATCTATTGATGGGCATCTCCACAGCCCGTTGATACGCCGAGTTGATGCGAGACTTTCTTCTCCATTTTCACCCCTATTGATATCTACCACCATATTCTATTCCACCCTTATGCTATATCCATGGTTTACGCTCATGTATTGCGTGCAGAATAAAAATTTGATGCGCATTGAAAAAGTATGATCCAATTGCTTGGTTTGACACCGGGGTGCTCATGATTTATACTTTATGCTAGGAAGACCAAGCATGACAGGCTATATGATTTTGTAGGGATAACATTCTTTGGCATTGTTATTTTGAAAGGACATGGTTGTTGCTAGTAAACCTGAGTATGGATGTCTTTATGTCAGACTGTTGCCTTGAATCACTTGTATCTTAATATTCATGCCATGATTAGACATTTGTTCAAGATTATGTTAGGTAGCATTCTACATCAAAAATTATCTTTCTATCATTTACCTACTCGAGGATGAGCAGGAATTAAGCTTGGGGATGATGATATGTCTCCATCGTATCTACAATTTTTGATTGCTTCATCCCAATATTCTACAACTTTCATATACTTTTGGCAACATTCTATATTATTTTTGGGACTAACTTACTTACCCAGTGCCCAGTGCCAATTCCTATTTTTTGTTTCGCCAAAATTCCATATCAAACGAAGTCCAAACGCGAAAAAAATTACGGAGATTTTCTTTGGAATATATGTGAATTTTGGGAGTCGGAATCAACACAAGACGATACCCGAGGAAGGCACAAGCCAACACGGCGCGGCCTGGGGGGTGGGCGCCCTGATGACTTGTGCCTCCCCCTTAAGTCGGTTGGGGCCCTCCTTCCGCCGCAAGAAAGATATTTTTGCGATAAAAATCCCCTCGAAATTTCAGCCCGATCGGAGTTACGGATCTCCGGATATTTAAGAAACGGTGAAGGGGTCCGAAAACAGTCACGAAAATAGAAGAGAAACAGAGAGAGAGAGATCCAATCTCGGAGGGGCTCCTTCCCTCCGGGAGCCATGGTGGCCATGGACCGGAGGGGAAACTCTCCTCCCACCTAGGGAGGAGGCCAAGGAAGAAAAAGAAGGAGGGAGGCTCTCTCCCCCTCTCTCCCGGTGGCGCCGGAGTGCCGTCGGGGCATCCATCGTGACGGCGATCTACACCAACAACTTCGCCGCCGTCACCACCAACTCTCTCCCCCTCTATGCAGCGGTGTAAAACCTCTTCCCCCCATTGTAATCTCTACTTAAACATGGTGCTTAATGCTATATATTATTATCCAATGATGTGTGTCTATCCTATGATGTTTGAGTAGATTTCTTTTGTCCTACGGGTTAAATGTGGTATGATGTTATTGATATGAGTTGTATGTTGATATGGTGCTGTCCTAAGGTGCCCTCCGTGAGGCGCACATGTGAGGGAATCACGTTGGAGGGTTTGCAATATGTTCATGATTCGCTTATAGTGGGTTGGTGAGTTACTGAAACACAAACCCGAGTAAGGGAGTTGTTTGCGTATGAGAGTAAAGAGGACTTGTTGTTTAATGCTATGGTTGGGTTTACCTTAATGATTTCTAGTAGTTGCGGATTCTTGCTAGAGGTCCAATCATAAGTGCATATGATCCAAGTACTAAAAGTGTGTTAGCGTATGCCTCTCCCTCATTGCATATGACAAGTATCTATCATATTATATTCAATTGCCTATGGACAATCTTTCTCTTGCGTTACACAAAAAGCTTTCTACTAAACAACTAATTTAATTAATCTTTATCTAAACAGCCCCTAACTTTTGTTTACTTGTCCTTTATTACCTTGCAAAACTATCTCTACACCTACTAAGTACTTCTAGTTCCTTTCCCGCAAAGTAGTTTCATACTTGTTCTAGGTAAAGTAAGCGTTAGCGCGCATAGAGTAGTATCGGTGGTCAATAGAACTTGAGAGAATTTTAATTCTACCTTTAGCTCCTCGTTGGGTTTGAAACTCTTACTTATCGAAAAAGGCTACAAACGATCCCTTACACTTGTGGGTTATCAGCAAGTTCATCAACCAACTCCTCACATTGGGCTTGAGCGCTAACATGAAGTAGTTGGCGAACACCTTTTCATCGCACCCTCCGGCAGCTTGCACAGTGATGTGTAGATGCCGAGGAACTCAGAGGGGCTGATCTTGCCCATACTTGTCGGGCATCTCAGGCTTGAAGGGTCTGCTGGAGGGCTAACGGACTTGTCGTAGCTCGTGGGAGAACGCCGGGCAGGCTGTCTGGCACCCCCGACGTAGGCCCATCGACGACTGGGTCCACACGACTATCGGACTGGTGGTGTGCCTGTCGTCGCCTCTCGATGGTGGTGCGGCCGTCCTCCTTGCGTGTGTCCTTCAAGACATGGCGCTGGTCTTTATTTAGCCGCGGATCCGTCTATGCGTACGACACCTCATCTTGTACATCGGTTCAGCCAGTAGGTTGCTGCTATTGCGGGGGAGACTGCACCGTAGGCGCCCCGCCAGTGTCGCGTCATGCAGTGAGAGCCCCGGAGCCGCTTGGCGGGCACACGATGGGCCTGCTCCTTCCGGTCTGTCGTGGTCCGCGAAACTCAGCAGACTTTGGATTGTCGCTCCCCAATCTTCCATCTTCTCTGGCGCGGGCGGGAAGTTCAGAAACAGTTGGGCCTGCGTCAGAGCTTCCTCCGGAGTCTTGGGCATGAAGCGGTGCGAGGAGTGGGTGGCGCTCTTACTCCTGACAGTGTCAGGAGGAGCATTTCCCCGCGCCGTCACACGCTGCTCATTCACTCCAGGAGGTCGCTGTCGAGCTCGGCCCTGCGTGTATTGAGAAGGACATGTAGCGGTCTTGTCCATGCGCCGCGCAGGGTTGACATCCTTGGTGTGCCACATCTTCACCGTGTCCACATAGGTTCCCTTCGGCCAGTCCGGTTTTTGGCGCTTGCTAATCATCGCCTCGCCGCATTCAGGGAAGCCGCCGCGGCCGGCGCCGCTCTTCGGCTTGCAGCAAAACTTCTTCAGCCATAGGCCGAAGTGTAGCAGGACCCTCAAGAAGGCCTCGCATATCATGATGAACACAACGAGGTGAAGGATAGAATTGGGGGCGAGGTTGTAGAAATCGACCCTGTAGAAGTAAAGAACCCCTCCCCGCACGAAAGGATGCAGGAGGAAGCTGGTACTTGTAAGTTGCGTTGGGTTTTTCCCCGAAGAGGAGGGGATGATGCAGTAAAACAAAGGTAAGTATTCTCCTTAGTGAGAACCAAGTTTATCGAACCAATAGGAGAACCACGCAAACTCCCGTCTTCAGTGCCTACCCACAAAATAGCAAACACTTGCACCCAACGCGGGCAAGAGGGTTGTCAATCCCCTTGAACTCGTTACTTGCAAGCGATAAGTAGTGATAGATTGATAATTTGATAAATATAAATTGAAAATAAAAAAGAACGTAAATAGTGGCAGCAAATATTTAGAGTTTTTGTAATTATATTTCTGAGGAGACCCAGGGGACATAGTGTTCGCTAGAGGCTTCTCTCTCGAAGAAGGCATACGGTGGTAAACAAATTACTGTTGGGCAATTGATAGAGAAGCGCATATTTATGAAATATTTATTCACGACAATGATCATGTATATAGGCATCACGTCCATAAATAAGCATATTGACTCCTGCCTGCATCTACTACTATTACTCCACCCATCGACCGCTATCCAGCATGCATCTAGAGTATTAAGTAAAATGGAGTAATGCTTGGAGGATGATGACATGATGTAGACAAAGTAAATCCAATTAATATGAATGAATCCCAACGTTTTACCCATAGTGGCAACAATAAAAGATGTGTCATGTCCCTTTCTGTCACTGGGATTGAGCACCACAAGATTAAACCCACTACAACACACCACTCCCACATGAAGATAAATCTATCTAGTTGGCCAAACCAAACTGATAGATCGGAGAGCATTACGATGCTATAACAATCATGCAAAAAAATACTAGCAAGTATTCAATATATTTTCATGAATAATCTAAACATAAACCCAAAATTCATCGGATCCCAACAAACACACCGCAAAGATTGATTACATAAGATAGATCACCACGGGAATTGCAGTGATCTTGGCAATGAAGAACATATAGAGAGATAGCCATCTAGGTGCTAACTACGGACCCGTAGGTCTACTGTAAACTACTCACACATCACCATGGGAGCAGCAAGGTTGATGTAGAGGCCATGCGTGATCGATCCCCCATCCGGCAGGGCACCAGAACAGGGCTCCAGATGGGCACACGGTGGAACAGAGACTTGCGGCGACGGAAAAAGTGTTTTGGGAGGCTTTCTAGGGTTTTTAAAATCCTAGAGAATTTATAGGCCAGAGATCAGGGCCACAAGAGCGGGGAGCTAGCGCCATGCTATCACGGTGCGGCCACCCCTCTGGGTGCGCCTTGATGGCTTGGGGGCACCTCGTGTGCCCTCCGGTCTTCCTCCAAAGCTTCCAGGTCTTATTTTGGTCTAGAAAAAAACATCAAAAGGTTTTGGGGTATTTGGACTTCATTTGGTACAGTATTCCTGAAAAGCCAAAAACATGCAGAAAGCAGCTACTGGCACTTGGCACTTGGCACTGGGTTAATAGGTCAGTGCTCAAAAATAATATAAAACATCAAGCAAATGCCTAAAAAGTATCCTAGAATGATAACATAATAACATGGAACATTCAAAAATTATAGATACGTTGGAGACGTATCAGCATCCCCAAGCTTAATTCCTACTCGTCCTCGATTAGGCAAATGATGAAAACAGAATTTATGATGTGACATGCTACCCAAAATGTAATCTTTTCATGTATGATCATTGAGAAACGATGCATCAATAAACATTAACATAGTAATATCCATAAGCATAAGTAACACAATCATCAACTTTCAAAATATACGATCCTTAAAGAATGTTTACCCCCCATTCATTTTATCATATTAGCACGGCATGGCTCCATCTTCACCACATAAATACAAATGTCAAGCACCACAGTGTTAAGCCAAGCAATTGGATCGTACTTTTTCACGCGCTTCAGCATTCTATACCTCACTCAATACATGAGCTTGAACCATGGACATAGCATATAGGTGGTATAGAATATGGTGGTAGGTTTCAAAAGGGTAAAAGTTGATAAGAAAGTCTCGCATAACTAGGCGGATCAACGGGCTGTGGAGATGCCCATCAATCGATATCAATACAAGGAGTAGGGATTGCCATGCAACGGATGCACTAGAGCTATAAGTGTATGAAAGCACAAATGAAACTAAGTGGGTGTGCATCCAACTTGCTTGCTCATGAAGACCTCGGGCATTTGAGGAAGCCCATCATCGGAATATACAAGCCAAGTTCTATAATGAAAAATTCCCACTAGTATATTAAATGGACAAAACATGAGACTCTCTATATGAAAAACATGGTGCTTTCTCTAAGCAAAAGTGTGGAAAAGGAGGTAGTAGCACTATCCCTTCCTTCTTTATCTCTCTTTTTTCTTTTCCCTTTTTTCTCTTTTTTTCTTTTTCTTTCTTTCTTTTTTCTTTATTTTATTTTCCGTCCGAAATCTCATCCCGACTTGTGGGGGAATCATTGTCTCCATCATCCTCTCCTCACTGAGACCGTGCTCTAATAATGATAATCATCACACTTTTATTTACTTACAACTCAATATGAAAAACTACTAAACAATATGACTCTATATGAATGCCTTTGACAATGTACTAGGATGTGCAATGATCTAGCATAGCATGTAAACAATGATGAACGGTGGCTTTGCCACAAATACTATGTCGGCTACATGATCATGCAAAGCAATATGACAATGAGTGCACAAGTCATATGATGTAACAGTGGAAGTTGCATAGCAATATATCTCGTAATGGCTATGGAAATGCCATAATAGGTAGGTATGGTGGCTGTTTTGTGGAAGATATAAGGAGGCTTATGTGCATTAGAGTGTATCATGTCACGGGGTTTGGATGCACCGGCGAAAGCTGCACCGATCCTCGAGGTGAGAATGGGCAATGCACGGTACCGAAGAGGCTAGCATATGTGAAAAGGTGAGTGTGCATACATCCATGGATTCACATTAGTCATAAATAACTCACATACTTATTGCAAAGCTTTATTAGCTCTCTCAAAGGAAAGTACTACTCACATGTCCCTAGGGAGGAGGTTGGTAGGAGTTAACCATCACGCGCCCCCGACCTAAACAGCACTAGGATTTCAACGAGGAATAAGAATGCTCAAACATCATCACCATGCCATAACCAATATTTAGATGAACATCAAATTAACACCCTTTAACTATCGATATTTCTACTAACCAACAACCATGCACTCATGCCCTTTAATATTACCACATCAATATCATTAACCCACAATTTCTCTTTTATGTGCTACATGAAGGTTTTGATGATGCACTCCTTGAATACCTATTATTTTTGGACTAGTCTTATAACCCATGCAAATTACCATCATTACATATTAGACTCTCAAACAAATTTAAGTGAAGAATGAGAGTGCAATTATTTCTATAAAATCTATACGCCATCGTGCTCTAAAAGATATAAGTGAAGTACTAGAGCAACTGCTTAGCTCAAAAGATATAAGTGAAGCACATAGAGTATTCTAACAAATAATGGCGAGCATGTGTCTCTCTCAAGTAGGTGTTTCCAGAAAACAATGATTGTGGAAAACTAAAACAAAAGAAAACTAAAACACAAGACGCTCCAATCAAAACACATATCATCTGATGAATAAAAATGTAGCTCCAAGTGACATATCGATGGATTGAGACGAAAGAGGGGATCCCTTCCGGGGCATACCCAAGCTTACACGCTTGAGTCTTCCTAGAATTTACCTTGGGGTGCCTTGGGCATCCCCAAGCAAAGGCTCTTTGCCGCTCCTTATTCCTTCATCCATCATGATAGCACCCAAAACTCTAAAACTTTAGCAGACAAAACTCAACAGAAAACCCGTGAGCTCCGTTAGTATGATAGGTAAATAAAAAAATTTAGGTACAGTCATAAATTGATTCATATTTTATAATTGCATAAGGTACTGTATTCTAACTTCTCCATGGTTTATACCCCCCGATACAACCCATAGCCTCATCAAAACAAGCAAACTATGCAAGCAAAAACAGAATCTGTCTAAAACAGAACAGTCTGTAATGATCTGCGCAATCACCATCCTTCTGTAACTCCAAAAATTCTGAAAACTTTGGAAAACCTGGGGAATTTGTATACACGTACTGTTTAAAAAATTAGATTAAAAAGACGTTCCAGTAAAATCTGCACTGCACACAAAAGTTTCTGTTTTTGCACTGTATCAATTCTATTTATCATTCAAATCGTCCCAAAGGATTTACTTGGCACAAACACTAATTTAAACATAAAAACACAATCATTACAGTATAAATAATCATGTTATCACACCATGACAGAAAGTAAACACAAAATTAAAGATAACTATTGGGTTGCCTCCCAACAAGCGCTATCGTTTTATGCCCCTAGCTAGGCATAATGCATATTTTCCAGTGTTGTCCTTGTTATCGCCCACTTTGGGGACGTTAGTGGGCCCCTTTTTAAACCCGGGAGGTTCTTTCCTTTTAATCGTAGCCTCTAAGAGTGTTGTCATAAGTTTCTCTAAGTACTCATGCTTTTTATTAGCGGTGGTAAGAAACGAATTCATGCGATGAAGGCTAGGCCCTAAAGTTTTGATAGGTTCATAAACTTTTTGTATTGCACTTATGTTTTCTTGCAAATCCCCTAGTTTATCTAATATTTGAATTCCTTCATATGTGAAAGAAGATATTTGAGTTAATGGAGGAGTTCCTACCATTACTTCTAGTATCTCACAAGAAGCACTAGAATCCATTTCAATAAAAATTCCTTTGGCAGCAAAGTCTAGAACTTACCTATGGGGCATCCCGAGTACTACATAAAAGTTATGAAGAAGGATCTTCATATCTTTTTACAGTAGTATTACGATGAGACTCTATTATACAGTACCATGCATGTTTTAGATTGTCCCCTTGTTTTTTTAAGTATAGTACTTCAAAATCAGGAGAAACATTAGCAGGTGATCCAGACATAGCGACGAAACAAGTGAACTAGCAAAGATAAATATGTTTGTATTTTTTTATAGCAAGCAAAATATAACAGAAAATAAAAAGTAGAACAAGTGAATGGTAATTTGTGAGAAGGTACTTGATAGGAATTTGATGATAGTCCCCGGCAAAGGCGCCAAAAATCCTTCATGATACTTGTAAATTGTGTTGGGATTTTCCCCGAAGAGGAGGGGATGATGCAGCAAAGCAAAGGTAAGTATTTCCCTCAGTGAGAACCAAGTTTATCGAATGAATAGGAGAACCACGCAAACTCCCGTCTTCACCGCCTACGCACAAAAGAGCAAACACTTGCACCCAACACGGGCAAGAGGGTTGTCGATCCCCTTGAACTCGTTACTTGCAAGGGATACGTAGTGATAGATAGATAATTGATAAATATAAATTGAAAATAAAAAGAAAGTAAATAATGGAAGCAAGGTATTTAGAGTATTTGTAATAATATTTGTGAGGAGACCTTGGGGGGGCATAGTGTTCGCTAGAGGATTCTCTCTTGAAGAAGGCATATGGTGGGTAATCGATAGAAAAGTGCATAGTTATGCAATATTTATTCATGACAATGATCATGTATATATGCATCACGTCCATAAACAAGGAGACCGACTCCTGCATGCATCTACTACTATTACTCCACCCATCGACCTCTATCCAGCATGCATCTAGAGTGTTAAGTAAAAATGGAGTAATGCTTGGAGGACAATGACATGATGTGGACAAAGTAAATGCAATTAATATGAATGAACCTCATTGTTTTACCCTTAGTGGTAGCAATACAATACGTGTCATGTCCCTTTCTGTCACTGGGATTGAGCACCGCAAGATTAAACCCACTACAACGCACGACTCCCACTTGAAGATAAATCAATCTAGTTGGCCAAACCAAAATGATAGATCGGAGAGCATTATGAAGCTATAACAATCATGCAAATAAGATACCAACAAGTATTCAATATCTTTTCATGAATAATCTGAACATGAACCCACAATTCATCGGATCCCAACAAACACACCGCAAAGATTGATTACATAACATAGATCACCGCGGGAATCGCGGTGATCTTGGCTATGAAGAACATAAAGAGAGAGATGGCCATCTAGGTACTTACTACAGACCCGTAGGTCTGCGGTGAACTACTCACTCATCACGATGGTTGCAGCAAGGTTGGTGTAGAGGCCCTTCGTAATCGATCCCCCCTCCGGCAGGGCACCGGAACAGGGCTCCAAATGGGCACACGGTGGAACAAAGACTTGTTGTGGCGGAAAAAGTGTTTCGGGAGGCTCTCTAGGGTTTTTGGAATATTAGATAATTTATAGGCCAGAGATCACGGCCAGGAGAGTGGGGAGGTGGCCCCAAGCTATCAGGGTGCGTCCAACCCCTGGGCGTGCCCTGATGGCTTGAGGGCACCTCATGTGCCCTCTGGTCTTCCTCCGAAGCTTCCAGGTCTTATTTTTGTCCAGAAAAAACCATCAAAAAGTTTCAGGTATTTGGACATGATTTGGTACAGTATTCCTGAAAAGCCAAAAACATGCAGGAAACAACAACTTGCACTTGGAACTGGGTTAATAGGTTAGTGCTCAAAAATAATATAAAACAGCAAGTAAATGCCTAAAAAGTATCCTAGAATGATAATAGAATAGCATGGAACAATCAAAAATTATAGATACGTTGGAGACGTATCAGAAGCCCAGGCCTCTGATGAGCTGGGAGACAAAGATGACCCGCTCCCCATCTCGGGGAGTAGGGACATGCTGATTAGGCTCCGGCACTCTGCAGGTGGCATCTGCGGGGATGTATTCCGTGGCCCGGAGCTCTTCGATGGTAGCAAGATCGACCTTTGAAAGGACCAATTGCCCCTTCAGATCTGCGTTCGCCATTGTTGGGGACGAGTTTGGAACGGGAAGGTTTGTGGGCGCTGGAAGCAGAGGAGGTTTCGGGGCAAGAGTAGTAAGGGAGCGTGGTGAAAAGAGGATAAACCTCCCCGGGCCATTATAGGTTGGTGAAAATATGAAGAGTCCCCTTAACCGCGCCGGTAAAATTGCCATGTTTTGACTGGATCAAGCCGCTGTGGACGCATGGGGTGAAGCGCTCGACTGATGATATCCCGCAAAATGCAGGACACGATGTCTGTTTTGATACGACATTGTCGATGTACTAAAGAACGGGTCCCTTAGTACCCTGACTTGTGCACCAGACGACCGCGGCCTCCGGATCGGCAAAACCCTGTCGGGTTGTATCTGGACGCCAAGCCTCTTCATACAAGGGGTCGAGCAAACCGGCAAGCCCTCCTATCTGGAGGACTCGGCTGCTAATACGCTCGCCAAGGCTTCCTTCTGCCAAGATCTCGCTCCTCGTCGCCAGGCGGGTTGTCTACATCGGCTAGGTGTCGAGCGGGCAGGCGTTTAGGTGGAGCTGGTGGGGGCGCGTGGCGACTCACCGGATTTACAGTAGAGCTTTAATGACACCTGTCCTACGGCGTGGCGAAGGAATAAGAGGTAGCAGGGCGAACGGAACATAAGGAGAGGCAATCCTTGCCGGAAGACATCGCCAGCGTGCCACCTCGCAACGCATTTAATGTGTTTGTCCTAGTCCGTCAGAGTTAGGTATTTCCCACTATCGCTGTTGCCAGTAGTTTTGGCAGAGGGATATACATTTGTTTATCCTATGTAAAGACCATTTTAGCCACCATGGTAGCCCCTTGGATTATAAAAGTAGGTCCATGGCTACATTTAGAAAGGTCGAGACCCCGTTCATTTACACGTGTAGCGATGGTCCCTAAGCATCCTTGCCAGGCTATGACGCTCCTGTACTGTGAACGCAAATAATCCACAACCACACAGGTCGTAGGGTATTACGCTCTGGCGGACCGAAGCTGTCTAAACCCTCGCACGTGCATGGTCCGGTGATGCTCTTTGCGACAAAGGATCTCCCGTCCCGAACAACGAAAGGGGACTTGCCGGCCCCATCGATCGTCATACCCTGACATCTTTGGCGCGCCAGGTCAGGGGATTCCCCTTACATGAACCTTCACCGACTCCTACGTGTCATCGTCAATAGCTTCTTCAACGACCATGCCTCCCAAGAAGACCAAGGGCGCAGCAACGCCCACTCCGTCCGCGTCCAAGATCCCCTCGCAAGTGGTAGCCAGTGACACCGTCGGAGGCGGTCCCCACATTCACCTCGCTGGTGAATGCAGCCACAACACCATGCGGAGCTCTGTGAGTCGCGATCCAGACCCCGCCGTCGTGGAGACGCGGAACGCGCCTGCAGCGACCGGGGCCGACACCGCGGAAGCGGCGGCGGCAACAAGACCTTCGCCGCGACCTTCACAAGACAACGACGACCAACACCCCTAGGGTGGCGACCCTGGGCGGCGCGCGGACAAGACCCCTGCGCGTCCCTCTCAAGACACGCAGGGCCGATCTCGACAGCAACCTCCTCCAGGGAATGAGCACCGCTCGATGGCGCAGGCAAATGCTCCTCCTGGCACTGCCAGGAGTAAGGTCGCCACCCACGCCTCACACCGCTCCAAGCCCAAGACTCCGGAGGAAGCTCTGGCGCAGGCCCAGCTATTGCTGAACTTTCCGCCTGCGCCAGAGAAGATGGAGGACTGGAGAGCGACAATCCAGAGTTTGCTGAGTTTTGTAAACCGCGACAGGCCGGAGGGAGCGGGCCCGTCGTGTGCCCGCCAAGCGGCTCTGGGGGCTCCCACCGCCGGATGCAACACTGGCGGGGCGCCCACGGTGCAGTCTCCCCCACAACAACAGCAACCTACCTGCCGGACCGACGTGCAAGACAAGGAGTCGTACGCGTTGACAGATCCGCGGATGAATAAAGATCAGCGCCATGTCTTGAAGGACAGATGCAAAGAGGACGCCCACACTGCCATCAAGAGGCGACGATAGGCACGCTACCAGTCCGATGGTCGTGCGAACCCAGCCGTCGAAGCGCCTATGCCGGAGGTGCCCGGCATCATGCCCTACGAGGTAGGCTGCCCGGCGTTCACCAACGAGCTACGCAAGTCCGCTGGCCCTCTAGCATACCCTAGATCAGCCCTTCCGAGTTCCTCGGCATCTACACCATCGTCGTACAAGCTACCGGAGGACGCGACAAAAAAGTATTCACCAACTACTTTCCGTTGGCGCTCAAGCCCAATGTGAGGAGTTGGTTGATGAACTTGCCGGAAGGATCCATCTCCTCTTGGATGGATCTGTGCAACCAGTTCGTTGTCGCGTACCATGGAGGCCACAAGTTTCCAGGGCAGCCCAACGACTTGCATGTGCTTCCTCAGAGAGAGGGCGAGTCACTCCGCAAGTACATCTAGAGGTTCAGCCGCGTATAACACAACATCGCTGACATCCACCCTGCCACTGTGATCGCCGCGTTCCACACAAACGTGCGCAACCGGCGGATGCGTGAGGAGATGAGCATCAATAAGGTGTGGGATGTCGTCGAGCTATATGCTTTGGCTGACAAATGTGCACGAGCTGAAGACGGGAGAAGACTTCCCACAGAGGACTCTGGCGCAGAGGTCGATTCAGACAACGATGAAGACGCGTCCGCCTCTAAGAAAAATGGTTAGGAGCGCAATCAGAAGCGCAAGGGAAATGCAGTGATGACTGCCGAAGGGTACGACAATTCCGACTCCGGCATGAAGGCCATGTACGAGGGGTCCGGCAAGAATGCTGTCGCATGCAACGGAGACGACGACGCCGCGGCAGAAGAAAAGACCGGCATGCCGTACTGCAAGATCCACCTCACCAAGAGCCACAACATCACCAAATGCAGCCAAGTAGAATAGCTTGTCGAAAAGCAAAAGCAAGAGTAAGAAAGGCGTGACAAGAAGAAGGGCCAAGATGGTACAGGTGGTTCCGGCAAGAAAAGCAGCGGTGGCCGTGGTGGCCGCCACGGCAAGGCCAAGCAGCGCAAGGAGAAACCTGCTAGAGGCCGAGACAAGAAGTCTGACGATGAAGACGATGATGACGATGGAGATGAAGACGAATCTGAAGGCCAGGAATTCCAGAAGGCTATCGATGCCATGTGTGTTGACGGAGGTGCATCTTTGCACTCCTCTCACCCGCATCTCAAGCAGTGGGCCAGTGAGGTCAACGTGGTAGAGCCAGCGGTAGAGGCAAGAAAATCCCTCAAATGGTCCAACACTCCCATCATCTTCGATGCTGAGGGATCAGCCTAACCGCACCACTGCCGTCGGGTGTGTGCCGTTGTCGGTATCACCGACAATTCGCAACCTCAAGGTCACGAAGATGTTGGTCGATAGTGGAGCCGGTTTCAATGTGATCTCGTCGGACGTAATCAAGCATCTACAGATCCCTGATTCAGATCTCAAGCCGACAGGATCCTTCCAAGGGGTCAACCTAGGAAGATCTCAGCTTAAGGGGAAGATAACTCTGCCGGTTACGTTTGGCAGCGAACTCAACTTCCGGACACAGAGAGTAGTCTTCGACATCGCAAAAATGTCGCTGCCGTACAATGGAATTCTGGGCCGACCGGCACTGGCAAAGTTCATGGCGGCGTCCCACCAAACCTACAACACCGATGCCGCGACCGATGAGCGTCATCACTGTCCGCGCTGACAACAAGGACGCAGTCCTCTACGTCGACAAGCTCTTCTCGGAGGAAGTGGCAGGATCTGCCGACGAGGCACTCGCTCCTGTCGGCAAAGCTCCCGGGCATAAGAACAAGAACAAGAGCCATGGTGGATCTCGTGGGGACTCCGGGAAGCACGCCAAAGAGTGAAGTGCGCCTGTCGAGGACTTCCAAGAGACCTCTACCGCCGGGAACAAGAAGAACAAGACCGCCAAGTCCTTGTCGGGTGGGACGAGTCACTAGGAACGGTAAGAGCCGCCTAGAGGCCGGAAGCGACACCCGAATGCGAGACACGCATAAATGTTGGGTGCTTCCGCGAGTCCCAGCCATAAGGCGCGGCTGCCGGGCCGCCCGACAGCCCCCCTGTTGTGCAAGTTCGCCGCCAAGGCATGTAATCCTTTGTACAGAGCTAGGCGATGACCCTGTGCGTAGTCAGTAAAAGCTAAGTGTCCCACAACTCTTTGTCAAAGTACATATTTATATTATGTATCTTATGTGAGATGTTGTGATCACTTTTTAGTTGCGTAAGACAACTATTGAACCACTTAGGTTCCTAGCCTGCTCTCTTTTGTCTTCTTTCTTTTTCTCAAAAGGGAGAAGGGGGCCCCCGCGTGCAAGTCTTCCCGGGGGGAGAGGCCGTACGAACACCTACACAAGCGTTCAAGGGTGATCACCTTGCGGAAAGAAAAGCAACAAAAAAGCTAAGTTGCATAAACTTTTCGAAAAGTTAAGGCTTTCTCCTTGAACGAGGTTGGCACTTGTGTGAGAAAACCTGCACGCGAAGGACCCCTGTCGTAATTGTTTGCGCACTTGGTTGTTTCGACTCCGCTCAACATCCTAGCCGTGGCAAGGATGACAAGGAGGCCTTGTCGGCAGTGGCATCACCGGCAGGCTACCAAGGACCCGTTCCTTCGAGCGCAAATGGTACCAATCCGCACATCGACAGGCGCTTTCCGGCAAGCGTAGGGATAAACAAAAACGCACAAGTTCAAACTACGTTGGAAGGAGATAGTCATTCATTACAGAAAACAAAATGCATTACAAAAGCAAAGTTACGTTGCTAATTCAGGACGATTGTTTTGGATAACACGCATCACAGGAAAAGAAACTTAGTTGTCCACGGTCACAGAACCGGCCATGTCGGAGACACGGGCGACAAGGGCGTCAAGCTCGCTGGTGTCGAAGCCTTTCGGCAGCTTCGAGAAGGCCTTGTTCAAGTTCATGCCGGGGTTGTGGTAGGCGACCTTCACCGGGACCTTGTGGAGGGCCCCGCGACACAGCTCGCGGCAACCATGGAGGAATTCGTCGGCCCGCCCCGCTTCATACTTCGCTAAGACGTTGACAAGCTTCCTGAAGAAGATGGAAAGCCGCGTGCTCGCCGTCTCTCTGAAATCGTTGGAAAAGGCGCACTCCTTCAAGCCCATCTTTGTGAGATGGGCGGAGAGCCCGCCAGCGATGTCGACGAGTTGCTTCGTCCACAGCCCAACGCTCTCCTGGAGTTGGTTGGAGGTGTGCGCGGCAGAGGCGAGCAGTTCATTCTCCTTCCAGAGCTCCTCAAGCAAACAGCGCTCCTTCCGCTGGGAGACCTCGAGACTATCCTCCTGGGAAGCCACCTTGACGTGCAGATCAGCATTGGCGGCCGCGGCAGTCTCGAGCTCCTTGGTCTTGTCAGAAAGCCCCACTTGCGGATCTGCCAGGGTCTGATTGCCCTTCTGGATGTTGTCCTTCAGCTTCGAGATCTCCTGTCCAGGAGCAGCGAGGTCCGCCTCAAGCCACTGCACCTTGCTCTCCAGCTTGCTCTTGATGGATTGAGCGGCTTCGGCGGCGTTAACGGCCTCTTGGAGCTTGCCGGCGTGCTCGGCAGCTTGCCGATCGATGGAATCCTTGTGCTTTGACTCCAGCTCCGGGATTTGCTTCTCCAGTCCGGCCCTGAGCTTGTCGACAAGAGCCCTTTCCCGGGTGGCAAGCTCCTCCTCTTAGCAGTCGAGCGAGATCTTGCCTGAAGTCTGCTCTACTTCTGTGTTCGCAAAGATCTACTCCGTCTCCTGACAGATCTTCTCCACCTCAGCCTTCTCGTTGATAAACTTGGCTTCGGCCTTGGAGAGGTTGACCCGCTCTGTGGCAAGATCTTTGCCGCTCACAATGAACCAGGACTGCGTCTTGGCAAGAAGCACCCGGAACCTATCTTCTGCAGGCGCAAGAAGAACTTCTCGGTGATCCAGCCTCTCAGAATGGCCGGCGTAGAGCGCCTACAACTGCCAAAAAACCCTTCCCATGAAGGACAGCATGGTGTGCTCCTAGGCTTCATCGCCCCCGCCAAGGAGGTCGATTGCTGCTCCTCCCCTAGGGGCGACGACGTCTCCATCAATGGTCGCCCTTCGGATAAGGCTTCAAAGATTGCGTCCCCAGGGAAGCTGGCGAACTGCAGGTGACCAATCCTTAAGTTCTGGCTTTGGGGCGGCTCCGCTGATGATGATGAACCGGCAGCAATCCTTCTGGTGGGCGCCAGCGAGAAGAACGGGCCCGCCCTCGATGGCCCTGAGGCAGAAGCCTCCGTGGCATCTGCTACTGTCTCCAAGGGTGGTCCCTCAAGCACATGCTTGCCGGTGTCCCTGGGGCCACGACGGGTGGCGTCCTCCCCAGCTGCAATCCGGGTCGCTTCCTCGGCCGCCTCCTTAGTGATCCCCTTGACGTTGACACCGACATCGAGCTCTTCTGGCGGGGGCAGAACTGCAACGCAAGGGGAAAAGAAAAATCGAACTAAAAAGAAGTTCAAGAAGACAAAAAAGAAGAACAAAACAAGACAAGGAATCTTTGGCAATAAAGGCTCACCCATGGGTTCTTGCTGTTGGGGGGCGTCGCCTCCCTCGGTGGCATCTGTTGCCGTGACGTGGTCGTCAGCGGCACCGCCTGCCATCGCATCCTCAGCCCCGGCAGGCTCATCAGAAGCATCCCCTGCCGGGAAGCTCCCCTCCAGGGTCAAGCACACGTGAGCTGCCTCCGGGCGCTCCATTTCCGCCTGCAGGGGAACAGAGCTGGTGATGCCGGCGTCTGCCCCCAGACCCGCCGTTGGATACATGGGCGGAACGTCCTCCCGGGGGCTCGCCGGGGAGCTGAGATCCACAACCTCCTGCTCCGGCGGGGCACCCTGCTCCGATTGGGCGCCTGCCGTGCCCTCCTTGGCAGAAGCAAGATTCGCCCTCCTAGCCTAGCCCTGCACCAGAGTCTCTTCTTCTCTGCAAAACCAACAACGACGGCAAGGCTCAGCAAGGGCGATACGAAGATCAAAATGAATTACGAAAGATTGACGCTTACTCGTCATCCTCTTCACCAGAGCTAAAAGCGAATAAATTCCACCTCCCTTTCTGGCAAGCGGCGGGAGCCGATGGCGGAGTGGGCATCCTAGAGTGCATCGCCGGCGTAACGGAGTTGGTAGGCCCGGCCTCCTGGGTAGGAGCGTTTGTCGTGTGCTTCACAATGGCCCGCCTCCTTCTTCGTGGTCGGGAGACGTCGGCATCAGGGTCCTCCTCATCCTCATCCTCTTCGTCCTCGACTACCGGGGAGGGAGTGCGACGGACCGGCTCCCTTGTACCGGCCCTGTAGAGCACACGCGCCTTCTTGGGGATGTTGCGGACCTGGGACTCCTCGAGCTCCAGCTCCGCGAGAACATCAGCACCCTCGACCATGGCGCCGCCCTCAACCCCGGCGTCTTCAGCGCCCACGGGCTCCTCAAGACGACCCTGCACTAGCGGCTCCTCGTCGAGCTCCTCCTTGCAGCCAGGCTCCACATCCTATTCTTCCATGAGTGCGGCGGCCCCCGAGCTGCTGCCGCCTACGTCGAAGCCCACTTCCGCAACTCGATGACCAATGTGGTCGATCTCTGCCTCGGTGGTGGGGCGGACCATTCACCCTTCGTCCCTGACGCGCGCTTCCGTCAGGTTGTCAAACCATGTTTGCACCGACTCCTTCACCGGCGCCCTCCACGTGGGGTCCACCCCATGCGCGTTGCACGCCGGCATCATCGCCACAATCACATCCTTGCGGGAGTTGTTGTAGAGCGGGATGATGGACGGCGGAAGTATGAACCTGCCCTCCGGGCGAAAGAGCTGGTGGCGGAGGACGCTGAGCTGCTGGAAGGTCAGGTCCCTGTCGAGCCCGGGGTGTATCCGCATGATGTTGGCAAGGCCGACGTACTCCCAGGCAAAATGTTGCCGATCCTGGAGAGGAGTGATACGCCTGGCAAGGAAATCAGAGCCCACCATCTCTATGGTGAGCCCGACATCCCTCAACCGGACAATGCGGGCGATGGCGATCCCCAGCTTCTTGTTGTCGAGGGCGAGGGTGCTCCACGCTTCATCGCGGACAGGCTTGGATGTTCGGACCTCGCAGAAGACCGGGGGCTCCTTGTCTACGACGTAGCACCAGTCTGCCCGCCATTCTTCCCACTTCTTGTGCAAGTCGCCAGGAGGATACACCTCCTTGTGAGAAGCATGAGGGATCCACGTAAACCTGCCGGAGAGAGCCCCCTCGCCCTCTATGCGCGGATAGAAGAAATGGCGGAAGAGAGACACATTGGGGACTATTCCTATAAACTTCTCGCACAAATGTGCGAAAACGGACAAAGTGGTCACCGCATTCGGCGTGAAATCCAGCAAGCGGAAACCGTGGATCAACATCAGATCTATGAAAAAAGCAGAAAAGGGGGGAACCAGCCCGTAGTAGAAGTATGCCGCAAAGAACGGATACTTCCGATTGTTGGGCTGGGAGTCGCCCGGAAGCACCTCCGGCGTCGGGTGCGCCTTGGTCTCCCTCCCCCACCTCATGGCATACCTCGAGATGAGGTCGCTCATCGTCAACACGGAGGGGGAGAAGACAACGCACTTTTCCGCATCACCGCCAGGGCATTGATACGTCTCGTATCTAAAATTATTGATTGCTCCATGTTGATATATTATCATTCTAGGATACTTTTTGGGTCTTTATGTACCAATTTATAATATTTTTGAGCACTAACCTATTGACCCAGTGCCCAGTGCCAGTTGTTGTTTTCTACATGTTTTTTCGCTTTTCAGGTTTACATTACCAAACGAAGTCCAATTGCCACGAAACTTTTTAATGATTTTTTCTGGACCAAAAGAAGACTTGGAAGCTTCGGAAGGAGGCCGGGGGCCCCACGAGGGCCGCAAAGCCAACAGGGCGCGGCCTAGGGGGCGCGCTCTGACGGCCTGTGCCTCCCTCGGCTGCCTCGCGACGCCCCTCTCTGGCCTATAAATTCTCTTTCACCCTAAAAATACCAGAGGCAGTCACGAAACCATTTTCCCGCCGCCACAAGTCTCTGTTCTGTCGTGAGGCCATCTGGAGCTCCGTTCTGGCACCCTGCCGGAGGGGGGATCGATCACGGAGGGCCTCTACATCAGTCTTGCTTCCCTCATGATGATGTGTGAGTAGTTCACCACAAACCTACGGGTCCATAGCTAGTACCTAGATGGCAATCTCTGTATCTCTTGATCTTCAATACAATGGTCATCGCATCTTCGCTTTGATCTATCCGATGTAATCCTATTGTGTGGTGTGTTTGTTGGGATCCGATGAATTGTGGGTTTATGTTCATATTATTCATGAAAAGTATTTGAGATACCTCTGATATATATTGTCTCTTAATTGCATGATCATTATAGCTTCGTAATGCTCTCCGATTTATTGATGTGCTTTGGCCAAGTAGATTGATATTTCATCGGTGGGAGTGGTGCGTTGTGGTAGGTTCAACTTGACGAGTTTCTATATCCCAGTGATAAAGTAGGGGACAAGATGCGTCTTTGTGTTGTTGGTACTAAGTATAACACGATGGGGTTTATTCATATTGCTTGGGTTTACTTTGTCTACATCATGTCATCGTTCTCCATGCATTACTCTGTTTTACTTAATACACAAGATGCATGTTGGATAGGAGTCGATGAGTGGAGTAATAGTAATAGGTGCAGGCTGGAGTCGGCCTATTTGTTTATGGACGTGATGCCTATATACACATGATCATTGTCGTGAAAATCGCACAACTATCCGCTTTTTTATCAATTGCCCAACGGTAATTTGTTACCCAGCGTATGTTGCCTACATGAGAGATGCCGCTAGGGAAAACTATGCCCCCCCGGGTCTATTCACTTATATATTTATAAATGCTACTATTACCTCGCTGCCTTTATTTACTTTTTATTTTATTTTGCAATTTACATTTATCAACAATTATCTACACAACTCATTTGCTTGCAAATAGCGAGATCAAGTGGATTGACAACCCTCTTGCCTGCGTTGGGTGCAAGTTGTTTGTTCATTTGTGTGCAGCAGCTGAAGACGGTTGAGGATTGATATTCTTATTGGTTAGATAAACCTTGGTTTCATAACTGAGGGAAATACTTACCCACTTTGTGCTGTGATAACCCGTTTCTCTTCACGGAAAACCCAACGCAGATCACGACTATCAGGAAGGATTTCTGGCGCCGTCGCCGGGGAATATCATCATCAGCTATCAAGTAACTTCACACAAATTTTCATTCACTTTTTATCTTTTTATTTGCTATTATTTTTAGTTTGTCTCATAAAAATCAAAAATGTAAAAATATTTATCTTTGTTTGTTGCTAGTTTACTCCTTTGCTATCTTGAAGTTGCTACCATTTGTGATTTTGAAATTAGTGGTGTTTCCGCCGCTAGTGCGGAAGCCCTTAAACATCCAACTTCACCTAGTGCTAATAATGCTAAAAGAAATTTTGATGAAGTTTCTAAGGAAAAACCTGATAATCTTGCGGATGATGATCCTTCTAAAAGTGAACCCACTATGCAAACAAAGAAACTCTGTATAGGTAGTGGAAATATTATTGGCAAGAGTGTGATTCAAGATTTTTTCACTTGTGCATGATCATTACCATTGATGGGAGGTTCCATTGTTACTAGAACTAGAAGTTATGTGGATGCTATATCTATGCTTATTGCACAATTGGAAAGACAATTTGTCCATATGCATCCTTTCATACAATGGTTGTTTCTAGAATTCTCTAATATTAAGGAAGCTCCAACAAAGCGTCTAGCCACTATATTTCTTGTTCAAGAATTTGGCAATATCATGCAAGAGGCTAGTGATATATTTGCTTACTATAGGGTCAATTTTGAGTGCCCACCAATAGAAGGAATTCTTTATGAGTTGAAAGGTATAAGAAAAATAAGATCCACAGACTATGCTGTTGATGATGAAAACCTTAGAAAGAATGTTCCACCTAATGTACTAGTTGATAAAATCTCTGCACATAATGATCAATTTGCTATACCAAAACTTGGGATGGGTTATGAGATTGAGAGAGAATTAAGAAAATACCTTCACCGAAATCTATACAATGAGGAGAGAGTTATCACCTATGAGAAACCTAAAGAGGAGCCTCCTATTCCTCCTGAAATAGATCTCTCGGATCCTTGTGTTGTGATGTTTAGTCACTTCAATTATTTTTCCTTACCTATTAGCAAACTTGCTTCTGAAAGAAGAGAGTATGATTATAGCATGACGGATCGTTTCCGTGGCTACTACAATACTTGAAACTATGCATTATGCCTAGCTAGGGGCATAAAACAATAGCGCTTGTCGGGAGGCAACCCAATAGTTATCTTTAATTTATTTTCTTTAAACTTTCTGTTAATTTTAATAACATGATTATTGCCTCTGTAATGATTATGTTTTTGTGTTTAAATTAGTGTTTGTGCCAAGTAAAGCCTTTGGGATGACTCACATTATGAGTAGAATCGATGCTGAAACAAAACAGAAACTTTTGACTCCTGTACAGGAATTTTGATTTTTTACTGGAGCGTGATAATGCGCTGAAATTTTTACACAGTGTTTCTATAAAAAATTCGAGGTTTTAATAATTTTTCATAATTTTTAGAATTACATTAGTATAGATTCTCTACAGATTTCTACAGACTATTCTGTTTTAGACAGATTCTGTTTTTGCTTGCATAGTTGCTTGTTTTGATTATGCTATGGATTGTATCGGGGGGTATAACCCATGAAGAAGTTAGTATACAGTACCTATTATGCAATTATGAAATAATAATCAATTTATAACAGTACCTAAAGTATGCAATATGTTTCTTATACTAACGGATCTCACGAAGTTTTGTTGAGTTTTGTGTGATTGAAGTTTTCAAGTTTTGGGTGTTATCGCGATGGACAATGGAATAAGGAGTAGCAAGAGCCTAAGCTTGGAGATTCCCAAGGCATCCCAAGGTAATATTTTAAAGTAGACTCAAGCGTCTAAGCTTGGGGATGCCCCGGAAGGCATCCCACCTTTCGTCTCAATCCATCGGTATGTCACTTGAAGCTATATTTTTATTCGTCACATGACATTAGTTTTGCTTGGAGAGTCGTTTGTTTTTGTTTGCTTTTACTTTCAGTTTACCACAATCATTGTTTTCTGGACACGCCTATTTAAGAGAGACACACCTTCATCATAATTTGTTAGAATACTCTATGTGCTTCACTTATATCTTTTGAGCTTAGCAGTTGCTCTAGTACTTCACTTATATCTTTTTGAGCACGGTGGCGTGTAGATTTTATAGAAATAATTTCAGTCTTGTTCCTCACTTATATTTGTTTGAGAATTAATAAATAGTGATGGTAATTTGCATGGGTCATAAGACTAGTCCAAAAATATTAGGTATTCAATGAGTGATAATCAAAACCATCATGTAGCACATATAGAGAAATTGTGGGTCAATGATATTGATGTGGTAATATGAAATAGGTGTGAGTTCATAATTGTTGACCCATAGAAGTGTCAATATTAAGGGAGGTTGACCTTTTTGTTCATCTAAAAATTAAAGAGGCATGGTGATGATGTGTGAGCATTTCTATTCCTCGTTGAAATCCTAGTGTTGTTTCGGGTCGGAAGCGCGCGATGGCTCACTCCTACCAACCTCTTCCCTCGGGGCATGCGAGTAGTACTTTGATTTATGATAAAAATAATAAAACTTTGCAATAAGTATATGAGTTCTTTATGACTAATGTGAAACCATGGACATACGCAATCTCACCTTCTCATATTTGCTAGCCTCTTCAGTACCGAGCATAGCCCATTCCCACCTCGAGGATCGGTGCAACTTTCGCCGGTGCATTCAAACCCCGTGACATGATACGCTCTATTGCACATAAGCCTTATTATATATTCCTCAAAACAGACACCATACCTACCTATCATGGCATTTCCATAGCCATTCCGAGATATATTGACATGCAAATTCCATCGTCACTTCACATGGCTAGTTCGTTCATCATCATATTGCTTTGTATGATTATATAGAGCTTACATAGTATTTGTGGCAAAGCCACCCTTCATCATATTTTTGATACATGTCACGCTAGATCATTGCACATCCTGGTACACTGCCAGAGGCATTCATACAGAGTCATATCTCCATATCAGTTCTCCATATCGAGTTGTGAGTAAATAAAAGTGTGATGATCATCATTAATAGAGCATTGTCTGAGTGAGGAAAGAATGATGGAGACGATGATTCTCCCACAAGTCGAGATGAGACTCCGGACGAAAAATAAACATGGGGGAGGCCAAATGAGCCCACCATCAATTCAAAAAAATGAGAGAAAATGAGAGAAGGGACTTTGCTACTATCTTTTTCCACACTTGTGCCTCAAAGTGGCACCATGCTCCTCATGCAGAGAGTCTCATGATATGTCATTTTCATATGCTAGTGGGAATTACCTATTCATTATTGCAAACTTGGCTTGTATATTCCTATGACGGGCTTCCTCAAATGCCCAAGGTCTTCATGAGCAAGCAAGTTGGATGCACACCCCACTTAGCTTCATTTGAGCTTTCATACACTTATAGCTCTAGTGCATCATTTGCATGGCAATCCCTACTCCTTGCGTTCACATCTATCGATGGGCATCTCCATAGCCCGTCGGTACACCCAGTTGATGTGAGACTATCTTTTCCACTTTTTACCCCTTTGATATCTTTCACCATACTCTATTCCACAAAAATGCTATGTCCAATGGCTCACGCTCATGTATTGCGTGAAGAATAAAAAGTTGATGCATAGTGAAAACTTCGATCCAATTCCCTGACTTGGACACCGTGGTGCTTAACATTTGTATTAATGTGGTGAAGATGGAGCCATGCCTTGCTAATATAATAAGATGAATGGGGGGTCAGCATTCTTTAAGGATCGTATACTTTGAAAGATTGATGATTTTGTTTCTTACACTTCGAATATTGCTATGTTAATATTTGTTGATTCATCTTTTCTCAATGAGTATACATGCATAATATTACATAATGGATAGCATGCCACATCAAAAATTCTATTTTTAACATTTACGTACTCGAGCACGAGCTGGAATTAAGCTTGGCGATGCTTGATACGTCTCCAACGTATCTATCATTTTTTATTGCTCCATGCTGATATATTATCATTTTAAGATACTCTTTTGGTCTTTATTTACCAATTTATAATATTTTCGAGCACTAACCTATTGATCTAGTGCCCAGTGCCAGTTGCTGCTTTCTGCGTGTTTTTCGCTTTTCAGGTTTACATTACCAAATGAAGTCCAATTGCCACGAAACTTTTTGATGATTTTTTCTGGACCAAAATAAGACCTGGAAGCTTCGGAAGGAGGCTGGGGACCGCACAGGCCAACAGGGCGCGCCCCAAGAGGGGCGCGCCCTGATGGCTTGTGCCTCCCTTGGCTGCCTCCCGACGCCCCTCTCTTGCCTATAAATTCTCTTTCACCCTAAAAATATGAGATGCAGTCCCGAAACCCTTTTTCCGCTGCCGCAAGACTTTATTCCGTCGTGAGGCCATCTGGAGCTCCGTTCTGGCACCCTACCGGAGGGGGGATCGACCAGAGAGGGCCTCTACATCAACCTTGCTGCCCTCATGATGATGTGTGAGTAGTTCACCACAGACCTACGGGTACATAGCTAGTACTTAGATGGCTATCTCTGTATCTTGTGATCTTCAATACAATGGTCATCGCATCTTTGCTTTGATCTATCCGATGTAATCCTATTGTGCGGTGTGTTTTTTGGGATCCGATGAATTGTGGGTTTATGTTCAGAGTATTCATGAAAAGTATTTGAGATACCTCTGATATATATTATCTCTTAATTGCATGATCATTATAGCTTCGTAATGCTCTCCGATTTATTGATGTGCTTTGGCCAAGTAGATTGATATTTCATCGGTGGGAGTGGTGCGTTGTGGTAGGTTCAACCTGACGAGTTTCTATATCCTAGTGACATAGTAGGGGACAACAGGCGTATTTTGTTGTGCTAATAAGGATAACACGATGGGGTTTATTCATACTACTTGAGTTTACTTTGTCTACATCATGTTATCGTTCTCCATGCATTACTCTGTTTTACTTAATACTCTAGTTGCATGCTGGATAGCGGTCGATGAGTGGAGTAATAGTAATAGGTGCAGGCAGGAGTCGGTCTATTTGTTTATGGATGTGATGCCTATATACACAAGATCATTGCCGTGAAAATCGCATAACTATCCGCTTTTCTATCAATTGCCCAACAGTAATTTGCTACCCACCGTATGCTGCCTACAAGAGAGATGCCGCTAGGGAAAACTATGGCTCCCGGGTCTATTCACTTTTATATTTACAAACGCTACTATTACCTCGCTGCCTTTATTTACTTTTTATTTTATTTTGCAAATTACATTTATCAACAAATATCTACACAACTCATTTGCTTGCAAATAGCGAGATCAAGGGGATTGCCAACCCTCTTGCCCGCGTTGGGTGCAAGTTGTTTGTTCATTTGTGTGCAGCCGCTGAAGACGGTTGAGGATTGATATTCCTATTTGTTCGATAAACCTTGGTTTCATAACTGAGGGAAATACTTACCCACTTTGTGATGCGATAACCCGTTCCTCTTCACGAAAAACCCAACGTTGATCACGAGTATCAGGCATCCTTTGCGTTAGCGTCCACCGCCTTCTTGGCCTTCTTCGACGGGCCCGAGGCGGCGGAAAGAAGCCCTCGCTTGGGTGCCATGGCGGGTCGATGATGTGTGGTGGCGAAAGCGGGGGAATGGCTCGGGAGCTCTGCGCTACAGGAAGGAGGAGCAGAGGCGGTAGAGCAGAGGGGTGCGGTTGGAATGAGCAGCGCACTTGCGGAAACCCCCCTTTATTAACGGGGAGGAAGACGCAAGAGGTGCCTCTTCCAGTCCGACACCGCGCGGCTTTTCAGGCGCGACCCCTCGAAGCAACCACCTCGCTCCACCGATCCCACGACCCGCAGTCAATCCACGTTGTGGGCGAAGCAGAAATTCATCTTAACCGCGGGTAATTGCGGCCGCGTGTGCGTGTGCACTGTTTTTGGGCCTAGCCCAACAAACGTCATGGACGCAAGTGTGGCCCAGGCCTGGGGGCTCTTGTCGGTGTACTAAAGAATGGGGCCCTTAGTACCCTGACTTGTGCACCAGACGACCGCGGCCTCCGGATCGGCAAGACCCTGTCGGGCTGGATATGGACGCCAAGCCTCTTCATACTAGGGGTCGAGCGAACCTACAAGCCCTCCTTGTCGGAGGACTCGACTGCTAATATGCCCGCGAAGGCTTCCGCCCGCCAACTCTCGCTCCTCGTCGCCAGGCTGGTTGTCTACATCGGCTAGGTGTCGAGCGGGCAGGCAGTTAGGTCGGCTGGTCAGAGCGCGTGGCGACTCACCGAATTTACAGTAGAGCTTTAATAACACCCGTCCTACGGCATGGCGATGGAATAAGAGGTAGTTGGGCGAATGGCACAGAAGGAGAGGCAATCCTTGCCGGAAGACGTCGCCAGCGCACCACCTCACGACGCATTTAATGCGTCTGTCCTAGTCCGTCAGAGTTAGGTATTTCCCACTATCGCTGTTGCCAGCAGTTTTGGCAAAGGGATATACATTTGTTTATCCTGTGTAAAAACCATTCTAGCCATTGTGGTAGCCCCTTGGATTATAAAAGGAGGTCCATGGATACCTTTAGAAAGGTCGAGACCCCGATCATTTACACATGTAGCGACGCTCCCTGAGCATCCTTGTCGGGCTATGACGCTCCTGTACTGTGAACCCAAATAATCCACAACCACACAAGACGTAGGGTATTTCGCTCTGGCGGCCCGAACCTGTCTAAACCCTCGCATGTGAATGGTCCGGTGATGCTCTTCGCGATAGAGGATCTCCCTTGACAGACCACGAAAGGGGCCTTGCCGGCCCCGTAGATCCTCGTACCCCGACAGACATGTTAAGGGTCGCCTTGAACCGCGGTTCGAGTAAGTTATGACCGATATGCATGACGTTATTTTATGTGACGATTCGGAAAAGGTTGTCAGTACCTTCTAACTGGGTACGCTTGGGATTTTGTCTTCGGAACTCAGCTAAGCACTTCATGTGAAGAAAGAAGCCATGCAGGTAACTAGAAAGCTATTGAACTCGTCTATCGAGCCAAACATGTTATTATCCGAAGCCATACGTCCGAGGAAGATTGTCTGATGAAGGTTATTATGCTCGACGTCGAAGAGTAGTTCGGGGGCTACTGAGGGAGTCCTTGACTAGGGGTCCCAGCCGAGCTGGTCTAGTCCATGGCTGTGCTGGAAGCCCACCTTGGGAGAAGGACTTCAGAGGCCCCTTGAAGGGACATGAGCATATCTGATTCCACGAAAATAATTGACGTGCACTCCAGGAAGAGGATGATTCGTTCGGTATGTAATCTGTAGATGGAAACCAACATTATGTAACCCTAGATACCCATGGTGCCTATATAAACCGTAGGGTTTAGCCTGTAGAGGATACCCATACACATCATCACCCCTCGGGTTTAGACCACAAACTTACGATCTCCAGGTAGACCAACCCTGTACTCACTACATCATCAATACAACAAGAGCATGACGTAGGGTTTAACCTCGTGTTCTTTGTCTCCTATTACCCTCGATCCGATCTCACAGCTTGGGCCCCTCTACACGAGGTCTGCCAATTTTGACACTGACACCACCCACCCCCCAATCTAGCACTCTCTATCTCTCTCCTGATCTTATTCCTCTCCTACACATGTATGGACGATGACTGTTCTCCCTCATACATAGCTAGGTCTCTCCCTCTTCTCCACAAACACTAGTTGATCTACCTCTGTAGTTAGGTCTCTCCCTCTTTCCCACACACACAGATAGATCGAACACTCTAGTTAGGTATCCCTACCACACACAAACTACTCCTTTCCCATCTCACCTTACAGTAGGCCACCCGCCCTATATCTCTGACGCATGTGCACACAATTTTGTTGGCTCTCTTTATCGATCTCGCACCCGTACACTTCACCCCTCTCTTCATTTTTATCGATATCTCACGCCATTGATCCCTCCCCTCTCTTCTCATGGATCACCTCCTCTATATATCATATATCTAGGCCTCTGTTTCACACACATTGCATATGTTACATTTTTATTTTTGAGATATCATTGATACTATTCCTTGTCTAACTCTCATGCACACAAATACACTGACGAAACCACCCGCAAAAAAACACTAACAAATGGATGAATGAAGATGGACAGGATACAAATTGATAAACCATTTTGACCTTGCTGACGCGGGCTGATTGGGTTACCAATGTCTGTCCTTGTACATTTGTGCCACCTTGGTCTATAACTAATCATGTCAACCCGGGTTCTTTGTCATATGGATGCTAGAGACATAATCATATATGTGAGCCAAAAGACGCAAACGGTCCCGACCATGATAATGGCTGCAGCCATGAGATGCCGTGTGTGAGGACGCAATATGATATGTTACATGCTAGATCTGTGTGACCTAGGATCGGGGTCTGGACAGTGGATCGGTGACATGACGTTGTTTGAGTTACCAGGAGGGAGCAGGAGAGCTACCAGAATGCGTTTTGGTGTTGCGAGGGGCAGCGTGGCATAGGGTGCACGAAGTATCTTTGTGTAGGGTATGAGCATGATGTCCATGTTTTGATCGAATGTCTCTCGGCATCCCGACCTACCGGTTCATGAGGTGATCTATCGGTCAATCGACAACTAGTATTGGCCTTTATCCAAACATGTACATAGAAAACTAGGGAGGAGAACACAACACATGTGATGGATTTATCTTCAGAGGTGCCTAAGCATAAACGACAATGCGGCCAAGGGTCAAGGGAGATCAGAAGTGGCACCTCAAAGTGCATGCAAAGGTCCATACCATGCGGTCCGGCACCATCCAATATGGTCACCTAAACGTTCGCATAACATTATGCATGTTCATTTCCTGAAAACCAGAAGCAAATTTCATGGAGCTTTGCGGGAGTCCAGAAAGCATATGAGAGTTCGCTTGGCCCATTGTCAGTTGGATGACATGTCCTCACAGCTCATGTGTTTTGTCCTCTAAGATCACCTGGCCCGCATTTGCTATTTGGATTTGATGCATATTCAGGAACAATCTTGGATAGCCGGCTCCCGTATCTTCTCTGTAGACGGATCGGAGTCTATGGATGGAGAGTGTGTATATTTTAGAGGATAACACTCGAGATGCCCTAAATGAGTGAAAAAGTTGGATGGTGCTCTCTTGTATCGTGTCGTGTGGATATGTAGGCGTAGGTTGGATGAATGAAGACGAATGTGTGGCATTGCCATCCATACGTACAAGCGTTGTGCATGGTCGGTGAGTTGTGAGAGCATCTACTGCCAAGAATATCAATATGGCGTCTTATACATCCATAGAAAGTGACCGATCAAACATCAAATTCTCGCCCGCACAGCCTCATGTTGGGGAACGTTGCATGGGAAACAAAAAATTTCCTACGCTTCACCAAGATCAATCTAGGAGATGACCGTCTATGAGAGGAGAGATTGCAACTACATACCCGTGTAGATCTCTAAGTGGAAGCGTTAAGAAACGCGGTTGATGTAGTTGAACGTCTTCGTGATCCAATCATGATCCGTCCCAATCTAGCGCCGAATGGACGGCGCCTCCGCGGTTACCAACATATATAACTCAACAATATCCAATCGTCACCGAACGTTAAGTGTGCAGACCCTGCGGGTTCGAGAACTATGCAGACATGACCGAGACACCTCTGCGGTCAATAACCAATAGCGGGACTTGGATCCCCATATTGGTTCCCACACATTCTACGAAGATCTTTATCGGTCGAACCACGATGTCAAGGATTCAGTCAATCCCGTATGTAGTTCCCTTTGTTCATCGGTATGTTACTTGCCCGAGATTCGATCGTCGGTATCTCCATATCTAGTTCAATCTCGTTACCGGCATGTCTCTTTTACTCGTTCAGTAATACAAGATACCGTGGCTAACTCTTTAGTCACCTTGCTTGCAAGCTCATTATGCTGTTGTATTACCGAGTGAGCCCTGAGATACCTCTCCGTCATACAGAGTAACAAATCCCAGTCTTGATCCATGCCAACTCAACAGACACCCTCGGAAATACCTATAGAGCATCTTTATAGTCACCCAGTTACATTGCGACGTTTGATACACACAAGGTACTCCTTCTTTGTCAGTGAGTTGCATGATCTCATGGTCATAGGAACATATACTTGACATGCAGAAAACAATAGCAATAAACTTGACACGATCATATGCTACGTTCATAGTTTGGGTCTTGTCCATCACATCATTCTCCTAATGATGTGATCCCGTTGTCAAATGACAATTCAAGTCCATGGCCAGGAAACCTTGACCATCGTTGATCAACGAGCTAGTATATTAGAGGCTCACTAGGGACATAGTGTTGTCTATGTACCCGCACATGTATTTGAGTTTCCAATCACTACAATTCTAGCATGGATAATAAACGTTTATCATGAACAAGGAAATATGATAATAACTAATTTATTATGGGCTTTCTATTCTTGTGCCCCTGGTTCCTTAGTTGTACTCATTCATCCCCATGCCCTTAACTTTTCCTCACTTTTCTCCACTCCCTTGTCCAAAACCCTCAGAAATGGTCACAACGGAGGATGCTGTCGGGTCAATGGTTTGACCGTTAACTCTGACGTGTGGGGACGTGCTGGACTATGTCGCCCGTTGGACCTGCCAAGTGGGGCCGCGTTGGACTGTGTCGCCCTCCTTTGACCATTCTGACGTGTGGGGCCGCGGCTGACTGTGTCGCCCGTTGGACGGTGGCGCTGGTTGGACCGTTGGGCCGTGATTTCGTTTGGGCCGTTGAATTAAATGCCCGCGTCCATGCGCTGATGCACGCCGCCACGATAAGCCTGCTATGCACGCGCGACATGATCCAGCTAGCCTGCCTGCATGCGCCGATACGAGCCGCCACGGACGCATCGACTGTCGCTGCTGCCGGTTCGTCTCTTCTTGCACGTGCCTCCTCGATCGATTCACAGTTCACACCGTCTCAGCCTTTGACCTCCGCAGCATCAATTCAGCATGGCAATTAAATTCTAGGGCTTACCGATCGACGTGCGCCGCCAGGAAGCCTACTATGCATGCCACGTGATCCAGTTAGCCTGCCTGCATGCGCCGATGCGTGCCGCCACGAATGCAGCGACGGTCGCTGCCGCCAGTTCCTCTCTTCTCGCACGCGTCTCCACCTTCCAGGTGCCACAGACCGAGGCCAGGGTGCAGTACTACATGCGAGCTTCGCCCACCTTTTTTACCCACCCATATGTACTCCCTCCATGTACAAAAGCATGCAATATATTTTTTGAAGCATAGAATAGAACCAGCAACCAGAGTCAGCTAAACATAGCTCAGAGAGCATAATAGCAGCATACAATATATACCCTACGTACTACGTAGTGCACTACGCGTCTTCGTCGTCGAAGATGGCCTGATCCGCCTGCGCCGGAGTCTCATCCGCCTGCGCGGGAGCCTGGTCCGCCTGCGCCGCCGCCTGTGCCTCCTCCTGCGCCGCCCGCACTGCCTCCATCTGCTGCTGACGAAGACGCCAGGCCTGCTCCGACCGGATGGAGTTGAGGATCACCACCTGGTCGGGCCACAGACATTAGACCGGCGGTGCCTCCACTACCGGCTCCTCCGGCGGCGCCTCCTCCTCCGGCTGCCGCGGCGGTGCCTCCTCCTCCGGCTGCGGCGGCGCCTCCTCTGGCTCCCCCTCCCCCATCTCTGACCCCTCCTCGAAATCCTCCTCCGGTTCCAGAGGTAGCCTCGCTTGCCTCCGGATTTGGGCCTGCCGAAGGAGGAAGAGACGGTGTTCGACTGTGTAGTATTGGCGGCGTGGTGGCATGGCTTATGGGCTCGGAGAGGAGAGTGCTCAGGTGCCGGCGGGGAGAGGGAGCAAGCGGATGAGCTAGGGCTGGGGGACGCCCTCCGGCTTATATAGCCGTCTATGGATAATGACGGGGAGCCGGAGCGGTGCCTCCTCCCTCGAGAGTCAACGCGTAGTGAAGGACCAACTAGGGCTTTTTTTTATTTCCCGCGGGCGAGTGGGTGAGCAGAACCAACATCTTGCGGATCGCCCAACGATCCAACGATGCAGAGCCGTCCATGTGATCCAACGGCGCGGAGCCTGCACGCAGCCTGCCCGTATCCTTCTAGAAGACCATATCCGACGGTTTTCGCTTGGCGCTAGGGTATGATCGGATGGCAGCAGTTTGACATTAGGGTTTGTAGAGATGCTGCGGGTTTTGAGCCGGTCAGCGGGGTTATCTTAAGTTTGACCAACTTTCAAATGACCTTAACTAATCAAAAAAAATCAAAAAAAATATGAAACCTTCCATGTTCGTCGTTTTATAAGACATAGTTACCCTAAAAAATATAAACCTCGGTTTAGGGACTTCTTTAAGAAAAATCTTCTTTTGAGATGTGCTACCGTTTCCAAATTCAAATGAGCAGAACTAAATTCAAAAAAAATTCAAAAAAATGTAAAACCTGCTCACAATGCCTTTGTATGTGACATGGTTATGGCAAAAAATAAAAATCTTGGATTGTGGGCATTTCCATGATAACTCCTTCACACATATGAGCTATCACGTACGGGGTTGTATAGAGTTCGAGAAGAGAGCGACAGTGGGTTTATGTTTACGAAAAATAAAAATAAAAATAAAAAAATCACCAGAGCTCCATTTCATTGTGAGTAAGAAGGATCTGAATGTATTTTTCATTTTTGAAATTTTAAACTGTCTTCATATAAATGGGTTTTGTAATAAAGGGTTAGGGTTAGGGTTTAGGAGTCTATTTTTGTTTTGTTTGCTGTTAGATCATTTCAACATAGGGTAACATGATCATTACAACTTAGGCCTCTTTCAACATGTCGCTTATAATTCAAATGTTAGTTCAAATTCAAGTTTTTACCTTAATTAATCATCAAATCACATCATATTCAAACATCACATAGGATTGGCGGCATATAAGTGGTTAGAACCTTTCGGTAAGATAATATCATCAAGTTTTTACCTTAATTAATCATCAAATCACATCATATTCAAGTTTACGAATAATGGGGCATCTGCCTAACCCTATCAAACCTTTCGGTAAGATAATATAAGAATCGTATTTGGTTGGGTTCTAACTCTGCTGTTCAGTCTGGCGCGGGTGTGATACCGGTCACATCACATCACCATACATTAGCTTTGATTAAACATCAATGCCAACCACAGAGGCTGGTGATAGTTCTAGTGCATTATACACAATGCCAATAGCAACTAATATAAAAACAGAAATAAGAATATAACACATGAAAAATATAGACAATTCCGACCGCCGGTAAAGCCGCCGCCGTCTTTAGGAGCACCGTCCTACTCGTCGTCATCGCTGGTGAGGTCGACGTAGGGAGGCGGCTGCCAAAGGTGGGCTGGCGGCCCCTGCCAGGCCGGAGGCGCTTGCAGTGCCTGCAACAGCTCCTCCCGTGGCTCCTGCTCCAGTTCGGGTGACCGTGGCAGCGTGGGTGCCCACGGCTGGACAGCCAGCGTGTCGGCCATCTCCGACGCAGTTGCCGACCATCCCCACGACTGGCCCACCAGCCGGGGGTTCCACGCCGCAAGAGCTGGCTCCTCCGCCACCTCCTCCTTCACCACCTCCTTGATGACGACGGCCATCTCCAGCTCAGGGATGGCCACGTCGCCGGCCGCAGAGAGGGCCAACGCCCTCTCCATGTCCGTCCATTGACGCTCATCGTGCGTGCGCGCGGATTCCTCCATGACACGCCTAATGAGCTCGGCCTCCTCCTCCTCGGTCATCGGAGGTGGTGGTGATGGGGACGGAGATGGTGTCGGGGTGAGGCCGCGGACACGCCTACGACCGCGCACTTGGGGTGGGCTAGCAGCACGTCGTCGCCGTGGGCTAGGTGGACGACCGGCAAAAAAAGACTGTCGCCGCAGGTCGTGCTCGTCGTGGAGCCATGTATCCCAAAGCGGCGAGTTGACACCGTACCTTGGGTCGTGGAGGAGATCCGGAGGCAGGCGCGTGCGACGTCGGTCGATCTCCTCATGGCGAGCGCGGCCGCTCATCGGCACCGGGGGGATTGGAACCCGATCCGCGGACAGATGCTAGTTGTTCGGGAGGTGGGCATCTCCCCACGGCAATGGCGTGGCCGTCTCCCAGTACCTCTGGCATATTTCCGGGCCAACGTACGGGCGCGTGCGCAACAGGGCGGCCGGCAGACCGATTACAAATGTGGGCGGAGCGGACAGAACAGGCGGCGGTGGCGGTGGTGGTGGTGGTGGGCTCCTAGAGCGACCGGAGCGGCGCCTACCAGAGGATGAGCCAGCCTCATGGTCGTGCTTCCCCTTCCTGGACCATGGCTAGGTCATTGCGACGGCGGCGGTAGGGTTTCTAGAAACTACCGGGGGTGGAGGGGGCAGGATTGGCTTTGGAAGCGGAAGCTACTGTGTGGGGTGTGACTGGCCAGTCCACGGGTTTCCACTTAAAGTAGGACGACGACACGAAGGTGGGTGGCTGACGACCGGGCCCCACCGCCCGTGCGCATTTACTTTGGGCGGTGGGGGTAGGTTAGACGCTGCCACGAGTGATGGCCCGTCTGTCCGTTTTGCCCCAAACAGACGTGGGCATACGATTTGGAGTTGCCCTTACGACGCGGCCCCACTAGTCAGAGTTAACGGTCAAACCATTGACCCGACGACATCCTCTGTTGTGACCTTTCATGATGGTTTTCGACAAGAGAGTGGGGAAAAGTGAGCAAATTCTAAGAGCGTGGGAATGGACGAGTACAACTAAGGAACGAGGGGCACAGATGTAAAAAACTCATTTATTATTGCCTCTAGGGCATATTTCCAACAGTCTCCCACTTGCACTAGAGTCAATAATTTAGCTCACATCACTATGTGACTTACATTGTAATGAATCTAACACCCATACAGTTCTGGTGTTTATCATGTTTTGCTCGTGGAAGAGGCTTAGGCAACGGGTCTACGACATTCAGATCCGTGTGTACTTTGCAAATATTTATGTCCTCCTCCTTGATGTAATCGCGGATGGAATTGAAGCGTCGCTTTATGTGTCTGGTCCTCTTGTGAAACCTTGGTTCCTTGGCTAGAGCAATGGCACCAGTGTTGTCACAGAACCGAGTCATTGGGTCCAGTGCACTGGGCACAACTCCAAGATCTGCCATGAACTGCTTCATCCAGACACCTTCCTTTGCCGCCTCCGAGGCAGCTATGTACTCCGCTTCGCATGTAGAATCAGCTACCACGCTTTGCTTGGAACTGCACCAGCTTACCGCTCCCCCATTGAGAATAAATACGTATCCGGTTTGAGACTTAGAGTCATCCGGATCAGTGTCAAAGCTTGCATAGACGTAACCCTTTACGACGAGCTCTTGATCACCTCCATAAACGAGAAACATTCTCTTAGTCCTTTTTAGGTACTTAAGGATATTCTTTACCGCCGTCCAGTGTTCCACTCCTGGATCACTTTGAAACCTTCCGGCCATACTTATGGCAAGGCTGACATCTGGTCTTGTGCACATCATTGCATACATAATAGAGCCTATGGCAGAAGCATAGGGGATGACACTCATATTTTCTCTATCCTCTGCGGTCACTGGGCATTGAGTCTTACTCAACTTCACACCATGTAATACAGGCAAGAACCCCTTCTTGGACTGATCCATTTTGAACTTCTTCAAAACTTTATCAAGATATGTGCTCTGTGAAAGTCCTATTAAGCGTCTTGATCTATCTCTATAGATCTTTATGCCTAATATGAAAGCAGCTTCTCCTAGGTCCTTCATTGAAAAACTCTTGTTCAAATATTCCTTCACGCTTTCCAGAAATTCTATATTGTTTCCAATCAGCAATATGTCATCCACATATAATATTAGAAACGCTATAGAGCTCCCACTCACTTTCTTGTAAATACAAGCTTCTCCGTAAACTAGTATAAACCCAAACGCTTTGATCACCTCATCAAAGCAAAGATTCCAACTCCGAGACGCTTGCACCAGCCCATAAATGGATCGCTGGAGTTTGCAAACTTTGTCAGTATTCTCTGGATCGAAAAAACCTTCTGGTTGCATCATATACAACTCTTCCTTAAGGAAACTGTTAAGGAACATTGTTTTGACATCCATCTGCCAAATTTCATAATTGAAAAATGCAGCTATTGGTAACATGATTCTGACGAACTTAAGCATCGCTACGGGTGAGAAAGTCTCATCGTAGTCAACTCCTTGAACTTGTGAAAAACCCTTTGCCACAAGTCGAGCTTTATAGATGGTGACATTACCATCCGCATCCGTCTTCTTCTTAAAGATCCATTTATTCCGAATGGCCTTTCGCCCTTCAGGTAATACTACCAAAGTCCACACTTTGTTTTCATACATGGATCTTATCTCGGATTTCATGGCCTCTAACCATTTGTTGGAATCCGGGCCCACCATTGCTTCTCCATAGCTCGTAGGTTCATCGTTGTCCAACAACATGACCTCTAAGACAGGGTTACTGTACCATTCAGGAGCATTACGTGTCCTAGTCCACCTACGAGGTTCGATAGTAACTTGATCCGAAGCTTCATGATCACCATCAATAACTTCCTCTTCAACTGACGTAGGTTCCACAGAAACCTCTTTCTGCGCTGCGCTACTCTCTGGTTGAAGTAACAGTTCAACAACCTCATCAAGTTCTATCTTCCTCCCACTCAATTCATTCGAGAGAAACTCTTTCTCGAGAAATGATCCGTTTTTAGCGACAAACACTTTGCCTTCGGATTTGAGATAGAAGGTATACCCAACCGTCTCTTTTGGGTATCCTATGAAGATGCATTTGTCCGCTTTGGGTTCGAGCTTTTCTGGCTGAAGCCTTTTGACATAAGCATCGCATCCCCAAACTTTAAGAAACGACAACTTTGGTTTCTTGCTAAACCATAGTTCATACGACGGCTTCTCAACGGATTTAGATGGTGCCCTATTTAAAGTGAATGCAGTTGTCTCTAACGCATAACCCAAAAATGATAGTTGCAAATCGGCAAGAGACATCATAGAACGCACCATATCCAATAAGGTTCGATTGCGACGTTCAGAAACACCATTATGCTGTGGTGTTCCAGGTGGCGTCAACTTCGAAACAATTCCACATTGTCTTAAGTGATTGCCAAACACATAACTCAGATATTCTCCTCCTCGATCAGATTGTAGGAATTTAATCTTCTTGTTACGATGATTCACAACTTCACTCTAAAATTGCTTGAACTTTTCAAATGTTTCAGACTTGTGTTTCATCAAGTAAATATACCCATATCTACTTAAGTCATCGGTGAAGGTGAGAAAGTAACGATATCCACCACGCGCCTCAATGCTCATCGAACCGCATACATCAGTATGTATGATTTCCAACAAGTCACTTGCCCGTTCCATTGTTCCAGAAAACGGGGTCTTAGTCATCTTGCCCATGAGGTATGGTTCACATGTGTCAAGTGATTCAAAATCAAGTGACTCTAAAAGTCCATCGGCATGGAGCTTCTTCATGCGTTTTACACCAATATGACCTAAGCGGCAGTGCCACAAGAAAGTGGTACTATCATTATCAACTCTACATCTTTTGGCATCAATGTTATGAACATGTGTATCATCACTATCGAGATTCAATAAGAATAAACCCCTCACAATGGGTGCATGACCATAAAAGATATTACTCATATAAATAGATCAACCATTATTCTCTAATTTAAATGAGTAACCGTCTCGCATTAAACAAGATCCAGATATAATGTTCATGCTCAACGTAGGCACTAAATAAAAATTATTCAGGTTCATCACTAATCTCGATGGTAATCGAAGAGCGAGCGTGCCGACAGCGATCACATCAACCTTGGAACCATTTCCCACGCGCATCGTCACTTCGTCCTTTGCCAGTCTCCGTCTATTCCGTAGTTCCTGTTTTGAGTTGCAAATGTGAGCAACCGAACCGGTATCAAATACCCAGGTACTACAACGAGAGTTGGTAAGGTACACATCAATAACATGTATATCATATATACCTTGTCTGGTGTTGGCCGCCTTCTTGTCGGCCAGATACTTGGGGTAATTCTGCTTGAAGTGGCCAGTTCCCTTGCAATGAAAGCACTCAGTTTCCGGCTTGGGTCCAGCCTTGGGTTTCTTCACGGGAGGGGCAACTGCTTTGCCACTCTTCTTGGAGTTACCCTTCTTGCCCTTGCCATTCTTCTTGAAACTAGTGGTTTTATTGACCATCAACACTTGATGCTCCTTCTGGATTTCTGACTTAGCGACTTTCAGCATCGCAAACAGCCCGGCAACTGATTTGTTCATCCCTTGCATGTTATAGTTCAACACAAAGCTTTTGTAGATAGGTGGCCGTGATTGAAGAACTCTGCGAGTGATCGCCTCTGGCGGGAGCGTGATGCCCAACTCAGCCAGACGGTTGGAATACCCAGACATTCTGAGTATGTGCACACTGACAGACCCGTTCTCCTCCATCTTGCAAGCATAGAACTTATCGGAGGTCTCGTACCTCTCGATTTGGGCATTTTTCTCAAAAATAAACTTCAACTCCTGGAACATCTCATATGCTCCATGACGTTCAAAACGTCTTTGAAGTCCCGGTTCTAAGCCATACAACATAGCATACTGAACTATTGAGTAGTCATCAGAACGCACCTGCCAGGCGTTCGCAACGTCTGCAGACGACACTGGAGCGGGTGGCGCACCGAGCGGTGCATCAAGGACATAAGCCTTCTGGGAAGCCGTGAGGATAATCCTCAGATTTTGGGCCCAGTCTACAAAGTTACTTCCATCATCTTTTAGCTTGGCTTTCTCAAGGAACGCATTGAAATTCAGGGGAGCTACTGCGCGAGCCATTGATCTACAACAAAAATTTGCAAAGATTACTCAGACTAATTTTCTAGATAATGAGTTTACACTACTGCAGGATGCTGCTAACGCGACACATCAATCAGAGACCCTTCGACAAAACTGTGTGCGATGACCAAATCGCAAACGGTGTAGTTATAGCTCTGTCTCTAATGACGTAAACTGTGTGCGATGGCGTATCCATCAAATACGATCTAAAAATAGTTGCGTGTGCGATGTTTGGCAAACAGTTGGCCTAGATAAACTGTTTGAGATTGGATAATATAACACAAACGCTTATAAAAATACAAGTGTGTGCAATGTACGGCATACAGTTCACCCCGATAAACTGTTTGCGCTGATCAAGCAGAACACAAACGATTGTCCAGATGATCATGTGTGCGATAGACGCCATACAGGTCACTCGGATGAACTATTTGTGATGAGGTAAAATAACATAAACGGTTACATAGATCAAGATGTGTGTGATAGACGGCATACAGGCCACTGGGATAAACTGTGTGCGATAAGCAAAAATAACACAAACGGTTTCTCAGATCAAGATGTGTGTGATGTACGCAGGCCACTCGGATATGTTGTGGGCAAACGGTTCCGGATAAAGAACTGTCAGGGACTGATGAAATCATCACCGACGATTTTGGTTGTTTATTCCGTATGCGATGTGATTTGCTCAATCTGCCCACAAACATCTATGCTCTGTTTAGAACAACATGATTGCATAACCAAATTAAGCATCCAATACACACATAACATTGGCGCACACCTTAATAAACTATTACATGCATAATAAACTTATCTCTCTAAAACTACGAATATTTCTGCATCGAGGGAGTATGAGAATTGAGAAACGATCATCAAATCATCTACTTCTTGTGACGCTTGCCGCCAGCGCTCTGCTTGTGGCTCGATCCCTCGTTGACTTCAGGTAGGAGGCACTTCCTCATGTCAACGATCCGCCTGAACATCTCGATCCTTGTTTTGAAAATATCCACGGTTTTCTTTTGCTGTTTTGAAAATGTCAAGGATCGAGTGTGTGTGTGTGTGTGTATACCAATGCATGTGTGTGGACCATGTGCCTACATTGTGCGGTTTGTGATGACTGCTTCTTTTGCTATTTTGAAAATGTCAAGGATCGAGTGTGTGTGTGTGTGTGATATGTCATTCCGGGTAAATAAATCTTGAGATCCTTGTTTTGAAAATATCCACGGTTTTCTTTTGCTGTTTTGACAATGTCAAGGATCGAGTGTGTGCGTGTGAGTGTGTGTGTGTGTATACCAATGCCTGTTTGTGGACCATGTGCCTACATTGTGCGGTTTCTGATGACAAACCTATCGGTGGGCCCTTAGGGTCTGCCATGCCTGTTACTGACAATGCTGGAAGGCCAAGGGTGTGCGTGTGTGTGTGTGTGCGTGTGTGTGTGCGTGTGCGTGTGCGTGTGCGTGTGTGTGTGTGTGTGTGTGTGTGTGTGTGTGTGTGTGAACCCATATGCTTGTGTGTGGACCATGTGTCTACATTGTGCGGTTTCCGACGACAAACCTATCAGTGGGCCCTTAGGGTGTGTCATGCATTTTATTGACAATGCTGGAAGGCAAAGGATGGGTGACGGTGTGTGTGTGTGTGTGTGCGGGGGGGGGGGGGGGGGGTGCGCGCGTGTGCGTGTGTGTGCGTGTGAACCCATGCTTGTGTGTGGGACATGTGCCTACATTGTGCAGTTTCCGATGACAAACCTATCGGCGGGCCCTTAGGGTTTGTCATGCCTTTTAGTGACAAACGCTGGAAGGCCAAGGATGGGTCACGGTGTGTGCGTGTGCATGTGTGTGTGTCTCTATCCCTCTCTCTCTCCCTTTCTCTCCCTGTGTGTGTGTGTGTGCGCGCGCGTGTGTGTTGTGTGTGTGTGTGTGTGTGTGTGTGTGTGTGTGTGTGTGTGTGAACCCATATGCTTGTGTGTGGACCATGTGTCTACAGTGTGCGGTTTCCGACGACAAACCTATCAGTGGGCCCTTAGGGTGTGTCATGCCTTTTATTGACAATGCTGAAAGGCAAAGGATGGGTGACGGTGTGTGTGTGTGCGGGGGGGGGGGGGGTGCGCGCGTGTGCGTGTGTGTGCATGTGTGAACCCATGCTCGTGTGTGGGCCATGTGCCTACATTGTGCGGTTTCCGACGACAAACCTATCGGCGGGCCCTTAGGGTTTGTCATGCCTTTTAGTGACAAACGCTGGAAGGCCAAGGATGGGTCACAGTGTGTGCGTGTGCATGTGTGCGTCTCTCTCTCTCTCTCTCTCTCTCTCTCCCTCTCCCTCTCTCCCTCTCTCTCTCCCTGTGTGTGTGTGTGTGTGGACCATGCATGCGTCCATTGTGCGGGGAGGGGAATGATATATATATATATATATATATATATATATATATATATATATATATATATATATATATATATATATATAACGATCTTGGTATATAATATATATAACCAATCTAAAGGGGGGTATATATATATGTCCAGTTATCTCAGCTAGGTGCATGCCACATCATAGATAGTGTACTATTGTGTATTAATTGTTGAAACACTAGACCACACCATTTTCGCATATGTATTTGGCCATATGCAAGGGGGTGATGTTCTTCTAGCCCCGCTCAACTGATCTTCGACGACGCGCCAACTTGTGGGACCACGTGATCAATATATCCCTCTTGTTCGACAACAATATGTGATGGTTTGGCCATATTAATTAAGGTATAAATTCTCTTGGTTGTCTTACGAAAGTTCAGACATGGATAAATGTGTGACAAAGTTTGAACCAGGTCATGTGTTCATAGGACCCCATATATCCTCCGGCACATAGTGTAGGGGGCAACACCCTATATTATGTTTGTCATGAAACCCTTTTCTGTCACATTGGACACTTTTAGGCATGCACATATGCAGCATGTGCCACACATTAAAGTTGCGCATTGCGAATTTAAACATGACAACACCATGCTCGTACATATATATACTTCATCCGAACCTAATTACAAGTCTTTATTAGATATTTCACTACGAACTACATATATATTTAGGAACGGAGGGAGTATATATTTGGGCCACTAGCGGGCGTGGTTGTGTTCTGACCCTCTCTTGCATTTTTTTTCTCGTTTATCTCGAAGATGCTAGTATTATGTAAAATAGCAAACAAACTGACAAAACAAACGTATGCGATTGTACCCCGAGCAGACACGAATGTGCTACTCTAACCGTGTTCGATGCCCGTAGACAGCAAAATCGGCCTTGCCTAGTGGTGCCAACCGCAAGCGTCAGCCGGTGCAAAGGGGTAATGTGCACAGTACAAACCCAAACCCGACAGCGACCTATAAAGGATCTCGCCGGCGGCGGCTAACATCTAATTTTTCCGCCGATAGCTCGCCACCACCACCACACACACCAAATGGAACCGTTGCTCAAGCATGGGGATGTGCATGGCGCCGTCCTGATAGTGTTGGACGACAACGTGATAGAGGATTCTGACGCGTTGGCCGCCATGGCTGGCAACGGCAAACAGCCAGCTGCCGCGGCCGACAACGACGGGATAGAGGATTCCGACGCGCTGTCCTCCATGTTCGTCAACGGTCAACCGTCATCTGCCGCGGCCGCCGACGACGATGACCCCGAGTTTTAGCGTCGGATGCAGATGGCCATCGCTGTGTCTGTCCAGGAATCGGGCCTCGATGCGTTCCTGCGCGACGAGGACGAGCGCCGTCTCAGTGTCGGTGTGGAACAATCTATCGCATCTGCGGATGCCATCCGCAACGCGGATAGGGATCTGAAGCGGCAGAAACGGCGGGAGAGTGCAAAGAGGAAGCGGAACTCAGATGCAGAGGGCAAAAAGAGGCGGGAGCAGGACCAGAAGGCGGTGGAGCAGGCCGCCGCATGCCTCTCAGCCGCGTTGGAGGCCAGTGCAGGCCTTGCAGCTGCGGCGGCAGCCTTGGCAACTGCGGCCACGGTGACCAGGGACGCAGCTCTAGCGAGATCAGCGCCCGTCTGTATCTCGATGGCCCACCTGGATGCCACGACATCTTCGTCGACAGCGGCAAACCTGGCGAGAGGCGCTGCGGTCGCTCTGGCCGAGGTAGCCCCGCCGGTCTCCGCCGTGGAACCAGTGGAGCTCATCGACTTGACGAGCTCCTCTGAATACTCGTTCTGAGGCGAGGAAGGAAATGACGACGGTGGAGGCGCGGCGTTTGTATGCATCCATGGCGTAGTGAATATTTTGTGCAGTTCATCTTCATGTAATTTGACGAACTGTTTGTAAATTACTGAGCGTATGAACTAATGTCAACTAATCCGCTGCAAAATAAGGCATTTTGTGTTGAAAATTTGCCAAATATTTGTGTCATCTGTTTGTGGGCATGTGGAAATTTAGGATGAATTTGACGTCTGCAACTGAAATTGAGGATGAACCGTGTGTGATGAACCCGCCTTGAGAAATCTCAGAAAGAGCTACCCGCCTCGAGCGATGCAAAAATTCGTGGTTTCGCGGCATGGCATTTCATTACAGCGAAGAGCGTACACGCTTTATTATGTTTGGACTGTGTGCCATCTTGGTTGCTCCCGCCCAGTTCGTTTGCCAAAATTTAATTGGAAGCGGTATTTCAACTGCATGCCGCCTTTCCTCGTCCATCACACCGACCCTATAGTAAAATTTCAGCTGCCGAGGCATTTGAACCGTCGCCATCCCTCGTCCACCACCATCTCCACCCACACCATTACTGCTAAAATTTTCAGCAGCAGCGGCACATCCGCAAACACCCCCCACCCCCCCGTCCGCACAGCACCCCCCCTCCCCCTTCCTCTCCCGCTTGAACCCTAGCTCGCTGCCGCCGCCGCCTCCCACCACCAACCTCAGCCGGTCTGCCCGTGCCTCATAGCTAAACAAGTTCAGGGTCCCCACCGATCCACATACACCATCGCCGCCCTGAGTTTTTAGATGAGGCCGACGGTGTCCCTTTCCCCCGGATCCCCATCCCGTACTCCAGAGAGTCACAGCCTAATCAGCCCGACCACATCTCCCGTGGACCTCGAGGAGTGTACGAGCAAAAAGAGGTCTATCATGGCCTCTCCGCCGTACGCTGGCGAGGTGGGCGCCGTTCACGCCGACCCTTCGATCTCGGACGAACACCTCGCCGCGGGAGCCGGTGAGGACACTGCCTACGTTGCCATGCCGAAGGCTTCAAGTCTGCGGGAACGCGTGTTCCTGTATCTCAGGAGAGCCAGCTACGACATCAAGCTCGTCAACATCACCGGCTTCACCCGGTCCATGTCACAAGTTAAGTGGTCCACCGGCAACGCCTCTGGTTCAACCACCGTCGATCTCTCCAAAGGCCCCGCCGCTGATCTTCTCCGCCTCGCGTTCATGGATTTGCGATCCTTCTACGCCATCGAGCCCCTTTTGTTCTTTCTGAAGGAAACGTTCTACGGCGGTGGCTTGGGATCCTTAGCTCCAAAGTCAGATCTCATCCACCAAGATAATGGCACACACTACGGCTGTTACAAGGGGAAACGTGCTATCTGCGACATCAGGGAGCGCACCCTGGGCACCTCATATCCCAAGTGGAAGGAGCCCATCCATGACAAGTGAGGCAACATCCTGTGAGCAAATCATACCTTTTATAGCTAGCCATCTCGTACCCATTGTTGTAGTAGCTTTTAACATGCGATGATCATGCAGTGTTTAATTGAGCATTTGTCCAGTTGTCAAGCAGATGCCTTGCTTTTCTGTATCTGGTTGTTAGTATGATTGCAGTGAGCATTTGTCTAGTTTTCAAGCAGACGCCTTACTTTTCGTTATCTGGTTGTTAGGTTGGTTCCATTGAGCATTTGTCCAGTATCAAATGGCTATATTTGGTTGTTATAGTGAGCATATATGCCTTGTTTATTTCAAACAGATACCTCGTATACTTGGTTGATGTTAAGCATGATGTACTTATCATGACTTTACATGTACTTGCACATGACAACAATGGGAGTGGCCAACGTTTTCCACCGAGGTTCCTTTCATCCCTCCGCTTATACTCCATCCGTTCCATCATGTAGTCCATATAGATTTGTGTGATGTATCTACATATACCATCTAAAATGTATACAATATAAAATTTTGTGATGTATCTAATGAAATGGAATTGCAATTTTAGATGTAAATGTTTTTCTCTACAAACTTGGTCAAAGTAAGTAAATGTTGACTTCTCAAATTTTTTATATGCAACACATTGTGGAACTGATGGAGTAATATATTACACCATTGTGCAACTTCATTTTAGCTTCTAATATTGGCTTCTTGCTTGTAGGTACATATGTCTTAGGTAAAGATCCATTCCTGGACCCTTTTTGCGTGTGGGGTAATGAAATATTCATGAACCAGCATCAAGTGAGGAAACTGAAAATGATTGTTAGGGAAAAGAGATGAACAATGCCAATTAGACTATTTGTTTACGCTCTATCCAACACAATAGTGAGCTGTAGGATGGTAACTACGAACTCTGTAGGCTTCTATTAGTACTGCCCATAATGAGTTGTCACACAACAATGTCTGAATCTTTTTCTTTTGCAGTGGTTCCCAAAGCAGTTTACTCAAGATTACCTCGCAAAGAACATGATTCCTGGACATGCAATGAAGGTTAAAATAAATCATCGAGACTACAATGAGCATCGAGAAGTCGTAGTGAAGACAGTGAAGGATGGGCGGGCGGCCATCACTAGGGGCTGGCCTAGAGTCGTTCGTGTGTTAGGCATGGAGGAGGGCACAATATGGGCATTCCGCTTCACCTTCTCCAGCATACAAAATGTCTTTCGGCTCTCTCTTTACTGTCTTTAGTACAACCGTGCTTCCATCATTCTTTATTTGTCCCTTCTGTAGTTTTCCTTTTTTTTGAGAATTGATGCTTATGTAGTTCTTGAGTATATGCACATGTGAATCGAATTATGCATTCGTTCTTAAACCTAAACATGATTCGATATGAAATACAAGAATGCCTACTTTCAAATTTAAATTATGTGAATTATGAACAAAGGTATTTAATTAGGGGCAAATCCTGCTCTGCGGGCCATTATAATGCACACAATTTGAGAAAGCAAAACGTCTGCGATCAACTCCGACATCACACACATTTCTCCATTCGAGGCGTGTGTGATGAATCTCGTCTTCGCGCACGGTCAGATGAGAAAGAACGTGTGAGATTAACAACACCATCGTTTGTGCTAGTCTCCTTATCACACACGATTTCGTATTTTGAACTGTGTACCATCATAAACGTTGGTCAAAGAAGACAGCGTGAGATGGGCCTTCATCCGACAAAGTTATTCTGGATGACACGTTTGGGAACTATGGATCACACGTTTGGGACATTTTATAAATCACAAACGTTTAACAGAAACCCCGCGTGTGGGATATATTCAACCTTCGCATACGGTTTTACAATGATAAACGTATGCACTCTTATATCATATCACAGACGGTCATGGTGGAACTAACTATGTGCGATTGTCTCCTTATCGTACACGCTTTATAATCGTGAACTATTTGCGATTTGGTGCACATCGTAAATAGCGCTTCACAGAATAGCGCGTGCGATGTTAGTGTGATCTCACACGAGTTGCAAGGATGAACCGTATGGGAAATACACACATCTCAAACGATTATCCGGTGACCCTCGTTTGTGATAGGTGCGGACATCCCATATGCTTAGTTTTGCCAAACATTTGCGTTCGTTGGCCACCATCGCTGACGGGTTTGCCGTGTCGTGTGGGATAGACCTCCCCCCTATCGCCCACACATGCAAGGCGACGGTTTGGAACTACATCGCGGAAAGGGGTTAAAAACCGTTTGTATAGCACGTCGTTGCACCAGTGTTAGTTAATCATATTACTTAAAACTCCCACCCAAATTTACATCCCTCCGGTCATCCGAGTGTTTACATGATCCAAATTCAGCAACCCAAGTCCGATCATCACGTGAGATGAGGTGGTTTCAATGGTGAACATCTCCATGTTGATCATATCTACTATATGACTCATGTTCGACCTTTTGGTGTCTTGTGTTCCGAGGCCATGTTTGTACATGCTAGGCTCGTCAAGTTTAACCCGAGTGTTTCGCATGTGCAAAACTGTCTTGCACCCGTTGTATGCGAACGTAGAGTCTATCACACCCGATCATCACGTGGTGCTTCAAAACGACGAACTTTTGCAACGGTGCACACTCAGGGAGAACACAATTTTTATCTTGAAATTTTAGTGAGGGATCACCTTATAATGCTACCATCGTCCTAAGAAAAACAAGATGCATAAAAGGATTAACATCACATGCAAATCATAAGTGACATGATATGGCCATGAACTCGTGCTTTTGATCTCCATCTCCAAAGCACCGGCATGATCTCCATCGTCACCGGCATGAAACCATGATCTCCATGATCATGATCCCCATCATCGTGTTGCCATCGGGGTTGTCGCGCCAACCATGCTTCTACTACTATTGCCACCGCTTAGCGATAAAGTAAAGCATTACATAGTGCTTAATGAGTGACACGCAGGCCACATAATAATTAAAGACAACCCTATGGCTCCTGCCGGTTGCCGTATGCATCAACATGCAAGTTGATATAAACTATTACAAAACATGATCATCTCATACATCAAATATATATCATCATGTCTTTGGCCATATCATATCACAACATACCCTGCAAAAACAAGTTAGACGTCCTCTAATTTGTTGTTGCATGTTTTACGTGGCTGCTATGGGTATCTAGCAAGAACGATTCTTACCTACGCAAAACCAGAACGGTGATATACAAGTTGCTATTTAACCTTCTACAAGGACCTCCTTTGTCTAATCCGATTCAACTAAGGTGGGAGAGACAGACACCCGCCAGCCATCTTATGCAACAAAGCTACATGTCAGTCGATGGAACCGGTCTCATGTACGTGGACATGTAAAGTTGGTCCGGGCCGCTTCATCCCACAATACCGTTGAATCAAGAAAAGACCAAGGAAGGAAGCAATCGTACAGTAGGCCACCGGCCCTATGTCTCTGACGCATGTGCACACAATTTTGTTGGCTCTCTTTATCAATCTCGCACCCATACACTTCACCCCTCTCTTCATTTCTATCGATATCTCACGCCATTGATCCCTCCCCTCTCTTCTCATGGATCACCCCCTCTATATATCATATATCTAGGCCTCTGTTTCACACACATTGCATATGTTACATTTTTGTTTTTGAGATATCATTGATACTATTCCTTGTCTAACTCTCATGCACACAAATACACTGACGAAACCACCCGCAAAAAAACACTAACAAATGGATGAATGAAGATGGACAGGATACAAATTGATAAACCATTTTGACCTTGCTGACGCGGGCTGATTGGGTTACCTATGTATGTCCTTGTAAATTTGTGCCACCTTTGTCTATAACTAATCATGTCAACCCGGGTTCTTTGTCATATGGATGCTAGCGACATAATCATATACGTGAGCCAAAAGACGCAAATGGTCCCGACCATGATAATGGCTGCAGCCATGAGATGCCATGTGTGAGGCCGCAAAGTGATATGATGTGTTACATGCTAGATCTGTGTGACCTAGGATCGGGGTCCGGACAGTGGATCAGTGACATGACGTTGTTTGAGTTACCAGGAGGGAGGAGGAGAGCTACCAGAACGCGTTTTGGTGTTGCGAGGGGCAACGTGGCATAGGCTGCACGAAGTATCTTTGTGTAGGGTATGAGGATGATGTCCATGTTTTGATCGAATGGCTCTCAGCATCCTGACCTACCGGTTCATGAGGTGATCTATCGGTCAGTCGACAACTAGTATTTGCCTTTATCCAAACATGTACATAGAAAACTAGGGAGGAGAACACAACACATGTGATGGATTTATCTTCAGAGGTGCCTAAGCATAAACGACAGTGCGGCCAAGGGTCAAGGGAGATCAGAAGATAAGGGCATCTCTAAAGTGGCACCTCAAAGTGCATGCAAAGGTCCATACCATGCGGTCCGGCACCATTCAACATGGTCACCTAAACGTTCGCATAACATTATGCATGTTCATTTCCTGAAAACCAGAAGCAAATTTCATGGAGCTTTGCGGGAGTCCAGAAAGCATATGAGAGTTCGCTTGGCCCATTGTCAGTTGGATGACATGTCCTCACAGCTCATGTGTTTTGTCCTCTAAGATCACCTGGCCCGCATTTGCTATTTGGATTTGATGCATATTCAGGAACAATCTTGGATAGCCGGCTCCCGTATCTTCTCTGCAGACGGATCAGAGTCTATGGATGGATAGTGTGTATATTTTAGAGGATAACACTCGAGATGCCCTAAATGAGTGAAAAAGTTGGATGGTGCTCTCTTGTATCGTGTCACGTGGATATGTAGGCGTAGGTTGGATGAATGAAGATGAATGCATGGTATTGTCATCCATACGTACAAGCGTTGTGCCTGGTCGGTGAGTTGTGAGAGCATCTACTGCCAAGATTAACAATATGGCGTCTTATACATCCGTAGAAAGTGACCGATCAAACATCAAATTCTCGCTCGCACAGCCTCATGTTGGGGAACATTGCATGGGAAACAAAAAAAATCCTACGCTTCACCTAGATCAATATAGGAGATAACCATCTACGAGAGGAGAGATTGCATCTACATACCCTTGTAGGTCGCTAAGCGGAAGCGTTAAGAAACGCGGTTGATGTAGTCAAACGTCTTCGCGATCCAATCACGATCCATCCCGATCTAGCGCCGAACGGACGGCGCCGCCTCGTTCAGCACACGTACATCTATATGACGTTCTCTGCCTCCTTGATCCAGCAAGCGAGGGCGGAGAGGTAGATGAGTTCTCCGGCAGCACGACGGCGTGGTGGTGGTGGTGGTGGAGTGACGTGGGTTGAGACTGCGTTGGTATTTCCCCAAAGAGGAAGGGGTGATGCAGCACAGCGAGGGTAAGTATTTCCCTCAGTTATGAAACCAAGGTATCGAATCAGTAGTAGGATCACCACCACTACGTAAACAGCACCTGCACAGAAAGAACAAATAGTTGCAACCCAATTCGAAAGAGAGGTTGTCAATCTCTCTACGGTAAAAAGATAGATTAGATAGTGATAGATTGGAGAGATAGATCTCTCAAGAACACAAAATAAAAAAGGGCAAATAAAAAGTGCAGCAAGGTATTTTTGGGCTTTTGGAATGATAGATCTGAAAACAAAAGCGGCAAAAAGATAGATCGGAAAGCAATATGTTGGAAAAGTAGACCTGGGGGCCGTAGGTTTCACTAGTGGCTTCTCTCATTAGTATAGCACACGGTGGGTGAACAAATTACTGTTGGGCAATTGATAGAATATCAAATAATCATGACGATATCCAGGGCGATGATCATTATATAGGCATCACATCCAAGATTAGTAAACCGAAACGATTCTCCATCTACTACTATTACTCCACACATCGACCGCTATCCAGCATGCATCTAGTGTATTAAGTTCATGGAAAAATGGAGTAATGCAATAAGAACGGTGACATGATGTAGACAAGATCTATTCATGTAGGAATAGACCCCATCTTGTTATCCTTAATAGCAACGATACATGCGTGCCTCGCTGCCCCTTCTGTCACTGGGAGAGGACACCGCAACATCGAACCCATCACAAAGCACCTCTTCCCATGGCAAGAAAAATCGATCTAGTTGGCCTAACTAAACCAAAGATTTGAAGAAGAAATATGAGGCTATAAGTAATCATGCATATAAGAGATCAAAGAAGACTCAAATAATAATCATGGATAGAAACTGATCATGAACTCAAAATTCATCGGATCCCAACAAACACACCGCAAAAGTTTACATCAAATTGATCTCCAAGAGACCATTGTATTGAGAATCAAAAGAGAGAGAGGAAGCCATCTAGCTACTGCCTACGGACCCGTAGGTCTATGGTGGACTACTCACGCATCATCGGAGAGGCACCAATGAGGATGATGAACCCCTCCGTGATGGTGTTAGATTGGATCTCGAGGTTCTGGAACTTGCGGTGGCTGGATGTGTTTTTCGTCGACTCCTCTAGGGTTTCTGGAATATTTGGGAATTTATAAGCGTCATTGGCGGTGGAGAGGGGTCCCGAGGAGGGCACAACCCATCAGGGCGCGCCCGGGGCCTCTGGCGTGCCCTGGTGGGTTGTGGTCTCCTCGACCATCCCCTCTGGCACTTCTTCGGCCCACTGGATGTCTTCTGGCCCAAAAAAATCTCCAAAAAGTTTCGTCGCGATTGGACTCCGTTTGGTACTGATATTCTGTGAAGTAAAAAACAAGCAAAAAAAGCAACTGGCACTTTGGCACTATATCAATAGGTTAGTCCCAAAAAATGATATAAAGTTGCTATAAAATGATTGTAAAACATCCAAGAATGATAATATAACAGCATGGAACAAGGAAAAATTATAGATACGTTGGAGACGTATCATGGAGCTGATCCGGCAGGGCTTCGCCAAGCACTACCGAACCGATCTAGAGGAGAAAGCAATCTAGAGGGAGGGGGAGAGGGCTGTGTCGTGGCTTGGGTGCGGCTGCCCTCCTCCCTCTCTCATATATATAGGGGCAAGGGGAGGGGCCGAGCGCACTAGGGTTTCCCTAGGGTTGGGCGCGGCAGCCTGGGGGGCTGCCTTGGCCCCCAAGGCAAGGGGGGCGGCCACCCCAGGGCCAGCATTTGCCCACGGTCGCATGGGCCCTTGGGAGGCGGGGTGCCCAGCCCACCAGGGGCTGGTGCGCCCCCCTCTCAGCCCATGGGGCCCTCCGGGGCAGGTGGCCCTCCCCGGTGGACCCCCCGGAACTCCTTCCAGCACTCCCGATAGAATCCAACAAACCCCGAAACCATTCCGGTGCCCAAATATCACTTTCGTATATATCAATCTTTACCTACGGACCATTCTGGAACTTCTTGTGACGTTCGGGATCTCATCTGGGACTCCGAACAACTTTCGGTCACCAACATATAGAACTCAACAATATCCAATCATCACCGAACGTTAAGTGTGCAGACCATGCGGGTTCGAGAACTATGCAGACATGACCTAGACACCTATGCGGTCAATTACCAATAGCGGGACCTGGATGCCCATATTGGTTCCCACACATTCTACGAAGATCTTTATCGGTCGAACCATGATGTCAAGGATTCAATCAATCCCATATGTAGTTCCCTTTGTTCATCGGTATGCTACTTGCCCGAGATTCGATTGTCGGTATCTCCATACCTAGTTCAATCTCGTCACCGGCAAGTGTCTTTTACTCGTTCAATAATACAAGATCCCGTGGCTAACTCTTTAGTCACTTTGCTTGCAAGATCATTATGATGTTGTATTACCGAGTGGGCCCTGAGATACCACTCCGTCATACGGAGTAACAAATCCCAGTCTTGATCCATGCCAACTCAACAGACAGCCACGGAAATACCTGTAGAGCATCTTTATAGTCACCCAGTTACGTTGCGACATTTGATACACACAAGGTACTCCTCCGGTATCAGTGAGTTGCATGATCTCATGGTCATAGGAACAGATACTTGACATGCAGAAAACAATAGCAATAAACTTGACACGATCATATGCTACGTTCATAGTTTGGGTCTTGTCCATCACATCATTCTCCTAATGATGTGATCCCGTTATCAAATGACAACTCATGTCCATGGCCAGGAAACCTCGACCATCTTTGATCAACGAGCTAGTATATTAGAGGCTCACTAGGGACACGGTGTTGTCTATGTACCCACACATGTATTTGAGATTCCAATCAATACAATTCTAGCATGGATAATAAACATTTATCATGAACAAGGAAATATGATAATAACTAATTTATTATTGCCTCTAGGGCATATTTCCAACACCTCATACCTAATATCCGACACTCAATATACATACTACATAGGCAATGTGAACTAGTCTACGTAGATAAACAACATACATATAGTAGCAAACGGACGCCCAAATGCACATCATCCAAGAGATCACCACAGTTCATCGTCGGAGAGGTTCTAAATTAGAACAATTAAAAATGATAATATACGAAAGAGGAGCGTCTTCACCACTTCCTTGTCGACACTTTGCCCTTCCAACAGACCACGCAATTGTAGGCGTCTGTGGCAGGTCGTAGATCATCGGAGTCATCGGATTCAGATCTATGGTCGTCATCTTCGCCCGAGAAGGAATCAGAGATGATGATAAGGCCCTTCATCCGCCGGACAACATGGTCTTTCTGCCGCTTGAGCTTCGCCTCCTCCGTCGCTGCCTCTGCTGCCTCGTGCTCCGACTGCTCAATGGCTAGCCGAAGCGCCTTGGCGCTCTGACTCTAGAGTCAGCGAGCATCCATCTCCGCCATCGTAAGCGAATGGCGGTAGACCCAAACAAGGATCCATCTGAGCCCACACAGAATTGCGCACGGGTCTGGAGAGGCCAGCTCCTGCATCCATGCTGCGTAGGCGGGGATCGATGACGTGGTAAATCCGAAACTACCACTCGTGTCCACCTTTGACCGCTTCAACGCAGTGCGCAGGGCCAACTCCTCGTCAACATCGAGCACGGGGTCTGAGCGGCTACTAGAGCTTGACATGCTCACCGGGCTCGTTGGTTTCGATCAAAATCCGAGAAACCGAAGGAGGGGAGAAGAAGATATGGAGCAAGAGCGAAGTGAAGTGAGCTATGGTTATCGGATTGGAGGTTTTTGTGGGGACATAGTGGGGTCAACGGTGGGCCAGGCTCACGTGACTGATGTGTCTCGGCCACCCCATATCCACCCTAAATTTGGGTTGGATATGAGGATCGTCGGACAGCCCGGGTGTAAACTTGTGCATGGACAGCCCGACCCGAAGGCCCGACATTCGGGTCGTGCTCGGCACTAGTACAAGAACCCCTAATTAGCGGTGTTCTGATGTGAGCACTGGCAACATTCAAGCAACGCTCCGCCAGTGCGGTACCGCTGGTAAGTTCACACTAGATGCGCACGGTCTAGACGCTACTAGAGCATGTGCACTAGCAGCGTTCCGGTGGGAAGCTGCTAGCATGTGTGTACGTAGCAGCGTTCGGGTGCTTTCAACACTGTCGATACAGCATGATAGTGGCCACATGTGGGCCAGCTAAATGCTTCCAACTTTGCAAGCGCTACTAGTGTGATTTAATTTCCCGAATAAAATGATAAAATCATTTATTATTTTTGCAGCACTGTTATCCTATTTTTCTTCGATGCAACATTTTGTAGCCCCAATTGTTTCAAATAGTATCGTTCATTCAAGTTGTACCACATATATAACAAATATAATTAAATACCACATAGGAGGATTTTTTGCCAATAAATACCTCTTTTTGTAGTCCAACATGGTGCCATGGGAGCTTTTATGAGACAAAAGTTTAATTATGCCTCTATGACATCTCTTTGGGCTAGCAAAATATAAAGTAACATAACTAGCATAAGTTCAATACACTTAACTCACATGCATACTAATTAGCAATGTTCTCAAAGATGCACTATCAAAACACCTACTCATCGGACGACCGGTAGTGGTTGGGGGCATTGTATACATCCTCCATGGTGGTGGTGGGGCATACTTAATTGGCGGCATTATCCCCACCATATATCTCCATCTGACTCTATGAACTTGCTTAGGAGATTTCATCTCCTGCATGGCCCACTTGAGGACCAATTCTAACCTGCACACGCTGCATCCCAGGCCTCTGATCTGACAATGTCTACTACATTCATCAATGCACCAATCGTACGATTTTTGCAAAGTTGCAAAGCTCTCCACGAGGGCTGGGTTCTTGCGTGCGAGAGCTCGCACGTTCTTCAGCTCCTCCATGCATTTCCACCATCTTTGTATGGCTTCCAAAATCCTTGTTGCTCAGTCCATGACCCATTCAGGAGGCCCTCGCGGCTCCTCTTGTGGAGGAGTGGAGGATGATGGTGCGGTACTCGATGGTGAACGTCCTAAAAAATCAACAAACAAGGAGCACACAATTAAATTAATTAAATTATGTAAAATAGTAGAACAATACTAGACAAAGAAGAAGCACGCCATCTAACTCAGGACCCAACAAATGTAAACATGTACTCCCTCAGTCCCAAAATAAGTGACTCAACTTTGTACTAACTTTGTATTAAAGTTAGTGCAAAGTTGAGTCACTTATTTTGGGACGGAGGGAGTACAAAATAAAGAGTAGAACAGAGGACATCTACATTACTACTAGATTGATGGTAATCGATCAATTAATCATTAGGCATGTGAGTTGACTTTTGGTCCATAGAGACTCCTTTCAACAACTCTCATCTCTCACGTGGTGGTGTATATATATGGCAGGGCTCTACCGCACGAGAATTTTGACTGTCGGTGATGGTCACTATTGTACTTCCCATCCTGCTTTACCATTGTCTCAAAGGAGGAGAAGTGCAACAGTGACCCCCTACAACAACAGTCAACATATTTCAACCAGCTCTCAACAATTGACCTCACAGGTATTTCGACGGTTAGTGATGGTCGTTCCTTCTTTTCCTTCCTTGTTGACGGTGTCCTGGATTAGGGGGTACTCACCACGTCGTCCTATCGTTCATGGGCCGGACCGAGGACCTCTGACGATCGAAGAATGGGCCACGTATGCTACAGTCCATGGCATACTCAAATATGATCCTCGGAAGACTTGGCATACACTTCAAGGCATATTCAAATATTCATCATGTTATCTCTATATGGAACCAACCATGTGTAACCCGAGGTACTCCCGGGCACTATGTAAGCCTAGGGGTTTAGTCCGTAGAGGGACTTAGATTCATTCGTACGATCTCAAGGTAGATCATCATGTAGTACCCCATCCACAATCAATACAATACAACCAGGATGTAAGGTTTTACCTCTTCAAGAGGGCCTGAACCTTGGTAAATATTGTGTCTCTCTACTTCCTGTTACCATCTAGCCGAGGCCACCAGCTCGGGATCCCCTACATTCGATCTGTCAGGTTTAGCTTTGAGACTTGTTACCAAGGTCGACAGAGGAAGAAAAAGAAGAGAATGACCACCTACAACAACCATCGGTACCATTCCTCCAAGAATATCAAACTATCATAAAGTGAGCCCCATCAGACTAAAATTCAACAATTAAGTCGGATACGAGGTGCTTAGTTTTTATTGCACTTTTGGTTTAATTGCATGTTATTAATGCACATCGTAAATCAAACAATTCTTACTTACAAATCAAACCACTAAATGAAAAGTTGTTGAGTTCTTATTACCATTTAAGTATAATTTTACAGTGTTATATAGTCCAAATCTAAGAAAGAAAACAAATTCGGTCTAAATATGAATTGTGCCAAAAACAACTACTTACAACTCTAAGCATTAAGCCTTTCTATAATCACCCACTAGAACTACTATTATGCAAGAGTAAATGTTGCCAAAAAATGAGCTTACATCTACCTAAGCACAAAGCCTACCTAAATCACCCACAACTAGAAATTGTGCAAGAGTTAACTATGCCAAAAATTAAACTACTTACAACTGTCTAAGCACAAAACCTATCTAAATCACCGAACTGTAACTAATGTAGTAAATTTAACCTAGAGACGAGCGGCAACTCTGCGAAATACGAGGCTCGAGCTACTCGGCGGCTGCGGCGAAGGTGCGGTCGGGGTTGCGGCACCTGGGGAGAAGACGCGTCGCGGCGGCTGTTACTCCGGGGCATCGCGGCGGCCGCCGCTGGGGCCGAAGGTGCGGAGCGGCGGCGGTTGGGGCGATTTTTGGGTTCGGCCAAGATTGGGGAAATTTTCCAACACTAGTCGGATACTTGTATAAAGCAAAAACGCCAGCGGCGTTTATGTCCTAGAGAGTGCCGCTAGAGTAGGTACATCTAGCAGCGTTTACAACTCGGACCGCTGCTAGTCGTGGTGCACTAGCAGCGTGCAAATCCTATGATACGATTCTAGTTGTATACACCTATGAGTGTGTAAGTTGCTTGGCATGCTGCTAGTGCTACTTTGTGCTATGAAAACAACCATGCATATCTAGTTTGGTTTTTTCGATGAAATTAGTTGCAAACTACAAACACTGGATATGTTAATTATTTCTTGGCTAATTCAAATAATTAAAGAAAACAGAATGTTCTTAACTAAAAAAGAACAATTCAAAAACAAAGTACTTATCAAAGCCTACATGTCCACAATGTACTTAAAAAGAACGGTTCAATAACAACAAAGTAGACTTAATAACAACACACGGAAAACATGAAGCCTACTCGTCAACCTCCCAGTTATAGATGACACACATGAAGAGGACTAGTTCAGCATCATGTCCCATGTGGAGCACAATGATCGACCTGTCACCTTCCTCAGAAATGTAGATGTCAGGAATCCCGTTCCACCCATTAATGATGAGACGTCCATCTTCCAGCGACGTCGAATAGGTGGTTGCGATGCCAGTCGTGTTAGAGATGATTATTTGCAAGTCACCGCTGACGGTGTCCTAGACTAGGGGGTACTGACCACATCGTCTCCCGACTAGTGGGTCGTGTCGAGGACCCCCAGGGTGATTCACTAATGGCCACTTCGGGCAACCCATGATGCATACAAGGGAGATTCCACAAGACTTGGCACGCAAGACAAGGACTCCTCTAAACCCTAGGCCTACGGTGCATTATATAAACCGAGGCCAGGCTAGTCAATAAAAAAATCTCATATTCATTACAACAATCTCGTGGTAGATATCTGTACTATGTACTATCCCCATATCAATACAATCAAAAGCAGGACATAGGGTATTATCTCCTTGAGAGAGCCCGAACCTGGGTAAAATCCTGTGTCCATGTTACCATCGCTCCAAGACGCCTAGCTTATGACCCCTACTACGAGATATGTCAGATTTGACATCGACATTGGTGCTTTCATTGAGAGCCTGCTCGGTGTCATCGTGGTGCGATGGGATCTTGAACAAACGCCAAATCAGGTGTTGCAGTTTCTGTTTGTTTCGTTTTACATAGATCAATTCTTCTGCAAAAGTATCTAGGCCGTTCCATGCTATTTGATTTCGCATATTGAGTCTGGCTCCGTGCGTACAAGTTGTCAACACGGGAGGCACGCATAGGTATAATGGCGGCCGCACTACGCCTAAAAGTAGTGGCGGCAGGAGGCCGGCCGAACTCTGGAGGCCGATCAAGGCCAAGCCCGTACATTGCCAGGACAGTAACACATGGGACCTACTCTAAAAAAATATTTGACATGGTAATCCCGCAAGGAGACGGCGCAGCGCAGTACTATCCAGGCGGAACGGTGCACAGATCGCTGACATCGCACATGGAGCTCCGATCCTTTTTCATCTACTCTTTAATTCAGGCAGCCTTTGCTTTTTCGTTAATCAACTGGTTTTTATGCACCAAGTACTAGTACAGGTATTACTAGGGCTGCATCGGTCCATGCAATAGGAGCAACACACGTCTTTTCTTCTGATTGCTACATCAATGACGTGGAGGCAAGGATCCTCAAGCACGAATCACGCGGTATTACGGATTTGTACAAACCGATTTTTATTTGCTTCGGTCTACAATGGACATTATCCTTAAACAGGTTTTATATTTCCTTGACTACGTTTAGCATGTAAAATTATTACACACAAAACACTTTTATGTTGCTCTGTACTACATTATTTTGCAGATGTATTCTACCGACGCTCGTGCGTGTCATTTTTATTGGCATCGATCGGGCCAGCCTCTCGCTGGTCGACTCCGCCAAAACCCGACTGTAACCGTATCATGTCGTCACCTCGGCCAGTTGACTTATGCGTTGAAAGCTTCGTCAAACCAACCTTGGCGTGAACCGGCGTCAACTGGTCTCCATCGCCACCTCGGCGATCCGAGGTCGTCGTCCCTCCAACATCGGGCGAACCGCGTCGTCACCTCGGCTTCACCGAAGGGCTTCGCCATTGCTTCACTTAAATTAATTAAGTACAAGATTTTTTTCCTAATATATTATTACCTTTATTTGTTATTACTCTTGGCTTGCACTATATTGTGTGCACAGGAAATTGACTTTGACTGCATCATGCACTCACCTCGATGTGCCAACGTCATCGTCCCGCCTCCATCAACCAAATTGCGTGGTCGACATGGTCGACTGACATGGGGGCTTCGCCGGCATGCTGCCGAACTACTCTATCTCCTCGGCTAGACCGGAGGCTCCGCCTCGCCGCAGCAACCGTGTTGCGTTGCCACTTCTCGACCCGAGCTCCCGAGCTCTCCGCTCGATTACCTCGGGCTTGGGGACTGGGACCTTGGCTAGGCCGAGGACTGCGTCTCCATCCCGCCATAATCCCGGACCGCACCGAGCACATTAACCAGCTAAGTCGTTTTCGTGCTCAACTCTCTTTGGAAATTTACTTTTTGTTCGGGTCAACCAAACATTATTTCTTTTTGCTAAACAAAAAAAAATGTTTGTTAAAAATTCTTTACCTGATTTAACCGGAGGCTCTTAAATTTGTATGAGTCGTTTTATAATAAATGTGTTTTCTTCTTGGTTGTTGCAAAGTCTGTTTCTACTACTCCTTTTTCCGACACTAGTGTGTGGTCAATAGCCGGATAGCCTGGTTTCTTTCTAAAGCCGCTCGAGTTTAGTTCGCTAATCAGGCCTCGGAGAAACACTCCACCTTCGGGATATGGAGGTTGAAGGCAAAGGCTGGCCCGCTTGGAGTCCGGGGATCGGATGTATCATGTTAAAGCACGACCGGAGCACGTATTAATTTTAAGACCAATTTTGGATTGGCACCAAAAAACTTGATTTAGTTCGGACGACAAAGTTTTTACATAAGTTTTTTTGCTTTTCGAGCTTATAGCACTTTTAAGCTATTTGTATGTTTTTGTTTTAGGAGGTGGGACATCCTCATGACCGAGATGCCCTGCGTAATAATTCAGCTCGGGAGATCTTTTCCGACCCACAGCTCGGTGTCTTTCTTGCCGGCTTACACCTCGGCGTTGGCACAACACACATGACATCTGGACTAGTTCCCGAGAATATTCGATCCTCGGGTTGGTCGGCCGCACCCAACCTGAGTCTCGGGGGATACTGTGTGTCTCCAGCATAGCTCTCGTCGTACAACGTCGGATGCCTTTAAAGTATCGACAATATCAACGGGGGACTCCGACTAGAGCCGAACCCACCAAAAGCCAAGGTACTCCAAGCAGTCCTCAGCAAAACGTTCCCGGATATTGCTTTATATGCATTAGTTTGGAATTGTGTCTTTGGTCAATAGTTGGGTTGCCCTGCTCCTGTGATTGCCTCCTACATTCCGCTTTGTTTGGCTAGGTGTGTAAAGGGAGAACCACTGCGATTGTACTTCCGATTTAACCGATCAAGTACCTCAGTGGAGAAAGCCGAAAACTAACTGTCACAATAAGCACAATCTGTCCAGCGATCCGATGACTCTATCAAACTATAGACCGATAGAGGTTACCCCGTGGGCTTTTCATTAATTTGGCCGGAGTGTTATTGCTTGACCTCGGCTGACGCCGAACACTAACCGGGGGCTAGTAACTGGCCTCCCAAACTTTAAGCTCCTATGACTAAGTGAAAGTTATAAAGCCTAGATATCTGATTGCCTCGTTTCCACTAACACAACCGCCTCCGGGCACCGAGACGTCGGCTAAGGGTTTTCTTGTTACTACGGAAACACCTGCGTAGCATCTACAAAGGGGTAGAAGCCGACGATGGGCCACTCTCAAATGATAAACGGTCACAAAGGAGTCAAAATAGCATATAGCATCAAAGCATTTGTATTCAATATGCGAGTGTTGCCTTCCGTAATCATCGTTATAAAGCCATAAATATGCATCAATTTGATTTAAGATTTTGGCCAAGCTGGGTTGCCTGGCTCCTGTGCTTACCCCCTACGTTCCCGATTGTTCGGCTAGGGGGTAAAGAGAGCACCTCTGTGATTGTTACTTCCGGGTCATCCGGGTTAGTACCTCAGACTGGGTGAAGCCGAAAGCTAGCCATCTTAAGAATATAATTGGTCAGCAACGACGGAAGTGAAATTTTTTGTTCATTAAAGACCACAAAGTTCGGGAACATTCGCTGAACTAAATCCTCAATATTTTCCTCCCACATTGATCGGAGTTGAGGTTTCACGGTCATGGTCAACATGATATCCTGGGAAAAGGAACTTATAAATGAACTATTTTTCCCAGAAGATGTTTCTTACGTTAAGTAGTAATATACCATATCTTTCCGCGTACCTTTGTTTATAAAACCGTACGGCCGGATTGCCTTGTTTGCCGTAAATCTTTGCCCTTATAAAGGCTTTATAAAGTAGGACAAACACTCCTCAGCTACTGGCCGAGGAGGTTGAAGCCAATGGTCGGTCAACAAAGTCTTGTACAATGCGGATCCGAGCATTAATGATGTAAAGTACTTGGATACATAGAATCATTATACATAAATTGTGTCGAACGTAACAAAGTTTGTGTCAAACAAATATCGATCCTTAATTCCACCACCTGTGCCCAAATTAAGGCTCGGGGGCTACTGCATTACCTATTCAATGCAACAAATTCAAATGCAATACGGTTTCCAAGGAGATTCGATCCTCAGGTAGGTCGGCCGCATCCAACCTGAGTATCGGAAACTATGGCGCACCGCGTTTCTGTTCCTAAGTATGCTGCCGAGAAAGGACTTGATCCTCAGGCCGATTTCACAAATCGACCTAAGTCTCAGGGGCTACTGGGATCTGTGGTTTTATTATTTCCTTCAGGTGCATCTCGGGTATTAGACCAGCACACACCTTGAGGGCTACTGGCTATACATCTCGGTAGTAAGTAAATTGCGGCGATCGGAAATAAATCCCGCAAAAAACAGCCCGAGACCGAGGTGGTGCACCACCTTGGAAGCAGTCCGGCATAAAGCTTGGATGCAAGTTGCTGGCTCCATAAAGGGCATTTCCGGCATTAAGCTCGGATGAACTCCTTCAACTTTTTCAAGACCGAGGTAATCTATGACACCTCAGATGCATACCGGCGTTGGAGCTCGGCGGCAAAAAGATACCTCGGATATAGTCCGGCGTTAGAGCTCGGACACAGTCCGGCGTTGGAGTTCGGATGCAAAAAAGACACCTCGGATGTAGTCCCGCGTTGGAGCTCGGACGCAAGAGGACACCGCCGCACGGGAAACACTTCAGACCCGAAGTGTGGCATAAAAAATAACAAGGCATCGATAAAGGCCAAAAACTTAAAGGGCTCCTCGGATGCCCGACGTGTGGACTCTTCGGATTCAGCTCGGCAATCCTCAAGATCGAACATGGGAAGATTTGTTGAACCAGTTTTCAAGACCGACGACCGAAGACAAAGAACTGTTTTGAAGAACCGAGGAGCGTCCCCAACTTGAAGACCGGTTCATGGGGCTACTGACGGTGTCCTGGACTAGGGGGTACTCACCACGTCGTCTCCCGACCAGTGGGTCAGGCCGAGGACCCCCAGGGTGATTCACTAATGGGCCACTTCGGGCAACCCATGATGCATACAAGGGAGATTCCACAAGACTTGGCGCGCAAGACAAGGACTCCTCTAAACCCTAGGCCTACGGTGCATTATATAAACTGAGGCCAGGCTAGTCAATAAAAAAATCTCATATTCATTACAACAATCTCGTGGTAGATATCTGTACTATGTACTATCCCCATATCAATACAATCAAAAGCAGGACGTAGGGTATTATCTCCTTGAGAGAGCCCGAACCTGGGTAAAATCATGTGTCCATGTTACCATCGCTCCAAGACGCCTAGCTTAGGACCCCTACTACGAGATATGTCATATTTGACATCGACAACCGCTATGCTAAATCTACATTTGCTCTGGCACCACACGTCGTGGGAGTTTCTGTTTTACAAGTAAGAAAGAGTAAACACACATGTAGATATGTATATCAAGTACAGAAAATCAATCTATATTTGATTTAAATAAAACATGAATAAGTTGACATAGAACACAATGCAATTCTTACTAGGAGTGGCTTCTTATTAACATTGCTCTTGTTTAACATGTCCATGAATGGCACAAAAGACCCATTGTACGGGTCCGCATGGGCATTCAGAACATGTTCCTTGATGCTGGCCACAAATTCTACGACGATGTGCAGCTCTTGCCAAGTAAGAGTCGTCCATGCAATGACATGCATCATGTGTACTATCCTACGAGTTTCTCGAGACAAGTCGAAGTAAGCTGTACAAATTACATGTAAGCAACATAAGTCGTTAAGCAAGTAAAATAAGCGTTGACACATGCAAGAAACTGTATATTTCATAAAAACTTACATGGGGGTAGGACATGAATAGTTGGCAAACACAACCCAATTTGAAGATCTTATTGACCAGTGATGCATGTTGATCCTCATTCGGACATCTAGCTCGTATGCCTTGGCCAATATTCGCCAACCACAACAACTAAAAAATGTTTGATCATTTTCCTTTTTTATTAAAGCCGAGAAATGGAAGTGCTCTTTCGATTGAAGGTTGGACACAACTATGGTTGGTTGCTCAAGGACTGGAACTTGTAGCATCTCAAGGACCTCGATACTTGCAAAGTAAGGGATGAACTTAGCAAAATAAAAGGGTGATGAGACATTTCTTAGTCACATCTATATATCATGTAAGTAGCCAACAATTTATAAAACACTACTACAGGAAGGTCCTAAGATGACACATCTATCAGAGACCCTTCGACCAAACTGTGTGTGATGCATGAATCACAAACGGTATAGTTATAGAACCGTCACCAATAAAACGTACTGTGTGCGATGGTTGATCCATCAAGCATGATTCAGATAAGACTTGCGTGTGCAATATTTGGCATACAATTGGTCCACGTGAACTATTTGCGATTGGCAAAAATAACACAAATGGCTATACAGATCCATATGTGTGCGATAGACGACATACAGTTCACTCGGATAAACTATTTGTGATGGTCCAGCAGAACACAAATGATTGGGCTTAACAAGATGTGTGTGATACCCGGCAAACAGATCAATAATTAGAATTGTGTGAGAAGACGATAATAACATAGACGATACTTCCTAATAAGCTGTGTCTGTTGTGGGCAAATGATTACTGGTAAAAAATTGTCAGCGCTAATGAAATCATCACCGATGTGTTTCTTAGTTTAATTGTATGAGATGAATTTTCTGTGTCTCCAGAACATTTATGCTCTATCTACATGGGTGGGCGTCAGATGGCCTGGAATTTCGGCACGTCCGCATGGCAGTTTTTCCAACACGTAATTGCATCGTGGAGCATGTAACTGCATGGCGGCGGCGCATGGAGGGAGGCTGGAAGAGCACGCGCGGAGGGACGCGAGCAGAGCGCGTCGCGACCGCCTCAACCGTGAGTAACCAAATGCATAGGGGAGTTGAACACACATGGAATGGTGATACGTCTCCAACGTATCTACTTTTCCTCACTCTTTTGCCCTTGTTTTGGACTCTAATTTGCATGATTTGAATGGAACTAACCCGGACTGACGATGTTTTCAGCAGAACTACCATGGTGTTGTTTTTGTGCAGAAATAAAAGTTCTCGGAACGGAACGAAACTTTTTGGAGAATTATTTCAGAATATATAAGAATTATTGGAGCCAAAATCTACCGAAGAGGGGGGCCAGGGTGAGCAGCACCCACCAGGGCGCGCCAAGCCCCCTGGGCGCGCCCTGGTGGGTTGTGCCCACCTCGTGACCCCACTGACCCTAATTCCGCCACTATAAATTCCTATTTTCAGAGAAAAAAAATCAGAGAGAAAGTTTCATCGCGTTTTACGATACGGAGCCGCCGCCACCTCCTGTTCTTCATCGGGAGGCCAGATCTGGAGCCCGTTCAGGGCTTCGGAGAGGGGAATCTTCGGTCTTCATCATCACCAACCCTTCTCCATCGCCAATTCCATGATGCTCCCCACCGGGAGTGAGTAATTCCTTCGTAGGCTTGCTGGTCGGTGAGGAGTTGGATGAGAGTCATCATGTCATTGAGTTAGTTTTGTTAGGGCTTGATCCCTAGTATCCACTATGTTTTGAGATTGATGTTGCTATGACTTTGCTATGCCTAATGCTTGTCACTAGGGCCCGACTGCCATGATTTCAGATCTGAACCGTTTATGTTATCACCATTATATCTATGTTCTTGATCCAATCTTGCCTAGTCATATGCACCTATTACGTGTTATGATCCGTAAACCCCATAGTGACAATATTTGTGATACTTTCCGGTGATGACCGTAGTTTGAGGAGTTCGTGTATTCACCGTGTGTTAATGCTTTGTTCTGGTTCTCAATTAAAAGGAGGCCTTAATATCCCTTAGTTTCCTTATGGACCCCGCTGCCACGGGAGGGTAGGATAAAAGATGTCATGCAAGTTCTTTTTCCATAAGCACGTATGACTATTTACGGAATACATGCCTACATTACATTGACGAACTGGAGCTAGTTTTGTATCTCCCTAGGTTATGACTGTTACATGACGAATATCATCCAACGAGTTCACCGATCCAGTGCCTACGAGTTTTCAACTTATTGTTCTTGCTAAGTTACTATTGTTGTTACTGTTCCAACTGCTACAAAACCATTGCTATCACGGTTACCGTTACCGTTACTGCTGCTACTGCTATCAAAACTATCATATTACTGTGCTACTGATCACTTTGCTGTAGATATTTAATCTCCAGGTGAGGTTGAATTGACAACTCAGCTGCTAATACTCTCAAATATTCTTTGGCTCCCCTTGTGTCGAATCTATAAATTTGGGTTGAATACTCTACCATCGAAAATGGTTGCGATCCCCTATACTTGTGGGCTATCAAGACCTTTTTCTAGCGCCGTTGCCGGGGAGCATAGCTCTATTTGTTGAGTCACTTGGGATTTATATCAATTTATCACTATGAAGAATCTGAAGGATCCAAAGACCAAGATCGTTCCCTCTAGGATGAGGGGAGGTAAGGAATTGCCATCACACTCTGCACTTGATTCACCTTCTGTTTTGAGTAAGCTTGCAACACCACCACATGCTAGTAATCCTGATATGTCGCAAGTGATTGATGATGCTACTTCTGCTATGAATGATGCTTATGATGATGCTAGTACCATGCTTCATGATAATGTGCCACTAGGAGAATTTCTTGATGAACAAATTGCTAGAGGTAAAGAGAATGAAACTATTGAAACTGATGAGATTGCTGAAACTGATGAAACCCATGAAACTGATGATGACTATGAAACACCTATTAGTCCTAGCTCTCCTAAATTTGAAATGCCTAAGCTACCTGAAGGTTATGTTATGGATGAAGAGGTAACTAGAGAAATTCTTTCTTGCAAGGATAGAAACGATCTCAAGAAATTGCTACACAAGTATAAGGAAAAGACTTTGAATGCTAGAATGAAATGTGATCCTAAGTTTGCTACTTCACCTATCTTTGTCACTAATAAGGATTATGAATTCTCTGTCAACCCAGAGTTAATTACTTTGGTTGAATCTGATCCTTTCCATGGCTATGAAACTGAAACTGTAGTGGCACACCTTACTAAGCAGAATGATATAGCCACCCTCTTTGCTCATGATGAGAAAATTCGCTACCATTACATCCTGAAGTTATTTTCGTTCTCATTAAAGGGTGATGCTAACACATGGTACAATACTCTTGCTCCTGGTTGTGCGCGTAGTCCCCAGGATATGATCTACTATTTTTTTGAAAAATATTTTCCTGCTCATAAGAAACAAGCTGCCTTATAGGAAATATTTAACTTTGTGCAAATTGAAGAAGAGAGTCTCCCACAAGCTTGGGGGAGGCTTCTCCAATTGCTTAATGCTTTGCCTGATCACCCTCTCAAGAAAATAATACTTGATATCTTCTATAATGGACTAACTGATGCTTCTAGGGACTTTCTAGATAGTTGTGCTGGTTGTGTTTTCAGGGAACGAACTGTTGAACAAGCTGAGGAATTATTGAATAACATATTGAAGAATTATGATGATTGGACTCTTCCTGAACCATCGCCTAAACCCACTCCGAATAAGAGGGGTATCTTATTTCTCAGTCCTGAAGATATGCAAGAGGCAAAGAAATCTATGAAGGAAAAAGGTATTAAAGCCGAGGATGTTAAGAATTTACCACCTACTGAAGAAATACATGGCCTTAACACACCACCACCTCCACAGGTGGTAGAGGTAAATTCTTTATTAAAGTTTGATGAAGGTGATATACCTTACAATAAACATCCTAGTCAGTGCCTATATGAGTTTGACAACTATATTATGAAGCAAGATCATTTCACTGCACATGTTCTGAAACAATTGAAATATAACTCTGATACGATTGCTCACTTGAGTGACTTGCTATTTAGAATCAGTAATGATGTTAGAGGTGTAGGAAAACATGCCTCTATGGTTCAAACTCAGCTAGAACAAGTTGTTAAGTCTCAAAAAGAATTGCTTGATGAAATGAATACTAATATGAATGATTTTGCTGCTAAAGTAGTAACTAGAGGAGGTAGAATGACCCAAGAAGCACTTTATCCAGAGGGTCATCCTAAAAGAATTGAACAAGACTCTCAGAGAATTAATATCGATGCACCTAGTCCTTCTAGAAAGAAAAAGAAAAAGAAAAATGATAGGACTTTGCATACCTCTAGTGAACCTGAGATACAGAAACCTCTTGATAATAATGATGTCTCTATTTCCGATGCTGAAACTCAGTTTGGTAATGAACATTCACCTAGTGATAATGAAAATGATAATGATGATGCTCACGAAGATGCTACACCTAGCAATGATAAAGAACCAGATAATGATGTTGAAATAGAGCCTGCTCCTGATCTTGATAACCCACAAACTAAAAATAAACTTTTTGATAAAAAAGACTTTCTGGCTAGGAAACATGGTAAAGAAAGGGAACCGTGGGATCAGAAACCCATGCCCTTTCCACCTAAACCATCTAAGAAAAAGGATGATGAAGAATTTGAGAGCTTTGCTAAAATGATTAGGCCAGTCTTTTTGCGTACCCGCTTAACTGATATCCTAAAGATGGCCCCTTATGCAAAGTATATGAAAGACATCATCACTAATAAAAGAAAAATACCTGAAGCTGAAATCTCCACCATGCTTGCTAATTATTCTTTTAAGGATGGAGTACCTAAAAAACTTGGAGATCTGGGAATACCAACTATACCTTGCTCCATTAAAAGAAACTATGTCAAAACTGCTTTGTGTGATTTGGGAGCTGATGTTAGTGTTATGCCTTTCTCCTTATACAAAAGACTTGATTTGAATAAACTCACACCTACCGAAATATCATTGCAAATGGATGACAAATCAACGGCCATACCTATCGGTATTTGTGAGGACGTGCCCGTTGTTGTTGCAAATGTTACTATCTTAATGGACTTTGTTATTCTTGAGATGCCCGAGGACGACAACATGTCGATTATCCTTGGTAGACCCTTTTTGAATACTGCAGGGGCTGTTATTGATTGCAATAAAAGCAAAGTCACTTTTCATATCAATGGTAATGAGCATACGGTGCACTTTCCGAAGAAACAATTCCAGGTGAATGGTATAAATGTTATTGAAGAATCTCCGACCATCACTATTGGGAGTTTCCAATTACCTCTACCTACTGCCAAAAAAGAAATATGATGTACTTATTGTAGGGGATATGCACATCCCCATTGAGGTAACTTAGTGTTTTACGAAAGTTCTTCGGTTTCATGCTAATCGAAAGTGGTTGTTAATAAGACGTGATCAACCTTATTAATGGATCATTTTTTAGAGGTATGAATTCGATGAATCTAGTAAGAACAACTCTCTGCTCCCACCTTTTATTTTATGTTTTAGTTAGTCAAATAAAATAAAAATGCCATGATTATCCTGTTTTCTGTTTTCGTCGTGCAATAAAAAATGACCTAAAAATAAAAGTTCTCAGAATGCCCTGAAAATTTGACACAATTTTTTCCCAAATATTTCTGAATTTCTGGTGCAAATAATACCAGAGTGGGGTGCGTCTGGTGCCCACAAGATACCAGGGCGCGCCAGCACCCCCAGGCGCGCCCTGGTGGGTTGTGGCCCCCACGTGGGCCCCCTCACTTATCTCTTTAGCCCACAGCATCACCTACCTCCAGAAAAAATTCACCACGGCTACCATTCCCGTGTTCTTGCTCTCAAACCCACGGATTTCGATCTCTTAGCTCGAAGCTCCGTTTCTGAAACTGTTTGGAGGGATTGCTACTTGGTATGTGACTCCTCCATTGCTCCAATTAGTTTTTGATTTAGTGGTTTATTTTTAGAGTAATTAGCTACTCTTGGTGCTGCTGTAGATGAGCTTGCATGTTGAATTCTTAGAGTTCTAAGTAGTTTGGATGCTCAATATGGCCTCTATGCATGCATAGGAGTAGTTGCTATCAATTTCAAGAAGTTTTGTTGACAAAATTTTGTGTCTCCAAAATATTTCAGAAATTTGTTTGCAAATAAAAATGCAATTCTTTAGGAGTTCTTCGAGGAGGAGATCCTCGGAAGCCTCATCAAGTGGAAGCTCAGTTCGACAATCTTATGTTGAGCCAAGCGAAAGCTCGATGCGAGACGCCGCCACTAAATCATGCTTGTGGCCGTGCGACGAGTTCATGGCAGGTGCAGGTATTAAGGAGGAATTTGACCAATATATCCACAATACAGAGTCTGGTCCCTTCATCGCAGATAAGTGCCCCCAACACCTCGAACTCACGAAAACCTTCACAAAGAAATTTAAATATTTTTCTCGTGAGTCTAGAGTTTCATTCAACCTTTATGACCGTTCCTTCACCATGCCATTAGAAATGTTCAGTGAAGCATGCAAACTTCCATATTGGGGTTCCCTCGACGAACCAACAAAATCTGAATATGATTCATTTTTAGTCAATCTTTGCTTTGGTGAAGATAGAGGGGTAGCACAAGGGAGAATTAACATCATCCAGTTCCCATCAATACAATATTTCACACTCTTCAATGGTAAATGTATCGTAGGCAAACAAGATTGTAGCACACTGTGTGCACATGATTTGAGTCTCACACACACTACCATAACTGGAAATAAATATTATAATCTTGGTGCAATTGTTGCACGGAGGCTGCAGCTCAATGCTGCCAATGGTAATTTTTATGGAGGAATCTATGCCTCCCGTGTAGCGGAGAGATTAAATGTCTCACCATGGCCTAATGACCCCATTTTACCTACTCAGTATTTAGGCTTTGATGCCATGAAGTGTCATAAGTTTCTTACAGGCACGGCCACTAACTACACCTATAACTTGAGATTTAATAATAATAATTGTTGTGTCTGTTGCTTTGCCTTCTCCCGCTCTCTTTGATTTTCACAGTAGGGGAAGATACTATGTCCTTGAGAGCGAGGCCCATGCATACAATGTTGAGGTTGAAGTCGCCAGGAGGGCAACGGAGTTTGCACCGAGGGCCTCGGTGAGCCATCGCCCAGATTATTATTCATACGGATGGTGATTACCAAGCTAGGCCAAAAGCCTAAGCTTGGGGGAGTACGTATTTCCACCAACACTACATTCATGTTCACACTTTTCATTCCAGTTATCGGTGTTCATACTTTTTCATTGTAATATCCTTGCTAAATTTGTTTTCTCGCTTTCTTCTTGTGTGTTTAAAAAACTTTGAGAAAACCCAAAAATATTTCCTACTTCTTTTCGGCTTTCCTTTCTAGCCTAGTTTAATTGTAGCATTAAAAGAAAACCCAAAAAGATTTCTCATTTCTTCTTTTATTTGTTGGGAGCTTTCCCGTGTAAATAATTTTTCTCATTTTTGTTTTTTTCTTTAATTTGCCTTCTTCAAGAAAAACCAAAAACTCCAAAAATATTTCGATGTGTTTCTCTGAATTTCTTTTCTTTTTTTTCGTTTGAGTCGTACCAAGGAGAAGACCACGATGAAAATGTTGAGTGGCTCTCATATGCATCATTGTTAATCTAACAAAGAGCCCATTTTACCTTGTCTTCTCCTCTTGAATAAAATGTTTGCAGATTCCAGCTTAGTCCATGGCACTCTTGCACTATTATTATTTTCTTATCATTCGGTCGTGCAAGTGAAAGGCGATAATGACGATATTTGATGAATTGATTGTGGCAGAGAAGAGCGGGTATGAACTCAACTTGTTTTTGTTTTTGTAAATATGTTTAACCTAGTATCCTTGACTCAGCCTATTATGATCAAACATGCTTGCAATGACCATTAGAGATTATAGTTGTTCATGCCATGCTTAAGTAGCTAGGAGTGGATAATGATTTATCTTGGGTGTCAACATGCATTAAAATGGTTGTGATGTAGTATGATGATATGGTATCCTCCTCTGAATGTTTCAAGTGGCTTGAATTGGCACATGTTCACGCATGTAGTTGAATCAAAACCAACATAGCCTTCACGATATTTATGTTCATGGTTTTCATATCCTACTCATGCTAGTAGTCAATGTTTATTATATGTAATGCATGTTCATGCTTGTTTTCGCTCTCTAGCTGGCCGCTTCTCAATCTATTTGCTAGCCTTTGCATGTACTAAGCGGGAATACTGCTTGTGAATCAAAAATCCTTAAACTAAGTTATGCCAGATGAGTCCACTATATCTACCTATATGCGGTATTACCCTGCCGTTCCAAGTAAATTTGCATGTGCCACCTCTAAAAATTCAAATAAACATCTGTTTTGTGTGCCTGGACCGCTCATGGAGCGATAGGGGGTGGTCAGTATCTTCCATGCTAAGCGGGTTATTCTCATGATGAGTGTTTATTCACTCGTCCTTACACTAGAGGGCGGTAATAGGGATTCCCAGTCCCGAAATCAAAAGTCAAAAAAATAATTAAACAATACTCCCCCAGGAATGTTGTTGGTTTGGACGGTACCCGTGGATGCGGCTAGCCGTGGAGTGTGATTGTTGGTGGAGGGGGAGTAAACCTTTACTTTTACCGCTTGGGAACCGCCGCTAATTTGTTTAGCATGGAAGATATTGATAACTCTTGGTCATAACGTTGACAGGAAGGGTGTACCTCCAAAATTATATCTATCCCTGTTTTAAACCTTGAGCTCTGGCACCTCTGCAAATCCATGCTTCCCTCTGCGAAGGGACTATCTATTTACTTTTATGTTGAGTCGTCACCTTCTCAAATAAGCGCCAGACCTGAAAGCACTATTGTCATCCTCATGCATTGTGTATAGTCGATGTTGGGTGCAGCATGACTGGATCTTTTCTACCATGAACTACAATGTTTAGTCGCTACTTGACCTTTGGAGGTGCTCTGCATTTATGTTTTGCGGTCTCAAAAAGGGCTAGCGAGATACCACTATTGTCATATTGTATCATGATTGTTTTGACAAAGTGTTGGTGCTTGAGATATCTTATTATTGCTCGCTAGTTGCTTATGTTATTGATATGAGTTAATATAATTTCTAAGAGTTATTGTTGGCATGGTTAGTCATAATCCTTGTTGAAAACATGGGTGCTACTTAAGCATATATATGTAAACAAGAACAAAAGGGTTCGTAAAAGTTTTTCTTTATCACTTTCAGTTTGTCAACTGAATTGCTTGAGGACAAGCAAAGGTTTAAGCTTGGGGGAGTTGATACGTCTCCAACGTATCTACTTTTGCTCACTCTTTTTCCCTTGTTTTGGACTCTAATTTGCATGATTTGAATGGAACTAACCCGGACTGACGCTGTTTTCAGCAGAACTACCATGGTGTTGTTTTTATGCAGAAATAAAAGTTCTCGGAATGGAACGAAACTTTTTGGAGAATTATTTCATAATATATAAGAATTATTGGAGCCAAAATCTATCGAAGAGGGGGGCCAGGGTGAGCATCACCCACTAGGGCGCGCCAAGCCCCCTGGGCGCGCCCTGGTGGGTTGTGCCCACCTCGTGGCCCCACTGACCCTAGTTCTGCCACTATAAATTCCTATTTTCGGAAAAAAAAATCAAAGAGAAAGTTTCATCGCGTTTTACGATACGGAGCCACCACCACCTCCTGTTCTTCATCGGGAGGCCAGATCTAGAGCCCGTTCGGGGCTCCGGAGAGGGGAATCTTCGGTCTTCGTCATCACCAACCCTTCTCCATCGCCAATTCCATGATGCTCCCCACCGGGAGTGAGTAATTCCTTCGTAGGCTTGCTGGTCGGTGAGGACTTGCATGAGATTCATCATGTAATCGAGTTAGTTTTGTTAGGGCTTGATCCCTAGTATCCACTATGTTCTGAGATTGATGTTGCTATGACTTTGCTATGCCTAGTGCTTGTCACTAGGGCCCGAGTGCCATGATTTCAGATCTGAACCGTTTATGTTATCACCATTATATCTATGTTCTTGATCCGATCTTGCCTAATCATATGCACCTATTACTTGTTATGATCCGTAAACCCCATAGTGACAATATTTGGGATACTTTCCGGTGATTACCGTAGTTTGAGGAGTTCATGTATTCACCGTGTGTTAATGCTTTGTTCCGGTTCTCTATCAAAAGGAGGCCTTAATATCCCTTAGTTTCCTTATGGACCCCGCTACCACGGGAGGGTTGGACAAAAGATGTCATGCAAGTTCTTTTCCATAAGCACGTATGACTATTTACGGAATACATGCCTACATTACATTGACGAACTGGAGCTAGTTTTGTATCGCCCTAGGTTATGACTGTTACATGACGAATATCATCCAACGACTTCACCGATCCAGTGCCTACGAGTTTACCACTTATTGTTCTTGCTAAGTTACTACTGTTGTTACTGTTCCAACTGCTACAAAACCATTGCTATCACTGTAACCGTTACCGTTACTGCTGCTACTGCTATCAAAACTATTATATTACTGTGTTATTGATCACTTTGCTGCAGATATTTTATCTCCAGGTGTGGTTGAATTGACAACTCAGCTGCTAATGCTCTCAAATATTCTTTGGCTCCCCTTGTGTCGAATCTATAAATTTGGGTTGAATACTCTACCCTCGAAAACTGTTGCGATCACCTATACTTGTGGGTTATCAAATGGCCGTATACAAGCCGACCAACGGTTGCGAGCCGTCGGCGTCCTGGAAACGATGTTGTGTTTCACATCACACAATGGGCCAACGATCATTCCCGATGGTGCATAGAGAACGGTCGTTTGCTATGTAATGAAACGCAAACATTTTTTATTATTAATTGTTTGTGTACTTATCATTTCTTCCTCCTCTGTCCCGTCTTGTCACGACATTGCCGTCGGAGGATTCCAGAGCACGCTTCAACACCGCACATGTCTTTCATTTGGCCACGCGTCAGCTCGAAGAGGCGTCAGTGAGCCCGTTTCCGCGCGTAACCGCGTAGATTCCCGCGCTCAACCACGCCAGCTTCATGTCGGCTAGACAAAATCCCCCCAAACCCCAATGCTTGTCGGCCTTCTATATAAACCCTCACGTCCTGCGACTCCACATAGCTTATCTAGTCTTCTTCTCCCCCAATCGCCAATGGCACCAATCCGTCGTCGCCGCTCAGCCACTCAGCCAGAGGACAGCTCCAACTGGGAGGTTGCACCGTGTCAGCGCGGCAGTCCATGAAAGCGTGTAGTGCGCATGGCGTCCTTGTTGGGTGAGCACACGCCACCCACCACACGCGCCGCCATCGCTTCCCCAAGGCAGTTGCTCCCGACAGCCGTCATGGTAGCCACCACACCGTTGTCCGCCTTGGCCACCAATCCATCCTCAGGCGTCGGGGCCATCACCCGCTCCGCCACCACGGCCCGAAGGCGGGAGGTGGAGGCCTCCAAAGTCCAGCCACTCGGCTTTTGCATCAGCGATCTTGCGCGCTGCATCAACTTCCTAGAGAAGGAGGTGGAGTGTCAGGTCACGCACACAAAGGAGCTCACCGCTGTCGTGGCCGAAGCAGAAGCCGCAACAGCGGCGTGGAATGCGGAGATCTACGCCTAGTCCCGTCGCTTCAAGGAGGCGCGTCTAGAGCGGCGAAGGGCAGCGGCGGCAGGCGACGGATTCGACTCCTCGAGCTCGTCGGTAGGATCCTCCTCATCTGACTCTTACTAAGCGCGCTCGGCAGAGGAGAGGCTGCTGGAAGTAGTACAAAGCCCCTCCGTAGTAGTATTTAGGGGCTACTTTGTTCAATTCATCTAATGATAGATATGGTTGAACTGTACCGCGTAATTTAAATTAGCTAGTATATACAGCTGAACTAGCTATTTGAGCATGTGGTTCGCAACAATTGGGGAAATTTTTGTTTGGTTCAGCTGTCGAGTTGAACTATTTTGTATAAAAAGTGACTGCCTAATCTCTAAATGAAATATATGTTTAGTGAATTTCAGTTGCTAAATTAGACCGTGCTTGTGATTTTTAGCTGTAAAATTTGACAAATGTGAGTGTTACAATGTTGACAAATGCCAATGTTACTAGATTGACAAATGCCAAACTTTCCAATTTGACAAATGGCAATATACCCAATATGACAAACGCAAATCTTACCAAATTGTCTGTAGTAAGCACATGGGTCATCATACAGAATCGTTTGCGATGACGCGATGCACCAATCCTTCGCTCCAAATTTTCACTTGGCTTAGTGGTGAGGGAACCATAGCTCTGGATCTACATACGGGTATTTAATCTAAAATATTTGCGATGAGTGTTTTATTCTGAGAAAAGACATTGATGTTTTTTATTTACTTTGATTACTATGTGCATTCAGAGAAAATACTGAGTTGATCAAACCATAGATTTCAATCAGTCAAACTGTGACTTTACATTCATAGGATCGAGATAATAATTGCGGCGGCTGCGTCGTCGGCATCCTGCATCGGCGGTGTAGTCCTCCGGGACACCATTGTTCAAGTCTTCAAACCAGCCAAGAATGTTCTAGACTTGCAAATCGAAGAGTCGGTCGTCACGCGGTCGACGGTAGGGGGTAGGGGGACATCGACACGCGGCTCTGCGAGGAAGCGGTCGACGACACCATCCCATGCTGCTGAGGGGGGTGCAACGGTTGCAGGAGCGCACACGGGCATGGGCATCGTGGGTGCAGGCGCGCACACGGGCAAGAGCACGGTGGGTGCAGGCGCGCGCACATGCACGGACGAGGTGGGTGCGGGCACGCACACGGGGACCGGCACGGCGGGTGTAGGGCGAGCACAAGCACATGTGCGGGCGCTAGCATTTGCACGTCCATGAGCTCATGTGGGTCCATGGGGACCTGACTGACACATGTGATTTTTAGCGCTGCAATGGTGCTTGACGACGAACCCGTCAATGCCACCGGGATGGTCGTTGGCGGGGGCGCAAAGATGTGATACGTCTCCAACGTATCGATAATTTATGAAGTATTCACGACATATTTACCCAAGTTCTACATGGTTTTGATATGATTTGAATAAAACTAATCCGGACTGACATTGTTTTCAGCACAATTACCATGGTGTTATTTTTCTACAGAAATAAAAGTTGTCGAAATGAGCTGAAAATTTACGGTGATTTTTATGGACCAGAAGAGACCCACGGAGCACCAGATTTGGGCCAAGAGGTGGCCGAGGGATCCACGAACCTAGGGGGCGCGCCCCTTGCTCGTGGACCCCCGAGAACCCCCTGGCGTTATTCCAGCGCCAAAAAAATCTTATATATTGGAGAAACCCCATAACGAAACCAAGAACTTCCACCCCGTCATCGCAAGCCTCGATACCGAAGTAATCTCATACGGAGTCCTTTTTCGGTGCCCTGTCGGAGGGGGAAATCATCACCGGAGGCCATCTACATCATCCCGACGATTTCCATGACTAGGAGGGAGTAGTTCACCCTCAGGGCTGAGGGTATGTACCAGTAGCTATGTGTTTAATCTTTCTGTTGTGTTCTTGAGTTGGCACGATCTTGATGTATCACGAGCTTTGTTAATATAGTTGGATCATATCGTGTTCTTCCCTCTCTATCTTGTTGTGATGAATTGAGTCTTTCCCTTTGAGGTTTCATTATGTTGGATTGAATACTTTGGATTTGAGAACACTTGATGTATGTCTTGCATGTGGATACCCGTGGTGAGAATGAGGTGTTCTATTGAGTCACTTGATGTATGTTATGGCAATCAACTTGCGGATCCCCAAGGTGACATTGGGGTGATCTAGGCACATAGGTTGATGCATGTTTCCGTCCTACTTTCTTCGATAGAAACTTTGGGGTACTCTTTGATGTTCTTTGTGTGGATTAAATGTTATGAATGTGAATTTTTTTGTGTTATTTAGTATAAACTCTAGGTCTGTTTGTGACACCTATATGGATGGCTCAATAGATTGATTGGAAAGAAAACTTTTAGTACGAACTCTAGGGCTGTTTGTGACACCTATGGGGATGGCTCAATAGATTGATCGGAAAGATAACTTTGAGATTGCTTGCTGCCTACAACAATTTCTTCTTATGTTCTCTGCTATAGGAACTTTTGGAGTGATTCTTTGTCACACGTTGAGGCATGGTTATATGATTCAATTATGTTAGCACTGTTCAGAGATTGCACTAGTCAAAGTATGAACCCTAGGCCTTGTTTCCAAGCATCTTTACACTGTTTTGCTCGTTGTTTGCCACTTGTTACCGTGCTGTTTTTATTTATTCAGATTACAAAAAGGTATATCTACTATCCGTACTGCACTTGTATCACCATCTCTTCGTTGAACTAGTGCACCTATACAATTTACCATTGTATTTGGTGTGTTGGGGACACAAGATATTGTTTGTATTTGATTACAGGGTTGTTTGAGAGAGACCATCTTCATCCTACAGCTCCCACGGATTGATAAACCTCAGGTCATCCAGTTGAGGGAAATTTGCTACTTTCCTACAAAACTCTGCGCTTGGAGGCCCAACACGAGTCTACAAGAATAAGTTCTGTAGTAGACATCAAGTTCTTTTCTGGTGTCGTTGCTGGGGAAGTGAGTGCTTGAAGCTATATCCTTAGATCTTGCAATTGAATCTTTTAGTTTCTTCTTTTATCACTAGTTTGGTTTTATAAAAGAAAACTACAAAAAATGGAAATGAGGTTGCCTCAAATTCTTCATATTTATAATGTATTACTTGAAAATGATGGATCGGAAAATTGTGACAAGGTGTTAGAAGAAGAATTCAATAAAATGTATGGCAAAAAAATCCTTGAATGATAACCATGATTGCAATGTTATTAGTGTGTCTTCTATGAATATCCATAATAGTAATGATTATTGCACTAGTCATGATAAAATGGTTTCTTATAAGCATGTCAATTGTTGTGGAGTGCATAAAATTTGTGAAGACATGCCATTTAGGGATGATAGATTTTGTAAGAAAAATAAACATGACGAAACCAATTTGTCGCTTAAAGTGATAGATGATCTTGGTACAAAATTATGCTCTCTTCATCCAATTACTTGTGACCTTTGCAATAACGTTGGTCGTCTTAATTTCCGATGGATGCTTTTTCATGATCGAATCATTTTCATATATTGTGATAATTTGATATCCCTTGAACTCTAAAATGAACTTTGTCTATTTTGGGGTGTGAAGAATTGTCGCATAAAAATAGTTGGTTTGATATATTCATGATCACTAAGCACATTGAATATAGTCTACAAGAAATCCATATGTTTTGTGTGGTAAATTTCAATGAGAATGCTTATATCTCTAATTATCGAAAGAAAGAGAAACCAATAGAGTATAAAAGGGATATTAATGAAAGGGTAAAGGTCTGCCAATACCCCCCTATTTTTCCTCGTAATGAATCAGGTAGCGAGGAGGAGCTTCCCATCGAACCAATCTCTTGAATAAAAACCTCAGAAAAATTAAATAAACCCGCACATAATGTGTTGGATAAGAATAAAAGAAGGAAAAGTAGAGGTAAAAAGGTATCTCTCCCAATTCATATTGCTCCTATCAATATTGAGAATGAATCTGGAAGTAATGTGGATGATGATACACTTGATGATGATTTTTTATGCCTACTACTTGTTGTGATAATTATGATTGGGAAGATAGTGATACTCCTTATAATATTGAAAATCATTTTTGCACCGTCTTGGAAAATTATGGTGATAACTATTGTTATACTATTGGTGATATCCATACTATTGATGAGAAGAGTGATTATGCTAATGATATGCAAACCCACATGCTTGGGGATGTTATGTTTGATCAATATGACATGTTTGAGAATTTATTTGCTGAAAATAATGTTTATCCCAAGCTTGGGGATGCTATGACAAATTAAGATGATCTTTTTAGTTCCCCCACTTTAAATTATCAAAGTTGTCATGATGATAGAATGCCTCCTATTTATGATGTTTGCAATAATTAAGAAAGTGGGTTTGGAAGAGTGTCAACTTTAGGTAATAATTGTCCCACTATTTTGAGGGTGTTCAATCTTATTATAATTATGAAAGTGATTTTGAGATTTCATGAGTTTATTTAGTAATGATTCCACTATCTTCGAAGAGGTTTCAATTGATTATGATGAGTACAAAGTAGCTACTTATGATGATTATTGTGATGATACTTATGTTATAAAAAGTAGTGATAATTATTCTTATAAAACTTGTCATAATTATGAATACCCTTTTACTGAACATTACTCTTTTAATGTGGAAACAATTTATAGTATTCAAGTTTTATATGATACTCCCACTATTCTGAATGAGAAGGAAATTGCTTATGTGGGGAGTAATAAAAATTCTATGCTTGTGGATCATGAAAGGAATGCCTTATGTGATGTTATATTGTTGAATTTTTTCATGATGCTACTGAAAATTATTACGAGGGAGGAACATATGCTTCTACATATCTCAATAATATCAAGTTTCTTCTTTATGTGTTGAAAGTTTCGAAGTTATATTTGTTTTGCCTTCCTATGCTAGTTGATTATTGTTCCCATAAATCATTTGCTCGCAAAATCCCTATGCATAGGAAGTGGGTTAGGCTTAAATGTGTTTTCTATATGCTTCATGATGCTCCCTTTGTGTTACAAATCTTTTACTTTCATGTGAGCATCATTGAAATCATCATGCCTAGCTAAAAGGCTTTAAAGAAAAGCGCTTGTTGGGGGGCAACCCAACACTTATCATTTCTCTTTTTGTGTGTTCAGATGATTAAGATACTGTAGTAATCATGTTTTTTGTGTCTTTTATTTCAATAATGTGCCATGTAAATGTTGGGGAACGTTGCATGGGAAACAAAAAATTTCCTACGCACACACAAGATCTATCCATGGTGATGAGCATCTACGAGAGGGAGAGTGAATCTACATACCCTTGTAGATCGCTAAGCGGAAGCGTTAAGAAACGCGGTTGATGTAGTCGAACGTCTCCGCGATCCAAATCGCAACTCGTCCCTCGATCCGATCACAAACTAGTGCCGAACGGACGGCACCTCCGCGTTCAACACACGTACGGCTTGATGACGCCTTCACCTCCTCGATCCAGCGAGCGATGGTGAAGTAGTAGATGAGTTCCGGCAGCACGACGGCGTGGTGATGGTGGTGAGGAACAATCTCTGCAGGGCTTCACCAAGCACTACGGAGATTATGACGGAGGAACTAGAGGGTTAGGGTTGCCGCACACGGCTTGGGGAAATCTTGATGTGTTCCGGGTGCTAGCCCTGCCCCTCTATTTATATGTTGAGCCCTGGGGTCGAAACTTGGAGAAAGAGCCTCCTCAAAGTCGGTTTGGCCCGCAAGGCAAGAGTCCTGCTCGGACTCCAGGACCAGACGCCAGGGACCTCGGCGTCTGGCCCCAGACGCCAGGGTCCCTGGCGTCTGGCCCCTGGCCTCCGCAAAACTTCCTTTTGCACCTTCCTAAAGCCTCGTGGGCTTTACCCCTTGGCCCAAATAAAGTGTTCTCGTACCCGAACATTTCGGGAAACATCCGAAACTCCTTCCGGTGAATTCCGGAACCCTTCCGGAGACCAAACACTATTATCCCATATATCGATCTTTACCTCCGGACTATTCCAGAGCTCCTCGTCATGTCCGGGATCTCATCCGGGACTCCGAACAACTTTCGGTCACCAACATAACAACTCAACTATACTTATATCGTCACCAAACGTTAAGTGTGTAGACCCTACGGGTTCGAGAACTATGTAGACATGACCGAGACACCTCTACGGTCAATAACCAATAGCGGGACCTGGATGCCCATATTGGCTCCTACATATTCTACGAAGATCTTTATCGGTCGAACCTCTATGTCAAGGATTCAGTTAATCCCGTATGCTGTTCCCTTTGTTCTTCGGTATGTTACTTGCCCGAGATTCGATCGTCGGTATCTCTATACCTAGTTCAATCTCGTTACCGGCAAGTCTCTTTACTCGTTCCGTAATACAAGATCTCGTGGCTAACACTTTAGTCACATTGCTTGCAAGGCTCATTGTGATGTTGTATTACCGAGTGGGCCCTGAGATACCTCTCCGTCACACGGAGTAACAAATCCCAGTCTTGATCCATGCCAACCCAACAGACATCCTCGGAGATACCTGTAGAGCACCTTTATAGTCACCCAGTTACGTTGCGACGTTTGATACACACAAGGTACTCCTCCGATGTCAGGGAGTTGCATGATCTCATGGTCATAGGAACAGATACTTGACATGCAGAAAACAATAGCAATAAACTGACACGATCATATGCTATGGTTACAGTTTGGGTCTTGTCCATCACATCATTCTCCTAATGATGTGATCCCGTTATCAAATGACATCTCATGTCCATGGCTAGGAAACCTTCACCATCTTTTGATCAACGAGCTAGTTAACTAGAGGCATACTAGGGACACAGTGTTGTCTATGTACCCACACATGTATTTGAGTTTCCAATCAATACAATTATAGCATGGATAATAAACGATTATCACGAACAAGGAAATATGATAATAACTAAATTATTATTGCCTCTAGGGCATATTTCCAACAGTCTCCCACTTGCACTAGAGCCAATAATCTAGTTCACATCACCATGTGATTTACATTGTTCTAACACCCAATGAGTTCTGGGGTTCGATCATGCTTTGCATGTGAGAGAGGTCTTTAGTCAACGGGTCTGCGACATTCAGATCCGTGTGTACTTTGCAAATCTCTATGTCATACTATAGACACTTCTACCACACTCCACTTGGAGCTATTCCAAATGGCTGGTCCACTATATGTATCCTGACTGCTACTCAGAGTCGTCCGGATAGGTGTCAAAGCTTGCATCGACGTAACCCTTTACGATGAACTCTTCATCACCTCCATAATTGAGAAATATTTCCTTAGTCCTCTAGTTACTAAGGATAATCTTGACCGCTGTCCAGTGATCCACTCCTGGATCACTGTTGTACCCCTTGACAGAATCATGGCAAGGCACACATCAGGTGCGGTACACAGCATGGCATACTATACAGAGCCTATGGATAAGGCATAGGGGATGACCTTCGTCCTTTCTCTTTCTTCTGCCGTGGTCGAGCTTTGAGTCTCACTCAACTCCACACCTTACAAATCAGGCAAGAACTCTTTCTTTGACTGATCCATTTTGAACTCTTTCAAAATCTTGTCAAGGTATGTACTCATTGAAAGTCTTATCAGACGTCTTGATCTATCTCTATAGATCTTGATGCCCAATATTTAAGTAGCTTCATTCCAGGTCTTCCTTTGAAAAACTCCTTTCAAACGACCCTTTATGCTTTCCAGAAATTCTACATCATTTCCGATCAACAATATGTCAACCACATATACTTATCAGAAATTCTATAGTGCTCCCACTCACTCTATTGTAAATACAAGTTTCTCATAAACTTTGTATAGACATAAAAACTTTGATCACCTCATCAAAGTGTATATTCCAACTCCGAGATGCTTGCTCCAGTCCATAGAAGGATCGCTGGAGTTTGCATACATTTTAGCATCCTTAGGACTGACAAAACCTTCCGGTTGTATCACATACAACCTTTCCTTACGGATACCGTTAAGGAAACGATGTTTTGACATCCATCTGCCAGATTTCATAATTGAAAAATGCAGCAATTGCTAACATGATTCCAACAGACTTTAGCATCGCTACGGGTGAGAATGTCTCATCGTAGTCAACTCCTTGAACTTGTGAAAAACCCTTTGCCACAAGTCGAGCTTTATAGACGGTGACATTACCGTCCACGTCTGTCTTCCTCTTAAAAAATCCATTTGTTCTGAATGGCCTTACGCCCTTCAGGTAATACTTCCAAAGCCCATACTTTGTTTTCTTACATGGATCCCATCTCGGATTTCATGGCCTCTAACCATTTCTCCGAATCCGGGCCCATCATCGCTTCTCCATAGCTCGTAGGTTCATCGTTGTTCAACAACCTGACCTCTAAGACAGGGTTGCCGTACCACTCGGGAGCAGTACGCGTCCTTGTCGACCCACGAGGTTCGGTAGTAACTTGATCCGAAGTTTCATGATCATCATCATTAACTTCCTCTTCAACTAACGTAGGCTCCACAGAAACAACTTTCTGCGCTGCGCTACTCTTTGGTTGAAACAAAGGTTCAACAACCTCATCAAGTTCTATCTTCCTCCCACTCAATCTTTCGAAAGAAACTTTTTCTCGAGAAAGGACCCGTTTTAGCAACAAACACTTTGTGCTTGGATCTGAGATAGAAGGTTCACCCAACTGTTACGTTAGGGTATTCTATGAAGATGCATTTGTCCGCTTTGGGTTCGAGCTCATTAGGTGAAAACCCTTTTTCACATAAGCGTCGCAGCCCCAAACATTAAAAAATGACAGCTTAGGTTTCCGCCAAACCAAAATTCATACGGTGTCATCTCAACGGACTTATGGTGCCCCTTTTAAAGTGAATGTGGTTGTCTCTAATGCATAACCCTAAAACGATAGTGGTAAATCGATAAGAGACATCATAGTTCGCACCATATCTAATAGAGCACAACTACGACGTTCGGACACACCATCACACTATGGTGTTCCAGGTGGCCTGAGTTGTGAAACAACTTCCACATTGTCTTAAGTTATATACCAAACTCGTAACTCAGATATTTACCTCCACGATCATATCATAGACATTTTATCTTCTTGTCACGATGATCTCAAACTTCACTCTGAACTTTTCAAACGATTCAGACTTGTGTTTCATTAAGTAAATATACACTATATCTACTCAAATCATCAGTGAAGGTAAGAAAATAACGATATCCACCGCCCACTACAAAACTCACTGGACCACATACATCAACATGTATCATTTCCAATAAGTCAATTGCCCGCTCCATCATACCGGAAAACGGGGTTTTAGTCATCTTGCCCATGAGGCATGGTCCGCATATCTCAACCGATTCGAAATCGAATGAGTCCAAAGATCCATCAGCATGGAGTTTCTTCATGCGTTTTACACCAATATGACATTTAGCGGCAGTGCCACAAGTATGTGGTACTATCATTATTAACTTTGTATCTTTTGGCATCAATATTATGAACATGTGTATCACTACGATCAAGATTCAATAAACCATTCTCATTGGGTGCATGACCATTGAAGGTATTATTCATGTAAACGGAATAACCATTATTCTCTAACTTGAATGAATAACCGTATTGCAATAAACATGATCTAATCACGTTCATGCTCAACGCAAACACCAAATAACATTTATTTAGGTTCATCACTAATCCCAAAGGTAGAGAGAGCGCGCGATGGTGATCACATCAACCTTGGAAACACTTCCAACACTCATCGTCACCTCACCCTTAGCCTCCGTTTATTCCGTAGCTTTTATTTCGAGTTACCAACACTTAGCAACCGAACCGGTATCTAATACCCAGGTGCTACTAGGAGTACTAGTAAGGTACACATCAATAACACGTATATCAAATATACTTCTGTCGACGTTGCCAACCTTCTTATCTACCAAGCATCTAGGGTTGTTCCACTTCAGCAACCGTTCTCCTCATAATAGAAGCACTCAGTCTCGGGTTTGAGTTCAACCTTGGGTTTCTTTACTGGAGCAGCAACTGGCTTGCCATCCATGAAGTATCCCTCCTTGCCCTTGCCCTTCTTGAAACTAGTGGTTTTACTAACCATCAACACTTGATGCTCCTTCTTGATTTCTACCTTCGCGGGGTCAAACATCGCGAATAGCTCAGGGATCATTATTTCCATCTCTGGCCTTTTATAGTTCATCACGAAGCTCTAGTAGCTTAGTGACAGTGACTTGGAGAACTATACCAATCACTATCTTATCTGGAAGATCAACTTCCACTCGATTCAAGCGATTGTAGTACCCAGACAATCTGAGCACATGCTCAACGATTGAGCTATTCTCCATCATCTTGCAGGCAAAGAATCTTGTTGGAGGTCTCATACCTCTCAACACGGGCATGAGTCTGAGATCCCAATTTCAGCTCTTAGAACATCTCATATGTTCCGTGACGTTCAAAACGTTTTGGAGCCTCAATTCTAAGCCGTAATGCATGACGCACTGAACTATCAAGTAGTTATCAGAACGTGCCTGTCAGATGTTCACAACATCTACAGACGACGCTTGAGGGGGTGGCGCACCGAGCGGTGCATTTAAGGACATAAGCCTTCTGTGCAGCATTGAGAACAATCCTCGGATCATGGACCCAGTCCGCATTATTGCTACCATCATCTTTCAAATCTATTTCTCTAGGAACATATAAAAATTCAGGGGAGCTACAGCGCGAGCTAGTAATCTACAACATAATTTGCAAAGACATTTTGACTATGTTCATGATAATGAGTTTAGTTAATCATATTACTTAAAAAACTCCCACTCAAATTGACATCCCTCCGGTCATTCGAGCGTAACATGATCCAAATCCACCAACTCAAGTCCGATCATCACGTGAGTTGAGGTGGTTTCAATGGTGAACATCTTCATGTTGATCATATCTACTATATGACTCATGTTCGACCTTTCGGTCTCTTGTGTTCCGAGGCCATGTCTGTACATGCTAGGCTCGTCAAGTTTAACCCGAGTGTTCCGCACGTGCAATATGGCTTACACCCGTTGAATGTGAACGTAGAGTCTATCACACCCGATCATCACGGCGTGTCTCGAAACGACGAACTTTCGCAACGGTGCACACTCGGGGAGAACACAATTTATCTTTGAAATTTAAGTGAGGGATCACCTTATAATGCTACCGTCGTCCTAAGCAAAATAAGATGCATAAAAGGATTAACATCACATGCAAATCATAAGTGACATGATATGGCCATGAACTCGTGCTTTTGATCTCCATCTCCAAAGCACCGGCGTGATCTCCATCGTCACCGGCATTACACCATGATCTCCATCATCTTGGTCTCCATCAACGTGTCGCCATGAGGTTGTCGCGCCGACTGTTGCTTCCACGACTATTGCTAACGTTTAGCGATAAAGTAAAGCATTACATAGCGCTTAATGATTGACACGCAGGTCATACAATAACTAAAGACAACTCTATGGCTCCTGCCAGTTGCCGTACTCATCGACATGCAAGTCGTGATATTCTATACAACACATGATCATCTCATACATCACATATATCTCATCATGTAATTGGCCATATCACATCACAACATACCCTGCAAAAACAAGTTAGACGTCCTCTAATTGTTGTTGCAAATTTTACGTGGCTGCTACGGGTTTGCAAGAACCGTTCTTACCTACGCAAAACCACAACGTGGTGTAGTGATTGCTTTTTGATCTTCTAAAAGAACCCTCTTCATTGAAATTGATTCTACTAAAGTGAGAGAGACAGACACCCGCTAGCCATCTTTATGCAACGAAGTTACATGTCAGTTGAAGGAACCTGTCTCGCGTAAGCGTACGCGTAATGTCGGTCCGGGCCGCTTCATCTCACAATACCGCCGAATCAAGTATCAACTAGTAACGGCAAGCAATATGTATACACCCACGCCCACAACTCGTTTGTGTTCTACTCGAGATCTCATCTACGCATAGACCTAGCTCATGATGCCACTGTTGGGGAACGTTGCATGGGAAACAAAAAATTTCCTACGCACACACAAGATCTATCCATGGTGATGAGCATCTACGAGAGGGAGAGTGAATCTACATACCCTTGTAGATCGCTAAGCGGAAGCGTTAAGAAACGCGGTTGATGTAGTCGAACGTCTCCGCGATCCAAATCGCAACTCGTCCCTCGATCCGATCACGAACTAGTGCCGAACGGACGGCACCTCCGCGTTCAACACACGTACGGCTTGATGACGCCTTCACCTCCTCGATCCAGCGAGCGATGGTGAAGTAGTAGATGAGTTTCGGCAGCACGACGGCGTGGTGATGGTGGTGAGGAACAATCTCTGCAGGGCTTCACCAAGCACTACGGAGATTATGACGGAGGAACTAGAGGGTTAGGGTTGCCGCACACGGCTTGGGGAAATCTTGATGTGTTCCGGGTGCTAGCCCTGCCCCTCTATTTATATGTTGAGCCCTGGGGTCGAAACTTGGAGAAAGAGCCTCCTCAAAGTCGGTTTGGCCCGCAAGGCAAGAGTCCTGCTCGGACTCCAGGACCAGACGCCAGGGACCTCGGCGTCTGGCCCCAGACGCCAGGGTCCCTGGCGCCTGGCCCCTGGCCTCCGCAAAACTTCCTTTTGCACCTTCCTAAAGCCTCGTGGGCTTTACCCCTTGGCCCAAATAAAGTGTTCTCGTACCCGAACATTTCGGGAAACATCCGAAACTCCTTCCGATGAATTCCGGAACCCTTCCGGAGACCAAACACTATTATCCCATATATCGATCTTTACCTCCGGACTATTCCAGAGCTCCTCGTCATGTCCGGGATCTCATCCGGGACTCCGAACAACTTTCGGTCACCAACATAACAACTCAACTATACTTATATCGTCACCAAACGTTAAGTGTGTAGACCCTGCGGGTTCGAGAACTATGTAGACATGACCGAGACACCTCTACGGTCAATAACCAATAGCGGGACCTGGATGCCCATATTGGCTCCTACATATTCTACGAAGATCTTTATCGGTCGAACCTCTATGTCAAGGATTCAGTTAATCCCGTATGTTGTTCCCTTTGTTCTTCGGTATGTTACTTGCCCGAGATTCGATCGTCGGTATCTCTATACCTAGTTCAATCTCGTTACCGGTAAGTCTCTTTACTCGTTCCGTAATACAAGATCTCGTGGCTAACACTTTAGTCACATTGCTTGCAAGGCTCATTGTGATGTTGTATTACCGAGTGGGCCCTGAGATACCTCTCCGTCACACGGAGTAACAAATCCCAGTCTTGATCCATGCCAACCCAACAGACATCCTCGGAGATACCTGTAGAGCACCTTTATAGTCACCCAGTTACGTTGCGACGTTTGATACACACAAGGTACTCCTCCGATGTCAGGGAGTTGCATGATCTCATGGTCATAGGAACAGATACTTGACATGCAGAAAACAATAGCAATAAACTGACACGATCATATGCTATGTTTACAGTTTGGGTCTTGTCCATCACATCATTCTCCTAATGATGTGATCCCGTTATCAAATGACATCTCATGTCCATGGCTAGGAAACCTTCACCATCTTTTGATCAACGAGCTAGTTAACTAGAGGCATACTAGGGACACAGTGTTGTCTATGTACCCACACATGTATTTGAGTTTCCAATCAATACAATTATAGCATGGATAATAAACGATTATCACGAACAAGGAAATATGATAATAACTAAATTATTATTGCCTCTAGGGCATATTTCCAACAGTAAAGCCTTTGGGATAGTGTGGATACTTGTTGATCTGATTTTACTAGAGCGTCAAAATATTTTGAGAGTTTTACACGGTATTTCTCTACAAATTATCTACATGGTCCTAATTTTTCAGAATTTTCAGAGATAGGGAAATATGGTTTTAGTCCAGATCTTTACAAACTATTGTGTTTTCGATCGTTTCTGTTTTGCATGCATAGTTTGCTTGTTTTAGTGTTTCCATAGATTATATTGAGTGATAATTATGAGAATGATAGAATACAATAGGAATTATGTGAGAACAATTATGAATCTTGTCTTGACAGTACCTAAGTGAATGATCTATTTCAATTACACTAACCCGTCTCATGAGTTTCGTTAAGTTTTGTGTGATTGAAGTTTTCAAGTTGTGGGTGAGATACCGATATGAGGAGAATAAAGTGGGGCAAGACCCTAAGATTTGGTATGCCCAAGGCACCCCCCAAGGTAACATTCAAGGAAGACTCAAGCGTCTAAGCTTGGGGATTCCCCGGAAGGCATCCCCTCTTTCATCTTCAACACTATTAGTATATATTACTTGGAGCTATATTTTTATTCGTCACAGAATATGTGTTTTGCTTGGAGCATCATTTTTTGCCTTTGTTTGATGTTATTTATAATTATCTTTTTCAATAAAAATTACCAAGAATTGACTTTAGGGTGCTTGAATTGCATGTTTGATGTATGTTGTGTAACAAACAAAAACTTTTGTTGTAGTGTTTGAATTTTCATATTTTACTGGAACATGGAAAGTTTTTGAATTTTTACATAATGTTTTCATTCACGTTATTTATTATGTCCTAAATATTCAGAATTTATTGAGTTACAGAAGTACACCTTTTGAATTAATTGCTACATACTATCCTGTTTGGACAGATTGTTGTCCTAGTTTTTTTATTTGCTTGTCCTAGAGTTTTCATGGATTATATTGGTAGATATAAATTGTGGAAATGTTAGTATACGGTAGCTATTGTTTCAAAATTATTATGCAACTTGTCTTGGCAGTACATGAAGTGTTGATTTATTCTTATGTGCAATAACCTATCACACGAGTTCTTGTCAAGTTTTGTGGGGATGAAGCTTTAAGATTTAGGAAACCATGATATGAGAGGAATTAACAAGACACATGAGCTCAAGCTTGGGGATACCCAAGACTCCCCAAGTCAATATTACAAGAAGTCTCAAGCATCTATGCTTGGGGATGCCACGTTAGGCATCCCACCTCTCTTCGTCAATAAATATCGGTTAGCCTATGTTTTTATTCGTTCACATGATATGTGCTATTCTTGGAGTGTATTTTTGTTTTGCTTGTTGTTTGAGTAAAATCCTTGGATCTGAAAATCTTTATTTGGAGAGAGTCTTCACATAGCTACTTAATTGTTTAACTACTCATTGATCTTCACTTATATCTTTTGGGAGTAGTTTGTCATTTACTCTTGTGCTTCACTTATATCCTAAAGAGTAAATTGTTGAAAGAATTGAATATCACAAATCTGAATTATATATGTTGCAAATGTTTAGTAGTAGTTTCACATTGGGTTTCGAAAGTAAAATCTATTGAAGTTTGACAATCACAATATTGGTCATACAAGCAATTCATGAATGATTAGAATAAGGAAGAGAACTTTCACATACAAATATATTATCTTGGACATCTTTTATGATTGTGAATACCCATTAATTATTTTCAACCTTGATCAAATTAGTTGAAGTTGGACAAGGAAGACAACGTAATGACTTATGTTTTGGTATATTTGCATAGAAGCTATACTGTTATGGATCTTCCAACATGTGGTGCTTGCTCATAACCTTTTGCTAGACAAAACTTTGTACTAGGTAGAGATACTACTTGTGCATCCAAAATCCTTGAGCCAAGTTTCTTCCATGAGAATCCACCATACCTACCTATATATGGTATTACCCCGCCGTTCCAAGTAAATTTGCATGTGCCACATCTAAAATCTTCAAATAAACATATGTTTTGTGTGCCCGTACCGGTCAGTATCTTCCATGCTAAGAGGGTTATTCTCATGATGAGTGTTTATTCACTTGTCATTGCACAAGAGAGGCTAGTAAAAAGGATTCCCAGCCCTGCATAATACAAAAAATAATTAAATAAAGCAGAACTCCCCCTAGAAAGTTGATTACTTAGAGGGCACCCATGGATGCAGTTAGCCATGGAAAATGTTTGAATGCTGGAGGGGAGTAAAAATTTCAATTCCGTTTGGGAACCGCCAATAATGTGTTTAGCATGGAAGATATTGAAACCCTTTGTCCTGACGTTGACAGGAAAGGCACATCACCCAAAATATATTCATCGCTATTTTAAACTTTGATCTCTAGCACCTCTGCGCATCGCCCAAAAGGGACATTCTATTTACATTTATGATATTTACTTTCATGTTATTTACTTTTCTTGTTGAGTCAACTTCTTATTCCAACCTCAATCTCTACTTGGCAAGCATCATGTGGTGGGGAGATATCCAGGCATATATATCCAGTCAAATATATTTGATCATGAATTATTATTGTTGACAATCATCTCTATGATAAGTAAGTTGGGAGGCGAAACATTAAATCCCTATCTTCCTCCGTGTTTCATGAATGCTATTTGTTCTAAAAATATGCTTTGATTACTAGAAATCACAGAAGACTATATGATAATTGAGTATGTGGATCTCTTACGTAGACTTTGTAGAAAACAATATGAATTGTAGTTGTCTGGTGACTAAGAGCATAGGTTGTTAAATTTCACGAGAATGCATTGTTTGAACCATAACATGTGAATTGATTGCTACTTTATCATGGGTTTTATGAGAAAGAATTGTCGATTATGATGCTAGGAAAAGTGATTGAAATTATCATTGATCAAACTCATACTCTATGCTAGCATTCACACTTCATAAATTATTTCTTATATCATTTACCTACACGAGGATGAGTAGGAATTAAACTTGGGGATGTTGATACGTCTCCAAGGTATAGATAATTTATGAAATATTCATAACATATTTACCCAAGTTCTACATGGTTTTGATATGAATTGAATAAAACTAACCCGGATTGACACTGTTTTCAGCAGAATTACCATGGTGTTATTTTTGTGCGGAAATAAAAGTTCTCGGAATGAGCTAAAATTTACAGTGATTTTTGATGGACCAGAAGAGACCCACGGAGCACCAAAGTTGGGCCAGGAGGTGGCTGAGGGCTCCACGAGCCCAGGGGGCTCCCCCTGTCTCATGGACCCCTCGGGCATACCCCCTGGCGTGATTCCAACACCAAAAAATTCCTATATATTAGGGAAACCCCATAACAAAACCAAGAACCTCCGCTCCGTCGCCACAAGCCTCTGTACCAAAGAAATCACATCCGGAGCCCTTTTCTGGTGCCCTGCCGGAGGGGGAAATCATCACCGGAGGCCATCTTCATCATCCCGACGATCTGTATGATGAGGAAAGAGTAGTTCACCCTCGGGACTGAGGGTATGTACCAGTAGCTATGTGTTTAATCTCTCTCTCTCGTGTTCTTGAGTTAGCACGATCTTGATGTATCACGAGCTTTGTTAATATAGTTGGATCATATGGTGTTCTCCTTTCTATCTTGTTGTGATGAATTGAATGTTTCCCTTTGAGGTTTCGTTATGTTGGATTGAATACTTTGGATTTGAGAACACTTGAAGTATGTCTTGCATGTGGATACCCGTGGTGACAATCGGGTGTTCTATTGAGTCACTTGATGTATGTTATGGCAATCAACTTGCGGATCCCTGTGGTGACATTGGGGTGATCTAGGGACATAGGTTGATGCGCGTTTTCGTCCTACTTTCTCTGATAGAAAATTTGGGGTAATCTATGAGGTTCTTTGTGTGGATTGAATGCTATGAATCTGGAATTGTTTAGTGTTATGTAGTACAAATTCTAGGGATGTTTGTGAGACCTATAGGGATGGCTCAATAGATTGATCGAAAAGATAACTATTTAGTACGAACTCTAGGTCTGTTTGTGACACCTATGGGGATGGCTCAATAGATTGATCGGAAAGATATTGAGGTGGTTTCCTGCCAACAACAATTTCTTCTTATTTTCTCCGCTAGATAGGAACTTTGGGGTGATTCTTTGTCGCATGTTGAGGGATGGTTATATGATTCAATTATGTTAGCACTGTTGACAGTTTGCACTAGTGAAAGTATGAGCCCTAGGCCTTGTTTCCAAGTATGTTCTATCTCCTCCGGCTCGGGGTCGACTTCACCAAACCGGAAGACTAGTGGCATGTGATACTTGTGCGCCATGGCGTAGGTGGTCTGGATGGTAGAGGGTAATTGGAGGTGAAGAGAGAGGACTGTGAGTGAGCGGGCAGTAAGGCCGCCTATTAAACAGCGGCTCGGACGCCATTAATGGGCAGGTTGGAAGTGAGGTGGGCGGCGATGGAGAACAAAAGGATCACTTCCCGGTGAGCCTGTGGAGCATAGTGCTCGCACGCCTCCCACTGAGCCTGCGCAGTGGAGGACTACTCGCACGCCTCCCGGTGAGCTTGCACAATGGAGGACAGCTCGCACGCCTCCCGTCTACTCAAACAATTGCCCGCACAACACCTCCTAGCCAATAAAGAGTGCGACGCATGGCAGCACGTAAATGGTCAGTAGAACACCCAGGATTTATAAATAATACAACCGTTTGCGAAGGTAACGTGACAATTTTTTGTTCCAAAATGACTTTGCTGGATGTTAATGTGTGCGCCTTGTCTCAAAATGGACACGAAAAACTCAGAACATATTTGTGCTACATCATGACGCCCTGTCGAATTTCATGAGTCTTGGATTTACTATAATTTAAACCAATATTTTCAATGTTGGCTCTAGAAGAAAAAAAATCAAAAATGTGTCTCAAATTGGAAAACAGAATCCTACAATGACATTATGTGCCATGTCATAACACCATGCCAAGTTTCATGACTTTCAAACGAGCTTTGAATTTACAGGAATTTGGAAACCAAGTTTCTCAATTTTTCTGGCTGAGCCAAGACGCCGAGATGTTTAAAATCCATTCTCATTTCTTGCATGGTACCTAAACATGCACCCAAGGAGGCATATATGATTTTTCAACCCATTTTGGAGCACTGAACCATGTGCTTGTAGTTCAAATTTGAATTATGCACATTAAATGTCTAGAAATATGAGTTAATATATAAAAAGGCCAAATGAACCCTGAACAATTCCAAATTATAACACTACACTCCTATTGGTGTATGTTACCTCTACAAAAAATCAACGCAAGAAGAGGCATTGATGTCGTATCTCCCACAAAGGTGACACATCTTCCCTATCGGAACCACAAGGTTTCTTGTGAGAAGCTCCGATTTGTAAGAACCTTGTCCCAAACTAGACAAAAAATTACCCATGCATATATGTGCCATTCCATGATACCATGCCAAGTTTCATGAATTTCTGACGAGTTTTAGATTTACAGGAATTTAAAAACCAAGATTCTCAATGTCTATGGTCGAGCAACAACACCGAGATGTTTGAAATTCATTCTCATTTCTTGCTTGGTATCTAAACATGCACCCAAGGACACTTATACAATTCTTCAACCCATTTTGGTGCACTCGAGCATGTGCATGTAGTTCAAATTTGAATTATGCACATTAAATGCCTAGAAAACTCAATTAATGTATAAAAACGCCAAACGAACCCTGAATAATTCCATATTTTAGCATGCCACTCCTATTGGTCCGTGTTACCTCTAGAAAAAAAATCAAGATGAGAAGTGGCAGTGAATGTCGTTTCGCCCACAAAGGTGACACATTCCCTATCGGAACCACGAAGATTCTTGTGAGAAGCTCCGGTTTGTAAGAGGCTTGTACCAAAACTTGTCACAAATTGGACATATTTTTTACCACGGCATATATGTGCCATGTCATGACACCATGCCAATTTTCATGAATTTCACGCGAGATTTGGATTTACGGGAATTTAAAAACCAAGATTCTCAATGTCTATGGCCAAGCCACGACGCCGAGATGTTTGAAGTTCATTCACATTTCTTGCGTTGGACCTAAACATGCACTCAAGGACACATATATGATTTTTCAACCCATTTTGGTGCACTCGAGCATGTGCATGCAGTTCAAATTTCAATTATGCACATTAAATGCCTAGAAACTCAATTAATGTATAAAAGGGTCAAACGAAGCCTGAATAATTTTATATTGTAGCACGACACTCCTATTGGTCTATGTTGCCTCTAGAAAAAAAATAAGGCGAGAAGAGGCAGCGAATGTCGTTTCACCACAAAAGATGACATGTTCCCTATAGGAACCACAAAGATTCTTGTAAGAAGCTCCGGTTTGTAAGACGCTTGTACCAAAATTTGTCCCAAATTGGACATATATTTTACGACGGCATATATCTGCCATGTCATGACACCATGCCAAGTTTCATGAATTTCAGGCGAGATTTGCATTTACTGGAATTTAAAAACAAGATTCTCAATGTCTATGGCCGAGCCACGACGTCGGGATGTTTGAAATTCATTTCAATTTCTTGCATGGAACATAAACATGCACCCAAGGACACATGTATGATTTTTCAACCCATTTTGGTGCATTGGACCTTGTGATTGTAGTTCAAATTTGAATTATGAACATTAAACGCCTACAAAATTAATTAATGTATAAAAAGGCCAAACAAACCCTGAATAATTCCATATTTTAGCACGACGCTCCTATTGGTCTATGTTGCCTCTAGAAAAAAAATCAAGCCGAGAAGAGGCAGTGAAGTTCATTTTCCACAAAAAGGTTACCCGTTCCCTATAAGAACCACAAAGCTTCTTGTGATATGCTCCAGTTTGTAAGAGGCTTGTACCAAACCTTATCCCAAATTGGACAATTTTTTTATCACGACATATATGTGACATGCCACTATACCATGCTAAGTGTCACGAGTTTCAAGCGATATTTAGATTTACTGGAATTTAAAAACCAAGATCTCAATGTTTGTGACCGAACCACGACGCCAAGATATTTGAAATCCATTTTTATTTCTTGCATGGGACCTAAACATGCACCCAAGGATACATATATGATTTTTAAATCCATTTTGGTGCACTAGAGCATGTGCTTGCAGTTCAAATTTTAATTTTGCACATTAAATGTCTGAAAAACTCAATGTATAAAAAGGTCAAATGAATCCTGAATAATTCCATATTTTAACACGACACTCTTATAGTTGCATGTTCACTGCAGATAAATATTATTGCAATCCAAACACCGTCCTTTGCCAAAGTAAACCTATTTTTCCTTTTAAAACAAAATGAAAATCAAGTACATCACAAACAGTTTATGATCACGAATCGTGTGTCATGCAGTATAAAATATCTTGGGTCAATCCTCATATATGGCTTATGCCGAAAGCTTTGTTGGCTACAATTCATCATCGGCGCCTCAACTGCACTTGCTCCCCAAACCCATTTTACTGTTCAATCATCGCCGGTGAAAGATGGGGACGTGGATCCGCGTCGTGAGGGCAACTTCGGCGAGCATCTCTTTATCTGTGAGATTTACTTCTAATCAGATTGGCAGTTCCTGGATTTTGATCAATGTGTATGGTCCATGTGATCCAGCTGGCAGAATTCTTTTCCTAGATTGGCTTAAAAATATCCAAATGGATGATGATACAGACTGAATAATAGCAGGTGACTTCAACTATATCAGATATCCTCATAATAGAAACCAAGGAAAAGGGGACTTCAGTAATATGTTACAATTAAATGAAATGATTAGCTCCCTTGCCCTAGTTGAGATCCCCTTGAAGGGTAGGAGCTATACATGGAGCAATGCAGCAAGCTCCTTTGTTAGAAAAAATTGACTGGGTGTTTACCTCAGAGTGTTAGTCTGCCAACTACCCTAACACCATGGTTAACCCTCTAGCGAAGCCTGTTTCTGATCGTGTTCCATGTGTGATTTCCATTGGAACAAATATTCCAAAAGCCCGGGTTTTCAGATTTGAAATTTTTTTGTTAGAGCACAAAGATTTCAAACAGGTTGCGCAAAGCATATGGTCTCAACCCTTGCAGGAGAATAACAGTGCCAAACTCATTTATGCCAAGTTCAAAAGATTAAGGAAAGGCCTAAAGATTTGGAGTAAGAATCTCCCCAACCTGTCTGGTACGATTAAAGCAACAAATGAAGTGATCTCAATGTGGGACTTCTTTGAGGAGTTTAGGCCACTCACAGCCATTGAAAGATATGGCAGAAACACTCTCAAAGATCACTTGGTCAAGCTTCTATCCTTTCAGAGAATCTATTGGAGACAGAGGGCAACCATTAGATGGGTAAAATTTGGGGATGAGAACTCCAAAAAAATTCAAGCCAAAGCAACAATTAAGTATAGAAATAATTTTATTGATGCCCTCCAAGATGACCATGGTAATGAGCATACTGAGCACTTCTCCAAAGCAGCTATTCTATGGAAGGCATTCAAAGATAGGCTTGGACAAACTTCTCATACTAGCAATTTACTGCAGCTCACCTCTCTTATCAATAACATTAATGGGCTGGAGGAATTGGAGGCCCCATTCTCAAAGAAAGAAATTGATGAGGTAGTTAAAAACCTTCCAACGGATAAACCTCCTGGGCTAGATGGATTTAATGGTGCTTTCATCAAAACATGTTGGCAAATTATTGCTCCTGATTTCTATAATCTGATTCATGATTTCCAGGAAGGAAAATTTTCACTCCAAAGTATTAATGATTCTTTCATCACTTTAATCCCCCCAAAAAAGACAATCCCCAGACTGCCAATGACTTCAGAAAAATATCTTTGCTGAACTCTTCCATCAAGATTATCACTAAATTGCTTGCCAATAGACTTCAGAAAGTTATTCTCAATCTAGTTCACATCAACCAATATGGCTTCCTGAAACAGAGGTATATTCAGGACTGCCTTGCTTGGACTTTTGAATACATCCACCAGTGTCATCATTCAAAGCAGCCCATTGTGATCCTTAAGCTAGATTTTGAGAAGGCTTTTGATAAGATTGATCATCAATCAATTATTGATATTTTAAGAGCAAGAAGATTTGGGGGGAAATGGTTATCTTGGATTCATTTGATTTTGTCCTCTGGCACATCTGTTATACTTATGAATGAAGTTCCTAGGAAAAATTTCCACTGCAAAAGAGGGGTTAGGCAAGGAGACCCACTGTCCCCCCTTCTATTTGTTCTTGCTGCAGATCTGCTACATACTACTTTGAATGAGGCCATGCATCATCAACTAATCAGTCCTCTCATCTCTAGTTCCTCATGTCTAGACTTTCCTGTGATCCAATATGCAGATGACACCATTGTTGTCCTTCCAGCAATTCCCTCCCAGCTCATGCATATTAAGAACCTTCTCCTACATTAAGCTGATTGCATTGGCCTAAAAGTGAACTGCAGCAAGTCTATCATTGTTCCAATCAATGTCTCTGAATATCTCATGACTTCCTTGGTGCCTGGTATGAACTGCAAACAAGGATCTTTCTCATTCACATACTTGGGACTCCCTAGCAGCACCTCCATACTAAAAATTGAAGATTTCAACCCTATAATGCAAAGGATTGAAAGAAGGCTCTCTGGATGCTCCACAATGCTTTCATATGATGGTAGATTTCAGTTAATCAAGTCTGGCTTTGCTTCCTTACCAATTTTCCTCATGTGCACCCTTGCTCTTCCCAATGGGGTGACAGAGCAAATCAATAAGTATCTCAAACACTTTTTCTGGTGAAAATATGGGAGGATAGACAAAGGCACTGCCCTTATTGCTTGGTATAAGGTCTCCAAGCCCAAGGAACAAGGAGGACTTGGTATTCTGGATATCTTAACTCATAACAAAGACCTCATGATGAAGAACTTGTATAAGTTTCTTAATAAGGAGGACATACCTTGGATCAAATTTATTTGGGAGAAATATTATAACAATTGTGTTCCTTTTGAGAAGGTGGAAGGCTCATTCTGGTGGAAAGCACATTTGAAACTATTTCCTAAATTCAAAGATGCAAGTTCTTCAAAGGACAGACAATACTTTTTTGGAAAGACAATTGGGCAAAAGAACCTTTGGAACAAAGATTTCCAGAACTCCACTCTTATGCTATCAAGGATTCCTTGTCTGTTCATAAGTTCAGTTTATCTGAAAACTGGGCTGAGCATTTTTACACACCCATGTCCACTCAAGCCTATGGTCAGTTTTTGCAATTGGGGGACTTGATGCCCATTCTCAATCCTGAAGGAAAGGGCAAATGGATATGTAATGGATTGGCAAATAGATATTCCTCTATGAAGATGTACAAATTTCTCATGGGTGATGAAATTGGGCATCCAATCTTTAATCTAATCTGAGGAACATCCAGCAGACTCAAGCATAAGATTTTCTTCTAGTTGGTGGCTCATTGTAGAATAAACACTAGATCACTCTTACACAGAAAAGGAATGCATCTTGATAACCCTTTCTACCTTCTCTGTAATCAGAATGCTGAAGAAACAGATCTGCATTTGCTTTAGGATTGTGTTTTTGCCCAGGATTGTCGGAAATCATTAATTCCAAACAAGAAAAGAGGGACTTCCTTCTATGAGGAAACTTTACTTGCAATTGAGCAGCTCCCAAAAGCTTTTGCACCAGAAATTGTTATCTTGGGTTGCTGGACAATTTGGAATAAAAGAAATGGCACAATCTTCAGAGGAATTCAGCACACAATTCAATCTTGGAGATTTCACCTCAAGCAAGACCTCAAGCTCCTTCAGTATAAGATCAAAAAGAAGCACTCAGAAGACTTCAAGCAATGGTTGCTCAATAATTTCTAATTTTTTGTTTTCGGTGATTCCAAGAGCAGGCATTGGCTAACTCTTTAGAATTATTTTCCTAGATCTGTGTGATCCTTGTACTTGTATTTATCTCTTAATTTATAAAATATACTGTAGAACTATTGTTCTACGGTTTTTTCTTCATAAAAAACATGCCCGTGTGTACACAAGATGTCAGATATAACAGTGGTGGCGTTCCTACATTGCCTACACGCTGCTACTTGAGGTGAAACATGCGTCATTCGCCCGACCTGCATACTGCCAAAGAATTATGACAAACCGTGAAATTTCATTTACTCAACTAGCAGCGTTTTACTTCCTTGGACGCCGCTAAATCGATACTACTGCAACATTCTTATTTTACGAAACAAGTTAACAGGAGTGTCCATATAGACGTGGATGCTGCTAATAGTAAAATCCTATAAGAGTTTTCCTACTAGTGTGGGACCCATTTTCTCGCCCGAAGCCTGACCCGAAAGCCCGTAAAAACCCCAAAATGGAAAAAAATATTTTATTCAAAATATAGGTATATTCTATTATTTTAATGTCCCAAATATAATTATTTTAATTGAAAAATGCCATTGTTCATGTGTTTCGGGCCAGGCTCACACTTGAGATTTTTGCTTCGGGCTTTTTCAAGCCCGACCTGAAACCTATCCCAGCCCAGGGTATGATAAGGTTAACTCGGACGTTTGAGGCCGGTTTGAGGCATTCGTGGGTTGTTTTTGTTTAACCGACCAACCCGGCCGGACGCTTGAAGCTAGTTTGAGCCGCCCGGGTGTGGATGTTGTAAGGTTGGCAATTCACGCGGGGGTTAAATATCATGTTTTGACCCTTTCATGGAAGTTAAGCCAGATCTGACCCTGGTTCGAACAAAATTCGGGATCTGGTCATTTTCCTATAGCCAGGGTCGATGGCGGTAGGGTATACCAGCCTACCGTGAAAGTTAAGCCAGATCTGATCCTGGCACATCCTACCGCCAAGGTTCCCAGCGATAGGCAACTTATCCATGTCGGTGCAGCGCAGTCCTAATGCTAAACAGGCTTGCGGTAGCTTGTGTAACCCTACCACTGAGGTGTCTGGCGGTAGGTGTGTACAAGCACCTACACTAAGGGCCCCAACGGTAGGCGGTTATTCCTTACCGCCATTGATCCCGGCGATAGGAAAAGGGTTAGATCTTAAAAAAATACGAACCAGGTTCCGGTATGGCTTAACTTTCGCAAAAGGGTCAAAACACCAAATTTTGACTCACGCGGGCAGCTGGACGGGGTAGCATGGCCGTAGACTGGATGAAGAGTAGAACTGGTAGCATGCGAAAAACGCTGCTAAGTATTTGACGTTTGATTTTTTAAAAAAAATTAAGCGTATTCTAAAATTCTGGAAAATTGGCATGCTGTCATTATATGACCACATAAATTAGTGGTTAAAATTGCAAAATGTTAAATCAAAGTTTAATATAGATTCCTTACAAATCAAAGTTAGGTTTCATCACCGATAATCCGAAGAATTCTGAAAAGTGTGCCTACTTTGAGAGAGACATGGTAGTCTTGTTGTATATTTCACTTCAAAGTTCGTTGGCATATCATATGCATCATTTTATAGTTACATGTACACTTATAGATTTATTGAATGTTGTTTTGAATTTTGAAGTGGATTGGATATCGAAAATAACTTAGCAACATTTCGTTAGGAACACACGATGTTAGTGTACACAACAGGGGCGTCTGATGCTAAAGATAACGCTGCTCGCAGTAGTCAAGCATTTTATTATTGTAAGCACAATTGTCTTTGTTTTGTGTTTCAAATTTTATAAACTAAATTTTTATGACACATTTCAAACGAAACTTTTCATACTTTTACAAAAATGTAAACTAGGTCTGAAAATGATACTTCTCATGTTTAATTTATAATTTTAGAGTGTTAAAAAAGGTACTATTGGGTGCGACAGTTAGCAACGTTAATCTAGAGTTAAACGTTATTTGAGAATGCATGTTTGCAACATTCTAATAGTCGAAATGTTGCTAGATTTTAAGATCCACATGCCCATGTGTACACAAGATGTCAGATATAACAGTAGCAACATTCCAAAATTGCCTACACGCTGCTACTTAAGGTGAAACATGCGTTGTTCGCCCGACCTGCATGCTGTCGTAGAATTATTACAAACCGTGTACCTTCATTTACTCAACTAGCAGCGTTTTGCTTCCTTGGACGCCACTAAATCGATACTACTGGCCGCGCTTCCCGCGCTACCAGGAAATAGTGGAGCGTGCTTGGCAACGATCGGTTGACCTTAGATGCCCCTTTGCCAGGATTAACACAAAAATGAAGAGGGTTGCGGCTGACCTAAAAATCTGGGCCAAATCTCTATTCAGCGATGCGAGAGTTCAATTTCATCTAGCCTGTGAGGTGGTGCTAAGACTGGATGTTGCTCAGGAAAAGCACTCCCTAACTGAAGCTGAGTTCACCCTACGGAAGCAACTCAAGCAAAGGATTGTAGGACTCGCAGCCCTGGAACACGCGCGCAAGAGACAAGCATCCAGAGTAACATGGCTCGGGGCCGGGGATGCAAAAACGGCATTTTTTCAGACCAAGATCAACTCCGGGAAAAGGAAGAACTTCATTCATTCCTTGAGCTTGGCTGCGCGGGTGGCCACTTCGCACGAGGACAAAGCTGAGATGATCCATACACACTTCAAGGAGCTCCGGGGCACCAAGCAAAACCGTGGCTGCACCATCAACTGGAACGAGATCGAGCTGCCAAGGGTAGAAAATGAAGGCCTCGACAACCCATTCACTGAAGCTGAAATCTGGGCGGTGATTGCAGCATCACTACCTGACAAGGCACCGGGGCCGGTTGGATTTTCGGGGACCTTCTTCAGAACTTGCTGGCATCTGATCAAAGGTGATCTTTTGGGCATCTTTGACCAATTTTACAGACTGGCCGGAGGAAATTTCTCTGAGTTGAACACGGCAATGATCGCACTGATCCCAAAGAAGGACGGAGCAACCTGCATGAATGATTTCAGGCCCTTCAGTCTGGTACACTTGATCGCCAAGTTGATCACAAAAGTGCTATCGATGAGACTGGCTGCGGTTGTTGGCTCGATCATCTCCCCTGCGCAGACTGCCTTCTAGAGGACCAAATGCATCCATGACAGCTTCATGTATGTTCAGAACACAATCCGTGGACTCCACAGGCGCAAGATACCGGCGCTACTTCTGAAATTAGATATCATAAAGGCTTTTGACAGCATCTCGTGGGAATACATCTTCGAGCTCTTACAGAAAATGAGTTTCTCGGTGCGCTGGAGGTATTGGGTGGCATTGCTTCTCTCGTCTTAGTCCTCGTCATGTTTTCTCAATGGCACGCCATGCGCCACTCTCATGCACCGGAGGGGCCTACGGCAGGGCGATCCCCTCTCCCCGCTGATGTTCATCCTATGCATTGATCTGCTACACCGTCTGCTCGAGGCGGCGACAAGGATGGGAGGCCTTAAGCCACTACCCGGGCACGCAGCGCGCATGCGTACAAGCCTCTACGCCGACGACGCGGTCTTCTTCATCAACCCTGACCGGCAGGAGATTGACGAGCTCCTCGCGATCCTGCAATACTTCGGCGATGCCACCGGCCTGCGGGTGAACTTAGCGAAATCCATCGTCGTCCCGATCGGCTGCAACGACATAGACCTGCAAACTGTCCTATTAAATTTCGGTGGCGCGACGATGGGTCTCCCAGTTAGATACTTAGGGCTGCCGATCACCTAAGGTAGGATTAGATTAGTACATCTTCAGTTCATCCTCGACAGAATTAGAGCGCGACTGGCAGGATGGAAGGGGAAGTTGCTACCACTGGCAGGGTGACGGGTTCTGGTGCGTTGCATGCTTTCCGCCATGCCCACCTTCGCCCTGACGGTTCTGCGGGCACCGAAAAAGTTCTTCAACGACATTGACAAGGCCAGGCGGTGATTTCTGTGGACGCAAGACGAGGAGGCCACCGGAGGAATGTAAAGTAGGATGGAAGACGGTCACCATGCCGGAACGATGCGGAGGGCTAGGCATCCACGACCTGTCAAAGTTCGCATCGGCGCTAAGACTGAGATGGCTATGGCTTTCTTGGAAGCAGCCAAGCAGGCCGTGGGTTGGCACGGGCACGCCCTGCGACGACGCGGACTGGGCCAGGTTTGCGGCAGCCACGGCGATCACCATCGGCAATGGGGAAACGGCATCTTTCTGGTCCTGCACCTGGCTTGGAGGCCGGCCACTTCGACTTGCCTACCCGACGGTCTTCGGCTGTTCAATTAGAAAGAATATATTGGTGCGCGACGCTCTCTAGGGAGGAAGATGGATCATGGACCTCCGACACAACGACTACAACACCATTTTGCTGCAAGTGGTACACCTCGCCATGGAGATCAGGGAGGCTGCCATCACCCTTGACGCAGGGGTTCTTGACGAGATCCGCTGGACTCTAAGCGCCTCAGGAGAATACACTGCCCAATCTGCATATAATGCTCATTTCACGGGCCAACAGGCAACTAACTTCAGGGCAACCATCTGGAAGATCTGGGCACTTGGGAAGATCACAATGTTCCTCTGGATGTTGTATCTGGACAGATTATGGTGCAATGACAGGCTGCAGAGAAGGGGCTGGGAAAACATCTATTTTTGTCAGCTACGTGTGAGGAACCTGGAGACCTCGGTGAACCTTTTCTGGGAGTGCCCGAGCGCAGTTCAGGTATGGAAGAAGGCGGCGTCATGGATTGGATGCGGGGCTCTGGTGCATGCGGTGGAGAACAGGGACAAGACGACGACTGAGCGAGTACAGATAATCAAGCAGGCGACACCGGGCGACAGGAAAGGCACCAAAACAATGATCAGCCTCATTGCCTGGCAGATCTGACTGGAACGAAATGCCTGCACATTCAGAGGAAAGACTCCGAGCGCGAACTGTATCACCGAAGCTTACCGTCGAGACATGGAGCAATGGACGATTGATGGCCCTACCTGCATTGAGCACCCTTTCGGGGATGTGCCGTGAGAGATCCCCTTAAGTGTCACGGCTAGCTTAGGAGTATCCTAAGCCGCTTGTACCTCCTCTCTTTTGTTCCTCTCTTTGCTCCACCGATCACTCGATCAAACCTATTTGTCGCCCTCCTTCTGCTAATGATATGAAACGCCAGCTCAAGCTATGTCTTTCAAAAAAAATCGATACTACTGCAACGTTCTTATTTTACGGAACATTGCTGGGAGTTAGGCAGGTTAACAGGAGTGTCCATATAGACGTGGATGCTGCTAATAGTAAAATCTTATAAGGTTTTCCTACTAGTGCGTGCTCCATTTTCTCGCCCGAAGCCCGACCCGAAAGCCCGTAAAAACCCTAAAATGGCAACAAATATATATTTTATTCAATATATAGGTATATTATATTGTTTTAATGTCCCAAGTATAATTATTTTAATTGAAAAATGTCATTGTTCATGTGTTTGGGCCAGGCTCAGACTTGAGATTTTTTGCTTAAGGCTTTTTCAAGCCCGACCTGAAACCCATCCTATCCTGGGGTATGATAAGGTTAACCCGGACGTTTGAGGCCGGTTCAAGGCATTGGTGGGTTGTTTTTATTTGACTGGCCAACCCGGACGGACGCTTGAGGCTGGTTGAGCCGCTTGGGTGTGGATGTTGTAAGGTTGGCGATTCACGCGGGGGCTAAATTTCATGTTTTGACCCTTTCGTGAAAGTTAAGCCAGATCTGACCTTGGTTCGAAAAAAAATCGGGATTTGACCATTTTTCTATAGCCGGTGTCGATGGCGGTAGGGTATACCAGCCTACCGCGAATGTTAAGCCAGATCTGACCCTGGCACGTCCTACCGCCAAGGTCCCCGGCGATAGGCTACTTATCCACGTCAGCGCAGCGTAATCCTACCGCCAAACAGGCTGGCTGTAGCTTGTGCAACCCTACCGCCGAGGTGTCTGGCGGTAGGTGTGTAAAAGCACTGTGTTTGATGCTTAAAATTCTTTTTACGTTAGGACATGTGCGACCTTGCCACTAAGGGCCTCGACGGTAGGCAGTTATACCTTGCCGCCAATGACCCCGACAATAGAAAAATGGTTAGATCTTGAAAAAAAAACGAACCAGGTTTCGGTTTGACTTAACTTTTATAAAGGGTCAAAACATCAAATTTTGACTCACGCGGACGGCTTGACGGGTAGCGTGGCCGTAGATTGCGGATGTAGACAAGTGAGCGCGGCTTCTGTCGCGTTGAGGTACGCATGGAATCATGTCGTTTGTCATTTTTTGCTCCATGGAACGACACACTGCCTTTGTTGCTTGCATGCTGCCCATTCTGTTGGGCTGTTTTCTTTCTCTCTCTCGCCGGGCCATCGTCAAATCTGTCTGTTTGTCTGATGAATCCCTGCAAAGAGGCAATCCTTTTACCAGTACTAAGATTTTCTATATCCTCTACCTGCACGGCTGCGCCCCCCATCCTTCTTTCTCTCTCACACACACGCACGCACGCCATCGCCAGATTTCATTGGGGCCTCTCTTTTTTAAGAAAAAGAAAAGGTGGCCCTGCATTGGGTCATTGTTGTGTTGCTGCCATGTCTTGAACAGGAAGCATGCAACTTTCTCTTGGATCTCCACAAGCAGAAGTTTTCAACGACCAATCTTGGCCGGGGCACTTTGTGCAATGGCCGAAACTGCAGGCGGAGATATGAATGCAGGTGCATGTGCAGTGGCATCACTCATGAGCTCCACATCTGCGTCGCGCACACGCGCATGCATGGCCTACACGCACCGGAAAGACTGGCCTAGGCCGGCGTAGCTGCGAGGCTAGTCCTAGTCGCGCCTGAGCATGCGGTCGGCTCTTGTTCCTCCACCCTGCCCCTGGCCCTGCGGCCGGCCGGTGCTCGCTTGCTTGCGGTTTTTGTACGTACTCGGCCCATGCACGCACCCATCACGGTGTGCTAGCTAGTGCGAGGTCTGCATCCTTTCCTGCTGCGATTGCTGGCGAATCCCTTCCTTCCATGCTTGCTTGTTTTCACTGCTCTGCGTGCACAATAATGCCTGCCTGGCCTGGGTGAGTAGAGCACTGCCCGCGCACCGAAGCGAGTGCACACCGACCCTGCACCGGCACCGGCACCGCATCCACATGCATGCATGCACGCGCTTGCCCCCACTCGATTGAATGCCTCCCCTGGCTTGCGATGCATCTGCCGCTCGATGTAACCCGCCACGCAAGTACTTGTCGCCCATGTCTCTCTCTCTCTCTCTCCCTCTCCGCAGTTAAGGAGCTCGGTCTCCTCATCGCATGCCCTTGGACTGATCGCTGAGCAAGACCGGTCATGCTTTCTTTTTCTTTTTTTGAACAAGGTCATGCTCTTTACCGTAGGTAAGGAGGCGTAGGTTTTTCGATCGAAAAGAAAGTTGGGAAACGAACCTGGAGGTGCGGTTATGGTAAAGCTGGGAAAAACACATGAACATGTCCCATTTGGTAAGATTTGGCGCAACTGTTTTCGGTCAAAGTAGAGAAAAGGAGGGCAAGGAAACCAGGCCGCGGCCAACGGCTTCTGTTGTGCATGCATGCACGCATGCAAAGCCCGTTCATCAGTCTAGGTGGCCCCTACGTACTTCATGTGGTTTTCAGCATGGTACTGAATTTGAGATCATCAACGCCTTGAAACTTGGGGTTTCGGAAATCATTGCCAGGAAAAACATACGTACGGGGCACTAGTATACGTGTCATTGTGGGTGGTCAGGCGCATCATAGTGCGGACAACGGAAGTTGGTGTCGAGCGCACAAAGTTTCTTCAGTCTTGATTGTAAAAAAAAATTGGTTGGTGTTTCGTTATGTAAAAGATAGCGTTTTGTTTTTCAGTTTTATCAGGTCGATGTATATATGAATTGCACTATGTTCCTTTCGATACGAATAAGACATGTATTATCATGCAAAAAGAGAACTCATAGTAGCATGAAAGACGTATACTACTAATAATGATTCTAGACTCCTCCTCATGAGTCCCTGCAAATCGTACTTGTTATATGGATCTGCAGTTGGCGGTGGGGTGGCGGAGACGAGCAAAGATTGAAGAGGGGTGCTTGAGGTTAAGAACATGACCAACGATGATCCGCAAATTTGCTTATGCATCCGTCCATGGACACGGGATCAGTCCGTAGATACGGATGCGGGAGCCGGCCATCCAATGCTATCCGCATATAATTTAAATCGGATTTAAACATATTGAACATAATTTATGCAAACCGATCGATTTTCATATAAACCGAAGCACATTCATTCCAATTCAAACATTTTCATTAAGAAAAGAGCGCCCGGACCTAAACCTAGACGGTGCTCGTCGTCTACTTCCTTTGTAATCCCCATTGGTGATCACGTCCTTCATCTGCCGTCTTCTTGAGCGCCGACGGGGTTTAAGACCCGTGAAATGAAAGTGTGGTCTTGGACGAGGAAGAGTTGTACATGGGAGACAGACCGGGCCACACTGCGACACAATGTCTTGCCGCCTCACATGCCACTCGTCCTTGGAGGAGTCTGCGGTCTGTATGTTGCCGGTGCCGGTAGACGTGAGGTCGACGATGGACGTGGACGATCTGTCACGGTCCACCTGCCACATGCGCCCCTAAAAGTTGGACGGTGACGCGTAGGACGCCCAGCTGGCGACGTTCTCGTCCTCAGCCACCAGCGCGTGTGCGTGTGGTGCTTTGTTTGTGTCCGGCTACGCCGCCTCTTCGTTACACGCGGCCTCATAGAGTGCCCGCTGCTCCACAACGAAGTTCGGATTCATTGCGACCATGGCGGCCATGGCCTCCTAGCTTGCGTGCTCTCCATAGATTTGGCCCTTCATCAGCCGGCGTTGCTCTAGGAGGAACAGGTTGTACCGCTGCTCCTCATGTGCATGTCGGAGCGCCGACATCGACGCGGGCTGCTCCTCCTCTGCCATGGCAGCGTCGAGTGCGTCTGCGCCTACTCCATGGTCAAGCCGGCAAGCATAGGCGCAAGGTCTAGCGTCGTTCGAGCACGTCTCCATCATGGGATCGTCGTCGAAAACCTCGGGCGAGCTAGCCGGCATGCCTTGCTCGATCCACCAGGCACGACGGCTATGCCAGATGGTCGGTAGGGCGGCCAACTTGTGCTTCACCTCCGATGACAGTCTCTCCCATAAAGTGTTCCCGCTCGCCGCTCGCGGTCATGGAGGATATGGTGCAAAGAGAGGAGGATGTGGAGTGGTTGTGGTGTGGTGTGGAGTTAGCCGGGTGTTGCCGCCTTTAAATAGCGTATTCCGGGGAAGGTCCTCCGGCGAACATTTCCCTCGTTCGTCAACAGGGAGGGCCATGGCGACCCCCTCCCACTTCCCAATTGGCCCAAAGGCCCATTAAATAGATTTCTATTTTCTAGAAAATATCATGAACAAAAATCAGAAAATAAAGACGCCACAAAAGTTGCCATGTTTCTAGTCATCACCCAAAATCTTATGTGCAAAAAAACGTGACAGTAAAAAAATGGTACCTCTCAATATTAAAAATGGCATCCTCTTAAATAACAAAAATGACATCCTTGCAATAATAAAAATGCAATCCTATTATAAATATAAAATGTCATGTTCTTATTAATAAAAATTCCATGCCATTAAAAATAAAATGACATCCTCTCACTATTAAAAATGACATCGTCATAATGATAAAAAATGCCATCATCACTATAAAAAATGTCATCCTATTATTAATAAAATACGATGCTCTTATTAATAAAACGGTCATGCCATTAAAAATAAAAAGCCATCCTCTTAATAAAAAGTTCCCATCGTCTTATAATAAAAATGCCATCCTATGAATAATACAACTGCCCTGTAATAAGAAAATAAAATAAAATCAAGATTTTCGAACGATTAAAAAACAAAAAAACTTGAAAATGCCAAGTTATATATAAATATCAGTTTTAACACGAATGCTACTAATCCACCTCTACATCCCAGTGGCAAAAGACCCCACTCTCTCACAAGAGGTTGCAGTTTGAAACCTCCCCCACGTGCAGGTTACACAACTTTTGAAACAAAAGAGTTTGCCTGAAATTGGCAGACATCAAACGTCTCCAACCATCCGTCATGACAATGCCCCTTCACCGAGATCCGTGCAACAGCAGGGAGGGCGTTATGGCGCCCGGCGCCATGGCGGCGGCGCAACCCCTTCGGTGGCACGTCGCTCGAACTCAGCTTCAAAGGTAAACGCCGACATTACCTATGGCTCGTCTGGTAATATGGCGCGACATGCAAGGCCCAAGACGTGGGAGGCCACGAAGGCGGACTCGCACGCCGCTACGAGTGACCGGTAGCCCCTGGCGCGACAAACCGTGTCGTGGCGGAGATGTCGGGCTCCGACCACAAGGATCTATTGTAGACCTCACATTGACCGGCGACATCCAGGCCATGGGTTCCGATGAGGAAGAACAGGGCATGGGAGACGGTGACGCCTCGAGTCCCGTGAGCCGGTCTATGTTTCATATCCTACTCTCCCTCGCCGACAACCGCACCTTCACTCCAGAGGGCTCAGCCGGCCACCGGACATGTGGACGAATGTGCGCTAGTGAAAGATTTAGACTAGATTTTATGTCCAATGTAATTGTATGGATTTGAGAGAAAAAAAATGAGGGTGTGGATTTGAGAATTTGATAATAAGGTATCCCGGTTATGAAAGAGGACATTTAAAAAATGATCGGTCCAGAAGTTTGAAGGACCGGATTAACTACGTGTGTCCCGGAGCAGATTAGCCGGCCGGGCGAATGTGTGAAACCGACCCTCCACCTGATGGGTTTGCGCGCCGGGGGAGAGGGACCAAACCTGGACGATCCTTTACGCGTGCGCTTTGGCTTGGCTCTTATGGGGATCTGCTACGCCTTCGAGCGAGCTAGTGCATGGTCAAAAAGCGCACAGGGCACGGGTCGCAGCTCCCACGTCTCGTCTAGGCGACGCGCTGGTGATGATTCCTGTCCTCGAGTACGTGTGTTCTTGGCACTATGATGGTGATACTTCTTTGCCTGCAATGCAAGTATGGGTGCTTCAGCCTTGTACCACTGTGCGATGCACGTGAACAACGTTGCCACCTGCGTCCCGCCCTGCACACACTCTCTCCCCACTCCCGGCTTGGTACAGTGAGTACTACTCCAGCTCGCGTTGGCAGAAACGAGGAGAATCAAGTCACGTAGTAGAGTAGTAGTAAGAAAGCATTGCACGAGTAATAAGAACCCGAGCCATGTACTCCAGTATATGTTGGTTTACATTCTAGACTCTGTTGGTTACATTCTAAACTCTACCAGTTACATGAATGGGAGTATCGATCAAAGTCGCGGCCAAAATAATGAAATAAACCCTATGCTCTGCTAACCATTGAGTGATTGAGATACTATCCGGCACCAGTGTGGTTCATCGATCTGACTCTGTGCGCTCGGGATTCTGAAGTGAAGCCCCTATGGATCGGACTTGCTTCTGTCCAAGGTGTCTTCCCCGTATCATCACAAGCTTTTGAGTTGAGCAATCTTTTTCGGCTCCTCTTCAGATGCTTCATGCATATACTCAGACATAGATTCCTCCTGCAAAAACAGAGAGCACACATATTTTGTCATAAGTTCAATGTTTTCACTGAATGAATCACTGTCATCTTAGATTCGAAGGACTTATAAGGCATGTTCTGAAAGCTGCTAGGGTACATTGGACCCCTTGTAGAGTGGTATACTGCCTGCCCTCCAAGACAGTTTGTTCTGAGACAGAAATCCAACCAACATCCACAAAAATTCAACTTATCTGTACATAATGAGCTTTAAGCTTTAATAGATTCGTGCATTTTTTTTCAATCAGTTTCTCAACCACCTACATTGACACTGGAACTATTCCATACTCGGTGATTCCATGTTGTCTGATTTCGGAAATAGGAATAGTATATCACACAGCTTCTTACCATACCCATGTTATTTAAGAATTAGTAGGCAATCGAGTGGACACGGACGTTTGATTTATGGTTGTATCAACACCCTATATGAGAAAAAATAGTACTTAAATAAGAAGTAAAAAATTCTGAAAATATTTTTGAAGTAAACTTGATGACCCTTTTCAACAATAACAAATTTTCGTCCAAAATAGTGGAATAGCGACCCTATAATAGCAAATAAATTTCGTCTTTTTTGCCCTGAAGTCTACGCTGGTTTTTTTTCATGAAAAATTATATACTAATGCAAAAGAAAGTCAAATTTATTGTAAAAAAACTTCTGAACTATTTTGACTTTTTTTGTAACTATTAAAAAAAATCTCCATATAGGATGTAGATACAACCAGGAACCAAGAGGTATTTCCCACAATCGAGCCTTTAACTCTTGACCTAAAGGCAGCACAACATCATAGCGTGTTCTATATTGCATCTGCATACAATAATTTTGGATTTCGATATAAATCTGATGTTAGATTTGTAGGATTAAAAATCTGACGGCCTCAGATATGTCGGATCCCGATTGAACGCATGGCAATTAATCGCCGTACCATGGCATTTTTTCTGTTGATTTTTTATGCTACATGGAATTTAACTGTAGAACATGGCAAACCATTATACCGAAGCATGGCAATTTTGTCTGTTTTTGCATGGCAAATCTGTTCGTCAGATTTTTAGCAGGTGTCAGATTTTTATTTCTGATAATTTTTAGGTTCAACTTTCGACATCGATCCAGTTTGGTTATTAAGAGAAAAAATGTCAACTCAACATATTTGATTTTATTAATAGTATTAGGGAGGTAATGTTGTCGCGGCACTTACATCTTTTTCTCGCTTTTCTTTGATGACGATGCACTTGGAGGCACCGATGCTTTCGCTCTTCAAAAAAATTCGAGTATTCAACAGTGGCTTGTTAAGGCCATCTGTCACCGATGTGTGACCCGGTAGCTCACCCACATGCAATTTTATACAGTAATCTGCATTTGGCTTTCCAGGCTCATCACTGCTGCCGATAACTCTTTCCCTGAGATAAGATGGAGGATATATTAGTTCAAGAGAAATCACAGGCATGCAGGCAATGAGTTATTATGGAGACCTAAGAGGAACTACGCCACACCCTTTGTGTTGTTTATATTGCCCATTCTTTGTAAGATGAATATAGAAACTCAAATGAGTTTTGACTTTTGCGTGATCCACCTCGTATGGCAGGCATACCGAACTTTGCTTCATGCAGCAGAATTTAATCAATCAATTACCTATTTCACTCTAGTGACGAGAAAAAAAACACCTCCAGCTTAGTAAACTATAATGCTTCTCTTCAATAAAAAAAGGTATTGCCTTGGTAAGGAACAGACATGCAGGCAATGAGCTATTATTGTTATAGAGATCTAAGAGGACCGACGCCACACCCTTTGTGCTGTTTATGTTGCTCATTTTTTGTAAAATGATTATAGAAACTCAAATGAGTATGGTGTGATCCACCTCATATGGTAGGCATACCGAACTCTGCTTCATGCAGCAGAATTTAAATCAATGAATTATCCTATTTCACTCTAGTGACATGAAAAAACACCTCCAGCTTATAGTAAACTATAATGCTTTTATTCGGTAAAAAAAGGTATTGCCTTGGTAAGGAAGCATGCTGCCGCAGCTGTGGGCTAGTCTTTTCACCCTTAGCACCGATTTCTTCGAGATGAACAAATTGCCTCTTGAAACGATCCACCCCACTGGCAATAATATATCAGTTAGTATACTGGCAAAATCTTAACCAATCATAACTGTGGTTAAAGAAATGGTGTTTCATTAGTTTGGCATATTCAAATAAGGTTTACAATAGCATGATTTTTATTTAGGGAAATGAACAGCTTATTTTTACAATGAAAAGATTGTACATCAAAATCCAAAGGGACCATTGTTTAACACAAGAAAAACGTCATTAGCACATCGCAACTGATTACGTTAAACAGCTTCAACATATGCAGTTGTTTGATAATGATATTCAACGATTATCAAAATAATATTTGAAGCTACACATTGCTCTTTACATTTGTAGGATCATAATGTGCACCAGTATGCTTTTCTTTCTCACCTCCACTCAAGTTGTAGCATGGAAAAAGTTCAACCAATAACACCTACTGAAACATATGCCTATCATTGTCAAAAGCAGACTTTACTAACGGAACAAAACATTACACAGATAACACATGTATATCTTTCTTCTTGTAAAAAGAAATGGTGGATCAATTCATTTTTTTCCAAACTCACCTTGGGTAAAGAAAGTTTGCCTGATCTCCACCACGAAGATACTCATGCAACATCTGAGGATGGTACTCTAAAATCTAGAGATACTTCATGCATTAGTAAAGACTACTACCATAATCCCCACCGTACAATTGACTGACATTACCTCTCTGTAAATTAATTCACGTACATCCTCTCTGGCCAGCTTCCTTCTCTCAAACTCAAACTCAAGTTTCGAGATGGGTTGCGTTGTGGGTTCAAGTTCAGAATTTGCCAATCCAGTAAAGTATGGGTCTGCCAAGGCCTTGAATTACATTGATATCATATCAGTATTGAATATATAACAAAAGAATCAAGCGTTTTGAGCTAACATTCTTGTTGATTATATTTCCTACCTCTGCAGCGGTTGGCCGATCTGCGGGATCAAAAGCAAGAAGACGCTCAAGCAAATGGAGTGCCATCGGGTCTACACCAGGAAACTTCTGAGAAAAAGGTATTGGATGCTTTTTTTTCATGTTTCCCAAATATCGTCGAGCTTTTTCATTTCGAATCTACATGCAGAACAAATAGGCAACAGATAGAGTTTAAGAAACATTTCTGAACATGATTTATCACTTAGAAAAGTACTTAGCGGAACAAATATTAATCACTATCTGTATTGTTCCTTTGTTTTAATATTGATATTAGGAAAAATATTTCAAGGTGAAGATAATCACAAAAATCATACTAGTACAATTAACCAAAAAGACTGAAGCATTATCCAAAAGTTTCAGAATGCAAATGCAATATGTACTTGGAACAGCAGAACGAATTATCTGTAGATCCATGAATTAGTCCAAACTTTGGATTTGTTTGGCCAAGCTTCAGGTTCATCTTAGCGGTTTGTGAAATTTACAAATAGGCCAAACGCATTTAAATTTCTTTGCGGATAGATACTTTGGTAAAACCTAGGCCACAAATTAGACAGTGGCGGAGCTTGAAACCCAACTCTGGGCGGGCTGGGCGGGCCAAAATGAAAGAAATAGCCTATGGCTGGTGTTCTAAGGCCCAATAGTAAAAAAAGTTGTGTACAAATTTGAAAATGTTGGGCGGGCCATGGCCCATCCGGCCTGGCTGTAGCTCCGCCATTGAAATTAGATGTTCCAAAAATAAGCTGAAGATAGCAGAGAGGGATTTATAAGATGAAGCCTCAAATAAATAGTCATATTGTTAGATAAGCAGGTTGATTAACATGCTATAAAATATAGCACTAAATTTATCTAAAGGTCTCTGACAGACAAATAGTACAAATGAAGGGTCAGCGTTTTCTGCCAGGTTCCTTTGATAAACTGCCTCTTGTGTATTATTGCTATTCTTAATTGAATGGCAAAGTATGCTAGTTTTTCAGGAAAAGGAGATGTTCAGAGCATTAATCGATATATTTGACTTCTGAAACTGTTATGCATCCTTAGTACAAGTTACAACAGGGTGGAGCCTTGGAAAGGGAAGTTTATGTCCCTTGGGAGAAAACTGATCCGGACCAACTCCTACTTATCTATCATTTTTTACGAAGAGACAGCAGGATGCTGTACATTTCATTAATGAAGGAGAAGAAACATAACAGTATTGTTACAAATTAGAGATGGGGGTTGGTGCTGGTGCCTGGGAGTAACAACAAAGCCAGCTAGATTACTTTACTACACAGTACACACCATTGAACCAGATCAGGGCGGCTCAAATAGTCTTTAGGAGGGATAGCCCTGCCTCCTTCCAGCAGCGAGCTTCGTCGGTGATTCTCCCAATTACATGGGCTACAGAACTGCGCTGGTTATCGACTATCCCCTCGGCGCAACTATCTACCTGGAAAGTTGCCCTCCATCTGCCTATCTATCATTGGGACGTACCTGCTCCCGGGTAGCATCCACATCGCTATGGATTCGCAACGGTCCAGATTCTTTTGGGAAGGAGCTGAGAGCAAGCGTAAATACCACATGGTCAAATGGGCAGCCATTGTGTAAACCCAAGGACTTGGGGGTCTGGGAATTTTGCATATGAAGTTGATGAACATGGCCAAAATGAGCAGGGGCTCCGAGGCCTGAGCTGATTTGATTCGCGCCAAATACTTGTCCGCCACGGCACTGCTCTTGGGATTCACACACAAGGGATCCCAGTTCTAGATCAGCCTTCAACAGATTAAAGGATCCTTCTCACTGGGCTCTAAACATCGTGTGGGTACCGGAGAAGCCACTGTTCTGGTAGGATTGGAGGCTGGAGCAGGGGGCTCCTCAAATATGGATCAACCCCCCCCCCCCCCCCCTCTTTTTTTTTTTGCCTCTTGTGAGGATCCTTTGATCACCGCCGACCACACGTGTAACAATCCGGGGGGGGGGGGGGGGGGCTCCCCATTCTTCCTGTCATTTGGGTAGGCAGAATTAGTAGAATTATAATATCTGAGGCAAGAAGTGAATTCTTTCAACCTGTGTGAGGGTGCCGATGAAATTTCCTGGGTCCTAATGTCAGTGTGTTTTTCGGTCAAATCGCTTAACTACAAACTGCGCTGTGCCGGGGGGGGGGGGGGATTCAAATTTGGGATGTTTGGTGGGTGGCTGTCCTGCTCAAGATCAAATCTTCCTTCTGGGTGTCTCTCCTGCTCAAGATCAAAATCTTTCTTTGGCAGTTGATCCATGGGTGCTTGCCTCTAGGACATGCGCAACAAACTCACCACAGAGCGGGTTATTGTCACACCCTGTGTTTTGTGTCACATCACTATGTTTATAAAGCTTATAAATTAGGACCAACAAAACTTTTTGTGTGCTTGTGATGCTTAACTTGTTTGCTAATTGCTTGCTTGCTTGTGTGTGCTATAAATCATAAAAATCCTCCTACTCTCAAAACTCATCTCCTTGATCTAAAACTTTGCCCAATGATCATGCCATGTGTATAGGACACAAAACTATTTTTATAAAATACTATTTTGGCCAAAAAGCATTTATTTGATTTAGGTTTTCCAAACCCCCTGAATTGAGGTTTGTACTGCAAGTCCTCAAATTAGGGTAAATGTTTTGCCCCAAAGATTTTATTTGGAACCTATTATCTATAAAGCTTCCAAAAACCACAAAAATATTATTTTAAAAGTTATTTTGGTATTTCATTTAAATGCCTTTTTCTGAGGCCAGAAATGGTCTTTAATAGGAAAAAAAATATTGTTTCAAAATATTTGAGAAAATTTAGGGAAACTCAGTGGCCATATATTTTCCATATATATGAGTTTCAACATATGATCATGTTCAAAATATTGGACAAAACCCTCCAAAACCATTTCTGGACATTTCAAGTATTTGAAATATGTCTATAAGAAATATTGTCAAATAAATCCAGTAAAATTCTAGCAAGTCTAGTATGCCTCAGTTGATGATCTTGCAAAGTTTCATCTCAATCCAATTTGTTTTGGTTCACCAAAATGCCCCAAACCCTTTCTGTCCAGATCCAAATTTGAACAACTTTACATTGCCAACTGTGTTCATTTGAGCTCAAACTTTTTGGTCTTGTTCTAATCATCAAATAATGATCTACACCAAGTGGTGCATCAAGGAGAACAGTTTAGCTTAGCTAGATCTAAACAAATTTGTTTCTATTGATTTCTAGGGTTTGCAAAAGTTGCATTAGCAAGTTCCTCCAAATGAGCTCAAAATTTGTGATCAAGTTCATTTTACCCTATCCATCTCTCTTGTTTAATCTCATGTCAAGTACTCCTTCTGTAGAGAAATATAAGAGCGTTTAGATCACTAAAGTAGTGATCTAAACGCTCTTATATTTGTTTACGGAGGGAGTAGAACCTTTTAACTAGCTCAAATGTTGATCAAACACCTTCTGGCAGAAAATCAAAGTTACTATTGTGGCCCCTTCTAGTATTCTCCTTGGCCTCAAGTTTCTACCACATCTTCTCCTAGTCCCTCCTTACCTCCAGTAACTTTGCTATGGCCTCTGCTCAATTATTTGGGGGGTAACTCCCTCACTCTCCCTCTCTTTTCACCATGGCAGCACCTCTTCTCCCTCCCTCCTTTTTACTTCTAGCCTTGCCTTAGCACCTAAGCTTTCAGAGCATCTCCAGAAACCCCCATTCGCTATAGGACACGCCGGGGCACGCGGGAGCAGGCCATGCCGGCCATATGCGTGCTCTGGAGCGCGCTACAGTGCGCTCCAGCATTGTAGCCGCGCCCTGACCGATGCCCCGACCACCTCAGGAGGCCCCCGCACGCCTGCCGGCGCTCCTCGACGTGCGCAAGGCGCCAGCGTGCCGGCCCCCTCCTGCTGCTCCCCCTCACACGCGCGCCGGCCACCCGAGAGCCCCAATGAGCGACCTCGCACGCGCGAGCACCAGGACAGCCCCCGCTTTCCCCTTCCCTTCCCTGCATGAAGACCACGCCCACGAGCTCCGCAGACATGCCCCGGAGCTCCCCCGAGGCCTCTAGCGACGCCTGTGCCATGGCCGTGGACACCGTCCACGGTGCACCGTCGCCCGGCGATAAAAAGGGCATCCCAGACCTCCCTCTTTCCCCTGGACGCGCATTCTCCTCCCCAATTTCATTCTTGCCCCGTTCATTGCACCTAAGAAAGCCCCGGTGCTCGGGATCGAGCAAAGCTTCGCCGCATCGGCTCGCCGCCGTTCGCTTGCTACGAGGCATCTCCGGGCCCCTTCTCCTCCTCTGGCTTCCCCGCAACGGTCTAAACCATTTCCCCCTCTCTCCTTCCTCGTCTGCAGCTTGGATCGGCCGGGACAATCTCGGCCAAAACTCCACCGCGTCGTTTCCTCGTTGCCAACGAACCGGGCCACCCCGACGACCAAATCCAGCGACCCCAAACGGCGACTCCTCCCCGAGTCCAACGGTGCCGTCATCTCTGCTCCCGAGCCCCACATCGCCGGTGGTGAGTGCATAGACCCCCCTGGTCACGAGGTTGGGGATGACAGGTGGGCCCCGCCTGTCATACTCACCCCCTCTCTCTCATCGACAGATGGGACCCGCCTGCCGGGTTTGAACGCGCCAGCCGCGCGCGTGCCGTGTCGGCTGAAGGCATATTACGCCTTTACGCCTTCGACGTGGCCGCGCTGCGCTGCGAGCGCGTCTGGGCCGGCCCATCTGTTTCGGCCCAGTGCACGCAGTGCAATTAGTTTTATTTCTTTTTGCAGTAACTTCCAAAAATTCCACAGGATTAATTATATGTCCAAATGAATTAATTCCACTTCCTATAATCTTCTAAAAATCTCGACTATTATTTGACACAACTTTCATATTTTTCCACCACACTTTTCTGTACTGTTCAAATTTAAATTCAAATTTGAACCATGAAAATCACACTTTGAAAATCCCTAGGACATTCATTTTTGATCCAAATGGGTTGATTCCAATTTCCTTGTGCTCTGTATATCATGCACTATTTATCTAAAAATATTGAACATTTTTCCTAGGCATAGGTTTTGTTGGATCTAATAAATGGTCCATTTCCCCATATGATTCAACTTGGAAAACTCCTAGAATAATCATATGATATCCAAATCCAATAAAACCAGCTCCCTCCTACTTCTAAAATCATGCCTGAATTAACTCATTCTTACAAAAAGGCATTCTGTGGACTCCTTGCAAGTCCATGTTCCCTCTTGATTCCATCCTAATAAAATCGCTAGTGCTTCAAACCCAATAGGGCTACCTTGGTTATTTTTCTTATAATCATAGGTGCCCTAGAAAAGTAAAACTCCTATTTTAGAACACTTTTATTTTCTGCCTTGTTGTGTTGCTTATTGTGATTTCTTTCGACGGTAGATGACGAAGTAGACGGAGTGCTTGGTGAAGGACCAGAAAAATCGAAGACTTCGCCAAGCCAGGCAAGCAGCCCTTTGACCATGTTGATGAACCCTTTTATGCATGTCATTTTAGCATTCTACTTGTTGCATGAAAAGGCATGATGATGTGCTGACAACCTCCCTAGGTTTGTCTCCGATGTATTTCTCGTTGACACTTGCATTGTGCATGACTCTATTTTCCATTGAGTTATGCGGGTGGGAAGTAGTTAGGATGCTATGTAGTTGGTTACGCAAGTGGGACGAGAGTATGCATTGAGATGGAAAACAAATGTTTTACCAAAGACCTTTTTGAAAACCCCATCGGGTGTCACTAATGCGCGAGGGAGATGTTGAGCTAGGTAACCACTTGATAAAGAAGTGGTGTACCGAGGCAAGTTGTGTGTGTGTTTTCGAAAACAGAGAGATTTAAGATCTGCTGACCGTCCCAACCTTACATGTGCGACCACACTACCCCATATGGGATGAGGCTTTGTTGATTACTTTGGTCGATGCTAGCAGAGAGCCCGCATTACTAGTGGCGAGAGAGCCGAGTCACTCTCGATACGGGGTCGTGCCTGGACGGGCGACTATGGCTGTGTTTACAGACACCGGGCACACCGTTGTGTCCCCTCATGGATGGTACGATGTTGAGCGAGTCTCGTGTGATGTACATCATGAGGACTGTGGACCAACGAGTGGACTCTTTGTTTAGTGTTGTCATGGAAAAGGCATTGTTCGGGTGCTTACCTCGGGTACCTAAGGTACCGCGGGTCGTGGATGACACGGAAGTTCCCCGAGTCTTGTGAGTTAAGCATGCAACCTCTGCAGAGTGTCAAACTATTCGAATAGCCGTGTCCACGGTCAAGGACAGTTGGTGGTCCTGCTTAAACTACGTCTGATGTTTTACAAAACTTCGTGTGTGTGTGTGGGAAAGAAATACCTGAGCTAAGTCAGATGACTTGATGAGATGATTAAACTTGAGTTGTTCCAACTCTGCTTATATTGATATCTGTAACCTCATGATGCATGATTTACAAAGTGATAGGACATGATATTGCATTCAAAACTAGCTTTCCGCAAAATACCTGCTTAGGGTTATGCCATGCATTGTTCACTTTGCTCCAAACATGGGTTGCTTGCGAGTACATTCAAAAGTACTCACTGGCTTGTACCTGGTTATTTAATTGGCCAGGCATGGAAGAACAGGAATATGGTGAAGAGTACATTGGTGACGAACATGCAAATTAGGCCGCTTCCCAGTCAGAATGCCTGTAAGGTTAAGGCAGATGGCTGGGTCCGCGCTATCGTTGAAGATTTCCGATGCGAGTTTATGATTGGTGTTTCGGCCTTCATGGCCCTATCTATGAAGACTTGGCCATAATGGTCACATTTGTACAAGACGGTATGTAACGGATGTAAGACTCTTTTTATTCAATTTATGTATGTTCAGTGAGCATTGATCTTTGGGATCACTGTACACATGCATTCGGTGACTTCAACTTATGAGTCGGGGTCCCCACAGTTATCCCCAAACATCCATCCTTTTCTTTGCAGAGGTTAACCCCCCACCCCCCCGCGGATTTGCATCATACCATGCACACAATCATCTTAATTGAAGTACCGTGACCAACATCCAAAAAAGTTTAATAAGTGAAAACAAGGCCCAGCCACAACTGGCCAATAACAGGATTACATGACTCAGACACACACAAAGGCGACGTGTTAGCCCTCCCCACGGGTGACCCGGGCGAAAACCTAGCCGCCTGACAACTCCTCTCTGGTCCTCCCTCCCCTCGCCGCCGCTGGCAGTGCCGCCGGGCTAAGCCCACCTGGCGTCATCGGCGGTAGGGCCCTCCATTTTCTCTCGCGGGGTTCGGATGGCGGCGGGACTTTCGGCCTGCGGCATGAGTGCGGCGTCGTGGCGGCTTGTCAAAGGCGAGCGTCACGCGAGCGCAGCCGGAGCTAGCTGCAGTGGCGCCTGGGCAGCCGGCGGATCAGATCTCGGGCTCGCACTTGTGTGGTGCACATGTGTTGTCCCGGATCAGATCTGCAGCGGCCTGAAGCGGCAGCAGATGCGTGGTGGTTCTGGTGGTGGCCTGCTCGTCGGCGCGACGAGAGGTCGAGCGCGGCTGACCATGGGGCGGCGCGTGAGGGATTCCGGCCCTACTGCCCGGATCTGACGGTCGCAGCGGTGGGTGCTCTCTGTAGCGCCCGGAATCGGGGCGGCAACCCCTCTTCTTCGACGGCGGACTCCATGGTCATGTGGGCGCCTCGAAGACTGGATCTCGAGGTGGTGACGGCCTTTCTGAGGATGGTGGTGGTATGGGATGTCCCTCCATCAACAGATCGGGCTCGATGCGGCTCGGCAGGTGACACATGCATCTCTTCCGAAGACGTCGAGCAATGCCTGTCGCTGGCAGGTGAAGCAGCCGCCGAAGGCGCCGCCGGCGAATGCTACGCATAATGTCTCATGCGGAGCGTCAAGCCATACCTGCTACCAGCAGGTGCGTCACAGTGGCTCTGGCGAAGGTGCCATGTTTAGCCTGTTGCTGCTAAATCGAAGGTGGTGCGATAGTGGTGGGAGACAGGCGGTCTGGGACGTCTTTGTCTTCCGGTGTCTTCTCTAGAGGTATCCGGTTATCAAGGCGTCGGTAGCCGGATAACCGATGATGGTACAAATGGCTTCAATGACGAGTCTATGCACTCCGGTGGAAACACAAGATCTCTGATCAGGCTATGTCGACGCGCGCCTGCGTCGTCTCCTTGTTGAAGATGGTGGATTGAAGCTTGGCTTTGGGTATGAGAATCCGGAGTTCAACCTTGGGTTGGACTCGTCACCATCGGCGCACGTGCGGTGATTCCTTCTTGAAGGCGTAGCCTAGGAGTTGTGTATTTTCATTTTGATTTTGTCTTGTATCACAGGATTAGTGGCTATCTGGTGGAGTTACTATCGCGAGGCATGCAGCCTCGGGTTTTCTTTTCACTTTATTTCTGGGTCGATGTTGTTCGGCTGCTGGATTTTGCATTCTTAATAATATATAGCTGCGTGCATCGCTCGATGCATAGGCCAGGGGTTATCCTCCTTTTCGGAAAAATGACTCAGACACATAACCTATTACTGGACCGCCATCCAAAATCGGTTGAATGTATCCCATTCTACATCTCCTGATATCTTGTGTGCCTTTTCCAGAAATTAAGGATTGCAAAGTATACAAATCAAGCAAATATATGATCACTGGGAGTGTGGGACTGTCTAAGACCAGTGCCTGTTCAGGTAGTGAATTATTCAACCAAAACATCACTCTGAAGTTTCTTATGATAAACAAAAATTAAACGAAGCATGAATTTTATCCTTTTGCTGTCAGGTAGTTCTTTGAAATGCAGTCATGTCAACTTCACTCACCGGTGGATTTTGATGCAGAGCCACCGGCGACACAGGAGTGGTGACGGCTGTGTAACCGAGGCAGGAGACCTTGCCGAAGTGGTTAGGGGGTCAGGGTTGTTGGTTTCGTGATGCTCGTTGATACCTTGGCAGAGGGTTTAGGGCAGGGATAAAGGTGAAAGAAGGAAGGCAGAGTCTGGAGGTTGCAGAAGTACAGCGAGCTATTGGATCTAAATCCAGTGGTTCGACAAAATCGACTGCCCCTATGAAAATAATCAAGCCTTTGCGTTCTAGGCAGTCCCTTACTTTTCGGACATAATGCAAGAACTAGTCTTACCAGTATGTTTTAAACAGCAGGTCCAATTATAGCAGGAATATTCAGTAGTTTGAACTTATAGATAGATAGTTCCGTGCTGTAATAACAGGAACTTCATATTGATAAAGGAAATGGTAACCACAAGCACAAAGAGTTGGTAAAGAAATCACATAGGAGATAAGTCTCTAACTGATTTATGTATAGAAGTGGAGAAGTGAACTCACCCTAGAAATAGATTCTGCCGAAGGAGTGCCGAGTAGATCAGTCATGAGATCCAATTGATGTACCACATTTTTGCCAGGAAAGAGCGGCCTCCCTGTAAGCATTTCGGCAAATATACATCCTATGCTCCAAATATCAATTGCAGGAGTATACTGCAAAAGCAAATACTAAGTTCAGTACAGTGAAACCCGAATTATCCAATGTGGTAACATGTGCATCTACATGGTGTCAACTGTCAGCAATCAAGTGTACAAGAAAAACTCAGATTTATGAACAAACTCGACAGCATCAACGAGGTGAATTATCACGGATTCACGGTCTCTAATTTGGTTAAGGTCAATTTTTGTCGAGATGAAGTTTCTCTTACCTTTGAAAAGAAGGAGCCGCATAATTCTGGAGCACGATACCACCTTGTTGCTACATAATCCTGGGACAAATGGCCACGCGCATAAACGCCTAAATTTTGGCTGGCTGCTTATATACACATAATCTGTTCTAAGCTTTCATTAGAGCAAAGTACCTACCGTCCAGAATATCGCGGACGGGGTGTCGTTGAAGGAAACCCGAGCAAGGCCAAAGTCGCAAATCTTGAGCCTGCAATCGGCATTGGCTAGAATGTTCTTGGGCTTGAGGTCCCGGTGGAAAACATTGGCAGCATGTATGTACTTCATCCCGCGAAGCAGCTGGTAGAAAAAGAACTGATGGTGCTCCGGGCTGAGGTCGTCGTTGGCCTTGATGACCTGGTGGAGGTCGGACTCCATGAGCTCGAAGACAATGTAGATGTCACGGAACTCGCGGCGCGACGGTGGGAGCATGATGTGCTTGATCTGGACGATGTCTGGGTGGCGCAGAAGGCGGAGCAGCTTGACCTCGCGGAGAATGCGGGTGGCGTCGGAGACATGCTCGAAGACGTCGTTGATCTTTTTGATGGCGACGCGCTCGCCGGTGTGGGTATCGACAGCAGCCGCCACGACGCCGTAGCTGCCTTTGCCGACCACTTCGCCGACCTCGTACCGGGTCGCTTCGCCGTACTCCGTGAAGAACCCCGCCTTATCCGAGCCCTGGAAGCCTATGAGTCAATCCCGCAATCGGATACGCATCAAGCGAAGAACAAATTGCCAACTAGGGTGGTTCACATGCCGCGCCTTTTTAGCCATGGCGCCCGCCGCGCCAGTCGCCCCGTGCTCCGGAGTGATGTGCTACCCCGTGCCGTCTCCCTTCCCCCCGGATCCACTCCTCCGACCCGCTCCGGTGCCCTCGTGCGCGCTGTGTGTCGTGCCTCCGCCGGTACTGACGGTCGGGGATGAGGGAGGAGGGGTGTGGACACGGCGAGGGAGGATGGGGAGGCGCGCGATAGGAGCGGGAACAGGGGCCATATTCGTACGGCGAGGGAAGGTGCGCGACTGGGCAGTGGACGCCCGATCGCCGCGGTAGCGCGGAGCGCGGCCAGGGATATGGGGGCAGGTGCTCGTGCGGGCACGGCACGTGACTCGACAGGGCGCAGATGTTGGAGTTGGACACGGGGGCTGCGCCGCTGCGGGAACACGGCGCCGGCCGCCGGCAAGGGAGAGTCAAACTAGATTCTCTAACTTGCTGCGGTAAAGTCACACATGAACAGTACGTCTAACCTGCTCCTTTTCGGCAGCTGGATACAACATTGATGCTCTCGATTAGATGCAACAGAATACAGCAACTGGTAATTTGGTACAGTACCAGTAAACGGTATTAAAGTACAATGTTAACTATGTGAGCCTAAAATAAAAGGGATTCACCTGGGAGAGCATCATGGCGGTTGTGAATTGGCTGAAACACGACTATATTTGAAGAGTTGGAAATGGTCAAAATATTAATATTTTAGATGATGTTTGGATTTCAAATTGTGCTGATGAAAAAGTTATCCCTCCTAAAGGGAACCATCTGATATCTCAAGTTGTTGATTTGATTGACCATGTGCCTAATATCAGGATGATGAAGATTTGGTTAGACAAACATTCACTATAAGAAAATTAGCTATGTAAAGACGTTTTGTTTTAGACGCATTTATATTCGCCTCTATGCTTTGAGTCATCTATTGCGTAGAGACGATATTTGACACTAAGTATATCGTCTAAATTACATGGGCTCCACTACACTTATACGGTTATACATCTGTATATACCCAATTCACTACGAAGGGTTAATAAACGGAGTTTCTTCCGTTGCGAGCAGATTAATAGAGGACAAACCCTAGAATAGCCCCTGCTGGTTCCCCGTCCCGGAGTCCCTCACTGGAGAGCTCCCCTCTACTGCTTCTCTCTGGTAAGCTCTCTCGGCAACCTCCTTCTCCTCTCCGGCGAGTTTCTCCTCCACCTGTCATAGGTCTTCCTCCCTCGAAACCCCCAACTCCAATGGCCAGTACTCAATTAACCCTTATTTTCGGCTGCGTCCTCACGTAGAGGTTCATCTTGGAATCTACGAAGGTGAGAAACAGTCGGACTCTTCATCCCCATCCCCCAACCCCCTCTTAGAACTCATAATTTGTTAGCACCCATGTTGCAGATCTGTTATTTTTATTCTTGTATTGTATCAATTGTTCATGGGAATATATGTCGTTTTATGCATAAAGTTCTGAGAATGGACAACCAGGGGATGGGGGCCGATTTCATTAACTATGAACATTCACACTTTGTTTGGGCGTACACATTGCCTTGGTCTATGTTACAATCTCATTGACGCGTGTACTCAGTTCAGCGAAAAACGGTAACACGTGGTGACGGTTTGGAATACTGACGAGAACATATATCATTTCAGGTTGAATAGCAGCAGATCAGTGCACACGAGTTAAGATGTTCCCGCTTTGTTCATATATGTAAATATGTAGGAAGATAGAGTACATGATTTTTTTAACATATAATGGTTATGTGTATTAGAATAATCTTGTCTAGGTATAGTATATCCAACAAGCTTGCATGCTGGATCACGTTGGTAGTATTGTTCGTATAACCTGAAGAGTTTTGTGTTTGTATAGGAAGTTGACTTATTCAAGAGTCAACATCGGAGTCATTCTGGTTAAAGTTTGCTCCCGGCATGCGTGTATGCAGGGCGGAGGATGATTTTTTCTAAGGTGGGGCGGACTCTTAACCACAATAACAAACAATCCTCTACTTATGTGGAATTCACTTGATCTTGATGAGCAGCTTGTGTCCTAACCTATGAAGCATCGATACAGGGACACAACGATATGGATACGAGGATACGGGATACATCAATTTCTAGAAACAGCCATACTACGACACGGCGAATACATAAAAATAATTGATAAAATGCAATGTAGAAAAGAGAAAAAAGAATTGATTGTGTGAGATGACACGAAAATACTGCCCCATTTTATTGCCTCCGTGCCTACACATGCATAGGGCTCAAGATACAACTGCTTGGTGAAGCATTGACAAAAGAAATAAAGAAAAAATATCTATAAGCTTTGTGTGTGTGTTCGTGGATTTTCATGTGATTGATCCGAGGAGCAAATCTAAACAATGTAACACAAAAATAATTATGCAAATGCTTAGTTCTGGGAGCGTCACCATAACTTCTTGTTTTTTATTTCCATAGATTGGTAGTATCTTCAATTAAGTACAACAATGTTCCATGGACCGGGCTAAGTTTATATGGAAACTAAACCTGAAGAGATTGTATGCTGTCTAGGCGTCACCAGTATGTTTCCTCCACTAACTAGACCATGATAGCACGCGTTGCCGCGTGACGGTGAAAAATACCGTCAGATCCCTCGGTAGGGTTCATGATGAGGTCGAAAGCACCGGGACGGAGTTTGCACGCACAATTACCCATGTTCAGGCCTCCGAAGAGTAACACCTACACCCTGCTTCTCGTTGTTATTCATGGTTAGCGGATACCTTGTGTAGAGGATTACAATGGTGTTTGGGTTGCTACCGAGAGTTTGTAGATCTAAGATTGGATGCCCTAGAGGGGTCCCGACCTCCCTTTATATAGGCAGGAGCCCTATGGTTTACACGGTGCTGGATGCGATCTAGGTCGCCGCCGCCCATGCCTTGAGGAACAAGATATGGCAAGGTCGGTTCCACTAATGGATTGGACTTTGGTCGTCGGCCCATGTTTTCACCTGGTCTTGCTCAGTTAACCATCACGGGGTCATGGCCCCGTTAGTAGCCCCCGGGCATGGCGGAGGTTGCAAGCATCTAGTCTCGGGACTTCCGTCGGGCTCCTTCTTCGGTGATCGTTGTCCTCCTGGTCCCTAGGAGGCCCCCACCCGCGGTGCAAGCTTCGTTGCCTTCATCGTATCGTCGTCATATTGCCATGACAAAGTCGTTCCTAGGCCGGCTTGGGTCCGGTTTCTTCGTTGGGCATCCCCAATCCATCACGAACCAGCCCGTTGTTGACGCTTCGGGTGCCATTTACCATAGTGTATAAGATTCAAGCGCATCTCCGTAAAATATCAAGGCGAGGGGGTGGCGCTCAGGCCAACCGCCAGGCCCAGTCCTGATGGGGGGCAGGGGGGCCGCCGCCCCGGGCCCCCGGAACAGAGGGGCCCCCTGTCGGTGTCAAAACCGGCGGATCTCGGGTAGGGGGTCCCGAGCTGTGAGTTTAGGATCGATGGGTAACAGGGAACGAAGGAGACGATGTTTACCCAGGTTCGGGCCCTCCTATGGAGGTAAAACCCTACGTCCTGCTTGGTTGTATTGATGTGTATGAAGATTACAGAGTCGATCTACCACGAGATCAAGTAGCCAAAACCCTAGATGAGCTTGTCTGCCCTCTATGATCTAAACCCCCCGGTTTATATAGATACCGGGGGTACCTAGGGTTTACACATGATAAGTCTCCAGCCGGAAGTAAAGACGTTGATCCCCTCATCTTGACTTGGAGTGCACGCCGCGTCTTCGGAGGTTTCCTTCTAGAATACGGGGTCGTCGCATAACCCGTCCCTTCCTGCGATAATCAGAGAGCGGCCCACCAAGCCGGCATATGAGAGATAGGCCGGCGGCCCGAGGACCCCTTAGTCCAGGACTCCCTCAGTAGCCCCCGAACTAGCCCCCAACGCCAGGGGTCATGACACTAGCAGCTTCGCGTGATCAGAGTTTTCGGCTTGCGGGGTGAGTTCTTTCCCCCCTTTATGATCGGCTGGCTCTAGTCCGGCCGCCAATGACATGTAGTTATCCGAGCATGTAGTTATCCGGATGCCATAAGTCGCTTAACCTCGAAGGCCGAACGTCAAAATGTGAATAGTATTTCCTGACAACCTTTCTGACGAAGGGTCGTGGCCCATCACGACCACTGAGCCGGTTACAAAAACTCGATTCATGGTTCGAGGCCGTTCCTCCATTGGCACGTCTTATCAATGTGTAGATCGTGTCCCGTTTCTTACGGGATATGATCAACGCCCTGGGTTATCCCACGCGCGCACAACAGCACGATTGTTTTGGGAAGTGGCGAGGCCTGCGGCACAGTAAAAGGGAGGCTCTTGGTATTACGGCACCCCATAAAAGGGAGAAAAACCCCAAGGCCTATTCATGCTCCAAATTCGCACCCTTTGCCTCCTCAACCTTCCCAAGCTACGAGAGCCCAGATCCAGTTCTTCCTCAATCTTCCCTCCGAGTTCGGCCATGGCTGGTTCAGGCTCCATGGGCAAGTGGGAGGCCTCCTCCGTCACCGACAACGACATTCGGGAGCTAAAGCGTGCCGGCTACTTCTCTGCCAACATCGCCCACCGCACTCCAGAGGCGAATCAGGTGGTTCCCACACCGAAGCCGGACAAGAGGGTGGTGTTCGTCCCCCATTTCATCTGGGGACTGGGCTTTCCGCTCCACCCCTTCGTCAGGGGCCTCATGTTCTTTTACGGGTTAGATTTCCATGACCTCCCCCCGAACTCCTTCATGCACATCTCGGTGTTCATCATCGTCTGCGAAGCCTTCCTGCGGGTACAGCCGCACTTTGGCCTGTGGCTCAAAGTGTTCAACGTCAAGCCGAAGATAGTTGCGGGCGCGCATGCGGATTGTTGAGGGGCGGTAATCAGCAAGCTCCCCCGTGTCGAGTGGCCGGACGGCACCTTTATCGACACGGTCAAGATTTGGCAAAAGGAATGGTTCTACATCACCGAACCAAGGAGCGCATAATGGGTGGCTCCTGCCGAGTTCAGATCCGGACCCCCCGCGAGGCTAACCTCATGGCTCAAGAAAGGCCTTGACCGGGGGTCGGCCGCAGAGGTAAAATCGCTGCAGAAGCGCATCTCCGCGATGATTGAGGCCAAAATCGAGCTAGTCAACGTGATCCAAGTCATGCTCCGCCGCCGTCTCCTCCCCTGCCAGCACTGGGCCTCCCTAATGTGGGCTTACCAGCTCGAGGACCCGGCTACCGTGCGTCAATTCTTCCGCACTACCCACGAGAAATTGTGGAAAGTGCTGTTCAAGCCCCAGAAGAGCTGGCCGGCTGAGGAGGAGGACACCGGTCTTGACGCCGAAACCCCTCCTACCAAGGTATGATGAAACTTTAATTCTCCGGCTCTGTTTTTTGATGAAGAGCAGAATCCCCTTCTCCCTCATCTTCACAGAATTGGCTGAGAAAGGCCGTGCAAATTGATTGTCCGGCCCCACAGCCCAAAGACCCTCGGTCGGATCTGTTGACGGAGATGCTCATCGTGGCGCCGTATTCGGCGCCAGAGAAGAAGGATAAGAAGAAGAAAGGGGAGAAGAAGGAGGCCCGAGAGGGTCTTCGTCTAAGGGGTCTTCCGGGCGCTAAGTCCGAGGAGACCCATGCCTCTTCCACTCACGAGGAAGAGCACGAGGACGAAGGGGAGTGCGACTCCCCCCTCACAAGGAAGAGGGCGGCGCCAGCGGACGCCGTGGAGGACCTACCTCCTCCTGCCCCGAAGAGGACATGCCGGACAAAGGCAGTCCTGGCCGACGATAGCTCGACTCCGATAAGGAGTCTGAGGCTTTTGAAAAGGTTCCCCGAAGGAACCCAAGGGTTAAGCCCCCAGCCTAGAGGTATGAATCCGAAGACCCTCTGGGCCACTTATATAGAGCTTTTAATGTTAAATGGGTGAACGTCTTTTAATTTGCAGCCCACCACGCGATCTCCCCACCGACCAAATCTCAGATGGGGAGTCTCTGCCCGCCGACCTGGCAGAAAGTGGGACTGCATCACATCCTACGCCTCCTGAGGTCTCGAAGGAGGCCGCGTAGGTGTTATCGCGCCAGGCTCATTCTGAGCCGAACACCGGTGGCGGGGGTGACGACATTATGGCTGAGGTTAATACCTCGGCCGCCGAAGACCAGGAGGAGGAACATCTCCTGGCAACTGAAGAGGGGGGACGAGGTCCAGTCCAGTCCCCTCCGAGGACATCTTCGGAGCGCTCTATGCCTCAGGAGCTGCCCGCCCAATCCCCCACCGGAGGGAGGGTTGGCAGGTCACCACCGGTGCCGCCCATGACTGGGTGGTCGGCCGTGATGGAGGAAGCTTTATCCGTCTCCTCCATCATCGAAGATCACCATGCCCTTATGGGTGCGGTTTTGCAAGGCATTCAGTCCGTTGATAGCGGACTGAAAGAGGCCTTCAACGGTCTCTTGACGGGCTTCAAGGTGAGCCACGTAGTACTCTTTTTTCCAGAAAAAGTTAATTTGGCAAGTTTATGCAATCCTTATAAGTGTAGTAGCCCCCGAGCCCTAGGTGAGTTTGAAAAACCCACCCGGGGGTCAAATGTCCGAAAGTTAGTAACGATGCTCAAGGCACCCTTTCTCCCTCATTATTCTAAGAGCTCCGGAGAGTACTTAGCAGAGGGTCTGAATCCGACAACTCGGGAGGTTTAATGCACATAAGTTGTTTTGTAGGCCTTGCTACTTCTCGAGCATGCGTTGGTTTTCCCTTGAAGAGGAAAGGGTGATGCAGCAAAGTAGATAAGTATTTCCCTCAGTTGTTGAGAACCAAGGTATCAATCCAGTAGGAGATACAAGCAAGTCCCCAATGGATGTACCTACACAAATAATCAAACACTTGCACCCAACGCTATAAAGGGGTTGTCAATCCCTTCACGGTTACTTGCAAGGATGAGATCTGATAGAGATAGATAGATAGGATTGCTAAAACGAAAAGTGAAACAAAAGTAAAAAAGATTGCAGCTACGTATTTTTGGTATTTTTGGTTTATAGATCTGAAAATATAATATGGAAAATAGACCCGGGGGCCATAGGTTTCACTAGAGGCTTCTCTCATGAAGGAAAATAATACGGTGGGTGAACAAATTACTGTCGAGCAATTGATAGAAAAGCGAATAATTATGAAGATATCCAAGGCAATGATTATGCATATAGGCATCACGTCCGTGTCAAGTAGACCGGAACGATTCTGCATCTACTACTATTACTCCACACATCGACCGACTCCTGCCTGCATCTAGAGTATTAAGTTCATGAAGAACAGAGTAACGCATTAGGTAAGATGACATGATGTAGAGGGATAAAATCAACCAATATGATGAAAACCCCATCTTTTTATCCTCGATGGCAACAATACAATACGTGCCTCGCTACCCCTACTTTGTCACTGGGTGAGGACACCGCAAGATTGAACCCAAAACTAAGCACTTCTCCCATTGCAAGAATTACCAATCTAGTTGGCCAAACCAAACCAATAACTCGAAGAGACTTGCAAAGATATGAAATCATGCATATAAGAATTCAGAGAAGATTCAAATAATATTCATAGATAATCTGAACATAAACCCACAATTCATCGGATCTCAACAAACACACCGCAAAAGAGTATTACATCGGATAGATCTCCATGAAGATCATGAAGAACATGGTATTGAAGAACAAAGAGAGAGAAGAAGCCATCTAGCTACTAGCTATGGACCCGAAGGTCTGTGGTAAACTACTCACGCATCATCGGAGGGGCAATGGAGTTGATGTAGATGCCCTCCATGATCGATTCCCCCTCCGGCAGATTACCGGAAAAGGCTCCAAGATTGGATCTCACGGGAACGGAGGCTTCCGGCGGCGGAAAAGTATTTTCGTGGCTCGTTTTAGTATCCAGGGAATATTTGGGAATTTATAGGCCGAAGAATAGGGTTAGGAGGGCTGCCGTGGGGCCACAAGCCAGGGGGGCGCCACCCCCCTAGGGCGCGCCCTGGTGGCTTGTGGCGCCACGGCAGGTCTCCTGCCTTCATCTCCAAGTTTGCTGGGTTTCTTCTGGTCCAAGAAAAATCATTCCGAAGATTTTATTCCGTTTGGACTCCGTTTAATATTCCTTATCTGCAATACTCAAAAACAAGGAAAAAACAGAAACTGGCACTAGGCTCTAGATTAATAGGTTAGTCCCAAAAATAATATAAAATAGCATATTAATGCATATAAAACATCCAAAACAGATAATATAATAGCATGGAACAATCAAAAATTATAGATACGTTGGAGACGTATCAAGCATCCCCAAGCTTAATTCCTGCTCATCCTCGAGTAGGTAAATGATAAAAACAGAATTTTTGATGTGGAATGCTACCTGACATATTTATCCATGTAATATTCTTTATTGTGGCATGAATATTCAGATCCATAAGATTCAAAACAAAAGTCTAATATTGACATAAAAACAGTAATACTTCAAGCATACCAACAAGGCAATTGTGTCCTTTCGAAATAACATGGCCTTAGAAAGTTATCCCTACAAAATCATATGGTCTGGCTATGCTCCATCTTCCCCACACAAAGTATCTAAATCATGCACAACCCCGATGAAAAGCCAAGCAATTGTTTCACACTTTTTATGTTCTCAAACCTTTTCAACTCTCACGTAATACATGAGCGTGAGCCATGGATATAGCACTATAGGTGGAATAGAATATGGTGGAGGTTGCAAGGAAAAAGGAGAAGATAGTCTCACATCAACTAGGCGTATCAACGGGCTATGGAGATGCCCATCAATAGATATCAATGTGAGTGGGTAGCTATAAGTGTATGAAAGCTCAAAAAGAAAACTAAGTGGTTGTGCATATGAAAAATTCCACTAGTTATATGAAAGTGACAAAATAGGAGACTCTCTATTATGAAGATCATGGTACTACTTTGAAGCACAAGTGTGGAAAAAGGTAGTAGCATTGTCCCTTCTCTCTTTCTCTCATTTTTTTCTTTTTTTTTATTTTTTTATTTTGGTGGGCATCTTTGGCCTCTTTTTTTATTTGGGCTTTGCTGGCCTCTTTTATTATTTGTAAAGTCCGGAGACTCATCCCAACTTGTGAGGGATTCATAGCTTCCATCATCCTTTTCTCTCACGGGACAAATGCTCTAATAATGAAAATCATCACACTTTTATTTACTTACAACTCAAAAATTACAACTCGATACCTAGAACAAAATATGACTCTATATGCAATATGAAAGTGATGGTGCATGTCATGAAAAACGGAACGGTGGAAGTTGCATGGCAATATATCTCGGAATGGCTATGGAAATGCCATAATAGGTAGGTATGGTGGCTGTTTTGAGGAAAGTATATGGTGGCTGTTTTGAGGAAGGTGGGTTTAATGCACTGGCGAAAGTTGCGCGGTACTAGAGAGGCTAGCAATGGTGGAAGGGTGAGAGTGCGTATAATCCATGGACTCAACATTAGTCATAAAGAACTCACATACTTATTGCAAAAGTCTATTAGTCATCGAAACAAAGCATTAGACGCATGCTCCTAGGGGAGAGGTTGGTAGGAGTTAACCATCGCGCGCTCCCGACCCTCACACAAAGGTTGACAATCATTAAACAAATCATGCTCCGACTTCGTTACATAACGGTTCACCATACGTGCATGCTACGGGAATCACAAACTTCAACACAAGTATTTCTTCCAATTCACAACTACTCACTAGCATGACTCTCATATTACCATCTTCATATCTCAAAACTATATGCAAAGAATCAAACTTCTCATAGTATTCAATGCACTTAATATGAAAGTTTTTATTATATCCCTCTTGGATGCCCATTATATTAGGACTAAATTCATAACCTAAACCAATTACCATGCTGTTTAAAGACTCTCAAAATAATATAAGTGAGGTACGAGAGTTCAATAATTTCTATAAAATAAAACACCACCGTGCTCTAAAAAGATATAAGTGAAGTACTAGAGCAACATTGCCTAGCTCAAAAGATATAAGTGAAGCACATAGAGTATTCTAATAAATTCACGATTCAGCGTGTCTCTCTCAAAAAGATGTGTGCAGCAAGGATGATTGTGGCAAACTAAAAAGCAAAGACTCATATCATACAAGACGCTCCAAGCAAAACACATATCATGTGGTGAATAAAAATATAGCCTCAAGTAAATTTACCGATGGATTGAAGACGAAAGAGGGGATGCCTTCCGGGGCATCCCCAAGCTTAGGCTTTTTGGTATCCTTGAATATGGCTTGGGGTGCCTTGAGCATCCCCAAGCTTAGGCTCTTGCCACTCCTTATTCCATAGTCCATCAAATCTTTACCCAAAACTTGAAAACTTCACAACACAAAACTCAACAGAAAACTCATGAGATCCGTTAGTATAAGAAAAATAAATCACCACTTTAGGTACTGTTGTGAACTCATTCTTTATTTATATTGGTGTAATATCTACTGTATTCTAACTTCTCCATGGTTCATACCCCCCGATACAACCCATCGATACATCAAAATAAGCAAACAACACAAAGAAAACAGAATCTGTCTAAAACAGAACAGTCTGTAGCAATCTATACACTTCGAATACTTCTGTAACTCCAAAAATTCTGAAAATTAGGAAAATCAGGGAAATTTGTATATCAATCTTGTGTAAAAATTTCAGATCAAAATCACGTTCCAGTGAATTTACAAAATTCCTGGACTGAGAGCAAAAGTTTCTGTTTTTCAGCAAAATCAAATCACAAACACCGTAGACCATCCCAAAGGTCTTACTTGGCTCAAACACTAATTTAAACAAGAAAACACAATTACTACAGAGGTAATAATGTGTGAAACACTCAAAAACAGAAGCAAAAACAAAAGCATAAAAATAAAATTGGGTTGCCTCCCAACAAGCGCTATTGTTTAACGCCCCTAGCTAGTCATAACGCAATAGATCTAGGTATTGTCATCTTTGGTATTGGCAACTTTTGTGAGGTCCTTCTCAAATCCGGGGGGCTCTTTCCTCTTCCCCGTGTTTGTAGGGGAAGAAACCATCTTAATATCCAAAATATCCAAACGCTTATTGCAAAGGGTAATCAAAGTATTCAAGCGATTGAGGTTCCCACTAATATGTTTAAGGGGTTCGTGATATTGTTGTAACTCGACCAAGTGCTTATGTAAGTCACTCAATTTGTCGAGAATTTGGACTCCCTCTTCTGAGAAAACAAACCCCTTTTTTAGTGGAGGAACCCCCAAAATCCCCTCCAAAACTTCATAAGCAACGTTCGTATCTAGTTCAATAAAATTCCCTTTTGAGGCGAAATCTAAGAGCTCTCTATGATGCAAAGCCAATCCAATGTAAAAATTTCTAAGCAAAACTTTTGCATCTCCTTTTAGGTTGGAGATACGATAAGATTCCATTAGCCTATACCAGGCATCTTTCAAATTTTCCCCTTGTTTTTGTTTGAAGTATTGAACTTCAAAATCTGGTGACAAAGGGGAAGTAGTAACGCTAGTCATGAGTTTAAGCGATCTATCACAAAAGCAAAGAAAAAGCAAACGTAAAGACGAACGGAAGAAGGGCGAATAAAAAGGCAAATCTTTTTGGTTTTTTCTGAAAATCATTTTAGAAGTGGGGGAGAGGAAAACGAGAGGCAAATGGCAAATAATGTAAATGCAAGAGATGAGCTTGCGATGGGTACTTGGTAGGCTTGATGTAGATCTCCCAAGCAACGGCGCCAGAAATCCTTCTTGCTACTTCTCGAGCATGCGTTGGTTTTCCCTTGAAAAGGAAAGGGTGATGCAGCAAAGTAGATAAGTATTTCCCTCAGTTGTTGAGAACCAAGGTATCAATCCAGTAGGAGATACAAGCAAGTCCCCAATAGATGTACCTACACAAATAATCAAACACTTGCACCCAACGCTATAAAGGGGTTGTCAATCCCTTCACGGTTACTTGCAAGGATGAGATCTGATAGAGATAGATAGATAGGATTGCTAAAACGAAAAGTAAAACAAAAGTAAAAAGATTGCAGCTAAGTATTTTTGGTATTTTTGGTTTATAGATCTGAAAATATAATATGGAAAATAGACCCGGGGGCCATAGGTTTCACTAGAGGCTTCTCTCATGAAGGAAAATAATACGGTGGGTGAACAAATTACTGTCGAGCAATTGATAGAAAAGCGAATAATTATGAAGATATCCAAGGCAATGATTATGCATATAGGCATCACGTCCGTGTCAAGTAGACCGAAACGATTCTGCATCTACTACTATTACTCCACACGTCGACCGACTCCTGCCTGCATCTAGAGTATTAAGTTCATGAAGAACAGAGTAATGCATTAGGTAAGATGACATGATGTAGAGGGATAAAATCAAGCAATATGATGAAAACCCCATCTTTTTATCCTCGATGGCAACAATACAATACGTGCCTCGCTACCCCTACTTTGTCACTGGGTGAGGACACCGCAAGATTGAACCCAAAACTAAGCACTTCTCCCATTGCAAGAATTACCAATCTAGTTGGCCAAACCAAACCAATAACTCGAAGAGACTTGCAAAGATATGAAATCATGCATATAAGAATTCAGAGAAGATTCAAATAATATTCATAGATAATCTGAACATAAACCCACAATTCATCGGATCTCGACAAACACACCGCAAAAGAGTATTACATCGGATAGATCTCCATGAAGATCATGAAGAACATGGTATTGAAGAACAAAGAGAGAGAAGAAGCCATCTAGCTACTAGCTATGGACCCGAAGGTCTGTGGTAAACTACTCACGCATCATCGGAGGGGCAATGGAGTTGATGTAGATGCCCTCCGTGATCGATTCCCCCTCTGGCAGATTACCGGAAAAGGCTCCAAGATTGGATCTCACGGGAACAGAGGCTTCCGGCGGCGGAAAAGTATTTTTGTGGCTCTTTTTAGTATCCAGGGAATATTTGGGAATTTATAGGCCGAAGAATAGGGTTAGGAGGGATGCCGTGGGGCCACAAGCCAGGGGGGCGCCCCCCCCTAGGGCGCGCCCTGGTGGCTTGTGGCGCCACGGCAGGTCTCCTGCCTTCATCTCCAAGTTTGCTGGGTTTCTTCTGGTCCAAGAAAAATCATTCCGAAGATTTTATTCCGTTTGGACTCCGTTTAATATTCCTTATCTGCAATACTCAAAAACAAGGAAAAAACAGAAACTGGCACTAGGCTCTAGATTAATAGGTTAGTCCCAAAAATAATATAAAATAGCATATTAATGCATATAAAACATCCAAAACAGATAATATAATAGCATGGAACAATCAAAAAATATAGATACGTTGGAGACGTATCAGGCCTCGTCATCGGCGGCGGCCGCCAACGCAGTGGAGCTTGCCGAGCTAAACCGGAAGCTCAAGAGCTCCGATGAGGAGCTCGATCGCCTGAACAAGAGATTTGACGAGACGCAAGGTGAGTCCGAATTGTATCATTCGGGCTATTGTCTCTCCTTATTGATTGAGATATCCGGATTGTTGTCCCTAAGTGTTATTTACTCATTGTTACCACAGTTGTGGCCTCGGAGGTCGAGAACCTCAAGGCCGTGTTGAATAAGGTGAGGAAGGAGGCCGCAGATGAGAAGGCGGCGGCTGAACAAGCAGCAGCCGAACCGTCGGCGTTAAAAGCCGTTAGCGACAAGCATGAGGCTCGGGTGGCAGAGGTGCGGCTGGAGCTCAAGGATGCCAGCACGAAGTGCGAGGCCCTTGAGCAAAAGAACGAAGACCAGGCCACCGAACTATCCACGCTAAAATCCGAGCTCAAAGCGGAGTGTGTTGATAGGCGGTTCTTTGAAGAAGAACTCCACCAAGTCAAGGTGATCGCGGATGGTAAGCCATACTTACTTCAATGTTCCTTTGGTGGTAACAGGTTTGCATTGCTCACCCGGGTGTGGCGTTCCTCAGGCGCCTTTACGGGCCTCCCGAGGAGTGCAGTGGACGCGAACAAATACTTCGCCTCTCGGGATGGGGATGTTGAGCCTCGGCTATTCTGGGCGCAATTTCAAGCCCCCGAGCACCCTCCCCTCCTGAGCAAAGAGATGAAACAATTGATGGAGCTGCACAGGATGGCGGAGCCGGCCATGAAGGACCTCTGCATCCGGCTGTGGCCTGCAGAGCCGTTCCCGAGCAGTTACTTCGTCTTGGCGCAGAAACTGTGCGACGCTGTGCCTCGGATTGACGTTCTAAAGCGTTCTACGTGCATCGAGGGAGCTCGGATGGCCTTTGCAAGGACCATGGTGCACTTGCCGAGGCTCAAGCCGACTGAGATGGCCACCACACCTCCACCCCCTGGGAAGGAGCATAGGCGCCCCGAGAAATACTTTTCCACCGTGATGGATGGTGCTCGGGCGATAGAAGCCCAATGCCCTAAGGATGTAATTTATGAATGAGCGTTTTGTCATGTACCCGATGACTGTTCCGCTTTATAATGCGGTTGCATGGTTTATCATGTCTTTAAGCTTTGTATTATTTCGACTCCTATGTGGCCGTTTTATCTGAAAGTTGCGAGTCGTCGGCTTCAGCCCCCATGTAGATACTACACGAGGTGTTTCTACCTCCACACTGTGACCCTTAGCCGACGTATCGGTGCCCGAAGGCGGTAGTGCGAGGGGGAACAAGGCAATCAGACTATGATGCTTTAGTGCTTTCACTTAGCCGTAGGAGCTTGACTGCGGGGGCTGATGACTAGCCCCCAGTGTTTTGTGATATTCGGATACACCGAGGTTGAAACCACCATCACATGGTTTGTAAACGTACAAACCCCTCGTATAACACGGAATAACCTCTATCGATTTTTAGTTTGACACTTATGCTCGGATTGCAGACCGGTTCTCGCTTATTATGACAGTCAATTTTTGGCTTTCTCCACTGAGGTACTTGACCAGGCGAGCCGGAAGCACAATCACAGTGGTTCTCCCTTTACCCTTTTAGCCGAACGAGCGGAACGTAAGAGGGCAAACACAGGAGCCGGGCAACCCAACCATTGACCCAAGACATAATTCGGAACAGATTCATATAACGCAACATCCGAGACGCCGAACACATAAAAAATAGTGCCGGGGTGATGCTTGGGGAGGTTTTTATAGTCAAGCCCCCGGTCTATTAGCCGGTCGCATCGTAATATGTACCAAACAGCTTTGCTATCGGCGTCGGTGAGTAGAGAACAGAGTATGTGACATAAAATACAGCGAGGAGGCCGTAAAGGATGGTCTTTATTTCTGATAAATTCTTATAACTCAAACTGCCGAAGCAACTGTTACAGGTATTTTGAAATGAAAAATAAAGTTTACAAAGGAGAGGTTTTACCCGGGGTCTTCGATGGGTGGCTTGACGTCCGCAATTTGCCCTGTCGCATGTCTGCTCCTTTGCTCCCGAGGGGGTGCGTTCCTTTAAAGGTGATTGTTATCGGCGAACGGACCTTGGGAAGAAGATCTTGAGAAGTCGCCATAGTGTGGATGAGCTTTACACTTGGAAGGTCCTAGATGGTACCTGTTTGTCGGAAGACATGTGTTGGCAGTAGTTCGGTCCAGCCGAACACTTTCCCTTTGATAGTGGGTCCCCACAGCGGCCCATGGTATTTTGAGCGCGAAATTGTGCCTTCTTGGCACATATTTTATGGGAACTAGGGATGTGCTGTGGGGGGCGTATCCCTATTTTTGTTGGGCGGAAGATGATTCCGGGAGTTCGGATTGAGACCGAGCTCGTTTACTATCCTGACATGCCTTTATGGCTGATTTGGGCGTCGACCAATCGTCGCCGTACTGGAATTTGGCTGCCAGGGCCGCTGTATGTTCCTCAGTTCGGAGAGAGCGCTCTGTGTTGCCGTTGACAGTAATGATCCCCCTGGGCCCGGACATCTTGAGCTTCAGGTACGCGTAGTGGGGGACGGCGTTAAAGCGAGCGAATGCTGTGCGGCCGAGTAGGGCGTGATAACCGCTGCGAAAAGGGACAATGTCGAAGATCAAGTCTTCACTGCGGAAGTTGTCGGGCGAGCCGAACACTACTTCCAAATTCACGGTGCCCGAGCAGCGGGCTTCAACGCCTGGGATCACTCCGTTAAAGGTAGTGTTGCTAGGTTTGATCCTTGACGGATCTATACCCATCTTTTTCACCGTGTCTGAGTAAATCAGATTAAGGCTACTTTCTCCGTCCATTAGGACTCTAGTGAGGTGATACCCATCGATAATGGGGTCTAGGACGAGGGCTGCCGAACCTCCGTGATGGATACTGGTCGGATGGTCCCGTTGGTCGAAGGTGATCGGGCAAGCCGACCATGGGTTATACTTCGGGGCTACGGGCTCTACGGCGTAGACCTCCCGAAGGGCGCGCTTCCTCTCCTTTTTGGTATGTGAGTAGCATATATCATGTAAACAGTTTTTACCTCTGGAGGGAACTGCTTTTGTCCTCCATTGCTTGGACCGCGGGGCTCGTCATCATCCTCGCTGCGTGGGCTCTTGCCTTGCTCCTCGGCTGCAAGTTTGCCAGCTTGTTTGAATACCCAACAATTATGGTTGGTGTGGGTAGCGGGCTTGTCTTGGGTGTCGTGGATCTGGCAGGGCCTATCCATGATTTTGTCCAGCGTGGTAGGTCCGTCTCGATTTCCTTTAGAAGGTTTCTTCCGCTGTCCGAATTTTGGGTTGCGGAAACCGGCATTAACGGCAGTGTCCTCAGCATCGCCGTTGTTGTGCCGGCGTTTGTTTTTGTTACGTCGTGGTTTCCCATTTCCATCCCGGATTTTGGAGGTGCCGGGGTCTTCGGGGTTATGGCCTCGTCGAGCTAGCCAGTTATCCTCACCCGCGCAAAAGCGGGTCATAAGTGAGGTAAGGGCGGACATTGTCCTCGGCTTGTCCTGGCCGAGCTGACGAGCTAGCCACTCGTCCCGGATATTATGTCTGAAGGAGGCTATTGCCTCGGCGTCCGGGTAGTCAACGATCTGGTTTTTCTTGGTTAGGAACTGATTCCAGAATTGCCGAGCCGATTCACCTGCTTTCTGGACAACATTGCTCAGGTCGGAGGAGTCCGGTGGCCGGACATAAGTGCCCTGGAAGTTAGATCGGAAGGCATCCTCGAGCTCTTCCCAGCTCCCGATAGAATTCTCGGGGAGACTGTTTAACCAGTGTCGAGCTGGCCCCTTAAGTTTTAGGGGCAGATACTTGATGGCGTGGAGATCATCTCCTCGTGCCATATGAATGTGGAGGAGGAAGTCCTTAATCCACACGGCTGGGTCTGTTGTCCCGTCATATTGCTCTATGTTAACGGGTTTAAACCCTTCAGGGAACTGATGCTGCATCACCTCGTCTGTGAAGCACAGTGGGTGGGCAGCGCCTCTGACCCGAGCTATGTCATGCCTACGATCGGCGGTAGATCGGGCCCGGTTTTGTTCCCGACCTCTATTGATGTGGTCGAGCCAAGACTGGTACCCGTCCCGTCTAGCGGGGGAGTACCCTCTAGAGCCGTAGATGGATCTTGTGTGGCCTGCTCTATAATCCAGGTCATGTCATAAGTCATACCTGTCCTCAGGCCCTGCTGGCTCTTTTCCTCTCCTGCGGGGTACCGCATGTCTATACTCGGCCTCGCTGGCCGTCCTATCCCGTCCTCGGGGAGGGCGGTCCGGCTAGTCATACGGAGTATGCCTAGGAGACGATGGTTCAAGGATGTCGTCATCGAACTGCGACAGCAGCCGCCGGCGTGGGTAGCTCTTGGGTTGGTCCGGTAGATCGGTACCGTACCCTTCTTCGGCTGCCAAGACCCTTGTCCATCTATCATTGAGGGTGTCTTGCTCGGCTTTGAGCTGCTGTTGTCTTATCTTCAGGCTTCGGGTGGTGGCTAAAAGCTGCCGCCTAAACCGTTCCTGATCCGCAGGGTTTTCGGGGACGGTGAAGTCTTCGGCTTCCAGGTTGTCCTCCTCCTCGACAGGGGGAAGGTAGTTGTCGTCCTCGGAATCATTAAGATCCTCGGTGTCGCGCCGATCTTCGGGCCTTTCTTGGTCCTCCAGTGGCTGTTCGGGGACTTCAGGGTCGCCGAGGTCTTCCGGGGTGTCGTTTTCCCCGGTGCCTGCAATGGCCTCCCTTCCCTTGTTTGCCTTAGATCGTTTGCGTTGTTTCCGGCGCCTTGACGGCTCCTCACCGGATTTATCGCCATTCTTCTTAGGGGTGCGATCGCCCTTATCGTCAGGGGTGTCTACCATGTAGACGTCGTAGGTGGAGGTGGCAGTCCATCGCCCAGTGTTCACAGAGGCGGGGGCGCCGTCCTCTTCATCCATGTCTTCTGCCTCCTCGGAGGCATAGTCCAGGATATCAGTTAAGTCTTCGATAGTGGCTACCAAGTGGGTGGTGGGTGGGTCGAAAAAATCCCCATGACCCGCCTTCAGACCGATCTGAGCATGGGTCGAGGTCGGGTCGTCTGTGATTTTTATTGATAGGATCCGGTCCAGCGCCTCGTTGATCGCCGAGAGCTCGACCGGATCAATCTGCCTAGGACTTTCGGGATTTAACCTCCAACGTGTCCGTACAAAGAGCGTGTTCGGCAGGGGCCGACCCCTGGCCCTCAGGTACTGTAACCGGATCCGGACTAAGAACCAGATCGTCAGCAGGGATAGACCCGAGGGCGGAGCCGAGAAGGAGATCCGAAGTTAAGGCTTCGGAGACTTCGGGCTCGTCAGATGAGATCGCGAGCCCGCGAATGAAAGATCACCCCGGGAGTCTACGGAGAACTCTAGGTTCCCGAATCTGATCTCTTGATCGGGGGCGAGATTCCCGATCCGACCAGGGTGGCCGGTCGGGTCGGCGTGCAGCACGATGCTGCTGAAAGCGAAGATCTGTCCGAGGGCGAAGGAGCCCCCGTTACGTACTTCATCACTAATGATTAGGCGAGCCATCAATTCCTCTTGTGATCCCACAACAGAACTCTCAATGAAAGCACCAATGTCGGTGTCAAAACCGGAGGATCTCGGGTAGGGGGTCCCGAGCTGTGAGTTTAGGATCGATGGGTAACAGGGGACGAAGGAGATGATGTTTACCCAGGTTCGGGCCCTCCTATGGAGGTGAAACCCTACGTCCTGCTTGGTTGTATTGATGTGTATGAAGATTACAGAGTCGATCTACCACGAGATCAAGTAGCCAAAACCCTAGATGAGCTTGTCTGCCCTCTACGATCTAAACCCCCCGGTTTATATAGACACCGGGGGTACCTAGGGTTTACACATGATAAGTCTCCAGCCGGAAGTAAAGACGCTGATCCCCTCCTCTTGACTTGGAGTGCACGCCGCGTCTTCGGAGGTTTCCTTCTAGAATACGGGGTCGTCGCATAACCCGGCCCTTCCTGCGATAATCAGAGAGCAGCCCACCAAGCCGGCCTATGAGAGATAGGACGGCGGCCCGAGGACCCCTTAGTCCAGGACTCCCTCACCCCCAGGTACATGCACTTATGTAGATTAAGCCTGCGTTTAGAGAAAAAATGCAATATTTGTGTGTGCTGCCGTGTTGGGCCTGGCCTAAATAGCAGAGGGATACCATAACTGAACATTCAGGATTCCAGCAATCCCACCCCCATCGTGCGCACACGAGTGCAGGACGCTCGCAGATGGCATGCGGATGTTTTTTCGCCTGATTGGTATGATTGCCTTCTGTTATAACTAATCCCTCGATTGCCCCGCGACGTCATCGCCTTGCCTAACCTCATCGAGTTTTCCCTGCCCACGATGCCATCACCTCGTGTCGTCATAGCGCCTGTAGCTGCTGCGGCCACTATGAACAGGCCAGGCGAACAACGTCAAGGAGGCCACAGGGATGCCCAGTGGCAGTCTGTAGTCTCCCGCTGCCCAGGCGACCACAACACGAATCCAGCAAAGAAGGTTCCTATTTCTACAAGCCTATGCCTTAACGATTTTTCTAGTTGATGGATCACGATCATGTCTTCATCATTGCAACATGACAATCATGATCATCGACTAATTGGGCACTGTTAAGGGAAATATTATTTTGCTCCATGCATTTGTAGTTTGTGAGTTTGACTTTATAACCGGTAAATTTTATCAAATGATTTAGTAACTTTGTAGATTTCAGCTAGTTTTGAATTACCAATGATTTCTTTAAATTTTGGCACCTCATGTCACATAGTAAAAAGCATGTATCCTGCAAATAAAATCACTGGATGAGATTGATAATGATGCAGCGTCGAATATTATAAAAAATTACTAAGATATATGCATATGTAATTTGATATGACTATTACTTTTGAATGTAGTTAAAATGATTTTTTACATCTCATATGTACATATATTGGTTATTATTATGTTTTTCTAGGGGATGGTTATTATTATGTTGTTTATACCGAAGGGCCCCAGGTTCTAGGTTCGCCCCGGGCCCCCGAAAACTCAGGACCGGCCCTGCCAACCGTTCTTCTCCCAGGGAGGGTTTCTGTTTGCAATCACCTTCCCCAAGTGCCTCGAGGAGTCGTTCCCTTGAAAAGATGGCGGCTCCTTCTTTGTCCTCCAAGGAGATCCTGATCTGGCAAACTCAGTGAGTGCGCAATCGCAACCCCTGCCTCGCCTTCCCAATCCTGTCGAGTGGATCAGCGATTGGAAACGCTCATCCGTCACTTGGGCGCATCTGGCGCAATTGGTGAAGATGGACTGGCTGTCGGAGGTCACTAAGATGGCCTGGATTGCACCCCAACTGAGAGACGTGGTTTTGTCGCCGCTACGCTGAAACCAGGTAGTACACGCGGCGTTTATCCATCGTGGCCTACGACTTTCTTTGAGTCCCTTTGCCAGGGGCGTGCTGACCCTATATGGGTTGCAGCTGCACCACCTTACTCCCAGTGGCGTGCTTCATTTGTCCCGTTTCGCGACTCTTTGCGAGTGCTTCCTAGGGATCCGCCTACTCTTTGGCCTCTTTAGGTACTTCTCCGAGGCGATCCCTTGTCTTAAGGATGACAAGATCCCTTCTTGTGGAGGGCCCATAATATGTCCTTGCCCGGGCTCTAATTATTTCGAATTGGCGGCTGCCTCGGAGCCATAATCATGAAAGTGGTGGTGGTTTTATGCTCCAGATAATTTCTTCGACCCTGACGCCCCCGGGCTACCTGAGTTTGCCGACGAGCCATGCTGGAAGAGGCTGAAGTGTTGGTTGGAGACCAACTTCTGCCGGGAGACCGGGCTCCTTATAGAGGCAGTCTCCTAGATGTGGGAGAGAGGGCTCGCTGGTCTGCAGATATTGAAGGCTTGGGTGGAGCGGAATATTTAGCCCTTGGGGCGGACAGATCCCCCCATGTATGAATATCGAGGGTGGTACACCCCCAACCACCTGCTTCGACGGGAGATTTCTAAAAGTGAGGTTGAAGACTGTCTGCATCTGATGACTGGCCTCCCCTGTAGGGAGATCCTGGTGGAGATCGCCGTGGAACCCTACACCTAGGAAGATCCGCGACCTCCCGTGAGTGGGTAACAATTGTCATCTGGTAGTCCCTTACAAATGGCCTTATTGCGCTTAACCCTAGTTCCCTGATGTCACCTTTTTCTCTTGACGGTCCTTGGAGCATCTACAACGTGGCACCCCCCCTGCGGCCTCGTGGTGATGTCGCGACCTTACTCTGCGTGGCTTTCGAGGCCATCACTAGAAGCAACTACACAGAATCTGAAGTGAGAGCCACAACCAAGGCGGGGGAGTCCCTAATACTTGTGATATGCATTGGGTTTTCCGTGAAGAGGAACGGGTGATGCAGCACAATACGGATAAGTATTTCCCTTAGTAGAGAACCAAGGTTTATCAAACCAATAGGAGCAACGGTCAACCACCGCCTTCAGCGACTGCACACAAAAGAGCAAACACTTGCACCCAACGTGGCAAGAGGGTTATCAATCCCCTTGGTCTCGTTATTTGCAAGCAAATGATGTGTGTAGATGATAGTAGATAGTTGTAAATTGCAAAATAAAATAAAATATAATAAATGGCAGCAAGGTATTGAAAGCTTTTGTAAATTTATAAGTGAATATACCCAGGGGCCATAGTTTTCCCTAGTGGCATCTCTCATATAGTAAGCATACGGTGGGTAGACAAATTACTGTTGGGCAATCGATAGAAAAGCGCATAGTTATGCAATCTTTATTCACGACAATGATCATGTATATATAGGCATCACGTCCATAAGCAAATAGGCTGACTCCTGCCTGCACCTATTACAATTACTCCACTCATCGACCGCTATCCAACATGCATCTAGAGTATTACGTAAAACAGAGTAATGCTTGGAGAACGATGGCATGATGTAGACAAAGAGCATTTAATTAATATGAACTAACCCCATCGTTTTATCCTTAGTGGCAACAATACAAAGACATGTCTTGTCCCTTTCTGTCACTGGGATATAGAGCACCGTCAGATTGAACCCACTACAACGCACCCCTCTCACTGAAGAAATATCAATCTAGTTGGCCAAACTATTTCAATAGATCGAAGAGATTTGCGAAGCTATAATGATTATGCAAATAAGAATCATAATAAATTTTAGAGAAGAATCAAATCTTTTTCATGAATAATCTGAACATAAACCCATAATTCATCGGATCCCAACAAACGCACCGCACAAAAGAATTACATTGGATAGATCAAAGCGAAGATGCGATGATCATTGTATTGAAGATCAAGAGACAGAGAGAGCCATCTAGGTACTAACTACGGACCTGTAGGTCTGTGGTGAACTACTCACACATCACCATGGGAGCAGCAAGGATGATGTACACCCTCCGTGATTGATCCTATTAGCATTATTGGACAAGTAGGATTGCATTCAATCTCAAGCACAATGAAATCTACATGCACATAATTCCTATTAGCAAGGATAAGCACATCATTTATTTTACCTAAAGGTTTCTTGATGGTAGAATCCGCAAGATGCAAGTTTAGGGAACAATCTTGAATATTGGTGAGACCAAGCACATCACAAAGAGATTTAGGTATAGTTGAAACACTAGCACCAAGGTCACACAAAGCATTGCATTCATATTCTTTAAGCTTTATTTTGATAGTAGGTTCCCATTCATCATGCAATTTTTTAGGAATAGAAACTTCTAGTTCAAGTTTCTCATCATAAGCTTTTATCATCGCTTCTACTATATGTTGAGTAATAGCCTTATTTTGTTCATAAGCAGTGGGTGAGCTAATAATGGATTGTAACAAGGAAATCCATTCTACTAAAGAGAAACTTTCATAATTAAAGTCCTTGTAATCCAAGATGGTGGGCACATCACTAGTTAAATTTTTAACCTCTCCAAACCCACTTTTTTCATTTTTTATCATTAGAATCATCACCCTCCAAGCAAACGAGACTCTCTCTAGCTAGAGTTGACTCAACTCCAGTCCCTTTATCATTTAATTTCATAGAAGTAAACAAAGATTTAATAGGAGAAGTACCAATCATTTTAAGATCTTCATCATGATTCCGGTAAAAACCGGGTGGAGGAGCTTTTTCTAAGAATTCCCGCTTAGCTTTCGACTTAGCGGTCATCTCCTTGCTTTCTTTAATCGATATTTGGATAGATTTAATAGTCTCATTAAAATCATGCTTCGGTGGCAAAGTTTAACCTTTAAGAGTTTAAACATCAAGAGCAATTATGTCCATGTTTTTAGCCAAAACACCAATCGTATGCAACTTTTCTTCTACCATAGTATTAAATATATTTTGAGAACTAATAAATTCTTTAATTGTGTTCTCAAGATCAGAGGGTATCCTATTAGCATTTGTAGAAGAATTCCCATAAGAATTTTCATAAGAGTTTCCATAGTTGTTAGAGGAATTACCGGGATATGACCTAGCATTGAAATTTCCTCTATAAGCATTGTCTTTGAAATTGTTTCGCGAGATAAAGTTCACATCAATAGCATCGTCATTTTTCTAAATCAAGGTAGACAAGGGCATATCATTTGGATCAACATGAGTATTTTTGCTAGCAACCATATTCATAAGAGCATCCACTTTTTCACTCAATGTAGCGATTTCCTCAACAGAATTTACCTTCTTACCAGTTGGAGCTCTTTCGGTATGCCATTGAGAGTAGTTTGTCATGATGTTGTCCAGAAGTTTGGTGGCCTCTCCTAAGGTCACATCCATAAAGGTACCACCTGCAGCAGAATCTAGAAGATTTCTAGACACAAAGTTAGTCCAGCATAGAAATTTTGGATAATCATCCAAAAGTTTAAACCATGAGTAGGGCAATTTCTAATCATAAATTTCATCCACTCCCAAGCTTGTGCAACATGTTTGTTATCATGTTGTTTAAAATTCATAATTTTATTTCGAAGGGAGATGATCTTAGCAGGAGGAAAATACTTGGCAATAAAAGCATCTTTACACTTATCCCATGTTCCAATACTATTACGTGGTAAAGATGAAAACCAAGCCTTAGCTTTATCTCTTAGTGAAAAAGGAAATAATTTTAATTTCACTACATCATTATCCATGTCCTTTTATTTTGCATATCATAAAGTTCAACAAAGGTATTAAGATGAGCAGCGGGATCCTCATTAGGACTTCCCGAAAATTGATCTTTCATCACAAGATTCAACAATGCAACATTAATTTCAAAACCCTCCGCACTAGTGGCGGGTGGTATAGGAGTACTAATAAAATCATTGTTATTAGTATTTGAGAAGTCACACAACTTATTAGTATCTTGAGACATGGTGACCGAGCAAGCAAAGTAACAAGCAGGACAAGTAAACTAGCAAGCAAAGAAGTAAACTAGTAACCATCAAAGATAAATATTTTTCTATATTTGATTTTTTTGAAGCAAACTAAATATAATAGCAGATAAAAAGAAGAACAAGTGAATGATAATTTGTGGAAAGTTACTTGATAGTTGGTTGATGATACTCCCCGACAACGGTGCGAGAAATCCTTCCTGATACTTGAGATCTGCGTTGGGTTTTCCATGAAGAGGAACGGATGATGCAACACAATACGGATAAGTATTTCCCTCAGTAGAGAACCAATGTTTATCGAACCAATAGGAGTAACGGTCAACCACCGTCTTCAGCGACTGCACACAAAAGAGCAAACACTTGCACCCAACGTGGCAAGAGGGTTGTCAATCCCCTTGGTCTCGTTATTTGCGAGCAAATGAAGTGTGTAGATGATAGAGATAATTGTAAATTGCAAAATAAAATATAATAAATGGCAGAAAGGTATTGAAAGCTTTTGTAAATTTATAAGTGAATAGACCCGGGGGCCATAGTTTTCCCTATTGGCATCTCTCATATAGTAAGCATAGGGTGGGTAGACAAATTACTGTTGGGCAATTGATAGAAAAGCGCATAGTTATGCAATCTTTATTCACGACAATGATCATGTATATATAGGCATCACGTCCATTAGTAAATAGGCGGACTCCTGCCAGCACCTATTACTATTAGTCCACCCATCGAACGCTATCCAACATGCATCTAGAGTATTAAGTAAAACAGAGTAATGCTTGGAGAACGATGACATGATGTAGACCAAGAGAATTCAATTAATATGAACTAACCCCATTGTTTTATCCTTAGTGGCAACAATACAAAGACGTGTCTTGTCCCTTTCTATCACTGGGATATAGAGCACCTCCAGAGTCCAGAGTGAACCCACTGCAACGCACCCCTCTAACTGAAGAAATATCAATCTAGTTGGCCAAACTATTTCAATAGATCGGAGAGATTTGTGAAGCTATAATTATCATGCAAATAAGAATCATAATAAATTTCAGAGAAGACTCAAATCTTTTTGATAAATAATCTGAACATAAACCCACAATTCATCGGATCCCAACAAATGCACCGCACAAAAGAATTACATCGGATAGATCAAAGCGAAGATGCGATGATCATTGTATTGAAGAACAAGAGAGAGAGATAGCCATCTAGGTACTAACTACGGACCCCGTAGGTCTGTGGTGAACTACTCACACATCACCATGGGAGCAGCAAGAATGATGTAGAGGCCCTCCAAGATTGACCCCCCCCTCCGGCAGGGCACCGGAACAGGGCTCCAGATGGGCACACGACGGAACAGAGACTTGCGTCAGCGGAAAATGTGTTTCTGGTTGCTCCTTAGGGTTTTTGGGATTTTAGGGAATTTATAAGCCAGAGAGGGCATCCGAGGACGCTTGAGGGAGGGGCCACATAACAGGACGTGGCCTACCACCAGGGCATGCCCTGTTGTGTGGTGCCTCCCTCATGGGGGTCTTCGGCCTCCTTCCGAAGCTTCCAAGTCTTGTTTTGGTCCAGAAAAAATCACATTAAAGTTTCGTGGCAATTGGACTTCGTTTGGTATTGCAAACCTGAAAAGCCAAAATCATGCAGAAAACAACAATTGGCATTGGGCACTGGGTTAATAGGTTAGTGCTCAAAAATAATATTAATTGGTAAATAAACACCCAAAAAGTATCCTAGAATGATAATATAATAGCATGAAACAATCAAAAATTATAGATACGTTGGAGACATATCAGTCCCTCAAGTGGTGGGGGTCTCCGCCGAAAGATGATTTTGCGACAAAGGTCACGCGATTGGAAGTGGGGTCTATCATCACACTGTTAAGGGAGAAAGGGACGACTTGCGCGGACATCGCGGGGCCTGATTATTTGCCCCCCCCTCCGCGCGCTTGGAGCGTCTGGGTCTTCAGGAGCGGGGGGGGGGGGGGTCATGCTCCTAGTGAACCATCTGAACGAAACACCGGGAACACAGACCTCCGTGCCTCAGGTTCTTCTGCCCCAGAGGCCAAAAGTGGCGACCAAGAAGAACTTGCGAGCCACCGCCAGCCTCCAGGGTCCGGAGGTCCTGAGCACCTTGATCACCTCGGGTCCTCGTTTGGAGCTGATGTCGCGGGTGATGCTATGCCAGTATCGACCTCGTCATTCCAGAGGGGCTCGAATGGTCCTCCAGCGTCATGTCACTTGGGGGCTGCCATTCGCGAGAGCGGAGTTCTCGGTCAGGCTCTTCAGGTTGCCCTGGAGGAGCTCAGGGGGCAAAGGAGGCCGGAACCGAGGTACGCACGTTGTGTCATTCTCCATGGTAGCCCCCGAGCCTAAAGTGGATTGTTCCATGATGGGCTTGTTTTGTTGCACGCCTTCACTGCTTGCAGAGCGGAGCTTACTTCATGATCCTGCGAGCTGAACTGACAGCTAGCGATGGGGCAAGGGCGAGTTGTTCAGTTGGAGAGGTCGCTCGCGGATGTTTGTTGTGAGTCCTTATTGCCCTTTCTTCAGGAACTTACTTCGAGAATTTTTCTCTCACTTTTGTTTGTCTAGGCAGAACGGGCGAGTGCATGCAGGAGAGGCAAGGGCGCGTGGATGCTGATCGGAAGGCGGCGAGTCATGCGCATGATGTTGTTGATCCCAAGCTCGTGGAAGCGCGGTCCTTCCTGGGCTTGTTGTTGGTAGCTGGTAGTGTGTTGGACAAGAACCGAGGTATTACCGAGGGTCTCCGCACCCTGCTGCAGGAAGGCCAGGCAAAGGACGTTGAACTATGGTGGCAGTTGGAGAGTGCCCGTGGTTGAAGTGTGGACGCGGAGACCCGTTTAAAGAGTTGCATGTTGTAGGAGGCCTCGTTGTTGGAGGCCGGGTGTCAGACCGCGGGAGATCTCCAGGCCCAATTTGCGCGTCGTGAAAGGCCGGAGGCCGCGCCGATGGTGACAATCGTTGCTTCTTTAGGTTTCTGGTGTTGTGCTTCTTCCGAGCTCCCATCTCACGGGCTTCCTTTCTCTTTTGCGTGTAGTTGTTCTTCTGGTGATGTCGGGGTCTAAAGGGCTGCCGAGGCTCCATGTCATGACCCCGCTCATCGAATGGATGCTCGAGGCCTTGGAGCGTGCGGAGGGATCTCTTTGGGATGGCGATGACAGAAGTGCCACCACCCATCAGCCTGTTGATCGCAGGCCGCAGGCATCACAACACCTGATGGATTTCCAGGAGGCCACGACGTAGTATGTCTTGGCGCATCTAGGGGCCTGCCATCCTGGGTGGTCTCCCGTGGTATCGTCACCATGGAGCCCAATGCTCGCCCTGCGCAGAATTTTTTTGAGGACGTAGACTCTTTTGCATCATTCACTGTCATTGAGAGTCGCCGCCAAGCGTGAACTTGTATCCTGAAATGGAAAGACTTCGCAATGTTCTTCCTGATGCTTGTTAACTAATGGCTCTATATTTTACGCGTTTTAGAGCTCATATGTTGCAGGTTCTCTATATATACTATGTCCCATTGAACCAGATATGTGTCCATTATGGTTTTTGCAATTATCATTGTTAGCTGCACATTTGTGTATTTATTTGGTTTTTATTAGTTTTCTTTCTTTTCTCGTGTCTATAGGTGTATTGGAGCAACCTAGTACCAAGCACGATGAAGGGATCAAGGATGGGTTCAATTCAGAGTCAACCAGGGGTCAGACTTAGCCATTTCAAAGGTCGGAAAAAGTCATTTTTCTAGAGTGCTCCAAATCAAGATCCAAGATAAGAAATGGACTAGTGTCGTTCATACGAATCCAACAAGCCCAAGAGCGTCAAATTCCGAGTTCGTATGAAAATTTGCGACCGTTTTACCGGAGGAGGTCACATCAAAAGACGACGTTCCATACGACCGCCCGCGGTCGTTTCGGTGGTCGTTTGACGTGCAGACAACTCCGAAAGTTGCCCTTCGAGACAGGATTCTTTACCGATTTCGTCCCCAATTGTTCCCACGGGATCCTTGGCTCATAATGAAGGGATTGGGAGAATATAAGGCTCATCTTGAGCCCTTGAATGACCACATCAATGAAGGAGAGGCCAGGAGGCCTTTATATAAGCAACATCAACCCTAGCTGCCGCCATCTACACATTCATTCATCCACGTAGCTGTCATCCATCTCCATTGTTACTCCAAGACCACCTCCATAGATAAGAGAAGGGACAAGCAAAGAGGAAGAAGAAGGGATTGATACGTATCCAACGTATCTACTTTTCCAAACACTTTTGCTCCTTTTCTGGACTCTAATTTGCATGATTTGAATGAAACTAACCTGGACCGACGCTGTTTTCAGCAGAGTTACCATGGTGTTGTTTTTATGCAGAAATCAAAGTTCTCGGAATTGGACGAAACTTTCTGGAGATTTTTTTATGGAATATATAAAAAATACTGGATCGAAGATCCATCAAAGGGGAGCCACTAGTAGCTCAGAAGGCAACATGGCCGCCCACCCCCTGAACGTGCCCTGTTACCTTGTGGGCCCACGTGGCTCCACTGACCCTAACTTCAAGCCTATAAATTCCTATTCTCCAAGAAAAAAATAGGAGAGAAGTTTTCATCGCGTTCTATGAGACGGAGCCATTGCCACCTCCTGTTCTTCCTCGGGAGGGCTGATCTAGAGTCCGTTTGGGGCTTCGGAGAGGGGAATTCGTCGCCATCGTCATCAAACCCTTCTCCATCAAAAATTCCATGATGATCACTACCGGGAGTGAGTAATTCCTTTGTAGGCTTGCTGGACGGTGATGGGATTGGATGAGATTTATCATGTAATCGAGTTATTTTGATAGGGCTCGATCCCTAGTATCCACTATGTTTGGAGATTGATGTTGCTATGACTTTGCCATGCTTAATGCTTGTCACTAGGGCCTGCGTGCCATGATTTCAGATCTGAAACTATTAGTTTTCACGAATATGAGAGTATTTTGGATCCTATCTTGCAAGTTATATGCACCTATTATGTGTTATGATCCGTAGACCCCAAGGTGACATTAATTGGGATCATCTCCGATGATAACCGTAGTTTGAGGAGTTCATGTATTCACCATGTGTTAATGCTTTGTTCCGGTTCTCTATTAAAAGGAGGCCTTAATATCTCTTAGTTTCCTTATGGACCCCGCTGCCAAGGGAGGGTAGGACAAAAGATGGCATGCAAGTTCTTATTATAAGGACATATGACTATATATGGAATACATGCCTACATTATGTTGATGAATTGGAGCTAGTTCTATGTCGCTCTAGTGTGTAACTGTTACATGATGAATGTCATCCAAATCAATTATCCATCACTGATCCATGGCCTACGCTTTTCACATATTGATTTCTGTTAAGTTACTTTCGTTACTGCTGCTGCTACAAACAATACAATCTGCTGCTTTTTATGGTTCCTATTGCTTTTGTTACTGTGGTACTAAAAACTTCATTGCAGAAAGAAATTCCAAGTGTGGTTGAATTGACAACTCAACTGCTAAGACCAATAAATATTCTCTGGCTCCCCTTGTGTCGAATCAATAAATTTGGGTGAAATACCATCGTCGAAGACTATTGTGATCCCCTATACTTGTGGGTTATCAAGACCTTTTTGTCACGCTATTGCCGAGGACTCTATTTGTTGAGGTCACTTGGGATTTTCAATTGTCAGTATGAAGAATCTCAAAGACGCTAAAACCAAGATCGTACCCTCTAGGACGAGGGCAGGTAAGGAATTGGCATCTAGCTCTGCACTTGATTCACCTTCTGTTTTGGGTAAGCTTGCGACACGACCACCTGCTATTCAATCTGATATGTCGCAAGTAATTGCTGATGCTACTTCTGTTTTGAATTAAACTTATGATGATGCTACTACTATGCAAGATGAAACTGAACATGTGCCACTAGGTGATATGCTTGATGCTCATATTGCTAAGTCTAGAAAATTTGAGAATGCTGAAATTGATGAAAACTATTATTCACCTATTCTGTCTAGATCTCCTCCTAGAATTGAAATGCCTGAAGTACCTGATGGTTATGTTTGTCGAAGATTGGTTTTGGGCCTAAGGGAAAACCTCCAAGAACCCTGGTTCGAACACTGGGGAGCGCTTCGCAATCTATAGCATGGCCATGACCACGGCGAGGCTACAGATGCAGAGCACAAGATAGACACGCAGGTTTACCCAGGTTTGGGCCACCGGGTGGTGTAAAACCCTACTCCTGCTTTGTGGATTTTGTCTCAGAGTTGTAGAAGTGTTACAAGGCTCGAGGTGGAAGAAGGCTTCCAACGAGAGCAAGAGCTCAATGATTGAATGGTCTCTCGGTCGATCCCTGTCTACGGAGGCAGTTGTGTCCCTCTTATCCTTGCCTTGATCCACTTTCCCCAAAAATATCAGTGGGAATAGGGCATCCACAAGGCGGCAATTCGAAGGGGACAAGTGCCCAGTCCATCCTAACAAAAGATGGTCTTCACTTTGCAAAGGCGTCGTCCATGACACGCTCGTGGGCTCGCTGATGACGCCCATCCTGGTGGGCAGCGTCACGTTGGTCTCCTTGCACCGAAACGATAATCCTTGGGGATCGCCTTGGAGAAGGACAACGGCTTGTTGCCCTTTTATAATGAAACAGGAAAGGTTCCCTATTTGCACCCATTGGCACGGTCCTTCCCGCCTCTGCCAGCGTAGCACGTCATCCACGTGGCGATCACGTGACCGCGCGGCCTACGCCGCGTGGCCCTTGCAGGCGAAGGGCTTCACGGGAGCCGGCCTCGTGGAGGGGCGCCTCACGAGGTCACCTGCAGCTTGGGAGGAAGTGTCTTGGAGGACCCCTTCTTGTATAGAGGGAAGCCTCACGGGGCCAGCGCCTAGCGATATGGCTTGGGCTTGTAGAACCCCAAAGTGGGCTGCTCCTGGCAGGGGCAGAGCTGGGCCCCGGGCACCCAGGGCCCAGGCCCGGGGCGTGGAATCTTTACTAGGCTATTATATATGTATGTTTTTCCTTAGGCCTGGAGTCCAGCCCGACAAAATAAAGAGGCCCAGAGTGTCATGGGCTACTCACCTCACGAAACGGACGAACGTACAAGGAGAACTCCAACTCACGCACGCATGCCATGACCTAATTAATTAGCCCTCAAAACAGGAAACTAAACTTAAAAAAGAACTAACTCGGAGCGCCAGCCTGATGGAGAGATTACGGACGTACATGATTTGTCAGGAGACGCTAGCGCTTGCACGGCCGCCGCCGACCTAACTCGCACCCGACGAACGCAGGATCAATCTCCGTAGTCCAGACTCTAGAGCTCGCGCCGGCCGCGGGCTCCTCTGGCCGCCGTCGTCTCAACCAGCGCTGGACCGCCCTCCCTGCTGGTTCGCCCAATCCGCTTCTTGACTGCGTTGGTATATATTTTTTTAATGCTTTCCCGGTTTCTCCTGATGCTTCCATCTGTATCATGTTTTACAATGTCAGTGTGACATCTATATTACTAGGTATGAGTCTATAATTAAACTGTTGTGAACTAAAATTTAATTACAATAATGTGTGTGTATGTATCCAGTCATATATCTAGGGCAAATTAATATGGTTGCTAATTTCGTTTCATATTGTAGAAAACACAAGATGAAGAGATTTTTTTCACCGGTGTCCACGACTAGGGTGTCTACACCTATAATTTCAGATAGAGATAATCAAGCGGCCGAGGGGACTGAATCAACACTAGAAACTGAAACAACCATAGAAATGAAGACAAACTTGTTGAACTTGCTAAGATGTATGCTGATGACTTCTCCACATATGAGATTTCTTTTGTCCTTAATTAGAAATCAACTTGAAACATTCATTGCTAATATGAGAGCTAATTCAATTTTTTTGAGTTGTAATGACCTTGGTAATCTTGCTGTGAAGATGGTTCAGACTGGTAGACACATTGTTTTTCCCTTGGTATACTGAGCGAGATATATTTGCAAGTATTGATAATGATGATATTGTATATCGATTTCAATCATATATGTGTCGTAAAGGGCTTTTACCTCGTCGAAGTGGTAAGTTTTTAGATTTGTATCAATGAGAATTGTTTCACTTGATGTGTATGCCTTCTCTTATAAATTTTACTTTTGATGTCTTGAAGGTGTTGGCTCTTCTTCCAGCATTGATGAGGTTATGTGAGGCACTGATGAAGCAGACCATTGATTTGGTACTCTTTTTTATCACGTACGGTTCTTTGTAATTTTTGCCATATTTTTATCTATTTTATTGTATCGTTAAGCACTAAGGTTAAATTATAAATTTTCATCAATTGAGCCATATTTTGTAAGGGGTATCTTTTGTGGTAGATAAAAGCCTTATGGAAATTAAGTTTTTTTCTTGCGGCAAATTTTTTTGGGTCCGGAGCTTGCTCCAATCTTGGCTCCGCCACTGGCTCCTGGAGTTGGGCCCTCCGAGCATTGATGACTGGGCCGCCAGCAGATGGGTCGTGGTACCGCAGTGCGCCCGTTCTGTCCCGGGCCCACGGTGCGCACCTTCCACCCGTTGAGAACGAAACGGCACGGGTCGAAACGCCGTGGGGCCAAAATAGACTGCGAGGCCCAGGCAGAGACGCTTGTCAGCACGATGGGATGGGACGCCCCCACTTCCACATGATGCCTCGATAACTGCATACACGCGGTGTTAAGACTATCCCGCGCACTGAACCGGCACCATCGTTGCCTTCCTTGCCTCAAACGCCTCCTCTGCGCACCGCTTCTCCTTCCTTACTTGTGTCGCTCCTTGCTCTCATTCATCACACCTCCACGCTTGCCGCCACCGGAGCACAGCTTGAGACGACCTTGCTGCCCTCTGATACGTCTCCAACGTATCTATAATTTTTGCTTGTGCCATGCTATTATATTATCATTCTTGGATGTTTTACAATCATTTTATAGCAATTTTATATCATTTTTTGGGATTAACCTATTGACATAGTGCCAAAGTGCCAGTTGCTGTTTTTGCTTGTTTTTTACTTCGATGAATATCAGTACCAAACGGAGTCCAATCGCGACAAAACTTTTTGGAGATTTTTTGGACCAGAAGAAGGCCAGTGGGCCAAAGAAGTTACCAGGAGGGAGCCCAGGCCGCCCACAACCCACCAAGGTGCGCCAGCGGCCCCGGGCGTGCCCTGATGGGTTGTGGCCGCCTCGGGAGTCCCCTCCACCGCCTCTGATGCCTATAAATTCCCAAATATTCCAGAAACCCTAAGGGAGTCGACGAAAACACATCCAACTGCCGCAAGTTTCAGAACCGCGAGATCCAATCTAACAGTATCACGGAGGGGTTCATCATCCTCATTGGTGCCTCTCCGATGATGTGTGAGTAGTCCACCATAGACCTATGGGTCCGTAGGTAGTAGCTAGATGGCTTCCTCTCTCTCTTTTGATTCTCAATACAATGGTCTCTTGGAGATCTATTTGATGTAAACTTTTGCGGTGTGTTTGTTGGGATCCGATGAATTTTGAGTTCATGATCAGTTTCTATCCATGAATATTATTTGAGTCTTCTTTGATCTCTGATATGCATGATTACTAATAGCCTCGTATTCCTTCTTTGAATCTTTGGTTTAGTTAGGCCAACTAGATCGATTTTTCTTGCCATGGGAAGAGGTGCTTTGTGATGGGTTCGATCTTGCGGTGTACTCTCCTAGTGTCAGAAGGGGCAGTGAGGCACGCATGTATCGTTACTATTAGGGATAACAAGATGGGGTCTATTCCTACATGAATAGATCTTGTCTATATCATGTCACCGTTCTTATTGCATTACTCCATTTTTCTGTGAACTTAATACACTAGATGCATGCTGGATAGCGGTCGATGTGTGGAGTAATAGTAGTAGATGCAGAATCGTTTCGGTCTACTAATCTTGGACGTGATGCCGATATAATGATCATCGCCTTGGATATCGTCATGATTATTTGATCTTCTATCAATTGACCAACAGTAATTTGTTCACCCATCGTGTGCTATACTCATGAGAGAAGGCACTAGTGAAACCTAGGGCCCCCGGGTCTACTTTTCCAACATATTGCTTTCCGATCTATCTTTTTGCCGCTTTTGTTTTCAGCTCTATTATTCCAAAAACCCAAAAATACCTTGCTGCACTTTTTATTTGCCTCTTTTATTTTGTGTTCTTGAGAGATCTATCTATCCAATCTTTTAATATCCTAATCTATCTTTTTACCGTAGAGAGATTGACAACCTCTCTTTCGCGTCGGGTTGCAAGTATTTGTTCTTTGTGTGCAGGTGATGTTTACGTAGTGTTGGTGATCCTCCTACTGGTTTGATACCTTGGTTTCATAACTGAGGGAAATACTTACCATCGCTGTGCTGCATCACCCCTTCCTCTTTGGGGAAATACCGACGCAGTCTCAAGCCACGTCACCCTCCACCATCAAGAACCGCGAGGTGCTGGCGAAGCTCGTCCCCCTGACGGCCAATGCTCACAACGAGCCCGAGGCCACCAAGATCTGGCCCGGATCACAGCCGCCCCGGGAGCTATCAGCGACCACCTTCCCCTTCTTCTTCCACTTCGTCTTCAGAGGTTTGCTCCCGCCCTTCTCCGACTTCTTTCGCACCATCCTGGAGCACTACCAGATCCATGCTCTCCACCTCCTACCCAACTCTGTGCTCTTCCTTGTCCTCTTCGCCTTCTTTTGTGAGGGTTTCCTAGGGGTGATGCCCTCGGTGGCCCTCTTTCGCACCTTTTACAGCTTGAGGTGCAAGCAGGGGCCGAGTGCGGGGTGCGCCTCCTTCCGGATGGTTGAAGGGATGGCGGAATGCATCATCAACATGAAGATTCTCAAGAAGGTGGAGAACTACAGATCGTGCTGGATCTACATGGAGGTAGGCCAAAGCAGCCCCTTATTTGCGCTTCCCACTGAGTCGGCTGCTAAGAGCTCAGGCTGGGAGCACTCCAAGATGATGGAGGCCGATCTTGGGCCAATTGCTGCCAGAATCCAGGAGCTGCGTGCGACAGGCCTCATGAGGGTGATGGTGGCGCGGGAGTTCATGCGCAGGCGCATCGCGCCCCTCTAGAAGCGCTCACACCTAGTGTGGGAGTACAAGGGCCTCGAGGACAGACCAGGCTATGTGCTGACAGCCTACAGGCGCCCGTGCTAGAAGCGATCATGCAGATCATGTTAAGCGAGGAGGTGCCAAATGAGCGCCGGAGGACGGGTTCCCTCTGTATCGCCGCGACGATGGGGCAGAGATTCAGGCTCGGATGCCGGTCTTCGATGAATGGGGCTTGATTCTCTCTGGCCATGAGGGGCCCGGCGAGAACCCCATCCACGTGGTCCCTACCTCAGGGGTCCCTAAGGATGCCGGGCCCTCAGCAAGCAGCAGCGCCGCGAGCAGCAGGCAAAATCGGCTGCTGATACGTCTCCAACATATCTATAGTTTTTTATTGTTCCATGCTGATATATTATCATTCTAGGATACTTTTTGGGTCTTTATTTACCAATTTATAATATTTTTGAGCACTAACCTATTGACCCAGTGCCCAGTGCCAATTGTTGTTTTCTGCGTGTTTTTGCCTTTTCAGGTTTACTGTACCAAACAAATTCCAATTGCCACGAAACTTTTTGATGATTTTTTCTGGACTATATGAAGACCTAGAAGCTTCGGAAGGAAGCCAGGAGGTGCACGAGGGCCCTACCACACATCAGGGCGCGCCCTGGGAGGGGGGCGCCCTGATATGTGGTGGCCCCCTCGGGCGCCTACCGACGTCCCTCTTCGGCCTATAAATTCTCTAATATCCTAAAAACCCTGAAGGCAGTCCCGAAACCCTTTTTCCGCCGCCGCAAGTCTCTGTTCCGTCGCGAGGCCAGCTGGAGCTCCGTTCCGGCACCCTGCCGGAGGGGTGATCGATCATGGAGGGCCTCTTCATCAACCTTGCTGCCCTCATGATGATGTTGAGTAGTTCACCACAGACCTACAAGTCCATAGCTAGTACCTAGATGGCAATCTCTCTCTCTTATGATCTTCCATACAATGATCATCGCATCTTCGCTTTGATCTATCCGATGTAATCCTATTGTGCGGTGTGTTTGTTGGGATCCGATGAATTGTGGGTTTATGTTTAGATTATTCATGAAAATTATTTGAGATGCCTCTGAATTATATTATCTCTTAATTGCATGATCATTATAGCTTTGTAATGCTCTCTGATCTATTGATATGCTTTGGCCAAGTATATTGATATTTCATCGGTGGGAGTGGTGCATTGTGGTAGGTTCAACCTGGCGAGTTTCTATATCCCAATGACAAAGTAGGGGACAAGATGTGTCTTTGTGTTGTTGCTACTAAGGATAAAAGGATGGGGTTCATTCATATTGTTTGAGTTTACTTTGTCTACATCATGTCATCGTTCTCCAAGCATTACTCCGTTTTACTTAATACTCTAGATGCATGCTGGATAGCGGTCGATGAGTGGAGTAATAGTAATAGGTGCAGGTAGGAGTTGGCCTATTTGCTTATGGACATGATGCCTATATATACATGATCATTTCCGCGAACATCGCATAACTATCCACTTTTCTATCAATTGCCCAACAGTAATTTGTTACCCACCGTATGCTGCCTACATGAGAGATGCCGCTAGGGAAAACTATGGCCCCCGGGTCTATTAACTTTTATATTTACAAACGCTACAATTACCTTGCTTACTTTATTTACTTTTTATTTATTTTGCAATTTATATTTATCAACAATTATCTACACAACTCATTTGCTTGCAAATAACAAGATCAAGGGGATTGACAACCCTCTTGCTCGCGTTGGGTGCAAGTTGTTGTTCATTTGTGTGCAACTGCTGGAGATGGTTGAGGATTGATATTCCTATTGGTTAGATAAACCTTGGTTTCATAACTGAGAGAAATACTTATCCGCTTTGTGCTGCAATTACCCGTTCCTCTTCACGGAAAACCCAACGCAGATCACAAGTATCAGGAAGGATTTCTGGCGCCGTTGCCGGGGAATATCATCATCAACTACCAAGTAACTTCACACCAATTTTCATTCACTTGTTCTTCTTTTTATTTGTTGTTATATTTAGCTTGTTACATAAAAATCAAAATTACAAAAATATTTATCTTTGCTTGTTACTAGTTTACTTCTTCGCTTGCTAGTTTACTTGTCTTGCTTGTTACTTTGCTTGTTCGGTCACCATGTCTCAAGATACTACTAAGTTGTGTGATTTCTCAAATACTAATAATATCAATTTTATTAGTACACCTATACCACCCGCCACTAGTGCGGAGGCTTTTGATATTAATGCGACATTGCTAAATTTTGTCATGAAAGATCAATTTTCGGGAAGTCCTAATGAGGATCCCGCATCACATCTTAATACCTTTGTTGAATTATGTGACATGCAAAAGAAAAAGGATATGGATAATGATATTGTGAAATTAAAAGTATTTCCTTTTTCACTAAGAGATAAAGCTAAAGCTTGGTTTTCATCTTTACTGTGTAATAGTATTGGAACATGGGATAAGTGTAAAGATGCTTTTATTGCCAAGTATTTTCCTCCTGCTAAGATCATCTCCTTAGACATCAAATAATGAATTTTAAACAGCAAGATCAAGAGCATGTTGCACAAGCTTGGGAGAGAATGAAATTAATGATAAGAAATTGTCCAACTCATGGTTTAAATATGTGGATGATTATCCAAAACTTCTATGCTGGACTAAACTTTGTGTCTAGAAATCTTCTAGATTCTGCTGCAGGTGGTACCTTTATGGATGTGACCTTAGGAGATGCCACAAAACTTCTGGACAACATTATGAAAAATTATTCTCAATGGCATACCGAAAGGGCTCAAACCGGTAAGAAGGTAAATTCTGTTGAAGAAATCGCTACTTTGAGTGAAAAAGTGGATGCTCTTATGAATATGGTTGCTAGTAAAAATGCTCATGTTGATCCCAATGATGTTCCCTTATCTACTTTGATTGAGCAAAATAATGATGCTATTTATGTGTACTTTGTCTCGCGAAATAATTTCAACAACAATGCTTATAGAGGAAATTTCAATTCTAGACCGTATCCCGGTAATTCCTCTAACAATTATGTAAATTCTTATGGAAATTCTTCTACAAATTCTAATAGTATGCCCTCTGATCTTGAGAACACAATTAAAGAATTTATTAATTCTCAAAAGGTTTTCAACACTATTGTAGAAGAAAAATTGCATGTAGTTGACACTTTGGCTAAAAACATGGATAGAATTGCTCTTGATGTGGAAACTCTTAAAAATAAAGCTTTGCCACCCAAGCATGATTTCAATTATGCTATTAAATCTATCCAAATATCTATTAATGAAATTAAGGAGAGGACCGCTAAGTTGAGAGCTAAGCGGGAGTTCTTAGAAAAAGCTCTTCCACCCAGTTTTTACCGGAATCATGATGAAGATCTTCAAATGATTGGTATTTCTCCTATTGAATCTTTATTTTCTTCTCTGAATATAAATGATAAAGGGACTGGAAATGAGTCAACTTTAGTAGAGAAGCGCCCTGTTTGCTTGGAGGGTGATGATTTTGATGCTAAAACTGAAAAATGTGGGTTTGGAGAGGTCAAAACTTTAACTAGTGATGCACCCACTATCTTGGATTGCAAGGACTTTAATTATGATAGTTTCTCTTTATTAGAATGTATTTCCTTGTTGCAATCCGTTATTAGCTCACCCAATGCTTATGAACAAAACAAAGCTTTTACCGAACATATAGTAGAAGCTATGATAAAAGCTTACGATGAGAAACTTGAGCTTGAAGTTTCTATTCCTAGAAAATTGCATGATGAGTGGGAACCTAATATAAAAATAAAGATCAATAAATATGAATGCAATGCTTTGTGTGACCTTGGTGCTGTGTTTCAACTATTCCTAAAACTCTTTGTGATGTGCTCGGTCTCACTAATATTGAAGATTGTTCCCTCAACTTGCATCTTGCGGATTCTACCATCAAGAAATCTTTAGGTAGAATTAATGATGTGCTTATTATTGCAAATAAAAATTATGTGCCTGTATATTTGAGTGTGCTTGATATTGATTGCAATCCTTCTTGTCCCATAATACTTGGAAGGCCTTTCTTATGAACTATAGGTGCAATCATTGACATGAAAGAGGGAAACATAAGGTTCCAATTCCCATTAAAGAAAGATATGGAACAATTCCCTAGGAATAGAATTAAACAACCTTATTAATAAATAATTATAGCCACTTATGGGTGGAGTGTCAAAGATGACAATACTTGAAACTATGCATTATGCCTAGCTAGGGGCATAAAACGATAGCGCTTGTTGGGAGGCAACCCAATAGTTATCTTAAATTTTTGCTTTAAATTTTTTGTTTATTTTTAATTGCATGATTATTGCCTCTGTAATGATTATGTTTTTGTGTTTAAATTAGTGTTTGTGCCAAGTAAAGCCTTTGGGATGACTCACAAGATGAGTAGAAACGATGCTGAAACAAAACAGAAACTTTTGACTCCAGTACAGGAATTTTCATTTTCTGCTTGTGCGTGATAATGATCTGAAATTTTTACACAGTGTTACTATACAAATTTTAGAGGTTTTACTAATTTTTCAGAATTTTTAAAGTTAAATAAGTGTAAGCTCTCTACATATTGCTACAGACTGTTCTGTTTTAGATAGATTCTGTTTTTGCTTGCATAGTTGCTTGTTTTGATTATGCTATAGATTGTATCGGGGGGTATAAGCCATGGAGAAGTTACAATACAGTACCTATTATGAATTTATGAAATTTGAATCAATTTACAACAGTACTTAGAGTATGCAATACGTTTCTTATACTAACGGATGTCATGAGGTTTTGTTGAGTTTTGTGTGATTGAAGTTTTCAAGTTTTGGGTGCTATCTTGATGGACAAAGGAATAAGGAGTAGCAAGAGCCTAAGCTTGGGGATGCCCAAGGAACCCCAAGGTAATATTTTAAATGAGACTCAAGCATCTAATCTTGGGAATGCCCCGGAAGGCATCCCCTCTTTCATCTCAAATCCATCGGTATGTCACTTGGAGCTATATTTTTATTCGTCACATGATATGAGTTTTGTTTGGAGCGTCGTTTGCTTTTGTTTGCTTTTACCTTTAGTTTTTCACAATCATTGTTTGCTGGACACACCTATTTAAGAGAGACACGCCTTCATCATAATTTGTTAGAATACTCTATGTGCTTCACTTATATCTTTTGAGCTTAGCAGTTGCTCTAGTACTTCACTTATATCTTTTTGAGCATGGTGGTGTGTAGATTTTATAGAAAAGATTTCACTCTTGTTCTTCACTTATATTTGTTTGAGAGTTAATAAATAGTGACTGTAATTTTCATGGGCCATAAGAATAGTCCAAGAATATTAGGTATTCAAAGAGTGATAATCAAAACCATCATGTAGCACATATAAAGAAATTGTGGGTCAATGATATTGATGTAGTAATATGAGATTGGTGTGAGTTCATAATTGTTAAACCATAGAAGTGTTGATATTAAGAAAGGTTGACCTTTTTGTTCATCTAAAAATTAAAGAGGCATGGTGATGATGTGTGAGCATTTCTATTCCTCGCTGAAATCCTAGTCTTGTTTCGGGTCGGAAGCGCGCGATGGTTAACTCCTACCAACCTCTTCCCTCGGGGCATGTGATTAGTACTTTGATTTATGATAAACCAATAAAATTTGCAATAAGTATATGTGTTCTTTATGACTAATGTGAAACCATGGACATACGCAATCTCACTTCTTTCATAATTAGCTAGCCTCTTCGGTACCGTGCATAGCTCGTTCCCACCTCGAGGATCGGTGCAACTTTCGCCGGTGCATCCAAACCCCGTGACATGATACGCTCTGTTGCACATAAGCCTTATTATATCTTCCTCAAAACAGCCACCATACCTACCTATCATGGCATTTCCATAGCCATTCTGAGATATATTGCCATGCAAATTCCATCGTCACTTCACATGACCAGTTCGTTCATCGTCATATTGCTTTGCATGATCATATAGAGCTGACATAGTATTTGTGGCAAAGCCACCTTTCATCATGTTTTTGATACATGTCACGCTAGATCATTGCACATCCTGGTACACTGCCAGAGGCATTCATACAGAGTCATATCTTCATATCAGTTCTCCATGATGAGTTGTAAGTAAATAAAAGTGTAATGATCATCATTATTAGAGCATTATCCCAGTGAGGAAAGAATGATGGAGATGATGATTCTCCCATAACTCGAGATGAGACTCCAGACGAAAATAAAGATGGGGGAGGCCAAATGAGCCCATCATCCATTAAAAAAAGTGAGAAAATGAGAGAAGGGACTTTGCTACTATCCTTTACCACACTTGTGCCTCAAAGTGGCACCATGTTCCTCATGTAGAGAGTCTCATGATATATCACTTTCATATGCTAGTGGGAATTACCTATTCATTATTACAAACTTGGCTTGTATATTCCTATGACGGGCTTCCTTAAATGCCCGAGGTCTTCATAAGCAAGCAAGTTGGATGCACACCCCACTTTGCTTCATTTGAGCTTTCATACACGTATAGCTCTAGTGCATCATTTGCATGGCAATCCCTACTCCTTGCATTGACATCTATCAATGGGCATCTCCATAGCCCGTTGGTACGCCTAGTTGATGTGAGACTATCTTCTCCACTTTCTACCTCTTTGATATCTACCACCATACACTATTCCACTCAAATGCTATGTCCAATGGCTCACGCTCATGTATTGCGTGAAGAATAAAAAGTTGATGCATATTGAAAAGGTACGAACCAATTTCCTGACTTGGACATCGTGGTGCTTAACATTTGTATTAATGTGGTGAAGATGGAGCCATGCCTTGCTAATACAATAAGATGAATGGGGGGGGGGGGGTAAACATTTCTTAAGGATGGTATACTTTTAAGAATTAACAATTATGTTTCTTACATTTCAATTATTGCTATGTTAATATTTGTTGATTCATCTTTTCTCAATGAGCATACATGCACAAGATTACATAGTGGATAGCATGTTGATAACCCACAAGTGTAGGGGGTCGTTTGTAGCCTTTTTTGATAAGTAAGAGGGTCGAACCCAACGAGGAGATAAAGGTAGAATTAAAATTCTCTCAAGTTCTATCGACCACCGATACAACTCTATGCACGCTAACGCTTACTTTACCTAGAACAAGTATGAAACTATTTTGCGGGAATGAAACTAGAAGTACTTAGTAGGTGTAGAGATAGTTTTGCAAGATAATAAAGAATGTGGAAATAAAAGTTAGGTGATGTTTTAATAAAAGAACAATAAAAGTAAATAGTTTAGTATAAAGCTTTTTTTAGCACAAGAGAAATATTTTTCCCTAGGCAATCGATAACTAGACCGGTATCATTGTTGCAGTTTTATATGAGGGAGAGGCATACGCTAACATACTTTCCGTACTTGGATCATATGCACTTATGTTGGAATTCAAGCAAGCATCCACAACTACTAGAAATTCATTAAGGTAAACCCAACAATAGCATTAACACATCAAGTCCCCTTTATCCCATACGTAAACAATCCCCTTACTCTGGTGTAAGCTTCTGTCACTCTAGCCATCCACTATAAGCGAATCATAAACATATTGCAACACCCTACAGCGGGGATCCCACATGCTTGCGCGACACGACGGGCACCATAGGAAAGCACCAAAATAGAACATACATCTCAAACCAATCACGATCATCAATCAACCCATAGGACAAAAGAAATCTACTCAAACATCATATGATAGCCACACATCATTGGATAATAATATACATCATTAAGCACCATGTTAAAGTAGAGATTACAGCGGGAAGAAGAGGTTTTACACCGCTGCATAGAGGGGGAGAGAGTTGGTGGTGACAGCGGCGAAGTTGTTGGTGTAGATTGCCGTCATGATGGATGCCCCGGCGGCGCTCCGGCGCCACCGAGATTGGATCTCTCTCTCTGTTTCTCTTCTGTTTTCGCGACTATTTTCGGACCCCTTCACCGTTTCTTAAATATCCGGAGATCCATAACTCCGATCGGGCTGAAAGTTTGAGGGGATTTTTATGGCGAAAATATCTTTCTTGCGCCAGAAGGAGAGCCTTAACCGGCCTAAAGGTTGGCCACAAGCCATCTGGCCGCACCCCACTAGGGGCGTGGCCAGTTGGCTTGTGGGCCCCTCGGGCATCATCTTCCGTTGATTCTGACTCTCAAAATTCACATATAGATTCCAAAAAAAATCTCCATAAATTTTTATCGCGTTTGGACTTCGTTTGATATGGAATTTCTGCGAAACAAAAAACACACAAAAAACAGGAACTGGCACTGGGCACTGGGTAAGTAAGTTAGTCCCAAAAATATTATAAAATGTTGCCAAAAGTATATGAAAGTTGTAGAATATTGGAATGAAGCAGTCAAAAATTATAGATACGATGGAGACGTATCAGCACCCCCAAGCTTAATTCCTGCTCGTCCTCGAGTAGGTAAATGATAAAAAGATAATTTTTTATGTGGAATGCTACCTAACATAATCTTGAACAAATGTCTAATCATGGCATGAATATTAAGATACAAGTGATTCAAGGCAACAATCTGACAGGTAGACATCCATACTCAGGTTTACTAGCAACAATCATGTCCTTTCAAAATAGCAATGCCAAAGAATGTTATCCCTACAAAATCATATAGCTTGTCATGCTTGGTCTTCCGAGCATAAAGTATAAATCATGAGCACCCCGGTGTCAAACCAAGCAATTGGATTGTAATTTTTCAATGTGCATCAACTTTTTATTCTTCACGCAATACATGAGCGTGAACCATGGACACAACATAAGGGTGGAATAAAATATGGTGGTAGATATCAAAAGGGTTGAAAGTGGAGAAGAAAGTCTCGCATCAACTTGGCGTATCAACGGGCTATGGAGATGCCCATCAATACATATCAATGCGTGGAGTAGGGATTTCCATGCAACGGATGCACTAGAGCTATAAGTGTACGAAAGCTCGACTGAAGCTAAGTGGGTGTGCATCCAACTTGCTTGCTCATGAAGACCTCGGGCATTTGAGGACACCCGTCATCGGAATATACAAGCCAAGTTCTATAATGAAAAATTCCCACTAGCATATGGAAGTGATAAAAACAAGAGACTCTCTATATGAAGAACATGGTGCCACTTTGAGGCACAAGTGTGGTAAAGGATAGTAGCAAAGTCCCTTCTCTTTTTTTCTCTCATTTGTTTTTCATGGTGGGCTTTTCCCCTTTTTTTCTTTTTGCCTCACCCATTCATCACCATTTTTTTATGGTGGGCTCATTTGGCCTCCCCATTTTTATTTTATTTTTCGTCTGGAGTTTCATCCTGACTTGTGGGGGAATCATACTCTCCATCATCCTTTCCTCACTGGGACAATGCTCTAATAATGATGATCATCACACTTTTATTCACTTACAACTCGATATGAAAAACTGATAGGATGATATGACTCTATATGAATGCCTCTGGCAGTGTACCAGGATGTACAATGATCTAGCGTAGCAAAAGATATCAAAAAATGGACAAGCCATGTAAATATCATGCTAGCTATCTTACGATCATGCAAAGCAATATGACAATGGAACTACAAGTCATATGAAGTGACGGTGGAAGTTGTCTGGCAATATATCTCGGAATGGCTATGGAAATGCCATGATAGGTAGGTATGGTGGCTGTTTTGAGGAAGATATAATGAGGCTGATGTGCAACAGAGCATATCATGTCACGGGGTTTGGATGCACCGGCGAATGTTGCACCGATCCTCGAGGTGAGAATGGGCAACGCACGGTACCGAAGAGGCTAGCAAAATATGAATAGGTGAGATTGCGTATGTCCATGGATTCACATTACTCATAACATATACTTATTGCAAAGTTTTATTAGTTGTATCACAAATCAAAGTACTACTCACATGCTCCTAGGGAGGAGGTTGGGAGGAGTTAACCATCGCGCGCCCCCGATTCAACAGCACAAAGGATTTCAATCAAGGATAAATTATGCTCCAATCTTCATCGCATAACTAGAGACTATACGTGCATGCTTCGGGAATCACAAACCTTAAAATCATTATTCTTACTAATCCACAATCCTCTACTAGTGCACCCACATATTAGTATCTTAATGTCGCAAAACTATTGCTGGGAATCAATGACGTGGCTTGAGACTGCGTCGGTATTTCCCCAAAGAGGAAGGGATGATGCAACACAGTGACGGTAAGTATTTCCCTCAGTTATGAAACCAAGGTTATCAAACCAGTAGGAGGATCACCACCACCCAATAAGCAGCACCTGCACACAAATAACAAATACTTGCAACCCGACGCGAAAGAGAGGTTGTCAATCTCTCTACGGTAAGAAGATAGATTAGGATATGATAGATAGGAGAGATAGATCTCTCAAGAACAACAGAGCAAATAAAAAATGCAGCAATATATTTTTGGGTTTTTGGTATAGTAGATCTAAAAACAAAGAGGAAAAAAGATAGATCGGAAAGCAATATGTTGGAAAAGTAGACCCGGGGTCCGTAGGTTTCACTAGTGGCTTCTCTCATGAGTATAGCACACGGTGGGTGAACAAATTACTGTTGGGCGATTGATAGAAGATCAAATAATCATGACGATATCCAAGGCGATGATCATTATATAGGCATCACGTCCAAGATAAGTAGACCGACTCCTGCCTGCAGCTACCACTATTACTCCACACATCGACCGCTATCCAGCATGCATCTAGTGTATTAAGTTCATGGAAAAACAGAGTAATGCAATAAGAATAATGACATGATGTAGACAAGATCTATTCATGTAGGAAGAGACCCCATCTTGTTATCCTTAATGGCAACGATACATGCGTGCCTTGCTGCCCCTTCTGTCACTAGGAAAGGACACCGCAAGATCGAACCCATCACAAAGCACCTCTTCCCATGGCAAGAAAAATCAATCTAGTTGGCCTAACTAAACCAAAGATTCAAAGAAGAAATACGAGGCTATAAGTAATCATGCATATAAGAGATCAAAGAAGACTCAAATAATATTCTTGGATAGAAACTGATCATGAACTCAAAATTCATCGGATCCCAACAAACACACCGCAAAAGTTTACATCAAATAGATCTCCAAGAGACCATTGTATTGAGAATCAAAAGAGAGAGAGGAAGCCATCTAGCTACTGCCTACAGACCCGTAGGTCTATGGTGGACTACTCACGCATCATCGGAGAGGCACCTATGAAGAAGATGAACCCCTCCGTGATGGTCTTAGTTTGGATCTTGAGGCTCTGGAACTTGCGGCGGCTGGATGTGTTTTTCGTCGACTCCCCTAGGGTTTTATGAATATTTGGGTATTTATAGGCGTCAGAGGCGGTGGAGGGGGCCCCGTGGAGGGCACAACCTATCAGGGCGCGCCGGGGGCCCCCTGGCGTGCCCTGGTGGGTTGTGGCCTCCACAGCCCACCACTCTGGCACTTCTTTGGCCCAGTGGGTGTCTTCTGGTCCAAAAAAATCTCCAAAAAGTTTCATCGCGATTGGACTCCGTTTGGTACTGATATTCTGCGAAGTAAAAAACAAGCAAAAACAACAACTGGCACTTTGGCACTATGTCAATAGGTTAGTCCCAAAAAATGATATAAAATTGCTATAAAGTGATTGTAAAACATCCAAGAATGATAATATAACAGCATGGAACAAGCAAAATTTATAGATACGTTGGAGACGTATCAATCAAACATATCATATTCAGTGATCTACAAGTTTTATGTAGGATTTTATGACTAACCATGTAAATGACCAATTCCTATTGACTCTCTAAATAGGTATAAGTGAGGCATGAGAGTTTAATTCTTTGTACAAAAGACCTGGACATGCTCTAATAAATATAAGTGAAGCAAAAGAGCATTCTACAAATAACGGTTTTCTATATGTAGAGAAACAGGCATCCAACTTCAAATGATATAAGTGAAGCACATGAAGCATTCTATAAGGCCATACACAAAATATATAAGTGAAGTGCAAAGAGCATTCTATAAATCAACCATGGACTTTACCATACCAGCATGGTGCATTGCTAAAAGGAAAATAAAAGGCACACGACGCTCCAAGAATTTACGCATATCATGTGAACAAATCAAAAACCGAAACATACCGATAGTTGTTGAAGAAGAAAGATGGGATGCCTTCCGGGGCATCCCCAAGCTTAGACGCTTGAGTCTCCTTGAATATTTACTTGGGGTGCCTTGGGCATCCCCAAGCTTGAGCTCTTGTCTCTCCTTATTCTTCTCATATCAATACCTCCTCGATCTTCGAACACTTCGTCCACACAAAACTTGACAAAACTTTTATTAGAAACGTTAGTACATAGTCATCAAATCTCATCATGTCCTGCCATAACATTATTGCATAATTATAATCTTACATTACCCACTGTAAGCTATCACAATTCTATGGCTCCCAAGTCAATGAGGCTCAATAAGAATTGAAACATAAGCACGCAAAGCAACTATAACAGCAATCTGTGAAAAACAGGACAATCTGTAAAGATATGTTTGGTCACTATACTTCTGTAACTCAAAATTCTGAAAAATTAGGACTTAATAAAGAATTTGCATAACAGTACTGTGTAAAAAAATCAGAAACTTTTGACGTTCTAGTAAAATATGAAAAATCAAACACTACAGCCAAAGTTTCTGTTTTTGCACATCACATATCAAACAAGCAATTTAAACATCCTAAAGGTAATTCTTGGCACATTATTTTTATAATACAATGGATTTATACAATGGGATAATTATTTTTGTTGAAAATTTTCTGTAATCAAGATTCACAAAGTTTCCATGGGCATGAACAAAGTTCAAGGCTAGCCCCCACTTCAACGGTGCTCGTCCTTCTCACTTTCACTTCTCTTTTTGAAAAGGTTTTAAGTTCCCCACTTTATTTTTTTGTTTTTAATTATTTTAAAAGCACACAACAGAAATAAAAGACTCTCTAAAACTTCCGGGTTGTCTCCCTGGCAGCGCTTTCTTTAAAGCTATTAAGCTAGGCATATAATGCTCAAGTAATTGATCCACCCGGATCCCAAGGTATATCAAAGCCAGTTTTAATTAACAATGATTTGTAATTTAGTAGTGAGCACAAAGTGATATATATCATGTGACAACGAAGTCTAACTCTCTTCCTATGCATTGGCATGTCATACAAGAACAATTCATTCACACAAAATAAAGGCCAATACATAGCATAAGTATTTTCTTGCAATTTTATAATAGTGGAAACATAGAGAAGTGAAGATTTGGTTCGTCTCTCATAATAATTGCAAGTAGGATCAGCAAGCACTTGCATATTATATTCATCAAAATCATCATGTGTAGTGGTAAAACGCAGCCCATCAATATAATCCTTAATAAGTGCAAACTCTTCGATATAGTGTAGTTAGGAGAATTCAAAAAGATAATAGGACTATCATGTGTGGGTGGGATAGCAACAATTTCATGCTTAACATAAGGAACTATAGCAAGTTCATCTTCATAAGCATAATTCATATTGGCATCATGGCCACAAGCATAGCAAGCATCAAGTTCATCAAAAAGGGATATTTCAAATGAATCCAAGGGATCATAGCAATCATCATAGCATTCATCATATCATTCATCCTTCGGTATGTGCAAAGGGAAACTAAACAATGTATGAGTTGAAGAGTTACTCTCATTAGAAGGTGGGCACGGGTAGCTAATCCGCTCTTCCTCCTTTTGTTCTTCACTCTCCTCCTCATCTTCTTCATCTAATGAGCTCACAGTTTTGACATTTTCTTCTTCCATAGATTCCTGCAAAAAAATTAGTCGCTTCCAAGGAAGCAGACATTCTCTCAATAAATTCAATAATATCAGCATTGCATTCATAATTCTCATAGCAATATTTAAGTATGGCAAGATTTTCAGATTTGAAAGAAACATTGTCACGTTTTTCAATCAAAGAGGCAACTTCAAAAGCACCCTTAAAAGCAACAAATTCTTCTATTCGTTCCACATCATAGTAATCATATATACCATTACCATAAGAAGCCAAGGTTTCATTATCATTAAATAAACACTAAAAGGGAAGGTGTGGAGCATCTAACTTAGAGCAACAAGTAGAATCACATTTCAAACATGCATCCCAAGCAAACCAACGAAATATTGTAATTTGATCCCATAAGTGTTTCCCTTTTCGAGATAAGCGATAATCCTTAAAGTACTCATGTTGATCCAACATGTCTCCCATTATAAAGTTCAATGGGGATTTCTCAGGATCATCAAAGGAGTCATTAACGCGTTTCACATAACGAGCATCGAGGGTTTTAGGAGGTTTCCCATCTCCATGAGTAGCAAGTACATCTAATTTTTTTGGTGTTTCGTGTTCCATATCCACAATGAAAGATATAAAACAACTAATAACAGAAAATAAAACAACTAATAACAGAAAATAAAAATTACTTAGTGATAAAGCAAACAAGCACACACGAGAATATCAACCACTAAGCTATTGCTCCCCGGCAACGGCGCCGGAAAAAGGTCTTGATAACCCACAAGTGTAGGGGATCGTTTGTAGCCTTTTTAGATAAGTAAGAGTGTCGAACCCAACAAGGAGCTAAAGGTAGAATTAATATTCTCTCAAGTTCTATCGACCACCGATACAACTCTACGCACGCCAACGTTTACTTTACCTAGAACAAGTATGAAACTATTTCGCGGGAATGAAACTAGAAGTACTTAGTAGGTGTAGATATAGTTTTGCAAGATAATAAAGAACATGGAAATAAAAGTTAGGTGCTGTTTTAATAAAAGAACAATAAAAGTAAATAGTTTAGTAGAAAGCTTTTTGTAGCACAAGAGAAAAATGTGTCCCTAGGCAATCGATAACTAGACCGGTATCATTGTTGCAGTTTTATATGAGGGAGAGACATACGCTAACATACTTTCCGTACTTGGATCATATGCACTTATGTTGGAATTCAAGAAAGCATCCGCAACTACTAGAAATTCATTAAGGTAAACCCAACCATAGCATTAACACATCAAGTCCCCTTTATCCCATACGTAAACAATCCCCTTACTCGGGTGTAAGCTTCTGTCACTCTAGCCACCCACTATAAGCGAATCATAAACATATTGCAACACCCTACAACAGGGATTCCACACGCTTGTGCGACATGGCGGGCACCATAAGACAGCACCAAAATAGAACATACATCTCAAACCAATCACGATCATCAATCAACCCATAGGACAAAAGAAATCTACTCAAACATCATAGGATAGCCACACATCATTGGATAATAATATATAGCATTAAGCACCATGTTCAAGTAGAGATTACAGCGGGGAGAAGAGGTTTTACACCGCTACATAGAGGGGGAGAGAGGTGGTGGTGACGGCGGCGAAGTTGTTGGTGTAGATCGCCGTCACGATGGATGCCCCGACGACGTTCCAGCGCCACCGGGAGAGAGGGGGAGAGAGCCCCCTCCTTATTCTTATTCCTTGGCCTCCTCCCTAAGTGGGAGGAGGGTTTCCCCTCTGGTCCATGGCCTCCATGGCTCCTGGAGGGCGAGAGCCCCTCCGAGATTGAATCTCTCTCCGTTTGTCTTCTGTTTTCGCGATTGTTTTCGGACCCCTTCACCGTTTCTTAAATATCTGGAGATCCGTAACTCCGATCGGGCTGAAATTTTGAGGGGATTTTAATCGCGAAAATATCTTTCTTGTGCCAGAAGGAGAGCCTCAACGACCTAAGTGCTGGCCACGGGCCAACCGGCCGCGCCCCCCCGGGGGCGCGGCCGGTTGGCCTGTGGGGCCCTCGGGCATCATCTTGCGTTGATTCCGAGCCTCAAAATTCACATATATTCCAAAAAAATCGCCATAAATTTTTATCGCATTTGGACTTCGTTTGATATGGAATTTCTGTGAAACAAAAAAACACAAAAAAACAGGAACTGGCACTGGGCACTAGGTAAGTAAGTTAGTCCCAAAAATATTATAAAATGTTGCCAAAAGTATATGAAAGTTGTAGAATATTGGCATGAAGCAATCAAAAATTATAGATACAACGGATACGTATCACATGTCACATCAAAAAATTATGTTTTTTATCATTTACCTACTCAAGGACGAGCATGAATTAAGCTTGGGGATGCTTTATATGTCTCCAACGTATCTATAATTTTTGATGGTTCCATGCTGATATATTATCATTCTAGGATAATTTTTGGGTCTTTATTTACCAATTTATAATATTTTTGAGCACTAACCTATTGACCCAGTGCCCAGTGCCGGTTGCTGTTTTCTCCGTGTTTTTGCCTTTCCAGGTTTACTGTACCAAACGAAGTCCAATTGTCACGAAACTTTATGATGATTTTTTCTGGTCTATATGAAGACCTAGAAGCTTCGGAAGGAAGCCAGGAGGTGCACGAGGGCCCCACCACACATCAGGGCGTGCCCTGGGGGGGCGCCCAGATATGTGGTGGTCCCCTCGGGCGCCTCCCGACGTTCCTCTCTGGCCTATAAATTCTCTAATATCCTAAAAACCCTGAAGGCAGTCCCAAAACCCTTTTTCCGCCATCGCAAGTCTCTGTTCCGTTGCGAGGCCATCTGGAGCTCCGTTCCGGCACCCTGCCAGAGGGGGGATTGATCACGGAGGGCCTCTTCATCAACATTGCTACCCTCATGATGATATGTGGGTAGTTCACCACAGACCTACGGGTCCATAGCTAGTACCGATGTCAATCTCTCTCTCTCTCTCTTATGATCTCCAATACAATGATCATCACATCTTCGCTTTGATCTATCCGATGTAATCCTATTTTGCGGTGTGTTTGTTGGGATCCGATGAATTGTGGGTTTGTGTTCAGATTATTCATGAAAAGTATTTGAGATGCCTCTGAATTATATTATCTCTTAATTGCATGATCATTATAGCTTCGTAATGCTCTCCGATCGATCTATGTATATGCTTTGGCCAAGTAGATTGATATTTCATCGGTGGGAGTGGTGCGTTGTGGTAGGTTCAACCTGGCGAGTTTCTATATCCCAGTGACAAAGTAGGGGATAAGATGCGTCTTTGTGTTGTTGCTACTAAGGATAAAACAATGCGGTCCATTCATATTGTTTGAGTTTACTTTATCTACATCATGTCATCGTTCTCCAAGCATTACTCTATTTTACTTAATGCTCTAGATGCATGCTGGATAGCGATCGATGAGTGGAGTAATAGTAATAGGTGCCGGCAGGAGTCGGCCTATTTGCTTATGGACGTGATGCCTATATATACATGATCATTGCCGTGAACATCGCATAATTATCCGCTTTTCTATCAATTGCCTAACAGTAATTTGTTACCCACCATATGTTGCCTACATGAGAGATGTCGTTAGGGAAAACTATGCCCCCCGGGTCTATTAACTTATATATTTACAAACGCTACAATTACCTTGCTGCCTTTATTTACTTTTTAATTTTTTTGCAATTTATATTTATCAAAAATTATCTACACAACTCATTTGCTTGCAAATAACGAGATCAAGGGGATTGACAACCCTCTTGCCCGCGTTGGGTGCAAGTTGTTTGTTCATTTGTGTGCAGCCGCTGAAGACGGTTGAGGATTGATATTCCTATTGGTTCGATAAACCTTGGTTTCATAACTGAGGGAAATACTTATCCGCTTTGTGCTGCAATTACCCGTTCCTCTTCATGGAAAACCCAACGCAGATCACAAGTATCAGCTGCCGAGCCGCCGCGCGCTGCTGCTTAAGGCCAACGACGATGACGATAATGACCTCTAGTTCGTGGTCGCGCCCTCCTAGCCTGTGGGCACGGAGGATGACAAGGATGACGTGGAGGAGGTGGAGGACCCCCACAAGGGGAAGACCCCGGAGGCTTCCGGGGCCGCCAGGCCTCGCGAGGGAGAGGCCCGCTCGAGCGACGCTGGGACGAGCTCCAGCAGTCCTCGGGGAGCGCCCTCAGGAGGGAGCTCCAGCGAGCCCTAGGGAAGCGACAGCCAGCGTCCTGGGAAGTTGCTGAGGAGGCGTTGGGTCGCCATTGACGAGTAAGTCCCTAAACTTGTTGTCGCTCTTTGAGATTTCTTTTTTCTTTCCGTGCTCCGTGGCTTGGAGCTGAATCATCAGCTCTGCAGGGCGCCCACACTAAAGAAGCTGAGGGCCGCGATGCCTGCGGCGCCCTTGCCCGTGCCTACTGAGTGGCGCGAGGAGATTCCTCGCCAGCCTGAGGGCGAGACGGGATGTATTGATGGCAGAGGAGCGCGAGGCGCCTCCTATGCCGCCAGAGGATCTGCCTCCCTCCGACGGGGGAAGCCAGCCAAGGGTGGAGCCCGTGGCGGAGGATCTGGTGCCCCCGGAGGCATCTGATGCTGGGGGCGACATGGAGGCGGATGGAACTGGCGGGCCAGGGAGCGGTAGCCAGCCCCCAGGCTTCGCCCGTGCGCTAGGCCCCAGGAACTGCCGCCCCAAGCCCCCGGCACACGCCATCGCCGCAGGCTGAGGTGGAGGTCACGCAGAGCCCCCAGTGCACTACGGTCAAGGCCACCCTCCCCGGAGCAATGGCAAGCGGCCCGTTGAGGAGACTGGCGCGGGGTCTTCGCGAATGGTGACAGTGGGGGCTGACGTCAAGCCGCCATCCAACCGAGCCCTCTCGCTGGTCAGCAGCAGCGCAGTTCTCCACCGTGTAGCTCTGCAGGGTGCCAGGGATGCCATGGATGCGCTAGAGGCGGACCTCCTGGCGGAGGAGGTGCAGCTCACCGACGAGTGCAGGTGCCTCGCGAACGGCTGGACGTGGCGCTCAAGCTGGGTCGTCGCTAGGACGACATCGCGCTGAAGAAGCGCGAGAGGACCGCCTAGGACACCGCGGAGCTCTGGGAGAACTCCGTGCGGGAGGCGGACACAACCGACCGGCGGCGCGAGGACGCGGAGGCCCACACCAAGGTTGTGCAGGAGTAGGCCTCCCTGCGGAAGCAGGAGCTCCGGACGCAGGAGGAGGCAGCCGCGGCCTGCAAGCGGCAACTTGCTGCCCACAAGGAGGAGCTTTCCAACCTGGAGGAGACCCTCGTGGATCGCAAGGGGGATGTGGCACTCCGGGAGCGCGAGCTCAACAAGCCCACCTCCGACCAGGAGGCAGATCATGAGCGCCTGACGTCGCTGGAGCATCAGGTGTTGGTCGCCTTTGAGGAGGAGCGCACCAAGGCCAACGCACGGCTCGCGAAGAAGGAGGAGAAGATCCAGGCATGCATCGGTGCCAAGATCAAGTAGGAACACGAGGAGCTCCAGCAGAGCCATCGCGGTAGGCTGCAGCAGCAGGAGACATGCTTCAAGGCAAAGCGCGTCGAGCTCCAGAAGGAGATCGACGAGCTCAAGAAGCAACTCCAACAGGTCGATACCGACCTCCAGCTCGCCCTCAAGGGCAAGGTGGAAGCTGAGGGGGAGCTGGGGTCGCTTCAGGCGCAGGTTGTCGACGTCTCCAAGGTCACCCGGAAGGCCAGGGATGACGCCTCGCGGGCACGGACAATGTAGACAGAGCGCGTCAAGCTGCTTTGGGAGCTTGCGGCGTGCGCGCGTGGGGGATCTGCCGCTTCATTGAGAAAATCATAGACTTCCCTATCACGGAGTACGACGGCGGCTACCTCGACTTCTTCACCAAGGTGGTGGAGGCGCTGGAGGTGTGGGTCTCAAGGCAGGATGAGGTCATCGAGGACGAAACCCGCAACCTCCTGGGCCAGGCCACAACGCGTATCTTCAGCAACCTCATCCGCGCCAACCCTGACTTCGATCTTGCCAGCGTGGTGGAGCTTGTTCCTGAGGAGCTCCACAACCATCTTAGGGGGGAGGAGCACGACCACGTGGACGCCCTGCTCGAGCGGTACGCACATGCTCCCGTGCCCTCCGAGGAAGACGGCGAGCCTTAAGCACCCGACCATGGTGGTGAAGACGGCGCCTCCTCTGCTTGAGTTTTATGTTTTCCTATTTCCATTCAACAATGGCATGGCCTCGTGGGGGCGTAAAGACAATTTGTTTCATAATCGTGCTTAAGTCTTTAATCTTATGCTGTGATTTGCTACTTTCCTGTGAGGTTTGCTTTCCTTTTTACATTGCCTTTTTGTTCCACGTTGCTTGGGCCCGGCCCCTGAGTGTGCTACTGCCGTCACTGGTATGTTGGGACACATGTCCAACAAGACCAGAGGGCGTAGGGCTCCATGAAGTAATAAGGGCTCCTGGGGTGCGATGCCCAGTAAGCCCCTCTTTGACGTGCAAGCAGCTCATGCCAAGGAGAAAACAGAACACTCGACAAGGCCACAAAGGAGGAGAGAAACAGAGAGCTCAAGGAGCGCTAAGAAATTCATAGAGTGGTTGTACCTAGCTTTTGTGGGGCTTGAGCCTTGGTGTGTGGCGGCTTGCGGGGGTTATGCCTCATGAGGCTTGGGCCCGCGAGGTCTCCCCGCTGGCACTTGGTGCTGGTGATTGTTGTGAGTGGCTTCATGAGGCAGCGCTCCCGGAGTCTCCTGAGCCTTTGTACCTACGGCGGTAGCATACCAACAAACATTTGCAAGTGATTGAACTGCACACGCTCACTAGTTCACTTGTGGGTGTCACGTGAGGAGACAGATTGCCAAGGACCTTGGTGAGGTGACGTGCACGGGAGTAGGCCCGCGAGTTAGAGCTCAGTCACTTGGGTTTTGCGGTGCTGATGGGACTGACCCAAGCATAGGCACCATGTCCATCCCCCGCTCGTGTGATACACACGAGGGAAATCGCGAGCGCGAATGGCTCCGGAGGCAAAAAAACAATGCTTACCAAGCACACAACATACTTGAAGAACTAAAACTTTACTGTTGCATAGAAAAGGTTCATTACACAACCAAAAAGGACAGTGCTGCCCTGTTGGACACGGGTCATCTTGAGGATGTGATACAGCCGAGAGGCACCCTCAAAAGGATAGACAAAATGCTGCCGTGATGGACACATGTCACCTTGAGGATGTGATGCAGCCGGGAGGCGCCCTCAGGTCTGATACGTCTCCAACGTATCTATAATTTTTTATTGTTCCATGCTATAATATTATCATTCTATGATGCTTTTTGGGTGATTATTTACCAATTCATATTATTTTTGAGCACTAACCTATTAACCCAGTGCCCAGTGCCAGTTGATGTTTTCTGCATGTTTTTGACTTTTCAGGTTTATAGTACCAAAGGAAGTCCAATAGTCCCGAAACTTTTTTTATGTTTTTTTCTTGACCAAAAGAAGACTTGGAAGCTTCGGGAGGAGATCGGAGGCCACACGAGGGAGCGAGCACACAACAAGGCATGCCCAGGGGGGTGGTCGCGCCATGTTATGTGGTGGCCCCCTCGGGCGTTTCCCGACGCCCCTCTCTGGCCTATAAATTCCAATAAATCCCCAAAACCCTAGAGAGCCTCCCTAAACACTTTTTCCGTCGCCGCAAGTCTCTATTTCGCCGTGTGCCCATCTGGAGCCCTGTTCCGGTGCCCTGCCGGAGGGAGGATCGATCACGGAGGGCCTCTACATCAACCTTGTTGCTCGCATGGTGATGTGTGAGTAGTTCCCTACAGACCTACAGGTTTGTAGTTAGTACCTAGATGGCAACCTCTCTCTCTCTCTCTTGATCTTCAATACAAAGTTCACCGCATCTTCACGGTGATCTATTCGATGTAATCGCTTTGTGCGGTGCGTTTGTTGGGATCCGATGAATTGTGGGTTTATGTTCAGATTATTCATGAAAAATAATTGAGTCTTCTCTAATTTCTATTATGATTCTTATTTGCATGATTATTATAGCTTCGTTAATCTCTCCGATCTATTGAAATTGTTTGGCCAACTAGATTGATATTTCTTCAGTGAGAGGGGTGCGTTGTAGTGGGTTCAATCTGACGATGCTCTATATCCCAGTGACAGAAGGGGACAAGACACGTCTTTGTATTGTTGCCACTAAGGATAAAACGATGGGGTTAATTCATATTGATCGAATTCTCTTTGTCTACATCATGTCATTGTTCTCCAAGCATTACTTTGTTTTACTTAATACTCTAGATGCATGCAGGATAGCGGTCGATGGGTGGAGTAATAGTAATAGGTGCAGGCAGGAGTCGACCTATTCGCTTATGGACGTGATGCCTATATACACATGATCATTGCCGTGAATAAATATTGCATAACTATGTGCTTTTTTTATCAATTGCCCAACAATAATTTGTTTACCCACCGTATGCCTACTACATGAGAGATGCCACTAGAGAACACTACGACCCCCAGGTCTATTCACTTATATATTTACAAAAGCTTTCAATATCTTCCTGCCATTTATTTTCTTTTAACTTATTTTGCAATTTACTTCATTCAACTATCATCTACACACTTCATTTGCTTGCAAATAACGAGTCCAAGGGGATTGACAACCCTCTTGCCCGCGTTGAGTGCAAGTGTTTGGTTCCTTGTGTGCAGTCGCTGAAGACGGGGGTTGCGTGCTACTCCTGAACCTTGGTTCTCACTAAGGGAAATACTTATCTATACTGTGTTGCATCACCCGTTCCTCTTGACGTAAAACCCAACGCAGATCACAAGTATCAAGGTCACAGTCCCCCATGTCTGAGCATGGGGACCCACTGGGTCATGGGCTGGAGCTCTCGTGGCCTTGTCACGATAGAGAAAGAGAGGCTTTGGGGCGTGTACAGCCCCAGTCGTTCTGTACCCCGTGCACTCATGGGTAGATCTTGCGGAGATCTTGGATGTTTCGTGTGTTTTGTACCGGAACACCCTCCTCTGTCTCCAGCCGTGCTGCACCAGGCCGGGAAACGTGGACGACCCTATACGGGCCTTCCCACATGGGCGAGAGCTTGTGGAGTCCTTCTCTGGAGAGCCAGCTTCAAGGGTAAGATGGCGTATGTTGTGGCTGTGGTAGAGACACAATGCGTGCTGATATAGGGCCGCTCGGAGGGCGGCCTGACAACGTGCTTCCTCGAGGAGGAGCATATCTACTTCGCACAAGTCATCTTGGTTGTTCTCGTTGAAGGTTAAGACCTGCGGGGACCCATGCTTGAGCTCAGTAGGAAGGACCGCTTCCGCCCCATAGATGAGAAAGAACGGAGTCTCACCAGTAGGCTTGGTCACTGTTGTGCGTATTGACCATAGCACGGACGAGAGTTCGTCAAGCTAGCCTTTGCCGCAGGCTACGAGCTTCTTGCTGAAGCTTCTTGTCATGAGGCCTTTCAAGACCTCAGCGTTAGCACGCTCGACCTGGTCGTTGCTTCGCGGATGCGCCATGGAGGCATAGCAGATCTGCGTGCCAAGGTTATCGCAGTAGGTCCCGAAGAGGCCGCTGGTGAATTGTGAACCATTGTCGGTGATGATGCGGTCGGGGAAGCCAAAGCGGCACACCAAGCCCTTGATCAACTTGACAGCGGACTGTGCTGGGATGGAGCGGACAGGCTCCACTTCTGCCCACTTGGTGAACTTGTCGATGGCGACGTTGAGGTAGCGGTAGCCTCCAGCTAAGCAAGGGAAGGGACCCAGGATATCCAGCCCCATACCGCAAAGGGCCACGTGAGGGGATAGTCTGGAGCCCTTGCGCTGGCTGATGAATCTGCTTGCCATGGAATTGACAGGCTTCGCATGATCGGACAAGCTCGGTGGCGTCTTCAAGTGTTGTGGGCTAGTAGATGCCGCTGCAGAACACCTTGCCAACAAGGGTGCATGATGAGGAATAATGGCCACAGTCTCCGCCATGGATGTCAGCAAGCAGCTCGCGCCCTTGCTCCTCGGAGATCCACCGCAATGCCATGCCGTTGGGGCATCTTCTGTAAAGATTGCCGTCTTGGAGGCAATAGGATGTAGCCTGGCGGGCCATGTGCTCTGCTTCAGCGTCATCTACTGGAAGAGTGCCGCTCTCCAAGTAGATCTTGAATTCCGTGGCCCAGCTTTCTTCATGTGGCTCCAGCGCGAGCAGCAGGCGAGTGCCTGAGGGTGGGCTGCAGTTGGGTGCGCCTGTGGAAGGCGCGGGAGGCAGCTCCTCTTGAGGTGCCATGGTGCTTGCAGCTGGTGGCGTGGCAGATGGCTTCAGGAGCCGCTCCTGGAAGACGCCGGGCCTTGAGGCTCGTGGCGGGATGCCTTCTTGGCGATGTCATCGGCTTCCTGGTTGCCACCGCGAGGAATGTGTTGGAGTTCCATGCCTAGGAAATGCTTCTCGAGCTTGAGCACCTCCTCGAGGTAGGCGTCCATGTGCTCGTCCTTGGGTTTGTAGCTCTTGTTGGAGAAGTTGACGAGGAGCTACGAGTCACCCTTGATGAGCATGCGCTTGACGCCGAGCGTGATAGCAGCCTTTAGTCTAGCGATGAGGCCCTCGTATTCAGCATACCTAGTGAGGAGATCCATGAGGTCTCCCATGTCTTGAACTTTCAGCTTAAGGCGCCCAAGCTTCTAGACGAGAGGCTGGAAGTGATATTTCTTTTCTAGGATTAAGACAGCCTGAGCAGCTGCTATACTGTCGGAGGAGTGAATGATCTCTGTGACCTAGCGAATCCAGTGATAGGCAGACTCATCTGTACACTGGACGCAATGCTGTAGATCAACGATCGTCATTGGGCGCATGAAAGTTCCCTGATTTTTTTTATGAAGTGTTCCTTCAACTCTGCCCAAGTATTGATTGAATTGGGAGGTAAGTTCTTCAACCATGTGTGAGCCGAACCCTCCAACATCATGGTTAAGTACTTGGCGCAAACTGCATCACTAACGTCCAGCATGTCCATGGCTATCTCATAACTCTCGATCCATGCAGCCGGCTCGAGATCAGCCGTGTAGTTTGGAACTTTGCGAGGGCCCTTGAAGTCCTTTGGCATACGCTCGTTGCGTAGAGCCGGCGCGAGGCATGGCACTCCGATAGTTTTGGTGCTTAAGCCTGCCCCGTAATAAACTAGCTGGGGTGTGGAGGGAGGCACTTGACCCGCCCCTGTAGCTGCTGCTTTTGCCTCTCCCATGGCCCGAGGCGCATCGACGACCGCCTGCGCGTCTGATGGTGCTGGCCAGACTGGGGAATTCTGAGTACGCTGCCTGTGCCCACTGCTAGAAACTGCAGGGGAGTCCATGTGTCTACTCTTGCTGCGACTTTGATAAGGGGTAGAGTGAACCCGGTCCTGACTATAAAAGTATTGCGCCTGTTGGGTGACTGCAGTCTTCAGCATCTCGATGGCGTTCCTGGCTTCAATCTCAATTGGAGTGTTTCCCGTGGTTGGAAGCGCTTCGAGGTTGCGACTTTCTGCGAGCATGTTATCTAGGGGATTGGAAAAATGACCCGCTGGTGTATGAAATCATCGAGGCAGGCAACGGGCCGGTGATGGCTGGCCCGACTCACATTGTTGGACCGGCTGATGAAGTTGGTCGACCCGCGGTTGTCCAGCCCCTCGCATAGGTTGTGGTGTGTTGAACAGACGTGTAGGCTCAAAGTTAAGTAGGCGGGTTGTATGTCTCCTCTAATGAACCGCCTCCGAAGCGTCGCGACGAAGACCCAGATGCCAGGCTTCTGCTTTCAGGCGTTCGGCCTCGTTGTGGATCTGAACCTGCAGTGCCGCCATGCATGTATTCTCAGCATCAATTTCCTCGTGAACTTTGTCCAGCTGTTCACGAAGTTTGGTCAATTTTGTGTTACGTTCCGCCTGATTCTCCGCGATTACTGGTGTTTCCACGAGTGTTGCCATGGCGGCCATCAAGTCTGCCATAGCTTGAGCCAGCGTTTTGCCAGAGTCGACAACGCCTGGAGCTGACGCTGAAGGATCAATCCCGGTTGTCACACTAGCTGCCGTGGAGTGGAGGACCGCTGCCGTTCCCGCCATGAAGACGGTGGCTTGCTGAGGCGACTCGAAGGACACTTGAGTAGCCTCATCATCTGGGTAGCCCCCAAGCCTACCATCAAAGAGCGGGCGGATTGACTCGGTGTCTCCGATCGACGATTTGCCATCAGAGTAGACAAAGGTGTCTCCGCTAGCCACGGAGTTGCCTGCGAGGTCGAATCCCTGAGTGAAGTAGACGAAGACGTGGTTTCGGTTGGCTTGAGCCCGGCCGGGTTGGGTGCGCCGAGCCGGCTCAATGATGTTGGTGCAGGTGTCAGGCTCGGCTCCGGACTCGCCGATTTTGTCGATGAAGACGTGGATCTTGCCAAAGGGGACCCGGTACCCGTACTCGATTAAGCCGGCCTCGGGATCCCAACCTGAATCATCGATGTAGAGCTTGCCGCGACGACTCTTGGTCATCCATCCGATTGTGTATCCCTCGATCCCTGGGAGAGCGCCCTCCAAGAACTCAACACCACCGTGCACTGGCCCCACGGTGGGTGCCAACTGTCGTGATTTTGTCACGACAGATGTCCCAGAGAAAGGACTAAGTCTAGGAGCCATCGCAACTAGGTGGTCGCTTGGATGGGGTTGATCGGGAACGAGAGACAAGGGTTTACCCAGGGTCGGCCCCTCCAAAGGAGGTAAAATCCTACGTCCTGCTTTCTGTGTTATTGTTGATGATCTCGATTACAAGGGTGCGGAATCTCTAACCTAGCTCTCGAGGTTTTCTTTCTTAATCCCTCTACCTCAGGGGCTCCCTTTTATATATAGGTTGAGGCCCTGAGGTTAGAATAGAGTCCGGGTCGTAAAACAACCTGTGACTTAGTTTACTTCTACTTGTCTTGTCTTTTAAGTAAGGAAATTCCTTACGACTCCCTCCGTGAGCCGGCCCGCATATCCCCAACACCCCCTGATGCAATGGTCCAGGGCAAAGGGATATAGGGTATGTCATGCACCTACTTCCACAACTAGTAGGTCCGCCAACAGTAATAACTTTCCATCCAAAGTTGGCATATGTTGGATGGTCGCCTTCACCCAACATCAAGAAGACTACTAACATAAACATGCAAAAAGGATATTAAATGCTAATACCAATCGATCTATTACACACTAGAGTTCCTCAATACCCCCGAGAACTAAAGGGATTACTCACACATGGAGCCAACAAACATCACAGAGATAGTGATGGTACACATGAATGGATTATACACGTAACGCACAAGTTGATCCACTAGGGTTCCTAATGTTACAAGGAGATGGATGTGGATGATGATGATGATGACAGTGGTAATGATGTTGATGACGATAGTGATGATGTTGCGGAGCTCCTTGTGCTTGGTGGTGAAGACGACGATCTCCCTCCTTTCCAATTCCCCCATCGGTTCATTTCAGAGGCTAGGGTTCCACCTTATGGGCGAGTTTCTGGTGTCTCCTCTCGTCTAATCTCAGATCCGATTCCATGAGGGGGAAAATACTTGATGACGCGGCTCCCTAGGCATCTCATACTACAACCCATACGAGTGGTCGCGCTTGTATGGTCATCTATCTTTTGTTCTGGAGGCTACACTGGCGCCTCTCCTCTGGTCCATTTGCTTGTTTATTTTAGGGATAATTGGTTTTGTGCCCCTAGTTGGGTCACACTCAGCTGGTTTACCCCTAGTTTCTGAAAACATACTTTCTTGCCCAACCCACTTTGCTCGTCTTATGCTTTTGCCTTTTGACCGTTTGACCGTCATTTTGAAAATTTCATAACAAATTCATACTGACTCAGAAAAATGCAAATAAGATATCAAAATGTTCACACAAACATCACCTACATGTGCGTGTCATTTGCATTCATGACAAAAGTGTTGGAAAGTATCCATCACCTATATGAGGTAAAACTGAGATGGGGACTTTCTAACACTTTTGTAATGAATGCAAATGTCATGCACATATAGGTGATTTTTTTCTGAACATTTTGATATCTTATTTTCATTTTTCCGAGTTAGTATGAGTTTGTTATGAAGTTTTGAAAATGATAGTCAAATGGTCAAAGGGCAAAAGCATAAGACGAGCAAAGTGGTTTGGGCAGGAACACATGTTTTCGAAAACTAGACGTAAACCAGCCGAGTGTGAACTAACTAGGGGCATAAAACCAATTATCCTTTTATTTTATGGTCGATGAGTATTACATTAAGTAACGTGATTCCACCATAATTCTCCGGGATTCCTTCCATATACATTTGTTTGCTCCAAAAGTGTTTCCTGAGGGATTATGACAAAAAGAGGTGCGCGAACGCGGTAAAATTCAAAAAAGCCTAAAATTTAGGGACAAAATAAACACCAAAGCTATCACGCAAATTGGACTCATCAACTCCGCCAAGCTTAAAGGTTTGCTTGTCCCCGAACAAATGTCGCGGCTTGTAGGAAAGAAGAAATCTTTATTCTGAGCTGCAGATATCACAAATGAATGTGTCCATCTTGGAATTATAGAATTTGCATCATATGGTTAGATGAGCATGAAGGCTTCCACACCCCACTATCTACCGTTTAAAAGACGTGTTCTAACTCTAAGAGATAACTCATCCGTCTTTTAGCCGAACAAGTTACCTTAGTTTTTCATTCAGAAAAGATAATTTCTCTCTTCCCCTTTTTCTTTATGAGCCAAGCATATCCCATGTCACTGCCAATTTCTTTTCCCTTTTTCTAGGCGTGACATGCGAAGATATGCTTGATTCTTTATATCGATGATGTTTTTTTCATAAGTTATCCAAATTTGTTTCATTATTCTTTAATCCGTCACAACAATTTGTTCTTTCATTATGTACCCGGATCATTAGTTTTATTACTTCACCAGGTAAGTTATATAGAAATCTGAAATAAGGGTGATCCGTCCCATCAATTTATCAACCTCTTCTGTTCGACGGATACTAAAGATGTGGAAGACTTATAATCATATGTCTTGAGCAGAAATATTTAACATACAATATAATCTATCATTCAAAGTAAACTCAATAGAAACGCCATAATAGAACATTCATCTAAACATCTATGAATCATTGGATAACATATTCTTCCCTCCATCAAAGGAAGCATGATTGTCCCCTTTTTACTCAAACTAAATAAAAACCTTAAAATTGGAATATAACTAACAGAATGATAAGGGTACAAAGGGCCTCAAAATTCCCAAAGCTTAACGTGCTAAGTCGGTTGGATTCATTTAGTCTCCTTTTTGTTGGTACCGTTGTTTTCCTCTGATGGAAGTTTGGTGACGCCGACGAGTGCGTTGATAAGGAGCTTGTTGGCCACCTCCAAGTCGATGATGTGACACGGATACATGCGGAACATTTCATCTTGGTTGGCGATGATTTTCAGGCTTGTGCTTAGTGCATCACGAGTCTTGGAGGCAAGGGCCACCTCCATCTCCCTGATTTGCTCAGTCAAAAGTTTATTTCCACCTTTAGGGTTTACACCGTGTCCTTGGTTTGAGCAGATGGTGTGGTGTTGACAAAGCGTCCCCTCTTGCGTCCTCCCAATGTGATATGTGCACCAATGGTGTGCATCTGGCACGGCTTGGGGTCGATCTCTTGAGATGCTCCCATCAGCTCATGGGTAGTGCAGTTGCTAAAACCACACTTACCCATGATGATTGGAGTATCTTTGAAGAAGTGGAGTCGATTTACGATGGTGATGACCTTGGTGGACCCGACGGGGATGGCTTCCGGCTTCTTCTCTTCTTCCTTGTCTTGATCCCCGAAGGGTTCTTATTCTTCTGGTTCCTCCTTGAAAGAGGACCAATCACGAATACGACGGGTCCTCTCTCTCTTGCTTGCTAGAGAGTCCATACCCTTCGAGCTCCAAGTCCTCCTCTTCTTGAGAAGAGGCCTGCCTCTCGTCCCATGACCGGGCCATTGCTTCATGCACTTCAAAACTAGAAAAATACTTGGTCTAGATTGATTTATTAGCTTTGAGGATGAAGGAGGAAAGGGCTCTGTATATAAGAGGTTAGGGTCGCAGGTTATCACGAGATAAGGAAGTTAAAAATAATCGGACACTAACCAAACAAAATTGGGTGAATTTTTGTTGAGGATCGAAAAAGAAATCACGGTCGACGACCTTCCATGCGAGAGCTAGCGGTCGCATGAGCGGTCGCACAAACTTTGTCGGACGAGCTCTTTTTATAATAGCGTTCGATGGTGTATTGAACGACTGAGTGTGGATTCCAAAACCGGCGGATCTCAGGTAGGGGGTCCCGAGCTGGTGATCTCGGCACGATGGTAACAGGAAGTAAAGGGGACACAATTTTTTACCCAGGTCCGTGCCCTCTCAAAGAGGTAAAACCCTACGTCCAACTTGTATTATATTGATTGTGGATGGGGTACAATCTACATGATGATCTACCTCGAGATCGTATGAATGTGTTCTAGTCTCTAAAAAACCTACTCCACCCAAGACTGTTGTATCTATAGCTAATACTTCACCCAAGTTGTTTACGTAACCATTTAGCACTTATATATATCTGATGTAATCTGTTGGTGTGTTTGTTGCGTGTGATGATTATTCACTTTATGGTTAGATTTATCCATGAATCATTTTTAGATCTATTTGGTTTCTTTGCTGCATAATTCTTATTCATATATGCTCTCTGATCCATTCTTCTTTCTTCGGGCAAGTTTATGTGGTGATCTCCAAGAGGCAATTGTGTATAATAGTTAGGTTCAATCTTGCAAGTAATCTATCGTAGCGATAGAAAGTGGAAAAAGTTCGTATTGTGTTTTTTCCACCAGGGATACAAGGATGGTTGCGTACTTGTCATTTGAATGCATGGTGAAGATAATATACCATCTACTTCATGTCATCGTGCTTATTACAATACCTTGTCTTTACTTAATATTTTAAGATGCATACTGGATAGCGGTCTTGGGTGGAGTATTAGCTATATATGCAGTTGGATAACGGTCTATATGCATTGGGATGTATGCTCACACGTAAATTATGTCATGCCTAATCATATTTATAATTATTGCAATTTAATCGATGCTCAACTATAATTTTTTTATCACACCATGCTTTCTTTTGGAGTGAAATAACTACTGAACCTATGGACTCCGGTCCATTTTCTTCCTATAAACTTTCAATCTCAATCAACACTTTTTTCTAATGTTTTGCTTTTACTTTCCTGTCAACTTGCCGTCAAATCCGGGAATTTTTCTATTGTTGTTGCCGCTTTTAATCCTTGTAACTAGCAAGCTAGTGGGGCTAATAGCCTAACTAGTACCGTGGGGGTTAGGAAAGTTTTGTATCTGTGTGTGCAGGTGTTTATCATTGGTTGTGTTAGTAAGCTCTTGTTGGTTCAATAAACCTTGACGTCGCTTGAGGGAAATTGATGCTTGCTAGAAACCCTTATACTTAGGGATTAACACCTTCCTAGTTAAGAGGAATTAGATATCTACCCTCCCTGGGGAACTTTTTTCAAGACTATCTTTGACCTAGTTGGTGAGAAAAGATCTCACTTTTCTCAAATACGAGGAGCTAGAAAGTATGTCAAGAGGGTATTTGGAGTGCTCCAAGACCGTTTTATAGTTGCGCAAGGACATACAAAAAATATAAGATCCGAAGATCTTGTGGGAGGTGATGATGTGTGATGATGCACAACTGATACGTCCATTTTGCATCATGCTTTTATATTGATATTTATTGCATTATGGGCTGTTATTACACACTATGGTACAATACTTATGCCTTTTCTCTCTTATTTTACAAGGTTTACATGAAGAGGGAGAATGCCAACAGCTGGAATTCTGGACTGGAAAAGGAGCAAATATGAGAGACCTATTCTGCACAACTCCAAAAGTCCTGAAAAGTTACGGAGAATTATTTTGGAATATATAAAAAATATTGGGCGAAAGAAATACCAGAGGAGACCCACCAGGAGGTCACAAGCCAGGGCGGCGCGCCCTACCCCCCTCGGCGTGCCCCTGTGGCTTGTGGGCCCCCTGGCAGGCCTCCGGTGCCCATCTTCTGCTATATGGAGGGTCATGATCTGGAAAAAAAATCAGAAGAGAGCTTTCGGGACAAAGCACCGCCGTCTCGAGGCGGAACCTGGGCAGAAGCAATCTAGGGCTCCGGCGGAGCCGTTCTGCCGGGGAAACTTCCCTCCCGGAGGGGGAAATCGAAGCCATCGTCATCACCAACGATCCTCTCATCGAGAGGGGGTCAATCTCCATCAACATCTTCACCAGCACCATCTCCTCTCCAAACCCTAGTTCATCTCTTGTATCCGATCTTTGTCTCAAAACCTCAGATTGGTACCTGTGGGTTGCTAGTAGTGTTGATTACTCCTTGTAGTTGATGCTAGTTGGTTTACTTGGTGGAAGATCATATGTTCAGATCCTTAATGATAATTAATACTCCTCTGATTATGAACATGAATATGCTTTGTGAGTAGTTACGTTTGTTCCTGAGGACATGGGATAAGTCTTGTTATAAGTAATCATGTGAATTTGGTATTCGTTCGATATTTTGATGAGATGTATGTTGTCTCTCCTCTAGTGGTGTTATGTGAACGTCGACTACATAACACTTCACCATTATTTGGGCCTAGGGGAAGGCATTGGGAAGTAATAAGTAGATGATGGGTTGCTAGAGTGACAGAAGCTTAAACCCTAGTTTATGTGTTGCTTCGTGAGGGGCTGATTTGGATCCATATGTTTCATGCTATGGTTAGATTTATCTTAATTCCTTTTTTGTAGTTGCGGATGCTTGCGAGAGAGGTTGATCATAAGTGGGAGGCTTGTCCAAGTAAGGGCAGCACCCAAGCACCGGTCCACCCACATATCAAATTATCAAAGTAACGAACGTGAATCGTATGAGCATGATGAAAACTAGCTTGACAGAAATTCCCATGTGTCCTCGGGAGCACTTTGCTTTATATAAGAGTTTGTCCAGGCTTGTCCTTTGCTACAAAAAGGATTGGGCCACCTTGCTGCACCTTTGCTACATTTGTTACTTGTTACCCGTTACGAATTATCTTATCAAAAAACTATCTGTTACCGATAATTTCAGTGCTTGCAGAGAATACCTTACTGAAAACCGCTTGTCATTTCCTTCTGCTCCTCGTTGGGTTCGACACTCTTACTTATTGAAAGGACTACGATAGATCCCCTATACTTGTGGGTCATCAAGACTCTTTTCTGGCGCCGTTGCCGGGGAGTGAAGCGCCTTTGGTGAGTGGAATTTGGTAAGGAAAAATTTATATAGTGTGCTGAAATTTACTGTCACTTGTTACTATGGAAAATAATCCTTTGATGGGCTTGTTCGGGGTATCTTCACCTCGACCGGAAGCACAAAGAGTTGCTCCTCAACCTACTGAACCTACTGAAAATATTTATTATGAAATTCCTTCGGGTATGATAGAGAAACTGCTAGCTAATCCTTATGCAGGAGATGGAACACTACATCCTGATTTGCATCTAATATATGTGGATGAAGTTTGTGGATTATTTAAGCTTGCAGGTTTGCCCGAGGATGATGTCAAGAAGAAGGTCTTTCCTTTATCTTTGAAGGAGAAGGCATTGACATGGTATAGGCTATGTGATGATATTGGATCATGGAACTACAACCGATTGAAATTGGAATTTCATCAGTAGTTTTATCCTACGCATCTGGTTCATCGTGATCGGAATTATATTTATAATTTTTGGCCTCGTGAAGGAGAAAGTATCGCTCAAGCTTGGGGGAGGCTTAAGTCAATGTTATATTCATGCCCCAATCATGAGCTCCCAAGAGAAATTATTATTCAGAAGTTTTATGCTCGGCTTTCTCGTAATGATCAATCCATGCTCGATACTTCTTGTACTGGTTCCTTTATGAAGAAAGATATTGAATTCAAATGGGACTTATTGGAAAGAATTAAACGCAACTCTGAAGATTGGGAACTCGACGAAGGTAAGGAGTCAGGTATAAACCTTAAGTTTGATTGTGTTAAATCCTTTATAGACACCGATGCTTTTCGTGAATTTAGCACTAAATATGGACTTGACTCTGAGATAGTAGCTTCTTTCTGTGAATCTTTTGCTGCTCATGTTGATCTCCCTAAGGATAAGTGGTTTAAATATCATCCTCCCATTGAAGTGAAAGTAGTTGAACCTATTAAAGTTGAAGAAGAAACTATTATTTATAATGTTGATCCTGTTATTCCTGCTGCTTATATTGAGAAACCACCTTTTCCTGTTAGAATAAAGGAACATGCTAAAGCTTCAACTGTGGTTCGTAAGAGTTATACTAGAACACCTACACCCCCTGGACAAATCAAAGTTGAACCTAGTATTGCTATGGTTAAAGATCTCTTGGTTGATAATATTGATGGGCATGTTATTCATTTCTGTGATGAAGCTGCTAGAATTGCTAGACCTGATACTAAAGATAAACATAGACCTATTGTTGGCATGCCTGTTGTTTCTGTTAAAATAGGAGATCATTGTTATCATGGCTTATGTGATGTGGGTGCTAGTGTGAGTGCAATTCCCTTTACCTTATATCAGGAAATTATGAATGATATTGCACCAGCTGAATTAGAAGAAATTGATGTTACCATTAAGCTTGCTAATAGAGATACTATAGCACCAGTTGGGATTGTTAGAGATGTTGAAGTTTTGTGTGGGAAAGTAAAATATCCTACTGATTTTCTTGTTCTTGGTTCCCCACAAGATGATTTTTGTCCCATTATATTTGGTAGACCTTTCTTGAATAATGTTAATGCTAAGATAGATTGTGAGAAAGAAACTGTTACTGTAAGTTTTGGGGATGTGTCATGAGTTTAATTTCTCTAAATTTCGTAGACAACCCCATGATAAAGAATTGCCTAGTAATGATGAAATTATTGGTCTTGCTTCTATTGCTGTGCCTCCTACTGATCCTTTAGAACAATATTTGCTAGATCATGAAAACGATATGCATATGAATGAAAGGAATGAAATAGATAAGATTTTCTTTGATCAGTACCCTATTTTCAAACACAATTTGCCTGTTGAAATACTTGGGGATCCTCCTCCACCCAAGGGTGATCCCGTGTTTGAGCTTAAACAATTACCGGATACTTTGAAATATGCCTATCTTGATGAAAAGAAGATATATCCTGTTATTATTAGTGCTAACCTTTCAGAGCAAGAAGAAAAGAGATTATTGAAAACTCCGAGGAAGCACCGTGCTGCTATTGGATATACTCTTGATGATCTTAAGGGCATTAGTCCCACTCTATGTCAGCATAAAATTAATATGGAGCCTGATGCTGAACCGGTTGTTGATCACCAACGACGGTTAAATCCTAAAATGAAAGAAGTGGTAAGAAATGAAATATTAAAGCTTCTGGAGGCAGGTATAATTTATCCTATTGCTGATAGTAGATGGGTTAGTCCCGTTCATTGTGTCCCTAAGAAGGGAGGTATTACTGTTGTTCCTAATGATAAAAATGAATTGATCCTGCAAAGAATTGTTACAGGATATAGAATGGTAATTGATTTCAGGAAATTAAATAAAGCTACTAGAAAAGATCATAACCCTCTACCTTTTATTGATCAAATGCTAGAAAGACTAACCAAACACACACACTTCTGCTTTCTAGATGGTTATTCTGGTTTCTCTCAAATACCTGTGTCAAAAGAGGATCAAGAGAAGACCACTTTTACTTGTCCTTTCGGTACTTTTGCTTATAGACGTATGCCTTTTGGTTTATGCAATGCACCTGCTACATTTCAAAGATGTATGATGGCTATATTCTCTGACTTTTGTGAAAAGATTGTTGAGGTTTTCATGGATGATTTCTCCGTTTACGGAACTTCTTTTGATGATTGCTTCAGCAACCTTGATCGAGTTTTGCAGAGATGTGAAGAAACTAATCTTGTCTTGAATTGGGAGAAGTGCCACTTTATGGTTAATGAGGGCATTGTCTTGGGACACAAAATCTCCGAAAGAGGTATTGAAGTTGATAAAGCTAAAGTTGATGCTATTGAAAAAATGCCGTGTCCTACGGATATCAAAGGTATAAGAAGTTTCCTTGGTCATGCTGGTTTCTATAGGAGGTTTATTAAAGACTTCTGTAAGATTTCTAGGCCTCTCACTAATCTTTTGCAAAAAGATGTTCCATTCGTTTTTGATGATGATTGTGTAGAAGCATTTGAAATTCTTAAGAGAGCCTTGATCACCGCACCTGTTTTTCAACCACTTGATTGGAACCTACCCTTTGAAATTATGTGTGATGCTAGTGATTATGCCGTTGGTGCTGTTCTAGGACAAAGAGTTGATAAGAAATTAAATGTTATCCATTATGCTAGTAAAACTCTAGACAGTGCTCAAAGAAACTATGCTGCCACTGAAAATGAATTTTTAGCAGTTGTGTTTGCTTGTGATAAGTTCAGACCTTATATTGTTGATTCCAAAGTAATTGTTCACACTGATCATGCTGCTATTAAATATCTTATGGAAAAGAAAGATGCTAAACCTAGACTTATTAGATGGGTTCTTCTGCTACAAGAATTTGATTTGCATATTATTGATAGAAAGGGTGCTGAGAACCCCGTAGCAGACAACTTGTCTAGGTTAGAAAATGTTCTTGATGACCCACTACCTATTGATGATAGCTTTCCTGATGAACAATTAGCTGTCATAAATGCTTCACGTAATGCTCCATGGTATGCTGATTATGCTAATTACATTGTTGCTAAATTTATACCACCTAGTTTCACATACCAACAAAAGAAAAAGTTCTTCTATGATTTAAGACATTACTTTTGGGATGATCCACACCTCTATAAGGAAGGAGTAGATGGTGTTATTAGACGTTGTGTACCTGAGAATGAACAGGAACAGATCCTACACAAGTGTCACTCCGAGGCCTACGGAGGACACCACGCTGGAGATAGAATTGCACACAAGGTATTACAATCTGGTTTTTATTGGCCTACTCTCTTCAAGGATGCTCGTAAGTTTGTCTTGTCTTGTGATGAATGTCAAAGAATTGGTAATATTAGTAGACGTCAGGAAATGCCCATGAATTACTCACTTGTTATTGAACCATTTGATGTTTTGGGTTTCGATTATATGGGACCTTTTCCAAAGTCTAACGGGTATACTCATATTCTAGTTGCTGTTGATTATGTTACTAAGTGGGTAGAAGCTATTCCAACTAGTAGTGCTGATCATAACACTTCTATTAAAATGCTTAAAGAAGTTATTTTCCCTAGATTTGGAGTCCCTAGATATTTAATGACTGATGGTGGTTCACACTTTATTCATGGCGCTTTCCGTAAATTGCTTGCTAAGTATGATGTTAATCATAGAATTGCATCTCCTTATCATCCTCAGTCTAGTGGTCAAGTAGAATTAAGCAATAGAGAAATTAAATTGATCTTGCAAAAGACTGTTAATAGATCTAGAAAGAATTGGTCTAAGAAACTTGATGATGCATTATGGGCTTATAGAACTGCTTACAAAAACCCTATGGGTATGTCTCCGTATAAAATGGTTTATGGTAAAGCATGTCACTTACCTCTAGAACTAGAACATAAAGCTTATTGGGCAATCAAAGAGCTCAACTATGATTTCAAACTCGCTGGTGAGAAGAGGCTATTTGACATTAGCTCACTTGATGAATGGAGAACCCAGGCCTATGAGAATGCCAAGTTGTTTAAAGAAAAGGTTAAGAGATGGCATGATAAAAGGATACAAAAGCGTGAATTCAATGTAGGTGACCATGTCTTGCTATACAATTCTCGTTTAAGATTTTTTGCAGGAAAACTTCTCTCTAAATGGGAAGGGCCTTACATTATCGAGGAAGTGTACCGTTCCGGTGCCATCAAGATCAACAACGCCGAAGGCACAAATCCGAAGGTGGTAAACGGGCAAAGAATCAAACATTATATCTCAGGTACTCCCATAAATGTTGAAACCAATATTATCAATACCATAACTCCGGAGGAGTACATTAGGGAGACCTACCAGAACATTTCAGACTCCGAAAAGGAATAGGTATGTGATACGGTAAGCAAACCGACTCCAAAACTTTTTCAATAGCAATTTTTCTCTGTTTTGGAATATTTAATAAATTAGGAACATTTAAAGTAGTCCGAAAAGTGCACGAGGAGGCGACAAACCAGGGGGGCACGCCCTACCCCCCTGGGCGCGCCCCCTGTGGCTTGTGGCCACCCCGTGTACCCTCCGGACTCCGTTTTCTTGTGGTATACTCCTTTAGGTCGGTAAAAATTCATTATATAATCTCCCGAAGGTTTGGACCTTCGTATCACGACAATACTTCCTGTTTTCCTTTTGAGCTGTTTCTGCAGCAGATTTAGAGCAATATGTCGTCCCAAGATTCCGATGGGGAGAGCTATGTATCGCATTATCTTGCCAACCCCAAGCTCTATGGGGACTTAGATCCTTATGGATTGTTCTCGGAGGAGGAACAAGAGGGCAAGTATGAGGAAGAAAGCGTGGATGAAGAAAAGATCCCCCTGCTTCAACCAGGAGACATGCACGTGGAGTTCAGGAAATCGAGCCTCCCAAACACAAGGAGAAAACCCAAGGTTCTATTTATCCCTTCTTGTTTTCTGCAGGAAAGCAAGCAAGAATTATGTCAAAGGATATTGAAGCTCAAGCAGGAAGTGGACGATCTGAGGGAACATAATTTTATGCTTAAGAGGAAACTGAAAAAGCTTAAAGATCCAACTCCAACATCACCACCTCCGAAGGAAGACAACTAAACACATGGGTATGGGCACTCCCCTTGGCTTGTGCCAAGCTTGGGGGAGGTGCCCCGGTATCGTATCACCATCACATATTTTACTTTTATTGTTTTCTCAGTTCGATCCTTTTGGTTACATCTTGATCTCGTAGAATAAAGTTTTTTTTAGTGTGATCTAGTTTTGAGTTTTGCTTTATGCTCCCCCTATGTAAGCGAGTCTGAGAGTTATATAATAAAAAGTAGTTTTGAGTTGAGGGCTTTGCTTGCTTGCTATGATCTTGAGAAAAAGAAACAGAAAGAAGTATAGAATAAAAGCAAAGAGTATATATGATAATCTTATGGGGAGTGATGACTTCACATATAAGAAGTATGTCGATTGAAATTTGTTGTGAGCTGACAAACATAGCGATTGGTCATTGTTGCAATTAAAAAGGAAGTAATAAAGAAAGAGAGGTTCACATATAAATATATTATCTTAGACATCTTTTATGATTGTGAGCACTCATTAAAATATTATATGCTAAAAAGTTGATGTTGGACAAGGAAGACAACATAATGGGGTATGTTTGCTTATTTCCGAATAGAAGTTATATGGTTATAGATCCTTTAACATGTGACGCTTGCTTCCACCCCATATCAGCCAAAACTTCCGCACCAAGTAGAGATACTACTTATGCATCCAAACATCCTGTCGGTGTAGTAAAGTTTGGGTCTTTTAGTACCCCATACTTGTGCACGGGCGGTTGTAGCCACACCAGCGGCAAGGCCTGCCGGGGGACAGCTGAATGCGAGCACAAGATTATCAAGAAGGCATTCAAGCCGATGATCAGAATACAGAAGACCGAAGGACTGGGATCCCGGCAAGATCTTGCCGGGATGACTAGCGAAGACCCGGCAAGACTCGCACCCGGCAAGACCTCGCCACCCTGCCACCGCTCCAGCGCAGCAACCAGCTTGTCGTTTAGCTGTTGTCCTCCTGGGTGCGTGTCAGGACGCTAACGGCGTTGGGCTTAAGCGGTGCTGATGGGACGGCCCCTTTTCCCGTCCCCAAGAAGCTAAGGGACACCTCAACGGAGCATTTAATGCGTTTGTCCTAAGTCGTCAGTATTAGGTATGATAGCACTGTAGTAGCTTTACACCTCATGTACTTCGCCACTGTTGGTGACCCCTTCGACGTATAAAAGGAGGCCCAAGGCATAGCTACAGGGGGGGAGGACCTTCTGGCCCATTCTGCATGCGTAGCGGCTATGTACTGTTCATAGCGCTCCTGAAGTTTGGGCATAAACACATCCAATACAATCAAAGCAGGAGTAGGGTTTTACGCTTCTCAGCGCCCCGAACCTGGGTAAAAATCCCTTGTGTTGATCGTTAGATCTGCTCTTTGTGCAATCCCTTCTCCCTGCCGAACTGTAAAGGGATCCACGCGATCCCATAGGTGTCGTAAGCCGACACATCCTTAACCCAGTTTTGCCATGAGAGTCCACCATACCTGCCTATGGATTGAGTAAGATCCTTCAAGTAAGTTGTCATCGGTGCAAGCAATAAAAATTGCTCTCTAAATATGTATGATCTATTAGTGTGAGGAAAATAAACTTTATACGAACTTGTGATATGGAAGAAATAAAAGCGTCAGACTGCATAATAAAGTTCTTTATCACAAGAGGCAATATAAAGTGACGTTCTTTTGCATTAAGAGATTGCGCATCCAACTATAAAAGCGCATGACAACCTCTGCTTCCCTCTGCGAAGGGCCTATCTGTTACTTTTACTTTCTAGTACTTACCTTTATGCAAGAGTCGTGGTGATCTTCACCACTTCCTTTATTTCGCCTTTCTCTCTTGGCAAGCGTCATGTGTTGGGGAATGATCTAGACACATATATCCACTCGGATGTGGGTGATCATGAGTTATTTCTGTTGACATTACCCTTGAGGTAAATAGTTGGGAGGCAAAACTATAAGCCCCTATCTTTCTCTGTGTCCTATTAAAGCTTTGACCTCATAAGTACCGCGTGAGTGTTAGCAATTATGAAAGAGTAAAAGATGATTGAGTTTGTGGATTTTCTTTACAAGCTCTTATATTGACTCTTTCCGATGTTATGATAAATTGCAATTGCTTCAATGACTAAGATCATAGTTTGTTGGTTCTTAATAGAGTTCTGGATTCATATTTTACCTTGTGAATGAATTGTTACTCTAGTATAAGAAATTATATATCAATTAGTATTGCTATTCTAAAGATGATCATGATGCTCCCATGTCCGTATTTTATTTTATCGACACCTCTATCTCTAAACATGTGGACATATTTATCGATCTCGGCTTTCGCTTGAGGACAAGCGAGGTCTAAGCTTGGGGGAGTTGATACGTCCATTTTTCATCATGATTTTATATTGATATTTATTGCATTATGGGCTGTTATTACACATTATGGTACAATACTTATGCCTTTTCTCTCTTATTTTACAAGGTTTACATGAAGAGGGAGAATGCCGGCAGCTGGATTTCTGGACTGGAAAAGGAGCAAATACGAGAGACCTATTCTGCACAACTCCAAAAGTCCTGAAAAGTTACGGAGAATTATTTTGGAATATATAAAAAATATTGGGCGAAAGAAATACCAGAGGGGACCCACCAGGAGGTCACAAGCCAGGGGGCGCGCCCAACCCCCCTGGGCGCGCCCTACCCCCCTGGGCGCGCCCCTGTGGCTTGTGGGCCCCCTGGCAGGCCTCCGGTGCCCATCTTCTGCTATATGGAGGACCTTGACCTGGAAAAAATCAGAAGAGAGCTTTCGGGACGAAGCGCCGCCGTCTCGAGGCGGAACGTGGGCAGAAGCAATCTAGGGCTCCGGCGGAGCTGTTCTGCCGGGGAAACTTCCCTCCCGGAGGGGGAAATCGAAGCCATCGTCATCACCAACGATCCTCTCATCGAGAGGGGGTCAATCTCCATCAACATCTTCACCAGCACCATCTCCTCTCCAAACCCTAGTTCATCTCTTGTATCCGATCTTTGTCTCAAAACCTCAGATTGGTACCTTTGGGTTGCTAGTAGTGTTGATTACTCCTTGTAGTTGATGCTAGTTGGTTTACTTGGTGGAAGATCATATGTTCAGATCCTTAATGATAATTAATACTCCTCTGATTATGAACATGAATATGCTTTGTGAGTAGTTACGTTTGTTCCTGAGGACATGGGATAAGTCTTGTTATAAATAATCATGTGAATTTGGTATTCGTTCGATATTTTGATGAGATGTATGTTGTCTCTCCTCTAGTGGTGTTATGTGAACGTCGACTACATAACACTTCACCATTATTTGGGCCTAGGGGAAGGCATTGGGAAGTAATAAGTAGATGATGGGTCGCTAGAGTGACAGAAGCTTAAACCCTAGTTTATGTGTTGCTTCGTGAGGGGCTGATTTGGATCCATATGTTTCATGCTATGGTTAGATTTATCTTAATTCCTTTTTCGTAGTTGCGGATGCTTGCGAGAGAGGTTAATCATAAGTGGGAGGCTTTTCCAAGTAAGGGCAGCACCCAAGCACCGGTCCACCCACATATCAAATTATCAAAGCAACGAACGCGAATCGTATGAGCATGATGAAAACTAGCTTGACAGAAATTCCCATGTGTCCTCGGGAGCGCTTTGCTTTATATAAGAGTTTGTCCAGGCTTGTCCTTTGCTACAAAAAGGATTGTGCCACCTTGCTGCACCTTAGCTACATTTGTTATTTGTTACCCGTTACGAATTATCTTATCACAAAACTATCTGTTACCGATAATTTCAGTGCTTGCAGAGAATACCTTACTGAAAACCGCTTGTCATTTCCTTCTGCTCCTCGTTGGGTTCGGCACTCTTACTTATCGAAAGGACTACGATATATCCCCTATACTTGTGGGTCATCAACAACATGACCGTGGAGGATGAGTGTGTGTAAGTGCATCTAGTGCCCCTTAGTGATTTTGGTGTATTGAAGACTTATAGGTTAAGGGACTATTGTGTGTGTAAGTGTACACAGGTTTTATAAGTCGCTGAGGAGTTTGATATATGCGAAGAATGTCGACCCCTAAAAATGAATGTCTTCAGCTGAAGACTTTGATATTTCCTGAAGACTTTGATATTCTCTGAAGACTTTGAAGTATGAAGAAATTGGTGTGAACTTGAAGATATTGATACGAGGACTACGAAGCGTGAAGACTTTTGTTTTTGTAGTTTCATTTCCTTTTCTTTGAGTCATTGGAAACACCATACTATTAAAGGGGGTCGAGGTAATACTAAGGAAGAATTTCCAAGTGGTGCTCATCTCAAAGCCTACACATACCCAAAACCTTCAAGTGAAGCCTTTGGAAATCTCTTGCAGTTCAGTCAATTTCTTCAGTGACAGAGACGAAGTTCTTCTGTTCTCTGAGGAATTTGTTCTGACTAAGGAGTTAGGATTTCGCCAGTGCGAATTGCCTACCGTGAGGAATATGATAGCCCTGAGGAATTTGAAAGTTCAAATCTCTGACCGTCGCTATGCCTTGTGCCAGCTGTTCAAATATCTTATCCACATAACGGTCATATCATTAGGGGAATTTATGTCATATCATGTCGGGTTGCACCCTGGCTATAAATAGCCGCCCCCACAACCAATAGTTGGTTGGCTGCTCCGAGAGAGATTGACACTTGTCATTTGAGAGCAACCCATCCTCTGAGGACTTTGAGAGAAAATCTTCAGTGAGGAAAAACCCAAAACCCAAACCACCAAAACCCAAAGTGATTGAGCATCACTGACGAGATTGTTCCTGTGTGGAACCGACACTTTTTACCTTTGAAGACTTTGTATCTTCCAGATGGTTAGGCGTCATGGTCTAGAGCATCCAGCAGTCAATTGTGGATCGCCGGGTGACCGAGTTTGTGAGGGTTTGGAAGTCTACCCTGAAGACTTACCACGAGTGTTGGGCGAGGTCTGTGTGACCTTAGCTCAAGGAGAATATGATAAGGACTGTGTGTCCTGGGACTATGTGTCCTTTGGTTTAAATACCAAGCCGCTCCGAACCAGACGTACGACTGTCACAGCAGTTGGAACTGGGTCATCAAATCCTTGTCTTCATCGAGCTCCTGGTTCTATTTCCTCAACCCCTTCATTTCCTCGAAGTACTAGTTGATGAATCTGATCGTTACTGTCTGAAGAATTTGACTGAAGACTTTCTCAATTTCCTCATCTCAAATTCTTTACCACTTTATCTTCTGCCTGCTTATCCTGTTCACGCTATTCATGCTCTGTGTTTGTTTCAATTCATCATGATGACTATGCTACTGCTATGTTTCGCATGCACTTGAGTACTTATTCCGCTGCTAGTATTTCATCACTTAGCAAATACCTCATCTAGTAATTCCTCAGTGACGAATTCATAAAAATCGCCTATTCACCCCCCTCTAGTCGATGTAACGCACTTTCAATTGGTATCAGAGCAAGGTACTCCCTTCTTCTGTGTGATTTTGGTTTAACCACCTGGAGTTTTAGTTATGTCGACTGCAGGCATGATCAAGGTCTCAGCTGGGTGTACTACCTTCGATGGGACGGACTACCCCTACTGTAAGAACAAGATGCGCATGCATCTTGAGGCAATTGACAATGATCTCTGGTATGTTGTGGAAAATGGTGTTCCCTCTGTCACTCCCACTATCAACGCTGCTGATGTGAAGAGATTCAAGCAACTCGATTCTCAAGCGAAGAATATCATATGTGGCCATCTGAGCAAAGGTCAGTATGGCAGAGTGAGTGCTTTGAAGACTGCTAAGCTTATCTGGGATAGGCTGTCCAAAGTTAATGAAGGTGTTTCAACTCAACGTGACTCTCGAGTTGATGTTCTTCGCAATCTCTTCAATCGCTTCAAAAGACTCGACAATGAAAATGTTCAGCAAACTTTTGATCGTCTCACTGATATCTCCAATGAGCTTCAAGCTCTTGGTGCCACTGACATCACCGACCATGAGGTGGTGAAGAAACTGCTGAGATTTCTTGATTCCTCATTCGATACACTTGCTTTGATGATTCAAGAACGTGGAGACTACAAGTCACTAGACCCTGCTGATATTCTTGAGAGACTCAATACTCATGAATTCCAACAAGCTGAGAAGAGAGACCTCTACAGGCCAAGCTATGGAAGATCTCGTGCTTTGAAGGCTAAGGCAATTTGCTCATCCGAAGGCGAAGAATCTGACAGTAGCCTTGGTGATCTTGAAGAACTAAGTCAGGAGCTTGCAATGCTCGTGTGGAAATTCCAGAAGTTCTCAAGGATAGGCCGGTTTGGAAAATCATCAAGAAGTGGCATGAAGAACTCAAAATATTCATCAACCGATTACAAGAAGAGAACTTGTCACAAATGCAAGAAATATGGCCACTATATTGCTGACTGTCCTCTCTGGGAAAAAGAATCAAAGAAAAAGAGATACAAGGATGATAGTTCTGATGACACAAAGAAAAAGAAGAAATCTTCAAAGTCCTCAAAGTCCTCATCTTCAAAGTCCTCATCGCACAAGAAGAACAACTTAAGGAAGGCTCGGGCACTTATTGGCAAGCAAATGGATTCTGAAGAAGAATCTGAAGAATATGAGGAAGAGGAAGAATCTAAAGAGGAGTCTGACTCCGGTGTGGCGAGCCTAGCTCTAGCTACTGCTTTCGTCGGCAAGTCCATCTTCAATGATGAGGAAAATGGCAACTCCAACGACTCTGACGTCAGCAACGACGACTATGCTCCCACCTATTGCTTCATGGCAAAAGGTGCCAAGGTACTCAAACCCCATTCCTCCTCTGAATCAAGTGATGGTGAATCTGAGGATTACATGAAACCAAGCTATTCCAAACTTGCTAATGTTGCCACCAAACAACAAAGTGCCATTGAAAAGCTTCAGAAACTGGTAGACAAAAGCGATGACCTGTTAAATGAGGAAATGGATCGCACTCAAACTCTGACTAAGGGACTTCAAAGTCTTCAGTCTAAGTTTGATAACCTTCAAAGTCGTCATGATGCACTCTTAGTCGATCATGAGAAGCTTTCTTATGAATTCCTTCAAAGAAAGCAAGATCTTGAGAAACTAAGGGTGTCTCATGAAGATCTTCAAAGGGATAACGATTCTTTGCTTGCTCAATAGATCAGTACCGCTCAAGAAGACTTTGTTCCACCTTGCTTGAAATGCATCAAACGTGAAACTGCTCATTCTTCACCTGAAAGTTCAAATGCTTCTATTACTGCAAATTCTTCAACTATTTCTGTGGTCACCAATTCCTCATCTGAGGATACCACACGTGTCACTAATGAAAATACAGGATTGAAGGAATTGTATGTGACATGCATATGCAAAAGCCTCAAAGGGCATCAAACCCTTTGTGATGTGCTTAAAAAGCAGATTCTGAACAGGAACCCTAGGAAAGAGGGTATTGCCTTTGAGAGGAAACTCAATGTTGATGGATCCTACTGGAAACCTGAGAAGTACCCCAAAATCTCATGGGTTGCTGCAAAAGGACCTCCTGTAGATCCATCCACTTTATCTGGCTTTACTTGTGAATCTTCATATTCCTCTGATGAGTCACTTGACTCCAACTATAAACTGTCCAAAAATCAGAATGGTGAAGTATTTGCCAGATATGTTGGTACTAACTGCAGGAACGAACCCCCGATGAAGAAAATATGGGTCTCCAAAAGGTACCTTGAAAATCTTCAAGTGAATGTCATCATGACACCACCAGTGAAGAACAGGAACCCCAGATCAAATTCTTCATTTGGACCAAAGTCTTCACAAGGACCAAAGTCCTCACATGGACCAAATTCCTCATATGGTCAAAAGTCATATCATTCTCATGCTAATGCTTCTGTTTTGCAGGGAAAATCTAAGGGTCATGAATATGTTCATTTTTCTTCAAATCATTATGTTCATAAGTCCTCCAAGAATTTCTCTGCTTATTCATATGAGTACTCTAACCCCCCTCCTGTGAAACGAAGTGCACTTGCTTCAATGCCACCATTCTCATATGGACCATGCAGAATGATGAACTCTTTACCACCCCTTCAGATGTGGGTGGTGAAGAAATTGAAGTAATATCTTATGCATGATCAGGTCTCCAGACGAACTTAAGCGTCTGATGAATTTGCTGGAGACTTGATGAAATGCTTGAAAGGACGCAAGCTAATCATGAAGAAATGAATCATTCATTTCTCACATCCTCACATTACTTTGCTTACTATACTATGTGATGAAATTCAATCTGATGAATTTGATGTCATATTCTTCACCTTGAAGTATATCTGTTCGTAAGTGGTACTAATTCATCTGCAGGATGAGCCACCCAAAGCTACTGAGTGGGTCCTAGACAGTGGCTGCACCAACCACATGACTGGTGACAAGAGTCTGTTGATGGACATTCCACTTGCTCCATCACATCTGAAGCATATCACCTACGCTGGCAAAGGAAAAAGAAAGGTATTGGGTCTAGGTAAGGTTGCAATCTCGAAGGATCGACACATGGATAAAGTGATGCTTGTCGAATCCCTTGGATTCAACCTCATGTCTGTCTCAATGCTTTGTGATCTTGATATGGTTGTCATCTTTGGCAAATACCGTTGTGTTGTCATCATGGAATCTGACAAATCCAAAGTCTTCGAAGCCTTTAGGAGAGGAGACTTGTATATTGTTGATTTCTCTACCTGTCCACAGCCGGCCACATGTCTACCTGCAAAAGCTTCAGAAGGCTGGTTATGGCATCGACGACTTGGACACGCTGGCATGAGGAACTTGCACACGCTCGCGAAGAAAAAGCATGTCATTGGTATTGAGGGTGTCAAATTCCTCAAGGATCACTTGTGTGGGGCTTGTGAGTCTGGAAAGATGACGAGATCCAAGCATCCATCCAAGACTATCATGACTACCTCTCATCCTTTTGAATTGCTTCATATGGATCTCTTTGGTCCCACTCACTATGCCACACTAACAAATACTCCATGCTTATATGGCTTTGTCATTGTTGATGATTTCTCTTGCTATACTTGGGTGCACAATATCCTGTACAAATCTGAAGTGCAGAATGTCTTCAAACGGTTTTCTACAAGGGCCTCGACGAATTTCGGCGTCAAGATCAAGCATATCAGGAGTGATAATGGGACTGAGTTCAAGAACACTGGTCTTGATGATTATCTTGATGAACTTGGTATTACTCATGAGCTATCTGCCCCTTATACTCCTCAGTAGAATGGCGTTGTGGAATGCAAGAACATGACTCTTGTTGAGATGGCTCGCACCAGGCTTGATGAATACAAGACCCCTCGTCGTTTCTGGCCTGAGGCAATCAATACTGCTTGCCACATCATCAACATGGTATATCTTCACAAATTCCTCAAGAAGACTTCATATGAACTCCTCACTGACCAGATACCCAATGTGAGTTATTTCAAAGTCTTCGGTGCTAAATGCTGGATTAGAGATCCTCATCACAGCTCTAAATTTGCACCGAAAGCACATGAAGGTTTTATGCTTGGTTACGGAAAGGACTCGCACACCTACAGAGCCTTCAACACCTATCACAACAAGGTTGTTGAAACTGTAGATGTGCGGTTTGATGAGACTAATGGCTCGCAAAGAGAGCACCTGCCTCCTGTGCTAGATGAAATGCCTCCTGAGGAATCCATTAGGTTCAAGGCCACTGAAGACGTGATCCCTACTGAAGAACAACTACTCTCTGAACAAGTTGTACCAATCATTGAAGATATTCATGCTGATACACCTGAAGAAAACGGCGCTGAAGAAAATGCTCAGCCTCAACAAAGTCATCAACCTGCTCATCCACGACTTGCAAATGAAGTGCAGATCGGGAAAATCCTCGACGACATCAATGCACCAGGTCCTCTCACTCGCTCAAGAGCTTCTCATTTGTCTAACTTTTGTGGGCACTTTGCTTTTGTCTCTATCACAGAGCCCACCAAAGTTGATGAAGCATTCTTGGAGCCTGAGTGGATTCAAGCCATGCAAGAGGAATTGCATCAATTCAAGCTCAACAACATGTGGGAACTTGTCAAGCGCCCAGATCCTCGCAAGCACAATGTCATAGGCACCAAGTGGATCTACCGCAACAAACAAGACGAACTTGGTCAGGTAGTGAGGAATAAGGCCCGTCTTGTGGCACAGGGCTACACACAGGTTGAGGGAATTGACTTTGATGAAACTTTTGCACCTGTTGCTGATGCTATTCACATATTGCTTGCTTATGCTAATCATCACAATATCATATTATATCAAATGGATGTGAAAAGTGCATTCCTCAAAGGTAAGCTTGAGGAAGAAGTATATGTTGCTCAACCCCCAGGTTTTGAAGATCCTAAGCATCCTGACAAAGTCTTCAGACTCAACAAGGCTCTCTATGGCCTCAAGCAAGCCCCTCGGGTGTGGTATGACACACTGAAGGAATTCCTCATGAAGAAAGGCTTCAAACCCGGTTCACTTGATCCAACTCCTTTCACAAAATCATATGATGATGAATTATTTGTGTGCCAAATATATGTGGACGATATCATCTTTCGATGTACTGACAAACGTTACAGTGATGAATTTGCCTATATGATGAGTGAATAATATCAAATGTCTATGATGGGAGAGCTCAAATTCTTCCTAGGGCTTCAAATTCGTCAACAACGCAATGGCATCTTCATATCTCAAGAGAAATACCTCAAGGATGTCCTGAAGAAATTCGGCATGCGGGATTGCAAAGGCGTCAAGATTCCTATGCCCACAACTGGTCAACTCTGCACTGACGAAAATGGTAAAGATTTCGATCAGAAGGTATACCGCTCCATGATTGGCTCTTTATTGTATCTATGTGCATCTAGGCCAGATATTATGCTTAGTGTTTGCATGCGTGCCCGCTTTCAAGCAACACCGAAGGAATCACACCATAAGGCTGTGAAGCATATTCTTCGATATCTATCTTACACACCAACACTAGGATTATGGTACCCCAAGCGCTGAGATCTTGACCTCATTGGATATTCTGATTCTGATTATGCTGGTGATCGTGTGGACCACAAGTCAACATCAGGCTCATGTCATTTCCTCGGACGATCATTAGTCTGTTGATCCTCGAAGAAGCAGAACTGCGTGTCACTGTCTACTGCTGAAGCTGAGTACATTGCTGCTGGTTCCTGTTGTGCTCAATTACTATGGATGAAGAAAACCCTCAAGGACTACGACATCAATGTGAAGAATGTCCCTCTCTATTGCGACAACGAGAGTGCCATCAAGATTGCTTACAACCCAGTTCAGCACTCAAAGACCAAGAACATCCAGATTCGTCATCATTTTCTTCGTGACCATGTGATGAAGGGCGATATCTTCATTGACCACGTGAAGACTGAAGAACAACTGGCTGATATCTTCACAAAGCCCTTGGATGAGAAGAGATTTTGCAAGTTGCGGTGTGAGCTAAATATCTTAGAATCTTCGAATGTTCTTTGAAAGGACACACATCCTAACACTGATGCGAAATTGATGACTTTGATGTGCAACACACAAAGTAACATTTTTCTTCAATCAATGAAGACTAACACTCTAAGTGTGAAGAAATTAATAAAGAATTTGATTCTCAGGACCCTACAACAATTGTATGCGGTGTCTGAAATCATCATTCTTATACGGTGGGTCACGCCACCAACCACAGTTGAAACTCTTCAAGTTGAGTTTTTCATCATTTTGCAAATTCTTCAAGTTTGCAAAATCCTCGAAAACTAAAAATCCTTCAATCATTTCAACTGATATTCTTCAAGCAAGTTTTCTTTGCTGATTATATATATATATATATATATATATATATATATATATATATATGATTTTTTCATGTCCTCAACAGCATTCACTTATAGCTAATTCTTCAAGTTGATTTTCCTCTAAGTGAATGTGATCGGACCCGTTCCCCCTCTATGCCAAACTCAACCCAGTCTGTTCACAAATTCTTCATATGCGTTCTATTTGAAACCCGTTCAAAGTCTTCACTGTGTCCTTGTCAGCTCAAGAATTTGTGAACGAAACTTTAAAATTTTCAATTTCAATTTTTGGTGGTTGCCGCTCAAACCGATTCCGATTCCCACGACTGGATAACACACGATCCCCCACTATCTCCACCTCTCAGTACGTGGGTGACACATGTCGCGTGGAGAGCAAGGGTCAGGGGTATACTGGTCCAAAATCTTCGGACCAGTTAGTTTTTACTGCGGCTATAAATACCCCCTCCCTTCCACTTGCTCGAGTTACTCCTCACTTCCATCTCTCCCGAGCTCAAGACCTAGTGCCGCCGCTAACCTCATCGTCGCCGGAGAGGAAGAGCTTTGCTGCCTCGACCTCGCCATCGCCGTACTCGCATCGGCTGCGGAAGTCTTCACTCCGTCGCCGCTGTAGCTGTCTCCCTCTGCCAAGCTAGGGCGTGGGAGATCCGGTCTGATGAACTCCTCCATTTCACTTCTCAGTTCATTGTGTTCATCGCATACGGTAAATAAAATCTAGTTTTATTGCCATTTTTGATCCCAATAATTTTCACAAAATCCTCAAAAGGTGTTTATTCTTCAACAATACATCTCTTAAGCACCAAACAAATTCCTTCTCTTGATTTATTTTGCTAAGTTATGATTTTCTTCAAGTTCCTCAATTGTGTGGATCTTCAAATCTACACAACTCTGGAACCTAAGTCAAGAACACTTAGTGAAATTCTTCAAGTCATCCATGGTCAAATTCCTCAAACTTGATACTTTTGCAAAAAATTCTGAGAACGCATATGACCTCTTCAAATTCTACACACCTATACTCTATTCACAGGTACAAAATGTCAGCTGATGAATCTCTAGGTTCTCATCAACTTAACTCATTTGCAGCGTTCCTCGAAGAGAAATTGCACACTTCGTGAAAAACCTCAGTAGCTGCACAATCCTCAGCCGCTGCTGCTGTAGGATCACTAGAAGTGTGTGTCTAGAGGGGGGGGGGGTGGTGAATAGACTACTTGCAAGAATTAAAACCTAACCTTTTCCCAAGTTAATTGGTGGGCAGCTTTAGCAATTATAACAAGTCTAATGCACCCTACACATGCTAGTCAACAAGTATGGCAGCGGAAAGCAAGACAAGCACATGTAAGAGAGAGTAGAGATAGGAAGATCAAACGCAATTTGGAGACACGAAGATTTTTTTCCTGTGGTTTCGATAGGTGGCGCTATCGTACATCCACGTTTATGGAGTCTTCAACCCACGGAGGGTAACGGTCGCGAGAGTCCACGGAGGGCTCCACCCATAAGGGTCCACGAAGTAGCAACCTTGACTATTCCATAACGACTTCCGTCCACGAAGGACTAGCCTCACTATGGGTAGATCTTCACGAAGTAGGCGATCTCCTTGCCCGTACAAACTTCTTGGTTCAACTCCACAACACGAAGTAGGAGGCTCCCAAGCGACACCTAACCAATCTAGGAGGCACCACCCTCCAAAAGGTAATAGGCTCGATGATGATGATGAACTCCTTGCTCTTGTGCTTCAAGATGATAGACTCCTCAACACTCAATCACTCTCTCACAGATTTGGCTTTAGCGGAAGAGATTGATTGGGTGGAAAGCAACTTGGGGAGGATAGAAATCAAGATTCATATGGTTGGAATGGAATGGCTTGATCTCAACACATGAGTAGGTGGCTCTCTCTCAGAAAATTGGATGGGGCAAGTATGGAATAGTTCTGAGTGCTTCTCTTGTGAGTGAGTGGTGGTGAAGGGGTATATATAGGCATCTCCAAAAATCCAACCGTTACACCTATAATGACCAACTCGGTGGTACCAAGTTGCTCAAAAGGTAGCAACTTTTGAATCTCGGTGAGACCGATATATAAGTCTCGGTAGTACCGATCAGGTGACCAATGGTCAGATTGCAAAACTCGGTGGCACCGATCCAAACAACTCGGAAATTCCGAATTGAAGAAAAGGGGCAACAGAATGTTGGCAACCTAAACTCGGTGGCACCGATGCAGAATCGGCTGTACCAAAAACTTAGGGTTTGGCTGGGATCTGTCTGAGGTGAAAATCGGTAGGGCCGAGTGGGAAATATTGTTTGCACCGATTTTGCATGATAGGGTTTTGACAGACTTTTGTGGAAGAGCTTGTGGGTGTTTTTGGTGACTATCACTTGTGCACGTGGAGCATTTTGTTCACCATCAATACCTTACCCCCTTTTAATAGTATTGGCTTTCCTATAGACTCAAAGTGATTTCTCACAAAGTAAAATGTAGAGTCTTCTTGCTTGAAGCTTTGCCAATCCTATTCCATTTCCTTCTTCTTCTTGGGGATGCTCCTCACAATCCTTAGCCAGCACTCTCTGTGGAATTTATCTAAAATACAGTAGATGAGAGTATTAGTCCAAGAGACAATGTATGTTGTCATGAATTATCAAAACCACCAAGGGAGCATATGTGCTTTCAATCTCCCCCTTTTTGGTAATTGATGACAACATACAATCAAAGCTTCAAATAAAGATATGCATAGATATAATGAAGACTTTGAGAGACACATGACAAAGACTAGATCCCCCTAAATGTGTGCAATCCCTTTAAAGGATAGTTGCCTTGGAATGCATAGACCCACATATAGTAGAAAGGATAAAATGAATCATGTGTATCTTAGCTATATGCATCAAATATATGTGAATGAGTGACATCCTTGTTCAAGACTTCACTCTTGCAAATAATATGTGCAAGAAGCAAGAGATCATCTTGATCAAGGATATGATGCATATACTTACCTTGAGTTCTTGAGGATTCTAGTAGTAGAAACACACTTGAGAAAACAATGTTAGGGAACACAAGAGTATTCTACCAACCAAAAAGCAATAGAGCTCAATAGTACCAAGATGTGGAGAAAATATAAAAGGTAATATTCCTTAAGATTGATATGTCTCCAAGAACATTTAGAACTTTCTACCCTAGATGTGAAATTGTAGGTCATCCTCTCCCCCTGAATCTTAGCATTTAGATATTGGGAGCAGGTAGGGCTGAGAAAAGTCTCAAACAGATAAGAATTAGATTCAACCAGATTTATTCTGCTCTCTTCTCCTGAAGAAGTGTTTCTGAGTTAAGGGATCCTTGATATTTCTCCCCCTTTATCTTGTTAAGTGTACACTTCTACTTTTCATGAACATCTCTCCCCCTGAAGCATGAATGTAAGCTTTAGTATCTCCCCCTTTGGTATGAGTCTCCCCCTTTGGTATGAGCAAAGGCTTTGAAGCTTTGATACTTTGATATTTCTCCCCCTTTGGCATTAATTTCCAAAAAGGGTCACACATAGGGTCGGATAATTGGGATCGTTGAGAGGGAAGGGATCTTAGAGAGTAAGGGTCATTGAGAGCATGGAGACAAGGGTTCCTTGAAAGCAATTTTCTCCCCCTTAGGATCTGAAAATTGTTAAGATTTCTCCTCCTTTGATGTAGGGATCATTGATCTGACCAAAAGACCAAAACAGACAAAATGTATAGATGTCGGTGGCTCTGAAGAAGAAGAGTCAGTAGCACCGACGAGTGGTTGTGCAACATGACTGCTTCATCGGTGATACCGAGATTCTTTGATCGGAGGCTCCGAGTTGTGAAACAGAAACTTGGCAAAATTGTTCTTGGCAATTTTTTCAAATGCAGTTTTTCAGAAAGTCTCAACATATCACAAAGATTTTCAATGAATTTTCAGAGGAATTTTCAATGAATTTTCATCTAGGTTAGAGTTGAATGGAAATGTCAAAGATCAACAAAACAAAAATTCTCCATTCAATTCTTCTAACTAGATGATGGGCGGTGACTAAGTCACCTATTTTAGATTACATTGACTTAAGGAGTCAAGCAATAATACTTGATCATAGGTCATACTCATCGTTAAGCTCGAAATGGGGTTACCATTTTTCGATTAAGCATTTTATTGTTTTCATATCACTTGAGTTGCTTTATCTCATGACTTGGAGTAAAGCTATATCAAGGATATGAGTACATACCTTTGAGTGATGTTGATGACGTGGCTTGTAGCTGAACTTGATGAGGATGCTCGAGGTTGATGAAGTTCATCTTGAGTTGGGAGCAATCCTTCTTGTTTTGGTTCACTTATCACCTACATTGGTTAGTCATGCAAGCAAGAGCATGATATATCAAAATGACATGATACCAATTGAGAAATTTAAATATGTATCAAGGATATGTTTCATTGTCCTCTTCCTTCCATCATCAAGAGGGGTTGTGGATACTTGGCCATGACAAGATTGCTTAAGATTTGAGTTGTTGGCAATCTTGTGGAATGTTGTTCTTCCAAGTACCTACAAAAGGGTTAGATGCAATACAAGGGAGCATAGAATTCCAAGTTATATGAGATTCATGGTAATGATAGCATAGAATGGTCAAGTAAGCTCATCCCCTTGCACGCAACCAAGTGAGTCTAGCTCCAGTTTGAAGCATCAATGATGTTCAACTCACTCCTCAAGTAACAAAACACTTTCTCATCAAGTGGATTAGTAAAGATATCGGCCAATTGCTTGTTAGTGCGAACATGCTTAAGATTAATATCTCCTTTGGCAACATGATCACGAATGAAATGATGTCGAACTTGAATATGCTTAGTTCGAGAATGTTGCACGGGATTATGACCAATCTTAATAGCACTTTCATTGTCACAGACTAATGAAACATTTTTCACATGGATTCCATAATCCTTAAGCATTTTTGTCATCCATAGCAATTGTGCACAACACGATCCGGCGGCAATATACTCAGCTTTGTCGGTAGATAGAGATACCGAGTTTTGTTTCTTGGAGGACCAAGACACAAGAGATCTCCCAAGAAATTGACATGTACCCGAGGTGGATTTTCTATCAACCTTGTCACTGGCATAGTCCGAATCGGAATAGCCAACAAGGTTAAAAGAAGATCCCTTGGGATACCAAATGCCAAAGTTTGGTGTTTGCATCAAATATCTGACAATACGTTTCACGGCCAAAAGATAACACTCTTTAGGTGCAGCTTGATATCTAGCACACATGCAAAGACTAAGCATAATATCGGGACGGGAGGCACATAGATATAACAATGAACTAATCATATATCGATAAACCTTTTGATCAACCGGTTCATCCTCCTTGGTAAGATCAACATGTCCACTAGTAGGCATAGGAGTTTTCATACCTTTACACTCTTGCATGTTGAACTTATTGATCAAGTCCTTGGTATACTTGGTTTGAGAGATGAAAGTTCCTTCTCTCGTTTGCTTGATTTGCAAACCAAGGAAAAATTTCATCTCACACATCATAGACATCTCATACTTCTCGGACATCAACCTTCCAAATCTTTCACTAAATTGTGGGTTAGTAGATCCAAAGAAAATATCATCCACATAGATTTGGCACACAAATAATTCACCATTAAATCTTTTAGTGAATAAGGTTGCGTCAATTTTACCAATCTCAAAACCCTTTTCAATGAGAAACTTCGTTAAGCATTTATACCAAGCACATGGGGCTTGCTTAAGTCCATAAAGAGCTTTACGAAGCTTGTAGACATGATTAGGTTTCTTAGGATTCACAAAACCGGGGGGTTGTTTAACATAGACCTCTTCTTCAATCTCACCATTTAAGAACGCACTTTTAATGTCCATTTGATAAAGCGTGATATCATGGTGATTAGCATAAGCAAGAAGAATGCAAATAGCTTCAAGTCTAGGAACGGGGGCATAGGTCTCACCGTAGTCCATACCTTCGACTTGCATATTTCCTTGAGCTACGAGACGCGCCTTGTTGCGTACAGCTTGACCGTCTTCGTCTTGTTTGTTCCGAAACTCCCATTTGGTTCCGATGATGTTTTGCTCGTCCTTGGGCTTCTCCACGAGTGTCCACACTTCGTTCCTCTCAAAGTTGTGTAGCTCCTCGTGCATAGCGTTCACCCAATCCGGGTCTTCAAGTGCTTGTTCAACCTTCAAGGGTTCAATGCTAGAGATGAAAGAGTAATGCTCACAAAAATTTGCTACGCGAGTTTTAGAGCGAGTGATTCTCCCGGTTTGTATGTCACCGAAGATTTGGTTTAGAGGATGTTTTTTGGTCACTCTTGCTCGTACTCGGGGTAGCTTTGGCTTGTTGGATGGTGGAGCTTCTTCTTCATCATCATCTCCTTCATCTTCGTTGTTGTTGAAGGTGTCGTTTCCTTGAGGTGATGGTGAAGGAGGTTGTGGTGGATCTTCATGATGTACTTCCTCCTCTTCATCTCGTCGTGTACCGCTTGTGGATGCCTGCATGTCATGTTGAGGTTCACCTTGTCGTGAAGTAGGGGCTTCCACTTGAGTTGACGAAGTACTTTCCTTCACCTCCATGGGACGAATCTTGCCGATGGGAAAGTCTTGGATACCTTCCGAAGGATCCTTATCTCCTACATCATTTGGCAATTGTTCGACTTGTGAACCATTAGATTCATCAAACTTCACATCTACCATCTCTTCAACTTGTCGAGTGAAGTTGTTGTAGACACGGTAAGTGTGAGAGTTCGATCCGTAACCAAGTAGGAATCCTTCATGAGATTTAGGAGAAAATTTAGTACGCGATGCTTATCAAGAATGTAGCACTTAGAGCCGAATATCCGAAAGTATCCAACTTGGGGTTTGTTACCGGTGAGTAGCTCGTATGCCGTTTTACCGAGAAGCTTGTGCAAGTAGAGTCGGTTTGTGGCATGACATGCTGTTTCCACGGCTTCTGCCCAAAAGTGTCTTGGCGTCTTGTATTCGTCAAGCATCGTTCTTGCCATCTCAATAAGAGTTCATTTCTTCCTCTCAACAACTCCATTTTGTTGAGGCGTGTATGTAGCCGAGAACTCATGTGAAACACCTTCTTCGTCATGAAAGGTATCTACATGGGCGTTCTTGAACTCCAATCCGTTATCGCTCCGAACCTTCTTGATCTTCACCTCAAACTGATTTTGCGCTTTGCGAGCGAAGTTCTTGAAGATCTTTTGTACCTGCGACTTGTCATCAAGAAAGAATACCCACGTAAATCTGAAAAAATCATCAACTATGACTAGACCATAGGAATTTCCACCGAGGCTCTTGTAAGCATTGGGACCAAAAAGATCCATGTGAAGCAACTCGAGTGGTCTCCTAGTAGTCATGATATTCTTCATGGGATGACTTCCACCTACTTGCTTTCCAGCTTGACAAGCACTACAAAGTCTATCTTTGTCAAAGATAACATCTTTAATACCAAGTATATGATCCCCTTTGATAAGCTTGTCTAGATTACGCATGCCAACATGTCCCAGTCTTCTATGCCAGAGCCAACCTTTAGAAGATTTTGCAATAAGACAAGTACGAGGTTTGGATCTCTTAGTGAAATCGACAATAAATAGATCACCTCTTCGGAAACCGGTAAAGACCATGTTATGATTATCTTGATGAAACACTTGGTAATCTACTTTGGTAAATAGCACATTAAAACCGAAGTCGGCAAGTCTAGATACAGAAAGAAGATTGTAGCCAAGGGATTCAACAAGCATGACGTTTTGAATAGAGCTATCATGGGATATGGCCACCTTACCAAGACCAAGTACCTTACCCTTGGAGTTGTCTCCAAAAGTTACATACCTTCGCGGTCCATGGTTTGGTGTGATCTCTTCAAACATGTCTCTATCTCCAATCATATGATCCGTGCATCCACTATCGAGAATCCACTCTTTTCCTCCGGACATGTAATCCTTGAAGTTTGCCATGAGACTTAGATTCTTCATTGTCTTATCATACTCGATGTCTAACAACTCATCTTCATCATAGTAGCCATGTTCCACATTGTCATCATCAAGTGGCAAATCCTCGTCACAAACAAGAGATTCGTTAGGGTTGTGATCATGACAATGTTCAAGATTATGAATGCGAATGGCTTCAACAATGATGTTGTTGATAGTAATGACATCTCCTTTAGCACGCATAAGGTCTCTAAGATCAAATAGATTGTCGTCAAACTTGGGATCACTAGGCATCATTTTGTGAAAGGCAATAATTTTATGAAGAATTTCATCAAGATTACTCAATGAATAACTTGGATATCGTTTCTCCAAATCATTCCACAAAGTACAAGCACATTCAAAATTCTTCATTTGATTAAGCACAATTCTAGGCAATCCTCTAATGATGAGATTAATAGTTCTAAGATTGCATAGCATATCTATTTCCTCTTCGTGTGTGGGATGTAAAGGATCAATGGGAGGTACATAGGGGTTCTTAACATACTTGCTCAAATGAAATTCATTGAATAGCTCAAGCATCTCATATTTCCATTGACTATAGTACTCCCCATCAAGAATAGGCACTCTACAACTCAAACTCTCCAAACTAGACACATCCATCTTCCTCCACGGTGATGAAACCGAAGCAATGGAGACCAATGCTCTGATACCACTTGTAGGATCACTAGAAGTGTGTGTTTAGAGGGGGGGGGGGGTGAATAGACTACTCGCAAGAATTAAGACCTAACCTTTTCCCAAGTTAATTGGTGGGCAATTTTAGCAATTATAACAAGTCTAATGCACCATACACATGCTAGTCAACAAGTATGGCAGCGGAAAGTAAGACAAGCACATGTAAGAGAGACTAGAGATAGGAAGATCAAATGCAATTTGTAGACGCAAGAATTTTTCCCGTGGTTCCGATAGGTGGCGCTATCGTATATCCACATTTATGGAGTCTTCAACCCACAGAGGGTAACGGTCGCGAGAGTCCACGGAGGGCTCCATCCATAAGGGTCCACGAAGTAGCAACCTTGACTATTCCATAACGGCTTCCGTCCACGAAGGACTAGCCTCACTATGGGTAGATCTTCACGAAGTAGGCGATCTCCTTGCCCGTACAAACTTCTTGGTTCAACTCCACAACACGAAGTAGGAGGCTCCCAAGCGACACCTAACCAATCTAGGAGGCACCACCCTCCAAAAGGTAATAGGCTCGATAGTAACGATGAACTCCTTGCTCTTGTGCTTCAATATGATAGACTCTTCAACACACAATCACTCTCTCACAGATTTGTCTTTGGTGGAAGAGATTGATTGGGTGGAAAGCAACTTGGGGAGGCTAGAAATCAAGATTCATATGGTTGGAATGGAATGGCTTGATCTCAACACATGAGTAGGTGGCTCTCTCTCAGAAAATTGGATAGGGCAAGTATGGAATAGTTCTGAGTGCTTCTCTTGCGAGTGGGTGGTGGTGAAGGGGTATATATAGGCATCTCCAAAAATCCAACATTACACCTATAATGACCAACTCGGTGACACCGAAGTGTAAAACTCGGTGGTACCAAGTTGCTCAAAAGGTAGCAACTTTTGAATATCGGTGAGACCGATATATAAGTCTCGGTAGTACCGATCAGGTGACCAAGGGTCAGATTGCAAAACTCGGTGGCACCGATCCAAACAACTCAGAAATTCTGAATTGAAGAAAAGGGGCAACATAATGTTGGCAACCTAAACTCGGTGGCACCGATGCATACTCGGCTGTACCGAAAACTTAGGGTTTGGCTGGGATCTGTCTGAGGTGAAAATCGGTAGGGCCGAGTTGGAAATATTGGTGGCACCAATTTTGCATGATAGGCTTTTGACAGACTTTTGTGGAAGAGCTTGTGGGTGTTTTTGGTGACTATCACTTGTACACATGGAGCATTTTGTTCACCATCACTACCTCACCCCCTTTTAATAGTATTGGCTTTCCTATAGACTCAAAGTGATTTCTCACAAAGTAAAATGTAGTGTCTTCTTGCTTGAAGCTTTGCCAATCCTATTCCTTCTCCTTCTTCTTCTTGGGGATGCTCCTCACAATCCTTAGCCAGCACTCTATGTGGACTTTATCTGAAATGCACTAAATAAGAGTAGTAGTCCAAGAGACAATGTATGTTGTCATGAATTATCAAAACCACCAAGGGAGCATATTGTGCTTTCAGCTGCGAAGTCCTCAAATCCAGCACATCTAGCAACATGTCAAAGGACTGCAGGTTTTTCTATTGCTTCAGGGGCCTCTGCTACCTTATCAGCCCAAGCACATTCATCAAGCAGTCCCACATTGTTGAAGATAAAAGCTACTGCTGGAAGAGGCAGGAGGCCAAGCCCTCACAGAAAGAAAGTTGTATTTCACGTTCCCTCAGGCTCTGAGGATGATGATGCTGATGATGAAGAACTGGTTGCTATTGTGAGAAACAAGCAAGAGAGAGTGGCCCAAGTAAAGGGGACTCAAATTCCTCTCATGCTCGATCCAAAGATTGTGTTGGATTTCATTGACTTGTGGCACCAGGATCCAAATACTCCCATTGATGACTTGAAGCTTCCACCTAGCCCAAGTCATGTCCTCACCGCTTTCATTGGTGAAGAAAAGTGGAAGTTTGAGCAGGCCAGAAGGGCCAAGAAAGCTCAACTGAAGAAGGAACGATTTATGAAGGACAATGTCCTCAACCTGACGCCAAATCAACTTGTCTCTGTTCAAAGGGATATCAAAGGCCTTAGTGAAAAATACAAAAGTCACTACTCCGATTGGCAAGGAGCCAAGGGCAGATTCATTAAGATGGCTAACAAAGTCATCAAGGACCACAACTCAAGGGTTGTAGCTTCCTCGCAACCACAAAATCCCCGGGCAAGCTCTTCCGCCCAGCCTGCTGAAGAAACTGCTAGTGCAGCTGGAGAAATCCCTGCTACATCAGTTGCTCCTAAAGAAACTGCTGCTCCTTCACCTCATGCTCCCCCAACAAAATCCTCAAAGGTGAAGAATTTGATTCTTCCTTCTGCATCAGAAGCGAAGAAGACCAAGGCTGCGGAGAAGGAAGCGGCTCAGAAAAGGAAAGCATCAGCAACTGCAGATTCCTCAGCTGCAAAAAGATTGAAGACTCTGCCCAGTTCTTCAACAGAATCCATTGATGCTACTCCTCTATCATCTGTCCCAGCCTATGAAATTGTTCCATTTGGTGAAGAGTATCAAATTCCAATTGATGAAGCTGATGAAAATCAATCTGCTGCTTCAGAGCCAATTGATGAAGAAATACAGATTGATGAAACTGCTTCAACACCAGTGGTATCATCTCCTCAGCCTCAGTTAAACGCTGAAGAGGCTTGAGTTGAAGAAATGGAAGAAAATGCGGACATTGGATCCACTACTCCTGTTATACATGATGAATTTTGGGAAGTAGCACACCCAAATTCGCTAATGGCCACCCCTCTTGCACGGGTTCCTTAGTCCCCTGCACAAACTGAAGAAATTCGCACATGGTCTGAAGAACATCATACCCCTCTCAAGTCGCTCAATGAAGAAATTCCAGCTGCATCAGCTGATGAAAATGCTGTCCCAAGTGCACATGAGGATCCTGTAGTGCAAATTCTTCAGACTGATGAAACTGCAATTGTGCCAAGGGAGGTTGGGAGACGTTTCAAACTTAATCTTCAGCCTAAGCCTGCACTGCCTTTCAAAAGGCGACCCAAATTCCTCAGGGAGAATTTCTATGATGAACACCATTTCTTCACTGGTGTAAATCCATATGACTCTCCGAGGATTCGTCAAAAGCGATTTCTGGACTACAACTCAAGCCAACTTCTATAGTGTCGTGCTGTTTCAGAAGGACAAGGTTTTTCAGCACTATCAAATTCCTCATGCTAACATGGAAACCATTCCTTGCTTCACCCCAGTACTTAATGTTCTTCATGATGCTGGTCTGCTGCCATTCTGCGTTGATATTTGTGATTGGAATGAAGACCTCATTCTTCAGTTCTATGCTACACTTCACATCTCAGGTGATGCGCAAGATATCAACTCATGGGTACTTGACTGGATGACTGAGAACACCCACTATACTGCTCCAGCAACTGAATTGCTTTGAGCAGTTCCAGTCAGTATTCCCTCAGCTGATGCCAGATGCCTCTATGAAGAACCTGAAATTCCAATTCATCTGATGCAAGTACTGATGAAGCCTTTGGCTCCAGGTCAAGCACCCAGAACCTCTTTTCTGGTGAAGGATTTGATGTATGTGCCCCGCACCGTGTACCGCATCATGACCAAAACCCTCAGCCCTATCAAAGGTCACAGCAATGAAGAGGAAGATGTGGTAGGCGTGATGAAGAATCTGCTGTTCAACATTATGCACGGGATTCCTATAAATCTTCATGATTTCTTCATGAGGACATTTACCAACATTGCTCTGTCTCCATTTGAACTGAAGCCATATGCTCCTTGGATCATGAAATTCATCAGCGCGCGACCCTCAATTCCTTATGAAGCTGATTTTCAGAATCACTTTAGTTACCTGCCCCCGATTGAAGTCCTCAAGAACACATTTTCCTCAATTGATGGGAAGGGCAAATCTGTTATTGATGAAGGATCTCGTCCTGTGAATGGTCAATTTCGTCCTGTTGCTTCTTATTCAACCAATGATGACACAACATCACAAGACTCAGCAGCCAGAGCCACTGCTCAAAAACCTCTTGAAACAGCTCCACGAGTGATGACTGATCGTGAGCTTCTCCTCAGTCTTCATCAAAAAGTCGATCGCAATCAGAAGTGGGTCAAACGACAGTTTGGTGCAATTCTTCATGATATGACTGTCACGCATAACCCTGTGAGAAAGAATCACTACTATCTGCATGAAGTCTTTGACCGCACTTGGGCCACTCTTCAGCATCTGTATACCCCTGAAGAACTTGGAGAGATGGAGTTTCAGCGGGATTTTGATTGGTCTTATCCTCCCAAGAAGAAATACAAGAAGCTTCTAGTTCCTCAGCCGGTTACAAGTTCATTTTCTTCATCGCGCGGGACAGATTCCAATAAGGATATTGACGACACCGCTACGGGCCCTGCATCAACAAACGACCCCAACAACGGTGGCGCTCCTCCACCACCTTCAAGATGAAATTCTTCAGGGGCGTTAGTCCTCAATTTCGTCCCTTTTGGTCACTTGATGACAAAGGGGGAGAAATTTGAGTTAGTCTTCAAGCGGGTCTCTTTATATGGGCTATTTTTGTTTAAGTTACAACTCTCGCTCTTATGAAGTGTTTGTTGGTTGAGTTGTAAAATTAGGTCCAATGGTGGTCTGATGCTTTTGAACTGCTTTCTACATGCTTATTTCCTCAAGTATCTTAATGCACGCATGCTGAATTTCCTCAGACACCATTTTTCCATCACGCATTTAAATTTCCTCATGATACATAAAATGCGTGTATGGATTACAAGATATAGGGGGAGATCTCCAAGATTTTATCCTGCCATGTGCATTTGCAGTCCAAAGCAAATTCCTCAAATATGCACATCTTTAGGGGGAGTTCCTCTATATCTTGCAATCAAATTTCTCAAACTCAGTACTTACACTTCATATGTTTATCCCCGTTGAAAACTTAACCTATTTGTCATCAATCACCAAAAAGGGGGAGATTGTAAGTGCATCTAGTGCCCCTTAGTGATTTTGGTGTATTGAAGACTTATAGGTTAAGGGACTAATGTGTGTTTAAGTGTACACAGGCTCTATAAGTCGCTAAGGAGTTTGATATATACGAAGAATGTCGACCCCTAAAAATGAATGTCTTCAGCTGAAGACTTTGATATTTCCTGAAGACTTTGATATTCTCTGAAGACTTTGAAGTATGAAGAAATTGGTGTGACCTTGAAGATATTGATACGAGGACTATGAAGCGTGAAGACTTTTGTTTTCGTAGTTTCATTTCCTTTTCTTTGAGTCATATGAAATACCGTACTGTTAAAGGGGGTCGAGGTAATACTAAGGAAGAATTTCCAAGTGGTGCTCATCTCAAAGCCTACACATACCCAAAACCTTCGAGTGAAGCCTTTGGAAATCTCTTGCAGTTCAGTCAATTTCTTCAGTGACAGAGACGAAGTTCTTCTGTTCTTTGAGGAATTTGTTCTGACTGAGGAGTTAGGATTTCGCCAGTGCAAATTGCCTACCGTGAGGAATATGGTAGCCCTGAGGAATTTGAGAGTTCAAATCTCCGACCGTTGCCGTGCCTTGTGCCAGTTGTCCAAATATCTTATCCACATAACGGTCATATCATTAGGGGCATTTATGTCATATCATGTCGGGTTGCACCCTGGCTATAAATAGCCGCCCCCACAACCAATAGTTGGTTGGCTGCTCCGAGAGAGATTGACACTTGTCATTTGAGAGCAACCCATCCTCTGAGGACTTTGAGAGAAAATCATCAGTGAGGAAAAACCCAAAACCCAAACCACTAAAACCCAAAGTGATTGAGCATCACTGAAGAGATTGTTCCTGTGTGGAACCGACGCTTTTTACCTTTGAAGACTGTGTATCTTCCAGACGGTTAGGCGTCATGGTCTAGAGCATCCATCAGTCAATTGTGGATCGCCGGGCGACCGAGTTTGTGAGGGTTTGGAAGTCTACCCTGAAAACTTACCACGAGTGTTGAGCGAGGTCTGTGTGACCTTAGCTCAAGGAGAATACGGTAAGGATTGTGTGTCCTTTGGTTTAAATACCAAGCCGCTCCGAACCATACGTACGACTGTCACAACAGTTGGAACTGGGTCATCAAATCCTTGTCTTCATCGAGCTCCTAGTTCTATTTCCTCAACCCCTTCATTTCCTCGAAGTACTTGTTGATGAATCTGATCGTTACTGTCTGAAGAATTTGACTGAAGACTTTCTCAATTTCCTCATCTCAAATTTTTCAGTCACTTTATCTTCTGCCTGCTTATCCTGTTCACGCTATTCATACTCTGTGTATGTTTCAATTCATCATGATGACTATGCTACCACTATGTTTCGCATGCACTTGAGTACTTATTCCGCTGCTAGTATTTCAGTGTGAAGATGTTGCTAGAGGTTTGGAATTTGGAACATGGGCGATCCTTCCAACTTCCACACCAGAATTTGGCCACGTTTGAGGAGTTTGTCCAAATGCATCAACGTATTCAACATTGAGAAACTCATGAGCAACTTAAGACATATCTAATTGAGCATCCGTGAGCGCTCGAAGGGGATAACGAGAATATTTGCATGGGTTGAATTGAAATTTTTATTTAAAAACTTATTTGGATTGTAATATTTACATTTAAATTAGTGTCACATTTGAATATGTTACTCCTCGTAGATTTTATGCTACTATTTTGAGTGTTGCGAACATAAACTTTTATGGGACATGATTAGATGGCCGGCTCCCGTATCCGGGTTAGACTTGTCTATGGACAAATATTGTACTGTTTTGATGGTCAGCATTGATATGCCCTAGAGTTTGATGAGGACATCTCTACTACAGTTACACCCATTGCCTCTGCTGCTACATATTGGACCAATTACTAGAGCTCGGCATGCCAATGAAATTATCAGGTACTTTCATATCTTGGTAATGTTTCAAATGTCCAGGAGAATATGATGCTACGTAAATTGAATACATTTGTGTTGCTTATGAACAAAGGGGCTAGCATGGACAAGAGGGATGAACATTGGAGCATGATGAAGCATGGAGTGAAGGCATGAAGCAAACAAGAATGGAGTTTTGAATTGATATTTCAGCATTTTGAAGCCACCATGATGACATGAAAGGACATGAACAAAATATACAAGATGACCTTTCATAAATTTCGTCCATAGCTTACTATAGGTGTTGCGTCACCTTATTTTTTGGCCAGACCTATGTAATTTCGAAATACTAGTTCATAGGATGTTTCTAGAGTTTGTATTGTAGGGGACGATTTAACACGGATTTTAGTCCCACCGTGACAAAGGTGGATGAAATTCCCTCTACCCCCTAGAAATACAACCGTTAGGGTGTCGTTTGGACTTTAATTTTGTTTACATTAAAGTTTCTCATAGCTGTAACTCGCGTACTCCATTTGTGTCCAACGACTAGGCCAAGACGTTATAGAACCCCGCACTTTGATCATTAAAGCTTTCCTCTTAAAATTTCCAATATCCAGATTACAATCTCAGTTTTTGCTTGTTCTTCGTTTGCGTGTAGAAAATAGAGCCTCATGGTCAGGTATATTCTGCTCTGGTGTGGTCAATAACTTTTCGGAGTTGATTTAGCGATTGCTAAGGTGCGACGTCTTTGCACGTTCGTAGTTGGATCATCAAAGTCAATTTCCGCCAAAAACAACAGCTACCCCTCATCGAAATATCGGGACACGTTCGCCTCTCTTAGTGTTGCCCGTAGAATCCCCATTTGGCTTTGGAGATGAAAGCTCTTCTGGTTGATAGGGATTTTATTCCTCGGAAACTGCAACATGATCGAAATAGAGTAGCAGATTGTTTGACGAGATATTCATATTGAGTGTAGCACATCTGTTTGGCTACAATGAGGGCCCCATGTATTGAGGATGTCTGCCCTTTTCGCTGTAATTATATAATTTTGGAATACAATTTCTATTTCCCATAACCAAAAAGGATTTTTTTACCCTTAGACCCCCCCCCCCCCCACACACACACACACACAAAAAGGCTCTTAGAATGTTTCAAATATGCATTGTGTAGTCTGAACATTGCAGGAAATGCCATTTGGTTCATGTGTATATATACACCTTATATGGATTGCTTTTTAAAAGTCAAAAAAGTTTAAAAAATTGTGGAACAAAATTATTATTTTGCACCAATATAAATTTTCGCGAATAAGAAACCAGCGTCGATTTCATGCAAAAAAAATTTATTGCTATTACAAGTCACTATTCACACTATTTTGGCGGATTTTTTTAAATGAAGTTAACGTGGTTTTCCTTCTTGTGGAATTCTTTTTACAAATACAATGAAAGGTCAAGTTTATTTCAAAAATATTTTAATTTTTTTAACTTTTTATTTAACTACTAATTTCTTTTTTTCATATAGGGTGTATATACACTCAGAAACCAAAGTCCCTGCCCGAACATTGCATGCTTTAGTTTAGCTTGTGGATTTTGCTAATACCCGTGCACATACTTTCTTTCTTTATTTATTGTGTTCGTTGACATTGCTAGTATCAATAAAGATTCGTGCTGAAAAATATAACATGGTTAACATCACATTGTAACGGTCTAATGAATTAGTTATCTGACCATGGCTAATCGTTTCGACGGAACCGATCAAACTCGAACAGTGCATGAGTACAATATAATGTCATCTATTCTGTGTATTAATTAAATTTTCTCAGATAATAAGATAATAAGTGTCATACGTGTGCACGAAGCACTCCGGCCTTGATGTTTTTTAATTAAAGTTATCATAGAAAATTCTTAGAAAAAACTAAACCTTGTCATCGAAAAAGAAATTTGTCATGCTTGACAACTCAATTTGTCATTCTGGCATCACTAAATTGACATAAAAAAACGTTTGAAGTTGCCATATCTTCATGTCACACTTGTGACATTTATCAAGGTTTAATAATTTACTCCGTATTTAACAATGGACTCATTTCCGGCCCCATACGTGGTAGCAAAAGTCAAGCTAATCCGCGTCAATACGATTATTTGCAAATTATTAACACGGCAGCATGTGTCCGGTAGGGCGAGGTAGACAGTGCTTCGTGTGCAAGAACAGCACGCGAAGTTTTCAGGAACGAGCGATGGAGGAGCGGCATGCCTCCAACAAGAGAGCTCCGAGGAAGCCGAAGCCACCGCCTAGGCGGACCAAGCCGACCGTGCCCGCAGCGACTAGCACCAACAGCCCGTCGTTGACCGGCCCGCCACGCCCGCCAGGTTGCCCACCGCCACCGGGGCCTCCTCCGCGGCTGGCGGGAGGTCCTGTCCCGCCGCCGCCGTCTATGAAAGTGCCTGGCATGGGCCGTCCGCCTGTGGCTGTGGGCGGAGGCGGCGAAAGAATGCGCCGCGCGCCAGAGATCGTGGAGTTCTACCAGTGCCTGACGAGGCGCGGCGAGGCCAGGCAGACAGGCTCCCGAGGCCCCAAGGCGTCCGGCGGGTCAACGGCTCCCAAGAGCGACCTGATCGGAGAGATCACCAAGAACTCCCCCCATCTCCTTGCCGTGAGTACGAAATAATGCGCCGTTTCCTAGTTCCTCTTTGATCAAGTGCAGCAACAAATTTGCGTGCTTACTAATTACCACCACAGAGCAGAATATTAATCGTAGCAAGCGTTTGTAGGTTCAAGCCGATGTGGAGACCCAAGGGGACTTCGTGCGAACCTTGGTCGCCGAAGTCCGGGATGCGACCTTCGCGAGCATCGAGGACGTCGTCGCATTTGTGACATGGCTCGACGAAGAGCTCTCCTTCTTGGTGAGTGTCCGCTCATTCTTTAGGTCGGAAACGTCTCCCTGGTTGACCAGGAGTCGATGAACTTTTTATTCTTCAGGTGGATGAACAAGCAGTCCTGAAGCACTTCGACTGGCCGGAGAAAAGAGCAGATGCATTGCGAGACGCCGCTGCCAGGTACCAGGGCCTTCTGCAGTTGGAGAAGCAGATTTCGTCCTTCGTCGTTGACCGCGCGCTCCACCGCGACGCAGCGCTCGGCAAGATGTACTCCCTCTTTGAGAAGTAGGTCTTCCTGTTCTGCTGGGTAACTTGAGTGCCTAGATGCATGAGTGCGCTGAGTAAACATCCCCTGTTCTGCTTATTCTCAGAACAGAGAAGAGCGTCTACAAGTTTTTGCAAGATCGCGAAGCCGCCGACACGAAGATCAATCTCATCTCACGGTACAAGGAGCAAGACATCCCAGTTGGCTGGATGTCAGACGCAGGTTTAATTGTCAAGGTGCATTCTTGCTAACTCTTTCCTGAGCTAATACTCTATTAGCGTTGTGGGCGCGTACCTGAGCTGACATTATCGTCTGAATTCTCGCAGGTCAAGTTGGCATGCGTCAACCTAGCAAAGCAGTACATGACGCGGGTGGTCTCGGAGATTGATGGTTTAAGGGGCATCAACAAAGATCAGACCAGGGAATCGGCACTCTCCAAACGTCTCAAAGAACAGAACAGCGAAGTGTTGCTCCATCAGGGTGTCAGGTTCGCGTTCCGGGTTCATCAGGTAAAAGAAAGATTGTTTGTTCGTATACATATTTTTGAGCAAGTTTGTAGATACATATGATTACGGTTTAAGGTTATTTGTTTAGTAAAAAGGAATGAAATTGGTCGTAGCCTTTTGCCCCCTAAAAATATAACCTGCGGTACATGATCTTAGTTTGCAGGCGGGTTCACTGCTCAAAGCTTGGGTGCTTTTGATGAGCTAAAACGGCGGCATAATGATGGAACAACTTAACAGCATGTACAGAGTCACAGTTTTTCGCTTTAAACATCTCTAAGGGCTCTTTGATTCAAAGGATTGTCAAAAGCATTCCGGAGAATTCTAATCCTTTCGAATTTTTCGTGGATTCATTTATACTGGATTTCACAGGGTAATTTCACTCCTATCTTTGTGAATAATCATATAGTTTTCCTGTGCACAATCAAACACCCTGAATTCTTGTCGTAATCAGGACGTCGTGACATTCTATTTTTGTGTTTTTCCTTGTTTCCATGTTTTACAATTTTACAAATCAAAGAGGCCTTAAAGGTGTGGACGAGAGCAAAGTTAACCACATTGTAAATTATCAGAAATTTCCGTTTTGAAATTTCAGTACGATGGACATGGATAAACTCAGAACTGTTCAATTGGCATGTGTATTTTTTTCCCAAAAAGAAGGATAACCCTCAGCCCTACATCGAACGATGCACACAACCATAATTGATATGTGTATGTCAGACCTTATTCGGTTTGGAGTAAACTAAAACCTATAAATTAGGAGTAGGATAAGAATTTGCTAGATCATTCTAAGGAATTGCCTTGTCTTGTTCCTATGCAAAGAATGAGCTTTAAATGGATGTGTAGTTTTCTTCAAAAGACACAGAAAATTAATAGTATTCTTATAGAATTTCAATATATGCTTTCTACAAACCAAATGCATCTATGAAAATTGTCTACTGTAATTCTATCTCTTATTCTTTCCTATGAAAATCCACCAACCAAATGAGCCCTACGTGACTTGTCTTGCTCCAGCAAAGCAGCGAAAGCTTGTTTTCCATTTTCAGTTGCACTGTGCTCATCGGTGCTGGGGGTGCCACACGTCGCCGTGCATGCCTTACGACGCTGGCCTGTTGACACACATCGTTCCCGACAAGCACGCACACTTCAACTCCTCCCTGCCATCTCCTCAGGAGCAATTCTATCTTCCCAATCCCATCCATCCATCTCGCGGCTCGTGCCATGGCAGATCGGCCGGGAACCTCGTTGCCGGCCTTTCCTCGTCCGGCCCGGCCCCGGAGCGGCCAAGTTTCCTACTCGCCCCGCCGGCGGGTCCAGTCATCCAACGCCCAGCTACTCGTCTTCCTCGCCCTCTCCGTCACCTTGGCCGCCCTCCTGGCCCTCGCCGGTGTTACGCTCAGCGTGGCGTCAGTCGTGCTCGTCATCCTCGCTCCGCTCTTGCTCCTCACCAGCCCTCTCTGGGCGCCAGTGGCTGTCGTGGCCATCGTCGCCGGGGGCGCCTTGCTGTTCGGCTGTAGCCTCACGGTGTTGGCGCTGGGCGCGGGCACGTGGGCGCACCGGCACTTGACGGGGCGGCACCCGGTGGGCGCGCGTCGGGTGGGCTACGCCTACGGCTACGCGCGTGCGCGTGGCCGGTTCGCCGGCGCGGGTGGCCACATGACGGGCTACCACGGGTACGATCGGATGAAGGACGCCGTGCCCGGGGCCTAGCGGTGACAAGCATCTCCTTGCTGCACATTCCGTTTAGTTTGGATACGTTTTACAGACTGTTTTACTTGGAACTGGTTCAATTTGGCGAGGTATATGATACACGTTTATTGTTCAATTTGGCGAGGTATATGATACACGTTTTTGTGAGAAGGCGCCGTGTGTTGAATTCGTTTCTTGATCGTGCGGGAATCAACTCTGCACATCGCTGACTGTATGTGCCTGTGTATGTTTATGTGAGTACGGAACCGATCAAGGCCACTGATGCCATGGTGAATAAAAAGGCTCGTATGGTGAAGGTGAACACCTGGTTGGATGAGCTTGGTGCTACGTTGACGTTGTTCTCGGTGGCAATCCTTGTGTGGATTTTGGTACTGTAGTTACTTTTTTTGTTTTTGAGGAATGTGTTTTTTTTAACATAGTATAGACACAAGCACTCATATACACGTGCATACACTCATCCATATGAACGCACACACGCACATCCTATCACTATGAGCATCTCCGAGAAACTGATCCGGTATATCATCAATCTGCCTGGTCGTCGACAGGAACGTCTCCTTCCATTCAATGCGCATCACCGAAATCCTGAAATAAATTCAGAAATAATATGTGCATCAGGACTTGAACCGTAGTGGGCAAGGGATATCACTGTTTCTCTAACCATCCAACCATAAGTTGGTTTGCTTTGAGGAAGGTGGTTGGTAGTAAATGGTGTCGCGTTTTCTTTCTCTGACACCGTGTGCCTACGGAAAAGAGCCCTTATCCGCAGGAGAAATCTTACACCGTTTTTAGGTGTTTTCTGAGTTCGTTCATGGTTTGCAAATAATTTTCTCTCCGCTTAGCCCCCGGTTTTGGTGATGCGTTTAGCGTCGTCGGAGGACGCGAGGTGTGTCCCTGACGGATATTGCGGGATTTGGTCAGTGTTGTTTTTTCGTTGCTCTGTTTGGATCCATTCTTTGTTCGATGTCATTCATCTGTTTACAGATTGGGTGCTTTCGATCTATACTTCTCTTTATTGATGACAATTATTGTTTCGATGCGTTGGTTCTGCGGGGCTTTAGTACGATAACTTTTGACCGTCTGTTATAACAAGTTTGATTCGACTCCAGCGAGAAGAGGCGATGACAATGTTGCATCTTTGGCTTGTTCCACTGTTTGCTAGGTGTATATTTTTTGTAATTTTTATGTTCTTTATTCAATGAAAAATAAATTGGAAGTTTCCTTGTAAACAAAAAATACAACAGAAAGCACAAGGATACAAGTTTTATAGCTGGGACCGCCATACTTCCCACAGGACCCCAAATAAAGAAACTTTAGACGTTGTTGGTTTGGTTTGCTTTTGACTCTACTCCGACGCACCCAATGCCGGTGTCAATCAAAACCTTGTGATGTCAAACTTTAATAATAAACTAGATCATAAACATGAACATAAAACATTGAATAACCACAAACATCTGAACTATAAAACATCAACCCACAACGCACACATCGAAGACGAGATACAAGAGTACCGAAGATACACAACATCAACCCCAAGCGTCCAAAGGATGAACAAAAAGCACTACTATGGGGATGACAAAGCCCTCAACCGTGAACTAGCCAGTCCGAGGACCCAAGTTGACCGTCGACGCACATGAGCTCCAAGATGATGCTTTCATGAAGGGTATGGCGTCGGAGCGTCGCCACCACCCGATCCAAAGGATCAAGATTTTCATCCAGAGCAAACAGAGGACTAGGAGCAGCCGCGACGGTGTCTTTAGGAAGAGGACGACACCCGCGGACATCGCCGTCGTCGGTCTGAACACCGCCAGACAGGGAATTCTCCCCGACACACACGCTTCACCTTCGTATAGAGGGCGACAAGTCACGAGAGACCTGCCACATCAAGACCATGCAGGGCCGAGCCCCAGCTACCCCGCCGCCCACACGACCAAGGCTGCCAGGCCGCACCCGAGCTGCAAGAACCGCCCACGAACACCGCATCTCCCACCACAGAGCTGCCGCCCTGCATCCTGACACCTCATCGACCATCGAAAGGGAAGGGCCTCCACCAACCAACAGACCCCTCCACAATCGTAGCCGCCAACGGCCGCCACGTGTTCACCGTGCCAGGACTGGGAATTGGGGCACCAGGTCGGAGAAAGGGTGAGGAGGAGGAGCGGTGCAAACCTCGAACCAGCACCCCTGCACGTGACGGGTGGCTCGCCACCCATCCCTCCTGCCTACCTCCCCTATGCCGCCTCCTGCAATGCCCAATCACGACCGCCAGGACAGGAGCGCGAGGAGCCCGCCCCGACCGTCCGCCTGACGACGAGGGCGCCGGAGTGGCCGAGATTCGTCCTCGAAAACGAGCAGAAGAGGTGCCGCGAGCCGCGCCAGAACGGGCACGCAGTCAACATCAACTACGCAGCACGCCGCTGCAGACGCGCCCGCACCCGTCGGCGAGAGGCCGCACGACGCCCACGGCCGTCGCCAGCCCACCAGATCTGGCCAAGCCCATACCCGCCATCGCATCCACGGGCGCGAGGCCGCCTCGTGAAGCCCACCGCACCGCCACCAGGCTCCCGCGACCCCACCGCCGCCACCGCGCCCCTCACCAGCGCGATGCATCGCCAGAAGCCGTTGACTCGCGCCAACCACCCCTCGAGTGTGGAGTGAAGGAGCTCCGCCGCCATCGGCACCTGCGGGCTTTACCCGTCAGCGTGGCCTGGCGGCGGCGAGAGAGAGAATGGACGAAGGGGGCCCAAGGCCGGCAGCTAGGGTCCCCACCCCTCAGTCGCCTCACGGGAGCGACGCGGAGGAGGGAGGGGGGTGAGAGGTCGAAGTCTGCTCGCTCGAGCGGATTTCACACACATAAACTTAGGAGTAGAAGTGGAGAGCAGAGGGCCTTGCATTGTGTTGGATCAGATAGGAGGCATTTAGCTGCTCGCATCAAGCCTAATTAGGCCTACACAGAAAGAAAACAACATGTTTGGTTGCCTGGCCTGCATGAGAATTTTGGCACACGCTACTTGTGATAGGCGTTGGGATTTCCCCGAATAGGAATGGTGATGTAGTATAGTAGCAAAAAGTATTTCCCCCAGTTAAGAACCAAAGTTTATTGAACCAATAGAAGATCATGCAAACGAATGGTCGATAGTACCTGCACACACACAAATAAATACTTGCACCCAACGCGGGCAAGAGGGTTGTCAATCCCCTTGTACTCGTTAATTGCAAGAATTAATTATGATAGTGAAGGATAGATAAATATAAATATAATAAATTGTGGAAAGGATATTTTTAGGATTTTAGTAAATATATAAAGTGAATGGACCCAGGGGGCATAGCTTTCACTAGAGGCATCTCTATCATGAGCGTAGTAAAGGTAGGTAGACAAATTACTGTTTGGGCAATTGATAGAAAAGCGAATAATTCTGATGATATTCATGGCATGATCAATATATAAGCATTATGTCCATGACAAGTAGACCGAAACGATTCTGCATTACTGTTATTACTCCATCAATCGACAGCTATCCAACATGCATCTATGGTATTAAGTTCATAACAAACATAGTAATGCTTGGAGCATGATGACATAATGTAGACAAAGTAAGACAAAATAATATGTTCGAACCCTGTCATTTTACCCTTAGTAGCAACAATATAAATGTGTGCCTTGCTACTCCTCCTATCACAGAGTGAAGACACCACAGGATTGAGCGTACTACTATGTACCACTTCCTCTGAAGATCTAATCATCAACTTGCCCAAAGAAAACTCATAGATCAGAAAGCATACATATCTATAAAATCACACATAAATCTTCAGAAAAGTCTCAATTACTTTAAATGAATAATATGATCATAAACCCGCAATTCATCGGATCCCAACAAGCACACTAAAAAGATTACATCAAATAGGTCTTCGAAGAGATAATTGTATTGAAGATCAAACGAGAGAGAGAGAGAGAGAGAGAGAAAGACATCTAGCTACTGGTATGCACCCGTAAGTCCTATAAGAACTACTCACACATCATTGGGGAGGCAGCAAGGTTGATGAAGATAGTCTCTGTGAGGGATTCCCCCTTCGACAGAGTACCTGAAAAGGCCTCCAGATAGGACCGTGGAAGAACAGAGGCTTACGGTGGCTTAAGAATTGTTTCTGGTTCTCCCCTTAGGGTATCTGAATATATGTGAATTTATAGGTCAAGAATTAGTGTGAAGGGAGCCACAAGGGGGCAGGTTGCCTACCCCCCAAGGTGCGCCCTGCTGCCTTGTCGTCTCCTCGTGAGACTTCTCACCTCCTCCCGAAGCTTCCCGGGGGTCTACTGGTCCAAAAAAAAGTTCTAACAGCTTCGTCGCGTTTGGTGCAGTTTTTCTGTAAAACCAAAAACAAGCAGAAAAACAGGAACTGACACTTGGCACTTGGTTAATAGGTTAGTTCCTAAAAATCATGGAAATGATGTATAAATCATACAAGATAAATAATATAATAGCATGAAACAATCAAAAATTATAGATCTTTCGAGACTTATCAGCCCGCACGAACCTTAAAGCACTCCTCTTTTGCAATGTTAGGGCAAGTGGTATGTGGTGTTCCACGGAAGGGTTTCAGGGGTTTACAGTTCATGGGAAGCATGCAATGGACAAGTGTCAAGCTACAATAACAGCAGCCACGGAGAGTTTAAGAGTAGGCATGCGACATGATGCTTACTCCAAGTTTGTGCTAAAGTAGGCATGCAATGTTGAAGTTCGTAAGGCGGATCGACACTTTAGGGTGAAGAACTTCATCACCATCGTCTAGTTCGTCGTGATCATAGTGTTGTTTTGTTGGTGTGATCGGTGTAATCGTGTGCAAGGTGTAGCGGGTAACCTCAACACGCAGGGTACGAGATCACTACACCTCTCTGCATGCATGCAACCAAACAACATGCGCTTATATGAGCAGAGATAATGTGAGCAACCAAACACAGTGCGTAGAGTTGGTGCTACAATACAGGGAGAGGGGATGCACGCAACCAAACAATATATAGATGTTAGTTTTTTGTCTGCATTAGCTCAACCAGGCTCACTTGAACCAAGTATGCAAAGTGACAAAAACGGTGTGAACAGCCAAACATGTCCATACAAAGTGCAGACTAACAGTATTGATCAATTGATTCAAAATGAGAATGTATGGGCATGTTTGGTTCAAGTTGTGAACAGTTCCTGCATGGCATACACTTCTCAACCCAGCCTGGTTGAGCAAAAACAGGCCCTAATGCGCCATCTACAAGTTGTTTGGTTGCCTGCATCTAGGGTCCCCGCATTAGGTAATACGCAAGTGCACTTTGTTTGGTTGCCTGCATTGGACCAAGCGGCACATGGACAAGGTGTTTGGTTGCATACGGCGTACATGGTGTGCTTACCTTGTACCCTAGTTGGTGAGCTTACCCACAATGATCACACCTAGCACACCAACGCCACAGCACAGCAATGGCGATGAACTGGGCGAAGATGATGAAGTTCTTCAGCTTCAGCCCAAACTGACGATCCACCTTAGCACCTTCCACTTTGACACCTCCAACCTTGCCACTGTCAACACTGCTGCCTCCGTGCTTTCGCACCCAGTTGGAGTAAGCTTGTTCTGCTGCCTGCCTAGTCTTGAACCCTCTATGGCTGCTGTTGCTATACGATGCCACTTGTGCACTGGCTTCTTCCCATGAAATGTAAACCCCTGGAGCCTTACCGATGAACACGGCATACCACTTGCCCTAGCAATGCACAAGAGCAAGAGTTGAAGCAGCAAATCAATGGAGCACACAAGTAGAAGAGAAGAAGTAAAGCATGCATGATCATACGACATAGCAAGTTCTACCTAGCACTACCATGGTGTTATCCTACCACCACATCCAAAAGAGGGTGTCGTCCTACCACCGCAAGTTCACCATCATCGTGAGGGGTTAGTATATACCACCTCACCAAAATATACAGCATGCTACAAATGGACCACCAATAGCTACAAATCACAAATCTAAGCACGAATCAACACAAGCACAAGGTTCAACTTCAAACTCTACTACTAATCTAGCCTACCACATGCTTGAACATCTAACCCTACCACAAATTGCAACCGCGGCATAGCAATCAACCATATGAGCTCACAGATCAGAGCACTAATCAACCATGCATCTACATCAAACCCTAGCTGCAGCTCAGATCTAGCAAGAAGGAACAGAGAGAAAGGGGGATTGAACTCACAGAGGCCATGGATGCAGCTCGAGGACGAGGGGGGAATGGTCGTAGAAGATCACCGCCGGCCGGTGAAGGACCGCCGACGCCGTGGACCGCCGGCCGATGAAGATGCGCCGCTTACCTGCTCGTAGGTGCCGATGCGTGTCGGCGGGAAAGCTCGAAAGGGGGGAGAATGGTGGCGGGAGTTGGGGCGGTGAGGGAGGGGGCTAAATAGGGGCGGACTCGGCGGGAGGTGAGCCGAAATCCTCCCGCCGATTTTTCGGTGACGCGGGCGAGCTCGCACCATCTCCCTGGTCGCACGAGGAGAGAAGCGCGTCGCCCTCCCCTGCGTCGCCCGAGCCAGGCTCATGAGCTACTGCCGATTCGGGTGTTTCCCCTGGGCCTGGCCTGGAGGTGCTTTAAGGTTCGTGCCATGCGGGCCGCACAGTAAACGCAGGCAACCAAACGGGCCACTTTCTTCCCGCGCGGGCCAGGCTGGGCCATATGCAGGCAACCAAACACACCCTATGTGCAGCCGCGGGTGCGTCGCTCGCAGCTCATCGGACAGCCCGTGGTGGTCGTTCGTCATGCTGGTGTAGACGGTTGCGGCAGCCGCCCACGGCCATCGGACAAACATGCGTACTACAAGAAGTAAGGATGGCAATGGGTCGAGTTAGGCTCGGGTTGAACAATATTGAATCCATACTCATATCCATGAAAACATTGTTTGCCCACCCGCCAAAAAATCAGCGGATAGATAACTTTGCCCCTGTTCAAACCCAATGGATATCCATCGGGTACTCTCAATACCTACACATAGTATCTCAACAAATAGAAAAATGCATATCAGGTCTAAGATTAGCACATTGGACAATATCAAATAAGCGAAAGTGCACAATAGATTAATTATCAGTCTACATTTCTCACAAGAAGACTTAGCAGAACATCGAAAGGCTCCAAAATTCTTAGAACATAACATGGCCGTTACATCATATGACAAGTGGGACGTGGGCTGGTCAATTTACTCGTGCGTAGAGCCCTGGACGTGGGCTGACCGTATACTGGTATTTGTAGTAGGCGTTTCGCTTTCCCGTGCACCGTACCATGGTCGTGGGCTTGCACGTGTCGATGGAAAACTTCCAAAAACGTCTCATCGTATAACAGGAGGGAAACCACCACCGGCCGCATCGCCCCCACCATTCCCCCAAATCGCCTCCCTCGCCGCAGCAAAACCCTCACTTCCCACCGCACCGACTCGCTCACCCCCACCGCACTTCTCTCCGTCTGGCACCGATGAAGGACACTCGTGGCGCTGCAGCCGCTTCGGCGGAAGATGTGCTGGAGGAGAAGGTCGCGGGGACTGCACCAGGTGCCATGCAGGGAGTATCCTGCGTCCATGGCGGTTCGGGATATGCTGCAACCGCAACTAGAGCTGCAGCTGCTGCGGCGGGTCTAGTGGAGAAGGAGGTGGCGGGCTCCGACTCGGCCGTGTTGGAGCCGGAGGTGAGGGCATCGAGCCGCGCAATGCGTGCAGGTGCACAAGCTGGTGACGAGCAGGTGGTCGAGGAGGTACTTCTGCTCATTTCGCTTTCATAAGTAGTGCTAAGATTAAGAATATAGTGTTAGTTAGTTAGATTATGATTCATGTGTTAGTATAGTTGGTTAGATTAATTGGTTTGAGGGTTTTTTGTATTAGATTTGTGCTTGCTACACCAATTGATATCCCCTCAGCAACTATATAATCAAGCAGTTAGAAATATTTGGAATTGGATTGTTACATTGATTTCATTGATTCACATGGCTAGATTTGTAACTGTCATCTTCATTTGCACTCATTTTGGGCATATATTTCTATATCATGCTTCATCTGATCATAAATTTGAGTATTGATGTTGTGTAGATTTGGCTATTATTGAAAAGGAATGCATTAATTTATAGGGATCCCTAATTTATATGTACCTATCGATTTATTTCAACTGCACTTTTTCAGCATAGTTTGGAGCTTCGCTTCATTATCCAAAATCAAAATGTTCAGGTAGATTTAAATTTTTATTTTCTGTAAGTTTCCTCTAATTATAAAGTTCTCCACCATATATAGTTTTATTAGATTTGTTGTGAAATCTGTGCACATGCCTATGCAAAATGCAAATAGGTTAATGTTATGGATAATATGATCAATGTGACTTTCGTGTATATTTGAATTATCTGTTGGTTTCCTCTAATTAATAGTAATGGATGTACTTTTATATTGCAGGAGGAGGATCCTGTAGGTAACAAGAGGAAGCTGGCCATGACTGGGTTCAAGGACCGGTATGATCCTGACTTTATTGACGACGACGACGTCTACGAGGTAAAGCCTACTTGAAATTTTGTTTGTTTTACTAGCTATATGATCAATGTGAATTTCGTGTAATCCCATTGTTTTACTATATGAATGCAACTCATTTTTGTGTGCAGTATAACTCTGGAGATGATGTGGACGACAGGAACGTCGACTCCTTCATATCGAAGGAAGTCCAGAAGATTAAGGACCAGGGAACGGCTGCCTACTACAAGAGAAAGAAGTACCGGTGCCCCTACTGTACCACTAAACCAAAGCCCAGGGATGGGCTCTTTGAGCACCTTCTGTCTCAAGCACGGGATGCAGCAAGGAGTGGGAGGATGCCAAGATGAGGACGCAACATGCAGCCCTACTGAAGGCTTTGACTCCCGTTCAGTAACCCTCCGTGATCATCTAATATTTTACTTTTGTTAAAGTCCATGTGGTTGTGAACTGTTGGAACATTGTATATTTTGGTAATGTAGTATGCGAACTCTGGTATACTTTTGTTAAAGTCCATGTGGTTTATATTATCTTGTGGTTTATATTATCTTGTGTTTATATTATCCTGTGAAAAAAGGAGCGTTACTTTTTTTAAAAGGAGTCTAGAAAATGTATGAAAGAGATAAAAAATAAATATAAAAGAGTGTGTGCAAAAAAGAAATATATAAGAGTAATAAAATAGTAGTTAAAAAAGGTGTGTGCAAAAATCAACATTCGAATTAAGAATCGAGTTTTCTATGTCCCCCCTTGTCATCTAGTGTGCAAATATGGGGTCCATGCCTAATATGGGATCGTTTGGAAAAACTATGCCACGTTTAACCCTAAACCCTAGCTCATTCCCCTTGAAAACCATGCACCCTTGTTCGTGATAGCTAAGTTGTATGAAAGAAATTTTGTGAAATATCCGTAGTCGTGGTTTCTTATTTTTCCTAGTAACTTGGTAACATAAAACGATGATGTGCGCAAGTTTCATGTTTTTTGATTTTATAAAATTAGTTATGCTCAACCCTAGCACCCAAACCCCTCTCAAACCCCTCCCAAAACCCCTCAAACCCCTCTCAAAACTGTTGGGGAACGTTGCATGGGAAACAAAAATTTTCCTACGCACACGCAAGATCTATCCATGGTGATGAGCATCTACGAGAGGGAGAGTGAATCTACATACCCTTGTAGATCGCTAAGCGGAAGCGTTTAAGAAACGCGGTTGATGTAGTCGAACGTCTCCGCGATCCAAATCGCAAGTCGTCCCTCGATCCGATCACGAACTAGCGCCGAACGGACGGCACCTCCGCGTTCAACACACGTACGGCTTGATGACGCCTTCACCTCCTCGATCCAGCAAGCGATGATGAAGTAGTAGTTGAGTTCCAGCAGTACGACGGCGTGGTGATGGTGGTGAGGAACAATCTCTGCAGGGCTTCGCCAAGCGCTACGGAGATTATGACGGAGGAACTAGAGGGTTAGGGTTGCCGCACACGGCTTGGGGAAATCTTGATGTGTCCCGTGTGCTAGCCCTGCCCCTCTATTTATATGTTGAGCCTTGGGGTCTAAACTTGGAGTAAAAGCCTCCTCCAGGTCGGTTTTGCCCGCACAAGGTCGGTTTGGCCTGCAGGGAAAGAGTCCAACTCGGATCCCTGCCGAACCGTGCACAGCCGCACACAAGCGGTAGTACCGCTTCACACAAGCGGTAGTACCGCTTGGGCGGTAGTACCGCTTCACACAAGCGGTAGTACCGCTTACGCGGCAGCAAAACTACTTTTGCACTTTTCCAATACCTCGTGGGCTTTATCCCTTTGGCCCATATAAAGTGTTCTGCACCCGAACACTTCGGTAAACATCCGGAACCCATTCCGGTGAACTCCGGAACTCTTTCGGAGATCAAAACACTATTATCACATATATCAATCTTTACCTCCGGACTATTCCAGAGATCCTCGTCATGTCCGGGATCTTATCCGGGACTCCGAACAACTTTCGGTCACCAACAAAATAACTCAACTATACTTATATCGTCACCAAACGTTAAGTGTGTAGACCCTGCGGGTTCGAGAACTATGTAGACATGACCGAGACACTTCTACGATCAATAACCAATAGCGGGACCTGGATGCCCATATTGGCTCCTACATATTCTACGAAGATCTTTATCGGTCGAACCTCTATGTCAAGGATTCAGTTAATCCCGTATGCTGTTCCCTTTGTTCTTCGGTATGTTACTTGCCCGAGATTCGATCGTCGGTATCACTATACCTAGTTCAATCTCGTTACCGGCAAGTCTCTTTACTCGTTCCGTAATACAAGATCCTGTGGCTAACTCTTTAGTCACTTTGCTTGCAAGGCTCAATGTGATGTTGTATTACCGAGTGGGCCCTGAGATACCTCTCCGTCACACGGAGTAACAAATCCCAGTCTTGATCCATGCCAACCCAACAGACACCCTCGGAGATACCTGTAGAGCACCTTTATAGTCACCCAGTTACGTTGCGACGTTTGATACACACAAGGTATTCCTCCGGTGTCAGTGAGTTGCATGATCTCATGGTCAAAGGAACAGATACTTGACATGCAGAAAACAATAGCAATAAACTGACACGATCAAATGCTACGTTTACAGTTTGGGTCTTGTCCATCACATCATTCTCCTAATGATGTGATCCCGTTATCAAATGACATCTCATGTCAATGGCTAGGAAACCTTAACCATCTTTGATCAACGAGCTAGTCAACTAGAGGCATACTAGGGACACAGTGTTGTCTATGTACCCACACATGTATTTGAGTTTCCAATCAATACAATTATAGCATGGATAATAAACGATTATCATGAACAAGGAAATATAATAATAACCAATTTATTATTGCCTCTAGGGCATATTTCCAACAAAAACCCCACACTACACGGCCGTGGTATCGCTGTTCGGGAAGAGTTTAAATAAGGCGCTAGGGTTTGCCATGGCCGATCCGCGAGATGAGGTATGATTGGCTGGATCGGGCGGGTGCTCGTGGCTGTGGACATAAGTGGCCCACCTGGCAACGGGGGAACATGGCACGTCGATAGTTGTCGTGGACCGTGTGCTAGGCCGACGGGCCATCGAAGAGGCCTAGTCTCAGTCTACCATGCATGCGCGAAGCCACCCGAAGCAGTCCCCTTACATGTGCGCTGCCACGCAGCTTCGTCGCATCAGGGCAATTTGTGCACCCCGGGACACAACTTTAACGATCGACACGCCTCGATTCAATGTGAAAAGACGGAGGCAGTGCTTCATTGAACTCCCCGCACCGATGGTCCACTCCCCTACTGCGTTGAACTCCCCACACCAACGCTCCACACCCCGCACTCCTCTTATTAAATACTGGCGTGCGACATCGTTCCACCGACGCTTCACTCCATTGCTTCCATGCGCCGCACAATCCAAATCTAGTTCATCCACCATGGTGAGGCAGCTACAGACTGCAAGGGTCTCCACGGGAAGTCCCTGCCCCAGGGTGCCGATGCCCGGCACCAGCGACGGCTCCAACTCTGGAGCGGCTGCGGGCTCCAACTCCAGCTCGGGCTCCAACTCTGGCGCATCCTCATTGGGATCCAACACGTACTCCAACTACTCCGAGCTCAGGCCCACGTCGTCCGAGCTGTCTCATAACCGCAGGGAAATCGAGGAGGAGGACGCTAAGTAGGAGGCGGCCTTCAAGACGATGCAGGAGCACGTCGACGTCTATGGCGTGGAAGTTGCGGTCGAGGAAGATGCATCGCCTTCTGCGTCCAATGTTGCCGTGCTCATTGCCCATGCCGAGGAGGCCCTGCACGCGGCGCAAGAACAGCTCGACGAGGTGGTGCTAGCCGCGTCTCTGTCCACCGCAGAAGTAGAGGCTGTCAAGCGTCGGGCAGCTGAAGAAGAAGCCGCAACTCGAGAGCAGAGGCGGGCGGCTACTCTGCGTTCAACGACCGTTGTCGAGGCGGAAGGCGAGGGACCGGATGGCGTCATCCTATCCTCCTCCGACGACGAAGACCACAACAACGACGACGGCACCATCGTCATTTCCGATGATGAATACAAGTAGCCATCCATCTGTTGTCGCTTTCGGCGTCGGCCGACCATCTTATGTCGCCCCTCTCCTTAAAATATGTATTACTTAGTGTAATGTCACTATATTAGTTCTCTCTCTTAATCAATGAATCTCTTTCCAGTGCCACTGATTCGTGGGCCCTTCTGTAACGTAGAAATGTCAAGTCGACTAGCCCCGGCTCACCCATAAGCGAACAAACGCACACAGCTAAAATGGCTAGCTCGATGCATAATCATGCGATGGTCCCGGGTTCGACCCCACGGGAGGCATTATTATTTCACTTCGTTTTGCAAATAAATCTGACACTGACAACTGGGTCCTGCGGTGTTCCAATCGTCAATATATTTCATTGTTTTTGAACTAATATACTATAGACTAACAGGTGGATCCTGCGTGTCCCACGCTTCAGCATATGTGCCAGGTAATGGTCAACTACATTGACCTAACGGAAACGCTCCGTTTTGGGCAGACTTGAGTGTGGGCCGAGTGGTGGAGGGGAAAAGTGAGGGGCGTTAGTTGGGTGGGGGAAAACTGAAGAGTGCTACGCAACTGAGGTCACAGAAATAGAAATCCCTATATTTTAATTCTTATGGTCATAACATCAAACATGTACAATGCATTGGCTCATAGACAGTTAAGTAGATGGAGCTAAACGGGGATCTCCACACATTCATAGATAAACGAGAGAGAAAGAGAGAGGCAGAGAATAAGCAACATCAGCCGTAGCGTGCACACGAGAGAGAAAACAATAGGGAGACATGTGTTGCTGACTTGCTGTTGCAAGCATGTGCTCGGGGAGAGAGGACAAGAATCTAAGTCCAACTCCAACGCATGACTCCAAATCTTCCGACCTCGTCCGTTGGGGGTAAACGGACAGAAAAGCCGGCCCAACACGTGGGAGAAAACGGACATTTGTCCGTTTTCCGTCTGCTTCCGCCCCATCACCAACCCAAATTTGGGCCGCGTTTTCACCTAAGCGGACACGGACGAACGGGCGAGACGTGTGCCCATGTCCTCCCCTAGCCCGCTCGTCGGGGACACAGGCTCCCCTTTTCACCCCTCCCTCATCCGTTGTCCCTTGTGAGCAAACCCTCCCCATAGCGATGCCGCTCATTTTTTTCTACCTCATTCTCCGCCCCTCCCCTCCTCCTCCTCCTCCCCGTAGCACTAGACGTCGGCTTGGTGCTCCCCTAGGCCTGACATGGGCGGCCAACCAGTAGATCTGTAGTGGCAGGATTTGGCGCATCCTGCCGGCCAGATTTGTCGTATTCGTCCGTCGGCAGCTACACCTTGCCATGGTTTGGCCGGGTGCCGGACTACACAGCCCCGACAACGCCTCAGCGCCGCATGCAGGTGTGAAGTCCTCCTCTAGCTGGTCGGATCTATCCCGTTGTCAGTTCGCCTCCAAAGCCACGATCGGTCGTTGCCCCGGCTCGGCGCTGGCTCAGAGGCTTGTCATCTCACCGTTGCCGCTCATAAAGTGCGATGATTTACCATAGCAGGTCATGCGCCGCGTCTCTACGACACTAGAACATCCCCAATGGGTGTTCATCAAGTGCAAACATGATGGGGTATGTGCTTCCCTTGGTTCGGTTTTGCTCTTGTATTCGACAAAAAATTATTAGTTTATTTCCTCAAATTTGTGTGTAGGAGGGATGCAATTTTTGGTATTGGGAAGAAAACTACATCATTCTATTGATTGCACGAAATTTGCTAGATGTCCAAGCACTTGTAGCTATAATTGAAGCTAGATATGAGACTAAAGAAGAGACAAAAGGAGAAGCAACATCTACTTCTTTAGAATCAAAGAAGAAAGAAGTTGCCAAGCTCATGAATCCGCAGATCAACAATGAAGACATAGAGAAGATATTTGTCCAACTAGTGGGAGCAGTTATGGAAGTTGGACATCTTCTAAAATATCTAATTATGGTTCTTGTTTTCTTTGGTCTTGCTCTCGTAGAAAAGAATTGGTGAATGTATGTATAGAATTGTCTTTGATGAAATAAAAAAATGTTTCAATGCGGAAAAAATATTCGTATATTGGAACACCCGACTATGGCGGACCAGATGCATCCGCGCGTTGGGCGCACTGCCAGCACATCCACAAAAGAGACTGGCCGCTGCCGCATTGTTGTACCCAAACGGACGAAATCCAGACAAAACGGACGTCTTTTTGGGGTCGTGCGTTGGAATTGGGCTAACAAATTCCAGAAATACTTTGGACGAACAAGCATGTCCATGTACAAGAAAACTACACACAAGGGTAATAGGAAGAAGAAGATAACCCCGAACGCTAGTAGTTTGGCGCGGTCGTACCCTCCTCGACGCTATCCAACTCCTCGCCCTATAGTCCGCTTCCGGCCTCACGCCTCGCTCCTATTGTAAACCCATGCGGCCGTGCTCCTGGTCTTGGCGTAGCCATGCTCCGCATCGCAGAATTGCGCCTCCTAGGTCGCAGCTTGTGTCGCTGTGGCCCTGCATCGTGTTCTGCAGTTCTGCGAGAGGAGTATACCTGGCCATGGGAAACCCGTCCGGATGGCCCGACCTAAAATTTCCAGGCCGGCCCGGGCCCGGCTTGTTCGTCGGGCCGGGCTGGGCCTCAAAATGCAACCCGAACAACAACTCAGGTCGGGCCCGGGCTTCAATTCTGGCCCTAAATTAGGCCCGACGCGGCCTGAGCATCTCTTGTAGCGAGGGAAACAGAGCATCCCAACTGCCGCTGAGCGGCCCCCGCATCATGATCCACCCCAACTCCCACTCCCGCTCCTCTTTAGTCATTGCCCTAACTCCCAGCCCTCACCCCCATCGCGATCCCCTCTTCCCAGCCTCTCCTCCCTCCTGACCAGCAATATGGCTGCGCCCACGTAAGTAGCTTGCCTTGCCGGCCGGCGCCCTCCATCCCTGACCGCAGCCACCCCGCTCCCTCCCCAACCGCGGCCACCCCGCCCCGTCCCCGACCGAGGTTGCCCCAATCCGTCCCCGACGTGTGCCGCCCCGCTCTGTCCCCGACAAGTGTTGCCGCCCTGCTTCCTCGACACCCGACCGCACCAACGAACTTCTCGCCTTCGGCTACAAGCCTACAACTCCAAGCCTCCAAGTCCAAGGTATATTTTTTGAAGATCAGGAGAAATAGAATGATATGGCGCTATTAGGATGGTATAGTGCTGTTAGCATTGAGTGATGGTTATACGGTGTTGTTGAAAATGTGCTTCTGTTGAACAGATGAATGATGTCTACTACGCAACTTTATTTTTGTAGACTTTGTGGGGCCTCCAAGCGTAGAGTTTTGTAGGACAGTAGCAATTTTTCCTCAAGTGGATGACCTAAGGTTTATCAATCCGTGGGAGGTGTAGGATGAAGATGGTCTCTCTCAAATAACCCTGCAATCAAATACAAGAAATCTCTTGTGTCCCCAACACACCCAATACAATGGCAAATTGTATAGGTGCACTAGTTCGGCGAAGAGATGGTGATACAAGTGCAATATGGATGGTAGATATAGGTTTTTGTAATCTGAAAATATAAAAACAGCAAGGTAGCAAGTAACAAAAGTGAGCACAAATGGTATTGCAATGCTTGAAAACAAGGCCTAGGGTCCGTACTTTCGCTAGTGCAATCTCTCAACAATGCTAATATAATTGGATCACATAACCATCCCTCAATGTGCAACGAAGAATCACTCCAAAGTTTTTATCTAGCGGAGAACATAAGAAGAAATTGTTTGTAGGGTACAAAACCACCTTAAAGTTATCCTTTCCGATCAATCTATCCAAGAGTTAGTACTAAAATAACACCAAGTTATCCTTTCCAATCAATCTATCTAGAGTTCGTACTAAAACAACACCATATGATACGCATCAACCAACTCTAATGTCACCTAGATACTCGAATGTCACCACAAGTATCCATGAGTTAATTATACGATACGCATCAAACAATTTCAGATTCATAATAAGCAATCCAACACGAAGAACCTCAAAGAGTGCCCCAAGATTTCTATCGGAGAACGTAGGACAAGAACGTGCATCAACCCCTATGCATAGATTACCCCAATGTCACTTCGGGAATCCGCAAGTTGAGTACCAAACATACATCAAGTGAATCAATAGAACACCCCATTGTCACCACGGGTATCCATATGCAAGACATATATCAAGTGTTCTCAAATCCAATATTCAATCCAACATAATGATATCTCAAAGGGAAAGATTCAATTCATCACAACATGATAGCAAGGGAATAGCATCATATGATCCGACTATATTAACAAAGCACGTGATACATCAAGATCGTGACATCTCAAGAACACGAGAGAGAGATTGAACACATAGCTACTGGTACATACCCTTAGCCCCGAGGGTGGACTAGTCCCTCCTCGTCATGGCCTCCGCCGGGATGATGAAGATGGCCACCGGAGATGATCTACCCTCTCCGGCATGGTACTGGAACGCCTCCAGATTGGTTTTTCGTCAATACAGAGAGTTGCGGCGGCGGAGCGGAGAGTCTAGGGTTATTTTTGATGGTTTCTATATTTATAGGATTTTTTGGCATTGGTTTCACGTGAAGGTGGGCCACCAGGTGAGCAAGATACACCAGGGCGCGCCCTGGTGGGTTGTGCCCACCTCGTGGCTCTTCTGACCCTCCCACGAAGCGTCTAGTGCCTCTTTTGTTCCAAAAAAATCGTCAAAAAGTTTCGGGCGATTCCGAGAACTTTCATTTTCTGCACAAAAACAACACCACGGTAGTTCTGCTGAAAACAGCGTCAGCCCGGGTTAGTTCTAAATAAATCATATAAAGTGCATCAAAATCATATAAAAGTATTGTAAACATAGGTGAATATGGCATGAATACTTCATAAATTATCGATACGTCGGAGACGTATCAATGGAGTGATTATTATATGATGTTTTTGTGATGTTTGCATAAGATACGTTTGTAATGTGATACATTTGTAATATGTTGTACTTTTGTGTATATGGTGTAGATTGATCATGATGAATTCAGGAGAATTAGTAGGACCAAAGGGTGATGAACCAGATTACCATCCCGAAGAATTAGAAGGACACGACGTCCCGATGCAATTGTTTATTGTACCTGCGGATCCTCCTCGTACTTGGTAGAAACATGAAGAGGAAGGGGAAAACAATGAGCAAATGATGTTCATGGAGAGGAAGGAAGTGTACAACACAAAATGCGCAACCTACTGCCGAATGGGCATAGCCGCAACCGCAGCCTACTACTTCCAAACTAAAGTCAAAGGTATGGCTGGACTTCACAAATATCTCCAAAGATGGTGACCCAATGATTATAGCTAAATACAACCATTGCGAGGCTGAATTGTCAGGTAAATCGACAAATGGTACATCCCATCTACTTAGACACACTGAAAAGAAGCATAAGATTGAACAAGCAACAATGAATAACTTTTACTTGAAATCTGAAACAAATGATGATAGAACAACTGCACTAAAAATGGTAGATTTGATGTTCAAGTTGCTAGAAATTCAGTCTCTATTTATCCATTGTATGGTGCTCATCCATTTACAATAGTTGAAGAAGATGGATTTAGAACAATGATGTCTGCTTGTTGTCCACAATTCAAATTTTATAGGTCGACACATAATAAAAAGAGAGATAATGGCAATGTTTCTTAGTCAGAAAAAGGAATTGATGGAAATTATTCCTGCTGCCCCTAGTAGAGTTAGTTTCACATCCGACAATTGGAAATCCGAAGTCACCAAGCATAGCTATATTTGCATCACTTTCCATTAAATAGATGTTGATTGGAAACTAAACAAAATGATTGTTTGGTTCAAAAAAAATTATCTGCCATATGATGGAGCATCTATTGCTGATGAGGTCCGCCTAGCTTTCCGTGAATGGAGGATTGATAAGAAAGTGATGTGCACCATCTTGATAATGCAGCCTATAATGATAGGATGATAGCTTGCTTATGTACCCATTTGTCAAAAGGTGCTTTACCTTTGTCCAGTAAATTCTTCCAGATTCGTTGTTGCGCCCACATACTGAAATTGGTAGTTTAAGATGGTTTGACATTGATTGATGAGTGTGTTGGCAAACTTAGAGATGGTATAATGTACCTAATGGCTTCAGGCAATAGGTTGCATAAGTTTTATATTACTGCTAGAACTATTTTCAACCTAGAAGAATCAAGAAGGTTGAAACCTGATATGCCCATCCGTTGGAATTCAACCTACACTATGTTTGGCTGCTGTTTGTACAATAGAGAAGTGTTGCATTGGTATTCTGAGAGGGATAGTGTCGTGGTTTTTATCACGACAAGATGTCCTCGTGAGAGAACTTAGGTGTGAGGTCATCGCAACTAGGTGGCGGCTTGAGAGGGGTTGATCGGAATCGAGAGACGCGGTTTACCCAGGTTTAGCCCCTCCGATGGAGGTAAAAGCCTACGTCCTGCTTTGTGTGTATTGATGATGAGGATGATCTCGATTACAAGGGTGCGAAATCGCTACCTCTAGTCTCGAGGGTTTCTAATCTGTCTGTCTCTAATGACTTGAACTTGTCCCTCTTGGGGTGCCTTACCCCTCCTTATATAAGTTGAAGGGGTAGGTTTACATGTAGAGTCCTACTAGGAGTTGGACTAGGACTAGTATCTCTTGAATCCTAATTCGGGTCTTGTTTCCTTTGTGAGGGAATCTTTCCTCTCCTTGGGCCTTCTTTGTGAGCCGGCCCTCCTGGCCTCTCTATGAGCCGCCTTCCGCTGGGGTGCACGTCGGGCCTTGGGCCTTTGCCGTCCAGGTTGACCCGATAAAACAAGGCGCCCGTATGAGCCCCCAAATGATGGCCGGGTCATTGTCCTGGCCGGGTCAAACCGTGGATAATATCCCCGACATAGCCCCCAGGTTAGCTTGAATTTATTCATGGTAAGCTCCTAAAATAAGAATAATAAATATGTTAAGCGACCAGCTTGCTCCACGGGCGGCTTAATTTAATGAAGTGGCTCCTTGAAAATCCGGGTTTCTTCTTCATATTAACGAGTCGTCTTCACAATCATCTTGCAGGTACGTGTCCTGTGCAATAAAATATTGGGAATAAAACACCGATATGCCGTTGAGTCAGCCTCCAATGCTTTGTCTTGATGAAAATTATTGGAGATAAGAAAACCATATGAGGTTGAGCCGGCTTCCATTGCTTCGGCTTGATGAAAATATTGGGAATAGAAATTCGTCCGCTGTTAAACCACTTCATGGGACGTGGGTATCTTGCCGGGTCATCAGACGTAGTGGATGCCAACTTAGGATGAAAATATTGCTGATTTATGGATGTAAAAACTTGCCAACTTGTGAAGCCGGGTTGCTTATATGGACTCTGTCGGGTCATGATCGTTGGTGACGCCAAGTCAAACAACTGGACTCCAGTTGACTTGATAAAATTTATTGGGAATAAAAGATCCATCTGATGTTGAGCCGGTCTTTCAGTGCTTCAGTTCGATGAAGAAATGAGACCAGTCTTTCTCACAATTGACAGCTTGAAAGTGTTCTTTCTTCAATTTTTTGATATATCCATATTACCTGTAGCCTCGAAGCTCCAAGTTTATCAGTTCATGATGACTTGGTGATTTGCAATAACATCTTTGACTGTGTAGCCCCCAAGTGCCGGGTTGTCTTGCCTGCAGCAGCCTGGGACTTGTAATTGTCTTATACTTATAAAACTTCAGCTAGTGTAGCCCCCAAGGGCCGGCTCATCAGCATGTGATGGGCCGGGTCTTCAATTTGGACCTTATAATCCGTTTAAACAGCTGAATACTGTAGCCCCCAAGCGTCGGGTCGCATGCCTGCAACGACTTGGGACTTTAGAAATTTTGATCTGAGTAGTGTAGCCCCCAAGTGCTTGGTCGTTTGCCTGCAGCGACTCGGGACTTATATACACTTCTCCTTTGAAAAGAAAAACATCATATGATGTAGCCCCCAAGTGTCGGGTCGTATGCCTGCAGCGACTTGGGACTGTGTTATAATAATATAATCCATCATAATGCACGTCATAAGTTCTCTTGAACTTGAATTAATCCTTGACCATGGTTGTAATGCAACCCGGTAATTTATTGTCTTGTATGAATATCCTGGAATAATGCCTTTGTGCTTGGAATGAAATCCCTGCTCATGGTCGCAGTGCAAACCAACGAATATATGTTTGAGAAATCCATAAGTGTTGTAGTTTACTACAAAGCACAAGTTTGAAGAAATCCAAGAGCCGGTCAATTAGATGACCCGGCATTATATGTGATAGGGAGGCTCTTCGAGAATAGTCGTTTCTTCCGAGCTGACTTGAAAAACCCCAATCATTTAATACTGGTTATGATAAACCATGATGAAGATCCAGCCATTTTGGCTATCAAAGATCTATTTGTTCCTGCAGAGGTTACGATGTAACCCGGTTTGATGACCGGTTTAATATGTATGTATGATGCATGATGCAATGTAGGATGATGTATGTATATGATAATCATAATATAAAGTGCCAGTTTTCAAGGCATGACATAAAGACCGGCTTTCGAGGCTCGAGTCTTGCTTCAATGAAGCGGGTGTGATAACCCATGGTTTATCTTAGCTCTCTGTAAGCCGGCTCTCACATGACTCAAGCTGATGTTTTAACCTTGATAAGTGAGGGTCTAGATGGATTGACTTGTCAAGAGTACATGGGGTCACGTGATCGGAGTCGCATCGAGCATACATGCAGGTTTAACCATTTTTTGGCGTTTTTGGCGGATCAAGAGGGTGAGAAAGCTAAACTCGATGAGTTGGAAGCCCCCAAGTGACCTATGATCATGGAAAAGCTCAGCATAGGATATACAGGAGACAATGATACTACTGCAAAACATCTGGGGTCCAGATAAGCCAGCTTTATTCCATTGATCATAATATGATAATATGATGATCCAATAAAGCAGGATACCTATGTTTGAACAGCGCATCATGGCAGCTAGTCCTCTTTGGCAACCTTTAATTTTTCGCCCATAAGGCAGGGCACCCATGTTTGAACTGCGCATCGTGGCAGCTAGTCCTCTTGGGCGACTTTTAATTTTTCGCCCATAAGGCAGGGCACCCATGTTTGAACTGCGCATCGTGGCAGCTAGTCCTCTTGGGCGACTTTTATTTTTTTGCCCATAAAACAACAGCCCCCGGGACCGGGTTATCTTCCCTGTAATGACCCGGGGTTCTAGAATTTTTTACCCCGGTTGAATCTACCGAGTCATGACTGTGTAGCCCCCGAGTCTTAAGTCGACTTGAGGAGGCGGCTTGAGAGTCTTCATACTGGGATGTGCCATAAGCCGGCATAAGGTTGATGGCTGAACAATGGAATTTATTCAAACTAGAGACGATGTGGTGAATTGATGATCTCCGTGATGCTCATCGTATGCCTTTGGCAAATGTCATGGCCAAATTGAGTGCATATGCCTCTTGACCCCTTCTTCGCTACTCTTACTTGATCCGGCTCTCCTGGCTCTTCCAGGGCCATTGTTTCCTTTTTTTGCCAATGGCTTTGAAATTTGCCGGCTCAAATGATGGCCGGCTCAAATGGTAGTTTCTCCAGGGATGATTCCTCTGTGGTTCTGGCTCTCCTGTTTCCTCTTATTTGCTGGAGCAGACCTGACCGGGGGATGGCAAGCCAGTGCGCCTATCCCTTGGGCAACCCGGCACGGTTGGAGGCTGATAATAGATATATTTTTCTTTTTGGCTCTAGTGTTGTTGGAGTAGACCGGACCGCGGGAGCGGCGGCTTGTGCACGTCCGTTTGGCGGCCCATGCAGGCAGACGTGGCCTTGGCGTGTTGATGCAGACCGGACCGCGGGGGCGGCGGCTCACGTGCGTCTGTTGGGCGGGTTGAGTGAGCAGGCGTGGCACCAGCGTGTCGGTGTAGACTGGACCGCGGGGGCGGCGGCGCACGTGCATCCGTTGGGCGGCTTAAGTGAGTAGGCACGATACCAGCGTGTCGGTGTAGACTGGACCGCGGGGGCGGCGGCTCGCGCACATCCGTTGGGCGGCTCATACGTCCGGTCGCGGCCTAGGCATGCTGATGTAGACGCGGGAGTTGGCCGTGTAAGCCGGCATGGACGCGTGAGTCAGCCGCGGCGTTGGAGGCCAGCGCGGATGCGCGAGTCGCCGAGGCGTTTGGAAACTGATGAAGACACGCGAATTTCCGTATTCACAGTATATAACCCTGCTGGTATTTTTGTGGATGAACACGGACGTTTTCTCCGATGAACACAGACGCAGAGTCTGGAGTAGCAGGCGTAGTTATTCCTCCGTTGTTTTTGATTTGGATCAGATCGCTGGATGGCGAGTTCGAGTAACCCGGCACAGTGCAAACGCTGGTCCGGGTCATAGGGCAACAAGTCGTCGGCGTGTCCCTTAGGTAGCCTGATGCAGATGTATACTGATTTGCTCTCCAACATATTTATTTAGGCTGGACCACGGGGATAGTGGACTGCACACACGTCCGACGGGCAGCCCAATGCGGACGCATGCCAAAATGTTAGTGCGAGCTTCATATCCATGGTATTACGTCACTTTTGTAGTGAGCATCATTCTTGTATTAAAAAATATTGCAGGCAGAGTAATTGTTCTTGAAGAATTTAATTCGCGCTAGTAAAATAGAATGAACAGATTGCACCTAATTTATTTGGACCATAGATGGTGCGTGGGCGACGTCCATGAGGACGTCCCATTAGTGAGACTCGCCCTAGTATTTCAGGCTGTAGATCGATCCATTTTTTCTTTGTTTTTATTTTATAGCGGGGATGATGAGATGTGTGCGTGCGTCCGACTAGTAAGTCGGCACCATCAGACATTGGTGCAGCCGTCAGCGTATTAACATTGCCCGGACCATCGGGGCGGCGGACTCCCCAGCTGTTCGTTAGTGACCTAGTGGATGATGGTACGACCTCCGTAACTATTTGCATGGACGATGGCCTGATGATTTTGCAGATGCATGGTCCTTCGGCGTGTCAATGTAACCCGGACTGCGAGGTTGGTGGTCTGCACGTTTTGTCCGTCAGCATAGGGCGGCGCTGGCACAAACTTCGCATCCATGATAGGGAGCAATTGCCCTGATAATTCCTGTTCTGTATAAGGCGACGTGTGTCGTCGGAGTTATCCAGGCCATAGTGCTGCTTTGGTCAGCCACAATTTTGAAATAGAAAATTGATCCAATGCATGTAGACACAACAATTGAAGACCGAATATTGATCTGGTTTATTTTGATGGTACTAGTTCTAGGGACGGAGACGGAATTCCATGGGTGTTACTCGTGAGCCACCACACAATAACCTTGCTTTGGAACTTGCGCTTAGATTTGACCATGATATAGTAGTAGTAATCCTCCATAGCTACCTTTGGCATAACATTTATTTTATCCTGATCCGGATCGGTCTCACTAGATGCGCAAATTTTGCAAGAGGTCGTGGGACGTCTGTCGTGGCAGAAATCTTGCAGTTTGCACATGATCCGAGTGTCCGCCATAGGGATCCTAGATTGATTTGATGTGGCGGCACATCGAGCCGGCACAGTCGACCGCCGCAAAAAAATTAATCTGGACGCTGGTCGCTGTCGCCTTCACGGTGCACTCGATGAATCCAATTTTGGGACACACGCTCCAACTAGGATTAGTATGTCATGGCTTCTTGTTTTTTGGGAAATTACTCACGTATTAGTAGTGCCCCTACTAGAAGTAGTAGGGGTCTATTTTTCAATCCGGCCCTCACGTGGAGTTGTAACACTGTGAGGTTGTGACCATGAACGATTCAACAGATTGAGCATCCGAATTTGATCCAGCGGTCAGCCTTGTCTCCATTGGCCCTACCACAGCATCTGGTGAAACTTGTGGTGGTACGTATCACCAGAATCATCCTGAACTGGACTCGCTCTTGGATACGGCGCAGCCGAAATCGATCTGGCTTCATCGAATTGTTCGGTCGCGTGCGGCGGCACACACTGATGTAAACTTTTATTTTTTCTCTGCGGACGCGGTAGGCATCTTCTCCGCTTCAATGGATTTCATTGGATACGCTTATGGTCGCCGTTGCCGATGAACTCGAAGCCGATGTAGATCCTTCCGCGCTGTCTTTTCCCATCTGGCAAATCGAAAACTTCTCGATCCCTAAAAAAGCTCCCTTCAAAAACACAACACCACCATGCGCACGCCCCACGGTGGGCGCCAACTGTCGTGGTTTTTATCACGGCAATATTTCCTCGTGAGAGAACTTAGGTGTGAGGTCATCGCAACTAGGTGGTGGCTTGAGAGGGGTTGATCGGAATTGAGAGACGCGGTTTACCCAGGTTCGGCCCCTCCGATGGAGGTAAAAGCCTATGTCCTGCTTTATGTGTATTGATGATGAGGATGATCTCGATTACAAGGGTGTGGAATCGCTACCTCTAGTCTCAAGGGTTTCTAATCTGTCTATCTCTAATGACTTGAACTTGTCCCTCTTGGGGTGCCTTACCCCTCCTTATATAAGTTGAAGGGGTAGGTTTACATGTAGAGTCCTACTAGGAGTAGGACTAGGACTAGTCTCTCTTGAATCCTAATTCGGATCTTGTTTCCTTTGTGAGGGAATCTTTCCTCTACTTGGGCCTTCTTTGTGAGCCGGCCCTCCTGGCCTCTCTATGAGCCGCCTTCCGTCGGGGTGCACGTCGGGCCTTGGGCCTTGCCATCCAGGTTGACCCAATAAAACAAGGCGCCCGTATGAGCCGCCAAATGATGGCCGGGTCATTCTCCTGGCCGGGTCAAACCGTGGATAATATCCCCGACAGATAGCATATTTAAGGTGAACTTTTGGCTATCCGAAGAAGAATGGGTCAAGATATCTCATATGTATCAGTTCTTGGAGCTTCTTCAAGGTATCAGTTCTTGAACTTTTTCATGAATGTCTATCTTGTTCATTCTGCTATTATTGAGGCTAGTGCTGGAATAAGTAGTTACATGGCTCCAATGTTGGTAGTTATGAGGGAGAAATTCATGAAATATTGATCCGACTATAGCGTATTTCTGTCTTGTGATGTTGTTCTTGATCCTCGCATTAAGTTCAAGTTCTTAGGATATGCCTACTCCAAGCTATATGATAGTGATGATGCCCTTCATCGCATTAATCTTGTTAAAAGTACAATGACTTCTTTATTTGATGAGTATGGTAGTGGGGTACATGGCAATGAAAACTTAGCAACAAGTGCATACTCAAGCACTTGTGGACTTGGTGCCTTTCCTGACTATGATCAGTACATGGAAAGCACGAGCTCACATGAAGAGAAATATGAATTGAAATTGTATTTGGCTGAACCTGCGAAGAGGTTGAATGAAAATGTCAATATCTTTGATTTTTGGAGTAAGTCTGCAGCTAGGTATCCGCAACTAGCAAGAATGGCACGTGAAATCCTTGCAGTTCCTATGTCAGTTGTTGCTTTAGAATCTGCTTTCAGCTTGAGTAAGAAGGTTATAACACCGAACCGAATCTCACTTAAACCAAAGACGGTTGAGGCTTTAATGTGTTTGCAAGATTGGTATCGTTGCAAACTGCAGAAAAAGAAGGTATGTATTGTAATCTTGTTTGTTTCACATTGTTATTTGTACGTTTTATTTGTAAATGATCCAATCTATGGTTGTAGATAATAAGAGAAAGGCAAAAGAAGTAGTTGCTGTAGATAATGATGAAGATTCATCTTCTTCGGATGAAGAATGTAACATCTCTATTCCTTGGTCATGTCGATTGTCAACTTGTACTTTACACTACCGCTAACATTCTGTTCATTCCATCTTGTAGAGTTGTTGCTAGATTGCTAGAGCATTGGGAAGAGAAGATTCAGAGAAGGCATGGTGAGATGGCAGCCATCCATCTACTAGTCTTTATTTTAATTCTGGGCTGTAATGATATTCATGCACTTGTGTTTGTCGAAACCGGAACGTTTAGAACTTCATATGATATTGTTGAAACTTGAACATTTAGATGTTTTTGTGCAACTGGAACATTTAGATGCTAGACTGCTATTGTTTTGCTATTAAACTCTATTGTTCTGATATCAAAACAGTGTTATTATCTTGTTGTTTTGCTGTAAAAAATGCTATTATGTTGCTGTTTTGCTGTAAAAAAATTTGTGATGTTTTGCTGCTATTATGATGTAAAAAATAGTGATGTTTTACTATCAAAAATAGCGTTGTTTTGCTGCAGTTTAGTACTGCTATTTTATGTTGTTTAATGTCAAACTTGTGTTGTAATGGTGTTGTTTTCCTTGTGTCGGGCCGGGCTTCGGGCTTTCGGGCATTCCCTCGGGTCGGTCCTTGGCCTGGAAAATGCATTAATTTGTCAGGTCGGGCCGAGCTCAGGCCTATCCCGCAGACGTCATGCTTTCTTTGGCCCAACCTTAAGCCCGAATCGGCCCGAGAAATGGCCAGATATAGAGTTGAGTAACTGGAAGAGGCGAGAGGGTTAATCTTTTAATGAGGAGGAGATGAGTTGACGGGTCGTGTAACGAGGATAATTTGAAGGGGTGGACACTTAGTAAAGTGTTGTGGAAGAAATTTTGGTTGGGAATTTGCTTGTATTTTTACATTAAAAAATTACAATAAGCAAGGTATAGTACGGTAGGCTATAGGCACCAGATAATATTGCCCAAGAGTAAGAATATCGGGTCGGGTTTGGGCATGCCCACGGATACAAAACTATGTCCATGTCCTACCCATGACTAAGGATTAGGAAACTGTCCATGGACACAAAATTGCATCCAAACCCTATCCATTCGAGTCAGAAACCCATGGACAAAATTTCCATCCTTAACAGGAAGTTGAAGGATGTCACGCAATTTGGGGATCAACCGATCCACTGCGACCAGGTAAGGGATTTCGGAGTTGTTCTTGCTATATGGCCCAACAGTGGCCCAACCAATTGTTCCCCAAGAAGAGAATAAGATGATAGATGGGGGAGCAACTAATGAAAGAGCCTTCATCGGGAGCCTCCCCAAGGGTCACTTGGTGTAGGATGAAAGCGCGTCACTTGGTGCGCTGTCAGCCGTCGCCACATGCCGTGCTTTGTGCGCTCCTTTTGGAGTTTATTTTAAAAAAATTGCACGCGTTTTCAGCTTTTCGGTTTTCCCCCGACTTTTCTTAGGTTTTGGATGAAAAATCAATTTGAAAAAAAATTGACGCGAAAAACGCGTTTTTCCTTCCATGAAAGACACAGATTTCTAAACTATTATAATGGCATCAGTGGCAGGCGCCCGCCCGCCACTGATAGTCTCTTTAGTGGTGCCCGCCACAAGATTATATTGTTAGTTGTGGCGGGCTATCTAGCGCACCCACCACAACTACTTGTTCGGTCATCATTGCTACCAGTTCCCAGTAAACAACAACCAATACACATTACAGCACACAAATAACATAAGCGATCATACACATTACATTTAAGATATATCAATAATCTATACTTTATACAAAATACATGTATGCGTTAGAGTACAGGAACTCACATCACATCATTAGTACAATACATACCAGACCTCATGATAACAATAACATCATAATGACAATGAACTGGATAAAGATAATCACATTCTTTACTCATCCATTTGTCCACACGGTCTTGCATACTTCACAATTGATTTTCTCTTTGCGGAGGTAGTTGGCATAATGATCATCTTCTTCTTTTTTAGTCATATACCCTTTATAGCAGTTGTTCTTATAACCATCCATTTGTTCCTTGCATATCTCCCATGAATCATAAACTCCTGCATTCCTCCTGGTGTACACCACATACCAGTTCCACTTCATCTACGAAGATAAATAAACAAGCTAGCAAGTCAATTTCATAGTTATCCAATCACATAAAGCAAAGTCACATCACAATCTTCATTGCATGATGGACGATACAAATGACCACGTTGTAGTTCACTAGTAGTTCGGAAGCAAAAGTTTAGCTCCTTCATAGCAACATAGAAATTAAGTTCACACACATTTATCATATATTTCACATAAAGGCAGTGCACTAGTAGTTTAGAACTAAAAATTCAGCTCCATCATGACTTCTCGTTGGCTTCCATCATCTTCGTGATCTCGTCTTGGGCGGTCCTCGCAGCTCCGACGGCTACTCATGTACTCTTAGCGGCTGCTCGCGCACTCTCGACGACTGCTCTAGTGCTCTCGGCGGCTGTTCTCCTGCTCTCAACATATGCTACAGTGCTCTCGACGTATGCGTGAGCGCTCTCGGTGGCTGCTCGAGAGTTTTTGATATAGGCAAGCACGATCTTTGTGTACTTAGCCACCCTCATGACGATGTATACAGCAGTAGGAGTTCCATCTACGGGTGTAGGAGTCCTAACGAGGCGTGTCGGCTTCTCCATCTAAATCGCATTAAACAAGTTGACATTTAGATAAAACACATTTTTATGAAAGAAGATTTATGACAATAAAAATATAAAACTCTTACGACAACACTTTATATTTGTCCTTCAGGTAGACATTTCTTGCTCTTATGTTGGGTACTTTGATCATCGGTGATGGTTGTTCTTCCCCCTCTCTTCCTGCTTTACCAAGGTCTTAGAAGAAGAAGAGGGAGAGGAACGACCCCCTAGGACAGTAGTCGGTTCATCTATCAAGTGTTTGTGTATATGGTGTCCTCTGCCATAGAACAGCTCTGATCTCACTTTGTGGATTAAGAGTGAGTATTTCCACCCGAAGGAAAATACAATTAAGTAGCTTGTTCAAGAACAAAGTAATAAATTTACGAAAAAAATCAGCATCACCTTTGATAGAAATTGGACTTATTAAGTGCCAGAAAGTAAGCGAAACAGAAATAAATCCACATTTCACAAAAAAAGATTGGCACTCACGAAGATTCTATTATAGCACAAGAACTAAAATTTAAGACATCTACTAACGAAGATTCAATGGTGCATCATATAAGAAATTTTAAATACACTAACGAAAGGTTGTAGATGTACAAGTACAACATGTACAGAGAGAAGGGAGGTGTGCTTACCGGGCCGGAGTCGGACGGCAGGGAGGACGAGGCCGAGGACGATGGCGGACGCGTCGGCGGACGACGAGTTCGATGGAGACGCGGATGACGTTGGACGCAGAGGAAGGTGCGGGCGACGGTGACGAGGAAGTAGTTGGAGGTAGCGTTGCATGGCGAGGCTGACGAACTTCGAGGAGGCGACGGGTGACATAGGCGATGTGGAAGATTCGGTCCGCGATGCCGTTCGAGCCGGCAGACGACGACGTCGCCGGTGGCGACGGACGACGCCACGACGCTGTCAATGGCGGCGGAGCGAAAGAGATAGAGGGGAGAAAGATATGTCTCCATTTGAATTCGAGCGGGGCTGCGGGTGGGGGCATAGTGGATAACGTTGTGTATAGCAGTGGGAGACACCTAACAGAACCCGCCACTATGGACAATGATAAAATTTGAAACCGGTTGGCGCGTTGTGCCCAAATATAGTTTCGGCGGTTGCCTGGAAGTGTCTGGCATTGCTTGGCTTCATAGCAGTGGCAAGCACAACTCTGCACCCGCCACTGCGGCTTCTCGCTCTTTAAGAAATTAGAAAGCATATACATGTGGCCGGTTCGAAAACATGCCCGCCACTGTTATGCGTATAGCAGTGGCGAGCCGTTCTTAGCACCCGCCATTGTTTGCTTTCCAAAATATCTGTGGCAGGTGCCCCGCCACGCCCGCCACTTATTTTAGTTTATGTATAAGGCCTTTCCCAGTAGTGATAGTCTCATAACGTGGCTTGATATGTCTCCAACGTATCTATATTTCCAAACACTTTTGCTCTTGTTTTGGACTCTAATTTGCATGATTTGAATGGAATTAATCCGGACTGACGCTGCTTTCAGCAGAACTACGATGGTGTTGTTTTGGTGTAGAAATAAAAGTTCTCGAAATTGGACGAAACTGTTTGGATTTTTTATGGAATATATAAAAAATACTGGAGTAAAGATCCACCGGAGGGGGCCACCAGTTGCTCACAAGGCAACAGGGCGCGCCCTCTTACCTTGTGGGGCCCACGTGGCTCCACTGACCCTAATCTCAAGCCTATAAATTCTTATACTTCGAGAAAAAAATAATTTAGAAGTTTCCATCGCGTTCTACGAGATGGAGCCGCCACCACCTCTTGTTCTTCCTCGGGAGGGCTGATCTGGAGTCCATTTGGGGCTCTAGAGAGGGGAATTCGTCGCCATCGTCATCACCAACCCTTCTCCATCAACAATTCCATGATGCTCACCACTGGAAGTGAGTAATTCCTTTGTAGGATTGTTGGACGGTGATGGGATTTAATGGGATTTATCATGTAATTTAGTTATTTTGATAGGGCTTGATCCCTAGTATCCAGTATGTTCTGAGATTGATGTTGCTATGACTTTGCTATGCTTAATGCTTGTCACTAGGGCCCAAGTGCCATGATTTGAGATATGAACCTATTATGTTTTCACGAATAGGAGAGTGTTTTGGATCCTATCTTGCAAGTTGTATGCACCTATTATGTGTTATGATCCGTAGATCCCAAGGTGACAATAATTGGGATAATCTTCGGTGATGACCGTAGTTTGAGGAGTTCATGTATTCACCATGTGTTAATGCTTTGTTCCGGTTCTCTATTAAAAGGAGGCCTTAATATCCCTTAGTTTCCCTATGGATCCCGCTGCCACGGGAGGGTAGGACAAAAGATGTCATGCAAGTTCTTACTATAAGCACATATGACTATATACGGAATACATGCCTACATTATATTGATGAATTGGAGCTAGTTCTATGTCGCTCTAGTGTCTAATTGTTACATGATGAATGTCATCCCAATCAATTATACATCACTAATCCAAGGCCTACGCTTTTCACATATTGATTTCTGATAACTTACTTCCGTTACTGTTGTTGCTACAATCAATACAATCTGCTGCTTTTTACTGTTCCTATTGCTTTCGCTCACTTGCTACTAAAAACTTCATTGCAGAAAGAAATTCTTGTTGTGGTTGAATTGACAACTCAACTGCTAAGACCAATAAATATTCTTTGGCTCCCCTTGTGTTGAATCAATAAATGTGGGTGAAATACTACCCTCGAAGACTGTTGCAATCCCCTATACTTATGGGTTAGCAAGAATCTTTTTTGGCGCTGTTGGCGGGGAGCATAGCTCTATTTGTTAAGTTCACTTGGGATTTTCAATGGTCACTATGAAGAATCTGAAAGACGCTAAAACCAAGATCGTACCCTCTAGGAAAAGGGCATGTAAGGTGTGACACCCTGGATTTGGTGCTACAGTAATCCTTGTAATCAAGCTACAGTAACCTGAGGATTATGCTAATCCATTTTGCTAATCCAATTATGATCACAGTTGGAGTCAAACTCTAATTCAAATTTCCTTGCAATTCAAATTCATTTCAAAAGTGGATTTAAAAGTTTTGCAAATCTGTAAATAAAAATCATGCTTAGGTTGCAAATATTCCCTAAGCTTTTATAAAAATGAAACCAACATTTTATCATGTATTTTAGTGCCTCCAATATATTTTAGCGGTGGCCAAAATAACTGTTAAATACCCTTTTAATTCTTTTGAAAAATGCTACTAGTACAAATAGGCCTTCAAAATTATTGTGGCTCTGCCAAACTTTGTTTTACAAATATTAAACCATGTGGTCTATTTTTACAGAGGTGATTTGCTGCTTAGAATAATTAATAACAGAAATATTTAAAAAGAAATAAAACTAGCAAAAGAAAAAGGAAAAGAGAGCCCCCCACTGGGTCATAGCCCAGCTAGGCCAACTGGCCAGCCCACCTACCCCCCCACAGCCCACCCCGGGCCTTTACCACCCCCACCCCCCGAACCCTAATCCCCCGATCCCCCACACCCCCCATGTTCCCCCCGCTCCCCTCGCCCGAATGGATCGCCCACCCCCCCACGACCCCGCCGTCGCCGCCCCTCACCGGCTCGCTGCCGGCGCCTCCCCACCGCCGCCGGCCGCCGCACCTCCGCCAAGCCAATTGCCCACCCCCTGCACACCGCGGTGAGCCCCCCGGGGCTCCTCCCCTTACCCTCACCCCCCGATACGCCCCGCGCCGCCCGCCGCCCCCTAGCTTGCCGCGCCCCGGCGACACTCCGGTCGCGCCCTCCCCTAGCTCCATGCTCGTGCGCCCGCACCCGCTCGCGCCTGCTTGTCCCCTGGCTGCGGCCCCGCACACCATGCGCGCGCCCCGCCCGCGCCCCATGCGCGTCGCCGTCACCGCCGCCCGCACCCACTGCCGCTAGCCCCACCACCAGCTCCCTGCGGTTCCGCAGACCCTCGCTGGCCACCACCACTGCCACGACCGCCGGCGGGCCGCTGTTCGGCTCCTGGCCTCGCCCCGGCCCCGATCTGTGAAGTGTGGGGGATAAGCCCCCCCCCCCACACCCCCACTGCCAAGTGGAGCCACCCCCTACACCGGATGACAAAGGGGGCCCGCGCCCCCTAAACGTTTTTTTTTTAAAAGATAATGTTAAAAATAATAATAAATAAATAAAATAATTAATTAGTAAAATAATTCATTAAGTAATTAATTAATTAGATAATTAGGATTAATTAGTTAATTAATTCTGATATTTAATTAAACCTAAGCAAAGAATGACAGGTGGGTCCCACCCCCTAATTAATCTGATTAATGTTAATTGAAATTTTAATTAACCTATGACAATGACAGTGGGGCCCACTGGTCAGTTTGACCAGTCAACCCCACTGTTGACTGCTGATGTCAACATGACATCATGCTGATGTCATAATGATTATTGAATTAAATTTAATCTATTTTAATTTCTGAATATTAATAAAACTTTAAAAATTAATATAAAATAAACTGTAAGTCAGATGAAACTATTTTATACATGAAAGTTGATCAAAAAAATCCCACGAATCCGAATACACAGTCCGTTCGTCTGTCACGTGCTCCTATCATAACAAACATGGAACATTTCCATTGAATTCATCTGTCCGATAAAAGCCAGAGACCCGGGAAATATCGTCAGATATTCTTCTGCTCCATCTGTCACGTGTAGTACTGCGTTAGTACATGCCTAGCACTACATATTGCCATGTCATGCATCGTGTTGCATCTGTCTGCCTTATATTTATTGTTTCTCCCCCCTCTTCCTACCGGTAGACCCCGAGACTGACGCTGCTGCCGGGTACGATTATGCCACTAACGATCAGGCCTTTGCAGCAGAGCAGCAAGGCAAGCAAACCCCCTTGAGCATTCCGATATCGCCCATTCTTTCTCTCTTATGCTTATATTAGATTTTGCTACTGTTGAATATAGCTCCTATTCTGATGCATAGCCTGTTTTTGATAAAGTGCTAATACCTGCTACGTCATTAAACTGTTTGCATAGGTTGACAGTGACCCCTGTGACCCCCTTAGTCCTAGTTGCCCCGCTTTAAATATCAGTTACTCGATCATCATGATCGATGAGCCAGGCCCGTCACACCACCGCACACCCCCTTAGTTGTACGACTCTACAGAACTACTATCGAGTACCGAGGGTGACACCTCGTAAAGTACTCATGATGTTAGCTCTGTAGTGTAGCCAGTCGGTCATGGTAAACAGAGGGTGATACCTCTTTGCCACTCCCGATTTCGTCTCAGTCGTGCAACCTCCTCAAGTGTGGGACCCCCGAGGGTGATTCCTCTCAGTCCAGCTTGATGGTTACATCAAGCGAAAACCATTGAGGGTGATTCCTCAGGTCCCGCCTTGATGTTTTATACACACTGGTACTATGACTTGGATACAGAAAGATGTTGGTGATGGGTCGGCCCTGATGGGTACCCACGATTTGATGACGACGAGGCGTGGCCGGGCAGGTGAGGCCCTTGCCACAAGACCTCGAGACGGGGCGACGGGACCGCACATCATGGGTCGCGCTTGTCACCGCACTAATAAATTGCTAATGGGTTGGGTATTGGATCTGAGTTGGTCGATTGACCTTTTTACGCACTAACCTTCACGTGGGACAAGTTATGGGTGCTCAGCGTCGTTGTATCAGCCGAAGCTCTTCGGACGTCAGCAATGGAGCGGCGCGCGCCCGAGTGGTCCGCGACGGCATTGATCTTGTATTAGAGTGTGCCAGGACTGACCTCGGCCGCCTACGCATCGTGCATGACTGCAAAGGGCGAGTGGGCCCATGACCCCTGCGCGCTTAGGATTTAGACCGGCGGGCTGGCCTCTTTGTTGAGCCTAGGTAGGGCGTGGACGTGTTGATTTCCCGAGGCCGGGTATGACCCAGGAAAGTGTGTCCGGCCAGAGGTGATCAAGCGTGTTGGAAATGTGGTGCACCCCTGCAGGGATGAATTCAACTATTCGAATAGCTGTGTCCACGGTAACAGGACGACTTGGAGTTGTACCTTGACGTGGCTTGAGACTGCGTCGGTATTTCCCCAAAGAGGAAGGGATGATGCAGCACATCGACGGTAAGTATTTCCCTCGGTTATGAAACCAAGGTTATCGAACCAGTTGGAGGATCACCACCACCCAATAAGCAACATATGCACACAAACAACAAATACTTGCAACCCGACGCGAAAGAGAGGTTGTCAATCTCTCTACCGTAAAAAGATAGATTAGGTAGTGATAGATAGGAGAGATAGATCTCTCAAGAACACAAAATAAAAAGAGCAAATAAAATATGCAGCAATATGTTTTTGGGTTTTTGGTTTTGAAGATCTAAAAACAAAGATGCAAAAAGATAGATCTGAAAGCAATATGTTGGAAAAGTAGACCCAGGGGCCGTAGGGTTCACTAGTGGCTTCTCTCATGAGTAAAGCGCAAGGTGGGTGAACAAATTACTGTTGGGCAATTGATAGAAAATCGAATAGTCATGACGATATCCAAGGCGATGATCATTATATAGGCATCACGTCCAAGATAGGTAGACCGACTCCTGCCTGCATCTACCTCTATTACTCCACACATCGACCGCTATCCAGCATGCATCTAGTGTATTAAGTTCATGGAAAAATGGAGTAATGCAATAAGAACGATGACATGATGTAGACAAGATCTATTCATGTAGGAATAGACCCCATCTTGTTATCCTTAATAGCAACGATACATGCGTGTCTTGCTGCCCCTTCTGTCATTGGGAAAGAACACCGCAAGATCGAACCCATCACAAAGCACCTCTTCCCATGGCAAGAAAAATCGATCTAGTCGGCCTAACTAAACCAAAGATTCGAAGAAGAAATACGATGCTATAAGCAATCATGCATATAAGAGATCAAAGAAGACTCAAATAATATTCATGGATAGAAACTGATCATGAACTCAAAATTCGTCGGATCCCAACAAACACACCGCAAAAGTGTACATCAAATAGATCTCCAAGAGACCATTGTATTGAGAATCATAAGAGAGAGAGAGAGAGTAAGCCATCTATTTACTGCCTACGGACCCGTAGGTCTATGGTGGACTACTCACGCATCATCGGAGAGCCACCTATGAGGAAGATGAACCCCTCCGTGATGGTGTTTAGATTGGATCTCGCGGTTCTGGATCTTGCGGCGACTGGAATTGTGTTTCGTCGACTCCCCTAGGGTTTTCGGAATATTTGGGAATTTATAGGCATCAGAGGCGGTGGAGAGGGCCCCGAGGAGGGCACAACCCATCAGGGCGCACCGGGGCCCCTCTGGCGGGCCCTGGTGGGTTGTGGTCTCCTCGGCCCACTCCCCCGGCACTTCTTTGGCCCACTGGGTGTCTTCTGGTCTAGAAAAAATCTCCAAAAAGTTTCGTCGCGATTGGACTCCGTTTGGTATTGAGTTTCTGCGAAGTAAAAAACAACAAAAACATCAACTGACACTTTGGCACTATGTCAATAGGTTAGTTCCAAAAAATGATATAAAGTTGTTATAAAATGATTGTAAAACATCCAAGAATTATAATATAACAACATGGAACAAGCAAAAATTATAGATACGTTGGAGACGTATCAGCATCCCCAAGCTTAATTCCTACTCATCCTCAAGTAGGTAAATGATAAAAACAGAATTTTTGATGTGGAAGGCTGCGTAACATGTTCATCATATTCTTTTCTTTTGTATAGCATGGACATTTGGACTTATAGATGATTCAAAGCAATAGTCTAGTTTTAACATAATGACTTCAATACCCAAGCATGTCAACAAGCAACCATGTCTTTCAAAATATCAACACTAAAGAAAGTTATCCCTAGCCCATTATGCTCAATCATTGATCCATTCATGAAACACACTCAAATATTAACTATGCCCAATGCTCAAGTACGATCATAGTGCCCCCTAGTTGGTGCTTATAAGAGAAGATGGAGACTCAAAGTAAAAATAAAAATTGCATAAAGTAAATAGATAGGCCCTTCGCAGAGGGGAGTAGGGATTTGTAGAGGTGCCAGAGCTCAAAGTTATAAATTGAGAGAGAAAAATATTTTGGGTGGCATGCTTTTCCTGTCAACGAAAATGACAAAGTAGCTCACAATACTTTCCATGCTAGATATATCATAGGCGGTTCCCAAACAGAAAATAAAGTTTATTCCTTTTTCCACCAAACTTTCACTTTCCATGGCGGGCCGTATCCACGGTTGCCTTCCATACCAACACTTTCCGAGGAATTTATTATTTGACAACATAAAGTAAATATTTTTTTCTTTTTTCATTTCGGGAATGGGCATCCCTATTACCGCCGCACTCTCGTGCAATGACAAGTGAATAAACACTCATCTTGAGAATAACACATCTAGCATGGAAAAATATTGGACACTCCCCACCGTTTCATGAGCGGTACAAGTACACAAAAAGAGAAAATTTATTTTGAAAATTTAGAGATGGCACATACAAATTTGCTTGGAACGGCATGGAAATACTGCATATAGGTAGGTATGGTGGACTCATAAGGCAAAACTTGGTTTAAGGATTTTGGATGCACAAGTAGTATTTCAACTTAGTACAAATGGAGGCTAGCAAAAAGATTGGGAAGCAAACCAAACCAAGAAACGAAAATTCACATAAGTGAGCATTGAGCATAACTAACACCGAATAATGCACCATAAGTAGGATGTAATTTCATTGCATAACTATTGACTTTCATACTTGCATAGGGAATCACAAACCTTAACACCAATATTCCTACTAAAGCATAATTACTTACCAACATGACTCACATATTACTATCATCATGTTTCAAAACTATTACAAGGAATCAAGTTTAATTTGCACAATGATCTTCATGAAAGTTTTTATTATATACTCCTTGGATATCTATCACTTTGGGACTAGTTTCATATATTGCCATTGCTTTTTGACAAGCTCAAACAAATTTAAGTGAAGCACATGAGCATAAAGATTTCATCTCTCAAAAAGGTATAAGTGAGGCATGAGAGGATTTCTTCAAAATTTACTAACTCTCAAATTAATCTAAGTGAAGCATGAGAGTATTTCTACAAAAATTTCCAAGCACACCGTGCTCAAAAAGATATAAGTGAAGCACTAGAGCAATTCTATAGCTCAAAAAGTTTAAGTGAAGCACATAGAGCAATTCTAACAAATCCTAGAATGATTTTGGCTCTCTCAAATAGGTGTGTCCAGCAAGGATACAAGGGAAAAATAAATAAGCAAAGCAAGTAAAGATACAAGACGCTCCAAGCAAAACTCATGTTATGTGACGAATAAAAATATAGCTCCAAGTAAAATACCGATGGTCGTTAGAAGAAAGAGGGGATGCCACTCGGGGGCATCCCCAAGATTAGTTGCTTGTTACTCTTTGGATATATCTTGGGGGTGCAGTACCATCCCCAAGCTTAGTATTTTTATCACTTCCTTATTCCTTCATCCATCGTGATCTCACCCAAAACTTGAAAACTTCAATCACACAAAACTCAACAAAATCTTCGTGAGATCCGTTAGTATAATAAAGCAAATCACTACTTTAGGTACTATTGCAAACCTATTTATATTTTATTATTGCATTATACCTACTGCATTTTAACTTTACCATGGCTCATACCCTTCAATATAACCCATAGATTCATCAAAACAAGCACACAATGCAACGAAAACAGAATCTTTCTTAAACAGAACAGTCTGTAGTAATCTGTACTCTAACCATACTTCTGTAACTCTAAAATTCTGAAAAATTAGGAAAACGTAAGGAATTTGTATAGCAACACTGTGTTAAAATTTCAGCTCAAGATCACGTTCCAGCAAAAAAAAATCATATACTGGACGCAAAGTTTCTGTTTCAGATTCAGCATCACTTCTACTCATCCTATGAATCATCCTAAAGGCTTTACTTGGCACAAACACTAAATAAACCATAAAAACACAATCATAACAGAGGCATAATTGTGTCAACACTCAAAAACAGAAAGGAAAAAGCAAAAATTTATTTATTCATTTGGTTGCCTCCCAACAAGCGCTATCGTTTTACGCCCCTAGCTAGGCATAACGCATAGATTCAAGTATTGTCATCCTTGGTTTTGGATCCATAGGATGCCCTCATGATTGATTCATATGGTGGCTTAATTCTTGTTCTAGAGAAGTGTTCCATACCCTTTCTCAAGGGAAATTGAAAACGAATATTGCCTTCTTTCATATCAATCACAGCACCTATAGTGCGTAAAAATGGTCTACCAAGTATAATGTGACAAGAGGGATTGCAATCAATATCAAGCACAATAAAATCAATAAGCACATAGTTCCTATTTACAAGAATAAGAACATCATTAATTCTTCCCAAAGGCTTTTTACTAGTAGAATCCGCCAAGCGCAAATTAAGAGAACATTCTTCAATATTGGTGAGACCAAGCACATCACATAAAGATTTCTGAATCGTGGAAACAATAGCACCCGAATCACACAAAGCAAAGCATTCATAATTTTTAATCTTGACCTTAATGGTGGGTTCCCACTCATCATGTAATTTTCTAGGAATAGAAATCTCCAACTCCAACTTTTCTTCAAAAGATTTCATCATGGCATCAACGATTTGTTTAGTAAAAGCTTTATTTTGCTCATAATCATGGGGTGAATTCAACATGGATTGCAGCAAAGAAATACATTCAATCAATGAGAAACTATAATAATTAAAGTCTTTGCAATCCAAAATAGTGGGCACATCACTAGTTAAAGTTTTGACCTCTTCAAACCCACTTTTAGCCAAATTTTCAGCAAAATTTTCACCCTCCAAATTGTTGGGACGCCTTCTAGCTAAAGTTGACTCTACTTCAGTTCCTTCATTATCAATTTTAATATTACTAAACAAGGAATCAATAGTAGAAACACCAATCACTTTAAGATCTACATCATTTTTATCCTCTAGAAAGATTGGTTTGGCGGCCATTTGATTTATCAAAGTAGCTTGCGCATCGGAGACTTTACCAAGAAAATTTTCAACATGAGCATATTTAGATTGAAGATTGCAAAATTCTCTACTGATATCATCAAGTTGTTTCGTTATGGCATCTAGCACGGTAGAGTGTTCTCTAAGCTCATCGGTAAAATACTTATTATGCTCAAATTGTGTAGTCATATATTGCTTAGTACTTTTCTCAATTTCAAGCAAAATATTGGGGTAAGGAACTTCATAGTATTTTCGTTGGGGCATCATGACTACGCAAACAAGATTGCAAACAAGGAAGAGATCCGGCGAGAAAAAGGCAAACAGAAAAGAGGGGGCGAATAAAACGGCAAATTGGTGAAGTGGGGGAGAGGAAAACGAGAGGCAAATGGCAAATAATGTAATTGCAAGGAGATGAGATTTGTGATTAGGAACCTGGTAGATGATGATGGAGTCACCTCGGCGCCTACGATAGGCACGTAGAAGAGACCGCTTCCTGCCCGGCAACGGCGCCAGAAATTCCTTTTGCCGTGGCTTGAAACTGCATCTGTATTTCCCCAAAGAGGAAGGGATGATGCAGCACCGCGACGGTAAGTATTTCCCTCAGTTATGAAACCAAGGTTATCGAACGAGTAGGAGGATCACCACCACCCAATAAGCAGCACTTGCGCAGAAACAACAAATATTGCAACCCGACGCGAAAGAGAGGTTGTCAATCTCTCTACGGTAAAAAGATAGATTAGGTAGTGATAGATAGGAGAGATAGATCTCTCAAGAACACAAAATAAAAAGAGCAAATAAAATATGCAGCAATATGTTTTTGGGTTTTTGGTTTTGTAGATCTGAAAACAAAGATGCAAAAAGATAGATCTGAAAGCAATATGTTAGAAAAGTCGACCCGGGGGGCGTAGGGTTCACTAGTGGCTTCTCTCATGAGTATAGCGCACGGTGGGTGAACAAATTACTGTTGGGCAATTTATAGAAAATCGAATAGTCATGACGATATCCAAGGCGATGATCATTATATAGGCATCACGTCCAAGATAGGTAGACCGACTCCTGCCTCCATCTACCTCTATTACTCCACACATCGACCGCTATCCAGCATGCATCTAGTGTATTAAGTTCATGGAAAAACGGAGTAATGCAATAAGAAAGATGACATGATGTAGACAAGATCTATTCATGTAGGAATAGACCCCATCTTATTATCCTTAATAGCAATGATACATGCGTGTCTTGCTGCCCCTTCTGTCACTGGGAAAGAACACCGCAAGATCAAACCCATCACAAAGCACCTCTTCCCATGGCAAGAAAAATCGATCTAGTCGGCCTAACTAAACCAAAGATTCGAAGAAGAAATACGATGCTATAAGCAATCATGCATATAAGAGATCAAAGAAGACTCAAATGATATTCATGGATAGAAACTGATCATGAACTCAAAATTCGTCGGATCCCAACAAACACACCCCAAAAGTTTACATCAAATAGATCTCCAAGAGACCATTGTATTGAGAATCATAAGAGAGAGAGAGGAAGCCATCTAGCTACTGCCTACGGACCCGTAGGTCTATGGTGGACTACTCACGCATCATCGGAGAGGCACCTATGAGGAAGATGAACCCCTCCGTGATGGTGTTTAGATTGGATCTCGCGGTTCTGGAACTTGCGGCAGCTGGAATTGTGTTTCGTCGACTCCTCTAGGGTTTTCGAAATATTTGGGTATTTATAGGCATCAGAGGCGGTGGAGAGGGGCCTTGATACGTCTCCAACGTATCTATAATTTATGAAGTATTCATGCCATGTTTACAATAATTTTATATGATTTTGGTATGATTTGATTAGAACTAACCCGGACTGACGCTGTTTTCAGCAGAGCTACCGTGGTGTTGTTTTTGTGCAGAAATAAAAGTTCTCAGAATGAGCTGAAAATTTACGGAGAATATTTTTGGAAAATATAAAAAATACTGGAGCAAAAAGATACTGGAGAGGAGTCCCGAGGCAGCCACAAGCCTAGGGGGCGTGCCCCCCTGGCTTGTGGGCCCCTCGGGAGTCCCCCTGACTTGATTCCAATGCCAAGTACTCCTATAAATCGAGAAACCTCGAGAAAGAAACCTAGATCAGAAGTTCCGCCACCGCAAGTCTCTGTAGCCACGAAAGATCAATCTTGGTCCTCTCCGGCACCCTGCCGGAGGGGGTCACCATCACCGGAGACCATGGAGGAGGAAGACGGAGGGGCCATCATCACCATGGAGGCCAAGGACTAGAGGGAGAACCTCTCCCCACCTAGGGGGGAGGCCATGGAGGAGGAAGCACAAGGGGGAGACCCTCTCCCCCTCTCTCTCGGTGGCGCCGGAGTGCCATCGGGGGAACCATCGCCGCGGTGATCGTCTTCATCAATATCACCTTCTTCATCACCGTCCTCATATCTTTTCAGCGGTCCACTCTCCCGCATCCCGCTGTAATCCCCTACTTGAACATGGTGCTTTATGCCACATATTATGACCAATGATGTGTTGCCATCCTCTGATGTTTTGAGTAGATTTCTTTTGTCCTTTGGGTTGATTGATGATCTAGATTGGTTTGAGTTGTATGTTTTACTTTGGTGCTGTCCTATGGTGCCTTCCGTACCACACACACGTGAAGGATTCCCGCTGTAGGGTGTTGCAATACGTTCATATTCGCTTATAGTGGGTTGCTAGAGTGACAGAAGCTTAAACCCGAGTAAGGGGGTTGTTGCGTATGGGATAAAGGGGACTTGATGCTTTAATGCTATGGTTGGGTTTTACCTTAACGATCTTTAGTAGTTGCGAATGCTTGCTAGAGTTCCAATCATAAGTGCATATGATCCAAGTAGAGAAAGTATGTTAGCTTATGCCTCTCCCTCATATAAAATTGCAATAATGATTACCGATCTTGTTAACAATTGCCTAGGACAATTCCGCACACCGACCCATCATTATTCCACACTCGCTATTTGTAATATATTGTAATATATTCTAACTTTATGATAACAGCACCTATTTTTATATTTTAGTTCTCCGATATCATGCAAAGCTATCCCCTTCATACCCACAACGTAGTTTTATTTCTCGTTTCTAGTTGGAAGCAAACGTTCGGCGTACGTAGAGTCGTATCAGTGGCAGATAGGACTTGAGAGAATATTGATCTTACCTTTAGCTCCTTGTGGGTTCGACAATCCATACTTATCACTTCCACCTTTGGAAATTGCTACGATGATTCCCTTCACTTGGGGATTATCAAGCTCTTTTCTGGCGCCGTTGACGGGGAGCAATAGCGTGGGGTTGATATTCTCGTGTGTGCTTGTTTGCTTTCTTCACTAAGTAGATTTTGTTTTACCTTTTTGCTTTCTTTAGTTGTGGGTGAAACAAACAAAAAAATTTAAATAATGAAAAATACAAAAAGAATTACTTGCCTCTTATGCCTAAGAAGTTTTTCAAAAAGAGAAGTGATTGGAAGGTTGTGCATTGGAGAAGTGAGGGTCGACCTTGAACACTTGTGTTCATGCTCATGGAAACAATGTAGAATTTTTCATGGAAGCTTGTCAGAAATAATTATCCCCGTGTATATATCCATTGTATTATAAAAATAATGTGCCAAGATTTGCTTTTAGGATGATTAGATTGCTTGTTTGCTATGTGCGGTGCAAAAACAGAAACTTTGACTGTAGTGCATGAATTTACATTTCTTACTGAAATGTCAAAAGTTTATGAAATTTTTACACAGTACTTCTATACAAATTTTTTAATTTGTCCTATATTTTCAGAATTTTTTGAGTTACAGAAGTATACGAAGTTTCCAGATTGCTACAGACTGTCCTGTTTTTGACAGATTCTGTTTTCTATGCATTGTTCTCTTATTTTGATGAATCTATGGGTAGTATCGGGGGGTATGAACCATGGTGAAGTTGGACTACAGTATATATATAATGTTAATATGAATTTGGAATGAGTTCACAACAGTACTTAAAGTAGTATTTTGCTTTATTATACTAACGGATCTCACGAGGGTTTTGTTAAGTTTTGTGTGAATGAAGTGTTCGAAGATCGAGGAGGTATCGATATAAGAAGAATTCGGAGAGACAAGAGTTCAAGCTTGGCGATGCCCAAGGCACCCCAAGTAAATATTTCAAGGGGACTCAAGCATCTAAGCTTGGGGATGCCCCGGAAGGCATCCCATCTTTATTCTTCAACAATTATCGGTATACCTCGGTTTTTGTTTTGTTCACATGATATGCGTCTTTAGTGTTTTTTCCTTTTATGCACCCTTCTAGTATGAGATAGTCCTTCATTGATTTGTAGAATTCTTCATGCGCTTCACTTAAATCTTTTGAGTATGGCTCTGTAGAATGCTCTTTGTGCTTCACTTAAATCTTTTGAGTATGGCTTTGTAGAATGCTCTTTGTGCTTCACTTAAATCTTTTGAGTATGGCTTTATAGAATGCTTCGTGTGATTCACTTATATATTTTGAGCTTGGATATTGGTTAATCTATATTAATTGTAGAATGCTCTATGAACTTCACTTATATCTTTTAGAGTATGAATAAAATTATCATCGGAATTAGGCTTGGAAGAGTATCATTAAAATGTCATGCCTAGCTAAAAAGGCATTAAAGAAAAGTGCTTGTTGGGAGACAACCCAATATTTACCCCTACTGTTTTTGTGTGTTATCATGATTATGCTACTGTAGTAACTATGTTTTATATGTTTTCTTTCAATAAAGTGCCAAGTAAAGCCTTTGGGATGACTCACAAGATGAGTAGAATTGATGCTGAACCAAAACAGAAACTTTTGACTCCAGTGCAGGAATTTTCATTTTTTACTGGAGCGTGATAATGATCTGAAATTTTTACACAGTCTTAATATACAAATTCTTCAGGTTTTCCTATGTTTTCAGAATTTTTCGATACAGGGAAGTATGGTTACACTACAGATCTTCACAGACTGCTCTGTTTTTGACAGATTCTGTTTTGCATGCATAGTTTGCTTGTTTTAGTGTTTCCATAGCTTATATTTAGCGGTATAAATTATGGGAATGATAGAATACAGTAGGTATCATGTGGGAACAATTATGAATCTTGTCTTGACAGTACCTAAGTGAATTATTTATCTTTATTACACTAACCCTTCTCACGAAGTTCCGATAAGTTTTGTGTGATTGAAGTTTTCAAGTTTTGGGTGAGACACCGATATGAGGAGAATAAGGAGTGAAAAGAACCTAAGATTTGGGATGCCTAAGTCACCCCAAGGTAATATCCAAGGAAGACTCAAGCGCCTAAGCTTGGGGATGCCCCGGAAGGCATCCCCTCTTTCGTCTCCAACATTATCGGTATATCTTACTTAGAGCTATATTTTTATTCATCACATAATATGTGTTTTGCTTGGAGCGTCATTATATTTTGTTATTTTCTATTAGGTGTTATTTATAATCTTGTTTTTCAATAAAAAGTTCCAAGAATTGCCTTAGGATGCTTGCATTGCATGTTTGATGTGTGCTGCGTAAAAACAGAAACTTTTGCTGTAGTGTTTGAATTTTCATATTTTACTGGGACGTGGAAAGTTTCTGAAATTTTTACACAGTATTGTCATATAAATTCCTTAGCATGTACTAAATGTTCATAATTTTTTGAGTTACGGAAGTACACTGTTTTCATAAATTGCTACAGACTGTTCTGTTTGGACAGATTGCTGTCATAGTTTTGTTATCTACTTATCCTCTAGTTTCCATAGCCTATATTGGTAGATATAAATTGTGGAAACGATAGTAAACAGTAGATGATGTTTGAAAATTATTCTGCAACTTGTCTTGGCAGTACATGAAGTGTTGATTTATTCTTATGTGTACTAAGCTATCTCACGAGTTCTTTTCGAGTTTTGTGTGGATGAAGTTTTTGAGAATAGGTGAAACCATGATATGAGAGGATTGAACGAGATACAAAAGCTCAAGCTTGGGGATGCCCAAGGCACCCCAAGTAAATATTTGAAGAAGTCTCAAGCATCTAAGTTTGGGGATGCTACGCATCCCATCTCTCTTCATCAACAATTATCGGTTAGCCTATGTTGAACCTAAATTTTTATTCATTCACATGATGCGTGCTATTCTTGGAGTGCTATTTTTATTTTGTTTTGCTGTTTGAATAAAAGCATTGGATCTGAACTTTTGAATAAGAGAGAGAGTCCTCACATGGCTATTTAACTAATAGACTACGCATTGATCTTCACTTATATCTTTTTGGAGTAGTTTGTCATTCACTCTCGTGCTTCACTTATATCCTATGAGTAAATGGTTGAATGAATTGAATATCATAAATCTGAAATTAAATATGCTTCATATACTTATCCCATGGGGAGTAATGACTTCATACATAATAAGTATAGGTGGTAAAATTTATTGAAAGTTAGCAAACACCGCATTGGTCACTTGAACAATTCAGGAAAGAATATTGAAGGAAGAGAGATTCCACATATAAATATACTATCTTGGACATCTTCTATGATTGTGAGCTCATTTATCTATTTTCAAACTCGAGCAAATTAGTTGAAATTGGACAAGGAAGACAACTTAATGAGTTATGTTTGGGTATATTTGCATAGAAGTTATATTGTTATGGATCCTCTAACATGTGGTGCTTGTTTAGAACCTTTTGCTAGCCAAAACTTCGTACTAAGTAGAGATACTACTTGTGCATCCAAACCCTTGAGCCAAGTTTCTTCCATGAGAGTCCACCATACCTACCTATATGCGGTATTTACCTGCCGTTCCAGTAAATTTGCATGTGCCAAAACTCTAAACCTTCAAATAATATTCTGTTTTGTACGCCCGAATCGCTCATGTAGCGACTGGGGGCGGTCAGTATCTTCCATGCTAGGTGGGTTATTCTCACGATATGTGTTGATTCACTATCATTCACGAGAAAGTGGCTGGTATTCGGGATGCCCAGTTCCATGCTCAAAAATCAAATCAAAATATAATGAAACAAAACTCCCCCAGGATTGTTGTTTGTATGGACGGTACCCGTGGATTCGGCTCGCCGTGGAGTGTGTTTGATTGGTGGAGGGGGAGTAAAAACTTTATCATTCTGTTTGGGAACCGCCTATAATGTATCTAGCATGGAAGATGGTGAAATCTCTTGGTTGTTATGTTGACAATGAAAGCATACCTCCCAAAATTATATTCATCTCTGTTTTAAACAATGAGCTCTGGCACATATGCAAATCCCTGCTTCCCTCTGCGAAGGGCCAATCTATTTACTTTCATGTTATTTACTATTCATGTTGAGTAAACTTCTTATTCCAACCTCAATCTATTATTTGGCAAGCATCATGTGGTGGGGAAAGATCCAAACACATATATCCAGTCAAATATATTTGATCATGAATTATTATTGTTGACAATTACCTTTATGATAAATAAGTTGGGAGGCAAAACATTAAGCCCCTATCTTTCTCTGTGTTCGATGGATGCTATTTGTTCTAAAAATATGCTTTGAGTGTCAATAATCATGGAAGACTATATGATAGTTGAGTATGTGGAATTTGCTAAATCAAAGCTCTTACATAGACCCTTCCTGAAAATAAGATGAATTGCAATTGTTCGATGACTAGGAATATGGTTTGTTAGTTTTCAAGAAACTTTCTAGTCTATACTTTAACATGTGAATAGCTTGTTACTTGATCATGAGAGGTTTTATGAGACAAGCTACTGTTTATGGTTTATATTGATGCTAGAAAAAGTGATTGGAACTATCATTGATCAAACTTGTGCACTTGCTAGCATTCACATTTCATAAATTAATTCTTTTATCATTTACCTACTCGAGGACGAGCAGGAATTAAGCTTGGGGATGCTGATACGTCTCCAACGTATCTATAATTTATGAAGTATTCATGCCATGTTTACAATAATTTTATATGATTTTGGGATGATTTGATTAGAACTAACCCGGACTGACGCTGTTTTCAGCAGAGCTACCGTGGTGTTGTTTTTGTGCAGAAATAAAAGTTCTCGGAATGGGCTGAAAATTTATGGAGAATATTTTTGGAAAATATAAAAAATACTGGAGCAAAAAGATACCGGAGAGGAGTCCCGAGGCAGCCACAAGCCTAGGGGGCGCGCCCCCCTGGCTTGTGGGCCCCTCGGGAGTCCCCCTGACTTGATTCCAACGCCAAGTACTCCTATAAATCGAGAAACCTCCAGAAAGAAACCTAGATCAGAAGTTCCGCCGCCGCAAGTCTCTGTAGCCACGAAAGATGAATCTTGGCCCTCTCCGGCACCCTGCCAGAGGGGGTCGCCATCACCGGAGACCATGGAGGAGGAAGACGGAGGGGCCATCATCACCATGGAGGCCAAGGACCAGAGGGAGAACCTCTCCCCACCTAGGGGGGGGGGCATGGAGGAGGAAGCACAAGGGGGAGACCCTCTCCCCCTCTCTCTCGGTGGCGCCGGAGTGCCATCGGGGGAACCATCGCCGCGGTGATCGTCTTCATCAACATCACCTTCTTCGTCACCGTCCTCATATCTTTTCAGCGGTCCACTCTCCCGCATCCCGCTGTAATCCCCTACTTGAACATGGTGCTTTATGCCACATATTATGATCCAATGATGTGTTGCCATCCTATGATGTTTTGAGTAGATTTCTTTTGTCCTTTGGGTTGATTGATGATCTAGATTGGTTTGAGTTGTATGTTTTACTTTGGTGCTGTCCTATGATGCCTTCCGTGTCGCGCACACGTGAAGGATTCCCGCTGTAGGGTTTTGCAATACGTTCATTATTCGCTTATAGTGGGTTGCTAGAGTGACAGAAGCTTAAACCCGAGTAAGGGGGTTGTTGCGTATGGGATAAAGGGGACTTGATGCTTTAATGCTATGGTTGGGTTTTACCTTAATGATCTTTAGTAGTTGCGGATGCTTGCTAGAGTTCCAATCATAAGTGCATATGATCCAAGTAGAGAAAGTATGTTAGCTTATGCCTCTCCCTCATATAAAATTGCCATAATGATTACCGATCTTGTTAACAATTGCCTAGGACAATTCCGCACACCGACCCATCATTATTCCACACTCGCTATTTGAAATATATTGTAATATATTCTAACTTTATGATAACAGCACCTATTTTTATATTTTAGTTCTCCGATATCATGCAAAGCTATCCTCTTCATACCCACAACGTAGTTTTATTTCTCGTTTCTAGTTGGAAGCAAACGTTCGGCGTACATAGAGTCGTATCAGTGGCAGATAGGACTTGAGAGAATATTGATCTTACCTTTAGCTCCTTGTGGGTTCGACACTCCATACTTATCACTTCCACCTTTGGAAGTTGCTACGATGATTCCTTGCACTTGGGGATTATCAGGCCCCGAGGAGGGCACAACCCATCAGGGCATGCCGGGGCCCCCCTGGCGCGCCCTGGTGGGTTGTGGTCTCCTCGGCCCACTCCCCCGACACTTCTTTGGCCCACTGGGTGTCTTCTGGTCCAGAAAAAATCTCCAAAAAGTTTCGTCGCGATTGGACACCGTTTGGTATTGATTTTCTGCGAAGTAAAAAACAAGCAAAAACAGCAAGTGGCACTTTGGCACTATGTCAATAGGTTAGTCCCAAAAAATGATATAAAGTTGTTATAAAATGATTGTAAAACATCCAAGAATGATAATATAACAGCATGGAACAAGCAAAAATTATAGATACGTTGGAGACGTGTCATACCTCGATCTACTACAACTATAACTGTGACTTAAAAATTGAAATGAATGATGGCTCCGAGATTGCTTTCTCGTAGGGAGTCGAGGAAGAATCTCTGAGTGTGGTTACTTAATAAATTTTGCTACAATAATATTGTTACATATGAGTTACCAGTCTACTCTCTTATAATGCTGCAAGATGTTGAAGATGCTAGTCTTCGATAGGACTAGGCCTACCCCCTAATTCTTGCTTTCTGCAGTCACTCCAGATATAACCCCATTCCTTGATACTGATGCATACTTAGTATAGTTCTGATGTCAGTCTTGCGAGTACTTTGGATGAGTACTCACTGCTGCTTTGCTTTCTCTTTCCCCCTGGATACGATTACTGCGTTCAGAGGATGGAGCCCGGGAGATGGAGTACGCCGGAGACGACTACTACACCACCGCTGGAGCTTACTACTACGTGGAGGCTGCCCCCGACTAGCAGTGGGCTAGGATGTTCCCAGGCAGGAGGCCTTGCCTCTTTCGATCTGTTGTTATGTTTGTGCTAGCCTTCTTAAGGCAAAACTTGTTTAACTTATGTCTGCACTCAGATATTATTTGCTTCCGCTGACTCGTGCTTGTCGAGCTTTGTATTCGAGCCCTCGATGCCCCTGGCTTGTAATATGAAGTTGTATGACTTTAATTTGTGTCTAGAGTTGTGTTGTGATATCGATCAGCGAGTCCCTAATCGTGGTCGTACGCATTTGCGTATATGATTAGCGTACGGTCAAATTGGGGGAGTCACAAGTTGGTATCAGAGCCGACTGCTTGTAGGTAGCCCCCTTTCCAACTCCTTGGCCAAAGTTGAGTCTAGTCATTGGAAAACTTTTACTAACATAGTTGTGTGGCTTACGGGCCCACATCTCAATCGGGTGGAATTAGGATCTTTTATTCCTCGTCTATACTCTAGGTTCTGATCTCTCTTCTCTTTCAGGTTAAAGATTTTGCTAACTCTAACATTAGGTTCTCGTGATCGCATCCACCGGAGAGTTGCCTTATCGACAATTGTTTCCTTTGAAGTTATGATGCACACACTGTCATTTGACATATTGAATCTCCTTGTTACAGATGTGTCCCTCAAGACAACTCGTTTGCCTGACTATGGCTAACGATGCCCCTGGGTTCCCGGCCATTCTGGTAGAACTCTTGACCAGGCTGGGATATCACTGGTACCCCGAGTACACTGTTTATGAGGACTACCGCGAGTACAACCAGGAGCAGTACCAAGCTGAGGTTGTTATCTGGGATCGGCAGAACCTCTCCATCAGGGAGCTGCACACCTACTGCGGTGTTGGTTTGACTATTGAGATGGCAGTCCATGATGTTGCCTACACTGCTATCACTCGCCTCCGCAGAGAGCACCCCCGCTTGGAGGAGACTGGATTCAGATACTTTCCGTATGTCCCCGCTGGGGATGAGACTGGATCCGACACAGCTGTTTCACCCGTTTCGTGCGGCAACGCAATGACCGATCCTACACTGTGGTCTGTGCTCCCTACGTGAGTCGTCGCTATGACCCACAGTTTCTAGATCAGTACACTGAGGCACTGGATCGTACTGTCCGAGCTCTGCTTTTGAGCTGTATGCCAAACGTACTCGTCTTCACGACGCTATGGTGCAGTTGATGCCGACAGTCAGAGCGGGGATGTATCCGGAGTACATCCTTTACCCGCGCAGGACAGAGCTACCACCAGGTCTTGAGTGGCCTGCTGTTGGAGGTCGTACTCCTGCACGTGGACCTGCGCTCCCCGCTGGGCACTAGTTGCTGCATGAGAGTGTTCATGGGAGGAAAAATCCTATCCCCAGGTTTAACATACGTGATCATCGGCAGTTACCTGGCTTCAGTGGTTGTCCCCGACGTTGATGTAGCGTATCGCTTTGCCTCGTTGTTGTATCCCTCTATCGCGTGCCTGCTTGCCGCCTAGTTGTCTAAGTTAATTTTCATGCCGGACCTATCGTCTATTTTGTAACGGACTTATGGTTTGTAATAGACCTATGTATGGATCTATATGTTGAATTTGAACTACTATGTCGATTCTATTGGACTTCCGTCTTTGTCCAATTTACTTCATGAATGATTCATTGTCTTTGCAATCACCCAATGCTAAACTACCACTATTAAAATTTTGACAGAATGGTTAGGCCAGCTGGTCGTGGTCATGGTGCCCCTGAACCACCACCGCCACCTGAATACATGGCTGGAATGATGCAGCAGTTTGAGCTGAACCGCCAGTTTATGCAAGGGCTTATTGATCAGTTCCTAAGGCCGAACATGAATCAGCAGCTAACCCCAATGACTCTGCAGGACTTCATGCGCCTCAACCCTGCTATCTACCGCAACGCAACTCAGCCGCTTGATGCTGATGACTGGCTCCGTGACATCACTTATGAGCTGGAGTCTTCAGGCGCCCCAATGGCTAGCTATGTCACCTTTGCCTCGTACTTTCTGAAGGGTCCCGCTGCTCAATGGTGGGACAGTCACATGCAATCACAACCTGTTGGAACAATCATCACCTGGCCGGAGTTCCAAGCTGCATTCCGTGCTCGCAATATACCCCAGGGAATGATGGACAAGAAGAAGCGTGAGTTCCGCAATCTCGTCCAGGGCAACAAGACTGTGGATGCTTATCAGCGGGAGTTTCTGGACTTGTCTCGCTATGCTGAAGAAGACGTTGCAACTGATGCTCGTAGGCAGGAGAAATTCCGCGAAGGCCTTCACCCTGATATCAAGCTGACGTTCCTTGTTCAGGACTTTGATAACTTCTCCATCTTGGTGAACAAGTCCATTCAAGTGGAAACAGGTCTGCAGGACTACAAGGACAACAACAAGCGCAACCTTGACATGGGCTCATCTTCGGGCTCAGCAAGTCAGAAGCGCAAGATCTGGATTCCCCACAACATGTACCATGCACCTGCTCCAGCTCCAAGGCCGTCCTATGCTGCACCTCGTCTGCCTCCTCCACCACCAAGGCAGCTGAGGCTTCTAGCTCCGCCACCATGAGCTCCTGTTCCCCCTTCTCGTCCTGAGGATGGGTTATGCTTCAAGTGTGGTCGTCCAGGACACCATGCCAGAGAATGCATGCAGAATAAGAATCAACTTGCACTGCCTTCCAACCAGCCCCGCAACAACAATGCCAGGCCTGCTAATGGTTGTGGTCAGGCTAACAACATTGAGATGACTGAAGCTCAAGACTAGCCTGCTACTGTGATGGGTACACTTCTTGTTAACTCAGTACCAGCTTCTGTATTGTTTGATACAGGAGCATCGCATTCTTTCATGTCGTAAAATTTTGCATACATGCATGACATTAAGAGTGATGAGATGGACGTTCCAATAGTGGTAAACACCCCCGCGGGCCAATGTTGAACCTCAGTGATTAGCCACAATGTCCCCATTGAAATTGAAGGGTTGGAATTCTTTGCCTCCCCCATATTGCTGAAGTCTTCCAATATCGATCTCATTCTCGAAATGGATTGGTTGAAGGCTCATACCGCGTCAATCATTTGTGCCACCAAAACCGTCCACCTCCTGCACCCTTCAAATGAGATAGTAAGCTATCATGCTCATCTGGTTCGAAATGATGAAGCCCGACTATATGCCTTGAATGCATTAAATGAGTCGCCTCTTGAAGGGATTGAAAACATTCTAATTGTCCGGGACTTCCAAGATGTCTTTCCAGAAGAACTTCCAGGGATCCCCCCTGCTCGAGCTGTCGAGTTTGTCATCGACTAGGGAGCCAGTACCACTCCAATAGCCAAGCGACCTTATAAGATGCCTCCGCATGAGCTCCTTGAACTTAAGCAAGAAATTGACAATTCGCTTCGTCTGGGTTTTATCCGTCCAAGTTCCTCTGCTTGGGGAGCACCTTCTCTCTTTGTTAAGAAGAAGGTTGGAACAAATCGTCTGGTTCAAGATTACTATCCTATCAACTAGGAAACAATTCAGAAGAAATATCCGCTCCCTCAGATCAATGATTTGTATGATCAACTTGCTGGTTCCTCGATATTCTCAAAACTCGACTTGAGGTTGGGTTACCATCAGATCTGTGTTCGTGAAGAGGATATCCCCAAGACCGCATTTGTTACTCGCTATGGTTCATACGAGTACACCATCATGTCTTTCTTTTTAACCAATGCTCCAGCAACCTTCTCTCGGTTGATGAATTATATCTTCATGGACTACCTCGACAAATTTGTCGTGGTTTATCTGGATGATATCCTGGTGTATTCCAAGAATAAAGAAGAGCATGCTGAACATCTTTGTCTTGTACTGGAAAGGCTTCGGGGACATCAACTATATGCCAAGTATTCCAAGTGTGAGTTCTCGATGCCCGAAGTGACCTACCTTGGTCACGTGATCTCCAAGGATGGTATTGCGGTCAACCCTGAATGAGTTCAGGCTATTCATGACTGGACTCCCCCTAAGAATGTCAAGCAAGTCAAAAGTTTTCTTGGACTCGCCAGCTATTGCCGTCGATTTGTAGAGAACTTCTCCAAGATTGCAAAGCCCTTAACCAATCTGCTTCACAAAGGTGTTAAATATGAGTGAACAGAAAAATGTCAGGAGAGCTTTCAAGCACTTAAGGACAAGCTGACATCTGCTCCAGTGCTTGCTCCTCTGGATACTCGTAAGGATTTTGTCATTTATTGTGACGCTTCGCGTCAGGGAATAGGCTGTGTCCTAATGCAAGAACGTAAAGTGGTTGCTTATGCCTCTCGCCAATTGCGTCCTCATGAAGAGAACTACCCAGTTCATGATCTCGAGCTTGCGGCAGTAATACATGCACTGAAAGAGTGGCGGTAGTACCTTATTGGTAATCGTTATGAGATCTATACCGACCACAAAAGTCTGAAGTACTTGTTTACTCAGCCGGATTTGAACCTCCGTCAACAGAGATGGATGGAGTGCATAGCAGATTACAATGTGGGTATTTCTTATATACCTTGCAAAGCTAATGTAATGGCTGATGCTTTGAGCCGCAAGTCGTACTGCAACCACCTCCAGGTTCATAAGGTTCATCCCCTTCTTCAAAGGGAATTCTGCAAGCTGAACCTCCATATTGTTCCTCAGGGTTATCTCGCTCCCCCTATACCAGAGCTCCGCAAGATGAACCTCCAGGTTGTTAAGTAGGGTTCCCTTAATAACCTGGTTGCTGTGCCAGATCTCGTGGGCAGCATCAAAACCATGCAACACTATGACAATGTAGTTGAAAAGATTAGACGCTATGTTGCGGAGGGTAAACCCTCATGCTTCACTGTTGCTGATGATGGCGCCGTGTACTTCAAGGGTCGCTTATTCGTTCCAACAAGGGAGGAAAACCTGAATATGACTGATAGAATACTGAAAGAAGCTCATGATACACCTCTGTCTATCCATCCGGGTAGTACCAAGATGTACCAACACATCCGTCAAAGGTTCTGGTGGCCAAACATGAAACAAGACATTGCACGCTATGTTTCAGAATGTGACATTTGCTGTCGAATCAAAGCAGAACATCAAAAGCCTGCTGGAACTCTGCAACCTATTTCTATTCCTGAATGGAAATGGGACCATGTTGAAATGGACTTCGTCACTAGTTTTCCCAGATCGCAGAAAGGAAATGATGCTATTCTTGTCATCATTGACCGACTGTCCAAAGTTGCACACTTTGTGGCTGTCAAGGAAACTATCACAGCTAGTCAGCTAGCAGATCTATATATGTCCAGAGTTGTTTCACTCCACGGTATTCCGTTGGTGATTAGTTCAGACCGTGGCAGTTTATTCACTTCAAGATTCTGGGCAAGTTTCCAGGAACCTATGGGAACTCATCTGTCCTTTAGCACCGCTTTTCACCCTCAATCCCAAGGACAAGTTGAAAGAGTCAACCAGATTCTCGAAGACATGCTTCGAGCTTGTGTCATTTCTTTCGGCAAGAAATGGGAGGAATCTCTCCCGTATGCTGAGTTCTCCTACAACAATAGCTATCAAGCTAGTCTGAAGATGGCCCCCTTTGAAGTGTTATATGGACGTAAGTGTCAGACTCCTCTGAATTGGTCAGAAAGTGGGGAACGTACACTTATTGGTCCGGATATTATCCATAATGCTGAAGACGAAGTCCGCATTATTCATGCAAATCTGAAGGCTGCTCAGTCTCGTCAGAAGAGTCAGTATGACCGTCATCACAAAGATATGGTCTATCAACCTGGCGAAAAGACTTATCTTCGAGTCACACCAATGAGAGGTGCACACCATTTTGGGATCAAGGGCAAGATGGCTCCTCGATATATTGGTCCATTCACTATTCTCGAGAGGCGTGGTAAAGTGGCATATCAATTGGAACTACCGTCGAACCTTTCTTAGGTTCACGATGTCTTCCATGTGTCACAGCTTCGTCGCTGCTTCAAGGATCCTATCCGAGCAGTGGATCATGATATGCTTGAGCTGCAACAAGACCTTTCTTATAAAGAGCACCCGGTCCACATTCTCGATGAAACTGAACGTCGGACTTGTCAGAAGGTTACCAAGTTCTTCAAAGTGTAGTGGTCAAATCATTCTGAAGATGAAGCCACTTGGGAACGCGAAGATCATCTTCGTAAAGAATACCCCGGGCTATTTCCTTCTACTTCTTAATTCTCGGGACGAGAATTTCTTTTAGTAGGGGAGAGTTGTGACACCCTGGATTTGGTGCTACAGTAATCCTTGTAATGAAGCTACAGTAACCTGAGGATTATGCTAATCCATTTTGCTAAGCCAATTATGATCACAGTTGGAGTCAAACTCTAATTCAAATTTCCATGCAATTCAAATTCATTTCAAAAGTGGATTTAAAAGTTTTGCAAATCTGTAAATAAAAATCATGCTTAGGTTCCAAATATTCCTTGAGCTTTTATAAAAATGAAACCAACATTTTATCATGTATTTTAGTGTCTCCAATATATTTTAGCGGTGGCCAAAATAATTGTTAAATACCCTTTTAATTCTTTTGAAAAATGCTACTAGTACAAATAGGCCTTCAAAATTATTGTGGTTGTGCGAAACTTTGTTTTGCAAATATTAAACCATGTGGTCTATTTTTACACAGGTGATTTGCTACTTAGAATAATTAATAACAAAAATAATTAAAAAGAAATAAAACTAGCAAAAGAAAAAGGAAAAGAGAGCCCCCCCACTGGGCCACAGCCCAGCTAGGGTAACTGGCCGACCCACCTACCCCCCCCCCCCGATAGCCCACCCCGGGCCTTTACTACCCCCACCCCCGAACCCTAATCCCCCGATCCCCCACACCCCCACGTTCCCCCCGCTCCCCTCGCCCGAACGGATCGGGCCGCCTCCCCCCCCCCCCCCCCCCCCCCCGCCCGCGACCGCGCCGTCGCTTCCCCTCACCGGCTCGCTGCCAGTGCCTCCCCACAGCCGCCGGCCGCGCACCTCCGCCAAGCCCATTGCCCACCCCCTGCACACCGTGGTGAGCCCCCGGGGGTCCTCCCCTTCCCCTCACCCCCCAATGCGCCCGGCGCCGCCGCCGCCCCCTAGCTCGCCGCCCCGGCCTCACTCCAGCCGCGCCCTCCCCTAGCTCCATGGTGCGCGCCCACACCCGCTCACGCCTGCTTGTCCCCTGGCCGCGGGCCCGCACACCGCGCGCGCGCCCCGCCCGTGCCCCGTGCTTGTCTCCGTCACCGCCGCCCGCACCCGCCGCCGCTAGCCCCACCACCGCCTCCCCGCGGTTCCGCTGACCCTCGCCGGCCACCACCACAGCCATGGCGCCGGTTGGCTCCTGACCTAGCAAGAGCGGCTATGGCATGACGATGCCATGCTCCTCGAGGAAGATCTTCTCCAGGCCGCACTGCGCGCTGCTAGGTACCAGCAGGCCTAGCGCCGCTACCATAGCCGCAATGTGCGCGCCAGGATTGTTGAGGAAGGCGACCTTGTCCTTCGACGGATTCAGTCCGCGAAGGGGACGAACAAGTTGATGCCGAAATGGGAAGGCCCTTACCGGGTGGTACGAGTCACCAGGCCTGGCGCAGTCCGCCTGGAGACCGAAGATGGCACCTCGGTGCAGAACTCGTGGAATATCGAGCATCTGCGCAAGTTCTACCCGTAAGGCGCAGTTGTTGGGCTCCCCGACAACCACTTTTGTGCAAGTCTCGCAGCAATTCGTGTAATCCTTTGTACAAAGCCAGGTGATGACCCTGTGCGTAGTTAGTAAAGCTAGTTATCCCGCAACTTTTTCCCTTCCTTGATACATATTTGCATTATGTTTCGCTATGCGGGTTATTGCGATAGCTCATTGCGAGCATAAGGTTGTTATCGAACCGCTAAAAGCCCATAGCGCACCCTATTATCTCTTCTTTCTTTTTCTCAAAAGGAAGCAGGATTATCCCCCCCCCCCGCATGCAAGTCATCCCGGGGGAAGAAGGGGATATCAAGGGCGGACGCGTTCGAAGCAACAACCTCTCGGCAGGAAGAAGATAAGCGAAACCCTTACTCTTTCCCTGCTACAAACTGAGGCCTGAGGAAAGACCTGCGCGCGGATGGGCCCTTATCGAAATCGTTGCGCGTCAGGGGTTGGAAGCATGCCCAACCCCCCGGATAGTCATGACGAGGACGATAAGGGAACCTTGCCGAAAGTGGCGCTACGGGAAAGTGCTCGAGATTTATCCTTAGAAGAGCACCTCGATAAGACGACCCACATCGGCAAGGGTCCCCGGCAAGCGTAAAAGTCGGAAAGGCATCGCAATGCAGTTTTCGTAAAGAAGGGAAGGAAAAGAGGGATTAACACACAAACATACGAGGCAAATCCTTGATATATCAGTAGTACCCAACGTTTTCTTTGATTGTCTTTCAGGACTTCGCTGGGTACAACTTAAGTACAAAAGGAGGGCGCCAAACCCGGCAACAATGGCGACGGGGACAAGTCAGAGTACGACTTCCTATAACGTCCCCACCGGCCTCCGAGGAGGATGGCGCATAGGCTTGGTGGCGGCACCAACGGTGTCAAGTCGGATTACGACTTCGCCTACGACCCCGTCGGCCGTCGACAGGAGATCTGCCATTATGATGTGGCAATTGATCCGGAAACAAGCCCCACAGATGGAGCCTCGTTCCCGAAAACCTAAAACCCTAGTTAAGACGCTGTGCGCATCTAGTCAGACTCCTCCCGCTTGATCCCGAAGACGCTGCCATCGTTGTCGCTGTCGCTGGAGGAATCGAAGTCGCTCCCGCTCGAGCTCTCCGCGCAGCACTCCGAATGAGCGCCGGACGCCCCGAAGATCCTCACGAAAAGCGTGGCGGCGCTGTCGAACCTGAAGTGAAGGAGATGCCCAGGGCCTAAGCCATGGGAGCGGGCAAATGATTTCCAACCCCGCGTTAGGAACATGGCGCTGCCGACAGAGAGATCGACGGCCACCCAGGTAGGGCCATTGCAGCAGCCGTCCACCCACAGTCATAGCACCTAGGGCGGATTGCCCTCCATGGCCCGGGCGAACGGGTCAGGGAGGCGTAGCCAACTCCAAGGGCAGCGGGGGACCGCCATGACGAATTCTTGTGCCTCCTCTCCAGCATGGATGCCTACGTGGGGTTGAGGGAGAGGCGCACCGCCGTGGCCACCACCGCGGTTCGGCAGGGCTGCCCGACCTCCACGGCCGCCGCGCGCCGACGGGGCCGCCAACCTGCTGACCACAGACGCCGGCCGACTGCGGGAGCTGGACCCAACCTCCTCCGCCATAACCACAATGCGCACCGGGCTCCGGGGGCTGCCCCCTCCCGGAGCCCCTAAGACCTCGAGTGCGGCCGTGGCCCCTCGCCGTCGCAGGGGGAGCGCACCGGAAACGGTGGCGAAAAAAAGAGGGAAGGAGCACCAAGCAGCTAAGGAAGAGCACAGAGCCGCGGATGAGTGGCACCCTCTCTAAGCCCTCCCTATTTATAGGGGCAAGGGGAACAAGAGGGGGCGACTCTCCACGGAACATAACGAGCGCACGCTCGTATGCCTACGGCTTCAGCGACCGCCCTCCCGGGCCAATGACGAGCACCGCACACGCCAAGCGTCGCCTGAGGCGTAGTCAAGACAGGAGGAGGAACGACACCAATTAAATGGCGATGAGTGGGCAGACGACGCATCGTTTCTCCCACTGCTTACCCCAAGGAAGGCCGGGGGCTGGCCGCCCGTGCACCGATGTGACCACTCACTGTCAAGCGTGCCGCTTGGACGACCGCCCTTCTCCACCAATGTCGTTACCCGCGGTAAATGCGCATTGTGGGAAAGGTCAGTAAAAGGTCATCATAACTGCAAGGAAACGTGGCTACGCATGCCCGTGCACTGTTTTGGGCCTAGCCCAACAACGGTACGCGCGTGTATGGCCTAGGCCCGGGGGCTACTGTCGGTGGACTAAGAACTGGGGGTCCCTAGTACCCAGACTTGTGCACGGACAGTTGCCTCAGGCCGGCGGCCTCTTGCCGGGCTCGCACCAGCCTCCGAGGCAAACCGAAGCCAAGACCAGAGCAAGGCGATTAGGCCCTTCACCAGGCGGCTTAGCCCGCCCACGGGCTTCCCCGACAAGGATTCCAACCCGCCAGGCCACCGCTCCACCTCACCAGGGACGATTGTCTACATCGGCTGAGGTGTCGTGCGGGCAGGCGGGTAGACAGAGCTGGCCGGGGCATGTGGCTACAACGGCGGGCCTGTTGCAGCTTTATCGCCACCCATCCCGTTGCGTGGCAGAAGAATAAGAGGTAGCTGGGCGGACGACACAGAAGCAGAGGCAATCCTTGCCGGGACCCGTCGCCAGCGCACCACCTCACAGCGCATTCAATGCGCTTGTCCTAGTCCGTCAGAGTTAGGTGTTTCCCACTACCACTCTGACGACGGCACCTGTAGCTGTAAGAGCGCACTGTACACCTAGCAAAAGACCATTGTAGCCCTTGTGGAAACCCCTTGAACTATAAAAGGAGGCCTATGGCTACCTTGACAAAGGTCGACACTCCGTCCATTCGCACGCATAGTAGCACCTCTGGAGCATCCTTGTCGGGTGGCTGCTCCCCTGTATTTGGACACAGATATACAATCACACAGACAAGACGTAGGGTTTTACACTCCCGAGCGGCCCGAACCTGTTGATACTCGTGATCTGCGTTGGGTTTTCCGTGAAGAGGAACGGGTAATCGCAGCACAAAGTGGGTAAGTATTTCTCTCAGTTTTGAAACCAAGGTTTATCGAACCAATAGGAATACCAATCCTCAACCGTCTTCAGCGGCTGCACACAAAAGAACAAACAACTTGCACCCAACGCCGGCAAGAGGGTTGTCAATCCCCTTGATCTCGTTATTTGCAAGCAAGTGAGTTGTGTAGATAATTGTAGATAATAGTAAAGTGCAAAATAAAATAAAAGGTAATAAATAACAGCAAGGTAATGATAGCGTTTGTGAATTTATAAGTGAATAGACCTGGGGTCCGTAGAGTTCTGTAGTGGCATCTCTCATAAGCAAAGCATACGGTGGGTAAACAAATTACTGTTGGGCAATTGATAGAAAAGTGAATAATTATGCGATGTTCATGGCAATGATCATGTGTATATAGGCATCACGTCCAAAAGCAAATAGGCCGACTCCTGCCTACACCTACTACTATTACTCCAGTTCAAGAGCGCTTCTATGTTTACCTCTCTACGTATTAAGTTCATGACAAACAGAGTAATGCTTGGAGAACACTGACATGATATACACAAAGTAAACTCAACTAATATGAATAAACCCCACCGTTTTATCCTTAGTAGCAACAACACAAAGACGCAACTTGTCCCCTTCTATCAGTGGGATATAGAAACTCGTCAGGTTGAATCTACTACAATGCACCACCGAAGAAATATCAATCTAGTTGGCCAAACTATCTCAATAGATCGCAGATCATTATGAAGCTATGATGATCATGCAAATAAAAATCATAGTAATAGGTTTGACTCAAATACTTTTCATGAATAATCTGAACATAAACTCACAATTCATCGGATCCCAACAGACACACCATACAAAGGGATTACATCGGATAGATCAAGGCAAAGATGTGATGAACATTGTATTGAAGATCAAGAGAGAGAGATTGCCATCTAGGTACTACCTACGGACCCGTAGGTCTGCGATGAACTACTCAAACATCATGGTGAGGGCAGCAAGGTTGATGAAGAGGCCCTCCGTGATCGATCTCCCCTTCGGTAGGGTGCCGGAACGGAGGTGTAGATGGCCTCCCGTCGGAACAAAGGCTTGCGGCGACGGAAAAAGTGTTTCGGGAGCGCTGCTGGTGTTTTTAGGGTAGATGTGAATTTATAGGCTAGAGAACAACGTCGGGGGATGCTCCAGGGGGCCACCACATATCTGGCCGCGCCCCCCTAGGGGGCACGGCTGGATATGTGGTGGGCCCCTGGTGCATCTCCTGGCCCTCCTCCGAAGCTTCTAGGTCTTGTATTTGTCCAAAAAATTCACCAAAAGTTTCGTGGCAATTGGACTCCATTTGGTATTGTAACTCTGAAAAGGCATAAACACGCAGAAAACAGGAACTGGCACTGGGCACTGGGTTAATAGGTTAGTGTTCAAAAATATTATAAATTGGTAAATAAATACCCAAAAAGTATCCTAGAATGATAATATATCCGCATGGAACAATCAAAAATTATAGATATGTTGGAGACGTATCAGCATCCCCAAGCTTAATTCCTGCTCGTCCTCGAGTAGGTAAATGATAAAAATAGAATTTTTGATTTGACATGCTACCCATTATGTAATCTTTGGTATGTATGCTCATTGAGAAAAGATGAATTAACAAACAGCAACATAGTAATATTTATAAGTAGAAGAAACAAAATCATTAATTTTTCAAAGTATACGATCCTAAAAGAATGTTTTACCCCTATTCATCTTATTATATTAGCAAGGCATGACTCCGTCTTCACCACATAGATACAAATGTTAAGCACCACGGTGTCCAAGTCAGGCAATTGGATCGTACTTTTTCAATATGCATCAACTTTTTATTCCTCACGCAATACATGAGCGTGAACCATTGGACATAGCATATAAGTGGAATAGAATATGGTGGTAGGTATCAAAGGGGTAAAAAGTGGAGAAGATAGTCTCGCATCAACTAGGCGTACCAACGAGATATGGGGATGCTCATCGATAAATATCAATGCGAGGAGTAGGGATTGCCATGCAAATGATGCACTAGAGCTATAAGTGTATGAAAGCTCAACTGAAGCTAAGTGGGGTGTGCATCAAACTTGCTTGCTCTTGAAGACCTCAGGCATTTGAGGAAGCCCGTCATAGGAATATACAAGCCAAGTTTATTATATGAAAAGGTAATTCCCACTAGCATATGGAAGTGTCAACATAGGAGACTCTCTATATGAAGAACATGGTGCCACTCTGAGGCACAAGTGTGGTAAAGGATAGTAGCAAAGTCCCTTCTCTCTTTTCTCTCATTTTTTATTTTTTTATGGTGGGCTTTTCTCTTTTTCTTTTTCTTTTTGCCTCCCCCATTTTCTCTTTTTTTAATATGGTGGGCTCATTTGGCCTCCCCCATTTTTATTTCATTTTCCGTCTGGAGTCTCATCCCGACTTGTGGGGGAATCATAGTCTCCATCATCCTTTCCTCACTGGGACAATGCTCTAATAATGATGATCATCAAACTTTTATTTACTTACAACTCAACATGAAGAACTGATAGGAAGATATGACTCTGTATGAATGCCTCTGGCAGTGTACGAGGATGTGCAATGATCTAGCGTGACATGTATCGAAAATATGAAGAACGGTGGCTTTGCCACAAATACTATGTCAGCTCTATAAAATCATGCAAAGCATTATGATGATGAACGAACTAGTCATATGAAGTGACGATGGAATTTGCATGGCAATATATCTCGGAATGGCTATGGAAATGCCATAATAGGTAGGTATGGTGGCTGTTTTGAGGAAGATATAATGAAGCTTATGTGCAACAGAGCGTATCATGTCACGGGGTTTGGATGCACCGGCGAATATTTGCACCGATCCTCGAGGTGAGAATGGGCTATGCACGGTACCGAAGAGGCTAGCAAATATGAGAAGGTGAAGATGCGTATGTCCATGGTGTCACATTAGTCATAAAGAACTCACATACTTATTGCAAAGTTTTATTAGTTTTATCACAAATCAAAGTACTCCTTGCATTCCCCGAGGGAGGAGGTTGGTAGGAGTTAACCATCGCGCGCCCCCGACTCAAAACAACACTAGGATTTCAATGAGGAATATAAATGCTCACACATCATCACCATGCCTCTTTAATTTTTAGATGAATAACAAGTTAACACCTCTTAATCTTGACACTTCTATGAATCACCAATTTTGGACTCACACCTTTTTCATATTACCACATCAATGTCATTAACCCACAACTTCTCTATATGTGCTACAAGATGGTTTTGATTATCATTCATTGAATACCTAATATTCTTGGACTAGTCTTATGACCCATGCAAATTACCGTCACTATTACTCAGCTCTCAAACAATTATAAGTGAAGAATGAGAGCATATTATTTCTATAAAATCTACACGCCACCGTGCTCAAAAATATATAAGTGAAGTACTAGAGCAACTGCCTAGCTCAAAAGATATAAGTGAAGCGCATAGAGTATTCTAGCAAATTATCATGAAGGTGTGTCTCTCTCAAATAGGTGTGTCCAACAAATGATGATTGTGACAAACTGAACATAAAAGCATACAAAAGCAAACAACGCTCCAAGCAAAACACATATCATGTGATGAATAAAAATATAGCTCCAAGTGACATACCGATGGATTGAGACGAAAGAGGGGATGCCTTCAGGGGCATCCCCAAGCTTAGACGCTTGAGTCTCCTTAGAATTAGGATTGTATTGGGGGGTATAAGCCATGGAGAAGTTAGAATAAAGTGCCTATTATGCAATAATGAAATATGAATCAATTTATAACAATACCTAAAGTATTTGACATGTTGATTATACTATCGGATCTCATGAGATTTTGTTGAGTTTTATGTGCTGAAGTTTTCAAGTTTTGGGTGAGAGAACGATGGATGAAGGAAAAAGTAGAGGCAAGACCCTAAGATTGGGGATTCCCAGAGCACCCCAAGGTAATATTCAAGGAATATCCAAGCATCTAAGCTTGGGGATGCCCTGGGAAGGCATCCCCTTTTTCATCTCCAATCTATCTGTATGTGACTTGGAGCTATATTTTTATTCATCACATGATATGTGTTTTGCTTGGAGTGTCATGTGTTATATTTTATTTTTTACTTTAGTTTGCCACAATCATTGTTTGCTGGACACACATATTTGAGAGAAACACACGTCCATTATAATTTGTTAGAATACTCTATATGCTTCACTTATATCTTTTGAGCTAGCCACTTGCTGTAGTGCATCACTTATATCTTTTTAGAGCACGGCGGTGTCTAATTGTTTTACAAATGATTGAACTCTCATGCTTCACTTAAATATTTTTGAGAGTATAATAAGAAATAGGAACAATGCATGGAACGAGTTATAAGACTAGTCCAAAATGGATAGGTATTCATGGGGGATATAATAAAAACTTTCATGTAGCTCACTAAAGAATAAACATGAGTTGATTATATTGATGTAGTAATATGGAAGGACATGAGTACATGATTGTTGGTTAGTAGAGATATAGCTAATTAAAGCTTTTTATTTATTATTCTTCTAAGTATTAACATGGCATGGTGATGATATGTGAGCAGTTTTATGTCTGAAAAGAAATCCTACCATGTTGTTTGAATCGAGTGCGCGCGATGGTTAACTCCTCTCAACCTCATCCCTAGGGGTATGCGGTAGTATTTTGCTTCGAGAGAGCTAATAGGTTTGCAATAAGTATGCGAGTTCTTTATGACTAATGTGAATCTATGGATATACACACTCTCACCTTTTCGTATTTGCTAGCATCTTCGGTATCATGGCCCATTCTCACCTCGAGAGTCGATGCAACCTTCACCGGTGCATCCAAACCCCGTGATATGATACACTCTATCACACATAAGCCACCTTATATCTTCCTCAAAGCAGCCACCATACCTACCTATCATGGCACTTCCATAGACATTCCGAGATATATTGCCATGCAACTTCCACCATTCCATCACATGACTTGTGTGTTCATCATCATATTGCTTTGCATGATCATATAGCTGACATAGTATTTGTGGCAAAGCCGCTATTCATCATTGATTACATGTTGCGCTAGATCATTGCACATCATGGTACATTGCCACGGGCATTCATATAGAGTCCTACTTGTTTCATGTTGAGATATAATACCGAGTTGTAAGTAAATAAAAGTGTGGTGATCATCATTATTGGAGCACTATCCAAGTGAGGAAAGGATGATGGAGTAAATGATTCCCCCACAAGTCGGGATGAGCTCCGGACAAAAAAAGAGAAAATGGGCGAGGCCAAATGAGCCCACCATAAAAAAATGAGAGAAAAGGAGAGAAGGGGCAGTGTTACTATCCTTTACCTCACTTGTGCCTCAAAGTGGCACCATGTTCTTCATATAGAGAGTCTCTAGTTTTGTCATATTCATATGCTTGTGGAAATTTTTCATTATAGAACATGGCCTGTATATTCCGATGACGGGCTTCCTCAAATACCCGAGGTCTTCATGAGCAATCAAGTTGGATGCACACCCACTTAGCTTCCGTTGAGCTTTATACAATTATAGCTCTAGTGCATCCGTTGCATGGCAAATACTCCTTGCATTGATATCTATTGATGGGCATCTCCACAGCCCGTTGATACGCCTACTTGATGCGAGACTTTCTTTTCCACTTTGAGTCCTTAGATATCTACCACCATATTCCACCCATATGCTATATCCATGGTTCTTGCTCATGTATTGCATGAAGTAGAAAATGTTGAAGCGCGTTAGAAGTACGATCCAATTGCCTGGTTTGACACCGGGGCGCTCATGATTTATACTTATGCGGTGAAGGCGGAGTCATGCCATGCTTGATATGATAAAATGAGTGGGGAATAACATTCTTTAAGGATCGTATATTTTGAAAACTAATGATTATGTTATTTATGTTTATGGATATTATTATGTTGATATCAATTAGTTCATTGTTTCTCAATGATCATACTAAAAAAGAGATTACATGTTGGGTAGCATGTCACATCAAAAATTATGTTTTTATCATTTACCTACTTGAGGACAAGCAGGAATTAAGCTTGGGGATGAGGATACGTCTCCAACGTATCTATAATTTCTTATTGTTCCATGCTAGTATATTTTCAATCTAGGATACTTTATATGCAATTATATGCTATTTTATATCATTTTTGGGAACTAACCTATTAATCAAGTGCCAAGTGTCAGTTATTGTTTTCTGCATGTTTTTGGTTTTCCAGGAAATATGTACCAAACGAAGTCCAAACGCTATGAAACTTTTTGATGATTTTTTTTCTGGACAAAAGGGACCCAGGAAGCTTCGGGAGGTGTAAGGAAGCCTCACGAAGAGGCCACAAGGCACCTCGGCGTGCCTAGGGGGTAGGCGCGCAGACCTGCCTTGTGAGCCCCTCGTGGCTCCTCCTGACCTAATTCCACTTCTAAAAATCCTCAAATATTGGGAAACCAACAGAGAGCCACCCGAAACACTTTTTCCGCCGCCGCAAGCCACTGTTCCGACGGGAGGCCATCTGGAGACCTTTTCTGGTGATCTGCCGGAGGGGGGAATTATCACGGAGGCCATCTACATCAATGTTGCTGCCTCCATGATGATGTGTGAGTAGTTCACTATAGACCTATGGCTCCATAGCTAGTACCTAGATAGCTTATTCTCTCTCTTTTCATCTTCAATACAATGTTAATCGCATCTTCGCGATGATCTATTCGATGTAATCTTCTTTTACGGTGTGTTTGTTGGGATCCGACGAATTGTGGGTTTATGATCATATTATTCATGAAAAATTATTGAGCCTCCTATGAATTTCAATATGCATGATCTTATAGCTTCGTATTACTCTCTGATCTATCGGTTTGGTTTGGCCAACTAGATTGGTTTATCTTAAGTGGGAGTGGTGCGTTGTAGTGGGTTCAATCTTGCGGTGCTCTATCCTCATGACAGAAGGGGTCAAGACATTTATTTGTATTGTTGCCACTAAAGATAAAATGACAAGGTCTGAACATATTGCTTGTCTTGTGTTGTCTACATCATGTCATCTTGGTCCAAGCATTACTTCGTTTGTTATAAACTTAATACCATAGATGCATGTTGGATAGCGATCGATTGGTGAAGTAATAGTAGTAGATACAGAATCGCTTCGGTCTACTTCTTTATGGACGTGATGCCTATATACATGATCATTGTCGTGAATAACATGTCATAACTATGTGCTTTTCTATCAATTGCCCAACAGTAATTTGTTTACCCACAGTGTGCTACTTTTGAGAGAGAAGCCTCTAGCGAACACTATGGCCCCCGGGTCTATTTAAACATAAAAAATAAAAATCCTAAATTACCTTGATGTATCTTCTTTTATTTTATTTTTTATTTTAAATATCTATTCTAACAAGATTTATTCCGTGCAAGTGACGAGTTCAAGGGGCTTGACAACCCTCTTGGCCGTGTTGGGTGCAAGTGTTTGGTTTTGTGCGTGTAGGGGTTGTTGAAGGAAATTTGCATTGGTCCTCCTATTGGTTCAATAACCTTTGTTATCGTCGAGGAATATACTTATCTCTAATCTTCGGGGAAAATCCCAACGCAGCTCACAAGTAGCATGGACACACAAATGCACCATGACGTCGAAGAACGTGGGTGGGAAGTACATCTCAAGCTCATTTAGTATCACAACGGTATCTTCCTGTAGCCTTCGAAGCTGCTTCACACTGATCGACTTTCAAGAGATAACATCAAAAAACTTGCAGAGACCAGTAACTGTGTCACGGACGTGCGTGCCCATGATCCCTGTAAGAGCAACCAGGAGTATCTGCGTGATTATCACGTGACAGTCATGAGACTTCATCCCGCTGAACCTTTTCTTCTTGGTGTCTAGAAATCTGCTTATCTTCCCACAATAACCGTAACTAACTTTGATTCCCATAAGGCACTTGAAGAATTGATCGATCTCCTTTGGACTTAAGGTGAAGCAAGAAGGGGGCCAATAATTCGCCTCCTTCTTGTTGACATTATTGCACCTGTTCCCCGCCTCCGTCTCCGTTTCCTCCGATGACTTTTTACGGGGCATGTGGAGATATGCCCTGATTTTCAAATCTTCCAAGTCTCTTCTTGCCTTCAGCCCATGCTTGGTCTTCTCCGGCATGTTCATCTGTGTGCCAAGCAAGCTCTTGAGGATGTTCTTCATGATATGCATCTGATCGAGGTAATGAGGTGTGTCGAGCTTGGCCCAGTACGCCAAGTCCCATAAAACAAACATTGTTTTCAATACCTTTGGCAGCGGCTCCAACGCCTTTTTCATCTTTCCTGGCGCGGGGCACTCTTCCCAGTTTTTCAACAACTCATAGATTTCGGTGCCGCTCCTCTTACGTGGAGGTCTTTGATGCTCAGCCTCACCATTAAATAGATCTCCATGGTTTCTCCATGGGTCATCCTTCTCGAGCCATCTTTGATGCCCCATGTACACGATTTTCCCATAACCAACATCTTTCGTACACGTTAGCTGTTGAGACATGATACGTCTCCAACATATCTACTTTTCCAAACGCTTTTGCTCTCGTTTTGACCTCTAATATGCATGATTTGAATGAAACTAACCCGGACTGACGCTGTTTTCAGAAGAACTATGTTGGTGTTATTTTTGTGCAGAAATAAAAGTTATCGGAATCGGACGAATTTTTTTGTGAATTATTTTTGTGAATTATAATGAATTATGTTGCGAAGACCTGCCGGAGGGGGTGTGCCAGGGGGTCATCACACATCAGGGCGCGGCCCCCCTAGGCCGCGCCCTGATGGCTTGTGGGGCCCTCGTGGCTCCGCCGACCCTAATTCCAGTCCTATAAAATCACATCTTCGGAGAAAAAAAACCAGAGAGAAGTTTTCATCACGTTCCTCGAGACAGAGCCACCGCCACCTCCTGTTCTTCCTCGGGAGGGCTGATCTGGAGCCTATTTTGGGCTCCGGAGAGGGGAAATCGTCGCCGTCGTCATCACCAACCCTTCTCCATCAACACCGCCATGATGCTCACCACCGGGAGTGAGTAATTCCTTTGTAGGCTTGCTAGATGGTGGTGGGATTGGATGAGATTGCTCATATAATCGAGTTAAGTTTGATAGGGCTTGATCCATAGTATCCACTATGTTCTAAGATTGATGTTGCTATGACTTTGCTATGCTTAATGCTTGTCACTAGGGCCCGAGTGCCATGATTTCAGATATGAACCTATTATGTTTTCATGAATATAAGAGTGATTTGGATCCTATCTTGCAAGTGGAATGCACCTATTATGAGTCTTGAGCCGCATACCCCAAGGTGACAACAATTGGGATTCTTTCCGGTGATTGCCGTAGTTTGAGGAGTTCATGTATTCACCATGTGTTAATGCTTTGTTCCGGTTCTCTATTAAAAGGAGGCCTTAATATCCCTTAGTTTCCAATATGACCCCGCTGCCACGGGAGGGTAGGACAAAAGATGTCATGCAAGTTCTTATCGCAAGCACGTATGACTATATACGGAATACATGCCTACATTACATTGATGAATTGGAGCTAGTTCTGTGTTGCCCTAGTGTGTAACTGTTATATGATCAATGTCATCTAAATCATTATCCATCACCGATCCACGTGCCTACGCTTTACATATACTGAATTTTGCTAAGTTACTATTGCTACTGCTACTGTCACAACTGCTACAAAATTGCTACTGTCACTACTACTATTACTTTGCTACTACTATTTGCCGTGCTACTAAACCTTTGCTGCAGAGAGATATCCCTGGTGCGGTTGAATTGAGAACTCAACTGTCAAGGCCAATAAATATTCTTTGGCTCCCCTTGTGTCGAATCAATAAATTAGGGTGAGATACTACCAGTGAAGACTGTCGCGATCCCCTATACTTGTGGGTTATCAAGATGTTGTATAATCCATGCACCTGGTGCATCCACAATATCCATGACACACCTAGCCTGATACATATCTCTACCCGAGATAGTCGTGCACCGTCGTCATCAGCGCGACTCTCATATAGAAATACTCTCCTTTGCTGGCATCCCATTTCTTGACCAATGTTGTCCATAACGTGTCTAGCTCCTCTTCCAATAGCCCTAGATAAAGATTAATATTATTTCCCGGTTGTTTCGGCTCGTGAATCAGCATGCTCATATGTATGTAGTTTGACTTCATGCACAACCAGGGGAGGTTGTACATCCATACATACACGGGCCATGTGCTATGGTTGGTGTTCTGGTTGCCAAACGGATTTATGCCAGTGGTACTCGTACCAAGCACGATGTTCCTTGGATCACCTGCGAAATCTCGATATTCGGTGTTGAACGCTCTACACTGGCTTTCATCCGCGAGGTGTCTCAGCTTCAGATAATCTCCGTCGTCGGGCTTCACCCTCTCCATATGCCAGCGCATGAGCTTTTCTTCCTTAGGATCTACGAAATAACGCTACAGACGGGGAGTGATCGGTTAGTACCATACAACTTTCTGGGGAGATTTCTTTCCGGCCTACTTGTATCGAGAAGCATTGCACACCGGACAGCTTGTTTTTTCCGCGTGCTCCTTCCGATAAATGATGCAATCGTTGCTGCATGCGTGGTATCTAATGTGAGGCAGATCAAGAGGGCACACAATCTTATTGGCCTCATCGACACTAGTAGGAAACAGGTTCCCCCCGGCAAGAACCTTTTTTACATACTTTAGATGCCCATCGAGGCTTTTATCAGTACATTTGTTTTTATCCTTCATCTTTAGAAGTTCGAGCGTGAAACTCAAGCGGGTCACCTCGGGATCGCAACCATCATACAATGGAGTCTTTGAGTCTATCTCCAGTTGCTCCAGCTTGGCCTCCTCTCTAGAAGCATCTCTATCGCTAGTCGTCTTCTTGCCAAGCAGGTCTCGAACGTGAGGGTCCCGCACGATTGAACTTAGTAGCGACGACAGCGTGTCCACGTCCTCTTCGTCATGACCGGCCTCTTTTCCGCCGCCTTGTCCGACCTCTTCTCCGCTGCAATGTCCGGCCTCTTCTCCGCCGCCATGTCCGGCCTCTTCTCCGTCATCATTTCCAACGCCCTCTTCTTCGGGTCCATCGGTCATCTCTTCGTCTGGGCCCATGGTGTTATTGGCTGCACCGTTGACATCCTCATCATCATCTTCACTTATCCATCGAGTATAGCCATCCATGAAACCATACATGAGTAGGTGTGCCTTCAAGCATCCACCCTCAAAGGGGTCAAGCCAAACTCCTTCTTTGCATCTTCGACACGGACATAAAATCTTCTTCAGGTTTTTTTTCATACATGTCGTTCGTCGCGGATCGGATGTATACATCCATCATCCTTCCACTGACCTTCCTGGTCGCTTGCACGGTATAAGCAAAAGAATTGTAACCACGCATGCATGTATGCATGCATCAACGTCATACAAAAAATTGGCATGACCTTCCCTGAAATAGAACATATATAGTTTGCCCGAAATTCGCTGAAACGGAAATAAATCGACATTTCGGCAAAACATAGGCAACTCTCATATGGCACGCACAAAAATGGGACATATAAAGTTTGCCACACGCATACAATTTCCATCATTTCGCTCGATTCGGTCATATCGTGCACACACACACATATTTCCATTTATGCAAAGCATACTTTTTGACTCACCTAGCGATCTCGAGAGAGAGAAAGCACGGTGATGAGATCAGTGTTGAAAGTGGACAAATTAAGATGGCTTTAATTACTTCATTAAATTAATAGATCTAGTTGGGGAGGTAGATAGGTCACTTTATTAAATGGATAGATCTATCTACTTGGGGGAGGAGATGACTCTAACTAGTGGAGGGAGGAGAGAAAAGTGAGGAAGAGAGATAGGGGTGTGCATTAATGGAGATGGTGTAGGGGGCATCAAAGGAGAGAGAAAAGAGGTAGGAGAAGGAAGAGAGAAAAAATTTAGCTAGTAGTAATGGGGGAGAAGCAAGTGAGGGAGAGATGAGGGGGGAGGGGGAAGGGGTTGGAAAAGGTGGCTATTGCGCCTTAGTAGCAGAGCGTATCCAGGACATGCGCTATTGCTAACGACTTAACAGTAGCGCGTGTCAGGTGGACGCGTTGCTACTATAGGTGGTCTGGTGGGTACGGTGGGGACCACCGTAGCAGTAGCGTGTGGCGACAACACGTGCTACTTCTATAGTTTTAGCAGTAGCACGTCTCCGGAAGACGAGCTGCTACTATCCGTAGTCTGGTGGGTTTGGTGGGGACCACAATAGCAACAACACTATTTCTAGCCACGCTACTACTAAAGTTATAGCAGTAGCCCATACTTTCTGGCCACGCTACTCTAAAGTAGAAGTAGCGCGTTTCTGTTAGTCGCGCTACTGTTAAGCCTCCACCTATAAGGTTTTTCCTAGTGATGGATAGGGTGTCGCCCGAAACAGGCCTTCGGAGCGTCGGAATCCCTCCGAAACTTTCATGTGGCCCTACCATCTGTACATAATTGTGGTTTGGGGTGGAAAGATCCAATACACATGTCCCAAGTGTGACCTCCTTCACACACATGCGCTGCCACTTAGGAATGTTCGACACTTAGATTGGAAATTCCCACCACAAGTAAACAAGAGGGAATATTTTGGAATCTTGGGCCCAAATGCATTTTCCCATGTGGGTATGACCTACCTCAACACAAACAAGTGGAAACTATGATGCAAATTCCAGAAATTGGTTAAGGCTTAACCCTAGTCACATGGCTATGCTTTTAGAATATAATCACTCAAGAGGGCCTAGAGAATGTCTCTTTGATTTAGAGGGATAAATCCCTTCTTGGGCAAATATATCTTGTGGAATGTTTGTTGACTCGCCCAAGGGCTACCTTTATGACTACCGAGTAATGTAGTACCTTTTGATAGATAGACCATAAGTGAGTTGGTCATCATCCCGAGAATACGCGAAGACCTCAAGTCTAGGACATGCCATTTCTAATGTACCCGATACTAACAAATGGCAACATCTCGATGCGTCTCAAAGTTGTCTTATCCGACTCGGTGATTCCCATCCCCGAGTCCATACTATCGGGTTGGCATCGCTATGCCCATGACTTGTGAAATATGGTCATCAACCGAATAGTAGTGTATCATTACATACCTACATTAAGATAGGATGTCACAAGAATCTACGAACAATGGTGAAGGCATCTTATCGGAGAAGCTATCGCGTAATCAAAAATAAACTAGCCCTGAATGGGACAACCGAGAGTGCACTTGCCCTTCACAACTTTTTTCTAAACAGTTTATTTAAAATACTTTATTGTTTTTTAGAAAATCTTGAATAAAAGTATGTTTGTGATTTACAAAAATGTTTGAATAAAAAAAGCATTCAGGAATTTCAAAAATGTTCTTGATTTTTTTAAAAAAATATTCCCACTTCTTAAGGAAATGATCATGAAATTTAAAAATATTCACGAATTCAACATATGTCTATGAATGTGGAAAATGTTCCCGAATTTATGTTTATCAATTTGTAAAATATTATCCAAATTTTAAAAATAATCTCGTATTCCAAAAAATGTTCACAAATTTGAAAATGAGAAAATGAAAAATGAAATAAAGTAAGAAATTTTGGTAAAACCAGCAAAGAAAACCGAGTAAAAAAGAAGGAAACCTATCGAGGGAACCTTCCAAAAACCGTTCTGAACAATTACGGCGCATTTGTTGCGTTAAGCATGAAATAGGTTTTTCCCAACACTCACACACGGCCGCCACGAATATCAGTCGGCCCTACTAGCTGATTAGATCCGGCAAAACAGGCATGCGAGCTACTTAATGGAACGTGTAGTTTGTGTTCTCTCTTCGCAAATGCTAAAGATTGCGTACTACAAGATAAGAGTCATGCTGGCCTACATGGTTTGATGAAAGTGGGCCGCCCAATAAGTGGTAGCTAGCGGTTTTGGAAGCTTCTAAAGACCCGTTTTTTAAAATTCCATGACATTTTTTTAAAACATGCGAACATTTGTTAAGTGATATTTTTTCTAAAAATGTCACAATTTTTTTTGTATGTTGTCAATTGTTTTACAAATGGCGGGGACATATTTTTGCATTGCATGACCATGTTCTTAAAATGCCACAAAACATATTTTTCAAATCACAAATATTTTTGAAATGTTATGATCTTTTGAATGAGCCGGAATTGTTTTTACGAATTACATGAATGAATTTTTCACAGTTTCAAGATTTCTATGTAAAACATCATTAATTTTTTCAAACATCTGAACTTTTTGAAATGCGATGAACATTTTTTTTGAATGGTACATATATATTTTTAAAATGGAAACAAATTGTTACATGGCACAAATATTTTTAATGCATAGTGAAAGTTTTTAATTTCTAAGAAATTATTTTATATATGTGTGTGTGTGTGTGCGTGCGTGCGTGCGTGTGTTAGAATATTCCTAAATATAAACAAATGTAAATTAATAAAACAAAGAAAAGGATGGCTTAAGTTTTTTTTGCGAGACAAAAAAGATGGCTTAAGTGGGTCTTGGATACGAGCAAGCAGCCAGTGCTAGTTTCATATGCAATATCTGAGCCAGATCCATTCGGGGACTCTGAAGGTGACACTCCCATAACCCTCGCTTTAAGCGAGTTATAGACACACCCTGATTTGTTTGCAGTAAGTTCTACTCCCTCCCTCCCATAATATACGAGCGTTTTTACACTAGTATTATGTCAAAAACGCTCTTATATTATGAGACAGAGGGAGTACCTATTTATACTCGATAAAATATAACAAGCTGCATTAGCTGACATAGTATATAAACCGGAAAGAAACTAGAAAATGTAGTACATTAGATAAAAGAGACGGAAACAAATATCAACAATGACATGCGATTAAAACAACTTCTTTTGAAACAAAACAAGAGACTTGTCATTTTCACTAATTCAAAAGAAATTATCGAAAACTCCGGTTAAAACCATTATAGGTACGCCAACAAAAACATCTCTCAGAGAGCATGAAATCACACATGGCATCGGAAGCCGATCTGGTGAGGAGGACATCTATTGAGGCGACAAGTGTCATGGTCGTCATGCCTTTGAAATAGTGAGTCCGGTTTCAGTGCCTACGACCATCAGCAGAGAGATTGTCATCATAGCTACACGAATATCATGTCGCCTATGCCAAACGATCATCGACACACATGAGGACATAAAACTTTTAACTTTTACAATGAACTTTAGAGGAGAAACATGCTCGGCATGTGCCGACTGAGACTCCTGCAGACAACCACCCTTCACGTTCATTGTCATCATTGAAGCACTTCAAAGGCCGCCTCCACTCCATGGCGAAAATCTTAGCACAAAAATCCCGTCAAACACACCAACAAAGCCGACTAATGAACCCACATCTTGATCCCTAATTTTGCTCGACGCCGTCATTGTTGACAAACAAATTTACCTGCAAAATGGATGCAAGGCTGCAGCTCCAACATTCACACGGGACAAGTTGCCACCAGCTCTGTCACCTAGTCGGCTCCCAAGACTATGCCTACAAGAAAGGCAGCCCCGCAAAAAACTTGATATTTTTTGTTTAAAAGAAAAATGGAACTAGGGTGTCCGTCGGAGATGATCAAGAGGCACAGCCCGGAACGGGTTGTGTCCTCTTTGTGGTGTTCCGGAAACAGGGGCCCACATCTTCTCTCTTCCATGACGGCTAGAGTTCTTTGGAGTTTTTCTGCGAGGCTCTGGGCCGGACTAGGATGCCCTAGACCTGGTCGGGTTCCTTCAGACCCGTGCCAACCAGATCGAGGAGACACCACTTTTCTAGCTGGTGTTTGCGGCGTTAGTATGGGCTTTGTGGACGATACACAATAAGATGGTGATTGAATGTGTCTTTCTTAGAAGGGCCTCTCACTCTATCTTGAAATTCCTTGTATTTTTACAACACTGACACAACATAACCATGATCTATTGTGCCTTATGATGGATGTGATGCATGCTGCCGGGCGCGTCCGCAGACACTGGTCGATCAAGCCTGAAATTTGTTTTTCACAACCGGACACATCATATGGCAAACCTTAAAGCCATACAAAAGCATGCATACGACATACTACGTAGATCAACCATCCTATACTATCCTAATCCTCATCGAAGGTGTCCCCTATCTTCGTGCCCAACTCCGGAAACATGGGTGGCAGTGATGTCTACTACAGAACTTTATTCTTGTAGACTCGTGTTGGGCCTCCAAGCGCAGAGTTTTGCAGGACAGTAGTAATTTTCTCTCAAGTGAATGACCTAAGGTTTATCAATCCATGGGAGGTGTTGGATGAACATGGTCTCTCTCAAACAACCTTGCATTCAAATACAAACAATCTCTTGTTGTCGGAAACGGGGCTCCGGGGACCCAGAAAGGTTCGAACACTGGGTGCACTCGCTCTCCTGCCCTACTCTGCTTCGCAACCTCACGGTGACTCTCTGGCGGCTCGAGCTAAGGAAGATGAACAAAGGACACACACGGTTTACCCAAGTTCAGGCCACCTCGTGGTGTAAAACCCAACTCCTGCTTGGTGGAATGCTTGAGGATGAGGATGAGTACAAGGTGTGTTCTTGCTTGCCCCCCGGGGTTCTCTCTTTCTATGGTGGCCGGTCCCTCCTCTTATATTGGCCTTGGTCCTCTTCCCCTGAAAACATAAGGCGGGAAGGGTTGCCACAACGGCCAGTTCGAAGGGGGACAGGACTGCAGCCTATCCTATCAAAAGTGGTCTTCGCCTGCCAAAGCTCTCCGTTGTGATGTGCTCGTGGGCTCGGGGGTGACATCCGTCCTGCCGAGCCCTCGGTCTTGGTCTTCTTGCTCGGGGAGGGAAACCTTTGAGGGTTGCTTTCGGAGCCCGCGAGCTGAGGCCATATCTTTATCTCCGAAGAGGAAAGTCTCTCTGTCCGTGCCCACTGGCACCGCTCCTGGCACCGCTTGGCACGACGCGCGTCACCCATGTGCAGACGCAGGGTTGCGAGGCCCTGCCAGGCCAGCTCTAGATAGACCCGCCCCCTGAGGGCGTCATGGATAGCCTCGCGGAGAAGCCTCGTGAAGCACTTGATGCTGACGTCGCTTCGCACCTCGCGAGGCGTGGCCCTCGCGAGAACCATCTCCGTGAAGCCCGTGGGTGGGGCCACTCAATGCTTAGGCAATCTTCGCGTCGTCCTGGGCCGCAGGCAGACGGACCTGGGTACCCCTAGTTCCAGAGGCCCGACAGTAGCCCCCGGGCCCGCGGCGCTAAGGACTCCGCCTGTTAGAGGGGTCGAAACGCGTGGGCCCCCACCGCCTGCGGGCCAGGCACGACGCGTGGCGTTCGGTGAGGCGTGCGTCACCTCCACTCCCCCATGACGTTCCGGGAACTGCGCCTCCGCCTGGGCATACCATCAGGTGCGCCAGGCCCAAAAACCCTCGCCGCTCGGCTTCTTCGGTATGCCTTCTCCTCTCGCCGCTTCTTCCCCTTTGCTCCCTCACCTAATCCGTCCTGCCGAGCCCTCCTCCCTTCTTCTTGGTCATGGCGGCGAAGAAGGATGCGACGAGCGCTGGGGCGCGGACGGGGCCATCAGCGCCACCCTCAACCCCCGGAGGCGATGGAGACCAGCGCTCAGGGCCAGCTCCGACACGGCGGCACTGGACCGCCAACGACGAGTAAGTGTGCCGCCATCTTAGTCCCTTCTTGCACGTCTAGCCCAGCCAACGAGTCTGATCACCGAATCTCTCAGGGCGCTCGCACGCGAGAGGCGGAGGGGCGGCTCGCCCGGAGCGTCCTCCCGCGCGTTGTTTATCGAAGAGGCCTCCGCCCCCGCGCCCGGCTTGTCAGGGCCTGGGGGTACGTGGCCTGTGTAGCCGCGAGTACAGCGCCAGGCGCCGAGCGTGAGGTGGAGCTGGCCCGTAGGGAGGCGGCCATCATTGAGCAGGAAGCCGACGTGGCCCTCCGCGAGCGGGAGGCTGCTAGGACCGTCTTCGACCAGGAGGCGGAGCGCGAGCGCCTAGAGACCCTGGAAGGCCAGGTCCTCGCCGGCGAGGCTGCCCTCGCGACGGCGCGCGAGGAGGCCCGTGCTGATGCCGACGTGAGGGTGGCTCGGGAGCGGGAGACCGCCCTGGAGGAGTACCACAATGAGCTGGCTCGGCACGAGGCCCGCATCCAGCTCCACCGTGACTCGCTTCAAGAAAAGGTGGGCGCGCTCCGAGCCCTGCTGCAGGGCGTTGAGGCTGATCTCCAGGTCGCACTCGCAGGCAAGGGGGACGCCGAGGCGGAGTTGACGTCTCTGCAAGCTCAGGTCGGTGAAGCCGCCGATGCAGTGCAGGCGGCCAGGGATGATGCGGTGCGGGCGCGCATGATGGAGGCGCAGTGCGCCGGGCAGTTCCTGGACCTCGCGCGTCACGCGGGCGACGCGCTTCGCCGCTTCGTCAGGGACGTCCCGGTGCTACCTCGCGTGCATGGCGATAGAGGCTACCTCGACTTCTTCCTCAAGGTGGTGGAGGCGATGGAATTGGGTGTCTCCAAGGTGGAGGAGGACATCGAGTCAAGCGCATGCGATCTTCTGGACTGCGCGCTGAAGCGCGTCTTCTCCAACCTTCGCCTCCATGATCCTGCCTTCGACCTCTCCAGCATGATGGATCCCATGCCCGAGGAGCTCCGAAGCCCCCTCTGGGACGAGGTGCGCGGGCAGGTGGAGTCGCTGGTCAGGCGGTTCGCTCAGGACGCTCCTTCTGAAGGGAGCGGGAGCCTCGGCGCCGCAACCTCCGACGATCATGGCGAAGGCAGCGCCTCCTCCGCTTGAGTTTTATGTTCCCCTCTTGTCGTACCTTAAATCCTTGGCCCCAGTGCGGGCGTAAGACATTTGCAATGTACTTTTGTTAATCTGGTAATTGCCTGTCGTGCGTCGAGACACCGTTGCTCCCCGCGTGGGGTCCCTTGCTTCCCTTCGCGTAGCCCCCGTGCCCTGGATGGGCCCACGAGGCCAGCGAATGCCCGTGATGCCCAGCACGCGAGGCCCCCACTTTTGATGCGTGGCGCAGCCTCGGGGCGTCAGCCCCCGAGAGTCCTTAGCACCTAGCCCTTACCTCGTTAGGTCGCCCTTGCCGGGCCTTTCTTAGGGAGCCGTTCCGCCGGGCGCTCCGCCCGGGATTCCACGCGACCATCAACTTGCTCTCGGGCTCCGCACAAGGGAGCCCGTCATCCTAGTCCTTGGCGAGGCGACCAGAGGCTTTGGCGAGACCACACGTGTAGACATGAGCCGCGGGCCTGGGCCCACTCCTCAGGGCCAACCACGCTTGAGCTAGCAAGGTCTGCTGAGCACGAGCGCCGTGCCCCCCTCGATGAGTCCGTCTAGGCAAGGTCTCTGAGACGGCTTCAGGGCGCGGCCCCGTGTGAGGCGCTGCAGAGGCCCCTGACGACGGCCATTGGCGCGAGCCGCGGGGACGGGGCCCTCACGGGGATCCATCTTGCGGAGCTCGTTGTTGGGCCAAGTTCAGCTTGTGGCGTACGCTGCTCCTTGGGCCGCAAGCGTCTGGGCCTCGATGCCCCCGGTCCTGCGGGCCTGGCAATGCGATCCATGGGCGTGACTCCTCCAGCGGGGAAGGTTGGAGCGGCACGGGCCCGAACAGCCTGGGAGTTAAGTGCAGCACGTGGCGCATGACAGGGCATGGGGCCCCTCCACTCCCCATGACGCCTCGGTAACCGCCATGGGCTGACATAAAGCCCAGGACGCATATAAGGGCGAGGATTGGAGTTCCTTAACCCATCCTCCCTGTCCTCGGCCCCCGTCGCCACTTGTCGTGGTAGCAGCGATGGCACCCGTGAGGAAGTTCTCCGCCGCCGAGAAGAAGAAAACGGTGATGGAGGAGGCAGGTACATTAAGGTTGTCGAAGGATGGCGGCTGCTCTCGCGCATCCGTCGCCATGCTCAAGGCGCCTCTTCGAGGGCGCGGGCGAACTCCACCGGCGACCCACGTCGGTACGAGCATCCGTGGGAGGAGCTCTGCCCGCGGGCGCGGGCGCGGTGGGCAAGGTGGCCGCGGACGGGGCCAAAGGTATGGTGCAGCGGCCCGGCCACCCCGGCCGTGAGGCCGTTCCGCCGAGGCGGTTCACGAGTTCCTCGTGAGGATGGAGAGCAAAGCCCGCACCTGGCTCCGGCTCCTGGACTCCTTCGTGCGAGAGATGGGGGAGCGCGCACCCCTGGGCCCGTGGCTGCAGCCAGACGGCTGCTGCAACGGGTCTTCTTGGGCGACGGAGTTCAACCCCCTCGGCTTCATGTTTTTGAGGCGCGGGTGGAAGTCGTTCGCCCTCACCCGCGGCTTGCGGGAGGGGCATGTCCTCATTTTAAGTTTGACGGAGCCGCCACGCTCTTCGTGAACATCTTTGGGGAGGACGGAGATCGCCTGGACTGCTGCATGGAGGGCGACAGCAGCTCCTCCTCCAGGGGAGCGGAAGTGACGACGACTCCGATGGCTCTCCGGACACCTGCGTCAAGGAAGAGGATTCCGACTAGGTGTGGTGGCGTCAGGGTCTGGGTCTCCGGAGGCGATGCTGAGGGAGCCCAGCCCCTCTTCTTCTGCATTGTCTTTCCTTTCCTGCAATGAACCATGCTGACCCTGTGGGGGTGTTTAAAAACGGGTTATGTCCTTCGTGCCTTAAACCGAACGTTGCTTTGGGTTCAAAATGAGTTTCTTCTTCGAGCCCCTTGTTAGGCTCGCCTCCCTCTCCAGGATCTTCCCAACATTCCGCGTCACCAGGGCTCAGCCCCCGAGCGCGTTTCAAACATCATCGGCATGAAAGATCCTGGCGCGTGATGCTCAGGGACTCGTCTGGGCCCGCCTCGCGGGGCTTCTCGGGGGAGCCGCCCTGGGGAGAGATTCTGCGTGAAAGCATTTGCTTCTAGAACGGTGCGCGTTTACCAGTTTACACTTGGGCGTCATGCGAGGAAGACAGGCACCAGGAGCCTTGGTGAGGTGATGTATGCGTGGGCATGTCCGCGAGCCAAAACCCAGTCCTTTGGGTCCCAGCGTCGCTAGGACTAGCCCAAACATAGGCACCGAGCCCAGCCCCCGCGCGCGTGAGACCCAAGGGAGAGTCGGTGGGCGCGTGCCGCGGGGGGGGGGGGGGGGGGCTACGGTTGCCAAGGCGGGGGCCGTTCGCCCTGAGGCTGTTACGGCCCTTGGCGTAGGGGTTCTTCATTGGCTTCTTTGCCCAGCGCGGAACATGGGGCTTCCAAAAGGCGTGGGCATAGTTGCGGTTTGACAGTTATTCCGCCAGCGCGGAGCATGGGGCTTCCACTTGGGCATGGGCGGGAGTCCCCCCGAGGCCGTAGCCCAGCCAGTCGGGAGGCTCGGGGGCGTGTACAGCCCTAAACTCATTATTATGTTAGAGTGTCACGGGCGGCGATTTAAAAGAGGTGTCGGATACCCCAGGAACAAGGCTCAGGAGCTCCTTCCTCAGTTCTTCGGGTGGCTTTATGCCTAGTTTCCAGCGCGGGTGTGCGCTCCGCGGCCCATAACATGGGCGCGGGGCGCACCGCGCAATCGTCGTGGCACTACGCCGAGGGCAGCAAGGTGCCCGCCCAGGGGCGGCTTTGCAGCGCCGACCAGAGCTGAGCCGTGCCCCCATTATCCGCCCGTGACAGTTCTCTGGGAGGGCGGGACACCAAAGACCTTGGTGATATGACTTGCACGGGGGGCCAGCCCGTGAGCCAGAGCTTGGTCATTTGGATTTCTCGGCGCTGCGAGGACAAGTCCTGGCTCAGACGCCATGTCGAGCCCTCCCCCATGGAACCATCGAGGGGGTGGCGCAGGGGGGTGAAGATCCGGATGAGGGTGAGGCGCTATACTCGAAGCTTGAAACAAACGGCATAATCTCAACAGGGGTTAATCTGGTTCATTACATGACGAGGGAGTCCCAGCTTCAGGGTAATGCAAAGTACAAAATAGAACGGGGGATCGCCTGACTTGAACAGACCACAAAAGTCACCTGGCGGCCATGCCACCGTGAGAGCGTCAGGCCATTTGACGAAGCGTGTTGTGGGGGTTTACCCTTCAGGGGCAGACTCGCTCCTGAGGCTTCGAAGACCCGCGAGGTCTTGGCGCAACCCAAGGCGCCATCGTGAGCCGCGCCTGCTTGCGGAAGGTGACGTTGATGCACACTAGGCCAAAAGGCACGCGGGCATAGTTAGTGGTGACGCGCGAGGGTTGGGGGAGGCCCTGGGGCCCTGCCCTGTTAAGGCCCGCAAGGTCGACGTGCGGGTGCCCTCTGCTGCTACTCCTAGGGGTGGCGGCCTGCTCTGAGTGGCGTTCTGGATGACGCTCCTCCCGCTACTTGCTGATACCTTGGTTGATGAGCTCCCGTGACACCGACGCCAGGCGCCGCACTCCTCGCTCATGGGGGCACGCGTTGAGGCACGCCTCCAATTGGTGCCCGAGCTCCTCCCTCTTCATACCAGCCAAGTCAGGCGCTCCCCGGGCCTAATCTAAGGGAGGCATCAGGCGCGCCTTCCTATGCTGAGAGGAGGAGGACGCCAGCAAGGGGCACGGGGCTTGTGTCCTCGGTGTCGGGCGCTGCGCTTTTCATCTTGGCGAAGCCCGGGACGAGCAGCAGTTCCCCCTTCCTTGGAAGCGCGGCCCCATGAGGCCCAACACCTCCCTCATCGTCGGAATGTTCGGCCGCGACAGCCTTGTAGGCCCGCATCTTTCTCGTCGCAGGCAATGGTGATGACGCCGTCGGGACCCAGCATCTTGAGGATGTTGTAACCATGGTGAGCCACTGCCATGAACTTGGCCAGGCCGGGTACCCCAGGATCGCATTGTACGGGAGGCCAATGCGCGCCACGTCGAAGTAAATTAGCTCGGTGCGGTAATTGTCGCGCATGCCGAAGGTGACGGGGAGGAGGACCTGCCCCAGGGGAACAGCGGGACCGCCGGCGGCGCCGTAGAACGACCTAGTGGGCGCCAGTTGACTATAGAGCACCCGGAGAGTCTCGAAGGTCTCCGCAGAGAGCACATTGAGCCCCCCCCCCACCCCGTCGACGAGGGTTTTGGTGACGGAGACGTTGCAAATGATGGGGGTGCACAGCAGGGGGAGCATGTCCGCGGCAGCCCTGGACTTGAGGCCATCCCTTCAGTCGAAGGAGATGGGGTACTAGGACCACCTGAGGAACCGTGCGGCCTCTGGTCCCCAGGGGAGTTCCGCTCGTCACACGGTGAGGCTGTCCGAGCCGATGGGTTGACAGGAGGGCTTGGGCTCTACCAAGGATGCAGGCCGCCACGCGAGGCTCCTGGTCATCCCCGCTAGACGATCTGCTACCGCTCTCTCTGGGCGACCATGGTCGTGGTAGAAGGGCCACGCTGCCCTGGGGGCGTGCCCCATGTTGTCGCCCCTACCGGGCGTCCTCCTGAAGCCGACCACTCTCGCCGTTGCCGCGAGGTTGTTCACGCCCGCCTTGGTTAGGGTTGTTACCACGGTTGTCCCTCCTGTTACCCCCACTGCTGCCTCCGCAACCGGTGCCGCGGACGCCGCGACCCGGGCGCTGGCCGACGCGCTCTCTGCGGGAAGGTCCGAACGCCCGGCAGTCTTCCGTGTCGTGGGTGTGCACGTTGTGGTGGTCTCAGAACCTCCCACCGCCCCCCCCCCCGGGTACATTGCCGCCGGGGCCGGTCGGCTGACCGAAGCCGGTCACCGGGACCCGGAGGAGGAGGAGGACGGTGCGAGGCAGGCCCCGCTCGGGCTCGCCTGGCCGAGGCCCGGTCAGGTCGTCGCGTGACGATGGGGGAGGCCCGCCGCTCACGTCCCCTTCTCTCGGCGCCGGGGGCCGGAGCGGGAGGTAGGGCGCCAGAGCCCTCCTGGCGACGGCGAAGAGCTCGACGACGTGGTCAGCCCAAGCATCGTAGCCCCCGTCCGTTAGGCGGTGGCGAAGCAATTCGCTCGCCATGAGCAACGCGTCCTGCGCGTTCAGGTCTCCGACGTGAACGCATGCCGAGGAGGACGCGACGGGGCGGCCGGCCCGCCGCGCGGGGCCGCAAGCGATCCCGTAGTGCGTGGGCAGCGTGGCCGTCGACAGGTTCGGCCGCTGCGTGGGCGAGGCCGTGGCGCCCGTTCGGCGCTGAGCGCGCTGTGCGTGCGCGGTGCGTGTCAACCATCGGGTCGGCGTGGGCGAAGGCGAGACGGAGCTGGAGAGCTGCGGCGCACCCCTACCTGGCGCACCAAATGTCGGAATCGGGCCTCCGGGGAACCAGAAAGGTTCGAACACTGGGGTGCACTTGCTCTCCTGCCCTACTCTACTTCGCAACCTCACGGTGACTCTCCGGCGGCTCGAGCTAAGGAAGATGAACAAAGGACACACACGGTTTACCCAGGTTCGGGCCACCTCGCGGTGTAAAACCCTACTCCTTCTTGGTGGATTGCTTGAGGATGAGGATGAGTACAAGGTGTGTTCTTGCTTGCCCCCCGAGATTCTCTCTTTCTATGGTGGCCGGTCCCTGCTCTTATATTGGCCTTGGTCCTCTTCCCCCGAAAACATAAGGCAGGAAGGGTTGCCACAACGGCCAGTTCGAAGGGGGACAGGACTGCAGCCTATCCTGACAAAAGTGGTCTTCGCCTGCCAAAGCTCTCCGTTGTGACATGCTCATGGGCTTGGGGGTGAAATCCGTCCTGCCGAGCCCTCGGTCTTAGTCTTCTTGCTCGGGGAGGGAAACCATTGGGGGTTGCTTTCGGTGCCCGCGAGCTGAGGTCGTCTATTAATCACCGAGAGGAAAGCCTCTTTGTTCTTTCCCACTAGCACCGCTCCTGGCACAGCTTGGTGCGGCGCGCGTCACCCTTGTGCGGACGCAGGCTTCCAGGGCCCTGCCATGCCAGCTCTAGACAGACCCGCCCCCTGAGGGCGTCATGGACAACCTCGCGAAGAAGCCTCGTGAAGCACTCGATGGTGATGTCGCTTCATACCTCGCCAGGCATGGCCCTCACGAGAACCAGCTCCTTGATGCCCGTGGGTGGGGCCACTCAATGCTTAGGCAATCTTCGCGTCATCCTGGGCCGCAGGCAGACGGGCCTGGGTACCCCGAGTTCCAGAGGCCCGACACTTGTGTCCCCAACATACACAATACAATGGAAAATTGTATAAGTGCACTAATTCCGCGAAGAGATGGTGACACAAGCGTAGTATGGATAGTAGAAATAGATTTTTGTAATCTGAAATAATAAAAACAGCAAGGTAACAAGTGACAAAAGTGTGTCAAAACGGTGTTGCAACGCTTGAAAACAAGTCCTAGGATTCATACTTTCACTAGTGCAATCTCTCAATAGTGCTAACATAATTGAATCATATAAGCATCCCTCAACGTGCGACAAAGAATCACTCCGAAGTTCCTATCTAACGGAGAACATAAGATGAAATTGTTGTAGATAGTAAAACCACCTCAAAGTTATCCTTTCCGATCAATCTATTGAGCCATCCCTATAAGTCTCACAAGCAGCCCTAGAGTTCGTACTAGAATATCACCTATGATACGCATCAATCAACTCTAATGTCACCTAGATACTCCAATGTCACCACAAGTATCCATGAGTTAATTATTCGACATGCATCAAACAATTTCAGATTCATCATATTCAATCCAACACAAAGAACTTCAAAGATTACCCAAAGATTTCTATCGGAGAAAGTAGGACGAAAACATGCATCAACATATGTGCCTAGATCACCCCAATGTCACCATGGGGATCCGTAAGTTGATTGCCATGACATATATCAAGTGACTCAATAGAACACTCCATTGTCACCACGGGTATACACATGCAAGACATATAGCAAGTGTTCTCAAATCCGAAGTATTCAATCCAACATAACGAAATCTCAAAGGGAAAGACTCAATTCATAAAATCAAGATAGAGAGGGAAGAACACCATATGATCCAACTATATTAACAAAGCTCATGATACATCAAGATCGTGCCATCTCAAGAACACGAGAGAGAGAGAGATCAACCACATAGCTACTGGTGCATACCCACAGCCCCAAGGGTGAAATACCCCCTCCTCATCATGGAGACCATCGGGGTGATGAAGATGGCCTCCGATAAAGATTTCCCCCTCCGGCAGGGTGCCGGAAAAGGGCTCCGGATGAGATCGCTTCGGAATAGAGGCTTGAGGCGGCAGAGCGGAAGTTCTAGGTTAACTTTCAAGGGTTTTGGAATATATAAGAATTTTCAGCATTGGAATCAAGGGAAGATGTGCCACAGGGGGCAAACAAGGTATCTCGGCGCGGCCACCCCCCTGGGCGCACCCAGATGCCTTGTGGGGTCCCTGTGGGTCTTCTAGTATTCCCCCGAAGCTTCTTGGGTGCATTTCCTTCCAGAAAAATCGTCAAAAAGTTTTCTTCAATTCTGAGAACTTTTATTTTCTGCACAAAAACACCACCACGGTAATTCTGCTGAAAACAGCGTCAGTTCGGGTTAGTTCCATTTAAATCATATAAAATTGCATCAAAACCATACAAAATTGTTGTAAACATGGCATGAATACTTCATAAATTATCGATACGTTGGAGACGTATCAGGAAGCCGTAGCTCCGGCTCCTCCGACTGCTCCACCTCCACCTTCGCGTCGAGTTCCACGATAATACCGTCGGTCGCTGCCCGCTCCTGTCGAATGAAGCGTCGGTTGGCCTCCACATAGGCCTCATCATGGATAGACTCCAGGATGGATGGCTGCTCCGCCATCTCGTCCGCTTGAGAGACGGCGTCCTCCATCTCCGTGTCCTCCATGTTGAAGCCCCGAGCCGGATCCAGCTCCTTGTCCTCCTCCTCCTCTGGCAGATCTTCGTCTTCCTCCTCCATCAAAACCGGATGTTGTTGCTCCTCCTCCTCCTCCTCCTCCTCGTCCTCCCGCTCCGGCTCTGGCGAGTCCGGAGGAAGACCGGCAATGATGCGGGTAGCGCGCCACGCTCGGATTTGCTCCTTGATTTGGAAGTGTTGCTCTGGCATGAGCATGGCATACGTAGTCTTCCTATGTCAGGCCATGGCAAAGCCATATGGCGTGGGACGAATGGCAAAGCGGAAGAGAGGAGGTGGATGGGCTTATGATGGCATTGCAGAGAGGGAGGTGGTGGACTTGGTTAGAGTTGGGGGATGTCGGTCGGCTTAAATAGCCAAATTTGGCCTCGGGCAACGAGCCGGAGCGGCGCCAGGCGGCGTTCACACCCCCACAGGAGGAGTCATACGTCGGACCGTCAAGTTTTGAGGCAATTCCCCGTGGGACCCAATGATCAGCTTCACATGGCACACGTGCCAGGACTCGTTCGAACGCCCCCGCTCTAGATTTGGGATGGATATGAGGGGTGTCAGTCAGCCTAGGCGTTTGAGGCCCATTTGAAAGCCCGTCTGGGTTGCATTTTTCTGACCGGGCACTGACCGGGTCGTCTGCCCAGCCGTTTGAAGCGGGTTTCGGGCGCCCGCATGTAGATTCTCTTAACAGTTGAACTGCTTATCGTCTGCTATCGTTTGTCGAGAAGCATTGTACCAAAGGAGATAAATGCACCTATAGCCCTCGTAGTCACTCGTGACGTCCAACTTGGTCCTGAAGCTTGCAAAGTGCTTCAATACAGTCCTGGTACACGAAAATACGTGGTCAATACGGTCCCTGATGTTGAAACACCAGTCCTGGCTCTACACGTCACATACGTACTTTGTATTTCGTTGTATGCCACGTCAGTCTGGGACCCACTCGTCAAGATGGACACACCCGTCAGCTCGCGGCCCACCCATGGGAGTGGATAAGGGCATAAGGCGTTGTACCCGTTTCGTCCTAGGGAAAAAATCCCCAATTCCCACTAGTGCAGGCAGCTCCTATACAAACGGTTTTTACCCCCTTTCCGTGACGTAGTTTTAAACCATCACCTTGCCTGTGTGGGTGATAGGGGGTCCTATCCCACACAACACAGACAAATCATCGCCAATGCCTCCGTCCGGTCACACAGGCCACGCAAAAATAGAGCGTGTGTGATTGGGAGCGCCATCACAAACAGACATATTGCAGAAGTCATGTGAGATGTGCTTAGGGTCCCACAAAGGGAATCCTAAAGATACGTTTCCGTTCATATTGTACATCACACACGATTTTCTGCATAACGTCGTCTGCGATAGGGGTGACTATCACACACCCTGCCTAGAAGAAACAGTTTGGCATAGGGTTGTTAAAATCACACACTTTTTATGTGGAAACGTTTGTGAAAGAGTGACCTAACGCTCACGGTTGTCGTCAGGAAGTCATGTGTGGCCCTTCACCGTTTGGAGCCTTGACATGGCGGGACTATTTAAAACCGCGTGAGGCGGCATGACACATCTCTTGGTGGCCGTCGACATGTTCACAAAGTGGATCGAAGCCAGAGCCATCAAGAAGCTGGACGGTCTGACGGCCGTCAGGTTCATCACGGACATCACTGTCCGCTACGGCGTTCCAGCAGCATCATCACTGACAACGAAACCAACTTCGCCAAGGGGGCGCTGAATTGTTTATGCTCCGCCCAAGGCACCCGGTTCGACCTTGCGTCGGTAGCCCACCCTCAATCGAACGGCAAGGCGGAGAGGGCCAACGGCCTGATCCTGGCCGGCATCAAACCCCGGCTCGTCGAGCCGCTGGTACGCTCGGCCGGCTGCTGGGTCAATGAGATGCCGGCAGTCCTATGGAGTCTTAGGACCACGCCCAACCGGTCAACCGGCTTCACCCCTTTCTTCCTCGTGTACGGGTCCGAGGCCGTCATCCGCACGGATGTCGAGTTAGACTCGCCTCGCGTCACCCTATACACGAAGGCAGAAGCTAGGGAGGCAAGAGAAGACAGCATCGACATGCTTGAAGAGGCACGCGAGATGTCCCTGAGCCGATCAGCCATCTACCAGCAAAAGCTGCGTCACTATCACAGCAAGAAGATTCGGCCCCTCGCCTTCCACAACGGCGACTTGGTGCTCCGGCTGGTCCAGCGGACGGCCGGCCAGCACAAGCTGGCTTCCCCATGGGAGGGCCCGTTCATTGTCAGCAAAGCGCTGCACAACAATGTGTACTACCTCGCAGAAGTCGCAGAAGCGCAAAAGGGACGCCTCCGGCGAGGAAACGGAGCGCCCGTGGAACGCGGCGCTCCTTCGTCCGTTTTACTGCTAAGAGCAAGTGTATGTATGTATGTATCCCCCACCTTTTGGGCTTATTGAACGCAGCAGGTCCCCGAGCCGACGCTCGGGGGCTACCTTCTTATCATCTCTCTCGAGCATTTCCCTTTCACTTGGGCGTTCGAGTCCGGCTCCCCGGACCCGGGGGCTCACCAGCCAGCCCAAGTTCCCCCCTCTCAGGCCACCTAAGTAGTGTGAGCAAGGCCAAGGCCGTCTCTTTGCCCAGCTACAGAACGGATCCCGGCTGTCTGGCTGGTGAGAGCCTAGGGCCTAAAGCCTTCCTCACACGAACAACGCCTACAGAGGAATGACCGGCTTGGGCTCGCCGACTCGTAAAGCTGTCTCCAGTCGGCCTCTGACGCGCTCGTCCTAGCTCAAGTTCTGCAACCCCAAGTACCACGTCGCATCCTTCAAAGCAGATGCCCCATCCCAGTCATAGACCGACTCCTGGCTGCTCGACTGGTGGGGCCGAAGTCGGCAAGGGGCGGCCTGAGAAAAAAGGGGCCAAGGGGCGAAGGCAACGGATGAGGCGGCACGCAATAAATTCTTGCAAACCAAAGCATGCGTAGATACATATAAGCGTAAACGGCCTTGGGCCAACAGTTCATTAGAATACACCACAAGTGGGTAGAACTACATTCTGACAAAGCCAAGTTTCATGCAAAAAGAAAAGAAAAACTACGATAAGACAGGGCAGAGCCACCTAGGCATCAGGCGCGTCAGTGGTGCGCTCTACGGGCTTGATGAGGGAAGCCACCATCTCCTCTGAACGGGAGCTCGCCGCCCCCGAATCCGCACCCGTAGCCGGCAAGTCCCCAGAGTCGCCCTCCATACTGGAGCCGGCTCCCTCGGTCTCCTCCTCCTCGGCTTCCTCAGGAACGCCGAAGGAGTCCTCCGGAACGGGCTCACCGTTTTCGTCAAGCTCGGGGACATACTCCTCCAGGGCGACGTACGACGCGAGCTCGTTGGCCCGGAGAATAAGGGGCCCCTCTCGGGCCGCCTGCTCCTCCATCGGGACATGGCGCATCGTGGCCAGCCGGTCCAAGTTGATGCCGGGGCCCCAGGAGGTGGCAAACCTCAGCGCCATCCGCACCTCGGCCTGGGCCGCGGAGGCCTTCCAGGCCTTGAACCGCTCCACCGCACGCTCAAGCCACCGAGCCACGCGGCGGGTGGGGGCTTCCCACTACGGCCAGAGGGCCCTAATCACCCCCACACCGGCTGCGTGAAGCCGGTCCATGCAGAACTCGAGGTAGAGCAGCCGGCTCTGTGTGGCCAGCGCAATCTCCGGGAGCGTCCAAGCCTCATGCTCGCAAATCTCCCGCCCCCGCTGTCGGAAGTAGTCCCGGTGTTCCACCACGGACCGCTCAGTGCCCACCTGCATCCCAAGGAACCATCTTGGGGGAAGGAAGAAGGCACACGATAAGACAAAATCAAGAAAACGAAAAAGAAACAGGCTCGGGAAGAAAGACGCTTACGCTAGAATGCGTCATCTATCTAAATCCCAAACTTGAGGGCCAGGCTCCTCTCGTCTGCCACCTCCTTCTCCACCTGGGCACGGGCCGCCTCCTGCTTCTGGAGCTCGCCTCCGAGCCGAGCCACCTCGACCCGGAGATCCGTCGCCAGTAGGATGGCATCAGCCGCCCGGTGGACAACTTCCTCCTTTGCCGCTGATTTCTTCTGTAGATTGGCAGTGAGATGCTCCCGCTCGGATTGGCCGTCGACGACCAGCCCTCTCAGTCGGCCCCGCTCCTCGGTGACCGCCTCGAGGTCTTTGATCAGGCAGTCCCTCTCGCCGGCGACCTCATCCCGCTTCAGCCGGACCTGGTTCAGGCCGGCGAGTTCCTCTGCAAAAGACCAAAAAACCTTCAGCACAAGAGCAAGAAGATCCCGTCCGACTGCCACGCAGCCACGCAGCCGGCCCGAATCTCAAAGACTACACCCAGTGGGTGCGCTGGCGCGCCCCCACTGAAACAAGACGTACCTTGGACATTCTTCAACTCTTCTTGGTTTCGATAATAGGCGTTCTTGCCAACGTGGTACATCGCGACGACCTCGTTGAAAAGCACCTACCGCCTAGCGTTCTCGGCCTGTGCCAAGAAACAGAAAACAAAACACGAGTCAGCAAAAAAGATCCCGCCCGGTTACCGCGTGGCCGCACAGCCAGCCCGAGTCTCGGGGACTACACCCAGTGGGTGCGCTAGCGCGCCCCCACTAGAAAAGAGAAAAGGCAAAGGAAAGAAGAATCTAAACTCAACAGCTTCCTCCACGCGCGGAAATTGCTCTCCGCCACCTCAGTGAACCCAGCTAGTCCCTCGCGGCAGTGGGCCATGATCCGGGCCGACTCGGCGGGAGCGAGGACTTGGCCGCCTGCCAGCTGGGTCGGAGCGGCTGGACCTTGTGCCAGTTCGGCCCAATCCCTCATCACGTCACGCATGCAGCGCCTCACCCGAGCTGACCCGCCGCTCGACGCTCCCGCCGCAATGGCACCAGCTGAGGCAGGGCTCGTGGCAACCACGAGGGCCCGGTCATCGGTCCCAAGTTCCCCCGCTGCCGGCGCAGGCGGCGCAACCACCGTTTGGCCTGCCTCATTGGCCGCGCCAGCCGGCGTTCCACCTCCTCCAGGTGCCACATCCGTCGCGGGTGGCCCGCGCAGCTGCTCGGTCTCCATCAGCCCAAGAACCGGCTGCTCCGCGGCCGGCTCCGCCTCCGGAACCTAGGCCAGATTCGACTCCGTCGTCCGGACTACCGCCACCTCCGGCTCCTGTGACTCGGCCGGCTGCGACAACGACATCTGGGGCGGCCCCACCACCGACTCCACGACGCGCTCCGGCCCATCCCGCATCCTCCGGCGCCGTTCCCCAGACATCGCCGGGCCACCTGACGCGCCCCGCGACGTCTCTCACGCAGCCCTCAGAGCGGCGAGGTGCTTCTTCTCCTCCCATGTCGTGGCCGCATGCCCTTGGGCGTCTGCAGGCCCGGCAGGTGCGGCCGGGTCGGGCAGCTCGATGGCGTCGCTACGGAGGAAGGAAGAAAACTTTTCACAAAAAGAAGCCCAAAACAACGAAGGAGAAGCCGCGATGCACAAGGAAACTTACCCAACGGTCACGGTGACCTGACGCTTGGCCCGGGTCGGCGGCCGCGCGCCCGGCAGGACAACAGAAGAGCGAGTTTTCCTCCAGGCCGGCTGCCGTGTCGATGTCTGCCCCGCAGCCACCCTCTTCTCGCGCCGAGCCACATCCAGTGCTCGATGCCGCTCCTGTAGCTCCTCACTGCCTCAGCGTGACTCCCTCCTCGCCGCGGGCGGAGGCACGTCTAGAATCCGTACGTCATCACCATCGTCATCATCAGTCCAGTCCCTAATCGTGGGTTCGAGGAGGGACTCACCAGCAGCTTCGGACCCGCCGGCCCCGGGGTCGCCGGGTGCCATGCTCCCGCCGGCTCCTCCGTGGGACTCGGCCTCTTCGCCGGCCGGCTCCTCTCCCTGCTCGAAGTCCACCGCACAAACTATCCACTTTTCTATCAATTGCCCAATAGTAATTTGTTACCCACCGTATGTTTCCTACATGAGAGATGCCGCTAGGGAAAACTATGCCCCCCGGGTCTATTCACTTATAAATTCATAAACGCTACTATTACCTTGCTGCCTTTATTTATCTTTTATTTTATTTTGCAATTTATAATTATCTACAATTATATACACAACTCATTTGCTTGCAAATAACGAGATCAAGGGGATTGACAACCCTCTTGCCCGCGTTGGGTGCAAGTTGTTTGCTCTTTTGTGTGCAGCCGCTGAAGACGGTTGAGGATTGATATTCCTATTGGTTCGATAAACCTTGGTTTTATAACTAAGGGAAATACTTACCTTTGTGCTGCAATTACCCGTTCCTCTTCACGGGAAACCCAACGCAGATCACAAGTATCATGAAGGATTCCTGGCACCGTTGTCGGGGAATATCATCATCAACTATCAAGTAACTTCACACAAATTATCATTCACTTGTTCTTCTATTTATTTCATGTTATATTTAGTTTGTTTCATAAAAATCAAAAATACAAAAAAATTTATCTTTGCTTGTTACTAGTTTTCTTGTTTGAAGTCATGGCTAGTTCTTCTTTTGCTCGCGTTACTCCCAATAATGATGTAGTCAATTTTAAACAAAGGGGAGGAGAAAGTTTGAAAGATGCATGGTATAGGATTTGCTTCGATCAAAATAAAGCAACTAATAAGTTATCCACCACTACCTTGCTTCACAAATTTTATGTTGGTGTGACAACTTGGTATAGGTTTGTCCTTGACACCATCACCGGTGGGAACTTCTTAATGTGTCACACCTTGGATGCTTATAACGCAATTGAAAATCTCGTTGGGGCACCACCCGTTATCGTTAATGAAATTAGTTTGACCTTGGAACATGTTATGCAAAGACTTGATGCCATTGAAAAGAAAATGATTACAAGTGAACCAATTGAGGAGTTAGATAAAAAAAACTTCATAATCATATCACTCAATTGGGGTCACGGGTAGGAATGACTTTGAAAGCTTTAAAGGAAAAGGACACTATTATTGATGAAAGGATAGAACAAGGCTTGGATAGAATTGATAAAATGGAGGAGGTCATCAACAAAGTAGGTTCCACTTTCACACCTCCTAAAACTAATACTAGTACCTCTCGAAACAAAATCCCCAAGTTCATATATATTCCTAAGAGCATTAGTACACCTCCTACCAAAAGAAACGAAGACCTAAAAATGATTAGTGTTCATCCCAAGTTTATAAACCTGATAAAAGATCCTATTAACAAGCGTCCTATTGTCCCTATTATCCATGGTTATGTTATTAAGGAGCTTGATGTCAAAGATGACAACACTTGAAACTATGCATTATGCCTAGCTAGGGGCATAAAACAATAGCGCTTGTTGGGAGGCAAGCCAACAGTTATCTTTATTTTTGTTTTTTACTTTCTGTTTGTTTTTTATAACATGATTATTGCATATGTAATGATTATGTTTTTATGTTTTAATTAGTGTTTGTGTCAAGTAAAGCCCTTGGGATGACTCACAAGATGAGTAGAATCGATGCTGAAACAAAACAGAAACGTTTGACTTCAGTACAGGAATTTTTATTTTTTTACTGGAGCGTGATAATGATCTGAAGTTTGTACACAATATTTCTATACAAATTTTCGAGGTTTTTATAATTTTTCAGAATTTTCAGAGTTACAGAAGTATAGGCTCTCTACAGATTACTACAGACTGTTCTGTTTTAGACAGATTCTGTTTTTGCTTGCATAGTTTGCTTGTTTTGATTATGCTATGGATTGTATCGGGGGTATAAGCCATGGAGAAGTTAGAATACAGTACCTATTATGCAATTATGAAATAAAAATCAATTTATAATAGTACCTAAAGTATTCAATATGTTTCTTATACTAACGAATCTCACGAAGTTTTGTTGAGTTTTGTGTGATTGAAGTTTTCAAGTTTTGGGTGTTATCGCGATGGACAATGGAATAAGGAGCGGCAAGAGCCTAAGCTTAGGGGTTCCCAAGGCACCCCAAGGTAATATTCTAAGGAAGACTCAAGCGTCTAAGCTTGGGGATGCCCCGGAAGGCATCCTCTTTTTTTTCTCAATCCATCGGTATGTCACTTGAGGCTACATTTTTATTCATCATATGATATGAGTTTTGCTTGGAGCGTCGTTTGTTTTTGTTTGCTTTTACTTTTAGTTTGCCACAATCATCGTTTTCTGGACACACCTATTTGAGAGAGACACACCTTCATCATACTTTGTTAGAATACTCTATGTGCTTCACTTATATCTTTTGAGCTTAGCAGTTGCTCTAGTACTTGTTGGCATCAGATTTTGGCATGCACGAAAACACAATTAAGATGGCATCAAATACTGAAGGGCTCTACACGTAAAAGTTCCGTAGTGTTGACATGAACATTTTCTAAGTTTGGACCATCATCATCTGATCTCATTTCGAAGACCGAAATTGTGCTCAAAGTACTAATATTTCATATGCAGAGTACTGTTTGGCAAATTACGCCTCCAATATGGCCTTATATGAGAAAAACTTCTACATGTATTGTCTTCGTCTCGTCGAGGCAATCGATTTGGATATAAATTTTGTCTAAATTGGAGTTCGGATGCAAAAGTTATAGCTGAAACGGTGAGCTGCCAAAGTCTGCCCCCCGGAAGTTCCGGGAAAGTTCCGGGGAGGTTCCGGGCTAAACCAAAAGTTTGCACGCGGTTCGCCCCGAAAACTGGAATTTAACATCTTTTGTCGGGCCCGAATTCAACCTCAAGAAGACCTCGGATGAAAAAGTGATCAACAGACAAAATATTCTGCGTTTCAAGCACTACAATTTTGCTTTTGGGACCATCACGATCCGAGGCCATATGCAACCTGCAGAATCAGTACAAGATGGCTACTCGTCGTAATTCTAGCCCAGAAGTTCCGGGCCGACCGGAACTTCCGGCCCTCGTAGTCCGAGTTAGGTTAACTTTTGTTGTTTTGGACGGGATTTGAGTCCTTTTCTTGTACGGAAAGTCCAGCCGCCTCATATATATGTAAAAGGTGACTGAAATGGCTGGAAATGCAGTTAATGACTCAAATATAGCGAATGAGCTCTGAAAAAGTGCCAAATTTTAACATGGGGGATTCTATGGTGCATGTTAAGTGTCGAAAAAAGTTACAAGTCAAACGACGAAGGAAAATGTCAGTTCGCCTTCAAACATATCGCGCAAACCCTTATTCTTGGGAAAAATAATAATTTTAGGAATCACACATGGTTCCATTTATGAAAGTGTGTGCGATGACAAGCTACATAGCACACACAATGTATGCAAAAAATGTGTGCAAGGCATCACACACGTTTGCATTTTTAACACCGTGTGTAGTGATATGCTACATCACACAAACACTGTTTGCAAAAACTGTGTGCATGGCATCACACACGGTTGCATTATAATAACTATGTGCAATGATATAGTACATCACACACACAATATTTTTAAAAACCGTATGCAAAGCATCACACACGTTTACGTTTTGTCAAACCGTGTGCAATAATAGACAACATCACACACACATTTTTTGGAAAAACTGTTTGCGCGACATCGCACACAATTATATTTTCGAAATGTGTATGATGTTACGATATCACAAACGCTTTTTTCCGAATGTTACATCACACACGCTATGGTGTACATCGCAAACAGTTTTTCGAAGGGTCTCTGATTGATGTGTCATCTTTGGACCATCCTGCAGTAGTGATGCATGCTGGATAGCGGTCGATGAGTGGAGTAATAGTAATAAGTGCAGGCAGGAGTCGGCCTATTTGTTTATGGACGTGATGCCTATATACACATGATCACTACCGTAAAAGTCGCATAACTATCCGCTTTTCTATCAATTCCCCAACAGTAATTTGTTACCCACCGTATGTTGCAAACATGAGAGATGCCGCTAGGGAAAACTATGGCCCCCGGGTCTATTCACTTATAAATTCATAAACGCTGCTATTACCTTGCTGCCTTTACTTATCTTTTATTTTATTTTGCAATTTACAATTATCTACACAACTCATTTGCTTGCAAATAACAAAATCAAGGGGATTGACAACCCTCTTGCCCGCGTTGGGTGCAAGTTGTTTGCTCTTTTGTGTGCAGCGGCTAAAGACGGTTGAGGATTGATATTCCTATTGGTTCGATAAACCTTGGTTTCATAACTGAGGGAAATACTTACCCACTTTATTCTGCAATTACCCGTTCCTCTTCACGAAAAACTCAACGCATATCACAAGTATCAGAAAGGCGCGGGACCCGAAGTGTGGCGTGCCCCGGACCGGCGCAGGACCCGAAGTGACGTCGTCAAACCCCAAGCGTCGCGTATGGCTGCCGGCTGCGCGGCAGCCGGCTGGCCAGCGGGCGGCTGGCCCTCCTCGCCGGCCAGGCCTTCATTTCCATAGCATGCATTTTCCGGGGAGGGAGAAAGTCGCGGTCTCTCCTTTGTCGAAAAGACCCCGGACCCCCATCGTCTTCGGGGGCTACTGTCGGGGGTATGACCCCCGGGTATACCAAAGTAGAGGAAGCCACGCTTTCGAAACGTTTGGGCCAGCTGGCCCTCCACGCCGCCTGGGGCACTGGCTGGCTGCCCCGGCGGGCCGTCCGTCCCGGCATGGGCCGGCCGGCCTGTTGGCCAGCTCCCTCTGCCGCTAGCCGTCTGGTCGATGGACAGCTCCCCCGTCGGCCGGCTATAGCAGCCGCTGGCATGCCAGCACCCATTCCATCCATCCGTATCGGTGTAAGGTGACAAGACAGGACCCTTCCGATTGGGTACGCACGCCTACATGACTCATTGACGAAGCGCGGGCGGACACAGGACGCGCTGACGCGAGCAAGACAAAGTTACATGACGCGCTGACACGAGCAGGGCAAGACTACAGGGCTACGGGTACCACTGACCCTGATCGGGAGAGTCGGCCCTGTAGCCGGCGTGCGCTCACCTACTCCATGACGCCGGCGGGCGCATGGCCATAGTGGATCCGGACGGCAGGCCCCACCAGCGACGGGACTTAGCAGCCGGCGGGCCCCACCAGCAACGAGATTGGGTAGCTGGCGGGCCCCACTGCCGGCCAGAGAGGCTGCCGGTTGGGGCCCGCCCTTCTTATCCACTCATATTTTAAGCCGGGGGGTTGACTTATAAAACCCCCCGTGCCTCCTTCTAGAGGGGGCATGCACACACCCGAACACTCAACACACACACCATCGGGAGAGGTAGAACAAGGGCAAGCTAGACCCTTCTTCCTCCTCACTCCATACAGCTCAAGGAACACTGTTGTAATTACCACCCTCCATCTAGTAGACAAGCAGGACTAGGGGTGTTACCTCCCTTGGAGGGCCCCGAACCTGGGTACATCGTGTGCCCCGCATCGCTTGTTCCCAATCCTGTCACCGAAGCCAGTCGACGCACATCGGCCCCAACCACACTCGATAAGCCACCGCATGGCATCTTCCATGACAAAACGACGACATCCATCCCACATGGCCCGACCGCTGGCGCGACGCTTTCCACCCAAATCATCACTCCACCCTCCAAATAATCGTCGCCGAATGTCGTGATGAACGCAGTATAGCCAGGATCTCAAGGAGCATTTGGCAGCGAAGAAGCAAATCGCGGCTGCACGCGCGGATGAGGCGGCGATGGTTGCCATGTGTGCCGACCCCCAGATCTTGGACGATCACCTCGCCGTCGAGGCCACCGTCGACGCCTCGCGCACGGACGCCACCACGCGGTTGGCTGCTATAAACGACAACTCGTGGTCTTTTCTCGAGGGCACCATAGGTGTGTTCGACAAAGACTACGAGGTGTTTTCTCAGTGTGCCTGTGCTTACCTTAGCTCCAGAGCCAGCATGTTGGTCCCGGGGCAGGATCAGGCCACTCACCACTAAGAGGGGTGCACCCACGGTGTGGAGGCCTCGCCCTCTTGCAAGTTGAAGGATCCCATCATCATTGATATCTCCGACGATGAGGAATAGTTTGTTTTTCTCAGATTTATCACTAAGGACCGATATATGTTCAGCTAGCTACGCCGGTTAAGCATATTTGGTTTACCTGTTGCATGTGTTGCTCCTCCCTTTCATTTAGAAATTCCAGTGAAATGTCCAATGTAGTGCTACTTGCAATCTGACCTTCCTGTATGTTCTATTGTGCAATGTGGTGCTTAGTTAACTGTTTGGTTCATTTGTTGTGGTGATCATTTAACTATTTAGTTCAATTCTGCAATGTGATGTTTGATTGTTGTTGGTACAAATTTGTATTGTTTTGTATGTGACAAATAAATCGAATTTAGATGTACTAAATACACGTGAAACATATGCAATTGCTATATTTCCTAGTTCTTAGCACGCTTGGCTTAGATAACTGGCTTTTCCATGTGGCTCGAATTAATCTGTTGGATCTGTAAAGTGTTTATTTTTCATTAACATATTTCACTGATAGTATGCCAAATATCACTTATAACCTGATCAATATCTATCTTAAATATGTTGCAGGGGGGAACAATGGGAGACACTGAAGTTTACCATCGAGGTTTTCACATCCATGGTCCTTTGGCTAATACACATTATTGTGCAATTGCAGGAACCATTCTAATATTAAGGTTTTTAATAATTTGTTCTTGCACATGTAGGTCCTGCTGTAAGAGGTTTAGACCCACTGTTCGACCCTTTTGCATCTGGGGAAATAAGGTGTCCTGAATATCAGTCTAATCAAGAAACTCAGAAAGATTGTTAAGATAAAGAAACTAGCTACGAAAAACAATAAGATGTTTGTCTGCACAATGAAGAAGACATCGGTCAACTATAGATGGTACCATCTCTTTCACCTTGTCCTTTTCCCTTTGCGCCATTTCAAATTTTAGAAAAGATATTTAAGCATATGTTTGTTTTCGGTCCTTTTCAAGGCAGGTCATCGATGTTTACGTCTCAAACCACATGTATGGTCAAGAGGCGAGGAAGGTATTCATACAGTACCCACGGTATAATCTTGAAGTCTTCCTTAAGAGGACGAAGGATGGGAGGGCAATCATCCACAGGCACTGGCCTAAAGTTGCGAGGACCTTCAACATCATTGAAGGCTCAATACTCGCCTTCCGCTTCAACATTTTTCTAGATGAGACTCATCTGTCTATTTGCCATCTATGATGATACTTTCCAAAGGTTTTAGATGTTGCATTTGAAACTTTGTCCTGTTGTGCAATTGGTTACCTAGGTAGTATATGCCTATATGATGTTGTACCCTGATGTAATTCAATTATGAAATCCTGGTTGCCGTAATACGAATAAGAAATATATTGTGTGCTTGATATGAAATGTTAATTTTATTACTAAATGTATTATAAATAATAGAGCAATTAGGCTAATTATTAGGGTTCCTATTGCAGACGGTTTCTAAGACAACACCGTGGGCGATGACCTCAACAAACCCACACGGTTTCTAAAAAGTTGGCGTGTTGGATCAGTGAACAGTCACACACAACCTCCGATCGACAACTGTGTGCGTTAGGCCACCCTATTACACACATTTTCACATAATAAGTGTGTGTGATGGACAGCATTATGCCATACAGTTTCTTCTAGGCACCGTGAGTGATGTATTGAATAACGCAATCGACGGAATTATAACTATCGTGTGTGATGGCCAGCCCTATCACAAACGATGTTATGCAGAAAATTGTGTGTGATGCGCAATACGAACGGAGACATATCTTTGGGATTCCCTGTGTGGGATGCTAAGCACATCTCACACGACTTCTGTAATATGTCTGTTTGTGATAGTCCTCCCAATCGCACACGCTCAATTTTTGCCTGGCGTGTGTGACCGGACGGAGGCATCACCGATGATTTATCTGTGTTGTGTGGGATAGGGCCCCTATCGCCCACACATGCAAGGTGACGGTTTAAAACTACGTCGCAGAAAGGGGGTAAAAACCGTTTGTATAGGACGTGGCTGCACTAGTGTAATAATGTGCTCATATGCTTTGCAATATGTTATAATGGAGTAACATGAGTTCACCCTAGACTCAGGTGGAATTTTGCTATATCTAAGAGAAGAAACACCATGACAACAAGGTATAACTAGCAAATCCCATCTTCTGCAGCTGCACATTTCCTTCCTTGTGTCCACACTAAAGTCAACTCCTTTGTCATTTACGACAAAAGGTCCTTTGCCAGCTGGTGCGGCATGACAAGTTCTAGAAAATTCAACACTCTTCTCCAGTTTCTTTCTTATCTTTGGACATATAGAACCATGCCACTTCAAAGTCTCTTGCTGCTTTGCAAAATTCCTTCCCATATTCTGCCCTTTGATCCTCTGGCACATGCTTCTGATTGGCATCTCCCTGGCCTCCAAGATATATCTGTTGAACACCTCACATGTGTTATTTAGGAGCACATCACATTTGGGGAAATCATTTTGGTAAGCCCTAATCCAGGTTTTACGGTCTAACTCCGCAAGTGAATCATTGGCCTCTTGGCTAAGCACTAACATCCGGTTCATGTTTTCCCTAAACCTCCCCTCTGTAGTACTCCTGGCACATTCCTATAGTTGATTCCTCAAAGCCTCTCATTTAAAATTGTTGTTGAAATTCTGCCACAAATACCTCACACAAAATATGTGGAGTGATAGAGGAAACAATTCTTTAACTGCCTTTATAAACCCTACAAGAAACATATTAAGACATAAATAACAAAGATATATGACAAAATTATAGGAACAAAGGTATATCACAAAATGATAGGAACAAAGATATACTTTTTGCTTGTCAGACATGATTGTCCATAGCTCTGTGTTTTGAATTCCAAGATCTTGCTTTAGTGCAGCTAGAAACCATCTCCAAGCTTTGGTGTCTTCCAACTGCACCACTAAATGGGCAACGGGAAATAGGCAACCATTGGGATCCATTCCTACTTCACATAAGAGAACACTTACATATTATGTCTTCAAGTGGCAACCATCAAGGAAAATGATAGGCCTACAAGCAGATAAGAACCCCCTCTTCCATGTATCAAAAGAAAAGTAGCATTTATGAAACTATCCCTCTTCTGACAGTCCAAGAAGGAAGGTACTCCCAGGATTTGATCTCCTCAACTCATTTGCATAGTCCCACATCAAGTTGTATTGTGCAATGTCATGTCCATATATGATATCATATACAATGTTCCTAGCTCTTCCTAGCTTGCCCCTTTTAATTGTCATGTTCCAATCTTCTTGCACAAAACTTGCTAAGGCCTTCAATGATATTTTCTCACATGCCCTAATTTTGTCTACATATTTGTGAGCAATGTAGCTAGCTAGCTGTAAAGGTTGTAACTTGCCACTTTTTCTCACAAGTACGATGCCCACTGATTGTTTTCACCGTTACAGAATTTGTCCTATTATCCCAAGATGCATATAGATACCAGGGGCAAACCTTTTCACACTTTGCAGCAAGCCTTATCTTGTCATTATTTGGAAATATGATGTTGACCCTCTCTTTGCATCTATACTCTCTAATAGCTTTCCTCAAGAGCTCCACAGAAGAGAATAATTGCCCTGGAACTTAGGTTCATGCATGTCTGCTGGTGTGAAAGATTTGAAATTGAAATTTATTTCATCTGAATCTGAATCTGGAGCATTTAATTCCTCTTCTTCAGAATTTCAATCTTCAACCACCTTCTTCCCTTTCTTGTCCTGCATTGGTTGCAATTGTTCCTGCAACAGATCATCATCTCCATCCTCCAAGTCATAGTCACTGTCAACAATTTCAGGTACATGATCACTGTCTGAGGAATCTGAGTGTGAATATTGTTGTTCCTCGTCTTATTTTTCCTTCCCCCTTGGTCTCAACTTCACAAAGAACTGGTCAGTGCTCTCAAATTCAACACTTTCATCCACAACACTACAAGAAACATTGATCTCACACACATCTTTATTGTCATTTGCATCCACTGGCTCTTCATTGGGCTGAAAAGTGGAGGAATGACTGCTACTGGATTAGCCACAACATCATCTCATTCTCCTCCTCCTCTAGAAATGTGGCTATCCAAATGATCCAAATAAATCATTTGAAAACAATGTCCCTGTTTGATCAGTAGATACATATGATCTAAGTCTACATCATTGGACAAAGCAATTGCAACACCTTCATTCAACTGGCATCCAGGGGGCAACCAATACATATCTATCCTACCTTCCTTCTCATAGCCCAAGTGCTCCACAATTTGTTCAAACATTTTGTAATATGCAGACTCCACATTACAGTAATCATAACAGACCTTGTGGCTATCTTAATAGCACCTATTCTGTCCACTCCCAAAAAAAACCCTCCATGGATCACCTCAATAGTGAACAATCCACTGCCTTTTTTCTAAAATAATTCATGGAGCACAAAATTCAGAATTTCTGTCGTTACATACTAAAACCCTAGCACAATTATGTCGAAATTGCATCCAGTCGACATATTGAGACGAATAGCATGGGCAAACGGCCTAATCACAACAAGGAAACACTTTTTTCGCCCCAAATCCGCATCAAATCGACCTATTCACACTGTAATGCTACATATCGTACGCCGGAGTCGCCTCGCCGTCGGGCCGCCGTCGAGGGCCCTGCATCACCGCCCAACTCAGCGGCCTTCGTTGGCCGTCGAAGTTGCTTCAACCACCGCACGAACTACGAACAAAGGACTGCCGGACCGCCGATCATCTGCCGCCACACCCACTCGCCGCTGGGGTTTCCCGTTGTTTCGGGTTGGGAAAGAACAGGAGAGGGACTGAGAACACACAGAGACAGAGGGCAAAATACACACCGCTTCGAGCTGACGGGTGGGTCCATCTTGACGAGCGGGTCCCAGGCTGACGTGGCGTACAACAAAATAGACAGTACGTATGCGACGTGTAGAGCCAGGACTGGCGTTTCAACCTCAGGGACCGCATTGACCACGTTGTCAGCGATTACAAAGACTATAGATGCAATTATCTCTACCAAATGCTACACGCAAGAATGAGAGCACATCGCATTGGAGTAAAAAAGATGCTCACTTTCCGTTCCAACACATTGCCAACTTCCCAGGAACAAGAGAGCACAGAAGAACATGATCTTGATGCAATCATACAGGATAGTAAGCACATAGAGTACTACGAGGGACGGGAAACGGCGGGGACTGACACTGATTTCATAGAAGGAAAAAAAAAGGACCTCACCGATATCTGACAGCAGGAGGTGGAAATTTAAAATCGGAGAACCCAGATCTTCCGTTGTTCGTCCTTGCATGGTAGTAGCAACTAGCAAGGTATCTCATGCCCTATCAATGTATCCGAATTCAATAGAACGGTCGGGGTTCAGAAGCGGAGTCCGCGGCGGCGTCCGTGCATGCCAGAGCCGCCGCCCATCGTTGTCGTAGTGTATATCCCCGTTGAAGTCCAGCGGCTGGCACCTCTGGCCGAGCATTATCGTTCGTCGCCACAGGCACGGCACATCGACGTCGTCGTCGTCCACCGTGCGGCCATCCTGACCATGTTCCATGAACCTTTTGCTCGACGGCCCCTTGAGCTTCCTCGTCGTCTTCGGGTTCACCAAAGGGCTGAGGGTGTCGCCGCTGCCGCCGCAGGAGAAGAAGGGTGGGCGGGAAATGCTCGAAGAGGACGTGATCCTCTTGTTCCGACGGCGGAGCCTCAGCCGGCGAGAGATGGAGGAGAGCAGGAAGGCCATGGCATCGAACATGGTGTGATGACGATCCTTTGATTTGCTAGCTAGGCGGAGTGGGTACCGTACCCATAGATTGTAGTACTACTGGACGGGGTTTACAAAGGATATTAATATGGGAGCTAGGGCCTCATAGATCAGCGGACCGTTTGACACCTCGGAATCAGATGAAGAAATTCAGGAAGGACATTTCGAAATGGAAGACGAAGGAGTCTATTGCGCAGAAGAGGTTGAAAGCTCAACCGAATCCCGTGGTGGACACACAAATTCTAGCACTGTCGGCGTTCTAGGAACGGGGGTACCCAGACCTGCCTGCCTGCAGCCCAGGGCATGGCCCACTTCGTCAGCCAACCACGGCCGGGCGCGGCCCCACACAAGACAACGCCCTCGCGAGGGCCCTTGCCTCGCGAGGAGGAGCGGCATCAAGACCGGCAAGGGATGAGCCTCCCCAGGCCCCCTCCGGAGCGGCGGAGATCTCTATGCAAGGCCCGCCCTCAGGAGTCAAAGGTGACGCAAGGAAGGACAGGCGGGCGCCAGCGCGCCAGGCGGTGCAGTTTCCCCTTTAGTGCAAAGGGAGCAGGGACGTACGCGGGCTCCCAAAGCATCCCCCAAAGGTTTCCACTTCGGTGCAACAAGACCACGACCACGAGCCCAGCAGGACAGACATCATCGTCGAGCGTACCTCTGCATCATCGACAGCTACTTTGCAGGCGAAGACCGCCTTTGGACAGGGCGAGCATGTACTCCTGTCCCCCTTCAAAATTGGCCGTTGTGGGATCCCTTCCCGCCATAACGATAAGGGAAGAGGACCCGAGCCATCGCTATATATAGAGGGTAGGCCGCACCGTAGAGGGGGATCCCGAAACCAGTAAGTTCACTCATCCGCCACCCCGCCAGTAGAGGGCCAAGAACACCTCAGGAGCGCCCTCGCGAGGCTCCGAAACACTGTACATGTTCATCCACCACACCTCCCCGAGAGGCAATCCACCAAAACAGGAGTAGGGTATTACGCTTCGCAGCGGCCCGAACCTGGGTAAACTGTCGTGTCCATCTGATTCCTCGTCTTCGTGCGAGTTTACCGTTTCATCCGTCGAGTAGCGAGCTAGGTTGGGCGAAGTTGCAGGGGATCTTCGCACACGCCCCTGTGTTCGAATCTTAAGGGTTTTGCGCAGCCCGAAATCCGACATTTGGCGCGCCAGGTAGGGGGCGTGTCGAGGTCTTCTCCGAGCTTCGTCCCTCCCACGCTTCACTGCTCCAATGGCTGGCGCTCAACAAGCTTCCCCCGGCCGCAGCGGGTCGGCTTCCGTCAACCCCGCCACTGCCGTCGGGGGCCCATGCCTCGGCGGCATGGTACCGGGCGGTCAGTATCAGGTCACTAGCATCACCTCCACCGTCACCGCCTCTCGCACCGCCCAAGCACACGGCGGGCGGGCGGCGCCCCCGGCACCGACGACGCGCCGCACCTACGTGGGGGACCTCAACGCGCACGATGCGGTACTACTGGCAAGCGAGATGCTCCGCCACCGCCCAACGCATGGGGGCTTCGACGCATGGGCCGATCACATCGCAGAGCTGGTCACCGTCGCGCAAAGGGCCATGGCCCCTCACCCTTCTTCAAGGACGCAGGCGCCAGGCGCCGGGGGCTCGCATGCCACGCCCACTCCCTAACCCGCCGGCGAAGTGACCCTTCCAGCGCTGGGCGGGCTCGAGCGGGGCACGCCACACGTTGTGCTCCTCCTCCTCCGAATCCCGGTGACCGGCTTCGGGGCGCAGCCTGGCCACGATGACCAAGCGCACGAAGGAAACGACGGGGCGCCCCTCGCGCACACCAACACACGCCTACATGACCCGGTGGGCCCTCAATAGCATGGGTTGACCAGACGGGAGCGCGCCATCCGGCGCAGCGACCAAGCGGCGCTGGCGTCCGGACAGACAAGCAACAACGGTGAAGGCGCATCAGGACGCCAAGGAAGCAATCCACGCCAGGAGACGCACGGTCCACCCAACGGCGGTGGCAGAGGTAAGCAACTCCGCTCTGAGGCCCGTCGCAGGAGGGTCTCCGAGCGACGCGCGCGGGGCGGCTTCCCGCCGCCGCCAGGAGGGGCCGTCCCCGGCGCTCTCCGCCGGGCGGCATAGGAGGAGGACCGAGCTCTTATGTGGAGCCCTATGTACCATGCTACGTCGTGCCGCGTGACGTTGGAGTGGGACAGGTGCCTGCCGCAGGCGCCAGCACCTCCCAAGAGTAAGGAGCATCCCGGGCGTCCTCCCTGAGCCGGGCCTGGGGGCTTCCGTTGTCGGAGCACTGGGCCTGGACGGCGCGAGTGGGAGGGCGCCCCCGGGCCCGCGGGGCGCGGCGCAAGCCGTCGCTTCCGCGGGCAAGTGACGTCGGACCAAGCCCCGAGGCCTCAGGAGTAATGGCATGGGGGGAGCAGCAAGACACAAACAGCGCGGGCCACCCGCGGCAACTACATCGCCGGCACGGCCTCGGGAGGCTGAGCCTCACGGGGCCCTCAGGACGCTGTTCGGCCGGCGCACGGACGCCTCACGAGGCGGCTTCGTCGACAAAACACCCTTATGGCTGCGCCGATGCATCGTACTCATGTTTGGGCCTCGGGAGCGCAATCCTGCGGTCGCGCGGGAGACGATGCATTCGGGTTAGGGTCATAAGGGCGCGCAACCGGGCAGAAATGCACGGGATGGTTCTTCACGGAGTTGGGAGCCACCAGGCCATGCGCCTGGGGGCTTGCCCAGCTATCTACGGCCGTGACACTCTCACGTAATAATGAGCGGGCTGTATACGCCCGGAGCCCCCCGAGGACGCGGAGGGGTTCCTCCCACGCAATGTGGCAGCCACAGCTCTGCGCTGGCGGAGAAGTCAACACTGCCCCCCAATGGCTATGCCCATGCAACGTGGATGCCCTATGCTCAGCGCTGGGGGAAGACGAAGACTAGCCAAGGGCCGGACGCGACATTTGCTTGCTTCTTTTTGGTGTTCGAGTTGCCGTTTTTTGGAATGAAGTCTGAGGATTTCGAAACTCTATGTTTAAAAGAAAAAGGGGCGGGGACTTTTCTCTCTGTGTTCTCTCGTTTTACCAAACTTGAATTCTCTCTTTCTGAATGGTGTTTCGCAAAGGGCCAAACGCCCCGCTCCACCCCGAGGCACCTCGGGGCTGGATAACAAGGCCATGCTGCCTCAGGGGCACGCACCTTTTGGCTGTCGGTCCCCGCTCGGGGGCTCCGACCTCAGCATGGGATCTAGGGAGGCCCCAGGGCTTCCTGAGGCAACAGCCGGCAGGACGGAATGGGGGATCGCCCGAGCATCAAAGGGGGCTCCTGAGCATCACGCCTCAGGAGCCTTACCGGTCATATAGCCACTCGTCCCCCTTGACGTCGTCCTTGGCGATCCGGTCGGCGTCGAGGGTGTCAGGGCCTGACCCCGTGGTTGCGTCCTGGTTATCCGGTCGTACATCATGGTGGTCGGGAAATGCGCGGGATTGGGACCTGACGACGTAGGGCGGCTTGAGCGTCAGAAGGGGGCTCCTGAGCATCGCGCCTCGGGAGCCTTACCGGTCATATAAGCCACTCGTCCCCCTTGGCGTCGTCCTTGGTGATCCGGTCGGCGCCGGGGGTGTCGGGGCCTGACCCCGTGGTTGCATGCTGGTGATACAGTCATGCATTACGGTGGACGGGAAATGTGCGGGACTGGGTCATGCAGACGTAGAGTGCCGAAAGGGCTCCCGAACCGTCCCACGAACAAGGAGGGAGCATCCCAGAGGGAATCACAAACAAGACCGTCGCCACCCCGCGAGCTAAGTACACTGCCGAACCAAGCAAGAGCCTCCTAGCCTCATAACGACCCGAGGACGGGATAAAGATTATGCGCACTAATGTAAGGATGCAGGTACTACGGGCCACCAGGCCACGGCAAGCAGCAAGGCCACCGACCAGGCGAACGGTGGCGCAAGCAGCACCTCGTGAGGAGACGCCTCGCGAGGGCCCTGGCGGCCGCTGACGCCGTTCCGCGGCGGAACCAGCGATGAGCCCCGCGCAGGGAAGCTAAGCCACGACAACGGCGAGCAAGCAACCAGCGATTCAAGGAAGAAAGACAAGAAGGCGGAGGTAACACGCAAAAGATTAACGCCCATCAGGGCAGAGTTCTTCTTCAAACATTACAGGAACCGGGAAGAGGAAACAGAGGACGCCTAGGAGGAGAGGCCTCCATCGCCGCCCGCGCCGCCGGCCAGCTCGGCGTCGGAGTCGTCCTCCTCGCTGGAGGCGGGCACCTGGATGAACCGCTCCACCATAGCCTCCACGTGCGGGCGCACCTCGTCCTGAAGGGGGCGCTGGAGCCCGTCAGGCACCTGCTCCCCGACACGCCGGAGGTCGAGCTGTGGGGCGAGGCAGCGCAGGTTGGAGAAAACGAGCGTCAAGGCAAGGTCTAGAAGGTCGCGCGCGTCGGACTCGCTGTCCGCATTCACGCGGGAGACGCCGGTCTCCAGCGCCTCCACCACCTTCTCGAAGAATTCAAGGTAGCCCCCGTCGCCGCGCACGTTCGGCAGCGCGGGGGCGTCCCCAACGAACCGGCTCACCACGCCGGCCACGCGGCTGGCGATGCCGAGGAACTGCTTGGCGCGCTGGGATTCCAGCAGCCTGGCATGCGCAGCCTCGTCCTGGGCGGCCTGCACGGCGTCGGCCGCCTCCTGGACCTGGGTCTGGAGGGACGCCAGCTCCGCCCTGGCCTCCGCTTCGCCCCAGAGGGCGGCTTGGAAGGCGGCCTCGGCGGTCGTCAGCCGGGCCCGCAGTGTCTCCGCTTCCTCCTGAAGCTCGCCAAGCTTGCGCTTCTTGGACGCGGGCGCCCTGGGAGAAGGAGAGGATCATGCTCGGAACGCAGGGCAGAGCAACTAAAGAGGAAGGAGGCGGCAGAATACTCACTCGTCGACCATGGCCCAGCGTCGGCGAGCCTGCGCCGGCCCCGAGGGCCCCCCACCACTGCCTCCGGAGGAGGACGAGGGAGCCGGCGGAGCCGCGCGCTTCCCTACGCCCGCACCACTTCCTCCGGACGCCATGAAGGACGAGAAGATGGGAAAGAGAGAGAGTTTTCTCGATGGAGCGAAGGAAGCAGGAGGATGACTCAAGATTGCAATGCCCCTCCCATGTCAGGGGCGGGGCGGATTTATAGGCGTAACTGCAGTCGCGAGGCGTCGTGGGAGAGCAGGCGTCGTGCGCCTCTCGGACGCCGCGAGGCGGTTCAATCGGCGCGGTCCCGTCCGCGTCGCCTCACCTGCCCACTGTCGGGTCACATCCGCGTGGCCCGAGGAGTAGAGGTCCGAAGCAGCGGCAGCATTCAAGGAAGGGCAATGATGGCCGGCGCTGCACGCGGGCGTCGTGTCAATCCGACTTGGGACGGTTCCCGACGCCCTCGGGGAGCGGGGGCGTCGCCGCCCGGGCGTTCGATGCGTGTGAAGCCTGGCCCGCAGGCAATTGGGGCCCGCGGCACTTCGGGCCGTCTTTAAGGCTTCGCCCGGAAGCCAGCTCGAGCGCGCCTTGGACCCGGGGGCTACTGTCGGCGTTCTGGGAACGGGGGTACCCAGACCTGCCTGCCTGCGGCCCAGGGCATGGCCCACTTCGTCAGCCAACCATGGCCAGGCGCGGCCCCACACAAGACAAGGCCCTCGCGAGGGCCCTTGCCTCGCGAGCAGAAGCGGCATCAAGACCGGCAAGGGATGAGCCTCCCCAGGCCCCCTCCGGAGCGGCGGAGATCTCTATGCAAGGCCCGCCCTCAGGAGTCAAAGGTGACGCAAGGAAGGACAGGCGGGCGCCAGCGCGCCAGGCGGTGCAGTTTCCCCTTTAGTGCAAAGGGAGCAGGGACGTACGCGGGCTCCCAAAGCATCCCCAAAAGGTTTCCACTTCGGTGCAACAAGACCAGGACCACGAGCCCAGCAGGACGGACGTCATCGTCGAGCGTACCTCTGCATCATCGACAGCTACTTTGCAGGCGAAGACCGCCTTTGGACAGGGCGAGCATGTACTCCTGTCCCCCTTCAAAATTGGTCGTTGTGGGATCCTTTCCCGCCATAACGATAAGGGAAGAGGACCCGAGCCATCGCTATATATAGAGGGTAGGCCGCACCGTAGAGGGGGATCCCGAAACCAGTAAGTTCACTCATCCGCCACCCCGCCAGTAGAGGGCCAAGAACACCTCAGGAGCGCCCTCGCGATGCTCCGAAACACTGTACATGTTCATCCACCACACCTCCCCGAGAGGCAATCCACCAAAGTAGGAGTAGGGTATTACGCTTCGCAGCGGCCCAAACCTGGGTAAACTGTCGTGTCCATCTGATTCCTCGTCTTCGTGCGAGTTTACTGTTTCGTCCGTCGAGTAGCGAGCTAGGTTGGGCGAAGTTGCAGGGGATCTTCGCACACGCCCCTGTGTTCGAATCTTAAGGGTTTTGCGGAGTCCGAAATCCAACGAGCACGACCCTGGCCTGTGCCGTTCGGCTGGCTCGTCGGCCTCGTGCGCGGTGTGAGTGGCCAGAGTGGTTTACAGGCTGACAGCACAGCAGCATGGCAACGTGGCCGTCTCTTGCACTTTTTATTTACGTGTGGTTTTTCCTCACTAATCTTGTTTGAAATACTCCTCAATGCAGGGTCTTCTTTGTCAACACAAATGTGCTTTTGTCCGCCAGTGGAACTGTTGAGAAGAGTCAAGAAAGCTACTGAGGACGCGCTTGCACTTGCACTTGCCTTCTACGGCACTACCACCAGCACCCAGCGCCAGATTCTCGGTTCTCATCTAGGAACAACAATGGCCGTCACTTCTCTGCAGCTGCCCTCTTCGATCCACGGGCTTACTCCTGCTAGAAATGGGTGCGCCCGCACAAGGCCACGGGCTACTCTGCTTAGCTGCAAACACAACCAGGTACATACTGAATTAAGGAATCATTTTTGCGGGTCTCGATAATTCTTCTGTTCTGAATGATTCGTTGTGTTAGCAGTAGCCAGTTGATAGATCGGATGTGTATCTTTTGTACGGTCGATTGGCTGCCGCTTAGAGTAATTTTAGAAGCATCAGATACATGTTTCGTAACCTGAAAAGCAAACTTCTCTCTGCAAATCTGCAAATATCAGATCAGGGATATGAGCAGCGTGCCGTCGAGTGAGCACAGGGATGGAACATCCTAGAAATTTCTCTACCGAATCCTGTTTTTTTTTTAAGGCTGAATGAGTAGCTTGGTAAGGGTTTGTAAATCCTGTATGTAGTACGTACTTTCACATTGGTTGGTGCATGGTTGAACATCGTATGAGTGAAGATCTTTTGTCAGATTATTTTATCCATGGTCCTCCAGCTGCAAAGTTATTTGGATTCGTAGATTGAGTTCAGAAACTTGTTCAACCTTCCTTCATCGAACATGTCGGAGTACCCTGACGTTGCCTGAGTCGCTGTCTTACTCTTACCGCATCTGCTTGTGATATTAGGAATTTAGGATTTATGGCACATTTAGGATTTATGGCACAGACCGAAAAGAAGATATTTTTTTATATTCTTTATGAACCGCACATATTGTTATATTAATCAATAAAACAGAATACAATTGCACATATACATGCGAAAACTACCAGAAACACCGGGACACGACGGATATCCAGCAAACTTTGCAGAAAAAACTCCACACAAAAGAATATTACAAATAAATCTGTTCGAGTCCCTCAAACAACCAAATCTGAAATCGCCGCCAACCACCAGCGTTGTCGAGACGCACACCGGGGGAAGAGGCGGAGCACCACCAAACCAAAATCCAGGCCAACGTCATAGCCTTGTAGGCGTTGTGAGTTGAGGACCAGACCTGTAGAACAGGCGCTTGGCGATGTGGCGTGTCGGCCCAGGATGTTCCCCACGCCATCCTGGATCTAGATCTGACGCATTTCGTCGTCATTGTCGGGAAAGAGCGCCAAATCTGCGGCCCGAGCCGTCGGGCCACCAACCCTGTACCAACATCAATCTGTCCCACTTGTCGACGCCGTCATGAGAGACGACAACCTCCAGACACAAGAAACATAAGGCCTATCGATCCGAACGAATGGCAAGCAGATGAGACCATCCACTCAGCGGCATCGCCGGAAATGACATCGCCGCTGTGAGGAAGAGGTCGAAACCACATTATTCGACGCAACACCAACCTCACCAAATCGACACTACTAGACAGACGACAAAGCCCTAAATCAATGAAACGGCAGGAAGAGAAACTTGACCCCACCCCTCTCCACCAGCCGCCGGAGCAGCGGACGGAGAGGGGTGGAGAGCTGCGCCTCACCGGTGTTCAAAGAAAGGGCAAGAACTGCCGTTTCTTTCTTCTCGAATAGAGCGAAGCGGTTCGCTCGTATCGAGAGAATTGAGAAGAAGAGATGACGATAGAGTCACCGTTCCTTTTTCACAACCGCACTGGAGTTGCCCTTATAAGTTATAAATGAAACTACAACATTTATAAATTAGGACTGTATTCTTAATGTCATGGTGCTCGCCAACATTTGGGGACGGTACTCCATGACGCTTAGTTGAAGTACTGGATTTGACTAAATGTATGGTGCGTATTCATTTGAGGGTAGTGTGAATGAACTCTTCACTCTTCAGGTTTTCATGTAAGTCCTAGACTTGTTGCTGTCTGGAGCCCCCCGTGCCCCTGTGCCGCTCCCTCCAGGGGAGACACGGGCGGCGACCTCCACCCCTTCCGCAGCCTCCCCCACCAGCCTCCTCTCCCCCTTGCTGTCGTCGGTGGCCTCCGGCAGGCAAAGCCTGCGCAGAGCCGCCGGCGGCGGGGTGCTCTCTGGCTGCAGGGGATCTCGCGTGCGCGTGGTGGTTTTTCGGTGCTCGGCTTCGGGGCGGCGTCCTTGCTCGCGGCGGAGGCGGTCTTTAGCGTGTGGCGCGGCGTTTGGCCGCGGCGCGCTGTCGCGGAGCGCGCGGTCGCGGTCGTCGTGCTCGTGCAATCCCAATCCGATCCGGGATCTTGCGGGTGGTGGCTGGTGCGGACGGTGATGCGGGTGGAGGGAGGCTTGGCTCCTCTGATGCGCGTCCTGGAGTGGCCTCCTGCAGCGTTTTCCCTGGCTAGGTGCCATGGTGGTTCCGGCTGGTGCTTCGGCTGTTCGGCTGCCGATCTGGTAGCTCTTCCTGCAATTTGGGGTGGGATGGCGGTGTGGGATCACTAGAAGAGGCGTCTAGAGGGGGGTGAATAGATTACTTGACAAATTAAAAACCTAACCTTTACCCAAGTTAATTGGTTGGCAGATTTTAGCAATACTAACAAGTCTAGTGCACCCTACACATGCTAGTCAACAAGTATGGCAGCTGAAAATAAAGACAAGCATATGTAAGAGAGTAGAGATAGGAAGATCAAACGCAATAGATGACACGAAATTTTTTCCCGTGGTTTCGATAGGTGGTGCTATCGTACGTCCACGCTAATAAGACTTCAACCCACGAAGGGTAGCGGTCGCGAGAGTCCACGGAGGGCTCCACCCGTTAGGGTCCACGAAGTAGCAACCTCGTCTTTTCCACCACGGCTTCCGTCCACGAAGGACTAGCCTCACTATGGGTAGATCTTCACGAAGTAGGCGATCTCCTTGCCCGTACAAACTTCGTGGTTCAACTCCACAATCACGAAGAAGGAGGCTCCCAAGCGACACCTAACCAATCTAGGAGGCACCACCCTTCAAAAGGTAATAGATGTGGTAGTATGATGAACTCCTTGCTCTTGTGCTTCAAAAGACAGTCTCCTCAACACTCAATCACTCTCTCACAGATTTGGCATGGGTATAAGAGATTAATTGGATGGAAAGCAACTTCGGGAGGCTAGAAATCAAGATTCATATGGTTGGAATGGAATTTCTTGATCTCAACACATGAGTAGGTGGCTCTCTCTCAGAAAATGGATGGGGCAAGTGTAGATCTGTTCTAAGCGCTTCCTCTACGAGTGAGATGTGGTGGAGGGGTATATATAGGCATCTCCAAAAATCCAACCATTACAACATTATTGCCCAACTCGGTGAAACCGAAGTAAAAACTCGGTTGCACCGACTAGTGCAAAATGTGGCAATTTTGGCCTTTTCAGTGAGACCGATATACACAACTCGGTCCTACCGATTTTGGTCTGACCGGGGCAGTTCTTCATCTCGATGACACCGATTCACCAAACTCGGAAATTCCGAGTTTAGGAATTAGCTAACCAGAGAGTTGGTCACTGATTCTCGGTCATACCGAAACCAGTATTGGTTGTACCGAGTTGCTAGGGTCTTGGCTAGGTTCTGTCTAGGTTAAAACTCGGTGGATCCGAATGGGAGAGTTGGTGTCACCGGATTTTGTCTTTTGGCTTTGAACAGAAAATATTTGTGGGGGAATGGATGAGTATTTTTGGTGGCTAATCTCTAAGCACTTGAGCAACCAGATCATCATAATTACTCATCCCATTTTAATAGTATTGGCTTTCCTATGGACTCAAAAGTGATTTCTCACAACATATGAATTGTAGAGTCTTGTAGCTTGAAGCTTGGCCAATCATATTCCTTCCTTTCCTTCGGGAGGTTCTCCACACAATCTTAGCCAATCCTCTCTGCGGACTTCATCTGAAATAAGTTAGGTAAAACTATTAGTCCAAGATACAATGTATGTTGTCATGAATTATCAAAACCACGAAGGGAGCATATGTGCTTTCAGACGGCCCCCCTCCCTGCTCGGGCTCTTCTTTGGCGCTGCAGCGGCGGTGGGTTGCTTGATCTGGCCGGATTCGGCTCGCCGGCGTCTGGACGACACGAGGATTGTGGTGGCTCCTTCTTGGTCATGGCGCGATGGCTTCGTGGGAGGTGTGCAGGTCAGTGGAGGTGCTATGCGTGGGGGTGTGGGTGGTGCTCCCGGCGAAAGCTTGCCGGGCGCTTGTCGGCCGAGGGCGTCGGCGTCTGTGGGCGTCGTTTCACCTCCTTGGAGGCGCTGCCGTGGAGTCCACCTTTCACGCACCCTTGGATCCAGTTCTTCAGGCGAAAGCCTAAGACCTAGTCGGGTTGGGCGACGGTGTCGGCATCGTCGCTTCCCTCTTTGGGGCGTCGCCTGGAAGAACTCTGGATCCCATTTGCGCGTTCCATGGGCTGGGCGATCACGACATCACGGTCGGCAGGTGTCCGTCCGGCGATGTGGTTGTTCTGCGCGGCTTCTTGTGTGGCAACGATGGTGGCTTCAGGCGAAGCTAGCTTGCTGATGGGTCTTGGTAGTCGGTCTCTTCCAGCGTGTTCGAGGGATCGCCGTGCCTCGCTTTGTCTTCCTAAAGCCGGAGCCGAGGAGGGGCCCTTGCGGTGACGATGACACGAGGTGGGTAGTCGGCTCTGGCGCTGGCTCGGCGCAAGCCCAACGCTTTTCTCCTGCAATGCTTGTTGACAGAGTCGGAGCTGTCTGTTCGTCGGCGCGTGTGGCTGACTGTTTGGCATCGGCCGGCGCATGCCTCGACGCTTGTTTGTGGTGAGCTTCTTCGGTGGTCGTCGATGGTGGAGTCAGAGTTGCCCTCACGGAGGCGTGATGACGATGACGCCGGGTTGCAACCTCGACGACGCTTTTCTTCTCTGCGGCGTGTGCGCGCTCTTGTGTGGGTTGCCAGGTCATCCTGTGTGCCTTGTTTTTGCGGGCATATTGTGACCGTTCTCGCTCGGTTTTCCGTTAATTAACCGGGCAATTCTCTTTGACCTTTTTTAATGAATCGGACCCTAAAAACCGTGTTTCAAAAAAAAATACACTTGTTGCTGCGTGCATCAACTGATGCAGAGACAGGTCTATCCACTTTTTAGAAGATATACTCATGTCAGAACTTCGATTCTAGTCCTGTCATCTAATCACGCTTGGACTGAAGCCATTTTCTTTTTTGGACAGAGTTATCATCTAAGGTTGTTACTTTCATGCGTGAGTTAATTATTACTAACCTCTGTAGAGGCTTGAACTGCCCCTGTTACTTATCAGTTTAGCACTTCTTTCTACAGTCAACCATTGTCCAAGAAGCAAGCAGGACATCCCGTAGAGGTACCCTGGCATACATTTCGTCTGCCGCCTTTGCAATGTTCATGGTGGCTGAACGTGCTGAAGCAAGAACCTCGAGACAAGAGAACAAGAGGATAGTAATGGAGAAACTGCAGAAGGTCCGGGAGGAGGCACTGGGCTCAAAGGAGAAGAAAGAGAACACGAGTAAGGAGTCTGTGGCGAACTTGTTGATCCCTCCTACTTTGGTTGATGCTTACATCTGAAAGGCATCGTGTCGTTGTAAATTTTATGTTTATGCTAAGTGCTACTTAACACTATTCTGAATGTACTAGTAACAATTGAAACCAGGCAACCTTGCAAAAGTATTTTCATGTCTCTTCACTGCATTGTTTTCGTGGCTCTACTGTACTCCCTTGATACATACATGAACAAAAGCTGATAGACATTAGTAATCTATCCATTTTTCCTAATGTTGCAGCTACGGCTTGCCCTTCTTGCCACATGACAAGTGGTTCGCGCCCCCTGGCGATGATTCACCCGACCAGTTCGGTGTGATCCTGGATGGGCGGTGCTTGAGATGTGTGGTAAGTTCATCAATTTCTTGAGTTGATTTTTTTAATAAGTGTGGTGATGTATGGTTAGTTCTAGTTTTGTTATTATGCATAATTAGCTCTAGTTTTGTTCTTATGCAAGTTTGTTGGGCAATGTGACTTTGCATAATTAGATAAATTTCATTGCTAATAAGGTTCTCAACTCACGGCCCATTTGCACTCGACCTCTTCATGCGATTCCTGCTTCTGCCTTTGGGATTTTATCCAATGGCCTGTTCTCTCTGGTCGCCTAGACGCATATGAGGCACGACGCTTGCACTCTCCTCCCTACCGCTATTGCATAGGTTTTGCGACTGCCGACTACCGCCGTCGGAGCCATCTCTGTAAGCAGGGAAGGTTAGGGAGAAAATGATTCACCAAACTTGATTAAGCTCTAAGCTGAGCAATATATACAGTTACATGGCCGTCAGCCGAGGGGATCATGGGTCCTCCACTAACTATCGATCGTGTGCCACTATCCTACAGGAGTGCACCACGATCTCTTACACACGCGCTATACCGTACGGTAGCTGTAATACATACACATGCGATATGGCTGTACAGTATAGTCTAACACCCCCCGCAGTCGTGACGTCGGCGGCGGCGACGCAAAGACTGGATCAGAACTCCGAGAAAACGTCCGAAGGCAATCCTTTGGTCATGATGTCGGCGAGCTGTTGGCGAGTGGGGACGTGAAGAACACGGAAGTGGCCGAGGGCGACGCGTTCCGGACGAAGTGGATGTCCAACTCCACGTTCTTGGTCCGCCGGTGATGCACGGGATTGGCGGACAGGTAGACCGCGGACACATTGTCACAGTACACCAGCGTGGCCTTCGTCACCGGAGTGAAGAGCTCGCCGAGGAGCCGGCGGAGCCAGATGCACTCCGCGACAGCATTGGCGACGCCGCGGTATTCGGCTTCAGCGCTAGACCGCGAGACGGTCACTTGGCGCTTGGAGGACCAAGAGACGAGCGCATCGCCAAGGTAGACGCAGAAGCCCGATGTGGAACGGCGGGTGTCAGGGCAGCCGGCCCAATCCGCGTAGGTGAACGCGCGGAGCTCCAAGGTGGACGAGGCACGAAGATGAAGACCGAGAGCGCAGGTGCCGCGGACGTACCGGAGCACGCGCTTGATGAGCGTGAGGTGGCATTCCCGCGGATCGTGCATGTGAAGGCAGATCTGCTGAACGGCGTAGGCGAGCTCGGGACGCGTGATGGTGAGGTACTGAAGAGCGCCGGCGATGCTCCGGTAGGCCGATGGGTCGGCGACGCGCGGCCCGTCGGCAGAGGGGAGCTTGCTCTTCGTGTCGATGGGCGTCGGCGAAGGACGGCAGGTGTACATCCCAGCACGATCGAGGAGGTCTTCGCCGTACTGGTGCTGGGACAGGAAGAACCCGGCGGGAGTGCGCGTGACCCGGATGCCCAGGAAGAAATGGAGGGGGCCCAGGTCCTTCATCGCGAATTCGCCGGCAAGACGCCGGACCACACGCTGGAGCACGGCCGGCGAGGACGCGGTGAGCACAATATCATCGACGTAGAGGAGAAGAAACGCCACGTCGTCGCCATGCCGGAGGGTGAACAGTGACGGGTCCGAGCGCGTGGCGGCGAACCCGATGGAGCGAGCGAAGCGGAGGAACCAGGCACGTGGTGCCTGCTTCAGCCCGTACAGCGACTTGGAGAGGCGGCAGACGTGCTCAGGTTTGTCGGGGTCGACGAAGCCAGCGGGCTGGAGGCAATAAACCTCCTCATCCAAGGTGCCATGGAGGAAGGCGTTGGAGACGTCGAGTTGGTGCACCGGCCAGCCACGCGACGCAGCCAAGGTAAGCACCGTGCGGATCGTTGCCGGTTTAACGACCGGGGAGAACGTCTCGCCGTAGTCGATGCCGGCGCGCTGGCGGAAACCGCGCACGACCCAGCGCGCTTTGTAGCGGGCGAGGGCACCGTCGGCGTCGTGTTTGTGTTTGAAGACCCACTTCCCGGTGATCAGATTGGCGCCGGTCGGGCGCGGCACGAGCTCCCACGTGCGATTCCGGACGAGGGCGTCGTACTCGTCGCGCATAGCAGCGAGCCAGCGCGGGTCGCGAACGGCAGCACGGACTAAGCTGGGAACCGGCGAAATAGTGGAGGACGTCGAGGCGGTGGCCGTGTCGTAGTAGCGCGGGTTGGGGCGGAAGATGCCGCGCTGAGCGTGCGTGACCATGGGCGCCGGCGGCGCGGCGGGCGCGGCAGGCGGTGTCGGCGGGGACGATCTTGAGGACGAACCCCCGGGGGACCCGCTGGCGGAGGCAGTGGTGGTGATGGAGACCGCCGAAGCAGGACCGCCCGGGGTGGGCGCCGTGGTGGAGCGCGAAGGGGTCGAGGAAGACGAGCCGCTTGACGAAGAGCCGATGATGGAGTCGGGGCAGGCTGTGGCCGCGGGCGACGCTGAAGTTCCTGACGGACGCCCGACGCCCGCACCAGAGCCGGGCAAGAGCACGGGCACCGAAGAGCGCGCGAGGACCGGCGAGACCTGCAGGACAGGAGGTGAAGGCGGCGGCAAGGGCGACGAGGGCTGGTGAGAGTTTGGTGTCGTCGCGAAGGGAAACACCGTCTCGTGAAAGAGAACATGGCGGGAGGTCAGGACGCGGCGCGAGATGGGATCGAAGCACCGAAAGCCGCGGTGGTCAGAAGGATACCCGAGGAAGACACAGGCGACAGAGCGGGGTTCAAGCTTGTGGCGCGCAGTGGCGATGATGTTCGGGTAGCAGAGGCACCCAAAGACGCGCAGTTGGGAGTAATCAGGGGCAACCCCGAGTAAGAGCTCGTGTGGAGTGGACGGGGTCGAGGCGCGACATGGCCGGCGATTGAGGAGGTAGGTGGAGGTGTTGAGAGCTTCGGCCCAGAAGCGCGACGGCATGGAAGCCTGACAAAGGAGGGTGCGGACGCCGTCATTGAGGGTGCGGAGAACATGCTCTGCTTTGCCGCTGCTGACTGGTGTACGGGCAGGTGAGACGGAAGTGGGTGCCATGACGAGCAAGCAGAGCGCGCACGGCGAGGCTGTCGAACTCGCGCCCGTTATCTGTCTGAAGCATGAGGATGGGGAGCTGAAACTGTGTCTGAACATAAGCGAAGAAATCGACAAGGACAGAAAGAGCGTCAGACTTGTGTTTCAGAGGAAAGGTCCAGACATAGTGGCTAAAATCATCGAGCACAACTAGATAAAATTGATAGCCTGAGATGCTTACAACGGGAGCGGTCCATACATCAAGATGTAAAAGTTGGAAAGGGAAATAGCTAGTGGTGGTGGATGACTGAAACGGGAGCCTAGCGTGCTTGCCCAAGCGACAGGCATGGCAGACAGGCGGAGCGCGGAGGAACTCCAGGGACAGATCATCGGCGACGGCGCGGAGCGAGGCGACCCCGGGGTGCCCAAGACGTTGGTGCCACGGCTCGGTCGTAGCGACGCCAGCGAAGAGGCGGGGCGTGGACGAAGCGGGCCGCACCACGGGGTAGAGATCGCCGCCGGAATCACATCGGAGAATCACCACCCTGGTTCGGAGGTCCTTAACAGAAAAGCCACACGCGTCAAATTCAACAGAAATAGGGTAGTCACGGCAAAGCTGGCGAACAGAGAGAAGATTTTTGACAAGGGAGGGAGAAACGAGAACGTTGCGGAGTGGTATAGGGGATGTGCCGGTGATCAGCGAGCCGGTGCCGACGTGGGTGATGGGCAGGCGCTCACCATTGCCGACGATGATGCAGGCATCAGTAGAGGAGGGGTGAGCGGAAAGGAGATTACCGGGGGAAGAGGTCATGTGTGACGCGGCGCCGGAGTCGAGGTACCACTCCGGTGCGCTCCCGGAGGACGACGGACCGGTAGAGGCGGCGTGGAAAGCGGCCTGGAGCAATGCCATGTCGTCGGGCGGCGGAGGAGCAGTCGACGAGCTCGCGCCGGGGCTGCCGTACCCCGGAGGAGGGGCGCCGTAGCCCAGAGAAGGAGCGCCATAGCCGTAGCCCGGCAGGAGCGCGCCCGGCGACGGGGCAGCGAACATGGCCTGCTGATGCGGTGTGCCAGGGCGTGGGCCGAGCACACCAGCGCCAGGCGCGCGCCAGGCCATTGGCCAGGCCTGAACGAGGCCCGTCCACGAGTTGGCGCCGGGAGCCGGGGCAGGGTACGCTGCAGTACGAGGAGCAGGGGGGGACGGCGAGGGTGTGCCACCACCGCCGTTGCCACGCCCGCGGCGACGCTGGCGCCCACGCCCCTGGGTGTTGGTGCTCGGTGTCGGGGCATGTGGTGCCGGGGAACCGCCACGGCTGGCGACGAGGGCGTGGGTGGACTGTAGGCGAGCGGACTGCTCGGCGCGATGCTCTTCAAGAAGGAGGAAGGAGCGCACCTGCAGGAACGACGGGAGGGAAACCTGCGAGGTGATGTGCGAGATGGCGGAGTGGTACTGCCGGTTCAGCCCGCGAAGGAGGTGGAAGACCTGCTGCGACTCAGTCACCGGCTGCCCGAGGTCACGGAGCTGGTCGGTGAACTGCTTGAGCTTGGTGCAGTACGCCATGACGGTCAGATCGCCCTGAACGACGGCGTGGTACTCCGCATCGACGTAGACGGCGCGAGCGAGGTGGTTGTCCCGGAAGAGCCCGTCGACGGCTGTCCAGACGGTGAGGGCGGTGTCCTCGGGCTGCATGACGGCGTCGAGGAGTTCTGGTGAGATGGTGGTGGAGAGCCAGTGCACCACGATGTGGTCAGCCATCGCCCACTCCGGGTCGTCGTGGCAATGAACGGCCGCGGAGTCGATGTGGTCGCGGAGGCCGAACATGCCGATGACAGTGTCGAAGTGGCGACGCCACTGCGTGTGGTTGCCGGCGAGGAGGTCGAGGGTGACCGGAACGTGGCGACGGATGTCGACGGTCTGCAAGATGGAGGTGGAGACGGAGGGAATGAGTGGTACCGGCGGGAGGAGAGCGGGAGGTTGGGGCGCAGCCGCAGCCGGAGGCGGAGGCGCGACTGCAGCGACTGCGGTGGAGGTAGCAGGCGGGGCGTCGGCCAGCGGAACGGCAGGGAGGATGCCGTCGACGCCGTGCTGCGAGGAGCGAGGAGAGACAACAGGGTTGTCGTTCATGGCGGCGGAAGCTGGATCGGGGACCTGCGCGAATGGAGTGAGCAGGTCGGGGGGGAGTCTGATACCATGTACGCGGGGAAGGTTAGGGAGAAAATGATTCACCACACTTGATTAAGCTCTAAGCTGAGCAATATATACAGTTACATGACCGTCAGCCGAGGGGATCATGGGTCCTCCACTAACTATCGATCGTGTGCCACTATCCTACAGGAGTGCACCACGATCTCTTACACACGCGCTATACCGTACGGTAGCTGTAATACATACACATGCGATATGGCTGTACAGTATAGTCTAACAATCTCATTTCTACAAACGTCAGGCGGTGAATAAGAATGCTTTCCCGCCCCCACTATGCGGCTCTTCGAGCCATCCACCATTACCATCTCAGATGATTCAACCCTCCCTGCACCTGCAACCCGCTGCCCCCACCACCTCCAATCGCCCTTGATATCGGGGTGACAGTTGACTCCGCTGCAGCACTGCCCTCTCCTCCAAGGGCATCCCCGCCTAAAGTCTCCTCTCCCGGCAAGGCTCTACGACGACGCTCGCGTCGATCCGGTCGAGCGCCTCCAAACGCAAGGCCGCTGTCAGTCCAACAGGCGGCGGAGCTGGATCGACATGTCGACTCTCCTCCGGGCGAAAGAAGACCAAAGCCACGGACTGCAGCACACCTCTTCAAGCTTCCGCTCCAGGGACGCCAAGGCCTCTCACAAGGGGCAAAGCTAAGCAGCTTGCACGCTGATGCGATCTCAACATTGAGGTGGTACTAGCGGATGCAGATCTGTCCCCATTCGCGGATTCGGGCAGTGCCTCAATTTCCTCTGCATCATCAAGGTCGGCACATGGCTAGGATGCACTTCACCGATCAAGATGCCTGCTCACTTGTTAGTTGCATGTCTCTGCTTAGTTTGTATCAGTTCCATGTCATCTGCCAGTCCACCTGTGTTTTAGTTGTTTCTCTAACCACTGTGTCGTTGCTAGCGTGTTTAGTTTCAGCTTGTTGTTTTGTTTTGCATCATGCATCGTGTTGTAGCCCTTCTGGCGGTTGTATCAGCATCTTTGTATGCTCTTTTGAGCCAGTCATCCATTCGAGAACTCGTTTGCATTTCAATGTTTTCATCAAGAACTCGTTGCGCTCTCCTCTCCACCCCTTTTTTGTGTATGGCTCAACGATGGCCCGAACCTTATCCCCTCCCGCGTCGCTCCCGACGGGGAGGGCGACCGCACAACCGCCGCCAGCGCGCCCCTCCTCCCGCCTCCTCCTCCCTCGCCGCCGCCAGAGGGTGGGGCCGGGCGAAGCCCGGTCGCCGCCGGCGTCGCCCGGCCCCGCCGGCGGCGGCGGGACCCCTCTCGTCTCCTCGTGCGGGGTGGCCGGCGCGGGCCGACTGCCCCGGGCCTGGTGATGGCGCTTCCGTGGGGCTCCACCGCGCGGCGTCGCGTCGGCGCTGGTGGTGGCGTGCGGGTGCGGTTGCGGCGTGACGGGCCACGCCCTGGTGGGGCATGGCCGGCGTGGTGAAGGCGGCTGCCAGATCCAGACGCGGTGGGTGCGGGCTGCGGGCGGTCGTCTTCGCGATGGTGGTCTGTTGGCGGAGGTGGCGGCGTGGCGGTGTGGGTCTCGTCCTTCCTCTCCTCTGGTTTTGGTCGGGGGATGGAGGCGGGCTGGTGGTGGTGGATGTGTGCCAGCCGGATCTGGCGCTTTTTTCCGGCGGGCGGCGCGGGTTGGGGCAGCGGCCCGGCGTGGCGGCTGCTCCGGCTGTGGGCGGCGGCGGCGGCGAGGTGGCTCGGCCCGCTGGGCGTGGCGGCTTCCTTTCGCCGAGCCGGCATCACGACAGTTCGGCGGATTGGCTGCGGCAGCGGCTGGTTTTCCGGCGTCGGCTCGTTTGTAGGCGGTCTGTTTCGACCTTCGGTCCCTCTCCTCGTTGTCTGGTCGCTACCGTCGCCGAAGGTTCGGCCCTCCCCCGACTACGGTCCATCGCTCATCTCGCGCTCGGCAGCAGGACCGAGCTTGTCTCGCGCCCTGCAGCAGGACCGACCTCGTCTCGCGCCCGGCAGCAGGACCGCGCCCGGCAGCAGGACCGGCCTCGTCTCGCGCCCAGCTACAGGATGAGTCGATGGAGGCATTGGGGGCAGCCCAGGGGTGCGAAAGGCAGGTCCTTTCCGCCCACATCTTTGGTTGGGGTAGCGGTGGGTCTCGAGGGAGGTGGTGTCCAGGTCTGGGATGCCGGGGCGGTGGCCCCGGTGGTGGTGCCGCGGTGCTCATGGGCAGAGCTCGTGGCTAGGTGTTGCCCGATGCCCATGGCCGTGTGGGCGGCGTGGTCGCCGGGGTATGGCGTCCGGTGGTGGTGAGTGTTGGCCGGGGTGAAAACCTGATCCATCTTCAGACGGACCGGCGGCGGCGTAGCTCATTCCCTTCTTGAAGGCGTCGTCGCGGCTTTCATTGCCCGTCGTGTTGCTCCAGGGGAAATTCTGATCCTCGGGTCGGGCGGTGGCGGCATTCTGGTGTCGTAACCTTCCTGAAGGCGCTGGCTTGGAGCACACGGTTCGTTGTATGCGGATTCATCTCTTCGCGGTGGCGTGTTCACAGTTGAGAACTCCGGTTGCTCTTGTAGTACTAGGGGTAGTGTTGCTGTTGGAAATATGCCCTAGAGGAAATAATAATTTAGTTATTATCATATTTCTTTGTTCATGATAATCGTTTATTATCCATCCTATAATTGTATTGATTGGAAACTCAAATACATGTGTGGGTACATAGACAACACTGTGTCCCTACACTAGTAGAAAACAGGGCTTTGGTCCAGGTCGGATCAGAGCTTTAGTCCCGGTCGTGTTACGAACCGGGACTAATGTGAGCATTAGTCCCGGTTCGAGCGGCTAGGACGCCGGCCGGGGTTCGTCACGCATCAGTCCCGGTTCGAACGGGACCTGTAGTCCCGGTTGGTGACACCAACCGGGACTAAAGGGGTGGTGGCAACCTTTCGCCTGGCGCGAGCCCTTTTAGTCCCGGTTCGTGGCTCAAACCGGGACTAAAGGTCCCAACCGTTCCAATCCCGCGCCTTGGAAGTTGTTCCGCGCGAGATCATACATGGGAAAAGCTACATTAATGCGACCGGCCTCCATTTCTGTTCGTCTCCCTCTCCTCTCTTCTTCCCCATCCTCCACCATGAATCCAATCACTCGCTACGGGAACGTGCTCGCACATGGCACGACCAATCTCCATGTCGTCTACATGAACGACAGCGCCAAAGTCGAGGGTTTTCTTTCCATGTTCGAGGAATGGCTTCAAGAGAAGAAACACAAGTTCATGGGCCTCGATCTCGAGTACATGGTCGATGGTCGCAATGTTGCCGTCGTCCAACTTTGTTAGAAGAAACATGTCATGGTCTTCCAGTGGGCAAGGTAATACGAAACTTGTTATAGTTTTAATTGGGGCTTTTCTTTGATTCATAGGATAGGAAAATTGCATAGGAATAGGAGGATTGGGAATGTCGAGAACATGTCATAGTTTCCTTGATTCATAGGAAAAATGCATAGGAAAATTGGGGCTTTTCTTTGATTCATAGGAAAATTGGGGCTTTTCTTTGATTCATAGGAAAATTGCATAGGAATAGAAAATTGCATAGGAATAGGAATAGGAGGATAGGAATAGGATAGGAAAATTGCATAAGAATTTTCCTTGTAGTTGCATATTGGCCATCGTGGGAGAACATATCATAGTTTAGGGGCTTCTTTTGATTCATAGGATAGGAAATGCATAGGAATAGGAAACTTGCTATGATTCTTATTATACTTGTTATGATTCTTATTATACTTGTTCTGAATTATACTTGTTATGATTCTTATTATACTTGTTCTAAATTATACTTGTTATGATTCTTATTATACTTGTTATGATTCTTATTATACTTGTGCCGAAATATACTTGTTATGATTCTTATTATACTTGTTCTAAAATATACTTGTTATGATTCTTATTATACTTGTTCTAAAATATACTTGTTGCAGCAGTATTTAACACATTTGTTCCATTTTGTTGTTGCAGTAGTGACAAGCACTGTCCGAAACTCATGGAGTTCCTTCGCAGCGGCATATATTTTGCTAGCGTTGATATAACGAATGACAAGATCAAGATGAGGCGCACCTGGGGTATTGAGATACCAGCTGAATGCCACATTGATCTTCAGGGCACGTTCAGGCTTGAGCATGACAAGACTTCAATGGCTGATATGGCAGCCGCCCTGATCGACGAGGACTATGCTGATATGAAGACAAAATTCCCCAAGTCAGGGCACAAACATTGGGAGAAGACCCCAATTGACCCTATCAACATTGAGTATGCAACAATAGATGGGTACGTTGCATACGAGTTGTACCGCAGGATTGGAATCTTCAATTATGGTCAGCGTCACCTCGTACCGCTAGTACCACCACCAGTGCCCCCATGGGTCTCTTGCTTGGGGGTATTCTGATCCGGACGACGAGTAGTGTTTGCAATGGCGAACACTTTTATCTCTATTATGTAGTGCTTGGGGGTCTCCTGATTCGGACGAGTAGGTTTGCAATCCGGAAGAGTAGGATTGGTATCTTCAATTATGCAGTACTTTTTGTAATGGATATCTGAACTATTATTTCTATTATGTCCCTGTTTAAGTACGGTTTGTGTGTAAGAATATTTAGTATGATGTGAGCAAGCTTTCTGAAGCATTGTGATGTATGTGATGAAGATTGTCTATGGTTACGGCGCAATAAGAAAGGGACACACGCGAAGAAAAAGCAAGGGTGAAATTATGATACCATGCCAATTTTCAACCATTCCAGAGTTCATTTGCAGTGCTTTTCAATCTCAGGGTCATCTTAGCTCAAAATAAATCATGAAATGCATGAAAAATAGCAAATGAAGTCAGATAAGGGTTGGAAAGTGATGATGTGGCTTTGAATGGTGCATATTGAATGCAGAAAAAGTCTTGAGTTAAAATATGTTTTAAAAAATGAAATCCCTTTGTAACAGACGAGTTTTCGTCCGAAACCCTGATACTTCGAAGGAGATTGTCCAGTTTGTACACGAAGTGCATCCCGTTTTTCCCGTAACCCTCTCAACTTTTTAGCACATGCTATGTGGGTGAAATGATGATACCATGCCAACTTTCAACCATTTCAGAGTTCATTTGCAGTGCTTTTCAATTCAGGGTCATCTTAGCTCAAAATAAATCATGAAATGCATGAAAAATAGCAAATTAAGTCAGATAAGGGTTGAAAAGTGATGATGTGGCTTTGAATGGTGCATATTGAATGCAGAAAAAGTCTTGAGTTAAAATATGTTTAAAAAATGAAATCCCTTTGTAACAGACGAGTTTTCGTCCGAAACCCTGATACTTCGAAGGAGATTGTCCAGTTTGTACACGAAGTGCATCCAGTTTTTCCCGTAACCCTCTCAACTTTTTAGCACATGCTTTGTGGGTGAAATGATGATACCACGCCAACCTTCAACCATTTCAGAGTTCATTTGCAGTGCTTTTCAATTCAGGGTCATCTTAGCTCAAAATAAATCATGAAATGCATGAAAAATAGCAAATGAAGTCAGAAAAGGTTTGAAAAGTGATGATGTGGCTTTGAATGGTGCATATTGAATGCAGAAAAAGTCTTGAGTACAAATATGTTTAAAAAATTGAAATGCCTTTTGTAACAGATGAGTTTTCGTCTGAAACCCTGATACTTCGAAAGAGATTGTTCATTTTGTACACAAAGTGCATCCAGTTTTTGCCGTAACCCTCTCAACTTTTTAGCACATGCTATGTGGGTGAAATGATGATACCAGGCCAACTTTCAACCATTTCAGAGTTCATTTGCAGTGCTTTTCAATTCAGGGTCATCTTAGCTCAAAATAAATCATGAAATGTATGAAAAATAGCAAATGAAGTCAGAAAAGGTTTGAAAAGTGATGATGTGGCTTTGAAAGGTGCATATTGAATGCATAAAAAGTCTTGAGTTCAAATATGTTTAAAAAATTGAAATCCTTTTGTAACAGATGAGTTTTCGTCCAAAACCCTGACACTTCGAAAGAGATTGTCCAGTTCGTACACGAAGTGCATCCAGTTTTTGCCGTAACCCTCTCAACTTTTTAGCACATGCTATGTGGGTGAAATGATGATACCATGCCAACTTGCAACCATTTCAGAGTTCATTTGTAGTTCTTTTCAATTCAGGGTCATTTTAGCTCAAAATAAATCATGAAATGCATGAAAAAAAGTAAATGAAGTCAGAAAAGGGTTGAAAAGTGATGATGTGGCTTTGAATGGTGCATATTGAATGCAGAGAAAGTCTTGAGTTAAAATATGTTTAAAAAATTGAAAATCCCTTTGTAATAGACGTGTTTTCGTCCGATCAAAGTTATTTAACTTAATATTATATAAAATTTATGCAACTAAAATTATCAAAGTTATTTTTGTTAAAAACTTTAATAGCAAAAAGAATATTCATAAAGTATTTTTGTTAAGAACTTTTAATATGCAAAAAAAATAACATAAAAAAATAGCAAAAGTGAACATAGATGCGCTTATAGGGAAAATTCAACCTGAAATCAAAGTGATGCACTTTGATTTCAGGTCGAATTTCCCGTATAAGGGCATCTATTTTCACTTTGAGAGGAACTCAACAAGGCAGAGAGGGGCGGGCTTATAAACCGGTGCGAGCGCCTCTCGCTTGGCGAGGTGGGACTAAACTCCCACCACAGCCAGGACCAACCCTTTAGTCCCGGTTGGTGGCTCCAACCGGGACCAATGCCACCCTTGCCACCCTTTAGTCCCGGTTGGAGCCACCAACCGGGACCAAAGGTCTCTGCTTCCCGCCCTTTGGGCTGCTGAAATTGACCTTTAGTCCCGGTTGGTGGCACCAACCGGGACGAAAGGGGGGCATTGGTCCCGGTTGGTGGCACCAACCGGGACTAAAGGGTTGGGTATATAAGGCAGGACTTGTCGAATTCTCCCCCAACCTCTCCCATTCGCCCTGACGCCGACGCCATGCCCCGACGCCGCCAGGCTGCCGGAGCTCGCCGCCGCCCCCGAGCCCGTCCTCGTCGTCGCCGCCGCCCCCGAGCCCATCCTAACCGCCGCCCCCGAGCCCGGCATCGCCGTCGCCCCCGAGCCTGACCTCGCCGCCGCCCCGAGCCCATCCCCGCGCGCCTCCTCGTCCTCGTCGACGTCGTCGCCGCCCCCGACGCCGGACGCCGCCCGCGCCACCTCCTCGAGCCCCGTCGTCGCCGCCCGCGCCTCCTCCCCGAGCCTGTCGTCGCCGGTGAGCTCCTGCCCACTGCTACTACCCCCTCCTCCGCGGCCACCGCGGCCGCGTGCGCCGGCGCCGCTGGCCTGCCTCGTCCCTCGCTCGCGTTTTAGTTTTTTTAGTTTGTTTTAGTATTTTTATTAGTTGTTTTAGTTTGTTTTATTAGTTGTTTTAGTTTGTTTTATTAATTTGTTGTTTTAGTTGTTTAAGTAGAGTCCCCGACGATCGCCGGGGAGGAGTCCCCGACGATCGCTTAAGTAGAAAATGTGTCATTGTTGTTAAATATGTTATTATTGTCATAGTTGTCAAATGCAATCATCTTTATTAAAGTTTATTAAATAGTAGGAATTTAAATAGTTGTAGAATTTGTTCTCGACGTCGACGATGCACGGCCCGCATCCTCGTCGTCGACTCGGCGCCGGTGACCACCTGCTTGAGAGGCGCCATGTCCGGGACTGGGCTCCGTCGGGCTGGCACTGGGAGGTGCTGCCTTCCGGGGCGCCCAGCTTGGTGAGGAATCAGGGTCCCGTCGTCGACCCGGAGGTTCTTTGGTGGCGGTCGCGTGGACCACTGTCGGTGCAGAGGGAGCCGGCCCCCGCGGATGTGGTACGTCGCCATGTCAGGGAGGAGGACGAGCACGTCCGACGCTACATGGCTGCGTTGGACGCCAGGTTCTCCAATACCTGGCAGGTTCTTCAGGGATCTCACCCGAGCTATGATCCTGTCATAGTTCCTTCTCTTTGGGTGTCCACCGCCTGCGCCGCGAGACGTCAACTATATATGTATTAGTGATATTATATAATAATATTCGAGATGTATTAATGATAATATTCGATGATGTATTGGCGATACTATTCGATGATGTATTAGTGATATTATATGATCGTATTGTTGCATTGCCTTGTATTGATTTGCATATCTCATGTTTGTATATTGCCATGTTGTAATATTTGCAGAAACTATGGATCACAGAGACTTAGAAAAAGAATAGTTGTTGGGGGATATAATCCGAGCCGAAGGTGATCCCTTGTCATATCTCAACGACACCGATGGTCAGGAAGGAGAGGATGACGGCTCCGGTGATCCAACAATGGAGGAGGAAGGAGATTATGACGGCTCCGGTGACCGAATGGCGGAGGAAGGAGATCATGATCACGGCTCCGGTGACCGAACGGAGGAGGGAGCCTCAACTGTTGCAAAGTCCGACGAGGTAAGGAGACGAGGCCCGAAGAAAAGGTTGCGCCCGGATGAAAGGTTCACGATCACAGAAGTCGCGAAAGATGGCCAACCGATTGCTCCCAAGCGGACCAAGGACGCATTTGTACATCAGTGTGGAGTTGTTGTTAGGGACTATGTCTCGATCAACACCCAGCAATGGAATAAGAATAATAAGGACCCTGAAGTTTCTTATGTCCATGATAGACTGAAAGATGATCTTTGGACCGAGCTGATGACAAATTTCAGCCTACCGCGAGAGGAGGATCCGAATAACCCAGTTATAGAGAGAAAGGTCAAGGCGTTTGCTCTTAAGAAGATGGCAGAACTATTCAGGAACTGGAAGAAAGAGTTGAACACAAAGTTTGTCGAGAAAGAGGAGACTCCGAAATTCATCGGTCGATATGAGAAGATAAGAGATCAATGGCCCGAATTTGTGGCCTACAAGAAATCGGAGAAGGGTAAGAAATGGTCACTGACAAACAAGAAAAATGCTGCAAAGAAGAAGTATCACCATCACACGGGGTCAGGTGGCTACTACAAAGCCCGGCAGTTGTGGGACAAAGCTGAGCAAGACCTGCTTGCTAAGAATGTCCAACCAGCGACATTGCACTGGCCAGATCGTTCAAGGACTTGGTTCTTCAGGGTTGGGGGAACTTTGGACCCAGAAACAGGGGAGTGTGTTTGGACGGACGAGCAACTTGCAATACCCTTCCGGAAGCTTCAGGCAGCAATCAAGGCAGCGCAGGAAGGGACGTTCATTCCCGACAGAGAGAAGGACGAGCTGACAGAGGCCCTCGGGAATCCTGAACACCCTGGACGAACACGAGGCACATCAGGCTCCGTTCCGTGGAAGCATGGGTTTCCCGACAGCGGTGGTTATAGAAGCCGAGAGAGAAAGAGGAAACAGGAAGCAAGCGAAATGCAGAAGCTCGGTGCAAGATTAGCAAAACTAGAGGAACTTGAGAGCCAGCGAGCTACCGGCCAACCATCTGAGCGGCACGAAGATCCTTCCTTCGACGCTGCCCCAGAAGCTACCCCACCATCTCAGCGGAGAAGCACGTGTCTTCCACGGAGCTCGTTCAGCCTGATTTCACGGCTCCTCGCTACCCCGTGGATAGTATCACGCAGGCTGAACATTGTGAGCTAATGACAAAATGCCAGAACCTGACCTTCAAGGCGGCGGTCGGCTCTGTTGTACCTCCTCGAACTGAGGGAACTTTCCATTGCCGTCCGATTCCACATGGCTATGCTGTTGTGACGGTGGATGAAATAATGGATGGATTTGAGGGGCTGGAGCTTGACAACCCTACAGGTGAAGAGGATATTATTCTTCTGGAAAATGCTTTGAGGAGTACATGTCTATGGAGAAAGGAGTACATCAAGCTTCCAAACTGGATGCCTCAGCAGACTCAGCCTCCTCCGGTGCATCAGGGCACTCCGCCTCCTCCTCCTCCTCCTCCGGCGCGTCAGGGCACTCCGCCTCCTCCTTCTCCTCCTCCGGTGCGTCAGGGCACTCCGCCTCCTCCTTCGCCTCCTCCGGCGTGTCAGGGCACTCCGCCTCCTCCTCCTCCTCCTCCGGCGCGTCAGGGCACTCCGCCTCCTCCGGCGCGTCAGCAACAGCGGAAGAGAGTCGCCACCGCTCCGGCGGCTAGCAGTACAATAGGCGGGAAGAAATACAAATTTGGTCCAAGTCTCAAGCCTCTTCCAAAGTTACCATATGAGAGGACTGACAAGGAAAATGCTGAAATCAGTGAAGCCGAAGTGAAGGCCCATTTTGCACGGAAACCACCACCTCCGAAGGAAACGGTAGATCCGGTGAAAGGGAAGCGCACTCTGGATGCCCTGAAGCGACCACCACCGCCTCCGCCGCAATCCAACTATGATCGCATAATTACAAAGACACATGATGAAGCGCGGCGGTCGGGAAGTACTTCCAGTGCTGCAAGAGACAAAAAAATGAAGAAGTGGGAAAACAATTCCCCAGCTCGGCGAACAGGAGAAGCAATCGTGCCCCCCGCTCAAGGTGTTTAGCGATATCGCTAATCATCCGGTGCTACTGCCCGGTACCACTCTTGGTGAATACGTGGGCGATGATGTACAGTTTGAAACGGCTGAGGTAGTAGCAACAGAGGATGTCTTTAGATACGAGCACGGGAAGCCTCTCGTCAAACCTGATCATCCTCATCTAACAACGATGATGCAAAAATTGCATGAGTGGTACATGGAAACCTGCAGGAAGTCTGGGAAAGACAGTTTGATGATCAGAATTAAAAAAGAGCACGACTTCCCTGGAGTCGACCTGATGCCTATTGAATTTGTGGAGTTATTTCAGTTATACAATCAAGAGGCCCTCGACAAACAACTCATGACTTGCTACTGTCTGTAAGTATTACTTCTATAATTAAGTCTCTAGCTCAGCTCGTTCATTGCATGTATATATAATTATCCTCACTATATTATGCAGATTGAAGACGGTCGAATGCAAAAAAGAACAAATCTATGACATTGGGTTCATTAGCCCAAATACCATAAATGAATGGTCGGTACAAAACGCCGCCAAAGATACCGAGGACAACTTGCTAGAAGCGTTCCTTAGACATCAAAACAAAAGGGAAATACTCTTTCCTTACATCTTCAAGTGAGTGTTACTGTCTTGTGCATATTCGGTTTCGCTTACTCGAGGTTAAGTAATGTAATTGATGAGTTATGCGTGCGCAGCTTCCACTTTATTCTGCTATCCATTAAGCTTGACGGGGCATTAGTAATTGTCTTAGACTCGAGATGTAAAGATCCCGAGAATTATGCGGACATGACTGCAATGCTCCAGAAGTAAGTTCAATCAATACCGGGACCATATCGGCAACTTTCGTTCATTTCCTGATATCAAGTAATCATTTTCTTTGCCTGCCAGGGTTTGGAAAAAGTTCACCCGAATGGTTCCCGGTCTAAACAACGAGCTGCGATTTACACACCCAGAGTAAGTAGTACTAGCTAGTTCCGCGCATCTCTCATTGATTCTAGTTTCATCAATACCTTTATCATGCTTGCTTATCAGTTTGATTGAACTCTATTCTCGTAAAGTGCTTGTACCAGGCACCCGAGAATCATTTATGTGGATACTACGTATGCGAGTTCATTCGCCACTATACCTCTGAGCGGGGCTTCTCTGAGAAACAATTTGAAGTACGTAAACAATATTCACAATTTTATTTTATATATTACCATCAATTGTGTTGAGTTTCATTCATATATATGTATTGACCCCCTTCTTTAAATTAGATCTGGCAGATGCGGGATGAACTCCTACCACAAGATCGCATACGAGCAATTCAAGAGGAATTGGCGGGATTCTTTCTTGACCATGTCATACCTGAACACGGAGAATACCATGTGGAATTGCAATGGTCTTAGGTAGATGATGTATTGGATTGTAAGAGATGTTATATTGTACATATGTAGTACATCGGATAGATATACGAAAACTTGTTGTTCGACCAAGCACGGAGAAAGAGATGTCACTTCTCTCTATATATGTTCATGACGATCTTGTGTAATTAATGGTTTCCTTCATTTGCTTACTAGCTAGCGTCGAGTTCTCTCTATATGTATAGTAGCTAGCGCCGACCAAGCACGGAGAAAGAGAGGTCACTTCTTTCTATTATAGCTAGCTAACACAATATGAAACCCCTAAATTAACCCTCCAAAACCCCAAAACCGCCCCTTCCAAAAAAAACCAGCGCCTGCGAGCTGCTCACGCGTGGCTGCCTTTTGGTCCCGGTTGGTATTACCAACTGGGACTAAAGGTCCTCCTGCCTGGGCGCCCCGCAGCGGCCACGTGGAGCCCCTTTGGTCCCGGTTCGTAAGCAAACCGGGACTAAAGGTTTTGGGTATTAGTCCCGTTTGCTTTGTCCCGGTTCCAGTACCGGGACTAAAGGCCCTCTGGAACCAGGACTAGTACCCTGTTCTCTACTAGTGCTAGTATGCCTCTAATAGACTAGCTCGTTGATCAAAGATGGTCAAGGTTTCCTAGCCATAGACATGAGATGTCATTTGATAACGGGATCACATCATTAGGAGAATGATGTCATGGACAAGACCCAAACTATGAACGTAGCATATGATCGTGTCAGTTTATTGCTATTGTTTCCTGCATGTCAAGTATCTGTTCCTATGACCATGAGATCATGCAACTCAGTGACAACGGAGGAATACCTTGTGTGTATCAAATGTCGCAACGTAACTGGGTGACTATAAAGATGCTCTACAGGTATCTCCGAGGGTGTTTATTGAGTTGGCATGGATCGAGACTGGGATTTGTCACTCCGTATGATGGAGAGGTATCTCTGGGCCCACTCGGTAACACAACATCACAAGAAGCTTGCAAGCAATGTGACTAAGGAGTTAGTCACGGGATCTTGTGTTACGGAACGATTAAAGAGACTTGTCGGTAATGAGATTGAACTAGGTATGGAGATACCAACGATCAAATCTCGGGCAAGTAACATACCGATGGACAAAGAGAACTGCATACGGGATTGTCTGAATCCTTGACATCGTGGTTCGACCGATAAAGATCTTCGTAGAATATGTAGGAACCAATATGGGCATCTAGGTCCCGCTATTGGTTATTGACCGTAGAGTTGTCTCGGTCATGTCTACATAGTTCTCTAACCCGCAGGGTCTGCACACTTAACGTTCGGTGACGTTTCGGTATTATTGAGTTATGTATGTTGGTGACCGAAGGTTGTTCGGAGTCCCGGATGAGATCCCGGACGTCACGAGGAGTTCCGAAATGGTCTGGAGGTAAAGATTTATATATGGGAAGTCATATTTTGGCGACCGAAAAAGTTTCGGATTTTTCCGGTATTGTACCGGGAAGCTTCTAGAAGGTTCTGGAAACTTCTGGAGGAGTTCGGAAGTCCACCAAGGGCTCCACCACGTCCCAAGGGTTTGCATGGGCTGAGGGGAGGCGCCCTGGCCTTCTTGGGCCAGGCGCACAAGTCCCTCAAGGCCCATGTGGCTTGGGAGAGGCGGAAAGTCCACATGTTTATGGAAAAGGAGGGAATTGGACTAGGATTCCAACTCCTCCCCCTTGGCTGCGCCCTAGGGCTTGGAGGGGCCGATCTCCACGCCCCTCCACCTATATATAGAGGGGAGGGGGCTCCCCAAGAGCACACATGAAGCCCTTGGCGCCCCTCTCTCTCCCTAGATCGTTTTCACCTCCGTTCGCGGTTTCGGTAGCGCTAGGCGTAGACCCTGCCGGGATAGCACCACCACCACCGCCACCACGCCGTCGTGTTGCCGGAGAACTCATCTACCTCTCCGCTCTCCCTTGCTGAATCAAGGAGGCGGAGATCGTCATCGAGCTGTACGTGTGCTGAACGCGGAGATGCCGTCCGTTCGGCGCTAGATCAGGACGGATTGCGATTTGGATCGCGAAGACGTTCGACTACATCAACCGCGTTTCTTAACGCTTCCCGCTTAGCGATCTACAAGGGTACGTAGATCCACTCTCCCTCTCGTAGATTCTCATCACCATGGATAGATCTTGCGTGTGCGTAGGAAATTTTTTGTTTCCCATGCAACGTTCCCCAACAGTGGCATCATGAGCTAGGTCTATGCGTAGATGAGATCACGAGTAGAACACAAAGGAGTTTGTGGGCGTTGATGCTCAGATTGCTTCCTCCCTTGGTCTTTTCTTGATTCAGCGGTATTGTGGGATGAAGCGGCCCGGACCAACCTTACTCGTACGCTTAAGAGAGACCGGTTCCATCAACTGACATGTGACTTTGTTGCATAAAGATGGCTGGCGGGTGTCTGTCTCTCCCACTTTAGTTGGATCGGATTCGACAAAGGCGGTCCTTGAGAAGGTTGAATAGCAATTTGTGTATCACCATTTTGGTTTTTGCGTAGGTAAGAATCGTTCTTGCTAGATACCCGTAGCAGCCACGTAAAACATGCAACAACAATTAGAGGACGTCTAACTTGTTTTTGCAGGGTATGTTGTGATGTGATATGGCCAATTACATGATGAGATATATGTGATGTATGAGATGATCATGTTTTGTATAGAATATCACGACTTGCATGTCGATGAGTATGGCAACCGGCAGGAGCCATAGGGTTGTCTTTAATTTATTTTTGCCGTTTTTGCTTTACTTTATCGCTATGAGTTAGCAATAGTCGTAGAAGCAATAGTTGGCGCGACAACCTCATGGCGACACGTTGATGGAGATCAAGATGATGGAGATCATGGTGTCATGCCGGTGACGATGGAGATCATGCCGGTGCTTTGGGGATGGAGATCAAAAGCACAAGTTCATGGCCATATCATGTCACTTATGATTTGCATGTGATGTATGCACCTTCTTTTGCTTAGGACGACGGTTGCATTATAAGGTGATCCCTCACTAAAAATTTCAAGATAAAATTGTGTTCTCCCCGAGTGTGCACCGTTGCGAAAGTTCGTCGTTTCGAGACACCACGTGATGATCGGGTGTGATAGACTCTACGTTCACATACAACGGGTGCAAGCCAGTGTTGCACATGCGGAACACTCGGGTTAAACTTGACAAGCCTAGCATGTACAGACATGGCCTCGGAACACAAGAGACCGAAAGGTCGAGCATGAGTCATATAGTAGATATGATCAACATGGAGATGTTCACCATTGACACCACCTCATCTCACGTGATGATCGGACTTGGGTTGGTGAATTTGGATCATGTAGCACTCGGATGACCGGAGGGATGTCAATTTGAGTGGGAGTTTTTTAAGTAATATGATTAACTAAACTCCTTATCATGAACATAGTCTAAAGTTATCTTTGCTAAATTATGTTGTAGATCAATAGCTCGCGCTGTAGCTCCCCTGTGTTTTTTATACATTCCTAGAGAAAATAGAGTTGAAAGATGATGGTAGCAATAATGCGGACTGGGTCCGTGATCTGAGGATTATCCTCATTGCTGCACAGAAGGCTTATGTCCTTAATGCACCGCTCGGTGCACCACCCCCTCAAGCGTCGTATGTAGATGTTGTGAACATCTGGCAGGCATGTTCTGATGACTACTTGATAGTTCAGTGCGTCATGCATTACGGCTTAGAATTGAGGCTCCAAAACGTTTTGAACGTCACGGAACATATGAGATGTTTTAAGAGCTGAAATTGGGATTTTAGGCTCGTGCCCGTGTTGAGAGGTATGAGACCTCCACCAAGATTCTTTGCCTGCAAGATGAAGGAGAATAGCTCGGTCGGTGAGCATTTGCTCAGATTGTTTGGGTGCTACAATCGCTTGAATCGAGTGGGAGTTGATCTTCCAGATAAGATAGTGATTGATATAGTTCTCCAAGTCACTGCCACTAAGCTGCTAGAGCTTCGTGATGAACTATAAAATGCCAGGGATGGAAATAATGATCCCTGATCTATTCGCGATGTTTGACACCGCGAAGGTAGAAATCAAGAAGGAGCATCAAGTGTTGATGGTTAGTGAAACCACTAGTTTCGAGATGGGCAAGGGCAAGGAGGGAAACTTCATGGATGGCAAGTCAGTTGCTGCTCCAGTGAAGAAACCCATGGTTGAACCCAAACCCGAGACTAAGTGCTTCTATTATGAGGAGAACGGTCGCTGAAGTGGAACAACCCTAGATACTTGTTAGATAACAAGGCTGGCAACGTCAACGGAAGTATATTTGATATACGTATTATTCATGTGTACCTTGCTAGTACTCCTAGTAACACCTGGGTATTAGATACCGGTTCAGTTGCTAAATGTTGGTAACTCGAAATAAAAGCTACGGAATAAACGGAGACTAGCTAAGGGCGAGGTGACGATGTGTGTTGGAAGTGTTTCCAAGGTTGATGTGATCACCATCGCACGCTCTCTCTCTACCTTCGGGATTAGTGGTGAACCTAAATAAATGTTATTTGGTGTTTGCGTTGAGCATAAACGTGATTAGATCGTGTTTATTGCAATACGGTTATTCATTTAAGGTAGAGAATAATGGTTATTCTGTTTACATGAATAATACCTTCAATGGTCATGCACCCAATGTGAATGGTTCACTGAATCTCGATCGTAGTAATACACATGTTTATTGATGCCAAAAGATGCAAAGTTAATAATGATAGTACCACAAACTTGTGGCACTGCCGCCAAGGTCATATTGGTGTAAAGCGCATGAAGAAACTCCATGCTGATGGATCTTTTGACTCACTCGATTTCGAATTGGTTGAGACATGTGGACCATGCCTCATGGGCAGGATGACTAAGACCCCGTTTTCCGGTATGATGGAGCGGGCAAGTGACTTATTGGAAATGATACATGTTGATGTATGCGGTCCAATGAGTGTTGAAGCGTGCGGTGGATATCGCTATTTTCTTACCTTCACTGATGATTTGAGTAGATATGGGGATATTTACTTAATGAAACACAAGTCTGAAATGTTTGAAAAGTTCAAACAAATTCAGAGTGAAGTTTGAGATCATCGTGACAAGAAGATAAAATGTCTACGATATGATCGTGGAGGTAAATATCTGAGTTACGAGTTTGGTATACAACTCAAGACAATGTGGAAGTTGTTTCACAACTCACGCCACCTGGAACACCATAGTGTGATGGTGTGTCCGAACGTCGTAGTCGTGCTCTATTGGATATGGTGCGTACTATGATGTCTCTTATCGATTTGCCACTATCATTTTGGGTTTATGCATTAGAGACAACTACATTCACTTTAAATAGGGCACCATCTAAAGTCCGTTGAGATGATACCGTATGAATTTTGGTTTGGCAAAAACCTAAGCTGTCATTTCTCAGAGTTTGGGAATGCGACGCTTATGTATGATAAGCTCGATCCCAAAGCGGAAAAATGCATCTTCATAGGATACCCTAAGGAAACAGCTGGGTATACCTTCTATCTCATATCCAAGGGCAAAGTGTTTGTTGCTAAAAACGGGTCCTTTCTCGAGAAAGAGTTTCTCTCGAAAGAATTGAGTGGAAGGAAAGTAGAACTTGATGAGGTTGTTGAACCGTCACTTCAGTTGGATAGTAGCACGACGCAGAAAGATGTTTCTACGATGCCTACACCAAGTGAAGAGGAAGCAAATGATGATGATCATGAAGCTTCGGATCAAGTTACTACCGAACCTCGTAGGTTGACAAGAACTCGTACCGCCCGTGAGTGGTATGACAATCCTGTCTTGGAGGACATGTTGTTAGACAACAGTGAACCTACGAGCTATGAAGAAGCGATGGTGGGCCCGGATTCCAACAAATGGCTAGGAGCCATGAAATCCGAGAAAGGATCCATGTATGAAAACCAAGTGTGGACTTTGGTAGACTTGCCCGTTAAACGGCAGGCCGTTGAGTACAAATGGACCTTTAAGAACAAGACAGACGCTGATGGTAAATGTCACCATTTATAAAGCTCGACTTGTCGCAAAGAAGTTTCCGACAAGTGTAAGGAATTAACTACGATGAGACTTTCTCACCCGTAGCGATGCTAAAAGTCTGTTGGAATAATGTTAGCAGTTGCTGCATTTTTCGATTATGAAATCTGGCAGATGGATGTCAAAACATCATTTCCTTAACGGTTTCCTTGAGGAAAGGTTGTATGTGATACAACCAGGAAGGTTTTGTCAGTCCTAAGGATGCTAAAATGTATGCAAGCTTCAGCGATCCTTCTATGGACTGGAGCAAGCATCTCGGAGTTGCAATATACACTTTGATGAGGTGATCAAAGTTTTTGGGTCTATACAAAGTTTATGAGAAACTTGTATTTACAATAAAGTGAGTGGGAGCACTATAGAATTTCTGATAAGTATATGTAGATGACATATTGTTGATCGGAAATGATGTAGAATTTCTGGAAAGCATAAAGGGTTGTTTGAAAGAAGGTTTTCAAAGGAAGACCTGGAATGAAGCTACTTAAATATTGGGCATCAGGATCTATAGAGATAGATCAAGACGTCTGATAAGACTTTCAATGAATACATACCTTGACAAGATTTTGAAAGAGTTCAAAATAGATCAGTCAAAGAAAGAGTTCTTGCCTGATTTGTAAGGTGTGGAGTTGAGTGAGACTCAAAGCTCGACCACGGCAGAAGAAAGAGAAAGGACAAAGGTCGTCCCCTATGCCTTATCCATAGGCTCTGTATAGTATGCCATGCTGTGTACCGCACCTAGTGTGTGCCTTGCCATGAGTCTGTCAAGGGGTACAAGAGTGGTCCAGGAGTGGATCACTGGACAGCGGTCAAAATTATCCTTAGTAACTAGAGGACTAAGGAAATGTTTCTCGGTTATGGAGGTGATAAAGAGTTCGTCATAAAGGGTTACGTCGATACAAGCTTTGACACCTGTCCGGATGACTCTGAGTAGCAATCCGGATACGTATGGTGGAGCAACCATTTGGAATAGCTCCAAGTGGAGTGTGGTAGCATCTGCAGTATGACATATAGATTTCCAAAGAACACACGGATCTGAATGTTGCAGACCGTTGACTAAAACCTCTCTCACATGCGAAACATGATCGAACCCCAGAACTCATTGGGTGTTAGATTCATAACAATGTAAATCACATAGCGATGTAAGCTAGATTATTGACTCTAGTGCAAGTGGGAGACTGTTGGAAATATGCCCTAGAGACAATAATAATTTACTTATTATCATATTTCCTTGTTCACGATAATCGTTTATTATCCATGCTATAATTGTATTGATTGGAAACTCAAATACATGTGTGGGTACATAGACAACACTGTGTCCCTAGTATGCATCTAATAGACTAGCTCGTTGATCAAAGATGGTCAAGGTTTCCTATCCATAGACATGAGATGTCATTTGATAACGGGATCACATCATTAGGAGAATGATGTGATGGACAAGACCCAAACTATGAACGTAGCATATGATCGTGTCAGTTTATTGCTATTGTTTCCTGCATGTCAAGTATCTGTTCCTATGACCATGAGATCATGCAACTCAGTGACACCGGAGGAATACCTTGTGTGTATCAAACATCGCAACGTAACTGGGTGACTATAAAGATGCTCTACAGGTATCTCCGAGGGTGTCTGTTGAGTTGGCATGGATCGAGACTGGGATTTGTCACTCAGTATGACGGAGAGGTATCTCTGGGCCCACTCGATAACACAACATCACAAGAAGCTTGCAAGCAATGTGACTAAGGAGTTAGTCACGGGATCTTGTGTTACGGAATGAGTAAAGAGACTTGCCGGTAACGAGATTGAACTAGGTATGCAGATACCGACGATCAAATCTCGGGCAAGTAACATATCGATGGACAAAGGGAACTGCATACGGGATTGTCTGAATCCTTGACATCGTGGTTCGATCGATAAAGATCTTCGTAGAATATGTAGGAACCAATATGGGCATCCAGGTCCCACTATTGGTTATTGACCATAGAGTTGTCTCGGTCATGTCTACATAGTTCTTGAACCCGCAGGGTCTACACACTTAACGTTCGGTGACGTTTCAGTATTATTGAGTTATGTATGTTGGTGACCGAAGGTTGTTCGGAGTCCGGATGAGATCCCGGACGTCATGAGGAGTTCCGGTTGGTCCGGAGGTAAAGAGTTATATATGGGAAGTCATATTTTGGCGACCGGAAAAGTTTCGGGTTTTTCCGGTATTGTACCGGGAAGCTTCTAGAAGGTTCCGGAAACTTCCGGAGGAGTCCGGAAGTCCACCAAGGGTTCCACCACGTCCCAAGGGTTTGCATGGGATGAGGAGAGGTGCCCTGGCCTTATTGGGCCAGGCGCACAAGTCCCTCAAGGCCCATGTGGCTTGGGAGAGGTGGAAAGTCCACCTGTTTATGGAAAAGGAGGGAATTGGACTAGGAGTCCAACTCCTCCCCCTTGGCTGCGCCCTAGGGCTTGGAGGAGCTGATCTCCACGCCCCTCCACCTATATATAGAGGGTAGGGGGCGCCCCAAGAGCACACACGAAGCCCTTGGCGCCCCTCTCTCTCCCTAGATCGTTTTCTCCTCCGTTCGCGGTTTTGGTAGCGCTAGGCGTAGCCCTGCCGGGATAGCACCACCAACACCGCCACCACGTCGTCGTGTTGCCGGAGACTCATCTACCTCTCTGCTCTCCCTTGCTGAATCAAGGAGGCGGAGATCGTCATCGAGCTGTACGTGTGCTGAACGCGGAGGTGCCGTCCGTTCGGCGCTAGATCGGGACGGATTGCGATTTGGATCGCGAAGACGTTCGACTACATCAACCGCGTTTCTTAACGCTTCCCGCTTAGCGATCTACAAGGGTACTTAGATCCACTCTCCCTCTCGTAGATGCTCATCACCATGGATAGATCTTGCGTGTGCGTAGGAAAATTTTTGTTTCCCATGCAACGTTCCCCAACAGCGCTCAGCGCCTATGTATCTAGCCTTTGGTGTATGCGTGTGTTGTGGTGGCATGCGTTTGTATCTGAGCTGTGATCGGTCGTTGCTTTATATATAAAGCGGGGCGAAAGCCTTTTTCGGTATGGCTCAACGATATCATGAGAATTCTTAACTTGAATGTTCGGGGCCTTGGTGATGATGAGAAATGCTCGTTAGTCAAGGATGCATTATTATCTCGCCGTTCAAACGTTAGGTGCCTGCAGGAAACAAAGCTACAGATGCTCGACGCTATGAAAGTGAGCTCCTTCCTACCACCACAACTACGATCGTTCTTTCACATGCCTTCATCTGGCTCCTCTGGTGGTCTTTTTGTCGCATGCGATGCAAATGTGGTTGATGCTACTGAACTGTACAAGGACTAGTTTTGCATTTAGGTTCATTTCACTACTGCAGGATGGTCCAAAGACGACACATCAATCAGAGACCCTTTGACGAAACTGTGTGCGATGCACGAATCGCAAACGGTATAGTTCAAGCTCCGTCGCTAATGCCACGAACTGTGTGCGATGGTGGATCAATCAAATACGGTTCGGAAAATAGTTGTGTTTGTGATGCAGGACATACAGTTGGTGCTTATGAACTGTTTACGATTAGACATGATAACACAAACGGTTCTCAAAATACATATGTGTGTGAAGTACGACATACAGTTCATTTGGACAAACTGTTTGCGTTGATCGAGCTAGAACACAAACGAGTTACCATAACAAGGTGTGTGTGATACCAGGCAAACAGTTCATTCATCAGAATTGTGTGGGAAGACAATAATTACCCAAACGATTTACTGACAAGTTGTGTGGGTTGTGGGCAGACGGTTGCTGCCAAACAATTGTCAGCGATGGATGAACCGATGCTACATTGGGAAGTGTCGTTTGCCTGTATTAATATCGCAGACGATCTATTATTATGACCCGTGTGCCTGCGCATCACCCCTTCCTCCTCTCTCGCATCTTGTCACCGCGTTGCCGCCCGAGGATTCCACTGCACGCTTCAGCATCGCTTTTGGCCATGCGCCCGCTCGATGAGCCCGTTCCCGCGCACAACCGCGCAGGTTCCCGTGCACAAAACCGTCCTACGGTTCTAGCTTCCCGCCCGGCTCGGTGAAATCCCCAAATCCCCAATGCTTGCCGGCCTACTATATAAACCCTCACAGCCGGCGACTCCACATTGCATTCATCCCCTCCCTCCCCGTAGCTTGTCTAGTTTGCTTCTCCCCCAATCGCCAATGGCACCGGCCGTTCGTCGTCGCCCAGCCACTCCGCCAGAGGACAGCTCCAGCTAGGAGGCTTCACCGCGTCAGCGTGGCAGTCCTCTGAAGCGTGTAGTACACGTGGCGTCCCTGGTGGGTGTGCGCACGCCACCAACTACACGCTCCACCACTGCTGCCCGAAGGAAGCTGCTGCCGGTGGCCGCTGTGGCCGCCAACACGCCGGCAGCCACCGGGGCCGCCACCCCACCGTTGTCTGTCTTTGCCACGACCCCGCCGTTAGGCGGCGGGGTCATCACCCGCTCCGCCACCGCGGTCCGAATGCAGGAGGTGGAGGCCGCCAAAGGCCTGCCACCGGGTTTCTGCGTCGCAACCCTTGCGCGCTACATCTAGTTCCTAGAGAAGGAGGTGGAGCGCCAGGTCGCGCATGCGAAGAAGCTCACCGACGCCGTGGCCACAGGAGAAGCCGCAGCGGCAGCGCGGAACGCGGAGATCTACGTCGAGTCTCGTCGCTTCGAGGAGGGGCGTCTTGAGCACCGGACGGCAGTACTGGCAGGCAACGGACACGACTCCACCAACTCGTCGGCAGGCTCCTCCTCCACTTGCTCTTACTGAGCACGCTCGATTCTGCTGGAACTGGTACAAAGCCCCTCTGTAGTACTAGTATTTAGGGGCTATTTTGTTCAGTTCATCTAACTATAGATATGGTTGAACTGTACCACGTACTTTAAATTAGCTAGTATATATAGCTGAACTAGCTATTTCAGTACGTGGTTGGCAACAATTAGGGGAAAAATTGTTCGGTTCAGCTGTCGAGTTGAACTGTATTGTACATAGACCAGTGCTTAATGTATGAATGAAATCCATGTTTACTGAATTTCAGTTGCAAAATTACACCCTAATTGTGATTTTGTTCCTGTGAAATTTAATAAATGCCAGTGCTACAATGTTGACAAATGCCAATGTTACTAGATCTACAGATGCCAACGTTTCCGATTTGACACATGACAATTTACCCAATATGATAGATGCAAATCTTTCCGGATTGTCCGTACTAGGCACACGGGTCATATTAGAGAAACGTTTGCGATGATGCATTGCACCAATCCTTCGTGCCAATATTTTACTTGGCTCACGGGCGTAGGAAAGATAGCTGTCGATCTGCAAACGGGTATTCAACCTGAACCGTTTGTGATGAGTGTTTATTCAGAGAAAACAATGATGGTTTTTTGTTTGCTATGTGAATTTAGAGATAAATACTTAGTTCATCAAACCATAGATTTCATTCAGTCAAGCTTTGACTTTACATTCATACAATCGAGATACAATATAAAGAAAACTAGTTGCGGCGGCGGCGGTGGCGTCCTGCGGCGGCGTTCCCGTGCTCTGGGGCGCAGTTGTACAGTTCTTCAAATGAGAACAGAATGGTATGGACTTCACAATCAAAGAGACTGTCATCGCGCGACCGACGGGCGCGGTGTCGGGGGAACGGCGACTAGCGGCGCTGCGAGGAAGCTGTCGACGGCGGCGGCCCAATCCGCTGAGGGGCCCGTGACGGGTGCAGGCACGCGCACGGGTACGGGCGCAGGCGCGTGCACGGGGTCGGGCGCCGTGGGTGCACGCACGCGCATTGGGACCGGCGTGGCGTGTGCAGGGGCGCGTACGAGCACGGGCGCAGGAGGAGGCGCTGGCGCTTGCACGTACACGAGTTCGCACGGGTCCGCGGGGACCTCCCTGACGCCCACGGTTTCCAGCGCTGCGATGATGCTCGGCGTCCAGCCCGTCAATGCCACGGGGATGGTTGTTGGTTCGGGCGCGGGGATGGTTGCTGGCGAGTGTGTCGGGGCAGCATCCGCTACGGCATGCAGCTCTTCCAGGGCCATGTCCATGGTGTCCCATTCGTCTTTATGTTCTATCTCTTCCAGCTCGGTGTCAACTTCACCAAACCGAAAGAATAGTGGCATATGATCCTTGTGCATCATGGAGTAGGTTGCTGTGGAGGTCTGAATGATAGAGGGGAATGGGAGGCGAAGATATAGAAAGGATTGTGAGTGAGTGGGCAGTAAAGCCGCCTATTAAACAACGGCTCGGGCACCATTGATGGACAGGTTAGAAGCGAGGAGGACGGATACGGAGGTCAAAGGGCTCGCTTCCCGGTGAGCCTACGGCGTACTGCCTGCACGCCTCCCGGTGAGCCTGCGCAACGGAGGCCAGCTCGCACGCCTCCTGTCAAGTCAAGCAGCTGCTCGCACGGCACCTCGTAAGCCCTAGCCAATAAAAGTGTGCAACGCTTGACAGCACGTAAGGGCAGTAGAACGCCCACGGTTTGAAAATAATGCAACCGTTTGCGTGGAAACGTGACAGTTCTTTGTTCCAAAAAGCTTTTGTTCGCTATTAATGTGTCCGCCTTTTCCCAAAGTGGACACGAAAAATACCACAGCATATTTGTGCTATATCATGAGGCCATGCCCAATTTCTTAAATTTTGTGTGAGTTCTAGATTTACTATAATTTAACGTAATATTCTTAATGTTGGCTCTAAGAAAAAATATATTAAAAAACGAGTCTCAAATAGGAAAACAAAATGCTATGACGCCTTTATGTGCCATGTTCATGACACCATGCCAAGTTTCATGAATCTTCTGACGAGTTTTTGTTTACATGATTTAAAATCCGAGTTTCTCAATGTTTTTGTGGCCGAGCCAAGACCCCGGGTTGTTTGAAATTCATTCCCATATCTTGCATGGGACCTAAAGATGCATGCAAACAATATGGTTTTCAAACCATTTTGATGCACCGGACCTTGTGATGGTAGTTCAAATTTGAATTATGCATATTAAATAATGCATATAAAAGTCAATTAATGTATAAAAAGTCCAAACGAACCATGCATAATTTCATATTTTGGCACGACACTCTCATTCTGATATATGTTGCCTATAGAAATAGTTCAAGATGAGAAGAGGCAGCGGATGTCGATTCGCCCACGTAAGGTGACACATTCCATATCAAAACAACAAAGCTTCCCGTGAGAAGCTCTGGTTTGTGAGGGGCTTGTGTCAAAAATTGTCCCAAATTGGACATTATTTTACCAGGGCACATATGAGTCATGTATGTCATGACACCATGCCAAGTTTCATGAATTTTCTGACGAGTTTTTGATTTATACATGATTTAAAACCCGAGTTTCTCAATGTTTGTGTGCCCGATCCAAGACCGCGAGATGTTTGAAATTCATTCACATGTCTTGCATAGGATCCTAAAGATGCATGTACACTTGTATGATTTTCAACCCATTTTGATGCACCGGACCTTGTGATTGTAGTTCAAATTTGAGTTATGCATGTTAAATAATGCATAAAAAGTCAATTAATGTATAAAAAGGCCAAACGAACCATGTATAATTTCATATTTTGGAACGACACTCATTTTGGTATGACACTCATTTTGGTATATGTTGCCTCTAGAAATATATAGTTCAAGACGAGAAGATGCAGCGGATGTCGATTCGCCCACATAAGGTGACGCATTCCATATCGAAACCACAAAGCTTCCCGTGAGAAGCTCAGGTTTGTAAGGGGCTTGTGCCAAAACTTGTCCCAAATCGGACATTTTTTCACCAATGCACATATGAGCCATGTCATGACCTCATGCCAAGTTTCAAGAAATTATGACGAGTTTTTGATTTATACATGAATGTAAAACCAAGTTTCTCAATGTATGTGGCCAAGCCAAGACCCTCGAGATGTTTGAAATCCATTCCCATATCTTGCATGGGGCCCAAAGTAGCTATGGACACTTATATGATTTTTCAACCCATTTTGATGCACCGGACCTTGTGATTTTAGTTCAAATTTTAATTATCCACATTAAATGCCTAGAGAACTCAATTACCGTATGAAAATGCAAAAATAACCCTGAATAATTCCATATTTTAGCAAGACACTCTTACTAGTCTGTGTTGCCTCTAACAAAAGTTCAAGGCGAGAAGATGAGCGGATGTGTTGCCCACATAATTAAGGTGACGTGTTCCTTATCGGAATCACAAAGCTTGCGGTGAGAAGCCCCGGTTTGTAAGGGACTTGTGCCTAAAATTGTCCCAAGTTGGACAATTTTTTTACCATGGCACATGTGTGCCATGTCATGACAACATGCCAAGTTTTTAGAATTTCTGACGCGTTTTGGATTTACAGTAATTTAAAAACCAAGTTTCTCAACGTTTGTGGTCGTGCCAAGATGCCGAAATGTTTGAAATTCATTCCCATTTCTTGCCCGTGACCTAAAGATGAAGCCATGAACACTAATATGATTTTTCATCCCATTTCGATGCACCGGACATTGGGACGATGGTTCAAATTTGAATTATACACATTAAATGTCTAGAAAACTCAATTAATGTATAAAAATGCCAAACGGACCTTGGATAATTCCATATTTTAACACGACACAGCCGTTGGTCAGTGTTCACTGCAGATAAATCTTATTGCAATCCAAACACCGTCCTTTGTCGAAGTAACCTCATTTTTTGTTTTAAAAACATTTTGAAAATCAAGTCTTTCACAAACAGTTTATGTTCATGAATCATGTGTGATGCAGTACAAAATATCTTGGGTCAATCCTCATAACACATCGACTACCAAAGATGCAAATGGGTCTATACATATTCAAGCCCTCAGCGGTGGAGATAATATCTTACATCATATGTGTCGTGTTTTGTCCCTTGTGTATGGGATGAATACAAATGATGCCATCTATGACCCTATGCCCATTCTTGACTTAGAGTGTGCATTGGAAAAGAGTAACAACTATCAGCACAATAGATATGATTAATGATGCATTGATGACCAAATATTACTATATAGAGTTATTACAGAAAATTAATACTTCCTCCGGTCCTTTTTAGTCTGCATAATATAAGTTTTGTCCGAAGTCAAAGTATCTTTATTTTGACCAAACTTACAGAAAAAATATCAACATTCGCAACGTCAAATCAATATTATTATATTCTTTATGAAATGTAGTTTCATAGTATATATATTTCATTTTATAGATGTTGATATTTTTTAATATAAATTTGGTCAAACTTTACAAAGTTTGACTTGGTCCAAATCTAATATGCGGAATAAAAAGTACCGGAGGGAGTAAGTCATAGTGTTCGTGGGAGATGCCTGTTGTAACATCCATCGGTTGACCTGCCGGTAGTCCGACTAATAACTTGAGACCGATTGAGGAGCCCTGTTTAACTGATAGATCCTGCCTGACAGAAGAACCATGTCTGGTTGGTAGCACCACTCCGATTGGTTACGACTCTTACATTTTAGGATGAACTATGAAAAATAAATTTACAGACACATGATATAATGTGTCAGTTTAATTTTAATTCATGTCTTTGGTTATCTAAGCTGCATGCAATGCACATGTATCTTACAAGTAAAATTATTTTAGTATGTACTATATAGATAGTCCAAATGTCAATTATTAATGCTTTTTCTGATGGTCGGCATGTGCAGTATACGTAGTGTCAATTCACAACATGTTAATATACGTATAGCATAGTCTGATGGTCAATATCGTTCGTGCAATTACGTGTCCCATTGCTTGTGCATTCTCCGTTTGTTGAGAAAGTTCCAGAGAACTCGAAGAACAAGTGAACCCCACGTGAGGTGCGCTTACCCTGTGCAACGTGGAAGTGATCCACCGAGCGGAGTCATGACTAACCTTTTGCAGCCATGCTGCTAGCGCCACACGTGCCGGCAGCCGCGCCACCCGTCCCCAACGCAACGACTTGTATATAAGCCCGAGATGCTAGAGACCGACCAGACGACCACATCACCACGATTAGCCAAGCGGACCATCAATTTCTAGCACATCTATCCATCCATCAGATTTCGAACACAAGCATTCTACTTCATTTGACAGCACAAGCAGACGCTGGTTCATCAATAACAATGGCGTTTGTGCCGATCTGCGTGCAGTGCGGGACGAGGAGCAACCCGTGCCGGTGCAAGGTGGTCGGCCCGACGCTGGGATTCGTGGCGCTCATCGTGGCTGGGGTGGTGGAGTGGCCGCTGGGCGCCGCCGTGTATCTTTTCCGCCACCGCAAGGGCCGCCGCATCATGGGTCACCCGGCCAGGGTCGTGTACCCTCGCGTCACCGGCGCAATCCCCATCTAATCGACTGCGGCATCTTCGGTGGTGATCTGTCACGTCGTACTGTCGTTGTAGGGTCATGTAATCTGGGAGGTTCCTCTCTCATACTTTCAGCCTGTGTTTAATAAAGCGAAATTTTAGTATTTGCGAGGCTGCTTTGCCGTCGCTGTACCTGATATTTGCTCGTCGATGGAAAGTAGCTGTTTTGGTCACGCCGAATGCTACGTAAGAGCATCTTCAGCCACGACTTGCAAATCCGGCCCCTCAAACGTCCACGGACACATCCGGTCAGTGACCGGGCGTGTCCGTTTTGAACCCCTATTTTTTCATGCGTGCAACCGCATCTCTCATATTTTTCCTCATATGTCCGGTCATTTGCACGTGATTGGTGGAGAAGAAGAGAGAGAAAGAAAAGAATGAATAAAGAAAGAGAAAAGGTGGTCCGGGGTGGGGTCACGTCCTACATGGCGGACTGCCCGGGCGCGTCTGCGACCCCTCATATCGTCATGGATATGAGGGATGTCAGTCAGTCCGGGCGTTTGAGATGGGTATGAGGGGTCCGTCTGGATTTTTTTGACCGGGCGGCCTGCCCGGGCGTTTGAGTAGGGTATGAGGGGTCCGGTTGTCGATGCTCTAAGAGCATCTACAGCCGGACCTTGCAAATCCGGCCTCTCAAACGTCTCCGTCCGTATCCGGTCTTTCAAACGTCTTCGTCGTGTTCGGGCGCGTCCGCGGACACTAACGGTTTCGTCCGTGTTCGGGCGCGTCCGCGGACACTGACGGGTCACGCCTTAAATAAAGCTCGTTGCATACAGACATCTCATATTTTTTTCTCAAATTCATACAAAAGCATGCAACTAAATAAAACCTACGTACTACGTGAAGAGCTATCTACTCTTTTTCGGAGAGATCGATAATCTCAGTACCCTCCGGTCGATAGATGTGCGCCAGCCGCAACTTCACCCCCTCTCCCTTCGACAATGCGGTCCCCTTCGGTGGTGCTGCCCCCTCCGCTGATGCCACCTTCGCTGCGGCTTCCTCGGCCTCGATCTCGGCCTCCAGCTCGTCGAAAAGGACGTCCGCCTCCGCCTGCCTCTGCCGGATGAGGCGGCGGTTGGCCTTTACCTCGGCCTCATCCTGGATGGACTCAAGGATGGCCTGCTGCTCCGTCATCTCGTCCGATTGGGCAACGGCGAACTCTGCGTCCTCCTCCGCCATGGTCAATCCGGGAGCCTCCTGCTCCGGCTCATCCTCCTTCATTGCCTCCAGCTCCTCCTTCTCCGACAGCTCCTCCTCCACCTCCTCCTCCGTCTCTGGCGAGTCCGGAGGGAGACCCGTGGCGATGCGAACGGCGCGGCGAGCGTGGTACTCCTCCTCGATTTGCCTCCGCCGCTCAGGCGTCAGCTGCGCGTAGGTAGTGATGAGCCGGCGGACCATCCTGACGGATAGGGAACGGCGAGAGGAGGCGGAAGGGCTCGGGCGGTGGCGGAGAGAGGGAGGAGGCGGATGTGTTAGAGCTGGGGGGGCGCCGGCCGGCTTAAATAGCCGGCCCCGACCTCGGGCTGAGAGGCGGAGCGGCGCCACGCGGCGTTCACACCGCGGCGTCGGTCGAGCGTCCGTCGGACCTTCGGGTTTCTCGGCGAGTCCGCATGGGGCCACGCCGTCAGGCCGACGTGACGGGCGTGCCCGGGCTCCCTTATACTCGTCCCATGTTTGGGCTGGAAATGAGGCATGCCGGTCAGCCCGAGCGTTTGAGGCCGGTTTGAGAGGCCCGTCTGGATTGATTTTTTGTGATCAGGCAGTGATCGAACCGCGTGCCCGGACGTTTGAGAAGGATATGAAGGGTCCGGCTGTAAATGCTCTAATAGCATCGATTAACTTGGCTCCTCTTTCCGAATAAATGCTCCTCCGCTCTAAAATATTTATAGTGGTTTTCCTTTTTAAGGATTATTTATGGTGGTTTTAGTTCAAGTATTTTGAAGCACTTTGTCGATTTTGCAAAGCAAAAAAAACACCTACAAGAGAGACGGATACATTGGCCACTTCTCTAGCCGCAATCGAGGCCGGTGGACTGAAAAGAGAAGGGGGACTCAGGCGGCGTGCTAGGATTTGGACAAAACCTTTTGTGAGTTTTGGGGCTATTTAAATTGTGACTATGAGACTGTCTGGTTCTATCCCTAATAATGTCATATTTTGCTACATGATGTTGCCACACTTGTTTAGGATTAGGGTGGTTTGTTTGTGACTAAGTTTGCCAAAGATTGTTACATTTAAGGTTAGGCAAATTTGACAAAGTTAGGTGGGTCTTTGGTGCGAGTCACACCTTTAGCAAGTCAGGGTTCCCCATCACATATACTCAAAAAGTGTGGCAAAATTTCTTTAGGTTTGTCAATTTGTAGTTCTCATTTTAAAGAACTAATCTTAGGCAAGTGTGGCAACATTGTGTATAACATTTTTTAAGTGTATGTGATGTGGGACCCTAATGTGGCTTGGCAAAGGTGTGGCTTGAAGCAAACACCCACCTAAGTTGGTCAAACTTGCCTACCTTAGGTATGGTAACCTTTGACAAACTTAGTCACGACCTATCTTTGTCATATATTGTCACATTATTTTTGCCACATTTGTCTTACTTGAGTTGCTCAAATTGTTAGCCACACTTTGGCTTGCCTAAGGATATCATGTTTTACTTATTGTGTCTATGACATATAGGGTTTACTTCTCATAAAAATGTTTGTCTTAGATGTGGCTACAACCAAATGCCCACCTAACTTGGTCAAACTTTTTTTTGAAAGATCCAGCAATCGCTGGCCTTGTGTGATCATTAGCAGGAAGCAACGAGAGTACAAAAGTGGGGTGGATCCTAGGATCAAAAAATAGAAAAGGTCCGGTAAGCAAAACAAAAGTTGATTAGGGGCCGGCCACATTTCGGTCTGCCCCTCTCCAAAAACATGCCCGATCTCTCACGGCGGATCCCCAAAGGGGCTCTCAATGCACTTCGCTCCTGCCAGCCTCCATAGCTCGACGGAGTCCCTGATCCGCTGAATAATCGCCGCCGTCGATGGGTGCTTCTTCCGGAAAGTGCACTCGTTCCTTTCTCCCTAAATCTCCCAACAAGCAAGGAGCAGCATAGTCCTTGCCCCTTTTCTCCTCCCGGTGTGGGTGTGGTCGTAGATGCGGTGGACGATTGTTAGTGTCGATGCCTGATGCCAGTCCTCCTGTGAAGAGAAGGATGAACATCCACTCCAGGTGTCGATCTTAGCCCAAACCTGTTGTGAGCGTGGGCATACCCAGAACAGGTGGTGGGCGGACTCAAGATTTCTAAGACACATCTGATAGAAGTACTCATTTTGCCACCCCCTGCGTTGTAGCCGGTCGTTGCACCAGAGACTATTCTGGAAAAGTAGCCATGCAAACATCTTGATCTTGCCGGGCACCTAGACCCTCTAGATATCTTGGTCGAAAGATGATGTTTCTCGGCCCAAGAATTGCATCATGCATGCGGACTTGGCGGAGTAAGATCCTGAATTTTCCTGGTTCCATCTAATCGTGTCCGGCGCGCCGGTTTCCAAAACTACACGTGCTGCTCTAATTTCCCTATGCATCCTAAGAAAGTCATGCAGGAAAGCGTCAGTGCAGCCATGGCCGATGTCGTTGATCCATGTGTTATCCGTTAGTGCATGTTGCACCGTCCGTTTCTTCCGTCTAGAGTGCATGAAGATGGATGGAAAACGCTAGGCCAGAGGGGCCGAGCCACACCAGGAGGAGAGCCAAAAGGACGTCGTCGCCCCATCGCCCACCGTCACAGTGGTCACAGCGACAAAAAGGGCCCGCTAGCCATCCCCGCAAGGCACCTCCGAGCCCACCCATGGCCGGTCCGGATGTTGCCATGTGCTCCACAGCCAACACAGGCGCAGCGCCGTGCTGAAGCGCTGCAGGTCATGTATGCCGAGCCCGTCGTATGCTGTCGGCGAGCATACAGACAGCCAGTTGACCTTGCAGCTGCCGCCTGCTACTGCCTCGTCGTGCCGCCATAGGAAACGTCGTCTACACTTGTCCACCTCGTTGAACAGCTTCTTTGGTGCCCGGAGCACCATCGGAGAAAAAGTAGGCATGGCGCTAAGGACGCATCTCACGAGTACCCTGCAGCCCGAGAAAGGCATGAGCTTGCCCTTCCATCCTGCTAACCGAGCTCTGATTCTATCTATGATGAACTGAAGGTGCACCAGCCTTAGACAGCCAGGTGTGACGGGGAGGCCTAAGTACTTAATCGGGAAGGAGACCACAACTCCACTGAAACTGGCCAGCACCCCTTGGAGGTCCACCTCCTCGCATCTAATCGGGGCCACCGACGATTTTGCTAGGTTTATGCACAGCCCCATCTCCCTACCGAAGTCTAGAAGGACGATCATCAGGTTTTCCACCTCCTGCCTAGTTGGGTTTATAAATATCATCGCGTCGTCGGTGTAGAGACTAACTTAGAGTCTAAGCTCTCTGCCCGGGATTGGATCCAGAATCTGCCGTTCTACCGCTGCCTTGATGAGGTGATGCTGCGGGTCGATCGCCAGGATGAAAAGGAAGGGTGACAGTGGGTCACCCTGGCGAAGTCCCCGTCGATGGATGATGGGCGTGCTCTCCATGCCATTGAGCATGAACCTGGATGATGACGAAGACAGCAATAAGGCGATCCAATCCCGCCACCGTGCGCTGAAATCTAGCTGCTGAAGGAGCTCCAGGAGATACTCCCAGGAGACGATGTCAAAGGCCTTCGCTATGTCGAGCTTCATAAGGAGCGCTGGTGTTTTTCGTCGGTGGAGGCTTCTCACTGCATTTTGAACAAACAAAAAATTGTCGTGGATGCACTTGGTCTTGAGGAAGGCCGACTGCGCTGGGGAGATGATGGTGTGGATGACCTCCGCTAGTCTGATGGAGAGGACCATGGAGATTAGCTTCGCGACGGAGTGGATACGACTAATAGGTCTGAAGTCGTTGATCGTCATGGCTCCATCCTTTTTGGGTAGCAGGACCACCATGGATGTGTTTAGTGAGGCAATGTCTCCTCCCGCTAAGTGGTAGAATTGGTGGAAAACCTCCATGATGTCGTGCTTGATAATGGGCCAGCAACATCTAAAGAAAGTTCCGTTGAAGCCGTCGGGGCCGGGTGATTCCTGCGGCGATGATGCGATCGCATTCCATACCTCCTCCTCGGTGAAAGGGTTTTCAATCCCAACATGTTGTAGCGACGGGAGGCTGATGGTCTCCCAGGCAGTCGTGGTGTGCCTCTCTGAGCATTCTCCCATGGATGCACTAAAGTGATCATGGATCAGTGTGGCCTTGTCTTCATGCGTCGTCGCTACCGTTGCGGTGCCCTAGATGGAGTGGATGAAGTTTTTCTGCCTCCTTGAGTTTGCCCTTGCTTGAAAAAATGCAGTTCGTGCGTCGCCGGCCCGTAGCCAGGTAACCCTAGACGCCTGGCGTTTTCTAGCTCGCTCGATAGCCGCTAGCCCTAGGATGCGGAGCTTGAGCAGCTTACATAACTGGAATTCCTTGGGGGAGAGTTGGCGGCTCTCTTGGGCTACGTCGAAGCGAAGCACCATCTCGGATGCTATGTGGAGTTGCAGCTTTGTCTCACTAAAGAATCCCTTTGCCCATATTTTTAAGTCAGTTGCGACCCTACGGAGCTTGACGTTGATTCCGCGGAAGGCACATCTGGAAGCGCAGGAACCGAGACCAGAAGGATTGAAACCTGAATCCGGCCTGGCGGCGGGGCACTGCTGCGTCCGCAAGCAGCAGGGGATAGTGGTCCGAGCAGGAGGTAGATGCCGCATGGAGTATCAGCCCGGGGAACATTGCATCCCAAGGGCTGTTGCAGAAGAACTTATCAATGCTAACTAGGGTGGGGTTCACTCGCTCGTTGCTCCAAGTGAAACGACGATTTTTGCACTTGATTTACCTAAGCCCCGCTCCATCTATTGCCGCTCTAAACCTGCCCATGATTCTACGGTTGATGTTGGAGTTGTTCTTGTCCCGGGCCTCGTAGATTATGTTGAAATCTCCATTGATCAATCATGGCTGACCCGCCGGTGGCGCCACCCTAGCTAGCTCTGCGAGGAACTCTTTCTTAGTGTCGTCCATTGGGTCGTAGACGGTTGTGAGCCAGAAGTTAGTCGTGGTCAAAACCACAGTCACGTTGGCCGTGATGGAGTAAGCTCCCACGTCGTGCGTTTGCAGTGTGGTAAAGTATGGCAAGGTGTGGATAGTCAAACAGCCCCTTGGTCCTTGGTGATGTTGTCCTTGTGTCGTGGAGCACTCTACCGAGAGAAAAAATAATCTTACAAAGGATAGATTTAATATATGAGGATACTAGTAATACGGTAGAACGTTGTGTCGGGAATGCATATAAATAAATTAAGAAATGTTTAAGGTTATTTTCAAAGTTGGAAGTTTTTACATCCAGGCGTGTTTGGACATCAAATGAGTGCCCAACGGGCTTCTCGAAATTCAACCATGTGGGCGGTCCGGGCTCACCAAACCCAGGCCATATGTGAGGAAGGACGGTTGTCTGGACTATCTGCAATGTTATCTTCAAGGCGTGATCTCAACACAAAATCCCACCCTATTATGTATCATTCCCTTTTCATGTTGGACCCTGCCCTTCCCACTCGATTTCCTTTTGTAGCTATAAATTTCTCATTGGAACCTTTTTCTTCAAAATCGGATACCGTCCACCTCATCTTTGTCATGGCGTCCTTTTTTCCTTCACATCATACTTTCCCTCGGATTGTTAAGGAGGAGTTCCCTACCAACCGCTTCGCTCTTCGCCTTTGTCCCTCTCATCACGAGGATCTTTCCGCCAAAAGACAGTCTGAACATCATTAACATTCTATCCAAATAATTTGGTTCATACGAATCTATAGTCTTAAAAAATTACTTGTTAACAATAGTCTATGTGTTTTACTGAATTCCTTGATGCGAATTTGAAATTTTAATGTGTCACATAATGATGGTTCTTTTGATGGACTTGATATTACTGAATTTATGATGCGTGTGCAGAAGGTGTCTTGGACACATGTCCAAACACCCTTAGATTGATGCCTTAAACCTGGGGTCATCAAGCTCATGCAGAACCTTTCTAAGGCAGTACTACTATCGGTACCATCTTTGATGGAGCCTGTCAATTCCTGCTCTAGTTTGTTCCTATAAATTCTGAAAATCATTTTTTTCAAAAATTGAAATCCTTTTATATGGAGGCCTTTTATGTTCTATGGCTTGTGGGAAAATAATAAACTGAAAATACCACAAACTTGAAGAAATAACCTTCACAGACTGACATGTCTCATATGAAGATCAATGACTTTCAACAAAGATGACCATGCCCATGGGCATCTTCATGGCATAGTACATGATAACATGACTATTTTTGAAAATAACAAGGGTGTTACCATTTTGATCAACAATTCCCAAAAAAGATTGAAGGTTTGGTTAAAAGAAAGTAATTTTCCATTTTTCCAGTGCCCAAGATGACTTTTTTGTGAAGCAAGTGCCATAAATATTATTGTAAATTGTGCCCTTAAAATTTTCACCTAACTATACCACATGGTATTTCAAGTGCAATTTTTTATGAATTTTAGAGTGATATTGCTATATTTCATTGGTTTACTAAATTTCTATCGGTTTACATCAAGTAATTCAAATTTAAGCTACAAGTGTGTTCTAGTTTAATCCTATAAATTCTGAAAAATCATTTTAGCTTTCACATTAGGAATTTAGGCATTATCCACAAAGAAAGGTCAAATCTCAAACCATTTTATATGATTAGTCATTCATTCAATTTTGACAACAATCTCAAAATATAAAAAAATGCTAAAAAATTGAAATCCGGGCAATGGCTTATGGGAAAATGATAAGCTAACTATACAACACATGAAAAGTTAATTTTCCATTTTTCTAGTGCCCAAGATGACTTTTTTGGAAACAAGTGCCATAAATCATATTGTAAATTGTGCCCTTTCAATTTTCACCTAAAGTAGACCACATAGGATTCCAACTGCCAATTCTTCATGAATTTCGGAGTGCTTTTGGTATTCCATTGATTTATTGTATTTCTAGTGATTTACATCAAGTAATTCAAATTTGAACCGCAAGTATGCTTTAGTTTTGTCCTATAAATTCTAAGAAATCAAGTTTAGCTTGCACATTAGGAATGTAGGAATTATACACAAATAATGGTCAAATTACCAACCACTTCATATGATTGCTCATCCATGAATTTTTGACAACAATCTGAAAGATATTATAAAAAATAAATAAAATCCTCAAAAATTGAATTCCTTTTGTATAAGGGCCTTTTATGTGCACTAGCTTCTAGAAAAAATTATAAATTGACAATATCACAAATTTTAATTTTTTTTCACAAAATGGTCTATCTCAGCGGACCATGGGTTGGGTAAAAAAGTTATTTCCCCATTTTCTTGTGCCCACAATGTGTTTTTTGTGAAGCAAGGACGAGAAATTTCAGTACATAGGGTTGCATACACATCTCGGATCCAGAACATTGAAAGAATCAACGATAAACAAACTAGATTTCAGTACATGAGGTAGCATCCATCACATCAGGTAGGATCTCGCACATAAGGTAGCATCCACATCTCGGATTAACAACAATGATAAAAATAATAAACTTCAATACATAGCGATAAACAAAGTAGATTTCCGTATATGACAACTCCAGTTACACAACTACGGGCGACTGATACGTCTCCAACGTATCTATAATTTTTTATTGTTTCATGTTCTTATATTATCAATTTTTATATGCGTTAGATGCCGTTTTATTTGGGAACTAACATATTAATCTAGTGCCAACTACCAGCTCCTGTTTTTCCTAGTTGTTGTTTCGCAGGAAACCAATACCAAACAAAGTTCAATTGGAACATAACTTTACGATGATTTTATGGACCAGAAGAGACCCTAGGAGCATCAGAGGGAGGCCATACGCCGCACGAGAGGGCGCGCCGTCTGAGCTTGTGGGCCTCTCGTAGGTCTGCTTGACCTAATTCCACTTCTATAAATTCTCTAAAATCCCAAAACCACCAGAAGGAGACCCGAAACAAATTTTCCACCGTCGCTAGCCTCTGTTCTTTCGCGATCCCATCTGGAGGCCTCCGCCGGTACTCTGCCAGAGGGGGGTTCGATCATGGAGGCTATCTTCATCAACCTTGCTGCCTCCATGATGATGTGTGAGTAGTCCACCACAGACTTACGGGTCCATAGTGATTATCTAGATGCTCTCTTTCTCTCTCTCCCTCTCAATATAATGTTCTCTTTGAAGAACTATCTGATGTAATCCTCTTTTGTGGTGTGTTTGTTGGGATCCGATGAATGGCTTTATGATCATATTATTCATTGAAAGTAATTGAGTCAAATCTGAACTTTATTATGTGTGATTGTTATAGGTATGTATGCTTTCCGATCTATGAGTTTGCTTTGGCCAAGTATATGAATAGATCGTCAGAGGGAGTGGTGCATAGTAGTGGGTTCAATCTTGCGGTGTCCTCATCTCGTGACAGAAGGGGTAGCGAGGCACGTATTTGTATTGTTGTCACTAAGGATGAAATGGCGGGGTCTTAACATATTGATTGTCTTACTTTGTCTACATTATGTCATCTTGCTTAAAGCGTTACTCTGTCTGTTATGAACTTAATACCATCGATGCATGCTGGATAGCAGTCGATTGGTGGAGTAATAGTAGTAGCTGCAGGATCATTTCGGTCTATTTGTCACGGACGTAATGCCTATGTAAATGATCTTGCCATGAATAAGGTCATAACTATGCACTTTTCTATCAGTTGCCCAACAGTAATTTGTCCAACTACCGTATGCTATGTTCTTGAGAGAGATGCCTCTAGTGAAAACTATGGCCCCTGGGCCTATCAAATATATTTACTAAAAATATATTTACCTTGCTGCAATTATTTAATTTTTATTTTATTTTTAGTTTACTATTTATCTATCTATCACTAGCAGATTTGATCCTTACAATTAACGAGAGTACAAGGGGATTGACAACACTCTTGACCTCATTGAGTGCAATTATTTTATTCTTGTGTATGTTGGTATTGTTCACGGGTGTTTGCGTGATCCTCCTATTGGTTCGATAAACCTTGGTTCTCACTTAGGGAAATACTTGTTGCTACTTGATACGTCCATTTTGCATCATGTTTTTGCATTGATATTTATTATGTTTTGAGTCACTATTTCACTTTATGATGCAATCTCAATGCCTTTTCTCTCTTATTTTGCAAGTTTCATACAACGATGGAGATTGCCGACAACTAGAATTCTGGACCGGAAAATGCCACCGAAGAATTGGATATTCTCTGGAACTCTAAATGGCCTAAAAATTTACGGAGAATTGTTTTGGAATATATAAAAAATATTGGCAAAAGAAATACCAGGAGGGGACCCACCAGGAGGCTACGAGCCTGGTGGGCGCGCCCCTGAGCTTGTGGGCCCGCTGGCAGGCCTCTGGTGCCCATCTTCTCTTATATGATGCGATTTTCTCGAGAAAAAAAATCATAAGAAGACTTTCGAGATGAAGCGACGCCATCTCGAGGCGGAATCTGGTCAGGAGCACTTTTGCTCTCGAGCGGAGCAATTCCGCCGTGGAAACTTCCCTCTTGGGAGGACCAATCTTCATCAACCTCTTCACCAGCACCATCTCATCTCAAATCCTAGTTCATCTCTTGTATTCAATCTTTGTCTCAAAACCTCGGATTGGTACATGTGTGTTGCTAGTATTGTTGATTACGTCTTGTAGTTAATGCTAGTTGGTTTAATTGGTGAAAGATTATATGTTCAGATCCTTAAGCATATTCATTTCACCGATGATCTTGAACATGATGATGATTTGTGAGTAGTTACTTTTGTTCTTCTGGACATGGGAGAAGTCTTGTCATAAGTAATCATGTGATGTTAGTATTCGTTCGATATTTTGATGATGTGTATGTCGTTATTCCTTTAGTGGTGTCATGTGAACGTCGACTACATTAGACTTCACCATATTTCGGCCTAAGGAAAAAGCATTGGGGAGTAATAAGTATATGATGGTTTGCAAGACTGAGAGAAGCTTAAACCCTAGTTTATGCATTATTCTGTAAGGAGCTGATTTGGATCCATATGTTTCATGCTATGGTTAGATTTATCTTAATTCTTCTTTCGTAGTTCTGGATGCTTGCGGGAGGGGGTAATCATAAGTGGGTTGTTTGTTCAAGTAAAAACATCACCCTAGCACCGATCCACCCACATACCAAATTATCACAGGAACGATCGTGAATCAACTAAACATGATGAAACGTGACTAGACAAAATTCACATGTGTCCTCGAGAGCATTTTACTTCCTATAGAGTACTTTCCGGCTTGTCCTTTTCTATAAAAAGGATTGGGCCACCTTCGTGCACCTTGATTATTATTGTTACTTGTTACTTTTTATGAATTACCATGCTATAAAACTATCTGTTACCACTACTTTCAGTGCTTGCAGAAAATAGCTTGTTGAATATCACTTGTCATTTCCTTCTGTTCCTCGTTGGGTTCGACACTCTTACTTATGGAAAAGACTATGATTGATCCCCTATACTTGTGGCTCATCAAGAATCTTTTCTTGCTTCGTTGCCACGGAGTGAAGCGCCTTTGGTAAGTGTAATTTGGTTAGGAAACGCTTTTGTTGCATGCTGAAATTTATTGTCACTTGTTACTATGGAAGATAATCCTTTGAGAGGCTTGTTCTGGGTATCTTCACCTCGTCTAGAAGTGTCAAGAGACGCTCCTCAACCTACTGAATCTACTGAAAATATTTACTATGAAATCCCTTCGGGTATGTTAGAGAAACTTCTAGCTAATCCTTATGCAGGAGATGGAACAATACATCCTGATATGCACTTGATCTGTATATATGAAATTTATGGATTATTTAAGCTTGCAAGTTTATCCGAGGATGGTGTTAAGAAGAAGGTTTTTCCTTTATCTTTGGAGGGAAAGGCATTGATATGGTATAGGCTATTAGATGATGTCGGTACATGGGATTGGAATCGATTGAAGCTGGAATTTTACCAATTTTATCCTATGCATTTGGTTCATCGTGATCGGAATTATATATATAATTTTTGGCCTCGTGAAGGAGAAAGTATCGCTCAAGCTTGGGGTAGGCTTAATTCTATTATGCATACATGCCCCAATCATGAGCTCTCAAGATAAATAATCTTACAAAACTTTTATGCTCGGCTTTCTCATGATAGGCAATCAATGCACAATACTTCTCTACTGATTCCTTTATGAAGAGGACTATTGAAGTCAGATGAGTTCTTCTGGAAAGAAGTAAACGCAACTATGAAGATTGGGAAATCGATAACTGCAAAGAGTCAGGTATAAATCTTGAGTTTGATTGTGTTAAATCTTTTATGGAAACTGAAGCTTTTCATAAGTTTAGTGCAAAGTATGGACTTGACTCTGAGATAGTAGCTACTCTCTGTGGATCATTTGCTACTCATGTTGATCTCCCTATGGAGAAGTTGTTTAAATTTCATTCACCTATTGAAGGAACTTGTAAGAAACTTTTTATAGCTAAAGAGGAAACACACATTTATAATGTTGATCCTGTTATGCCTACGACTTATATTGAGAAACCAACTTTTCCTGTTAGGATTAGGGAACATGCTAAAGTTACAACTATGGTTAATAAGAGTAATATCAAAACACATAGACCCTTTGAACAAATAAAGGTAAAACCTAAAGTTGCAATGATTAAAGTTCTATTGGTTGATAACATTGATGGTCATGTCATATATTTCTGGATGAAGCATCTCGTATTGCTAAAAAGATTCTAAAGATAAACATAAACATGTTGTTGGCATGCATGTTGTTTCTGTTAAGATTGGAGATAATTGTTATCATGGTTTATGTGATATAGGTGCTAGTCTGAGTGCTATTCCATTTATTCTTTAACAAGAAATCATGCATGATCTTGCACCTATTGACTTAGGCGATATTGATGCTACTATTAAGTTTGCAGATAGAGAAACTATTTCACCACTTGGGATTGTTAGAGATGTTGAAGTCTTGTGTCGTAAGATCAAATACTGGCAGGTCCGGTTTTCCAAGACATACCCTTGTGTCATCACCAGCCCCAGGATTACTGTTTGCCGATGGACACTTCCTTGATACAGAATTCCAAGCAAATACAAGAATTTGAGTACAAGAACATGAAGGTCCATTGAGTACAACAATGATTTCTAGTGGCTGATGGCGGAAGCGACTCATGGATCTCTAGCGTCTATGGGACTCCATTCCCACAGGAACAGCTGACCTGGATAACTCCTATCTCACATGGTTGCTATCTTTGACTCCTAGGTTGCGGTTGTGTCTTGGAAGTGCTCCTTTCCTATTCGCGATCTAGCCAAGACAATAGTCAGGGACAAGCCAGCGAGTACTTTTGAATGTACTCACAAACATCATGAGCAAAAGATATAATTAAGCAGGTGAATGCATGCAGCAAAACTTTAATGGTATTCAATATGGCACGAGGTTAATTCATGAATGCAATTATGCAGATAATTTATTCATACAAAAGATAAAAGTTAGATAAGTACAAGCAATCATATTAATACTAAAAATTTAAAGACGAGTTTCAGAAGGTAGTACCATCCTGAAAGAACCCAACAGAAAATATTAGCAGGTTGCCACAATCGGGCGTCTGGTGTGACGCCACATTAAGGGCTTATATTGAAAATAACAACATGAGTGCCACAGTCGGGCGTCTGAAGCGATGCCACATAAAAATCTTATATTGAAAATAATAACATGTGCCACAGTCGGGCGTCTGAAGCGATGCCACATAAAGAGCTTATATTGAAAATAATAACATAAGTACCACAGTCGGGCGTCTGAAGCGATGTCACATAAAGGGCTTATATTGAAAATAATAACATGAGTATCCAGGAGGTAGAAGCATCCTAGGTGATACTCAACAATTCATATAAGAGAAATGGTTAGTCCATAACAATATTAATCATAAATATCATGTCATAATTTATGATCAATATCCTGATTTAAATGACTCCTCCAAAGACCGACACTAAGAACGACACTTGACCATTCCAAGACTGCAGTCCTTAACCGTGGACATGGCTATTCAAATAGGTTTATACTCTTCAGAGGTTGTACTCTTTACCCACAAGTAACAGATTTCTTTAGTCAACCCGGGACATTGACTAATTCCGATTACGGTCTTTGAGTTGAAAACACACCTGACCCGCACACACCAGCTTAACTTCCCGATGCCTGGAATCACCCACGACAACCGTTAAGTAAAACTCTAAGCGGGGAAACTACAATCTTGATTAGCATGGGATCACAATATTTATAACGCGCGCAAACAGGGGCGCTACCCCCTCGGTCCAACCGGAACACCCATGCCCCCGAACCAAGTGACATGCCTACCAGGGGCCACTATTATCTTTCACTATGGCCTCTCTGTACGGTGTGTGCCAGGAAAGGGGTTGACTGTAACGCCCAATATGATGTCATATCCTCGCGGAAACTTGAAAGTCTTAACAGGGATAGAAGCGCATATCGAAAATGCTTTGCAATGTGGATATCGTCACAAGTACATGTACTAAAGAGAACAGTATACATGATTTGTCTTACACTCACCACAAGCTACAACATGAATACATCAATACAACAATACATTCAATCACCATACAGAAGAGAAGGATTCGACTACGGATGAAACACAAACGAAAAAGAGACAACGTCCACCCCGCTATCCCAGGCTGACGGCCTGGAACCCATCCTATGATCGATGAAGAAGAAAAAGAAACTCCAAATAGAACAATCATCGCTCTCATGTCATAGCATCGCATTACCTGTACCTGCATCAATTGTTGTAGTAACTTTTGAGCCACGGGGACTCATCAATCTCATTTCCAACGGTATCAAGACTAGCAAAGCTTAATGAGTGAGGTATGGTTAAGTGGTGAGGCTGCAATAACACTAAGCATTTGATATCTGGCTAACTTATGAGTACAAGAATAAGAAGAGTGATTTACGCATAAACGGACGTGAACTAGTAATGATCAAGAAGTGATCTGAACACCTACTTACGAGTCATTCATAACACCACCGTGTTCTCTTCCCAAACTCCCTCGAAAAGAGACGGTCACGGTTACGCACACGGTTTGTGTATTTTAATTGGGTTTACTTCAAGTTTTCTATTACCGGATATTATAAAATTTCCAAGTTGCCACATAACCGCGCGCACGGCTCTCAAAAAGATTTAACCCTGTAGGGGTGCTCCAACTCATCCATCACAAATTAGCCACAAGCCGCGGTGGAAAACCTCAACCTCGAGATAGCCCAAAGTACCCTCGGAATCCTGGTGCACAAGACGTTCGAGAAAGGTAAACAAATCCAGCAAGACCGTCTGACGTGTCGACGAACCCGATAGGAGCCGCGTATCTCATTCTCAGGACATGACCGGATGAGCACAACGTATAGTGGCCTGATTGAAATCTTCTGAGTTGCCCCGGGTTGGCCCCACACACAACTCTAGTTTGGACCAACACTCATGAGGAGCACTGGCCCGGGGTTGATTAATTATCTACGGGTTAATTACTCCCTATGCAAGTTTATTAGTTAGGAAAATGTAATACCAATGTTGGACCTTGCCAGAAGAGTTTTTATCCGAAAACGAAAATCAAGGGGGTCCCCATAACAACCCCAAGCATGTTAGGAGCGCTCAATATGGAACATAACACCGGTACTCGTAAACTAAGGCGACAAGAGTGGAACAAAACACCAAGCAAAAGGCCAAGCCTTCCACCCTTTACCAAGTGTATAGATGCATTAAATTAAATAACAAGAATATTGTGATATCCCATGATATCCATGTTACATGGAACCACCTGCACCTGCAACTAGCAACACTATAAGAAGGGCTGAGCAAGCGGTAACATAGCCAAACAACGGTTTGCTGGGAAGGTGGAGGGTTAGGGGCTTATCATGGCATTTTGGGAGACTTGACAAACAAGTGGTAGGTAGCCAGACATAGCAATAGAAACGAGACAACTAGCATATCAATGATAGAAGTGGTATCCAGGGAAATGACCATCTTGTCTGAAATCCCGCTTGGAAGAAGAACAAATCCGTGACATAGACGAACGGGCGTCGTCGAACAAACCCTCACACTCTGAATTGGTTTCGGAACTCTAGCGAGGAGAAGCAAATCCGGAAACAAATAAAGGATACGGTAAACACCACAACATATACATGGCATGATGCACAATCAAGTGTGATGCATGTCCAGTTTAAATAGGCATGGCATGGCAAGATGAAACAACCAAACACTACAAATTAAGTGAAGTTCAATATGCAACGAGTTGCATATTAACGAAACTCCATGTTCGAATCATTTAGTTCACTCTCGTTTATTTTACACGACAAGTTTAAATGTTTTAAAACATGGCAAACAGTGAAGCATAAACAACTACATCATCTAGGCATTTTAAATGAGACCGGAAACAACAAACAACAATTCCGGAAAATCCCCATATGCAAATTTAGAATTCGTTCCAGATCTGCCCTAAACATATTTTATATGTATTAAACAGGAAAACTAAAGTGCACCATGTTAATCTACACATTTTCTAATCAAGTTACATATGTGGATCATTTTAATCGGAGCTACGGTTATTTAGTTATGAAATAAATCATTTTAGCATGGCATTTATGTAAATTAATGCAAACAACAATTTTATACATTTTAACATGGATGAAAGTTGGATATTGTGAAACTACATGAAATTCTAATCATTTTTCATATATGACATGTTTTAATCCAATGCACGGTTAATTATTTATTAGCATTTTAGAAACATGGCATTTTTCTGTAATTACAAAAATCCCTGGATAATTGAGAAATTCGCAGAACATGAAAGAAAATAATAATGGGCCAAAACTGTGCACTGAGTTGAAACAGGACATGGGCATCAAACACTAAACTGCGCCTACCAGCAAGGAATAGGGAAACGGGGCGCTCACCAGGGGGGTCGAGGCCCAGTTGGCGGGCTCGAGGAGGCTGATACGTCTCCAACGTATCTATAATTTTTTGATTGTTCCATGCTGACATATTATCATTCTAGGATACTTTTTGGGTATTTATTTACCAATTTATAATATTTTTTAGCACTAACCTATTGACCCAGTGCCCAGTGCCAGTTCCTGTTTTCTGCGTGTTTTTGCCTTTTCAGAGTTACAATACTAAACGGAGTCCAATTGCCACGAAACTTTTTGGTGATTTTTTCTGGACCAATACAAGACCTAGAAGCTTAGGAGGAGGGCCAGGAGAGGCACCAGGGCCCGACAACATAGCCAGCCGTGCCCCCTAGGGGGCGTGGCCAGATATGTGGTGGCCCCCTGGAGCGCCTCCCGACGTCGTTCTCTGGCCTATAAATTTACAAATACCCTAGAAACACCAGAAGCAGACCTGAAACACTTTTTCCGCCGCCGCAAGTCTCTGTTCTGACAGGAGGCCATCTACACCTCCGTTCCGGCACCCTGCCGGAGGGGAGATCGATCACGGAGGGCCTCTTCATCAACCTTGCTGCCCTCACCATGATGTGTGAGTAGTTCACCATAGACCTACGGGTCCGTAAGTAGTACCTAGATGGCAATCTCTCTCTCTCTTGATCTTCAATACAATGTTCATCGCAGCTTTGCCTTGATCTATCTGATGTAATCTCTTTGTATGGTGTGTTTATTGGGATCCGATGAATTGTGAGTTTATGTTCAGATTATTCATGAAAAGTATTTGAGTCAAACCTGATTACTATTATTCTTATTTGCATGATCATCATAGCTTCGTAATGCTCACCGATCTATTGACATAGTTTGGCCAACTAGATTGATATTTCTTCGGTGGTAGTGGTGCGTTGTAGTAGGTTCAACCTGACGAGTTTCTACATCCTAGTGACAGAAGGGGACAAGTTGCGTCTTTGTGTTGTTGCTACTAAGGATAAAACGATGGGGTCTATTCACATTAGTTGAGTATTCTTTGTCTACATCATGTCATCTTTCTCCAAGCATTACTCCGTTTGTCATGAACTTAATACGTAGAGAGGCAAGCATAGAATCGCTCTTGAAGTGGGGTAATAGTAGTATGTGCAGGTAGGAGTTGGCCTATTTGCTTATGGACGTGATGCCTATGTACACATGATCATTGCCGTGAACATCACATAATTTTTATCTTTTCTATCAATTGCCCAACAGTAATTTGTTTACCCACCGTATGCTTTGCTTATGAGAGATGCCACTAGAGAACTCTACGACCCTCGGGTCTATTTGTTGGGAAACGTTGCATGGGAAACAAAAAATTTCCTACGCACGCACAAGATCTATCCATGTAGATGAGCATCTACGAGAGGAGAGATCGGATCCACATACCCTTGTAGATCACTAAGAGAGGAGCTTTAAGAAACGTGGTTGATGTAGTCGAACGTCTTCGCGATCCAAATCGCAAGCTGTCCCACGATTCAATCACGTTCTAGCGCCGAACGGACGGCACCTCCGCGTTCAGCACACGTACAGCTCGATGACGTCTCCGCCTCCTCTATCCAGCGAGAGAGGTCAGAGTAGTAGATGAGTTCTCTGGCAACACGACGGCGTGGTGGCGGCGGTGGTGGTGCTATCCCGGCAGGGCTACGCCTAGCGCTACCGAAACCGCGAACGGAGGACAAAACGATCTAGGGAGAGAGAGGGGCGCCAAGGGCTTCGTGTGTGATCTTGGGGCGCCCCATCCCCTCTATATATAGGTGGAGGGGCATGGAGATCAGCCCCTACAAGCCCTAGGGCGCAGCCAAGGGGGAGGAGTTGGACTCCTAGTCCAATTCCCTCCCTTTCCATAAACAGGTGGACTTTCCACCTTTCCCAAGCCACATGGGCCTTGAGGGACTTGTGCGCCTGGCCCAATAAGGCCAGGGCGCCTCCCCTCAGCCCATGCAAACCCTTGGGATGTGGTGGAACCCTTGGTGGACTTCCGGACTCCTCCGGAAGTTTCCGGAACCTTCTAGAAGCTTCCTGGTACAATACCGAAAAAACCCATAACTTTTCCGGTCGCCAAAATATGACTTCCCATATATAAATCTTTACCTCCGGACCATTCCGGAACTCCTCGTGACGTCCGGGATCTCATCCGGGACTCCGAACAACCTTCGGTCACCAACATACATAACTCAACAATACCGAATCGTCACCGAACGTTAAGTGTGCAGACCCTGCGGGTTCGAGAACTATGTAGATATGACCGAGACAACTCTATGTTCAATAACCAATAGCGGGACTTGGATGCCCATATTGGTTCCTACATATTCTACAAAGATTTTTCTTGGTTGAACCTCTATGTCAAGGATTCAGTTAATCCCGTATGTTGTTCCCTTTGTTTATCGGTATATTACTTGCCCGAGATTCGATCGTCGGTATCTCCATACCTAGTTCAATCTCATTACCGGCAAGTCTCTTTACTCGTTCCGTAATACAAGATCCCGTGACTAACTCTTTAGTCACTTTGCTTGCAAGGCTCATTGTGATGTTGTATTACCGAGTGGGCCCTGAGATACCTCTCCGTCACACGGAGTAACAAATCCCAGTCTTGATCCATGTCAACTCAACAAACACCCTCGGAGGTACCTGTAGAGCATCTTTATAGTCACCCAGTTACGTTGTGACGTTTGATACACACAAGGTATTCCTCCGGTGTCAGTGAGTTACATGATCTCATGGTCATAGGAACACATACTTGACATGCAGAAAACAATAGCAATAAACTTGACACGATCATATGCTACGTTCATAGTTTGGGTCTTGTCCATCACATCATTCTCCTAATGATGTGATCCCGTTATCAGATGACAACTCATGTCTATGGTCAGGAAACCTTGACCATCTCTGATCAACGAGCTAGTCTAGTAGAGGCTCACTAGGGACATAGTGTTGTCTATGTATCCACACATGTATCTGAGTTTCCGATCAATACATTTCTAGCATGTATAATAAACGATTGTCATGAACAAGGAAATATGATAATAACTAATTTATTATTGCCTCTAGGGCATATTTCCAACAGTCTCCCACTTGCACTAGAGTCAATAATCTAGTTCACATTGCTATGTGATTAACACCCAATTAGTTCTGGGGTTTTATCATGTTTTGCTTGTGAGAGAGGTTTTTAGTCAATGGGTCTGCAACATTCAGATCCGTGTGCACTTTGCAAACCTCTATGTCATACTGTAGATGCTGCTACCACACTCCACTTGGAGCTATTCCAAATGGTGCTCCACTATACGTATCCGGATTGCTACTCAGAGTCATCCGGATTGGTGTCAAAGCTTGCATCGACGTAACTCTTTCCGATGAACTCTTTATCACCTTCATAATCGAGAAATATTTCCTAAGTCCTCAAGTTACTAAGGATAATTTTGACCGTTGTCCAGTGATCCACTCCTGGATCACTCATGTACCCTTTGACAGACTCATGGCAAGGCACACACCAGGTGCGCTACACAGCATGGCATACTATATAGAGCCTATGGCTAAGGCATAGGGGACGACCTTCGTCCTTTCTCTTTTTTTTCTTGCCGTGGTCGAGCTTTGAGTCTTACTCAAATTCATACCTTACAACACAGCCAAGAACTCCTTCTTTGACTGATCTATTTTGAAGTCCTTCAAAATCTTGTCAAGGTATGTATTTATTGAAAGTTTTATCAAGCGTCTTGATCCATCTCTATAGATCTTGATGCCCAATATTTAAGTAGCTTCATTCCAGGTCTTCCTTTGAAAAACTCATTTCAAACAACCCTTTATGCTTTCCAGAAATTCTACATAATTTCCGATCAACAATATGGCATCCACATATACTTTATAAGAAATGCTATAGTGCTCCCACTCACTTTCATGTAAATACAAGTTTCTTGCAAACTTTGTATTAACCCAAAAGCTTTGATCACCTCATCAAAGCATATATTCCAACTCCGAGACGCTTGCCCCAGTCCATAGAAGGATCGCTGGAGCTTGCATACCTTTTAGGATCCTTAGGACCGACAAAACCTTCTGGTTGCATCACATACAACCTTTCCTCACGGAAACCATTGAAGGAAACTCTGTTTTGACATCCATCTGCCAGATTTCATAATCGAAAAAATGCAGTAACTGCTAACATAATTCCAACAGACTTCAGCATCGCTATGGGTGAGAAAGTCTCATCGTAGTCAACTCCCTGAACTTGTCGAAAACTTCTTTGCGACAAGTCGAGCTTTATAAATGGTGACATTTACCATCAGCGTATGTCTTCTTCTTAAAGGTCCATTTGTACTTAACGGCATGTCGTTCATCGGGCAAGTCTACCAAAGTCCATACTTGGTTTTCATACATGGATCCTTTCTTGGATTTCATGGCTCCTAGCCATTTGTTGGAATCCGGGCTCACCATTGCTTCTTCATAGCTCGTAGGCTCACTGTTGTCCAACAACATGACCTCCAAGACAGGATTGCCGTGCCACTTAGGGGCGGCACGAGTCCTTGTCGACCTACGAGGCTTGGTAGTAACTTGATCCGAAGCTTCATGATCATCATCATTTGCTTCCTCTTCACTTGGTGTAGGCGCCACAGAAACATCTTTCTGCGTCGTGCTACTCTCCAACTGAAGTGACGGTTCAACAACCTCATCAAGTTCTACTTTCCTCCCACTCAATTCTTTCGAGAGAAACTCTTTCTCAAGGAAGGACCCGTTTTAGCAACAAACACTTTGCCCTCGGATCTGAGATAGAAGGTATACCCAACTGTTTCCTTGGGGTATCCTATGAAGATGCACTTGTCCGCTTTGGGTTCGAGCTTATCAGGTTGAAGCCTTTTCACATAAACGTCACAGCCCCAAACTTTAAGAAACAACAGCTTAGGTTTCTTGCCAAACCATAATTCATACGGTGTCGTCTCAACGGACTTTGATGGTGCCCTATTTTAAAGTGAATGCGGTTGTCTCTAATGCATAACCCCAAAATGATAGTGGCAGATTAGTGAGAGACATCATAGATCACACCATATCCAATAGAGTATGATTATGACGCTCGGACACACCATTACACTATGGTGTTCCAGGTGGCGTAAGTTGTGAAACAATTTTCACATTATCTTAAGTTGCATACCAAACTCGTAACTTAGATATTCACCTCCACGATCATATCATAGACATTTTATCTTCTTGTCACGATGATCTTAAACTTCACTCTGAAATTGCTTGAATTTTTCAAACATTTTAGACGTGTGTTTCATTAAGTAAATATACCCATATCTACTCAAATCATCAGTGAAGGTAAGAAAATAACGATATCCACCGTGCGCCTCTACACTCATCGGGCCGCACACATCAGTATGTATGATTTCCAACAAGTCACTTGCCCGCTCCATTGTACCGGAGAACGGGGTTTTAGTCATCTTGCCTAAGAGGCATGGTTCGCATGTATCAAGCGATCAAAATCGAGTGATTCCATAAGTCCATCAGCATGGAGCTTCCTCATGCGTTTAACACCAATATGACCTAAGCGGCAGTGCCACAAGTATGTGGTACTATCATTATTAACTTTGCATCTTTTGGCATCAATATTATGAACATGTGTATCACTACGATCGAGATTCAATAAACCATTCACATTGGGTGCATGACCATTGAAGGTATTATTCATGTAAACAAAATAACCATTATTCTCTGACTTAAATGAATAACCGTATTGCAATAAACACGATCTAATCATGTTCATGCTCAACGCAAACACCAAATAATATTTATTTAGGTTCAACACTAATCCCGAAGGTAGAGGGAGCGTGCGATGGTGATCACATCAACCTTGGAAACACTTCCAACACACATCGTCACCTTGCCCTTAGCTAGCCTCCGTTTATTCCATAGCTTTTATTTCGAGTTACCAATATTAGAAACTGAACCGGTATCTAATACCCAGGTGCCACTAGGAGTACTAGTAAGGTACACATCAATAACACGTATATCAAATATACTTTTGTTAACGTTGCCATCCTTCTTATCTACCAAGTATTTGGGGTAGTTCTGCTATCAGTGACCGTTCCCCTTATAATAGAAGCACTTAGTCTCGGGTTTGGGTTCAACCTTGGGTTTCTTAACTGGAGCGGCAACTGTTTTGCCACTCTTGAAGTTTCCCTTCTTGCCCTTGCCCTTCTTGAAACTAGTGGTCATGTTAACCATCAACACTTGATGCTCCTTCTTGATTTCTACCTTCGCAGTGTCAAACATCGCGAATAGCTCAGGGGTCATCTCCATCCCTGGCATGTTTATAGTTCATCACGAAGCTCTAGTAGCTTGGTGGCAGTGACTTGGAGAACTCTGTCAATCACTATCTTATCTGGAAGATGAACTCCCACTTGATTCAAGCGATTGTAGTACCCAGAAAATCTGGGCACATGCTCACCTGATTGAGCTATTCTCCTTCATCTTGCAGGCAAAGAATCTTGTTGGAGATCTCATATCTCTCAACAAGGGCACGAGCCTGAAATCCCAATTTCAACTCTTGGAACATCTCATATGCTCCATGACGTTCAAAACGTCTTTGGAGCCTCAATTCTAAGTTGTAATGCATGACGCACTGAACTATCAAGTAGCCATCAGAACGTTTCTGTCAGATGTTCACAACATCCACAGACGACGCTTGAGGGGGTGGCGCACCGAGCGGTGCATCGAGGACATAAGCCTTCTGTGCAGCAATGAGGACAATCCTTAGATCACGGACCCAGTCCGCATAATTTCTACCATCATCTTTCAACTTACTTTTTCTCTAGGAACGTATCAAAAACACAGGGGAGCTACGGCGCGAGCTATTGATCTACAACATAATTTGCAAAGACATTTTGACTATGTTCATGATAATGAGTTCAGTTAATCATATTACTAAAGAACTCCCACTCAAATTGACATCCCTCCGGTCATCCGAGTGTTACATGATCCAAAATCACCAACTCAAGTCCGATCATCATGTGAGATGAGGTGGTTTCAATGGTGAACATCTCCATGTTGATCATATCTACTATATGACTCATGTTCGACCTTTCAGTCTCTTGTGTTCCGAGGCCATGTCTGTACATGCTAGGCTCGTCAAGTTTAACCCGAGTGTTCCGCATGTGCAAAACTGGCTTGCACCCGTTGTATGTGAACGTAGAGTCTATCACACCCGATCATCATGTGGTGTCTCGAAACGACGAACTTTCGCAACGGTGCACACTCGGGGAGAACACAATTTTATCTTGAAATTTTAGTGAGGGATCACCTTATAATGCTACCATCGTCCTAAGCAAACCAAGGTGCATAAAAGGATTAACATCACATGCAAGTCATAAGTGACATGATATGCCCATGATCTTGTGCTTTTGATCTCCATCTTGAAAGCACCGGCATGATCTCCATCATCACCGGCATAACACCATGACCTTCATCATCTTGATCTCCATCAACGTGTCGCCATGAGGTTGTCGCGCCAACTATTTCTTCTATAACTATTGCTAACTCATAGCGATAAAGTAAAGCAAAAAAGCAAAAATAAATTAAAGACAACCCTATTGCTCCTACCGATTTCCGTACTCACCGACATGCAAGTCGTGATAATCTATACAAAACATGATCATCTCATACATCACATATATCTCATCATGTTTCTGGCCATATCATATCACATCATACCCTGCAAAAACAAGTTAGATGTCCTCTAATTTGTTGTTGCATGTTTTACGTGGCTGCTATGGGTATCCAGCAAGAATGATTCTTACCTACGCAAAACCACAACGGTGATATACAAGTTTCTATTTCACCTTCTACAAGGACCGCCTCTGTCGAATCCGATTCAACTAAAGTGGGAGAGACAGACACTCGCCAGCCATCTTATGCAACAAAGTTGCATGTCAGTCGATGGAACCGGTCTCTCGTACGTGGACGAGTAAGGTTGGTCCGAGCCGCTTCATCCCACAATACCGCCGAATCAAGATAAGACTAATGAGGGAAGCAATCTGAATATCAACGCCCACAAACTCCTTTGTGTTCTACTCATGATCTCATCTACACATAGACCTAGCTCATGATGCCACTGTTGGGGAACGTTGCATGGGAAACAAAAAATTTCCTACGCACGCACAAGATCTATCCATGGAGATGAGCTTATACGAGAGGAGAGATCAGATCCACATACCCTTATAGATCACTAAGCGGGAAGCATTAAGAAACGCGAATTATGTAGTCGAACATCTTTGCGATCCAAATTGCAAGCCGTCCCGCGATTCAATCACGATCTAGCGCCGAACGGACGACACCTCCGCATTCAGCACACGTACAGCTCGATGACGTCTCCGCCTCCTCTATCCAACGAGCGAGGTCAGAGTAGTGGATGAGTTCTCCGGCAACACGACGGCGTGGTGGCGGTGGTGGTGGTGCTATCCCGGCAGGGCTACGCCTAGCGCTATCGAAACCGCGAACGGAGGAGAAAACGATCTAGGGAGAGAGAGGGGCGCCAAGGGCTTCGTGTGTGCTCTTGGGGCGCCCCCTCGCCTCTATATATAGGTGGAGGGGCGTGGAGATCAGCCCCTCCAAGCCCTAGGGTGCAGCCTAGGGGGAGGAGTTGGACTCCTAGTCCAATTCCCTCCCTTTCCATAAACAGGTGGACTTTCCACCTTTCGTCCTTTCCCAAGCCACATGGGCCTTGAGGGACTTGTGCGCCTGGCCCAATAAGGCCAGAGCGCCTCCCCTCAGCCCATGCAAACCCTTGGGACGTGGTGGAACCCTTGGTGGACTTCCGGACTCCTCCGGAAGTTTCCGGAACCTTCTACAAGATTCCCGGTACAATACCGGAAAAACCCGAAACTTTTCTAGTCGCCAAAATATGACTTCCCATATATAAATCTTTAGCTCCAGACCATTCTAGAACTCCTCGTGACGTCCGGTATCTCATCCGGGACTCCGAACAACCTTCGTTCAGCAACATACATAACTCAACAATACCAAATCATCACCGAACGTTAAGTGTGCAGACCCTGCGGGTTCGAGAACTATGTAGATATGACCGAGACAACTCTACGGTCAATAACCAATAGCGGGACCTGGATGCCCATATTGGTTCCTACATATTCTACGAAGATCTTTATCGGTTGAACCTCTATGTCAAGGATTCAGTTAATCTCGTACGTTGTTCCCTTTGTTTATCGGTATGTTACTTGCCCGAGATTCGATCATTGGTATCTCCATACCTAGTTCAATCTCGTTACCGGCAAGTCTCTTTGCTCGTTCCGTAATACAAGATCCTGTGACTAACTCTTTAGTCACTTTGCTTGCAAGGCTCATTGTGATGTTGTATTACCGAGTGGGCCCTGAGATACCTCTCCATCACACGGAGTAACAAATCCCAGTCTTGATCCATGTCAACTCAACAGACACCCTCGGAGGTACCTGTAGATCATCTTTATAGTCACCCAGTTACGTTGTGACGTTTGATACACACAAGGTATTCCTCCGGTGTCAGTGAGCTACATGATCTCATGGTCATAGGAACACATACTTGACATGCAGAAAACAATAGCAATAAACTTGACATGATCATATGCTACGTTCATAGTTTGGGTCTTGTCCATCACATCATTCTCCTAATGATGTGATCCCGTTATCAGATGACAACTCATGTCTATGGTCAGGAAACCTTGACCATCTCTGATCAACGAGCTAGTCTAGTAGAGGCTCACTAGGGACATAGTGTTGTCTATGTATCCACACATGTATCTGAGTTTCCGATCAATACAATTCTATCATGGATAATAAACGATTATCATGAACAAGGAAATATGATAATAACTAATTTATTATTGCCTCTAGGGCATATTTCCAACACTATTCACTTATATATATTCACAAACGCTATCATTACCTTGTTGTTATTTATTACCTTTTATTTTATTTTGCACTTTACTATCATCTACAATTATCTACACAACTCACTTGCTTGCAAATAACGAGATCAAGGGGATTGACGACCCTCTTGTCGGCGTTGGGTGCAAGTTGTTTGTTCTTTTGTGTGCAGCCGCTGAAGACGGTTGAGGATTAGTATTCCTATTGGTTCGATATACCTTGGTTTCATAACTGAGGGAAATACTTACCCACTTTGTGCTGCGATTACCCGTTCCTCTTCACGGAAAACCCAACGCAGATCACGAGTATCAGGAAGGATTTCTGGCGCGGTTGCCGGGGAATACCATCACCATGTTGGAAATATGCCCTAGAGGCAACAGTAAATTGGTTATTATTATATTTCCTTTTTCATGATAATCGTTTATTATCCATGCTAGAATTGTACTGATCGGAAACTCAGATACATGTGTGGATACATAGACAATACTATGTCCCTAGTGAGCCTCTACTAGACTAGCTCGTTGATCAAAGATGGTCAAGGTTTCCTGGCCATAGACATGAGTTGTCATTTGATAACGGGATCACATCATTAGGAGAATGATGTGATGGACAAGACCCAAACTATAAACATAGCATATGACCGTGTCAGTTTATTGCTATAGTTTTCTGCATGTCAAGTATCTGTTCCTATGACCATGAGGTCATGCAACTCACTGACACCGGAGGAGTACCTTGTGTGTATCAAATGTCGCAACGTAACTGGGTGACTATAAAGGTGCTCTACAGGTATCTCTGAGGGTGTCTGTTGAGTTGGCATGGATCAAGACTGGGATTTGTTACTCCGTGTGACGGAGATGTATCTCAGGGCCCACTCGGTAATACAACATCACAATGAGCCTTGCAAGCAAAGTGACTAAAGTGTTAGCCACGGGATCTTGTATTACGGAACGAGTAAAGAGACTTGACGGTAACGAGATTGAACTAGGTATAGAGATACCGACGATCGAATCTCGGGCAAGTAACATACCGAAGAACAAAGGGAACAGCATACGGGATTAACTGAATCCTTGACATAGAGGTTCAACCGATAAAGATCTTCATAGAATATGTAGGAACCAATATCGGCATCCAGGTCCCGCTATTGGTTATTGACCGTAGAGGTGTCTCGGTCATGTATACATAGTTCTCGAACCCGTAGGGTCTGCACACTTAAGGTTCGGTGACGTTTCGGTATAGTAGAGTTATGTATGGTGGTGACCGAAGGTTGTTCGGAGTCCCGGATGAGATCCCGGACGTCACGAGGAGTTCAGGAATGGTCCGGAGGTAAAGATTTATATATGGGAAGTCATATTTTGGGTTCCGGAAAAAGTTCGGGTTTTTTTGGTATTGTACCGGGAAGCTTCCAGAAGGTTCCGGAGGGTTCCGGAGGTGTCCGGAAGTCCATAGAGGGTCCACATGGACTCTAAAGGGGGCGCACCAGCCCTTCATGGGCCAGGCGCAGCAGCCCCACTTGGCCCATGCGGCTATCCCAAGTGATAAGATCAAATCCCTTTAAAATAGGAGATAAGAGGCATTACTTGGGAAAGAGGATTACTGTTCACGCGGTTACTATTCACATGTGTACTGTTCACGCGTGTGCTGTTCGCGCGTGTACTGTTCACGCGGCACTGTTCCCCCTCCTCCAAGTTTCCTCCTCCTATAAATAGAGAGGGAGAGGGAAGGCAGAAAAACCTGAAAAGGCCACATGCTGCCTCTCTCTCCCTCTAGATCTATTTCTCCTCTAGATCGGTTTCGGTAGTGCTTGGCGAAGCCCTACCGGAACAGCTCCACCACCACCGTCACCACGCCGTCGTGCTGCCGGAGAACTCATCTACCTCTCCGCCCTTGCTTGCTGGATCAAGAAGGCGGAGATCGTCATCGAGCAGTACGTGTGCTGAACGCGGAGGTGTCGTCCGTTCGGCGCTAGATCGGAAGGACCGTGATCAGGATCGCGAGACGGTTCTTGATTTGATCGCGGGACGGATCATGATGGGATCGCGAGACGGATCGTGATTGGATTGCGGGACGTTCGGCGATTTGGATCGCGAAGACGTTCGACTACATCAACCGCGTTTCTTAACGCTTCCGCTTAGCGATCTACAAGGGTATGTAGATCCACTCTCCCTCTCATAGATGCTCATCACCATGGATAGATCTTGCGTGTGCGTAGGAAAATTGTTGTTTCCCTTGCAACGTTCTCCAACAGTGGCATCATGAGCTAGTTCTATGCGTAGATGAGATCTCAAGTAGAACATAAAGGAGTTTGTGGGCGTTGATATTCAGATTGCTTCCTTCCTTAGTCTTTTCTTGATTCAGCGGTATTGTGGGATGAAGCGGCCCGGGCCAACCTTACTCGTACGCTTACGAGAGACCGGTTCCATCGACTGACATGCACTAGTTGCATATAGATGGCTGGCGGGTGTCTGTCTCTCCCACTCTAGTTGGATCGGATTCGACAAAGGGTAGTCCTTGTAGAAGGTTAAATAGCAACTTGTATATCACCGTTGTGGTTTTGCGTAGGTAAGAATCATTCTTGCTAGATACCCATAGCAGCCACGTAAAACATGCAACAACAAATTAGAGGACGTCTAACTTGTTTTTGCAGGGTATGTTGTGATGTGATATGGCCAAGACATGATTTTATATATGTTGATGTATGAGATGATCATGTTGTTATTCATTATCACGACTTGCATGTCGATGAGTACGGCAACCGGCAGGAGCCATAGGGTTGTCTTTAATTATTGTATGACCTGCGTGTCAATCTCAAGCGCTATGTAATGCTTTACTTTATCACTAAGCGGTAGCAATAGTAGTAGAAGCATGGTTGGCGTGACAACCCCGATGGCCACACGATGATGGAGATCACGATGATGGAGATCATGGTGTGACGCCGGTGATGATGGAGATCATGCCGGTGCTTTGGAGATGGAGATCAAAAGCACAAGTTCATGGCCATATCATGTCACTTATGATTTGCATGTGATGTTAATCCGTTTATGCATCTTATTTTGCTTAGGACGACGGTAGCATTATAAGGTGATCCCTCACTAAAATTTCAAGATAAAATTGTGTTCTCCCCGAGTGTGCACCGTTGCGAAAGTTCATCGTTTTGAGACACCACGTGATGATCGGGTGTGATAGACTCTACATTCACATACAACGGGTGCAAGCTAGTGTTGCACATGCGGAACACTCGGGTTAAACTTGACGAGCCTAGCATGTACATACATGGCCTCGGAACACAAGAGACCGAAAGGTCGAACATGAGTCATATAGTAGATATGATCAACATGGAGATGTTCACCATTGAAACCACCTCATCTCACGTGATGATCGGACTTAGGTTGGTGAATTTGGATCATGTAACACTTGGATGACCGGAGGGATGTCAATTTGAGTGAGAGTTCGTAAGTAATATGATTAATTGAACTCATTATGATGAACATAGTCAAAATGTCTTTGCAAATTATGTTGTAGATCACCAGCTCGCGCTGAAGCTCCCTTGAATTTTTTATATGTTCCTAGAGAAATAGAGTTGAAATATGATGGTAGCAATAATGCGTACTGGGTCCGTGATCTGAGGATTGTCCTCATTGCTGCACAGAAGGCTTATGTCCTTAATGCACCGCTCGGTGCGCCACCCCCTCAAGCGTCGTCTGTAGATGTTGTGAACATCTGACAGGCACATTCTGATGACTACTTGATAGTTCCGTGTGTCATGCATTACGGCTTAGAATTGAGGCTCCAAAACGTTTTGAACGTCACGGAACATATGAAGATGTTCTAAGAGCTGAAATTGGGATCTCAGGCTCATGCCCGTGTTGAGAGGTATGAGACCTCCAACAAGATTCTTTGCCTGCAAGATGAAGTAGAATAGCTCAATCGGTGAGCATGTGCTCAAATTGTCTGGGTACTACAATCGCTTGAATCGAGTGGGAGTTGATCTTCCAGATAAGATAGTGATTGATATAGTTCTCCAAGTCACTGTCACTAAGCTACTAGAGCTTCGTGATGAACTATAAAATGCCAGGGATGGAATTAATGATCCCTGAGCTATTCGCGATGTTTGACACCGCGAAGGTAGAAATCAAGAAGGAGCATCAAGTGTTGATGGTTAGTGAAACCACTAGTTTTGAGAAGGGCAAGGGCAAGGAGGGAAACTTCGTGGATGGCAAGCCAGTTGCTGCTCCAGTGAAGAAACCCAAGGTTGAACCCAAACCCAAGACTAAGTGCTTCTAATATGAGGAGAACGGTCGCTGAAGCGGAACAACCCTAGATACATGGTAGATAAGAAGGCTGGCAACGTCGACATAAGTATATTTGATATACGTGTTATTGATGTGTACCTTACTAGTGCTCCTAGTAGCACCTGGGTATTGGATACCGGTTCGGTTGCTAAATGTTAGTAACTCGAAATAAAAGCTACGGAATAAACGGAGACTAGCTAAGGGCGAGGTGACGATCAGTGTTGGAAGTGTTTCCAAGGTTGATGTGATCACCATCGCACGCTCTCTCTACCTTCGGGATTAGTGATGAACCTAAATAAATGTTATTTGGTGTTTGCGTTGAGCATGAACGTGACTAGATCATGTTTATTGCAATACGGTTGTTCATTTAAGTTAGAGAATAACGGTTATTCTGTTTACATGAATAATACCTTCAATGGTCATGCACCCAATGAGAATGGTTTATTGAATCTTGATCGTAGTGATACACATGTTCATAATATTGATGCCAAAAGATACAAAGTTAATAATGATAGTACCACATACTTGTGGCACTGCCGCTAAATGTCATATTGGTGTAAAACGCATGAAGAATCTCCATGCTGATGGATCTTTGGACTCATTCGATTTCGAATCGGTTGAGACATGCGGACCATGCCTCTTGGGCAAGATGACTAAGACCCCGTTTTCGGTATGATGGAGCGGGCAAGTGACTTATTGGAAATGATACATGTTGATGTATGCGGTCCAGTGAGTATTGTAGCATGCGGTGGATATTGTTATTTTCTTACCTTCACTGATGATTTGAGTAGATATGGGTATATTTACTTAATGAAACACAAGTCTGAAACGTTTGAAAAGTTCAAACAAATTCAGAGTGAAGTTTGAGATCATCGTGACAAGAAGATGAAATGTCTACGATATGATCGTAGAGGTAAATATCTGAGTTACGAGTTTGGTACACAACTTAAGACAATGTGGAAAATGTTTCACAACGCACGCCACCTGGAACGCCATGGTGTGATGGTGTGTCCGAACGTCGTAGTCGTGCTCTATTGGATATGGTGCGAACTATGATGTCTCTTATCGATTTACCACTATCGTTTTAGGGTTATGCATTAGAGACAACTACATTCACTTTAAAAGGGGGCACCATCTAAGTCCGTTGAGATGACACCGTATGAATTTTGGTTTGGCGGAAACCTAAGCTGTCATTTCTTAATGTTTGGGGCTGCGACGCTTATGTGAAAAAGGGTTTTCACCTAATGAGCTCGAACCCAAGGCGGACAAATGCATCTTCATAGAATACCCTAACGTAACAGTTGGGTAAACCTTCTATCTTAGATCCAAGCACAAAGCGTTTGTTGCTAAAATGGGTCCTTTCTCGAGAAAGAGTTTCTCTCGAAAGAATTGAGTGGGAGGAAGATAGAACTTGATGAGGTTATTGAACCTTTGTTTCAACCAGAGAATAGCGCAATGCAGAAAGTTGTTTCTGTGGAGCCTATGTTAGTTGAAGAGGAAGTTAATGATGATGATCATGAAGCTTCGGATCAAGTTGCTATCGAACCTCGTAGGTCGACAAAGACGCGTACTGCTCCAGAGTGGTACGGCAACCCTATCTTAGAGGTCATGTTGTTGGACAACGATGAACCTACGAGCTATGGAGAAGCGATGATGGGCCCGGATTCCGAGAAATGGTTAGAGGCCATGAAATCCGAGATGGGATCCATGTATGAAAACAAAGTATGGGCTTTGGAAGTATTACCTGAAGGGCGATAGGCCGTTCAGAACAAATGGATCTTTAAAAGGAAGACGGACGCGGACGGTAATGTCACTGTCTATAAAGCTCGACTTGTGGCAAAGGGTTTTTCACAAGTTAAAGGAGTTGACTACGATGAGACTTTCTCACCCGTAGCGATGCTAAAGTCTGTTGGAATTATGTTAGCAGTTGCTGCATTTTTCGATTATGAAATCTGGCAGATGGATGTCAAAACATCGTTTCCTTAATGGTATCCGTGAGGAAAGGTTGTATGTGATACAACCGGAAGGTTTTGTCAGTCCTAAGGATGCTAAAATGTATGCAAACTCCAGCGATCCTTCTATGGACTGGAGCAAGCATCTCGGAGTTGGAATATACGCTTTGATAAGGTGATCAAAGTTTTTGAGTCTATACAAGGTTTATGAGAAACTTGTATTTACAATAAAGTGAGTGGGAGCACTATAGAATTTCTGATAAGTATATGTGGTTGACATATTGTTGATCGGAAATGATGTAGAATTTCTGGAAAGCATAAAGGGTTGTTTGAAAGGAGTTTTTCAAAGGAAAACCTGGAGTGTAGCTACTTAAATATTGGGCATCAAGATCTATAAATAGATCAAGACGTCTGATAAGACTTTCAATGAGTACATACCTTGACAAGATTTTGAAAGAGTTCAAAATGGATCAGTCAAAGAAAGAGTTCTTGCCTGATTTGTAAGGTGTGGAGTTGAGTGAGACTCAAAGCTCGACCACGGCAGAAGAAAGAGAAAGGACGAAGGTCGTCCCCTATGCCTTAGCCATAGACTCTATATAGTATGCCATGCTGTGTACCGCACCTGTGTGTGCCTTGCCATGAGTCTGTCAAGGGGTACAAGAGTGGTCCAGGAGTGGATCACTGGACAGCGGTCAAAGTTATCCTTAGTAACTAGAGGACTAAGGAAATATTTCTCGATTATGGAGGTGATAAAGAGTTCGTCATAAAGGGTTACGTCGATGCAAGCTTTAACACCTATCTGGATGACTCTAGGTAGCAATCCGGATACGTATAGTGGAGCAGCCATTTGGAATAGCTCCAAGTGGAGCGAGGTAGCATCTGCAGTATGACATATAGATTTGCAAAGAACACACGGATCTGAATATTGCAGACCATTGACTAAAGACCTCTCTCACATGCAAAGCATGATCAAACCCCATAACTCATTGGGTGTTAGATTCATAACAATGTAAATCACATCGTGATGTGAACTAGATTATTGACTCTAGTGCAAGTGGGAGACTGTTGGAAATATACCCTAGAGGCAAAAATAAATTGGTTATTATTATTTTCCTTTTTCATGATAATCGTTTATTATCCATGCTAGAATTGTATTGATCGGAAACTCAGATACATGTGTGGATACATAGACAACACTATGTCCCTAGTGAGCCTCTACTAGACTAGCTCGTTGATCAAAGATGGTCAAGGTTTCCTGGCCATAGACATGAGTTGTCATTTGATAACGGGATCACATCATTAGGAGAATGATGTGATGGACAAGACCCAAACTATAAACATAGCATATGATCGTGTTAGTTTATTGCTATAGTTTTCTGCATGTCAAGTGTCTGTTTTCCTATGACCATGAAGTCATGCAACTCACTGACACCGGAGGAGTACCTTGTGTGTATCAAACGTCGCAACGTAACTGGGTGACTATAAAGGTGCTCTACAGGTATCTCCGAGGGCGTCTGTTGAGTTGGCATGGATCAAGACTGGGAATTGTTACTCCGTGTGACGGAGAGGTATCTCAGGGCCCACTCGGTAATACAACATCACAATGAACCTTGCAAGCAAAGTGACTAAAGTGTTAGCCACGGGATCTTGTATTACGGAACGAGTAAAGAGACTTGCCGGTAACGAGATTGAACTAGGTATAGAGATACCGACGATCGAATCTCGGGCAAGTAACATACCAAAGAACAAAGGGAACAGCGTACGGGATTAACTGAATCCTTGACATAGAGGTTCAACCGATAAAGATCTTCGTAGAATATGTAGGAACCAATATCGGCATCCAGGTTCCGCTATTGGTTATTGACCGTAGAGGTGTCTCGGTCATGTCTACATAGTTCTCGAACCCGCAGGGTCTGCACACTTAAGGTTCGGTGACGTTTCGGTATAGTAGAGTTATGTATGGTGGTGACCGAAGGTTGTTCGGAGTCCCGGATGAGATCCCGGACGTCACGAAGAGTTCAGGAATGGTCCGGAGATAAATATTTATATATGGGAAGTCATATTTTGGGTTCCGGAAAAAGTTCGGGTTTTTTTGGTATTGTACCGGGAAGCTTCCAGAAGGTTCCGGAGGTGTTCGGAAGTCCATAGAGGGTCCACATGGACTCTAAAGGGGGCGCACCAGCCCTTCATGGGCCAGGCGCAGCAGCCCCACTTGGCCCATGCGGCTATCCCAAGTGATAAGATCAAATCCCTTTAAAATAGGAGATAAGAGGTATTACTTGGGAAAGAGGATTACTGTTCACGCGGTTACTATTCACACATGTACTGTTCACGCGGTTACTATTCACACGTGTACTGTTCACGCGTGCACTGTTCATGCGGTACTGTTCTCCCTCCTCCAAGTTTCCTCCTCCTATAAATAGAGAGGGAGAGGGAAGGCAGAAAAACCTGAAAAAGCCACGTGCTGCCTCTCTCTCCCTCTATATCTATTTCTCCTCTAGATCGGTTTCGGTAGTGCTTGGCGAAGTCCTACCGGAACAGCTCCACCACCACCGTCACCACGCCGTCGTGCTGCCGGAGAACTCATCTACCTCTCCGCCCTTGCTTGCTGGATCAAGAAGGCGAAGATCGTCATCGAGCTGTACGTGTGCTGAACGCGGAGGTGCCGTCCGTTCGGCGCTAGATCGGAAGGACCGTGATCAGGATCGCGAGATGGTTCGTGATTTGATCGCGGGACGGATCGTGATGGGATCGCGAGACGGATCGTGATTGGATCGCGGGACGCTCGGCGATTTGGATCGCGAAGACGTTCGACTACATCAACCGCGTTTCTTAACGCTTCCGCTTAGCGATCTACAAGGGTATGTAGATCCACTCTCCCTCTCGTAGATGCTCATCACCATGGATAGATCTTGCGTGTGCGTAGGAAATTTTTTGTTTCCCTTGCAACGTTCTCCAACACACCAACTATCGAGTAACTTCGCACAAAATTTCATTCACTTGTTCTTCTTTTTATTTGCTGTTATATTTAGTTTGTCGCATCAAAATCAAAAATAAAAAAATATTTATCTTTGCTTGTTACTAGTTCTTGTTTGAAGTCATGGCTAGCTTTCCTTCGGACCTACCCTTTCCTCCCTACTTGGGAGAAGGATCCGGAGTATTAAATTTCAAGTATGTGGAAAATGAATACCTAAAGGAAGCTTGGGATAGGTTGCTAGTGATACAAGAGAGAGCTAATCCCAAGTGTCATACTAAATTACTTTTGAGAAGTTTTTATGTTGGGTTACCTCTATTCCATAGATGTGTTCTTGATTCCTTGTTTGAAAAAGATTTTCTTGGGAATAATGCCTTTCACACTTATGAAAAAATGAAAATAATATTTGGCCAACCCAAAGTGGAAACCATGGAACCTACCGTATTGGTTAGCCATCGCCAAACAGAGCTAATAAAAGAGACCAAGGCTATCATGGAAACTGATTTTAAGGGACTTTACAGCATGACTACTAAAATTAATGGGAATGTTGTGTTACAAAATAAAAGATTGGACACTTTAGATGAAAAGATTGATGATCTGAGTGTTTTGAAAAATGAAATGAAAATCCTCAATGACAAATTTGGACGAATTGTCAAAGATGACAACACTTGAAACTGTGCATTATGCCTAGCTAGGGGCATAAAACAATAGCGCTTGTTGGGAGGCAACCCAATATGTATCTTTATTTTTGTTTTTACTTTCTGTTTTTGTGTGATGACATGATTGTTGCCTCTATAATGATTATGTTTTTATGTTTTAATTAGTGTTTGTGCCAAGTAAAGCCTTTGGATGACTCACAAGATGAGTAGAAACGATGCTGGATCTGAAACACAAACTTTGACTCCAGTGCAGGAATTTTCATTTTTTACTGGAGCGCGATAATGATCTGAAATTTGAACATAGTATTTCTATACAAATTATTTACGTTGTCCTAATTTTGCAAAAAAAATAGAGTTACAGAAGTATGGTCTCTCTACAGATTGCTACAGACTGTTCTGTTTTAAACAGATTCTATTTTGCTTGCATAGTTTGCTTGTTTTGATTATGCCATGGACTATATCGGGGGGTGTAAGACATGGGGAAGTTAGAATACAGTACCTATTATGAAAAAATGAATTTTAATCAATTTATCACAGTACCTCAAGTATGCAATATGTTTCTTATACTAACGGATCTCACGAAGTTTTGTTGAGTTTTTTGTGATTCAGTTTTCGGTGTGATCATGATGGACTACGGAATAAGGAGTAGCAAGAGCCCAAGATTGGGGATGCCAAAGGCACCCCAAGTATAATTCTAAGGAGACTCAAGCGTCTAAGCTTGGGGATGCCCCGGAAGGCATCCCCTCTTTCATCTCAATCCATCGGTATGTCACTTGGAGCTATATTTTTATTCATCACATGATATGTGTTTTGCTTGGAGCGTCATTTGTTTTTGTTTGCTTTTACTTTCAGTTTGTAACAATCATCATTTGCTGGACACACCTATTTGAGAGAGACACACCTTCATGATAATTTGCTAGAATACTCTATGTGCTTCACTTATATCTTTTGAGCTAGGCAGTTGCTCTAGTACTTCACTTATATCTTTTTGAGCACGGTGGCGTGTAGATTTTATAGAAATAATATGCTCTCGTTCTTCACTTATAATTGTTTGAGAGCTGAGTAATAGTGACGGTAATTTGCATGGGTCATAAACTAGTCCAAGAATATTAGGCATTCAATGAATGATAATCAAAACCATCGTGTAGCACATGTGGAAAGTTATGGGTTAATGGCATTGATGTAGTACTACGAAAAATGTGTGAGTCTAAAAAATTTAATTCGTAGAAGTTTCAAGATTAAGAGGTGTTAACTTGTTATTCATCTAAAATTTAAAGAGGCATGGTGATGACGTGTGATCATTTATATTCCTCATTGAAATCCTTGTGTTGTTTTGAGTCGGGGGCGCGCGATGGTTAACTCCTACCAACCTCCTCCCTCGGGGCATGCGAGGAGTACTTTGATTTATGATAAACTAATAAAACTTTGCAATAAGTATGTGAGTTCTTTATGACTACTGTGACACCATGGACATACGCATCTTCACCTTCTCATATTTGCTAGCCTCTTCGGTACCGTGCATAGCCCATTCTCACCTCGAGGATCGGTGCAAATATCTGCCGGTGCATCCAAACCCCGTGACATGATACGCTCTATGATGTCTACTACGCAACTTTATTCTTGTAGACTTTGTTGGGCCTCCAAGCGCAGAGTTTTGTAGGACAGTAGGAATTTTCCCTCAAGTGGATGACCTAAGGTTTATCAATCCGTGGGAGGTGTAGGATGAAGATGGTCTCTCTCAAACAACCCTGCAATCAAATACAAGAAATCTCTTGTGTCCCCAACACACCCAATACAATGGCAAATTGTATAGGTGCACTAGTTCGGTGAAGAGATGGTGATACAAGTGCAATATGGATGGTAGATATAAGTTTTTGTAATCTGAAAATATATAAACAGCAAGGTAGCAAGTAACAAAAGTGAGCAAAAACGGTATTGCAATGCTTGAAAACAAGGCCTAGGGTTCATACTTTCACTAGTGCAAGTTCTCTCAACAATACTGACATAGTTGAATCATATGTAAATCCCTCACGTGCGACAAAGAGTTCACTCCAAAGTCACAAATAGCGGAGAACAAACGAAGAAATTATTGTAGGGTACGAAACCACCTCAAAGTTATCTTTTCCGATCAATCGTATGAGCTATCCCTATAAGTGTCACGAACAGCCCTAGATTTCGTACTAAAATAACACCTTAAGATACACATCAACCAAAACCCTAATGTCACCTAGATACTCCAATGTCACTACGAGTACCCATGGGCTTGATTATACGATATGCATCACACAATTTCAGATTCATCAGGTTCAATCCAACACAAAGAACTTCAAAGAGTGCCCCAAAGTTTCTACCGGAGAGTCAAGACGAAAACATGTGCCAACCCCTATGCATAGATTCCCAAGGTCACGGAACCCGCAAGTTGATCACCAAAACATACATCAAGTGGATCAATAGAACATCCCATTTTCACCACGGATATCCCATCGCAAGACATACATCAAGTGTTCTCAAATCTTTTAAAGACTCAATCCGATAAGGAAACTTCAAATGGAAAACTCAATTCATCACAAGAAGATAGAGAGGGGAAAACTCCATATGATTCATCTATATTAATAAAGCTCACGGTACATCAAGATCGTGTCATCTCAAGAACACGAGAGAGAGAGAGATCAAACACATAGCTACTGGTACATACCCTCAGCCCCGAGGGTGAACTACTCCCTCCTCGTCATGGAGACCGCCGGGATGATGAAGATGGCCTTCGGTGATGGTTTCCCCCTCCGGCAGGGTGCCGGAACGGGCTCCCGATTGGTTTTTCGTGGCTACAGAGGCTTGCGGCGGCGGAACTCCCGATCTAGGGTTCTTTTCAGAGGTTTGGGTATTTATAAGAATTTTTGGCGTCGGTCTCACGTCAAGGGGGTGCCTGAGGGGCCCACAAGCCAGGGGGGCACGCCCTAGGGGGGGGCCTAGGCTTGTGGCTGTCTCGGGATTCCTCTCCGGTATCTTCTAGCTCCAGTATTTTTTATATTTTCCAACAATATTCGCCATAAATTTTTATTCCGTTTGGACTCCGTTTGATATTCCTTTTCTGCGAAGCTCAAAAACAAGGAAAAAACAGAAACTGACACTGGGCTCTAGGTTAATAGGTTAGTCCCAAAATTAATATAAAATAGCATATTAATGCATATAAAACATCCAAGATGGATAATATAATAGCATGGAACAATAAAAAATTATAGATACGTTGGAGACGTATCAAGCATCCCCAAGCTTAATTCCTGCTCGTCCTAGAGTAGGTAAATGATAAAAACGGAATTTTTGATGTGGAATGCTACCTAACATTTTTATCAATGTAATCCTTTTTTCTTGTGGCAAGAATATTCAGATCCATAAGATTCAAAACAAGAGTTTAATATTGACATAAAAACAATAATACTTCAAGCATACTAATAAAGCAATCACGTCTTCTCAAAATAACATGGCCAAAGAAAGTTATCCCTACAAAATCATATAGTCTGGCTATGCTCCATCTTCATCACACAAAGTATTAAATCATGCACAACCCCGGTTTTAGTCAAGCAATTGTTTCATACTTTAGTATTCTCAAACTTTTTCAACTTTCACGCAATACATGAGCGTGAGCCATGGACATAGCACTATAGGTGGAATAGAATATGGTGGTTGTGGAGAAGACAAAAAGAAGGAGATAGTTTCACACCAACTAGGCGCATCAACGGGCTATGGAGATGCCCATCAATAGATATCAATGTGAGTGAGTAGGGATTGCCATGCAACGGATGCACTAGAGCTATATGTGTATGAAAGCCCAAAAAGAAACTAAGTGGGTGTGCATCCAACTCGCTTGCTCACGAAGACGTAGGGCAATTTGAGGAAGCCCATCATTAGAATATACAAGCCAATGAAAAATTCCCACTAGTATATGAAAGTGACAAAATAGGAGACTCTCTATCATGAAGATCCTGGTGCTACTTTGAGGCACAAGGGTGTAAAAAGGAATAGTAGCATTGCCCCTTCTCTATTTTCTCTCAATTTTTTTTTGGTGGGCTTCTTTGGCCTCTTTTTTTTTATTTGGGCTTCTTTGGCCTCTTTTATTTTTTGTAAAGTCCGGAGACTCATCCCAACTTGTGAGGGAATCATAGCTTCCATCATCCTTTCCTCACATGGGACAATGCTCTAATAATGATGATCATCACACTTTTATTTACTTACAACTCAAGAATTACAACTCGATACTTAGAACAAAATATGACTCTATATGAATGCCTCCGGCGGTGTACCGGGATGTGCAATGACTCAAGAGTGACATGTATAAAAAATATGAATGGTGGCTTTGCCACAAATACGATGTCAACTACATGATCATGCAAAGCAATATGACAATGATGATGCGTGTCATAAACGGAACGGTGGAAGTTGCATGGCAATATATCTCAGAATGGCTATGGAAATGCCATAATAGGTAGATATGGTGGCTGTTTTGAGGAAGGTATATGGTGGGTTTAATGCACCGGCGAAAGTTGCGCGGTACTAGAGAGGCTAGCAAAGGTGGAAGGGTGAGAGTGCGTATAATCCATGGACTCAACATTAGTCATAAAGAACTCACATACTTATTGCAAAAATCTATTAGTCATCAAAACAAAGTACTACACGCATGCTCCTAGGGGAAGGGTTGGTAGGAGTTAACCATCGCGCGATCCCGACCTCCACACAAAGGAAGGCAATCAATAAATAAATCATGCTCCGACTTCGTCACATAACGGTTCACCATACGTGCATGCTACGGGAATCAAAACCTTTAACACCTTTCCAGGGTTTGTATTAAAAATGCAACAGTATTTCTACCAATCCACAATTACTCACTAGCATGTCTCTAATATTACCATCTTTATATCTCAAAACAATCATAAGGAATCAAACTTCTCATAGTATTCAATGCACTTAATATGAAAGTTTTTATTATATCCCTCTTGGATGCCCATTATATTAGGACTAAATTCATAACCTAAGCAAATTACCATGCTGTTTAGAGACTCTCAAAATAATATAAGTGAAGCATGAGAGTTCATCAATTTCTATAAAATGAAACCACGGCCGTGCTCTACAAAGATATAAGTGAAGCACTAGAGCAAAAGACAAACTACTCCAAAAAGATATAAGTGAAGATCAATGAGTAGCCAACAATTAAATAACTATGTGAAAACTCTCTCATCTAAGAATTTCAGATCTTAAGTATGTTATTCAAACAGCAAACTAAACAAAAATAGAACTCCAAGAATAGCACGCATCATGTGAACGAATAAAAATTTAGGCTCAACATAGGCTAACCGATAATTGTTGATGAAGAGAGATGGGATGCGTAGCATCCCCAAGCTTAGATGCTTGAGACTTCTTGAAATATTTACTTGGGGTGCCTTGGGAATCCCCAAGCTTGAGATTTTGTATCTCATTCAATCCTCTCATATCATGGTTTCACCTATTCTCAAAAACTTCATCCACACAAAACTCGAAAAGAACTCGTGACATAGGTTAGTACACACAAGAATAAATCAACACTTCGTGTACTGCCAAGACAAGTCTCACAATAATTTTCAAACATCATATACTGTTTACTATCGTTTCCACAATTTATATCTACCAATATAGGCTATGGAAACTAGAGGATAAGTAGATAACAAAACTATGACAGCAATCTGTCCAAACAGAACAGTCTGTAGAAATTTATGAAAACAGTGTACTTCCGTAACTCAAAAAATTATGAAAATTTAGTACATGCTAAATAATTTATATGACAACACTGTGTAAAAATTTCATAAAGTTTACACGTTCCAGTAAAATATGAAAATTCAAACACTACAGCAAAAGTTTCTATTTTTACACAACACACATCAAACATGCAATTCAAGCATCCTAAAGGCAATTCTTGGAACTTTTTATTGAAAAACAAGATTATAAATAACACCTAATAGAAAATAACAAAATATAATGATGCTCCAAGCAAAACACATATTATGTGATGAATAAAAATATAGCTCTAAGTAAGATATACCGATAATGTTGGAGACGAAAGAGGGGATGCCTTCCGGGGCATCCCCAAGCTTAGGCGCTTGAGTCTTCCTTGGATATTACCTTGGGGTGACTTAGGCATCCCAAATCTTAGGTTCTTTTCACTCCTTATTCTCCTCATATCGGTGTCTCACCCAAAACTTGAAAACTTCAATCACACAAAACTTATCGGAACTTCGTGAGAAGGGTTAGTGTAATAAAGATAAATCATTCACTTAGGTACTGTCAAGAAAAGATTCATAATTGTTCCCACATGATACCTACTGTATTATATCATTCCCATAATTTATATCACTGAATATAAGTTATGGGAACACTAAAACAAGCAAACTATGCATGCAAAACAGAATCTGTCAAAAACAGAACAGTCTGTGAAGATCTGTAGTATAGCCATTCTTCCCTGTCTCTAAAAATTCAGGAAAATTAGGACAACCTGAAGAATTTGTATATAAAGGCTGTGTAAAAATTTCAGATCATTATCACGCTCCAGTAAAAAACTAAAATTCCTGTACTGGAGTCAAAAGTTTCTGTTTTGGTTCAGCATCAATTCTACTCATCTTGTGAGTCATCCCAAAGGTTTTACTTGGCACTTTATTGAAAGAAAATACACAAAACATGATTAATACAGTAGCTTAATCATGTGAACACACAAAAACAGGAAGGAAAAGTGTTGGGTTATCTCCCAACAAGCGCTTTTCTTTAATGCCTTTTAGCTAGGCATGATGATTTCAATGATGCTCACATAGGAATAATAATAGAAACATGCAAAAGAGCATCATGAATCTCATGACAAGCACATTTAAGTCTAACCCACTTCCTATGCATAGGGATTTTGTGAGCAAACAATTTATGGGAGCAAGAATCAACTAGCATAGGAAGGCAAAACAAGCATAACTTCAAAACTTTGAACACATAGAGAGGAAACTTGATATTATTGCAATTCCTACAAGCATATGTTCCTCCCTCATAATAATTTTCAGTAGCATCATGAAGGAATTTCACAACATAACTATCACATAAAGCATTATCTTCATGATCCACAAGCATAGAAAATTTGTCACTCTCCACATAAGCAATTTTCTTCTCATTCATAATAGTGGGAGCAAACTCAACAAAATAACTATCATGAGACACTTGATTGACATAACCACTTTGAATATTAAAATCATGATGAAAAGTTTCATGGTTACTATCACTCTTTATAGCATACATGTCATTATCATAATCATCATAGATAGTAGGCATGTCATCATCATAACAAATTTGCTCATCAAAACTTGGGGGACTAAAAATATCATCTTCATCAAACATAGCATCCCCAAGCTTATGGCTTTGCATATCATCAGCATCATGGATATTCAGAGAATTCATACTAGCAATATTGCAATCATGCTCATCATTCAAGGAATTCTCATTAAGTATTTTCATAAATTCTTCCTCTACCAATTGAGCACAATTTTCCAAACCATCATTTTCACGAAAGACATTAAAAAGACGAAACAATTGATGCAACCTAAACTCCATTTTTTTGTAGTTTTCTTTTATAAAACCAAACTAGATAAAAACAAGAAACTAAAAGATTTTATTGCAAGATCTAAAGATATACCTTCAAGCACTCACCTCCCCGGCAACGGCGCCAGAAAAGAGCTTGATGTCTACTACGCAACTTTATTATTGTAGACTTTGTTGGGCCTCCAAGCGCAGAGTTTTGTAGGACAGTAGCAATTTTCCCTCAAGTGGACGACCTAAGGTTTATCAATCCATGGGAGGTGTAGGATGAAGATGGTCTCTCTCAAACAACCCTGCAATCAAATACGAGAAATCTATTGTGTCCCCAACACACCCAATACAATGGCAAATTGTATAGGTGCACTAGTTCGGCGAAGAGATGGTGATACAAGTGCAATATGGATGGTAGATATAAGTTTTTGTAATCTGAAAATATAAAAACAGCAAGGTAGCAAGTAACAAAAGTGAGCAAAAACGGTATTGCAATGCTTGAAAACAAGGCCTAGGGTTCATACTTTCACTAGTGCAAGTTCTCTCAACAATACTGACATAGTTGAATCATATGTAAATCCCTCACGTGCGACAAAGAGTTCACTCCAAAGTCACAAATAGCGGAGAACAAATGAAGACATTATTGTAGGGTACGAAACCACCTCAAAGTTATCTTTTCCGATCAATCGTATGAGCTATCCCTATAAGTGTCACGAACAGCCCTAGAGTTCGTACTAAAATAACACCTTAAGATACACATCAACCAAAACCCTAATGTCACCTAGATACTCCAATGTCACCACGAGTACCCATGGGCTTGATTATACGATATGCATCACACAATTTCAGATTCATCAGGTTCAATCCAACACAAAGAACTTCAAAGAGTGCCACAAAGTTTCTACCGGAGATTCAAGACGAAAACATGTGCCAACCCCTATGCATAGATTTCCAAGGTCACGGAACCCACAAGTTGATCACCAAAACATACATCAAGTGGATCAATAGAACATCCCATTGTCACCACGGATATCCCATCGCAAGACATACATCAAGTGTTCTCAAATCCTTTAAACACTCAATCCGATAAGAAAACTTCAAAGGGAAAACTCAATTCATCACAAGAAGATAGAGAGGGGAAAACTCCATATGATTCATCTATATTAATAAAGCTCGCGGTACATCAAGATCGTGTCATCTCAAGAACACGAGATAGAGAGATCAAACACATAGCTACTGGTACATACCCTCAGCCCCGAGGGTGAACTACTCCCTCCTCGTCATGGACACCGCCGGGATGATGAAGATGGCCTCCGGTGATGGTTTCCCCCTTCGGCAGGGTGCCGGAATGGGCTCCCGATTGGTTTTTCGTGGATACAGAGGCTTGCGGAGGCGGAACTCCCGATCTAGGGTTCTTTTCGGAGGTTTGGGTATTTATAAGAATTTTTGGCGTCGGTCTCACGTCAAGGGGGTGCCCGAGGGGCCCACAAGCCAGGGGGGCGCGCCCCCTAGGCTTGTGGCTGCCTCAGGACTCCTCTTCGGTATGTTCTTGCTCCAGTATTTTTTATATTTTCCAAAAATATTCTCCGTAAATTTTTAATCCGTTTGGACTCTGTTTGATATTCCTTTTCTGCGAAGCTCAAAAACAAGGAAAAAATAGAAACAGGCACTCGGCTCTAGGTTAATAGGCTAGTCCCAAAAATAATATAAAATAGCATATTAATGCATATAAAACATCCAAGATGGATAATATAATAGCATGGAACAATCAAAAATTATAGATACGTTGGAGACGTATCACTCTATTGCACATAAACCTCATTATATCTTCCTCAAAACAGCCACCATACCTACCTATTATGGCATTTCCATAGCCATTCTGAGATATATTGCCATGCAAATTCCATCGTCACTTCACATGACTAGTTCGTTCATCATCCTAATGCTTTGCATGATCGTATAGAGCTGACATAGTATTTGTGGCAAAGCCACCGTTCTTCATATTTTTGATACATGTCACGCTAGATCATTGCACATCCTGGTACACTGCCAGAGGCATTCATACAGAGTCATATCTTCCTATCAGTTCTTCATGTTGAGTTGTAAGTAAATAAAAGTGTGATGATCATTATTATTAGAGCATTGTCCCAGTGAGGAAAGGATGATGGAGACCATGATTCCCCCACAAGTCGGGGTGAGACTCCGGACGAAAAATGAAATAAAAATGGGGGAGGCCAAATGATCCCACCATATAAAAAAATAGAAAATGGGGGAGGCATAAAAAAAAGAGAAAAGCCCACCATATAAAAAAAGAAATGAGAGAAAAGAGAGAAGGGACTTTGCTACTATCCTTTACCACACTTGTGCCTCAAAGTGGCACCATGTTCTTCATACAGAGAGTCTCCTATGTTGACACTTCCATATGCTAGTGGGAATTACCTTTTCATATAATAAACTTGGCTTGTATATTACTATAACGGGCTTCCTCAAATTCCCGTGGTCTTCATGAGCAAGCAAGTTTGATGCACACCCCACTTAGCTTCAGTTGAGCTTTCTGATACTCTCCGTCGTATCTACTTTTCCTAACGCCTTTGTTCTTGTTTTGGACTCTAATTTGCATGATTTGAATGAAACTAACCCGAACTGACGCTGTTTTCAGCAGAACTACCATGGTGTTGTTTTTGTGCAGAAATAAAAGTTCTCGGAATTGGACGAAACTTTTTGGAGATTTATTTCAGAATAAAAGAAAAATACTGGAACCAAGAGCCACCAGAGGGGGTTCCCTGGATGGGCACGATACACCAGGGCGCGCCACCCCCTCCAGGTGCGCCCTGGTGGGTTGTGGTCACCTCGTGGCCCCCCTGACCCTAATTCCAACTCCATAAATACCTATTTTTGGAGAGAAAAATAGGAGAGGAAGTTTTATCGCGTTTCACGAGACGGAGCCGCTGTCACCTCATGTTCTTCATCGGGAGGCCAGATCTGGAGTCCATTCGGGGCTCCGAAGAGGGGAATCTTCGGTCTTCGTCATCACCAACCCTCCTTCATAGCCAATTCCATGATACTCCCCACCGGGAGTGAGTAATTCCTTTGTAGGCTTGCTGGTCGGTGAGGAGTTGGATGAGATTCATCATGTAATTGAGTTAGTTTTGTTAGGGCTTGATCCCTAGTATCCACTATGTTCTGAGATTGATGTTGCTATAACTTTGCCATGCTTAATGCTTGTCACTAGGGCCCGAGTGCCATGATTTCAGATCTCAACCGTTTATGTTATCACCATTATATCTATGTTCTTGATCCGATCTTGCTAGTCATATGCACCTGCTATGTGTTATGATCCGTAAACTCCGAGGTGACAATAATCGGGATACTTTCCGGTGATGACCGTAGTTTGAGGAGTTCATGTATTCACTATGTGTTAATGCTTTGTTACGGTTCTCTATTAAAAGGAGGCCTTAATATCCCTTAGTTTCCTTATGGACCCCGCTGCCACGGGAGGGTAGGACAAAAGATGGCATGCAAGTTCTTTTCCATAAGCATGTATGACTATTTACGGAATACATGCCTACATTATATTTATGAACTGGAGCTAGTTCTGTGTCGCCCTAGGTTATGACTGTTATATGATGAATCTCAACCAACGAATTCACCGATCCAATGCCTACGAGTTTTCCACATATTGTTCTTGCTAAGTTACTATTGCTACCACTACTGTTACACTTGCTACAAAATCATTGCTACCACTGTTACTGTTACTGTTACTGTTACTGTTACTGTTACTGTTACTGTTACTGTTACTACTGCTATCAAAACTATCATATTACTGTGCTACTGGTCACTCTGCTGCAGATATTTAATCTCCAGGTGTGGTTGAATTGACAACTCAACTACTAATACTTGCAAATATTCTTTGGCTCCCCTTGTGTCGAATCTATAAATTTGGGTTGAATACTCTACCCTCGAAAACTGTTGCGATCCCCTATACTTGTGGGTTATCAAGACCTTTTTCTAGCGCCGTTGCCGGGGAGCATAGCTATATTTGTTGAGTCACTTGGGATTTATATCAATTTATCACTATGAAGAATCTGAAGGATACAAGAACCAGGATTTTTTCCTCTAAGACGAGGGGAGGTAAGGAATTGCCATCTAGCTTTGTACTTGATTCACCTTCGGTTATGAGTAAACTTGCAACAGCACCACATGCTATTAATCCTGATATGTCGCAAGTTATTGATGATGCTACTTCTGCTATGAATGATGCTTATGATGATGCTAGTACCATGCGTGATGATAATGTGCCACTAGGTGAATTTCTTGATAAAGAAATTGCTAGAGCTAAAGGGAATGAAATTACTGAAACTGGTGAAATTACTGAAATTGATGAAGTCCTTGAAACTGATAATTATGAATAACCTATTAGACCTAGCTCTCCTAGATTTGAATTGCCTAAGATACATGAGGGTTATGTTATGGATGGGGAAGTAGCTAGAGACATCCTTGCTTCTAAGGATAGAGATGATCTTAAGAAATTATTATGCAAGTATAAAGAAAAGACTTTGAGTGCTAGAATGAAATGTGATCCTAAGTTTGCTACTTCACCTATCTTTGTTACCGATAAGGATTATGAATTCTCTGTCGACCCAGAGTTAATTACTTTGGTTGAATCTGATCCTTTTCATGGCTATGAAACTGAAACTGTAGTGGCACATCTTACTAAGTTGAATGATATAGCCACCCTTTTTGCTCATGATGAGAAGATTCACTACTACTATATTCTCAAATTATTTTCGTTCTCATTAAAGGGTGATGCTAAGATATGGTACAATACTCTTGCTCCTGGTTGTGTGCGTAGTCCCCAGGATATGATTTACTACTTCTCTGAAAAATATTTTCCTGCTCATAAGAAACAAGCTGCCTTACAAGAAATATTTAACCTTGTGCAAATTGAAGAAGAGAGTCTCCCACAAGCTTGAGGGAGGCTTCTCCAACTGCTTAATGCTTTGCCTGATCACCCTCTTAAGAAAAATGAAATACTTGATATCTTTTATAATGGACTAACTGATGCTTCTAGGGACTTCCTAGATAGTTGTGCTGGTTGTGTTTTCAGGGAACGAACTGTTGAACAAGCTGAGGAACTATTGAATAATATATTGAAGAATTATGATGATTGGACTCTCCCTGAACCACCACCTAAACCCACTCCGAAGAAGAGGGTATCTTGTTTCTCAGTCCTGAAGATATGCAGGAGGCAAAGAAATGTATGAAGGAAAAAGGTATTAAAGCTGAGGATGTTAAGAATTTACCACCTATTGAAGAAATACATGGCTTTGACACACCACCACCTCAATAGGTGGTAGAGGTAAATTCTTTATTAAAGTTTGATGAAGGTGATATCCCTTACAATAAACATCCTAGTCAATGCTTATATGAGTTTGACAACTACATCAGGAAACAAGATCACTTCAATGCAAATGTTCTGAAACAATTGAAATATAATTCTGATATGATTGCTCGCTTGAGTGACTTGTTATTTAGAATTAGTAATGATGTTAGAGGTGTAGGAAAACATGCCTCTATGGTTCAAACCCAGTTAGAACAAGTTGCTAAATCTCAAAGAGAATTACTTAATGAAATGAATAATAATATGAATGATTTTGCTGTTAGAGTAGCAACTAGAGGAGGTAAAATGGCTCAGGAACCACTTTATCCTGAAGGACACCCTAAAAGAATTGAACAAGACTCTCAGAGAATTAACACTGATGCACCTAGTCCTTCTAAAAAGAAAAAGAAAAAGAAAAATGATAGGACTTTGCATACCTCTAGTGAACTTGAGATAGAAAAACCTCCTGAAGATGATGATGCTTCTATTTCTGATGCTGAAACTCAATCTGGTAATGAACATTCACCTAGTGATAATGAAAATGATAATGATGATGTTCATGAAGATACTCAACCGAACAATGATAAAGAACCAGATAATGATGTTGAAATAGAACCTGTTTTTGATCTTGATAACCCACAACCTAAAAATAAACGATATGATAAAAGAGACTTTGTGGCTAGAAAACATGGTAAAGAAAGAGAGCCATGGGTTCAGAAACACATGCCTTTTCCGCCTAAACCATCTAAGAAAAAGGATGATGAAGAATTTGAACGCTTTGCTGAAATGATTAGGCCAGTCTTTTTGCGTACCCGCTTAACTGATATCTTAAAGATGGCCCCTTATGCAAAATTCATGAAAGACATCATCACTAATAAAAGAAAGATACCTGAAGCTGAAATCTCCACCATGCTTGCTAATTATTCTTTTAAGGATGAAGTACCTAAAAAACTTGGAGATCCTAGAATACCAACTATAAATTGCTCCATTAAAAGAAATTATGTCAAAACTGCTTTGTGTGGTTTGGGAGCTGGTGTTAGTGTTATGCCTTTCTCTTTATATAAAAAAACTTGATTTGAATAAACTCACACCTACTGAAATATCATTGCAAATGGCTGACAAATCAACTGCCATAACTATCGGTATTTGTGAGGATGTGCCCGTTGTTGTTGCAAATGTTACTATCTTAACAGACTTTGTTATTCTTGAGATGCCCGAGGACGACAATATGTCGATTATCCTTGGTAGACCCTTTTTGAATACTGCAGGGGCTGTTATTGATTGCAATAAAAGCAAAGTCACTTTTCATATCAATGGTAATGAGCATACGGTGCACTTTCCGAAGAAACAATTCCAAGTGAATGGTATAAATGTTATTGAAAAATCTCCAACACTCACTATTGGAAGTTTTCAACTACCTCTACCTACTGCCAAAAAGAAATATGACAAACTTATTGTTGGGGATATGCATATCCCCGTTGAGGTAACTTAGTGATTTACGAAAATTCTTCGGTTTCATGCTAATCGAAAGTGGTTGTTAATAAGACTTGATCAACCTTATTAATGGATCATTTTTGAGAGGTATGAAGTTGATGAATCTAGTAGGCACAACCTTCCTCTCCCACCTTTTGCATTCTATTCTTCTTAGTCAAATAAAATAAAATGCCATGTTTATCTTGTTTTCTGATTTTTCCGTGCAATAAAAATGACCCAAAAATAAAAGTTCTCAGAATGTCCTGAAAATTTAACACGATTTTTTCTAAATATTTCTGAATTTCTGGTGCAAATAACATCAGAGGGGGGTGCACCTGGTGTCCACGAGACACCAGGGCGCGCCAGCAACCCCAGGCGTGCCCTGGTGGGTTGTGGTCCCCACGTGGGTCCCCTCACTTATCTCTTTAGCCCATTCCATCTCCTACCTCTAGAAAAAAATCACCATAGCTCTCTCTCTCTCATGTTCTTGCTCTCAAACCCGCGGATTTCGATCTCTTTGCTCGAAGCTCCATGTCCGAAACTGTTTTGGGGGATTGCTACTTGGTATGTGACTCCTCCATTGCTCCAATTAGTTTTTGATTTAGTGGTTTTTTTTAGAATAATTAGCTACTTTTGGTGCTGGTGTAGATGGGCTTGCATGTTGAATTCTTAGAGTTCTAAGTAGTTTGAATGCTTAATATGGCCTCTAGGCATCCTTAGGAGTAGTTGCTATCAATCTTACGAAGTTTTGTTGACAAAAATTTTGTAGACTAATTTTTTTAGAAATTTATTTATAGGAATAAGATGAGTTTCTTTAGGAAGTTTTCCTCCAAGAAGAACGCTAAAGGAGTCATTGGGGAATCATCGGACAATGACCTCAACACTGCGAGAACGGTGGAGGTACAGCCATGTGAATGGCCGCATAATGCCTTCATGGAGGAGGCCGGGTTCCATCAAGAGTTTGCCCAATTCGTTGCAAATGCTGGGCTGACCGACTTCCTCGTAGCTGAGTGTGACCCACACCACCTCCTTACAAATTCCTTTGTGCAAAATTTTCATTTTCTGAGTAGGAATAATCCTCCTGAGGTGCAGTTTAATTTATATGCTGAAACCCGTCAGATACCGCTCACTGACTTTTGTGACATATGTTTGATCCCTTCTGATGGGGAATTAAGAGAGCCTAGACCAGCGGAGTTTGAGGACTTTCTCCTCACTTTGATAGTGGGTGATGAAAGAGGCGTGTCAAATGCCACTGCCACAAGTTTGCAGTTTCCTTCTGTGCATTACTTTGCTTTATTCATCACGAAGTGTTTAACCGCTAGGGAGAAGGTCGGTGCACTCAGTGCCCCCGACCTCGCCATTTTACGCTGTGCACCACACAATGATCACACCTTTAGCCTATGGGATATTATTGCACGTCGCCTATACCTTAACAGGACTAAGGGCAAGATACATGGTGGTATTTATGCTACTCGCTTAGCGAGTGACGTGGCTTGAGACTGCGTCGGTATTTCCCCAAAGAGGAAGGGATGATGCAGCACAGCTACGGTAAGTATTTCCCTCAGTTATGAAACCAAGGTTATCGAACCAGTAGGAGAACCAAACAACACTATGTAAACGGTACCTGCACACAAAGAACAAATACTTGCAACCCGACGAGTAAGAGAGGTTGTCAATCTCTCCACGGTAAAAAGATAGATTAGTTTTTATGAGATTGGATAATTAGATCGCACGAGAACACAAAATAAAAGATGCAAATAAAAAGTGCAGCAAGGTATTTTTGGGTTTTTGGAATAATAGATCTGAAAGCAAATGCGGAAAAAGATAGATCGAAAAGCAAAATATTAAAAGAATAGAGCCGGGGGCCATAGCTTTCACTAGTGGCTTCTCTCAAGAGTATAGCACACGGTGGGTAAAGAAATTAATGTTGGGCAATTGATAGAAGATCAAATAATCATGACGATATCCAAGGCAATGATCAATATATAGGCATCACGTCCAAGATTAGTAGACCGAAACGATTCTGCATCGACTACTATTACTCCACACATGGACCGCTATCGAGCATGCATCTAGTGTATTAAGTTCAAGGAGAAACGGAGTAATGCAACAAGAACGATGACATGATGTAGACAAGATCTATTCATGTAGGAATAGACCCCATCTTGTTATCCTTAATAGCAACGATACATGCGTGACTCGCTGCCCTTTTTGTCACTTGGAGAGGACATCGCAAGATCGAACCCATCACAAAGCACCTCTTCCCATAGCAAGAAAAATCGATCTAGTTGGCCTAACTAAACCAAAGATTCAAACAAGAAATACGAGGCTATAAATAATCATGCATATAAGAGATCAAAGAAGACTCAAATAATATTCATGGATAGAAACTGATCATGAGCTCAAACTTCATCGGATCCCAACAAACACACCGCAAAAAGTCATTACATCAAATAGATCTCCAAGAGACCATTGTATTGAGAATCAAAAGAGAGAGAGAAAGCCATCTAGCTACTCCCTATGGACTGACGTGGCTTGAGACTGCGTCAGTATTTCCCCAAAGAGGAAGGGATGATGCAGCACAACTACGCTAAGTATTTCCCTCAGTTATGAAACCAAGGTTATCGAACCAGTAGGAGAACCAAGCAACACTATGTAAACGGTACCTGCACACAAAGAACAAATAATTGTGACCCAACGCGTAAGAGAGGTTGTCAATCTCTCCACGGTAAAAAGATAGATTAGTTTGTATGAGACTGGATAAATAGATCGCACAAGAACACAAAATAAAAGATGCAAATAAAAAGTGCAGCAAGGTATTTTTTGGTTTTTGGAATAATAGATCTGAAAGCAAATGCGGAAAAAGATAGACCGGAAAGCAAAATATTAAAAGAATAGACCCGGGGGCCGTAGATTTCACTAGTGGCTTCTCTCAAGAGTATAGCACACGGTGGGTAAACAAATTACTGTTGGGCAATTGATAGAAGATCAAATAATCATGACGATATCCAAGGCAATGATCAATATATAGGCATCACGTCCAAGATTAGTAGACTGAAACGATTCTGCATCTACTATTATTACTCCACACATCGACCGCTATCCAGCATGCATCTAGTGTATTAAGTTCATGGAGAAACGGGGCAATGCAATAAGAACGATGACATGATGTAGACAAGATCTATTCATGTAGGAATAGACCCCATCTTGTTATCCTTAATAGCAATGATACATGCGTGCCTCGTTGCCCCTTCTGTCACTGTGAGAGGACACCGCAAGATTGAACCCATCACAAAGCACCTCTTCCCATGGCAAGAAAAATCGATCTAGTTGGCCTAACTAAACCAAAGATTCAAAGAAGAAATATGAGGCTATAAGTAATCATGCATATAAGAGATCAAAGAAGACTCAAATAATATTCATGGATAGAAACTGATCATGAACTCAAAATTCATCGGATCCCAACAAACACACCGCAAAAGTTTACATCAAATAGATCTCCAAGAGACCATTGTATTGAGAATCAAAAGAGAGAGAGAGAGAGAGGAAGCCATCTAGCTACTGCCTATGGACCCGTAGGTCTATGGTGGACTACTCACGCATCATCGAAGAGGCACCAATGAGGATGATGAACCCCGCCGTGATGGTGTTAGATTGGATCTCGTGGTTCTAGAACTTGTGGCGGCTGGAATTGTTTTTTGTCGACTCCTCTAGGGTTTCTAAAATTTCTAAGGATTTATAGAGCTGAGAGGCGGTGGAAAAGACCTCTGTGGGCCCCACGATACATCAGGGCGCGCCGGGGGCCTCTGGCGCGCCCTGGTGTATCGTGGGCCCCACGGGCCTCCTCCCAGTGCTTCCTTGGCTCACAAGTCGTCTTCTGGTCCAAAAAAATCTCCAAAAAGTTTTGTGGCAATTGGAATCCATTTGGTACTGATATTCTGTGAAGTAAAAAACAAGAAAAAAACAGCAACTGGCACTGGGCACTATGTCAATAGGTTAGTCCCAAAAAATGATATAAAGTTGCTATAAAATGATTATAAAACATCCAATAATGATAATATAACAGCATGTAACAATCAAAAATTATAGATATGTTGGAGACGTGTCAGCGAGTCACTTTAATGTTCAGATTCGCCAACATGATTATCCCTTGCCCCGAGTTTTTCTAGATCACAAGGCATTGGAGGATCATCAATTTATTGATACAGCTGATTCTTTTCATAACATTCGCTACAACTTAGTATTCAGCGAGGTTACCCGTGATATTATCCCGTTGCCTGCACCTGATTTGTTTGATTCTATTGCCAGGAACGGATACAGGGTCATGCCAGAGGACATTTTTGCCTACCGGAACAACCTGGCAGCGGCTGAGGAGGAGCCCCAGGAGTGGGACTCTCAGGTGCCGCCGCCACAACACTTCCACATAGGACCGGATGGCTATCGCGGATGGTGATTACCAAGCTAGGCCAAAAGCCTAAGCTTGAGGGAGTACGTACTTCCACCGACATTATATTCATGTTTACACATTTCATTCCAGTTGTCGGTGTCTACACTTTTTCATTGTATTATCCTTGCTAGATTTATTTTCTCGCTTTCTTCTTGCGTGTTTGAAAAACTTTGAGAAAATCCAAAAATATTTGTTCCTTCTTTTCAGTTTCCTTTCTAGTTTAAATTAATTGTAGTAGAAAAAGAAAAACCCAAAAGATTTCTCGTTTCTTCTTTTACTTGTTGGGAGTTTTCCCATGTAAATAGATTTTCTCGTCTTTGTTTTTCCTTCTTTGATTTGCTTTATTTAAGAAAAAACAAAAACTCTAAAATATATTTCAGTGTGTTTCTCTGAAATTCTTTTCCTTTTATTTGAGTCGTACCAAGGAGAAGACCACGATGAAAATGTTGAGTGGCTCTCATATGCATTATTGTTAATCTAACAAAGAGCCCAAATTACTTTGTCTTCTCCTTTTGAATAAAATGTTTGTAGATTCCAGCTTTGTCCACGGCACTCTTGCACTGTTATTATTATTTTTTATATCATTCGTTCGTGCAAGTGAAAGGCAATAATGACGATATTTGATGAAGTGACTGTGGCAGAGAGAAGCGGGTATGAACTCAACTTGTTTTTGTTTTTGTAAATGTGTTTAACCTAGTATCCATGATTCAGCATATTATGATCAAACATGTTTGCAATGACAATTAGAGATTATAGTTGCTCATGCCATGCTTAAGTAGCTAGGAGTGGACAATGATTTATCTTGGATGTCAACATGCATTAAAATGGTTGTGATGTAGTATGATGATATGGTATCCTCCTCTAAATGTTTCAAGTGGCTTGACTTGGCACATGTTCATGTATGTAGTTGAATCAAAACCAACATAGCCTCTATGATATTTATGTTCATGGTGTTCGTATCCTACTCATGCTAGTATTCAATGTTGATTATGCATAACGCATGTTCATGACCGTTTTCGCTCTCTAGCTGGCCGCTTCTCAAACTATTTGCTAGCCCTCACCTGTACTAAGCGGGAATACTGCTTGAGCGTCAAAATCCTTGAACCAAAGTTATTCCAGATGAGTCCACTATATCTACCTATATGCGGTATTACCCTGCCGTTCCAAGTAAATTTGCATGTGCCACCTCTAAAATTTCAAATGAACATCTGTTTTGTGTGCCTGGACCGCTCATGGAACGACATGGGGCGGTCAGTATTTTCCATATTAAGCGGGTTATTATCATGATGAGTGTTTATTCACTCGTCCTTGAACGAGAGGGGCGGTAATAGGGATTCCCAGTCCTGAAATCAAAAATTGCAAATAATTAAACAAAACTCCCCCAGGAATGTTGTTGGTATGGACGGTACCCATGGATTCGGCTAGCCGTGGAGTGTGTTTGTTGGTGGAGGGGGAGTAAACTTTTATTTTTACCGCTTGGGAACCGCCGCTAATGTGTTTAGCATGGAAGATATTGATAACTCTTGGTCGTAACGTTGATAGGAAGGGTGCACCTCCCAAAATTATATTTATTAGCTCTGGCACCTTTGCAAATCCCTGCTTCCATCTGTGACGAGATTATCTATTTACTTTTATGTTGAGTCATCACCTTCTCAAATAAGCGCCAGATCTGAGAGCACTATTGTCATCCTCATGCATTTTTTATAGTTAATGTTGGATGCATCATGACTGGATCTTTTCTACCATGAATTATAATGTTTAGTCGCTGCTTGAACTTATGTTTTGCGGTCTCAGAAAGGGCTAGCGAGATACCAATGTTGTCCTATTATATCATGACCGTTTTGACAAAGTGTTGGCACTTGAGATATTTTATTATTGCTCTCTAGTTGATTATGCCATTGATATGAGTTAATATAATTTCTAAGAGTTATTGTTGACATGGTTAGTCATGATCTTTGCTGAAAACCTGGGTTCTACTTAAGCATATTTATGTAAACAAGAACAAAAGAGTTCATATTTTTTTTTCCTTTTCACTTAAAGTTTGTCAACTGAATTGCTTGAGGACAAGCAATGGGTTAAGCTTGGGAGAGTTGATACGTCTCCGTCGTATCTACTTTTCCTAACGCTTTTGCTCTTGTTTTGGACTCTAATTTGCATGATTTGAATGAAACTAACCCGGACTGACGTTGTTTTCAACAGAACTACAATGGTGTTGTTTTTGTGCAGAAATAAAAGTTCTCGGAATTGGACGAAACTTTTTGGAGATTTATTTCATAATAAAAGAAAAATACCGGAACCAAGAGCCACTGGAGGGGGTGCCCTAGCCGGGCACGATACACCAGGGCGCGCCACCCCCTCCAGGCGCGCCCTGGTGGGTTGTGGTCACCTTGTGCCCCCCTGACCCTAATTCCAACTCCATAAATACCTATTTTCGTAGAAAAAAATAGGAGAGGAAGTTTTATCACGTTTCACGAGATGGAGCCACCGCCACCTCCTGTTCTTCATCGGGAGGCCAGATCTGGAATCCATTCGGGGCTCCGGAGAGGGGAATCTTCGGTCTTCGACATCACCAACCCTCCTTCATCGCCAATTCCATAATGCTCCCCACCGGGAGTGAGTAATTCCTTCGTAGGCTCGCTGGTCGGTGAGGAGTTGGATGAGATTCATCATGTAATCGAATTAGTTTTGTTAGGGTTGATCCCTAGTATCCACTATGTTCTGAGATTGATGTTGCTATGACTTTGCCATGCTTAATGCTTGTCACTAGGGCCCGAGTGCCATGATTTCAGATCTGAACCATTTATTTTATCACCATTATATCTATGTTCTTGATCCGATCTTGCTAGTCATATGCACCTGCTATGTGTTATGATTCGTAAACCCCGAGGTGACAATAATCGGGATACTTTCCGGTGATGATCGTAGTTTGAGGAGTTCATGTATTCACTATGTGTTAATGCTTTGTTCCGGTTCTCTATTAAAAGGAGGCCTTAATGTCCCTTAGTTTCCTTATGGACCCCGCTGCCATGGGAGGGTAGGACAAAAGATGTCATGCAAGTTCTTTTCCATAAGCACGTATGACTATTTGCGGATTACATGTCTACATTATATTTATGAACTGGAGCTAGTTTTGTGTCGCCCTAGGTTATGACTGTTATATGATGAATATCATCCAACGAATTCACCGATCCAATGCCTACGAGTTTTCCACATATTGTTCTTGCTAAGTTACTATTGCTACTGCTACTGTTACACTTGCTACGAAATCATTGCTATCACTGTTACCGTTACTATTACTGTTACTAGTGCTATCAAAACTATCATATTACTGTGCTACCGATCACTCTGCTGCAGATATCTAATCTCCAGGTGTGGTGGAATTGAAAACTCAACTGCTAATACTTGCAAATATTCTTTGGCTCCCCTTGTGTCGAATCTATAAATTTGGGTTGAATACTCTACCCTCGAAAACTGTTGCGATCCCCTATACTTGTGGGTTATCACTTTCATACACTTATAGCTCTAGTGCATCATTTGCATGGCAATCCCTACTCCTCGCATTGATATCTATCGATGAGCATCTTCATAGCTCGTTGGTACGCCTAGTTGATGCGAGACTATCTTCTCTACTTTTTACCCCTTTGATACCTACCACCATATTCTATTCCACCTATATGCTATGTCCAATGGTTCACGCTCATGCATTGCGTGAAGAATAAAAAGTTGATGCATATTGAAAAAGTACGATCCAATTGCTTGACTTGGACACCGTGGTGCTTAACATTTGTATCTATGTCGTAAAGACGGAGTCATGCTTTGCTAATATGATAAAATGAATAGGGGTAAGCATTCTTTTAGGATCATATACTTTGAAAAATAAATGATTTTGTTTCTTATACCTATAAATATTACTATGTTGTTGTTTGTTAATTCATCATTTCTCAATGAACATACGCACTAAAGATTACATAATGGGTAGCATGTCACATCAAAAATTCTGTTATTATCATTTACCTACTCAAGGACGAGCAAGCTTGGGGATGCTGATACGTCTCCAACGTATCTATAATTTTTTATTGTTCCATGCTGACATATTATCATTCTAGGATACTTTTTGGGTATTTATTTACCAATTTATAATATTATTGAGAACTAACCTATTGACCCAGTGCCCAATGCCAGTTCCTGTTTTCTGCGTGTTTTTGCCTTTTCAGAGTTACAATACTAAACGGAGTCCAATTGCCACGAAACTTTTTGGTGATTTATTCTGGACCAATACAAGACCTAAAAGCTTCAGAGGAGGGCCAGGAGAGGCACCAGGGCCCCACCACATATTCAGTCGCGCTCCAAGGAGGGCGCGGCCAGATATGTGGTGGCCCCCTAGAGCACCTCCCGACGTCGTTCTCTGGCCTATAAATTCACAAATACCCTAGAAACACCAGAAGCGCTCCCGAAACACTTTTTCCGCCGCTGCAAGTCTCTATTCCGACGGGATGCCATCTACACCTCCGTTTTGGCACCCTGCCGGAGGGGAGATCGATCACGGAGGGCCTCTTCATCAACCTTGCTGCCCTCGCCATGATGTGTGAGTAGTTCACCATAGACCTACGGGTCCGTAGGTAGTACCTAGATGGCAATCTCTCTCTCTTGATCTTCAATACAATGTTCATCGCATCTTTGCCTTGATCTATCCGATGTAATGCCTTTGTATGGTGTGTTTGTTGGGATCCGATGAATTGTGAGTTTATGTTCAGATTATTCATGAAAAGTATTTGAGTCAAACCTGATTGCTATGATTCTTATTTGCATGATCATCATAGCTTCGTAATGCTCTCCGATCTATTGAGATAGTTTGGCCAACTAGATTGATATTTCTTCGGTGGGAGTGGTGCGTTGTAGTAGGTTCAACCTGACGAGTTTCTATACCCAGTGACAGAAGGGGACAAGTTGCGTCTTTGTGCTATTGCTACTAAGGATAAAATGATGGGGTCTATTCACATTAGTTGACTATTCTCTGTCTACATCATGTCATCGTTCTCCAAGCATTACTCCATTTGTCATGAACTTAATACGTAGAGAGGCAAGCATAGAAGCGCTCTGGAAGTGGAGTAATAGTAGTAGGTGTAGGCAGGAGTCGGCCTATTTGCTTATGGACGTTGTCGGTGTACTAAAGTTTGGGTCTTTTAGTACCCCATACTTGTGCACGGGCGGTTGTAGCCACACCAGCGGCAAGGCCTGCCGGGGGGACAACTGAATACAAGGGCAAGGATATCAAGAAAGGCATTCAAGCCAATGACCAGAAGACAGAAGACCAAAGGCTGGGATCCCAGCAAGGTCTTGCCGGGATGGCTTGCGGAGCTCCGGCAAGACTCTCACCCGGCAAGACCTCGCCACCCTATCACCGCCCCAGCGCAGCGACCAGCTTGTCGTTTAGCTTTTGTCCTCCTGGGTGCGTGTCAAGGCGCTAACGGCGACGGGGTTAAGCGGTGCTGATGGGACGGGCTCTTTTCCCGTCCCCAAGAAGCTAAGGGGCACCTCAACGGAGCATTTAATGCATTTGTCCTAAGTCGTCAGTATTAGGTATGATAACACTATAGCAATGTTACACCTCTTGTACTTCGCCACTGTTGGTGACCCCTTCGACGTATAAAAGGAGGCCCAAGGCGTAGCTACAAGGAAAGAGGATCTTCTGGCCCATTCTACATGCGTAGCTGCTGCTCAAACGTACTGTTCATCACAAGCGCTCCTAAAGCTTGGTCTTAAACACATCCAATACAACTAAAGCAGGAGTAGGGTTTTACGCTTCTCAGCGGCCCGAACCTGGGTAAAAATCCCTCGTGTTGATCGTTGGATCTGCTCTTTGTGCAAGCCTTTTCCCTGCTAAACCATAAAAGGGATCCAGGCGGTCCCATAGGTGTCGTACGCCGACATCTTTGGCGCGCCAGGTAGGGGAAAAGGGTTGCGTGAACCTGATCTAGCGATCAGCGCGCCAGTTTCTTCATCATCTTCATCGCCATGGCTCCCAAGAAGAAGGGTTTCATGGCGGTTGGTCCATCCGCGTCCGGTGTGCCTGTAACTACGCAGACGAGCGACGGTGTGGACGCAGGCGGAGGAGGCGGAGGTCTTGAGCCTCCACGACATTCTGGTGATCAAAGCCAGGCGAGCAGTGTCGTTCGCAGCGGCGACGGCAACCCGCGCGCCGCTAGATCTAAGGATGGAGCTGTGCTGCCTACGGGCGGCGTGACGAATTCCAGGGACGGAAGGGCGCCTTCTAAGACACCCACGTCGGCGCATGCGCCGCGGCCTTCCCAGGTCGCGCGCGATGAATAGCGCCGCGACGTTGGTGGTTCTAGGCGTCCCCACGGAAAGACTCCTGAGCATCACTCTCGAGATGCGCGGGACCAGCATGCACGTCAAAACGCTGGTGGAAGCGGTGTGCGGTCGCAAGACCGTGATGGAGCTCCTTCTAACACGGTTAGGAGTCAGAGCACCTCACGTTCCTCGCACCTTTCTCCGCCGCCGACACCAGCAGAAGCATTGGCGCGAGCACAGCTGCTCCTGAATTTTCCTCCTGCTGCGGAGAAGCTCGAAGAATGGAGGGCTGCTATTCAAAGCCTCATCGGCTTCGCTAATGACGATGGGCCGCAGCGGGCGGAGCCTTCGCGGCGGCAGTCTATCGAGCCGGCGCGCGCCGATGGCGGAAAGACTGGTGGCGATACAACCACGGTGCACTCTCCTCCACGGCAGCAACAGCGGTCACTGACTCGACGGATCGACGCCTGTGATGATGATTCAACGGCGTCATCTGATCCACGAACTCGCCGCGATCAACGTCAAGTTCTTCGGGAACGAAGCAAAGAAGACGCTCGGACTACCATCGAGCGGCGACGGGAAGCGCGCCATCAATCTGATAAGCGCGCAGGACCCACTGTAGACAAGCCTGCGCCAGGGTATCCTGGTGACTTACCTTATGAGGTGGGTTGTCTAGCTTTTACCCGTGAGCTGCGGCGAGTCCAGTGGCCCAATTCCCGAACGTTCAAACCGGAGGTCCCAGAGAAATACGACGGCAAGACTCACCCGTCGGAGTTCTTGAGCATCTACACCATTGCGGTGCAGGCTGCCGGGGCTCGCGACGACAAGATACTCGCCAACTACTTCCCGTTGGTACTTAAGCCCAACGTCAGGTCGTGGTTGATGCATCTGCCAGAAAACCGCATTTATCACCCCATGTGGTACGTATTGCTTCTTACGTATGCCTTTCGGGTTGAAAAGTGCTGGTTCGACATTTGCAAGAGCAGTCCAGATTGGTTTTGAGCCCCAACTACATAGAAATATGGAAGCTTATATGGATGACATAGTGGTCAAAACCAAGGACAAGGCGACGCTCATACAAGATTTAGAAGAGACATTTGCAAATCTGCGAAAGATCAATCTGAAGCTCAATCCTGAGAAGTGTGTGTTTGGTGTTCCGTCCGGCAAGCTTCTCGGGTTCTTTGTATCTCAACGTGGAATCGAAGCAAATCCCGACAAGAAGGATGCGCTTATCTGCACCGACCAACTCTACCGGGAGGCAGTTGCAGCACCTGCCGCCAAGGCACTTGCTCCTGCCGCTGAAGCTCCCGGAGGGAAGAAGACCGGCAAGACCTCTCGCGCACACTCCGGCAAACGCACCTCCTCGGAGTGTTGCGCTCCTGTTGAGGATGTGCCAGAGAGCTCCACCAGCAAGAGCAAGAAATCCAAGGCAGCTCCACCGGAAACCAAGAAGGTGTCCGCCAAGGAGGATGGTACGGGAGGAACCTTCACCATAAGTTCCACCCTCGACGACAAATAGGAAAGCGCGCTCGTTGCTTTCCTGTGGGCGAATATCGATGTGTTTGCATGGCAACCATCCGATATCCCCGGTGTTCCCAGGAAAGTAATTGAGCACCACCTTGCTGTTTGTCCTCATGCACGGCCCGTCAAGCAGAAGGTTAGGAAGCAGGCTTTGGAGCGGCAACAATTTATTGCCGAGGAAATCAAGAAATTGGAAGCGGCAGGTTTGGTAAGAGGAGTGCTCCATCCAACATGGTTGGCCAATCCAGTTGTAGTGCGCAAGGCGAATGGAAAATGGAGGCTGTGTATTGATTATACATATATCAATAAAGCATGTCCAAAAGATCCTTTTCCCTTGCCGCGCATCGACCAGATTGTGGACTCCACTACCGGCTGTGATCTACTGTCATTTCTTGACGCCTATTTAGGATATCATCAGATCTTCATGGCAAAGGAAGACGAAGAGAAAACCGCATTTATCACCCCATGTGGTACGTATTGCTTCTTACGTATGCCTTTCGGGTTGAAAAGTGTTGGTTCGAAATTTGCAAGAGCAGTCCAGATTGGTTTTGAGCCCCAGCTACATAGAATTATGGAAGCTTATATGGATGACATAGTGGTCAAAACCAAGGACAAGGCGACGCTCATACAAGATTTAGAAGAGACATTTGCAAATCTGCGCAAGAGCAATCTGAAGCTCAATCCTGAGAAGTGTGTGTTTGGCATTCCGTCCGGCAAGCTTCTCGGGTTCTTTGTATCTCAACATGGAATCGAAGCAAATCCCGACAAGAAGGATGCGCTTATCTGCACCGACCAACTCTACCGGGAGGCAGTTGCAGCACCTGCCGCCAAGGCACTTGCTCCTGCCGCTGAAGCTCCCGGAGGGAAGAAGACCGGCAAGACCTCTCGCGCACACTCCGGCAAACGCACCTCCTGGGAGTGCTGCGCTCCCGTTGAGGATGTGCCAGAGAGCTCCACCGGCAAGAGCAAGAAATCCAAGGCAGCTCCACCGGAAACCAAGAAGGTGTCCGCCAAGGAGGATGGTACGGGAGGAACCTTCACCATAAGTTCCACCCTCGACGACAAATAGGAAAGCGCGCTCATTGCTTTCCCGCGGGCGAATATCGATGTGTTTGCATGGCAACCATCCGATATCCCCGGTGTTCCCAGGAAAGTAATTGAGCACCACCTTGCTGTCTGTCCTCATGCACGGTCCGTCAAGCAGAAGGTTAGGAAGCAGGCTTTGGAGCGGCAACAATTTATTGCCGGGGAAATCAAGAAATTGGAAGTGGCAGGTTTGGTAAGAGGAGTGCTCCATCCAACATGGTTGGCCAATCCAGTTGTAGTGCGCAAGGCGAATGGAAAATGGAGGCTGTGTATTGATTATACAAATATCAATAAAGCCTGTCCAAAAGATCCTTTTCCCTTGCCGCGCATCGACCAGATTGTGGACTCCACTGTCGGCTGTGATCTACTATCATTTCTTGACGCCAATTCAGGATATCATCAGATCTTCATGGCAAAGGAAGACAGAATGACAAGTATTCTGAGGCAAACGGTTTACCTGTGTCGAGCTGTTGAGAGGTGGCTTTTCCTTTCCCGATAACCCCAGTTGCCGAAGTAGGACCACCAGAGCCCGCGCTTGCTGGCTCCTCTTCATCGCGATAGAGCTCGCTAGAGGAAGCCCTTGCCGAAGATACATTTCTGGGCGGCATGGTTGGCGGAGGCGGCACATCAGGGACGGCTTTCGATGGCTCTCCTCGTTGTCGTCTCTCTCCTACAAGCCCGGTGAGGTCAGCAGTAAAGATACACACCCCAACACTTGCCAGCGGAAAGTGAGTGAACTCACGCTGGGGGCTGCGTCGGGGGCTGTGTTGAGGACTGCGTCGTGGGCTAGGCTCCGGGCTGACGGTGATCGTTTCTGGCGCACCTGTGGTGCTTGCCGGCGGCTCATCGCCCGTTGAAGTCTTCGTCCTCTTCGCCATCCTTTGCGCCAACGTTTCTGTATCTCTGCGGAGACAGGCCAAAGCAAGACAAAAGTAGTTAAGCAAAACCAGAAATTCAGAGGATAAAGGATGTGACAGGACCCTTACTCTTCTTCTTCCGAGCTGAAGGCAGAGAGGTCGAAGTCAACCTCCGCCACGGTGCCCGTGCGAGGAGGTGAAGGAGTGGTCCTGGGTCGCTTGACTACGGCAGAAGAGGAAGGATGGTGAGCTGAGGCACCAGAAGTGGCTTTCCGAAGAACTCGCTTCGTCTTCTTCTCAGGAGCCGGGGGCTCCTCGTGCAGCTCCTCCTCGGTTGTATCTCCGGCAGAAGGGCCCCCGGCAGATGTGTCACTCTGCTCTCCGGCAACCTCGCCCTGCCCGGCAAGTTTTTCCTCTGACACCACCTCTTCTTCACTGGCTTCCCCTTCTGTGAAGCCAGCGCTGTCGGCCTCCGCGGCAAGATTCGCCTCTTCCGCCCTGCTGGCGATATACACCACTTCTTCCTCAGTGGTGTGGCGGATGACGATCGGTTCTTCCCGGATGGCCCTCTCTGACAAGTTATCAAAGAACTATTGTGCCTGCTCTGCGGATGGCTCTTCCCAAGTTCCGTCAAGGCCGTGAGCATTACACGCCGGCATCTTGGCGATGATTGAGTCCAAAGCAGAGTTGTTACACAAAGGGATTACGCTAGCCGGCAACTTGAATCTGGCGTCAGTCCTGAACAGCTTGTGGCAGAGGGCTGTGTGCTGCATGACCGTCAAGTTGTTATTCAAGCCGGGGTGCAGCCGCATGATATCTGCCGCATTCCGGAACTCCCAGGCTGGTCTCCCCTTGTTCTGCAGAGGGGCGATGCGCCGGCGAAGGAAATCAGCGCCAATCATCTCTATTGTGAGCCCGGCAGCTTTGAGGCAGTGAATCCTGGTAATTGTGATTGTGAGCTTCTCATCTTGAGGATCGAGGTCGCTCCAGTCCTTACCGCGCGCCATTTTTGATTGTCGGGGCAAGCAGAAAGGCTGAGGGTCTTGCTCCTGAATCCAGCACCACTTGGCCCGCCATTCTTCCCACTTCTCGCGGTAGACCCTGTCTGGATATACCTCTTTGTTCCATGTCCTTGGAATCCAGGTGATGGAACCAGAAAGGGCCTCTCTCGCTTGGATGCGGGGAACGAAGAAGTGGCGGAAGAGGGTTGTGTTGGGGATTACTCCGTCAAAGTTTTCGCAAAGATGCGCAAAGACTGACATACATGTCACGGCATTCGGCGTAAAATCCAAGAGTTGGAAGCCATATGTGTACATGATGTCGTTGAAGAAATCTGAGAAAGGGGGACAGAGCCCGCAGTAAAAGTAGTCAACAAAGAAGGGGAATTTATCTGGGCCACCCTTGGAGGAACCTGGACTCACGCGAGTGGCAGGATGAGCCTTCGTCTCCTTCGCCCACATGCACAGGTATCGATCCTTCAGGGCGTTCGCATCGAGCGCCGAAGGGAAGACGGCGTGCTTCTTCCGCATCTTCACCAGTTCGCTCTCCGGGACGGCGGCTTTCACCGCCTTGCCCTTGCTCGCCTTGGGCGGCATGGCGGCTGTGGAGCAAAGGCCGTGGACGGAGAGGTGGTGGAGGCGGCGGATGAATGGGAGAGACTCTGTTTCAAGCTCGAGGAGGAAGACGGCGGTTTCCAGATTGGAAAGGATGAAAGGTAAATGAGCAGCGCCTCTACGGATTCCTTTTTATGGGGAAGGCGCGAGGCTGCCTCTTTACTAGTCAGTATGAGAACGCTTTTGCAAGCGTGTTACTGTAACGGCCGCTCCGCCCACGTCTCCCACGTCGCGCATTCAACGCGCGTAGTGGGGGGGGCGCAGTAAGCGGAATGATTACAGCAGTTCACTCATGCCACGCGTGCCCGTGCACTGTTTGGGCCTAGCCCAACAACGCCTCGCACCCGTGTATGGCCTAGGCCCAGGGGCTCCTGTCGGTGTACTAAAGTTTGGGTCTTTTAGTACCCCATACTTGTGCACGGGCGGTTGTAGCCACACCAGCGGCAAGGCCTATCGGGGGGACAACTGAATACAAGCGCAAGGATATCAAGAAAGGCATTCAAGCCAATGATCAGAAGACAAAAGACCGAAGGCAGGGATCCCGGCAAGGTCTTGCCGGGATGGCTTGCGGAGCTTCGGCTAGACTCTCACCCGGCAAGACCTCGCCTCCCTGTCACCGCCCCAGCGCAGCGACCAGCTTGTCGTTTAGCTTTTGTCCTCCTGGGTGCGTGTCAAGGCGCTAACGGCGACGGGCTTAAGCGGTGCTGATGGGACGGGCTCTTTTCCCATCCCCAAGAAGCTAAGGGACACCTCAACGGAGCATTTAATGCATTTGTCCTAAGTCGTCAGTATTAGGTATGATAACACTGTAGCAACTTTACACCTCTTGTACTTCGCCACTGTTGGTGACCCCTTCGACGTATAAAAGGAGGCCCAAGGTGTAGCTACAGGGAAAGAGGATCTTCTGGCCCATTCTGCATGCGTAGCTGCTGCTCGAACGTACTGTTCATCACAAGCGCTCCTGAAGCTTGGGCTTAAACACATCCAATACAACTAAAGCAGGAGTAGGGTTTTACGCTTCTCAGCGGCCCGAACCTGGGTAAAAATCCCTCGTGTTGATCGTTGGATCTGCTCTTTGTGCAAGCCTTTTCCCTGCTGAACCATAAAAGGGATCCAGGCGGTCCCATAGGTGTCGTACGCCGACATACGTGATGCCTATATACACATAATCATTGCCGTGAAAAATTATTCGCTTTTCTATCAATTGCCCAACAGTAATTTGTTTACCCACCGTATGCTTTGCTTATGAGAGATGCCACTAGAGAACTCTACACCCCTCGGGTCTATTCACTTATATATTCACAAACGCTATCATTACCTTGCTGTTATTTATTACCTTTTATTTGATTTTGCACTTTACTATCATCTACAATTATCTACACAACTCACTTGCTTGCAAATAACGAGATCAAGGGGATTGACGCCCCTCTTGCCGGCGTTGGGTGCAAGTTGTTTGTTCTTTTGTGTGCAGCCGCTGAAGACAGTTGACGATTGATGTTCCTATTGGTTTGATAAACCTTGGTTTCATAACTGAGGGTAATACTTACCCACTTTGTGCTGCGATTACCCGTCCTCTTCACGGAAAACCCAACGCAGATCACGAGTATCAGAGACCTGCTGACGTGGAACGCTGGGCCTGGGGTGGCTGCGACCCAGGCGTTTTGCAAGGGCGGTCGAGTCTTGGCGTGCACTAGGCCAGCATGAGCGGCGCATCTGGCGGCCCACCTGGAGTCGGTCAACGGGCGAGCGAGCGCGTGCTGGAGATCGAGCAGGGGCTGGGCGCATGTCGTTCTCCAGCGAGTTTGGGCGGCGCGACAGCGCGGAGGGAAGCGGGGCGGCGCGGTGAGATGAGGGGGTGGCTGGGACGGCCGTCGGAGGGCGGATCCGGTGGCAGACCGGCGTTCTGTGATGGCGGGGCGAAGGAGAGCTTCACGGGGCATCCATGGCGGGCACCTGTTGCAGCACAAGAATGTTGGAAATATGCCCTAGAGGCAATAATAAATTGGTTATTATTATATTTCCTTGTTCATGTTAATCGTTTATTATCCATGCTATAATTGTATTGATTGGAAACTCAAATACATGTGTGGGTACATAGACAACACTGTGTCCCTAGTAAGCCTCTAGTTAACTAGCTCGTTGATCAAAAGATGGTGAAGGTTTCCTAGCCATGGACATGAGATGTCATTTGATAACGGGATCACATCATTAGGAGAATGATGTGATGGACAAGACCCAAACTATAAACGTAGCCTATGATCGTGTCAGTTTATTGCTATTGTTTTCCGCATGTCAAGTATCTGTTCCTATGACCATGAGATCATGCAACTCACTGACACCGGAGGAATACCTTATGTGTATCAAACGTCGCAACGTTACTGGGTGACTATAAAGATGCTCTACAGGTATCTCCGAGGGTGTCTGTTGGGTTGGCATGGATCAAGACTGGGATTTGTTACTCCGTGTGACGGAGAGGTATCTCAGGGCCCACTCGGTAATACAACATCACAATGAGCCTTGCAAGCAATGTGACTAAAGTGTTCGCCACGAGATCTTGTATTACGGACCGAGTAAAGAGACTTGCCGATAACGAGATTGAACTAGGTATAGAGATACCGACGATCGAATCTCGGGCAAGTAACATACCGAAGAACAAAGGGAACAGCATACGGGATTAACTGAATCCTTGACATAGAGGTTCGACCGATATAGATCTTCGTAGAATATGTAGGAACCAATATGGGCATCCAGGTCCCGCTATTGGTTATTGACCGTAGAGGTGTCTCGGTCATGTCTACATAGTTCTCGAACCCGCAGGGTCTACACACTTAACGTTTGGTGACGATTAGTATAGTTGAGTTATTGTGTTGGTGACCGAAGGTTGTTCGGAGTCCCGGATAAAATCCCGGACATGACGAGGATCTCCGGAAGAGTCCGGAGGTAAAGATTGATATATGTAATAATAGTGTTTTGATCTCCGGAAGGGTTCCAGAATTCACCGGAAGGGGTTCCGGATGTTTACCGAAGTGTTCGGGTGCAGCAACACTTTATATGGACCAAAGGGGTAAAGCCCACGAGGTATTGGAAAGTGCAAAAGGAAGTTTTGCTGCCGCCTTAAGCGGTACTACCGCTGGTAAGGCAGTACTACCGCGTAAGCGGTACTACCGCTTGTGTGAAGCGGTACTACCGCTCAAGCGGTACTACCGCTCATGAGCGGTACTACCGCTTGTACGCGGTACTGCTGGAATCCGAGTGGGACTCTTTCCGTGCGGGCCAAACCGACCTTGTGCGGGCAAAACCGACCTTGTGGAGGCTTTCTCTCCAAGTTTAGACCCCAGGGCTCAACATATAAATAGAGGGGCATGGCTAGCACACGGGATACATCAAGATTTTCCAAGCCGTGTGCCGGCAACCCTAACCCTCTAGTTCCTCCCGTCACAATCTCTGTAGTGCTTGGCGAAGCCCTGCAGAGATTGTTCCTCACCACCATCACCACGCCGTCGTGCTGCCGGAACTCATCCACTACTTCACCATCGCTCGCTGGATCGAGGAGGTGAAGGCGTCATCAAGCCGTACGTGTGTTGAACGCGGAGGTGCCGTCCGTTCGGCGCTAGATCGTGTTTGGATCGAGGGACGACTTGCGATTTGGATCGTGAAGACGTTCGACTACATCAACCGCGTTTCTTAACGCTTCCGCTTAGCGATCTACAAGGGTATGTAGATTCACTCTCCCTCTCGTAGATGCTCATCACCATGGATAGATCTTGCGTGTGCGTAGGAAATTTTTTGTTTCCCATGCAACGTTCCCCAACAGTGGTATCAGAGCTAGGTCTATGTGTAGATGAGATCTCGAGTAGAACACAAAGGAGTTTGTGGGCGTTGATATTCAGATTGCTTCCTCCCTTGGTCTTTTCTTGTTTCGGCGGTATTGTGGGATGAAGCGGCTCGGACCAACATTACTCGTACGCTTACGAGAGACCGGTTCCATCAACTGACATGTAACTTCGTTGCATAAAGATGGCTGGCGGGTGTCTGTCTCTCCTACTTTAGTCGGATCGGATTTGACAAAGGCGGTCCTTGAGAAGGTTGAAAATCATTTTTTGTATCACCGTTGTGGTTTTTGCGTAGGTAAGAATTGTTCTTGCTAGATAACCGTAGCAGCCACGTAAAACTTGCAACAACAATTAGAGGACGTCTAACTTGTTTTTGCAGGGTATGTTGTGATGTGATATGGCCAATTACATGATGAGATATATGTGCTGTATGAGATGATCATGTGTTGTATAGAATATCACGACTTGCATGTCGATGAGTACGGCAACTGGCAGGAGCGATAGAGTTGTCTTTAATTATTTTCGCCGTTTTGCTTTACTTTATCGCTATGAGTTAGCAATAGTCGTGGAAGCAACAGTCGGCGCGACAACCTCATGGCGACACGTTGATGGAGATCAAGATGATGGAGATCATGGTGTCATGCCGGTGACGATGGAGATCATGCCGGTGCTTTGGAGATGGAGATCAAAAGCACAAGTTCATGGCCATATCATGTCACTTATGATTTGCATGTGATGTTAATCCTTTTATGCATCTTATTTTGCTTAGGACGACGGTAGCATTATAAGGTGATCCCTCACTTAAATTTCAAGATAAAATTGTGTTCTCCTCGAGTGTTCACCGTTGCAAAAGTTCGTCGTTTCGAGACACCACGTGCTGATCGGGTGTGATAGACTCTACGTTCGCATACAACGGGTGCAAGCCAGTGTTGCACGTGCGGAACACTCGGGTTAAACTTGACGAGCCTAGCATGTACAGACATGGCCTCGGAACACAAGAGACCGAAAGGTCGAACATGAGTCATATAGTAGATATGATCAACATGAAGATGTTCACCATTGAAACCACCTCAACTCACGTGATGATCGAACTTGAGTTGGTGGATTTGGATCATGTGACACTCGAATGACCGGAGGGATGTCAATTTGAGTGGGAGTTTTTTAAGTAATATGATTAACTAAACTCATTATCTTGAACAAAGGTCTAAGTTGTCTTTGCAATATTTATGTTGTAGATCATGGCTCGCGCAGTAGCACCCCTGAATTTTAATGCGTTCCTAGAGAAAGCTGAGTTGAAAGATGATGGAAGTAACTTTGTGGACTGGGCCCGTAATCTAAGGATTATCCTTACGGCTTCCCAGAAGGCTTATGTCCTTGATGCACCGCTTGGTGATCCACCCGCTCCAGTTGAGTCTCTAGACGTTGTGAACGCCTGGCAGGCTCGCTCTGATGATTACTCAATAGTTCAATGTGCAATTTTGTATGGCTTAGAACCGGGACTTCAAAGACGTTTTGAACGTCATGGAGCATATGAGATGTTCCAGGAGTTGAGGTTTATCTTTCAGAAGAATGCCCGGATCGAGAGGTATGAGACCTCCGATAAGTTCTATACTTGCAAGATGGAGGAGAACGGGTCTGTTAGTGATCACATACTCAGAATGTCTGGGTACTCCACCCGTCTGGCTGAATTAGGGATGCCCCTTCCGCCAGAGGCTATCACTGACAGAGTTCTTCAATCATTGCCACCTAGCTACAAGAGCTTCGTGTTGAACTATAACATGCACGGGATGAACGAGTCAGTCGCCGAGCTGTTTGCGATGCTGAAAGTCGCTGAGTCTGAAATTCAGAAGGAGCATCAAGTGTTGATGGTCAATAAAACCACTAGTTTCAAGAAAAATGGCAAGGGTAAGAAGGGTAACTCCAAGAAGAGTGGCAAAGCAGTTGCTCCTCCCGTGAAGAAACCCAAGGCTGGACCCAAACCAGAAACTGTGTGCTTTCATTGCAAGGGAACTGGACACTGGAAGCGGAACTGCCCCAAGTATTTGGCTGACAAGAAGGCGGCCAACAACAAACAAGGTATATATGATATACATGTTATTGATGTGTACCTTACCAACTCTCGTTGTAGTGCCTGGGTATTTGATACCGGTGCGGTTGCTCACATTTGCAACTCTAAACAGGAACTGCGGAATAGACGGAGGCTGGCAAAGGATGAAGTGACGATGCGCGTGGGAAATGGTTCCAAGGTTGATGTGATCGCCGTCGGCACGCTCGCTCTTCAATTACCATCGGGATTAGTGATGAACCTGAATAATTGTTATTTAGTGCCTGCGTTAAGCATGAACATTATATCTGGATCTTGTTTATTGCGAGACGGTTACTCATTTAAATCAAAGAATAATGGTTGTTCTATTTATATGAGTAATATCTTTTATGGTCATGCACCCAATGTGAGGGGTTTATTCTTATTGAATCTCGATAGTGATGATACACATGTTCATAACATTGATGCCAAAAGATATAGAACTGATAATGATAATACCACTTTCTTGTGGCACTGCCGTTTAGGTCATATTGGCGTAAAACGCATGAAGAAGCTCCATGCTGATGGACTTTTGGAGTCACTTGATTTTGAATCACTTGACACATGGGAGCCGTGCCTCATGGGCAAGATGACTAAGACGTCGTTCTCTGGAACAATGGAACGGGCAAGTGACTTGTTGGAAATCATACATACTGATGTGTGCGGTCTGATGAGCATTGAGGCGCGCAGTGGTTATCGTTACTTTCTCACCTTCACTGATGACTTAAGTAGATATGGGTATATTTACTTAATGAAACACAAGTCTGAAACGTTTGAAAAGTTCAAGCAATTTCAGAGTGAAGTTGAGAATCATCGTAACAACAAGATTAAATTCCTACAATCTGATCGAGGAGGAGAATATCTGAGTTATGAGTTTGGCAGTCACTTAAGACAGTGTGGAATTGTTTCACAATTGACACCGCCTGGAACACCACAGCGTAATGGTGTGTCCGAACGTCGTAATCGAACCTTATTGGATATGGTGCGATCTATGATGTCTCTTGCCGATTTTTCACTATCGTTTTGGGGTTATGCATTAGAGACAGCTGCATTCACTTTAAATAGGGCACCATCAAAATCTATTGAGACGATGCCATATGAGTTGTGGTTTGGCAAGAAGCCAAAGTTGTCGTTTCTTAAAGTTTGGGGATGTGATGCTTATGTCAAAAAGCTTCAGCCTGAAAAGCTGGAACCCAAAGCGGAGAAATGCGTCTTCATAGGATACCCAAAAGAGACAGTTGGGTATATCTTCTATCTCAGATCCAAAGGCAAAGTGTTTGTTGCTAAAAACGGAACATTTCTTGAGAAAGAGTTTCTCTCGAAAGAATTGAGTGGGAGGAAGATAGAACTTGATGAGGTTGTTGAACCTTTACTTCAACCTGAGAGTAGTGCATTGCAGAAAGATGTTTCTGTAGAGCCTACATCAGTTGAAGAGGAAGTTAATGATGATGATCATGAAGCTTCAGATCAAGTTGCTATCGAACCTCGTAGGTCGACAAGGACGCGTACTGCTCCTGAGTGGTACAGCAACCCTGTCTTAGAGGTCATGTTGTTGGACAACGATGAACCTACGAGCTATGGAGAAGCGATGATGGGCCCGGATTCCGAGAAGTGGTTAGAGGCCATGAAATCCGAGATGGGATCCATGTATGAAAACAAAGTGTGGACTTTGGAAGTATTACCTGAAGGGCGTAAGGCCATTCAGAACAAATGGATCTTTAAGAGGAAGACGGACACGGACGGTAATGTCACCGTCTATAAAGCTCGACTTGTGGCAAAGGGTTTTTCACAAGTTCAAGGAGTTGACTACGATGAGACCTTCTCACCCGTAGCGATGCTTAAGTCCGTCAGAATCATGTTAGCAATAGCTGCCTTTTTCGATTATGAAATTTGGCAGATGGATGTCAAAACAGCGTTCCTTAACGGTTTCCTTAAGGAAGAGTTGTATATGATGCAACCAAAAGGTTTTGTCGATCCAGAGAATGCTGACAAAAGTTTGCAAACTCCAGCGATCCATTTATGGACTGGTGCAAGCATCTCGGAGTTGGAATCTTCGCTTTGATGAGGTGATCAAAGCGTTCGAGTTTATACAAGTTTACGGAGAAGCTTGTATTTACAAGAAAGTGAGTGGGAGCTCTATAGCGTTTCTAATATTATATGTGGATGACATATTACTGATTGGAAACAATATAGAAATGTTGGAAAGCATGAAGGAATATTTGAACAAGAGTTTTTCAATGAAGGACCAAGGAGAAGCTGCTTTCATATTAGGCATCAAGATCTATAGAGATAGATCAAGACGTTTAATAGGACTTTCACAAAGCACATACCTTGATAAGATTTTGAAGAAGTTCAAAATGGATCAGTCCAAGAAGGGGTTCTTGCCTGTTTTGCAAGGTGTGAAGTTGAGTAAGACTCAATGCCCAGTGACTGCAGAAGATAGAGAAAAGATGAGTGTCATCCCCTATGCTTCAGCCATAGGCTCTATCATGTATGCAATGTTGTGCACAAGACCCGATGTCAGCCTTGCCATAAGTATGGTCGGAAGGTTTCAAAGTGATCCAGGAATGGAACACTGGACGGCGGTCAAGAATATCCTGAAGTACCTGAAAAGGACTAAGGACATGTTTCTCGTTTATGGAGGTGATCAAGAGCTCGTCGTAAAAGGTTACGTCGATGCAAGCTTTGACACTGATCCGGATGACTCTAAGTCGCAAACCGGATACGTATTTATTCTTAATGGGGGTGCGGTTAGCTGGTGCAGTTCCAAGCAAAGCGTGGTAGCTGATTCTACATGCGAAGCGGAGTACATCGCTGCCTCGGAGGCGGCGAAGGAAGGTGTCTGGATGAAGGAGTTCATGACAGATCTTGGAGTAGTGCCTAGTGCGCTTAACCCAATGACACTGTTTTGTGATAATACTGGTGCCATTGCTCTAGCCAAGGAACCAAGATTTCACAAGAGGACCAGACACATAAAGTGACGTTTCAATTCCATCCGCGATTACATCAAGGAGGACGACATAAATATTTGCAAAGTACACACGGATCTGAATGTTGCAGATCCGATGACTAAACCTCTTCCAAGGGCTAAACATGAACAACACCAGAACTGCATGGGTGTTCGATTCATTACAATGTAAATCACATAGTGATGTGAACTAGATTATTGACTCTAGTGCAAGTGGGAGACTGTTGGAAATATGCCCTAGAGGCAATAATAAATTGGTTATTATTATATTTCCTTGTTCATGTTAATCGTTTATTATCCATGCTATAATTGTATTGATTGGAAACTCAAATACATGTGTGGGTACATAGACAATACTGTGTCCCTAGTAAGCCTCTAGTTAACATGCTCGTTGATCAAAAGATGGTGAAGGTTTCCTAGCCATGGACATGAGATGTCATTTGATAACGGGATCACATCATTAGGAGAATGATGTGATGGACAAGACCCAAACTATAAACGTAGCCTATGATCGTGTCAGTTTATTGCTATTGTTTTCCGCATGTCAAGTATCTGTTCCTATGACCATGAGATCATGCAACTCACTGACACCGGAGGAATACCTTATGTGTATCAAACGTCGCAACGTTACTGGGTGACTATAAAGATGCTCTACAGGTATCTCCGAGGGTGTCTGTTGGGTTGGCATGGATCAAGACTGGGATTTGTTACTCCGTGTGACGGAGAGGTATCTCAGGGCCCACTCGGTAATACAACATCACAATGAGCCTTGCAAGCAATGTGACTAAAGTGTTCGCCACGAGATCTTGTATTACGGACCGAGTAAAGAGACTTGCCGATAACGAGATTGAACTAGGTATAGAGATACCGACGATCGAATCTCGGGCAAGTAACATACCGAAGAACAAAGGGAACAGCATACGGGATTAACTGAATCCTTGACATAGAGGTTCGACCGATATAGATCTTCGTAGAATATGTAGGAACCAATATGGGCATCCAGGTCCCGCTATTGGTTATTGACCGTAGAGGTGTCTCGGTCATGTCTACATAGTTCTCGAACCCGCAGGGTCTACACACTTAACGTTTGGTGACGATTAGTATAGTTGAGTTATTGTGTTGGTGACCGAAGGTTGTTCGGAGTCCCGGATAAAATCCCGGACATGACGAGGATCTCCGGAAGAGTCCGGAGGTAAAGATTGATATATGTAATAATAGTGTTTTGATCTCCGGAAGGGTTCCGGAATTCACCGGAAGGGGTTCCGGATGTTTACCGAAGTGTTCGGGTGCAACAACACTTTATATGGACCAAAGGGGTAAAGCCCACGAGGTATTGGAAAGTGCAAAAGGAAGTTTTGCTGCTGCCGGTACTACCGCTAGTAAGGCAGTACTACCGCGTAAGCGGTACTACCGCTTGTGTGAAGCGGTACTACCGCTCAAGCGGTACTACCGCTCATGAGCGGTACTACTGCTTGTACATGGTACTGCTGGAATCCGAGTGGGACTCTTTCCGTGCGGGCCAAACCAACCTTGTGCGGGCAAAACCGACCTTGTGGAGGCTTTCTCTCCAAGTTTAGACCCCAGGGCTCAACATATAAATAGAGGGGCAGGGCTAGCACACGGGATACATCAAGATTTCCCAAGCCGTGTGCCGGCAACCCTAACCCTCTAGTTCCTCCCGTCACAATCTCCGTAGTGCTTGGCGAAGCCCTGCAGAGATTGTTCCTCACCACCATTACCACGCCATCGTGCTGCCGGAACTCATCCACTACTTCACCATCGCTCGCTGGATCGAGGAGGTGAAGGCGTCATCAAGCCGTACGTGTGTTGAACGCGGAGGTGCCGTCCGTTCGGCGCTAGATCGTGTTTGGATCGAGGGACGACTTGCGATTTGGATCGCGAAGACGTTCGACTACATCAACCGCGTTTCTTAACGCTTCCGCTTAGCGATCTACAAGGGTATGTAGATTCACTCTCCCTCTCGTAGATGCTCATCACCATGGATAGATCTTGCGTGTGCGTAGGAAATTTTTTGTTTCCCATGCAACGTTCCCCAACAAAGAAGAGGTGAGTAGGAGATAGGGAGGAAGAGAGAAGGAAGTAGGAGGGTGCGGGGCAAGGTCCATCCTGGGCGACGGGCGTTCCGGCGGCTTGCCGGCCATCTGAACGCGGAGCGGAGGCGGCGGGGTCTCGCGGTGCACGGCGTACAGGAGGCTCGGGGAGCTGCTGCTGTGGGCGGCGGCGTACGGGCTCGCCGATCTGGGCCGCGACGGTCCTACACGGGAGGTGGGAGGTGGAGGTGGCGGTTGGGTGGCGGCTGCTAGTTGGGGTGGCACGGAAAACGAGGCGGGGCTCTAGGGTTTCTCTAAATAGACGTGAGGAGTTGCTTAAATAGGAAAAGAGGTCTTGGGTCAGTGGATTTACTCCGTTTTCGGACCGTTTAATCTCGATCGGATGGTCCAAAACGGTTGGGTAGGCTAGATGGGCTGGTGGGCTATGATAGGGGGGTTGGGCTGCGAAGAGAGGGAAGTTTGTGGCCGCGACAGGTTTTAGAAATACCGAAAACGTCCGACGTCTTTCCGGCTATAGTGCCGCTATAGGTTTAGCGGTTCGGGTTTTAAACGGACTTCGAATGCGATGAAATTTGACAGGCGGTCTACCTACAATATATTAGGATCGCACGCCAACTTTCAACCCATTTCAACAATTTTTTATTACGCACTTTTAAAAGCAATATTGTGATGATGTCGCGGGCGCGTGCGAGTGTGGTTGGTCTTGAAATAGTCGACGACGAGAACAGAGGGAACCGGCAACTATGGACGGATGCAAGTTTTGAAAAATGACGACAACGGAGTGCCGATGCTATGCAGATGATGGGAATGATGTGATGATTAGAGCATCTCCAACAGGCGTGCAACGCGCGGCGCACAAAAAACGGTTTTAGCGCGCGCACGTAGCATTTTTTAGCCCGCCGGAGAGCGCTGGCTCCAGCGGCCGCCGCAAAATTGTGCGCGCGCGCGACGCTCCAGCAGACGCGCTAAACTAGCGCGCATTCTGATCAAACATGGCTAGTAGGTAATTCAAAGTTTGCATAGCATAGTTCAACGATACATATATAAAATAAAAACATGCATAGATAAAATAAAAAAGATACATAGACGCGCTAAAAACTACTCGTCGTCCTCCGAGTCCGTAGTAAAAATGTCCTCCTCCGAAATGTCCGTATCCGAAATCTCGATGAAGGCATCAAGAAATCGTTGATCGTTGGCGTCCCAGGTCGACGCTTCTCCAAGCTCGATGTTGAAGTCCACGGCCACCTTCCGCGTATGCTTGTCCTCGCGATAGGCGGCTCGCTCCGCTCTCCTCTACGCCCTCCTCTGCGCCCTCCTCTCCGCCCTCCTTTGCGCGAAGCACTCGCGCTCGTCGATGACGTCCTGCGGAAACCGTTCGCGCCACGCTGCCATGGCCACCTCGTCCGTCTCGGCGATGCCGAGGCGGCGCTCGCGCCCTGGTTCTCGCGACGGTCCTCGTCGGTGACAAGCCGCGGGGGATGCGCGAGACTCTCCGCCCACTCCCGCGTCGTCACCTCGGGGAAATTCATCTCCCTACGAGGCCGCCGGAGGCGCCACGCCACCGCGTCGTATGCGCGGGTGGCCTCGTGGGTGGTCTCGAAAGTGCCGAGGCCGAGGCGCATGTCGCCGGACCGTATCTCGGCGGAGAAGGCGCCGGAGGGGCGCTCCCGGACGCCGCGGAAGCCCGACGATCCCCGGCGGCGCGACGGCATGGCGGCGAGGTGACGAAGGCGCGAGAGGAGCTGCGGCAGAGCGCGGGAGGAGCGGTGGCAGTGCGTGGGGGGGGGGGAGTGGGAAGAGCGCGTGTTCGGGCGCTCGATTTATAGAGCGTGCCGAGCGCCGCGTGCCAAAACTACCGCGCGCAGGGCCGCCTTTTCGTGCGCGCGCGCAAACGCTTCCCGCGCCCGCTGGAGCGCGCGAAATCGCTCGGCGCGCGCTAAAACCATCTTTTGCCGCGCGCGTGCTCTTTTTTCAGCCTCTGTTGGAGATGCTCTTAATGCAACAACCAAATGGAACACATGACAAAACTCGAAATAAATTGAAGGCATCTGGAGCATCGTTCTCGGGCTGTTACAGTTCTCCTCCACTTATAAGAGATCTCGACCCGAGATCTAGAAATGAGAAGAGTAAGTGAAAGAGTAATAGGTAAAATAAGTTGCTTCTTTGACAAATAAGTGAAACCAATGGACCTTGAAGGTTGCAAGAGATGAAGAATGGTACAAAGAACAAGAAAGAATTTGAAACCACTCCAGTTGAAAAGAGATAGACAAGGAAGGCGAACGAAAGAATTTGGGCAACAATCCGGTTGAAAAGAGAAGCAAAACTTGATAAGATGGAAAGAACTTTAAAAGAGGACACAACACTCCGGTAAATGGATAAGCAAGTAAAGAACATGATCTTGACAAAAATGAGATGATGGCTTGAAGAGAGAAACATCACAATGCCTCTGAAACAAAAGAATATAAGTTAGATCGTTGGAAAGAAAAGAAGGAAGAAGAAAAGGATAACTTGTACCAAAATTGAATTGAAAAGCATCCTTACAAAGAAGGATTGAACGGAGTTGTTGGAAAATCAACAACGAAAAGAATAGGGTATTTTACATCTGTGCCCCTAACTCGAACCCACTACTCAGATTTGCCCCTAATTTCGAAGCATGCTCAAATTTGCCCCTCTTCCGTTAAGTGCACTTATAGAAATGCCCTTCCGTACATTTTCCGTCCAGTCAAAGGCCTTTGACCGTTAAGTGTGCTTATAGAAAAATCTAACGGTCAAAGGCCTTTGACTGGACGGAAAATGTACGGAAGGGCATTTCTATAAGCGCACTTAACGGAAGAGGGGCAAATTTGAGCATGCTTTGAAATTAGGGGCAAATCTGAGTAGGTGGTTCGAGTTAGGGACAGAAATGCAAATGGCCCAAAAGAATAAGGTTGTTGTGGGCTCATGGAAAACATCTCAAAATTATGAGGTGACAACCGGCCACGAAGGAAAAAAATTGGTTGATTGAAATCACCAAAGATATGAAAACTCCTTTCGCCGAGAGGATAAAAGAATACTTGGATCATTGATAAGCACCATGATAGCAACAATCCTTAGGAAATGCTTTAGGTGAAATCTAATCCAAGGTAGTAATGAGAAAGAAATGATGGGTTTAATTATCTCACTCTTGATAAATTCTCTTTGAGACTCCTCATGAATGAAGAATGTTATAACACCATCTCAAAAGATAATGGAGAAATAATTGCACTTTGAAATGCAAGATAAAGAAAACTTGAGGTACTACCACAAGAATCTTGAGGAATACTTGGAGAATGATTTAAATCCTTAACGAACCATCATGAAGAACCTCTTGGAGAACACCGGAATGAAAGTATGATAGAGAAGAATCGAAGGTTGCAAAAAGAACAAGATTGAGGCCTTGCCATGATTTTGATGGAACTTCACGACGAGATACTTGAGAAAAACTTGGAACTCCGGAAAAGAAAATATAGACAACTTAGAACCGAGAATTTGATATCATGAACACTCCGGAAGAAGGTTTGAAATGACCTTGATGAAACAAGAATAAGAAATATGTTATGCTTATCCCTCATCAAGTTAAATTGATGACAAGCAATGGATTTCACATACTACTTATTCTTCTTGAAAGAGATTGAATAGAGACGAAACAAGCTTGAAAACGTCTTGAACGAAACACCGATAAGAATTTGGAACGAATTGGGATACTATGAATGAATGGAGATACATGAGAATGAAGAGATCACGATCCGTCTTGCAGAAGACTTAAACAAGGCACCGGTAAGAATTTAGATACAAACGAAGAAAATATTAAACGAACAAAGAGACATAATTGAGAATAACTGGAGAACAAACACAACACTGGAATGCTCTGGATAGATATGGAAGGAATTACTCATGACCGGAAACAATTTCAAAGAATAGCACGGAGTTTGAACACAAAAATCTTCAAGAGAATGGATCAAGATTTAAGAGAAACTCTTCTTTGGTCTTCAAGCTGAGAACACTGACGAGAACAACACCATGAATTGCTGAGACACTCCGGAACAATGAATAAGGAAAGTTGAGGCATTGGTCAAATTAATTCGAAGCGATCTTGGAGAAGGAATATGGTTGATGGAATTCATTCTTATGTCACATTTAAAAAGAACTTGAGATCTCCGAAAAAGATTAGAAGAGCCAGGTAAGATCCTGGGAAAAACCCATGGGTTATGGGCCCACTCAAAGGAAACACCGTTGAAACGGTTGCTTGGAAGGAGAGATTGCACCGGTACCAATTAGAAACTTGATGAGGTGATAACTTCGAAATAATTTAAGCGGATTTTGAATAGAAACACAAATCTTCTGAGATATCTGAGAACTCTAGATAAGAATAGAGAGAGACAAATAAACAAGAGAGGCTTGTCTAAGAATTTCCAACATGGAAAAGCATATAGCGAATGAAAAGATATGACGAACACGGAGAGGTTGAATCGAATCCACCGGGGAAGAAAACAAAAAGGAAGAATGATGAACTTAGCACTTGAGTATCTTCACAATGAATTGTTGGAAATATGCCCTAGAGGCAATAATAAAATAGTTATTATCATATTTCCTTGTTCATGATAATCGTTTATTATCCATGCTACAATTGTATTGATTGGAAACTCAGATACATGTGTGGATACATAGACAACACTATGTCCCTAGTGAGCCTCTACTAGACTAGCTCGTTGCTCAAAGATGGTCAAGGTTTCCTGACCATAGACATGAGTTGTCATTTGATAACGGGATCACATCATTAGGAGAATGATGTGATGGACAAGAACCAACCGTAGGCATAGCATTTGATCGTGTTAGTTTATTGCTACTGCTTTATCCATGTCAAGTATCTGTTCCTACGACCATGAGATCATGCAACTCCCTGACACCGGAGGAATGCCTTGTGTGTATCAAACGTCACAACGTAATTGGGTGACTATAAAGGTGCTCTACAGGTATCTCCGAGGGTGTCTGTTGGGTTGGCGTGGATCGAGACTGGGATTTGTCACTCCGTATGACGGAGAAGTATCTCTGGGCCCACTCATAATACAGCATCATAAGAAGCTTGCAAGCAATGTGACTAAGGAGTTAGTCACGGGATCTTGTATTACAAAATGAGTAAAGAGACTTGCTGGTAACGAGATTGAACTTGGTATGGAGATACCGACGATCGAATCTCGGGCAAGTAACATACCGATGGACAAAGGGAACTTCATACGGGATTGATTGAATCCTTGACATCGTGGTTCGACCATTAAAGATCTTCGTAGAATATGTAGGAACCAATATGCATCCAGGTTATTGGCCGTAGAGGTGTATCGGTCATGTCTGCATAGTTCTCGAACCCGCAGGGTCTGCACACTTAACGTTCGGTGACGATTCGGTATTGTTGAGTTATATATGTTGGTGATTGAAGGTTGTTTGGAGTCCCGGATGAGATCCCGGACGTCACGAGGAGTTCCGAAATGGTCCGGAGGTAAAGAATGATATATAGGAAGTTCCGTTTTGGTCGCAGGAAGGAATTCAGGCGTCATCGATAGTGTACCGGGAGTGCCGAAGGGTTCCGGGGGTCCACCGGAAGGGGTCCACCAGTCCTGGAGGGGCCACATGGGCTGAGAGGGGTGCGCACCAGCCCCTGGTGGGCTGGGCGTCCCTCCCCACCTAGGCCCATGCGGCTAGGGCTGGTGGAGGGCCAACTCTAGGGGTGGCGCCATCTAGGCCGCCGCCCCCCTGGGGGGGAACCCTAGGGCGCCACCCTCCTCCCTCCCCCCTATATATACTAGAGGAGAGGGAGGGCAGCCACACAACAAGCCACATCGCAGCCCTCCCTCTCCCTCTAGATTGGTTTCTCCTCTAGTTCGTCGCGATAGCGCTTGGCGAAGCTCTGCCGGGACAGCTCCAGCACCACCGCCACCATGCCGTCGTGCTGCCGGAGAACTCATCTACCTCTTCGCCCTCGCTTGCTGGATCAAGGAGGCGGAGCCGCAGAGACGCCATCGAGCTATAGGTGTGCTGAATGCGGAGGTGTCGTCCGTTCGGCACTAGATCGTGATTGGATCGCGGGACGGATCGTGATTGGATCGCGAAGATGTTCGACTACATCAACCGCATTTCTTAACGCTTCCCGCTTAGCGATCTACAAGGGTATGTAGATGCACTCCCCTCTCATAGATGTTGTTTCCCATGCAACGTTCCCCAACATGAATCACCGGATACAATACAGAAGAAAAGATAGCGGAAGCATCACATGAAAAGAATAACACTTGGATGGTAATTTCACTGTTGAAGGAAAAATGGCGGGAGGGTGAGGGAAAACAAAGAAAACTTACGACAATGAAACGAACTCCGAAAAAGGAAAAATGAGGATACATCTTGCAAATATTGGAGGAGATTGAATTATCTTGAAGAGAAGCGCATCGGTTAGGAATAAGATTTGACATGACAATTTGATTGAGCAAAAGGATTAGCACTCCCATAGAAATATGAGAATCCCGTTTAGGGAAGATATGAAATCAACACTTGACATCGAAGCAATTCGAATTACCATACTCCAACAAAACAAAGGATGAGGCTTGCAATTAAGCCGAAACAAATACATAACCCATTATGCATTTGTTGGAAGAATAATCCTAGGTAACTACTTGAATTCCCACCTGAGAATTCCCGAAATATTTCTGGTTATGCAATCTGGTCCAACGGATACACGAAGCAATTACTGAATAAATCGCTCAACTCCTAGCAATAATACTATACCTCCAGTATATCACATCCGTCAACACATAACCAAAGAAACCTCGAAAATTCATCTACCTCAGACCCTCGTAATCACAACGATACTAAATACGACAGTACATCTGGACGCTCTCTCCGGCACTGGATGATGCCAAACTCCTCTCGCCACAAATAGTATTAAAGCAATTTCGAACATCCTCATCCTGAGATACTAAGGAAACTGAACGATAACGATGTGTCAAGAATTCCCTGGAGCTCTACTCCTCGGGACTTCACCCAAGTGTCGGGAGGCACCAAGAACAGAATTTCGTCACACCTGCATCATAGAGGTTCCAAAATACCCGCGTGATTCTAAAAATAAATTGAGTGAGAAGAGGGGTAGAATTAAAATTCCTACGTCACGATTCCTCACTGGAGCAGGGAAGAGTAGTAAAAAGAATTCCTACTCTCCGATATATAACTAGACTCAAAATAGTTTTTCACTAGACTCGACAACGGCCATGTTCGATCAAGGTTTGCCAAAAAACAAGAGAGTGCTAGAAAGGATGTGGATCGTGCTTTTGGTGTGCTGGGCTATTGTTCGGCACCCTGTTAGAACATGAAGCTCTCGAAAGATGTGAGAGATGATGCCATGTTGTGTGATCATACACAATATGATCGTAGAGGATGAACGTGATAACAACCTCTTTGACCAATGGTGGGATTTTCAGGTTGAAAACTTTAAGCATGAGTATGGAGCGGCAACGTTTGCACAGCCAATTCAATTTCATCAAGAAATACGTGATTGAGCAACTCAAATTCAACTTCAGAATTATTTGGCTGAGCATATGCGGAGTCATGTAGGCAACCAATAGATGTATGTGCTATTTTTCTTTCAATGTTGAAACAATATTAAATTCATTTAGTTGCAAACTATGAGATTTTTTTATTATGATGTAAAACTATGTGACTTATTTGTTTAATTATGTGTAGTATTTTATTTTTATTTGTTTATTGGACGTATATGCATAGAATGTTAAAATTGAGAAAATTTGACAAACAAAACATGTTAGACGGACCAAATAATCGATCTGTTGGACGCATCAGGGACACTTGCATGTACAAAGACGAACGCCATCTGTACAGCCGATCCAAACGGTAAAAAAGAGGACTAAATCTATGTCCGAGGGCCAACCGGAGCGCTGAGCTAGTGTGATCACTGTGATGTATGGAATCGTCGTGTTCCATTTCCAAAATAAAAAGTAAAGGGAAACGTTTCAAGCCGGAGCGCCGGCTGAAACGTTCGACCGGACGCGCAACACCCGTTCGATGAAAGCACGCCTCGTTGCCAACATAGCCACGTTCCTAGGGCAGTCCACTTGGCCCACCACCGCTTATCCTCACGATTCTGCTCACCTGTCCCACCACTGCTGATCCTTCTCGATTCTTATCCCGTACACGAGTCTCTTCTCGTCCACTCATTCGCTCCCCTTTCTCATCCCCTACCTCGAGCGAGCGCTCAAATCAAGCCGTCGAAGAAATCACCGCCGCTCCCTCCGGCTCCCATGCGCCGCACTTCAGATAGGGTAGAGATGGGGCTAGCAGCCGACCGCCCACGCCACTGGATGCGAGGACTCAGGGGCTGTTGTGGCGAGGTCGGAGATGACAGCCACCAGTGCTTCAACCGGCTAACGCCTGGCGGGGGCGGATGCTGCAACCGTTGGACGGAGGGGCTGGAAACGCAAGCAGAGGTGCTACAACCAATCGACGGCGGTGCTGGGACCGCCTGGGGACGGTGCTACATCCGTTCCTGGAGAAAGCTACATCCGTTGCTGGTGAAGCTGCATCCGTTGCCGGCGAAAGCTGCATCCATCACCGGCGGCGCTGCGACGACACGCCGGACGTGTTGGAACCGACTGGTAGAGGTGTTGCAACTGTTGCCGACGAAGCTGCATCCGTTGGCGGCGGTGCTGCAATCAGACGACCGTCGAAGTCGTTTTGCTGGCACCGGTGATTTTTTTTGCTGGAACCGGTATTTTTTGCTGCTACCAGATTGATTTTTTGTTACAACCAGCAGCGATGAGCTTATTTTTGCTGGAACCAGCTATAGTTTTTGCTGGAACCACCATTCTTTTTTGCTTCCATCAATGACTACTAGAGTTTTTGTTGCTGGGAACATGGTGGTGCAAGCTCACAACGGCGGTGAACCGGAGGCAGCGACGCTGAAGAGGTTGCAGACCATGGTGACCACATGCTAGAACCAGCCGTTGGAAGAAGCGCAGTCGTCAACGGCCAAAGCTAGAGCCACCAGCGGCCGTGTTGTAATGTCGCCGGCGATGGCGATGCGGCGTGTGTCGTCGACGAGACGGCGGCCTGCCGGCAGTTACTTTTTTCTCAACGACGGGCGGCGGCAGTCGTGCGCAGCAGCGCTAGGTCAGTGCGCTCGGGGATAAGGGAAGAAAGGATAATTTAGTGCCAATCGAACGGTTACAAAAGGAAAAATCGAACGGACGCGCAACGACCGGCCCAAATTTGGGCCGGCAGACCGGCGCTTATCACTGGCCAAAAGTAAAACAGCTTTGGCCCATGACCCGCCAGCGTCCACGTCTTTCCAGAGACTACTAGGTTTCTCTCCCTCTCCCGTTCTTTTCTCCTGCACAGCTCCCGCCGCACATATTTGCCCTCCCGCCGCGAGCACCAGCGCCAAACCAAGCAGTGCGAAGAGAGGAGACCGCGAGAGTCTTCTGGAGACCTACTCCCTCGCGAGAAGCCCAACCCGCACCGGTATCCCGTGACCATGGCCAACTCCGGCTCCGGCGAGGAAGGGCGCGTTGTGATGGACCTCCGCTCCGCTGCGGAGTCGGCGGGTGGCGATGAGGCGCTTCACGAAATCGAGTCTCTCTGCATGCGCTGCGGCGAGAATGTAAGCGCCTTGCCTTGCCTGTGATACCGCCCCTAATACCCCCTTCCCTTTGGTTTCGGCTTGGCTCGTCGCGAGTTCTGAGAAGTACTTTGTTCTGGTTAGGGCACCACGAGGTTGCTGCTGACTACGATCCCCAACTTCCGGGAGGTGAGGTTCTGCGCGCTCTGTGCACGTTGCGAAAGACGGAAAGAGGATTGTTCTGATTGGAGAATGGTGGTAAATCTGCTGCGTTTGTGAATCTGCAGGTTGTTCTGATGGCTTTCGAGTGCCCGCATTGCAATGAAAGGTAATGCAATGCTCGTCTATAATCTGCAGGATACTTCAGCACATGCAAATGCAGTATCTTAAGTTCTGTTTGCTTGTGAATTAGGAACAACGAGGTTCAGTTTGCTGGACAGCTCCAGCCCAAGGGATGTTGCTACCGCTTGGAGGTCCCTCAAGGGCAGAACGAGGTCTGTTTCTGTAGGGGCGCCTATAACTCGATTCAACCGTTAATGTGAACCTATTTAGTTTAGTGACATGATAATTTTTACCAATTCCACTAGGATATAGTTGTTAGGACCTCAGATTTGTTCCCAGTAGATATTGTATCCACAGACAGAAAGGGGAAGCAAATTTGAAGTAATTGCAGTGCCAAACTGAGCTATAAACCCTGTTGTGATCAACTGATAATGCTACTGTCTGTTTGGTTGTATATCCCAACTATTTCGATGAGTGGATTGATCTGCTCTTGTCTCTTTATTCGTCTGTCCAATCTCACCTTGCTAACACGACACACACGGTTCAAATCCAAAGAGAATTCTATCCTGAATTATTTTTTGCAGTTGTTTCACTTGATAGGATATATTTATGACCAATTGAAATATGAACTGACACATGCATGGAAATTAATTGAAGGCACCGGTTCGCAAGATTCAGCCTTTGGGTTATACCCAAACAAAGCTTGCAAGTCAGATGAAGTATGATTACAGTGTTTTTGCATTCTTATATGAAAATGGTCCTTACTGTCCATGTGCTGCTGTAATAAAATCAGAAATGAACCATGGACCAACTTATTTTTAGTTTGTATAAATACACTGGCACACTTCCAACTTCTGTATGGTGACTTCTCCTAATGACAGAACTGTTGCATTTATAAAGTTACAGCTTTACTTAGACTGCAACTTGTTCTTTTGCACCTGTTAATTTGTATTTCAGTTTATGTTAGATTTTCACTATATAACTGTGGTTACTTTATGATTCACTAGTATTGGTGTATCTTGCCCCTTCTTTTGCTTGTGATGTGTGGTTCCATTATTGATGTGATTCTTATTACAATTACTAATGAACTCCTTTTGCATTTTTCCCTTGTGCTGTGTAGTTTTGTTACTGCATTTTGAGTTCTGGGATTATTTCAGTTTTAAATTCATACTCATGTTACTTTCTATCTGCCTTTTTTTTTTACATTTGATCTTCATAGTGTGATTAACAAGCGGTATTGGCACAGGTACTGAACCGTCAGGTCGTGAAATCTGATTCAGCAACTATCAAGGTATTGATATTGATCTACTTGTTAATACATTTATGCTAAATACATACAATGCATTGATTCTGTTATAATTTTACACTTCGTACAGATTCCGGAACTGGACTTTGAGATTCCTCCGGAAGCTCAACGTGGAACACTTTCAACAGTATGCTTCATTGAATTTTGTATATTATTTCCGAAGAAATGGTTCCTTTTGAATTCATTTTTATTTATTGCTAGTTTGCTAAATATTTTTGATCATAAATTAGGTGGAAGGGATTATTATGCGAGCTGTGGAGGAGTTGCAGGCACTTCAAGATGAAAGAAAGGTGAACCTTTGGGCCTGTATGCTTAGTTATTTAATTTCAATTGAGTCACCTAGCTTATCATCTTCTTGGAACTGCAGAAAGTGGATCCTGAAAAAGCTGAAGCTATTGATCAGTTTTTAACAAAATTGAGATCTCTCGGATCAGGAGAAGCTGTGTTTACCTTTGTTCTTGATGATCCTGCTGGAAACAGCTTCATTGAGAACCCGTAAGATTAGTTGTACACTTCATTGTTTGAGATTAGAATTCGGATTTTACGACTGATTTCGATATGGAAATGAAAGACTTGGTTCTACTTTTTACGTGCACTTTTACCATTTTTGCACTCCCTTTTGTTATTTGTAATTATATAATGTAGTTCTAATCATGGAACTGAGAGAACATGGTTCTACTTTGCACCATTTTTGCAACCTGTAAGTCAATTGAGTGATGATTTATGTCGTATAGAATAGTTTATATATGTGTGTTAGCTCTGTTCATGCAAGTACTTATAACTTGACATATATTTATTAATCCGCATAAATCCACAGGCATGCTCCTTTATTAGATCCTTTGTTATCTGTGAGTTTCTATGAAAGGACATCTGAACAACAAGCAGCACTTGGTTTTCTTGTTGATCTACCAACCGGAGAATCCGAAGATCCTTCGCAGAATGCTTCAACAGTTGAGGCAAATTCTGGCGGGTTGCCAAAAGTACCCCATGGTTCAGTTGGAGCTGTTGCAGGTCGTCGTGCTATTGCTCAGGGAAACCCTGATGAAATTGCTGCAGCGCTGTGTAGGTATACAGCACCAGAAGAGGTATGTCTGTTCAGTTGCCTGGCAATGACGTTATCAAGAATTTACTCCCTCCATTCCAAAATATTTGTCGTGGTTTTAGTTCAATTATTTGCGCCTTACGAAATTCAGTTGGACAGGTTGATACTTTGCCATCAACATGTGGAGCCTGTGGAGCTGCATGTGTGACTCGTTTCTTTGCTACAAGTATCCTTTTCACCGAACATGGACTATTTTTTTTTTGAATTTATAGATTATATGTTGTCGGATTTCGGACTCCGCAAAACCCTTAAGATTCGAACACAGGGGCGTGTGCGAAGATCCCTAGCGGCTTCGCCCAACCTAGCTCGCTACTCGATGAACACAGCAACAAACTCGCACGATGACGAGGAAGAAGATGAACACGACAGTTTACCCAGGTTCGGGCCGTTGCGAAGCGTAATACCCTACTCCTGCTTTGGTGGATTGCCTCTTGAGGAGGTGAGGTGGATGAACAAGTAGAGTGTTTCAGGGCCTCATGAGGGCTCCCCAGAGGTGTTCGGGGCCCTTTGTGGTTTGGCGATGGATGAGTGGTGGAATGGATGCCCGATCCCCCTCTACGGCGCAGCCTACCCTCTATATATAGCGGTGGCTCCGGTCCTCTTCCCTTATCGCACTGGCGGGAAGGGATCCCACAACGGCCAATTTTGAAGGGGGACAGGCGTACGTGCCCGCCCTGCCCAAAGGCGGTCTTCGCCTGCAAAGTAGCTGTCGACGGCGTAGGGATGGGCTCAGCGATGACATCCTCCCTGCGGGGCTGGTGGTTGTGGTCTTGTTACACCGGAATGGAAACCTTTGGGGGGTGCTTTTGGGAACCCGCGTACGTCCTTGCTCCCTTTGCACTAAAGGGGAAACTGTGCCGCCTGGCGCGCTGGCGCCCGCCTGTCCTTCCTTGCGTCACCCTTGACTCCTGAGGCCGGGCCTTGCATAGAGATCTTCGCCGCTCCGGAGGGGGCCTGAGGAGGCCCATCCCTTGCCGGTCTTGATGCTGCTCCTCGCGAGCCTAGGGCCCTCGCGAGGGCTTTGCCTTGAGTGGGGCCGCGCCTGGCTGTGTTTGGTTGATGAAGTGGGCCATGCCTTGGGCCGCAGGCAGGCAGGTCTGGGTACCCCCGTTCCCAGAACGCCGACAGTAGCCCCCGGGCCCAAGGCGCGCTCGAGCTGACTTCCGGGCAAAGCCTTGAGGACGGCCCGAAGCGCCGCGGGCCCCAATCGCCTGTGGGCCAGGCTTTACACGCGTCGAATGCCCTGACGGCGACGACTCCGCTCCCCGAGGGCGTCCGGAACCGCCTCCAGTCAAACTGACACGACGGGTGCTGCGCCAGCCATCATTGCTTCCCATTGAATGCTGCCGCTGCTCCGGGCCTCTACCCCTCGGGCCACGCGGATGTGACCCTTCAGTTGGCAGGAGAGGCGACGTGGATGGCAATGCATTAATCGAACCGCCTCGCGGCGCCCGAGAGGCGCGCGACGCCTGCTCTCCCACGACGCCCGGCTGCCGCGGTTACGCCTATAAACCCACCCCACCCATGGCAGGGGAGGGGCATTGCAATCTTGAAGATTCTCCTTGTTTCCTTTGCCCCGCCGAGAAAACCCTCTTTCCTTCCCGTCTTCTCGTCCTTCATGGCGTCCGGAGGAAACGGTGCGGGCGCTGGGAAGCGCGCGGCTCCGCCGGCTCCCTCGTCCTCCTCCGGAGGCAGTGGTGGGGGGCCCTCGGGGCCGGCGCAGGCTCGCCGGCGCTGGGCCTTGGTCGACGAGTAAGTATTTTGCCGCCTCCCTCTTCTTTAGCCGTCCTGCCCAGCATTCTGAGCATGATCCTCTCCACCTCCCAGGGCGCCCGCGGCCAAGAAGCGCAAGCTTGGCGAGCTTCAGGAGGAAGCGGAGACGCTGCGGGCTCGGCTGACCACTGCCGAGGCCGCCTTCCAAGCAGCCCTCCGGGGCGAGGCGGAGGCCAGGGCGGAGTTGGCGTCCCTTCAGACCCAGGTCCAGGAGGCGGCCGACACCGTGCAGGCCGCCCAGGATGAGGCGGCGCACGTGAGGCTGCTGGAGTCCCAGCGCGCCAAGCAGTTCTCGGGCATCGCCAGCTGCGCGGCCGGCGCGGTGAGCCGGTTCGTCGGGGACGCCCCCGCGCTGCCGAACGTGCGTGGCGACGGGGGCTACCTCGAATTCTTCCAGAAGGTGGTGGAGGCGCTGGAGACCGGCGTCTCCCGCGTGAACGCGGACAGTGAGTCCGACGCGCGCGACCTTCTGGACCTTGCCTTGACGCTCGTCTTCTCCAACCTGCGCCGCCTCGCCCCGCAACTCGACCTCCGACGCGTCGGGGAGCCGGTGCCTGACGGGCTCTAGCGCCCCCTTCGGGACGAGGTGCGCCCGCACGTGGAGGCCATGGTGGAGCGGTTCGTCCAGGTGCCCGCTTCCAGTGAGGAGGGCGATTCCGATGCCGAGCCGGCCGGCGGCGCAGGCGGCGACGGCGGCTTCTCCTCCTAAATGTCCTCTGTTTCCTCTCCCCAGTTCCTGTAATGTTTGAAGGACTCTGCCCTGATGGGCGTTAATCTTTTGCGTGTTACCTTTGCCTTCTCGTCTTTCTTCCTTGAATCATTTATTGCTCGCTTGCCGTTGTCGTAGTTTAGCTTTCTTGCGCAGGGCTTGGTGCCGGTTCCGCCGTGGCCTGGCGACAGCGGCCGTCAGGGCCCCCGCGGAGTGTCTCCTCACGAGGCGCCGCTTGCGCCACTGTTCGCCTGGTCGGTGATCTTGCTGCTCGCCGCGGCTTGGTCCCCTTCCTCGTGCCGTTTTTTCCCGGCGCCTCCGACCTCGGGGGCCTTGGCAACCATGCGTGGGTGTCCGTAATACCTGCATCCTTACGTTAGTGCGCGCAATTTTTATTCTGTCCTCGGGTCGTTATGAGGCCAGGAGGCTCTTGCTTGGGTTTGCAGTGCACTTAGCTCGTAGGGTGGCGACGGCCTCGTTCGCAACTCCTCCTGAGATGCTCCTTTCTTGTTTGTGGGACGGTTTGGGAGCCCTTTCGGCACTCTGCGCCGACAGGACCCAGTCCCGCACATTTCCAGACCACCGTAAAATACGGCCGAACCACCAGCACGCATCCACGGGGTCCGGCCCCGACACCCTCGACGCCGACCGGATCACCAAGGACGGCGTCAAGGAGGACGAGTGGCTATATGACCGGTAAGGCTCCTGAGGCGTGATGCTCAGGAGCCCCCCTCCTGACGCTCAAGCCGCCCTACGTCTCCAGGTCCCAGTCCCGCGCATTTCCCGACCACCGTAATATACGACTGGATAACCAGGACGCAACCACGGGGTCAGGCCCCGTCATCCTCGACGCCGACCGGATCACCAAGGACGACGTCTAGGGAGACGAGTGGCTATTTTGACCGGCAAAGCTCCTGAGGCGCGATGCTCAGGAGCCCCCTTTGACGCCCGGGCGATCCCCCATTCCGTCCTGCTGGCTGCTGTCTCGGGGAGCCCTGGGGCCTCCCTTGATTCCATGCTGGGGTCTGAGCCCCCGAGCGGGGGTAGACAGCCAAAAGGTGCGCGCCCCTGAGGCGGAGCGGGACGTCTGGCCCCTTGCGGAACACCATCCAGAAAGAAAGAATCCAAGTTTGGTAAAACGAGAGAACACAGAGAGAAAAGTTCCCGCCCCTTTTTCTTTTTAAACATAGAGTTTCGAAGTCCTCTGACTTCGTTCCAAAAAATGGCAACTTGAACACCAAAGAAGAAGCAAGCAAATGCCGCGTCCGGCCCCTAGGCTAGTTTTCGCCTTCCCCCAGCGTTGAGCGTAGGGCATCCACGTTGCATGGGCATAGCCATTGATAGGCAGTGTTGACTTCTCCGCCAGCTCTGGGCTGTGGCTGCCACATTGCGTGGGAGGAACCCCTCCGCGTCCTCGGGGGGCTCCAGGCGTATACAGCCCGCTCATTATTACGTGAGAGTGTCACGGCCGTAGATAGCTGGGCAAGCCCCCAGGCGCTCGGCCCGGTGGCTCCCAACTCCGTCAAGAACCAGCCCGTGCATTTCTGCCCGGTTGCGCGCCTTTACGACCCTAACCCGAATGCATCGTTCCCCGTGCGACCACAGGATTGCGCTCCCGAGGCCCAAACATGAGCACGATGCACCGGCGCGGCCGTAAGGGTGTTTTGTCGATGAAGCATGCCTCATGAGGCGTCCTTGCGCCCTCCGGACAAGGTCCCGAGGGTCCCGTGAGGCCGTGCCTGCGCTGTAGTCGCCGCGGGTGGCCCGCGCTGCTTCCGTCTTGCTGCTCCCCCCAGGCCATTACTCATGAGGCCAGGGGGCCTGGTCCGACGTCGCTTGCCCGAGGGGGCGCCGGCTTGTGCCGCGCCCCGTGGCTTGGTGGCGCCCTCCTGCTCGCGCCGCCCAGGCCCGGTGCTCTGCTGACGGGAGCCCCCAGGCCCGGCTCGCGGAGGACGCCCCAGGTGTTCCTCACTCTTGGGGGGTGCTGGCGCCCGCGGCGGGTGCTTGACCCATCCCCCCGCCAGGCGGCACGATGTAGCATGGTACGTAGGGCTCCACGTAGGTGCTTGGTCCGCCTCCTGAGCCGCCCGCCGGTGCGCCGGGGGCGGTCCCTCCTGGCGGTGGCGGGAAGACGCCCCGTGCGCGTCGCTCGCAGACCCTCCTGCGCCGGGCCTCAGAGCGGAGTTGCTTACCTCTGCCATCGCCGTTGGGTGGGCCACGCGTCTCCTGGTGTGGATTGCTCCCTTGGCGACCCGATGAGCCTTCGCCGCTGTTGCTTGTTTGTCCGGACGCCTGCGCCGCCTGCTCACTGCGTCGGATGGCGCGCTCCCGCCTGGTCAACCCGGGCTGCTGAGGGCCCGCCGGGTCACGGAGATGCGTGTCGGTGTGCGCGCGGGGTGCCCCGTCGTTCCCTCCGTGTGCCTGGTCGTCGTGGCCGGGCTGCGCCCCGAAGCCGGTCACCGGGATTCTGAGGAGGAGAAGCACAGCGTGTGGCGCGCCCCGCTCGGACCTGTCCAGCGCTGGAGGGGCCCTTCCGCCGGCAGGCTGGGGGGCAGGCGCGGCATGCGAGCCCCCGGTGCCTGGCGCCTGCGGCCTTGAAGAAGAGTGAGAGATGATGGCGCCCTGGGCGACGGTGACCAGCTCCGCGATGTGGTCGGCCCATGCGTCGAAGCCCCCGTGCGTTGGTCGGTGGCGGAGCATCTCGCTTGCCAGCAGTAGCGCATCGTGCGCGTTGAGGTCCCCCACGTAGGTGCGGCGCGTCGCCGGTGCCGGGGGCGCTGCCCGCCCGTCGTGTGCTTGAGCGGCGCGGGAGGCGGCAACGGTGGAGGTGATGCTGGCGACCTGGTACTGGCCGCCCAGTACCATGCTGCCGGGGCGTGGGCCTCCGACTGCCGCGGCAGGGTTGACAGAGGCTGACCCGTCGCGGCCCGGGGAAGCTTGTTGGGCGCCGACCATCGGAGCAGCGAAGCTCGGGGAGAACGAAGCTCGGAGAAGACCTCGACACGCCCCCTACCTGGCGCGCCAAATGTCGGATTTCGGGCTCCGCAAAACCCTTAAGATTCGAACACAGGGGCGTGTGCGAAGATCCCCAGCGGCTTTGCCCAACCTAGCTCGCTACTCGATGAACACAGCAACAAACTCGCACGATGACGAGGAAGAAGATGAACACGACAGTTTACCCAGGTTCGGGCCGCTGCGAAGCGTAATACCCTACTCCTGCTTTGGTGGATTGCCTCTCGAGGAGGTGAGGTGGATGAACAAGTACAGTGTTTCAGGGCCTCATGAGGGCTCCCCAGAGGTGTTCGGGGCCCTCTGTGGTTTGGCGATGGATGAGTGGTGGAATGGATGCCCAATCCCCCTCTACGGCGCAGCCTACCCTCTATATATAGCGGTGGCTCCGGTCCTCTTCCCTTATCGCACTAGCGGGAAGGGATCCCACAACGGCCAATTTTGAAGGGGGACAGGAGTACGTGCCCGCCCTGCCCAAAGGCGGTCTTCGCCTGCAAAGTAGCTGTCGACGGCGCAGGGATGGGCTCAGCGATGACATCCTCCCTGCGGGGCTGGTGGTTGTGGTCTTGTTGCACCGGAATGGAAACCTTTGGGGGGTGCTTTGGGAACCCGCGTACGTCCTTGCTCCCTTTGCACTAAAGGGGAAATTGTGCCGCCTGGCGCGCTGGCGCCCGCCTGTCCTTCCTTGCGTCACCCTTGACTCCTGAGGCCGGGCCTTGCATAGAGATCTCCGCCGCTCCGGAGGGGGCCTGAGGAGGCCCATCCCTTGCCGGTCTTGACGCTGCTCCTCCTCGCGAGCCTAGGGCCCTCGCGAGGGTTTGCCTTGAGTGGGGCCGCGCCTGGCTGTGTTTGGTTGATGAAGTGGGCCATGCCTTGGGCCGCAGGCAGGCAGGTCTGGGTACCCCCGTTCCCAGAACGCCGACATATGTGGTGCTCTTATTACACTTGTTTATTTGCTTGATCAATCTCCGAAATAGATCCAATATAGTGTTGTATGACGAATCTCGCTATCTGGAGGAGGTAACGCTGCAGATAATCTGTATTTGATGAATCACGTGATCCTTGACCTTTGGTAGAAATCCCATATTTCCGTGAGGTAATTGTTATGGCAGCTTCATGTGACCCGTGTGGTTATCGCAACTCAGAGGTCAGTTTCAGTGTCATGTTTGTTTTTCTTCATATAGAAACTGACTGTCACAGGTTCTTCGTAACCACATCTGAACTCAAATTAAAGCTTTTCTTTTTGGTCAATCAGTTGAAGCCTGGGAGTGAAATTCCGGCTAAAGGAAAGAAAATTACGTTACGTGTGCAAAATGTAAAGGATCTTTCTCGTGATGTCATAAAGGTCAGAAAATTACTCTTTTGTTCTACTACTTCAACTGTCGCATGCAGGCATGGAGGTTTTTAAGCTGTATAATACCTGTGCATAAGATTATTCATCTTGTTCTTTTCTTGTATTGGCGGTCCTTGAACTGCTTCCTGGTTCAGGAGTTGAGAAGTTTAACTTGTTTCTTCTATAGTTAAGAAACTTGATGTGTCTTTTAGTTGAATTTTCTGCGAGTCTTTTAGCTGAATTTCTGCCATACTAACAGGCTGAGTCTGCTGATTTTAATATTTTAAAGAATCTTCAAGCTTGTATTATAGTTTGGTGTATTCGGATCAACATCTGATATGTAAGTTACTTGATTGTGAGTTTCTCTTTGATCTTGTCAGTCAGATTCGGCCGGTGTGAAAGTACCTGAACTTGAGTTGGAGCTGTCAATGGGTACATTGGGTGGTATTGTGACGACAGTTGAAGGTTTAATTGTGAAAATATGTGAGGGTAAGTTCGCAACGTTACATATTCTTCTTCAGTTTATGGGGACAAAATGGACTGTACAATAAGTTCAAGTCACAAAATGTGCTGGCGAACAACATTTTTTCTACCTACAGTGGATTTCTTAATGTTCTGAGATGGAAGTGTCTTGAAGCCACTCTGTATAGTCGATATTGCTCTCATAATATGTGTATATTCTCTCGCGGTTTTGTCAACAGCTCCCCAGTATCATCATTGAAACATGTGTTGCTCATGTATCTCAGTTCCAGCTGTTATGCATCTAACTGCTCTTTACAGGAAGTACTTTTTCAACGACGTGGAAACTTCATTGTTCAGCATAGCTTATGCAACTTATATCGATATGAAATACACTTGAATAGATGTAATCGTTATTCTTCTCAAACTCAAATGATAAGTTCTATTTTGGGGCTGCAGCTCTGGAACGGGTTCATGGATTCCAATTGGGTGATAGCACAAATGAATGGAAGAAAATAAAATGGGATGATTTCCAGCAAAGATTATCAAAGGTATCACTTCCTTTTTCGCTGGAATGTTCTATCTATTCCCGCAGGGACTGCTTCACCTCCAATCTGGAGAAGATTATGGTTATGCTTTTCCTTCCATAGCATCTCAGTTCTTGAGTGTCTTGAGTTTCTTTCTTTATAAGATGAAGCAAATTTTTTTTTTTGATAGCTTCCCTGTTCATAATGTATTGGGTCCTTCCTGCTTATTTTGTTTTTTGTAACCTTGGTTCATGCTAAATTTATTGGAGGTTTGGTTAGAAAATTGCTGACTATTTTTGGTGGAAGGGCGTGATTGGGGTAATTAATTGTGAATTAATATGATGTTCCTATTTCAATAACATTTACACAATGTATAATTTCAGCTCCTGAGTTTACAAGAGCCTTGGACCTTAATTATTGATGATGCGTTAGCGGCTTCGTTTGTCGCTCCAGCCACAGACTTGATAGAAGATGACAGCCAGCTACTCAGTAAGTTAGCCTAATCAATGAATTGTACGCAGCATCATGTATTATTCAAACCAATGGAGGGACATTCATGCACTGGCATTTCAAGTCTGAATGATCTGTGGAAGTTTTTTCAATTACCCATGAAGCTTGTGCCTGTAGTTCTGTGGAGGCATACTAATTACTTGGCAAAGAATGCACATAACTAACTGCAATTATGATTTACTCAATGTATTTATCACTATGAATGGCAGTTGAAGACTATGAGAGGAGTTGGGAGCAGAATGAGGAGCTTGGCTTGAATGACATCGACACTTCCTCTGCAGATATTGCTTACAATACGACCAGCACAGAATAAGTTCTCATCTTTTTGTGCTCAGTGGTGTAACCTGTAATATTATGTGTCTAAAACTTGATACACTAGTATTTTGAATTTTTTTTAATAACTTCCTGTTTTCCTGGCCAGGGATGGCACCCATACCCGCTAATGGGTATAATTTTTTTCCATACCCGTCGCTCGACAAGGTAAATGGGTATTGCGGGTAAAAGTACCCATGTTTGTGTAACATAACTTTGAGCAGCACATAGACATAGTCATGAACAGCAACGTATGATCATAATTTATAAACAACAACACATAATAACATCAATACATACTTATAAACAACAACATATAAAAAACAACAACACATTCTATAAACATCAACACTTCCTTGTAAACAACAACACATCAAAAAATTGACAAACAGTCATAAACAATACCACATAGTCATATATTTGAAGTTCACAAACTGATGACAAAGTGTAAAGGTAATTTGTCCTAACTTGTTAGATTTTATAAGGACACATGGGTATGTTGGTATGGGTATATGATCCCATATCCAAATGAAAGGATCGATATGGTTGACTAGAGGGGGTGGGGGTGAATAGGCAACTATCAATTTTTACGTTTTCTTAACAAATTAGGCTTAGCAAAAAATAGGTTGTCTAGATATGCAACTAGGTGAACAACATATATGATGCTAACAACAACAACAACAACGATACAAGCAAACAAAGGATACAACACAGATAAAGCTTGCACAAAGTAAAGGTAAGAAGTAACCACAAGTGGAGCCGGTGGAGACGAGGACGTGTTAACGAAGGTCCTTCCCTTTAAAGGGAAGTACGTCTCTGTTGGAGCAGTGTAGAGGCACAATGCTTGTCAAGAAGCCACTTGGGCCTTCTCCTCACGTCCTCGCACAATGCAAGATGTCGTGATTCCACTAATGGTGTCCTTGAAGCGGCGACCGAATCTTTACAAATAAGGTTGGGGCAATCTCCACAATCGAATTGGAGGATCCCAACATCACTACGAAGCTTCACCTGGATCGTGGCTCCGAGGTGACCTCAACCGTGCTCAAACACCCAAGAGCAACAAGATCCACAGGGGATTAGTGGGGGGAATCAAATTTCTCTTGGTGAAAGTGTAGATCGAGGCCCTCTCAACCAAACTCTAGAGTATCAACAAGTTCTGTTGGCTAGGGAGAGAGATCAGGCGAAAATGGAGCTTTGATCAACAATGAAGTTTGGGAGAGGAAAAGGTGAGTCTTGGGAAAGAAGACCCCTTATTTATAGTGGGATGAAGTCCAACCATTATTCGCCTCTCAGCCCGCACACAAGCGGTACTGCCACTCGGGGGGAGCGGTACTACCGCTTGGGCGGCAATGCCCGGAGAGCTGTGCGATGGCACGAGGCCACGAGGCGGTAGTGCCGTCGGAGCGGTACTACCGCTCGCCCCAGCGGTTTTACCGCCGTGGTTGCAGCTCAAGGCATACCTGGCCAAACGTGCCGGCCCGGCACGGCCCGCTGGTAAACGGGCCCGACACGGCACGGCCCGCCGCGACACGTTTACTAATCGGGTCGTGCCGTGCCGGCCCGCGTGCCCGGGGTGCCGGCCCAGGCACGGCACGGGCAGTAAGTGGGCCGGCACGCGGCACGCCAGGCCCGATTAGGCACGTCGGGCCCGTTTGTCCATTATATGTATTTTTCACGGGAAAACAGCAAAAAAAAGGCCAAAAAACATGTAAAAAAATGTAAAAATTGGTAGAGTATTATGTGGGATAAATCTAGAGTTTTATTAGTGCCCGCCTCATTAAAACCTTCCATCCCAAAGAAGTAAAAGAGTACAAGTCATGCTCTAGAAAATACTAAAAGATTAAAAGGTAGAGAAAGGAAAGAAATTACAAAGACTACAATTGACTAATTTTTCAACCTTGCCCCGCACCCGCAGCCGCCACCTCATCTGCGGCTGCCTTCACGTGTGCCGTCTTGTGCCTCATCAGGTGGCCGGTTCCAGCATTATCGTGCACGCGCAACTTCTTACCGCATTGTTTGCACTTTGCAAAAAGCTCGACGAGACCATCCTCATTTGTAACTAATTCTTCATCGTAGTACCTCCAAACAGGAGACCGTCCCCGAAGAAGGTTTTGTATTGGAATTGGATCAGCCATGTTTGTGTGTGGAAAATTGGATGAAGTTTGAGTGTGAGAAATGAGAAAGTGGGCATCCCTTTTTATAGCCAAAAAATGGCACGTTGGGCACGTTAGGAACGATAGGCACGATAGGCAACAGTAATGCATAAAAAATATGACAATAGTAATACCGAAAATAAGAAATATGACAATGTGTTATCATATGGGATAAATATTGAGCTTTATTAAAGCATGCCTCATTAAAACCTTCCGTCCCTAAGAAGTAAAAGAGTACAATGCCACGCTCTAAATTACAAAACAAAATAAAAACTACAAAAAGATAAGAAAATTACAAAGGAAAAAGAGTCAACGCGGCCTCCTCGTCTGTCTTGTCGTGTCTTTGTTTGTTTGTGGAGTGAGGGTGGTCATTGCACTGGTGTTTGCTGAAGCATTATCCAAAGTTATTGCGAAAACCTTGTCGGCAAGATGAAAATCATTCACAACACCGAGTACAGCTTCTGCAATGTTTAGACCATTATGTGATACATCTATTAATTCAAATCCTATGACTCTTTTTTGTATATGCCAATGTTCGTTAACATAATGAGCTACTACACTAATGTAGTCTTGCTTTGCCCGACCAGTCCATATATCAGATGTTAACAAACTGAAAAAGTGCACGTAGAAAATTCTTCTTTTATTTTCTCTTTACCAATTAGGTATAGCTTTTTAATATCCCTACTTGTAGTTTGTCTAGAAACTGGTCTATAATTCGGATTATGGCAAGTTTGAATATATTCTATGAAACCGTCAGATTCACCAATGCCTAGTGGTAAATCATTAGAAGCAATAAAACGTCATAAACCTTCTCGCGCAACATTAGCATCGTAGACGAAATTGCTTACCATACCGTGAGGGTTGAACCTGAGTTGAGTTTGCACAGCTGCCGAGCTTGACGCGCTTGTTGCATCCGCCTTGGCGTGGGCGTCCGCATGCCTCTTCAGGTGGCCGGTTCCCGCCTTGGCTTCTCCGGTTAGTTCCTTGTGGCACCTTTTGCACCTTGCTGTCACCTTCCGGACACCGTCCACCATGGATATTTCTTCATCGAAATATTCCCACGTCGGAGAGGTTCTACGACGAGCTCTCCTTGCACCCAAGCTGGCGGAGGAACCCGTCCCGCTACTACAATTGGTTTGACCTTCGGCTTCGGGTTCGGGAGGGGGGTCGAGAGTGGGATTTTCGGTATAGGCATGTTGCATGGGTGGGGGCATGGTAGTGGGATCGGTGCTCGGAGGGAAGAGGCTATAATCCATATCCCCAAGACCGAAATCGGAGAGTGGGAAGCTAGTATTGGCATGGTCATCCATGTTTGAGTGTGAGAAATATGTGGGCTGGCAGCCCTATTTATAGCAAAAATTTGACAATTTTCGGACTAATTTGACCCTCTAATGGTCAAATTTTCGAATATATGCATTTTATTAAAAAAAACCCCACCCTAATCCCTATTAAACCCCTCCTAACCCATGATAAACCCCCCCTAACCCGCTCCCAACGGCTCCCCGCCTCCCCCCCGCTCCCCCACCGATCGAGGCGGGAGGCGCCAAGGTGCCAACGGCTAGCTCGCCTGGCGCTTGATCCCCGGCGGGCCCCGCCCCCGCTCCCAGTCCCCCGCTCCCCCCGCTCCCCCTTAGTCGGGCCTGTCGGGCCATGCCAGGCCGTGCCGCGTGCCGGGCCGTGCCAGGCCGTGCCTCGGGCCGGCATGAGCTAATCGGGCCGTGCCGTGCTGGCCCGCGTGCTGGGGGTAGCGGCCCAGGCACGGCCCAAGGCGGGCTGCGTGCCTGGCACGGCCCGTTTAACTCGTGTCGGGCCGGACCCGATGATTGCCGGCGCACCGTGCTACTGGGCCGGCCCGTTTGGCACGGCCCGTTTAGCCAGGTATGGCTCAAGGGCCAATGGAGACAGAGTAGGGCAGGGGACGAGGGGCAGTATCGCGCAACTGGTACTATCGCTCCACAGAGCGGTACTACGGCTTACAAGCCGTAGTGTCGCGCACCCACTGCCGCACTACCTCTGCTGAGGGCGCGTTGGACCTAGAAAGAAGCGGCAGTGAGCGCGCGGAACTATCGTTTATAAGCGTTACTACCACTCGTACTACCGTTCAACTACCACGCAACCTGACATGAAAAGTCGAGCCCCCAGACGCAGCGGTAGCACGCGCGGTACTGGGCAGACGTACTGCCGCTTATAAGCAGTACCGTTGAGCGGTACTGCCATTTATAAGCGGTACTACTGCCACCCAGAGCGGTACTACCACTTGAGGCCTTCCAAGCCAATGCAAAGACCACAAAAGGAGCAACTCGATTGAAGCGGGAAAGAAACAAGGGTGCAAATAAAAATGTGTACGTGTTGATTCCACCCTAATCTTTCCGAAGCGGACCCCCTCTTAATAGTACGGTTTTCCTACGCTTCAAATCCACCGAAAAAGAAATGCAGAAAAGAACCGTCTTCATTTATAAGTTCTGAGGGGCTAGAATCGTCTTGTGCCATATGATAGATTATCTGAAATGCCCAATGCACATAACTAGTCCACAAAAGCATTGTCATCAATCACCAAAATCAATAAGGGAGAGATATGCCCTAACAATCTTCCCCTTTTTGGTGGATTCATGACAACAAGGGATTTGCACAAAAGATATGTTAAGATAATAAGCAAACCCAACATCTACAATATATAGACGGACTCCCCCTAGATGTGTGCACTATTTTGGTATGCTTTTGGAATGCAAAGCGCACACACTAGGATCAACACTCGCCCTATATTTTATAGACTAGGCAACATTTGCATCAACATTATATGAGAGATAAACATGGATGCAATATATAACATGTGAGCATAAAGATAGGGCACAAGATAAGCATAAAACTTACATGCTAACAAGGTACTTCGACATACATAGATAATAAAGGGTAGCATATGTCTCACACCATATGACTCGGTCTTAAAGTCTCACAAACACAAACCAAAGCAAATGATAAAGAGTTCACTAGCAAAGAAAGCAAGCAAATAAGACGCACTCGTGACTTGGCAAATCCCTAAACTCCCCCCTTTTGGAATCGAGACACCAAAAGGGAAGAATACACTAAGACGATCCAAGGTGGTAGCCATGCTCCAGAGCACCATCACCAATCCCCGTGCTCGCTGGACTCGTCCCCTGAAGCTGCAGGAATCTCCTCCGATGCGTCAGACCACTTGTAGTATTGAGTGATCCACTCCTCATCACTGATCTTGTCCTCAGACCCACTGTGAACCTCCATACCAAGGTGCCTCATCATGAGCTTGTCGCGACTCCGAGCCTTCTTCTCTGGCACGTGTGCCTTGTACTGACCATGTGCCTCCATGCAGAAAAGCTTCTTCGTCTACTGCTTGAGCTTCTTAGCCCAAGATGGCTCCTCACCGTGCGTCTCATAATCGGGCTCATCAACGCCCTCATCCTCATCCTCAGGAGCCTCCGTCTCATGGGTAGTAGGAGTACCCCAGTTATCCTTCAGCCTTAGTTGGACTACCTCATGAGTAGTCAGATCACCAGTGTCCAACATCTCCACTGGAAAGGCAGATACCCAAGTTCTCTCAATAAGCAGCATCAAATAGGGACCATAGATGGGACACTTGCGCTCCATCACGCCCGAGTGCAGTTCCGACCACATGACATGGGACACATCCAAAGTTTGCACTGTGTTCTTCTCCTTCTGGAAGATGAGTAGCATATCAACAAGATAAGAGTGCACCCGATCCAAATTCCCAACCCTAGGGAAGAGCGTGTGCCTGAAGATGTGATGCATGATATCCAGGAATGGGCACAACACAAAGGTCTTTTTGTCGGTGGTGGGAGAAATCTTCTCCGTAGAAAAGGGCCAGAGCGCGGACTTGTGTGTGGCAGCAGTCTCCTTGTGAGGGCGTAGCCTGGGGTATGGAGCCCTTGATCATCATATCCCAACAGAGCCATGAACTCCTTCCACTTAGCAGAGAGCACCCTTTCATTGGTCATCCATGTTAAGCTCCTCGCATCATCAGTATCGAGATGGACCGTGGCATAGAACTGGGCCACAAGCTCGGGATCAAAATCCTTGTTGAACGACATAAGCCTGATAATGTCCAGTTGGCTACACAGTTCAAAAGCTTCAACAAAGTACATGGAATGCTTTGTATATGATCCAGATCAATGGACTTGACATTTGGCACAAACAAATTCTTCTTCCTCTTGAGCACATCATGATATATAGAACCTTGCTGCTTGGTAGAGAAGGGACGATGGGCAAGAGTTGGATCTTACTGATGTTGATGAGGTTTGCGACGACGAGCAACACAAAAATCCCTGCCAGGCAGATCACTCATAGACCGGACTTTCTCCTTCTGCCTACTGGCAACCTTCTTGAAACGCTGCACCTTCTGAGCATTGCCACTAGCCTCCTCTGTAGTGCGGTACTGCTTAGAGCCACCTGGATGATCTGGATTCTTCTGATGGGCCTGATACCCAGAGTTGCTACCACCTGGAACCCACAATACAGAGCGAGGGAGAAGCAGGTGTAAAGAAGTTGCATAAGCCAAAAAGGAATAACCAAAAAATAATGGAAGTTCAATTGGATGAAATGTGAAGTTGGCAGCACTGAGTGGTAGTACCGCCCCTTAGAGCGGTAGTACCGCCTGTAAACGATAGTATTGCTCGAGGCAACCACAACCGCGGTGAGATCCGGTACTACCGGTGATGCCAAATTAAAATTTGATCCAATAAAACTTCAATCCTCCTACTCTAATAGTCTTCCACATCCTACTCAAGCCTCGATCTAGCCAAAAATCGACAAATGCAACATATATTGCCCTAGAACCTAGATTCAAAATATAGAACCGTAGGAGAGGAAAACAGGGGCAATACCGGCATCCATGGCAAGAGGAGAGGGTGGGGATCGACTCCAACGGTCGGAATCACGGAAGACGATCCGGTGGCGGCCGTCGGGGCAAATTCGTCGCCTGGAGAGAGAGGACGTGAGGGGAGAGAGATATGAGTGGGTATGGGGGAGATGGAACTCCCCCTACCCGACTCATAACCCCCACTCGCGCCCCTGCAGAACAGTAGTACCGCCCCGGTACTACTGCGTCCCAGGAGGCCGGTTAGTACCGCTCCAGCTGTAGTATCGCGGGGCGCGGCGGTAGTACCACCCAACCCATCGGTAGTACCGTCTGGACGACAGAAATTGCCAAAAAGTAAAATGATGGAGGCTTATGCAAAATATATGGAAGTTGAAGAGACAAGGTGTCGGCGTACGACACCTATGGGATCGCGTGGATCCCTTTTACGGTTCGGCAGGGAAGAAGGCGTGCACAAAGAGCAGATCCAGCGATCAACGCGAGGGATTTTTACCCAGGTTCGGGCCGCTGAGAAGCGTAAAACCCTACTCCTGCTTTGGTTGTATTGGATGTGTTTAAGCCCAAGCTCCAGGAGCGCTTGCGATGAACAGTACGTTCGAGTAGCAGCTACGCATGCAGAATGGGCCAGAAGGTCCTCCCCTCTGTAGCTACGCCTTGGGCCTCCTTTTATACGTTGAAGGGGTCACCAACAGTGGCGAAGTACAAGAGGTGTAAAGTTGCTACAGCGTTTTCATACCTAATACTGACGACTTAGGACAAACGCATTAAATGGTCCGTTTAGGTGTCCCTTAGCTTCTTGGGGACGGGAAAAGAGCTCGTCCCATCAGCACCGCTTAACCCCATCCGCCGCTAATGCCATGACACGCATCCAGGAGGACAAACCCCGTCTGACAGGCTGGTCGCTGCGCTGGAGCAGTGGCAGGGTGGCGGGATCTTGCCGGGTCTTCGCTAGCCATCCCGGCAAGCATCTTGCCGGGATCCCAGCCTTCGGTCTTCTGTCTTCTGATTATTGACTTGAATGCTTTCTTGACATTTTTGCACTTGCATTCAGCTGTCCCCCGGCAGGCCTTGCCGCTGGTGTGGCTACAACCGTCCGTGCACAAGTATGGGGTACTAAAAGACCCAAACTTTAGTACACCGACAGGAGCCCCCGGGCCTAGGCCATACACGGGTGTGAGGCGTTGTTGGGCTAGGCCCAAACAGTGCACGGGCACGCGTGGTAGGAGTCAGCTGTTGTAATCATTCTGCTTATTGCGCCCCCCACGACGCACATTGAACGTGCGACGTGGGATACGTGCGCGGAGCGGCCGTAATAGCAGCGCGCTCGCAAAAGCGTTTTCATACTGACTAGTAAAGAGGCAGCCTCGCGCCTTCCCCATAAAAAAGGAATCCGCAGAGGCGTTTGCTCATTTACCTCCTGTCTTTTGCAATCTGGAAATCGCCGTCGTCTCCTTCCTCGAGCTCGAAACAGAGCCCCTCCCACTCATCCGCCGCCCCCACGCCCTCACCGTCCTCGGCCTCTGTTCCCATAGTCGCCATGCCGCCCAAGGCGAGCAAGGGCAAGGAGGTGAAAGCCGCCGTTCCGGAGAGCGAACTGGTGAAGATGCGGAGGAAGCACGCCGTCTTCACTCCGGCGCTCGATACTTGTGCATGTGGGCGAAGGAGACGAAGGCTCATCCTGCTACTCGCGTGAGCCAGGTTCCTCCAAGGGTGGCCCAGATAAATTCCCCTTCTTTGCCGACTACTTTTACTGCGGGCTCTGTCCCCCGTTTTCTGATTTCTTCATCGGCATCATGTACACATACGGCTTCCATCTCTTGGATTTTACGCCGAATGCCGTGACATGCATGTCAGTCTTTGCCCATCTTTGTGAAAATTTTGCCGGAGTAGTTCCCAACACAGCCCTCTTCCGCCATTATTTCGTTCCCCGTATTCAAAAGGGAGAGGCCCTTTCTGGTTCTATCACCTGGATTCCAAGGGCATGGAACAAAGAGATATACCCAGACGGGGTCTACCGCGAGAAGTGGGAAGAATGGCGGGCCAAGTGGTGCTGGATTCAGGAGAAAGACCCTCAGCCCTTCTGTTTGCCTCGACGAACAAAAATGGCGCGCGGTAATGATTGGAGCGCCCTCGATCCTCAAGATGAGAAGCTCATAATTGCAATTACCAGGATCCACCGCCTTAGAGTTGCCGGGCTCACAATAGAAATGATTGGCGCTGATTTCCTTCGCCGGCGCATCGACCCTCTGCAGAACAAAGGGAGACCAGCCTGGGAGTTCCGGAATGCGGCAAATATCATGAGGCTGCGCCCTGGTCTGAATAACAACTTGACGGTCATGCAGCACACAGCTCTCTGCCACAAACTGTTCAGGCTTCACGCGAGATACAAGTTGCCGGCTAGCATAATTCCTTTGTGCAACAACTCCGCCTTGGCCTCAATCATCGCCATGATGCCGGTGTGTGATGCTCACGGCCTTGACGAAACTTGGGACGAGCCATCCGCAGAGCAGGCACAAGAATTCTTTGACAACTTGTCGGAGAGGGCCATCCGGGAAGAAACGAACCTCATCCGCCCAACCACTGAGGAAGAGGTGGCGTATATCGCCAGCAGGGTGGAAGAGGCGAATCTTGCCGCGGAGGCCGGCAGCGCTGGCTTCACGGAAGGGGAAGCCAGTGAAGAAGAAGTGATGTCAGAGGGAAAACTTGCCGGGCAGGGCGAGGTTGCCGGAGAGCAGAGTGGCACAGCTGCCGGGGGCCCTTCTGCCGAAGATACAACCGAGGAGCAGCTGCACGAGGAGCCCCCAGCTCCCGAGAAGAATAAGAAGCGTGTTCTTCGGAAGGCCACCTCTGGTGCCTCAACCCACCAACCTTCCACTTCTGCCGTAGCCAAGCGATCCAGGACCACTCCTTCACCTCCTCACACGGACACCGTGGCGGAAGTTGACTTCGACCTCTCTGCCTTTAGCCTGGAAAGGGAAGAGTAAGGGTCCTGTCACATCTTTTAACTTCTGAATTTCCGGTTTTACTTAACTAATTTGTCTTGCTTTGGCCTGTCTCCATAGAGATGACACATAAACATTGGCGCAGAGGATGGCGAAGAAGGCAAGGACTTCAACGGGCGACGAGCCTCTGGCAAGCACCGCAGGTGCGCCGCAGCCCATCATCATCAGCCCGGAGTCAAGCCCTCAACGCAGCCCCCAGCGTGAGTTCACTACTCATTTTCCGCTGGCAAGTGTCGGGGTGTGTATCTTCACCACTGACATCACCGGGCTTGTAGGAGAGGAGCGGCAACAAGGAGCACCATCAGAAGCCATCCCTAACGTGCCGCCTCCGTCAACCATGCCGCCCAGAGATGAATCTCCGGCAAGGGTTTTCCACTAGCGAGCTCATTCGCGTTGAAGAGGAGCCATCAAGCGCGGGCGCAGCAAACGCGGGCTCTGGTGATCCTACTTCGGAAACTAGTGTTGCCGGGAAAGGAGAAGCCACCTCTCAACAGCTCGACACAGGTAAACCGTTTGCCTCTGAACACTTGTCATTCTGTCTTTCTTTTTGTCTTCTTGAACTTCCACCTCAGCCTTATCTTGTTTGTTTTCTTGGCCTTCAGATCTTCCCTCGACGGAACACATAGATGTTGATACCGTTATCGGGGAGATCGCCAGGGATGCTGCCACCGAGGCCAACAGAGTTGCCGCCGACGAGGCCGCCAAGGATGCTGCCGCCGAGGCCGCCAAGGATGCACAGGAAGAGGCCACCAAGGAGTTTGCTGAGAGGGCCGGCAAGGAGACCGGTGACCATACTGACGGCATTCCTGCCGCAGGAGCGCTTGGCGCTACACCGGTCACGGAGCCCCCAGCTGCCGGTGAGGCGAGTGTCGAGGACCAACCGTCAACATTCGGCGCCCCTCCGTCAAGCAAATACCTCAAGGTTGGCGACAACCTGTTCGTCAGCATACCAGGAACGACAAACATTGGGATGCCAACTGAAGGGGAAATCTTTGACGAAGACGTCATCGCCGCTGCTGGGCTCAACATTGTCGACGAGCTACGCACCAGCAGCAGCAAATCCGAAGAAGAAAAGCTCCTCCAGGCCATAAGCAACAACTTTCAGAAGCTCCAAGCGCTTCACCGCGCCCGGAAAGAGAAGCTGGATACAAGGGCAGCAGTTGTCGAAGCAGCGGAGGTAGATTTCCAGAAACGCGTCAAGGAAACACAAATCTGGTACGCTGAAGCCTTTCAAGAGCTGAAGGCGAGTCAAGAGCAGCTGAATCAAAGCTGGAACGAGCTCCTCATGAAGCAGTCTGATGTTGAGAAGGCACAAGAGGAGGCCGCACAACAGGCCGCTGCAGAGGAAGCTCGCCTAACAGAGTGCCGCGTCGGGCTCGACGCTCATGAGGAGGACCTCGCCGCTCGCGAGAAGACACTTGCCGACAAGCTTCGCGGCAAGGACGAAGAGATTGAAAGGCTTGTCACGCAGCGGACCCAAGAGCTGGAGCAGAAGCACAAGGAAGCACTCGAAGCTCTGGCCGCAAACCACGCTAGCAAGCTAAAGGAAGCCGTCGATGCTGCCGGAGCTGCAGAGGCCGCCAAGAACGAACTGGAGCAGAAGGTGAAGAGGCTGGAAGCAGATCTTGAGGATCACGGCAAGGAGCTCTCGACACTCAAAGCCGAAAGAGAGAAGACTCTCTACAGCTTGGCGGAGATACAAATTGCCATGTCCGACAAGATCAAGCAGCTCTCCTCAGCCAATGACTCTATCACCGATCTAAAGCTGAAGCTGACCACGCTGGAGGAGACTCTTGAGATCGTCAAGGCTCGCGAGAGGACCCTGATCAAAGACCTCCAAAACGAGAAGAACTTGCTCAAAAGTGCTGCTGCCACCTATAATGACTTCGAGAAAGGCGTCAAGATCTGGACTGAACGCCTTGTCGATGTTGCAGAAAGGCTTGCAGCAGAACTATCCTCCATGGGCCTGCAGAACTTCGGGTATTCTTCTGATGAAAGAGTGTCTCCGAGCGCCAAGGTGACCTTGTTCTTCGAGGGCATGATCGATGCGCTCAAGCTACTCCACTCTGATCGAGCAACCCATCTGGCCAACGAATCCCGCAAACTCTGCCGGGCCGTCCTCCGCAAGGTGCTCATCAAAGTGGTGCACAAGAACCCTGGCATCAACATCACCAACGTCCTCGACACCGTGCCGAAGAATGTAGACCTCAAGGCACTCGAGGAGCTTGTCGCGCCCATCGTCGACAAGGTGGGTCAAGTCAAGAGGGTTGAAGGCGAGCGCAGAGACTAGCTGCTTCACTTCTCGTTGTCGCCACCATTCCATGCCAAAGACAATTTTGTCTTATGTTAGAATGGCGGCAGCTATTAATGTAATATAACTTGCTATGCTCTGGATGAATGTATGCTATTTCCCTTGTCTGATTTCTTTATGTATGAAAAAACCCCTACGCTTATTGGGAACTTGCCGGCGCGCGCACCCTTGCCGCGAGCTCTAGGTGCGGGACTTTAGCAGCCTGCTGGAGGTGCCGCTACCGGCAAGAAACCTTGACGTTTTCAGTGCAGCCACTTAAACTGTTGAGCGGACTCGAAACAAAATAAGGGCGCAACTGATCATGACAAGGTTCCTTCGCGTGCAGGTTTCCCATACATAGGTCGGAATCGTTCAAGGAGAATAACCTTACAAAACAAAAATTTGTTTAAAGTTTCTGCAACTTAGCTTTTCGTTACTGTACTCCTTCCGGCAAGATGTCAACCTTGAACATCGCCTATCGGTATCCATACCATCATTCCCCCCCGGCAAACTTGCATGCGAGGGAACCTTCTGTCCTTTGAGAAAAAGAAAGAAGAGAAAATAGAGATATGGAACCTTGGCGGTTCGTTAATGCTTACCGGAAGCAGGTGTAATACAATGTCTCAGATAAGCATGCATATAAATTAACATGGAAATCGACAAGAACTGTAAAACACTTAAGCTTATTCAACTATGCACGGGGTCTGTGCCTGGCTTTGTACAAAGGATTACATGCCTTGGCGGCAGGACTTGTACAAAAGGTGGTTGCCGGGAGACCTGGCAACCGCGCCTTACGGATAGAACTTACGAAGATGTTCGATATTCCAGGAATTACTCACTGGAACTCCATCTTCGGTCTCCAGGCGGACTGTGCCAGGCCTGGTGACTCGTACTACCCGATAAGGGCCTTCCCACTTCGGCGTCAACTTGTTGGAATTCTTGGCTGACTGAACGCGCCGAAGAACAAGGTCGCCTTCCTCGAGATTTCGGGCATGAACCTTGCGGCTATGATAGCGGCGCAAAGCTTGCTGGTAGCGTGCAGCTCGCACAGCAGCCTGAAGACGATCTTTCGGTGGCTCGAGTTGGTGTTGTTCTGATTGACCAAAGAACTGCCGGCAGCTCATCAATCCAGCGTCTTCCGCACTTGCGCAGCTTGTCGAAAGTTCTTGTCTTAAGACCTCGCAACACTTCAGCATTTGCCCTTTCCGCCTAGACGTTGCTCCTTGGATGAGCAACAGAAGCAAAACAGATTTTGCCGCCAAGGTCTTGGACGTACTGCATGAAGGTGTGGCTCGTGAACTGTGTGCCGTTGTCAGTGATGATCCTGTTTGGTACACCAAAACGGCAAACTAGTCCTTTGAAGAACTTGACGGCTGATTGTGCTGTCACCTTCCTCACTGCTTCCACTTCCGGCCACTTTGTGAACTTGTCGATTGCGACGTATAAGTACTCAAAGCCCCCGGTAGCACGGGGGAAAGGGCCCAAAATGTCGAGCCCCCAGACCAAAAACGGCCAGGAGAGAGGGATTGTCTGAAGAGCCTGAGCCGATTGATGCAATTTCTTTGAATGGAACTGGCACGCTTCACACTTGGTTACTAGTGCAGTTGCATCCTGGAGAGTAGTGGGCCAAAAGAAACCTTGCCGGAATGCCTTACCAACAAGAGCTCTTGATCCTATGTGGGAACCACATATGCCTCCATGTATCTCTGCCAACAGCTCCAGTCCGTCCTCCCGAGGAATACACTTCAATTTCACACCGTTCGGTCTCTTTCTGTACAGGACATTGTCCACAAACTGGTACATATTAGACTGACGGGCTACTTTCTCCGCTTCTTCCTGTTCTTCGGGGAGTTCTCCTGTTTGAAGGAAATGGACGATGTGCTGTGCCCATGCTGGAGCCTGGGGCTCGACAACAAGGACTAAAGGCATGTCCTCTGCCGTGGGAGCGTTTGCCTCTACAGCAAAGGCTCGAGGCCCTGCCGGAGTCTGTTGCTCCCCGGCGAGCTCGGTGGGAGCGTTTGTCTCTACGGCAAGAGCTTGAGGCCCTGCCGGAGCCTGTCGCTCACCGGCAAGCTTGGTGTCGTTCCCGGCAACTTCTTTGCCGGTGGCGTTTGGGAGCTCTGCCGAAAAATACTTGCCGGAACTCAACTTCCTCTTTTTTTCTTGTCCCATCGATGGTGTTACGGATGGTTGAGTCAATCGGAGCACAAAAGTTCCTGGTTCCACAGGTAACTTAAGGGCAGCGCGTTTTGACAAGTCATCAGCAATGCTGTTTTCCGCACGAGGAACGTGCTCCATTTGCAGACCGTCAAAACGCTCTTCCAATTTCCTAACCTTATCGACATAAGCTTCCATTAATGGACTCTGATAATCTTTATTCACCTGCTTGACGACAAGCTGCGAATCACCTCTGACGATGAGCTTCTTAATTCCAAGGTCCGCCGCGATCCTGAGACCGGCAAGCAGCCCTTCATACTCTGCAGTGTTATTTGTCGATCTCTCCCGGGGAAAGTGCATCTGAATTACGTATTTGAGGTGCTCTCCGGTGGGTGCGACAAGCAGCACGCTAGCACCGGCGCCTTGCAGCGAGAAAGCCCCATCAAAATACATAATCCACTCTTGATTCGTCTCCTTGTCGGGGAGAGTTGTCTCCAGAATCTCTTCGTCTGGCATTGGAGTCCATTCCGCAATGAACTCCGCCAAAGCTCTGCTCTGAATGGTTGAAGTACTTTCAAACTTGAGACCAAAACTTGACAGTTCCAAAGCCCACTCCACAATCCTGCCGGTTGCATCTGGATTTCGCAAAATCCGCTGCAACGGAAAGCGAGTGACGACGGTGATCTCATGTGCCTGAAAATAATGGCGCAGCTTCCTCGAGGCCATAAGGAGGCCGAAGAGCAACTTCTGCACACCAGAGTATCTTGACCTAGCCCCCTGCAAAAGGGAGCTGACAAAATAAACTGCGCGCTGCACCATCTTCTTCTTCTGTGTCGCTTCATTTGACTGCGCAGATTCTGCCTTGTCGGCACCAGACTCTGCCGGGGAAAATCCTGGCTCGTCGCTTGACGGTCTTGCCTCCGCCGCTGCTTCTTCGTCGACTTCTCTCTGCGCCACTAACGCAGCACTAACCACTTGATTCGTTGCCGCCAGGTATAGCAACAACGGCTCTTGTGGTTTAGGTGCGACTAGTGTTGGCGGAGAGGAGAGGTACCTCTTCAAATCCTGCAGTGCCGCCTCCGCTTCCGGAGTCCACCTCATTGGACCTACCTTTTTCAAGATTTTGAAAAAGGGCAGGGCGCGCTCAGCAGATTTGGAGATGAACCTACTCAGAGCAGCAACGCAGCCAGCAAGACGACGCACATCTTTGACACGTCTTGGCGCTTCAATTTGCTCAATTGCCTTGATCTAGTCAGGATTCGCCTCGATCCCACGCTGAGATACAAAGAACCCGAGAAGCTTGCCGGACGGAACGCCAAACACACACTTCTCAGGATTGAGCTTCAAATTGATCTTGCGCAGATTCGCAAACATCTCTTCTAGATCTTGTATGAGCGTTGCTTTGTCCTTGGTTTTAACCACTATGTCATCCATATAAGCTTCCATATTTCTATGTAGCTGGGGCTCAAAACCGATCTGAACCGCTCTTGCAAACGTTGAACCAGCACTTTTCAACCTGAAAGGCATACGTAAGAAGCAATACGTACCACACGGGGTGATAAATGTGGTTTTCTCTTCGTCTTCCTTAGCCATGAAAATCTGATGATACCCTGAATAAGCGTCAAGAAATGACAGCAAATCACAGCCGGCAGTGGAGTCCACAATCTGGTCGATGCGCGGCAAGGGAAAGGGATCTTTTGGACAGGCTTTATTGATATTTGTATAATCAATACACAACCTCCATTTTCCATTCGCCTTGCGCACTACAACTGGATTGGCCAACCATGTTGGATGGAGCACTCCTCTAACCAAACCTCGACTTCCAACTTCCTGATTTTCTCGGCAATAAATTCTTGCCGCTCCAAGGCTTGCTTCCTAACTTTCGCTTGATGGGCCATGCATGAGGACAGACAGCAAGATGGTGCTCAATCACCTCCCTGGGAACACCGGGGATATCAGATGGTTGCCATGCAAACACATCGACATTCGCCCGCAGGAAGGTAATGAGCGCGCTTTCCTATTTGTCATCGAGGGTGGAACTTATGGTGAAAGTTCCTCCCGTACCATCCTCCTTGACGGGCACCTTCTTAGTTTTTGGTGGAGCTACCTTGGATTTCTTGCTCTTGCCGGTGGAGCTCTCTGGCACATCCTCAACAGTAGCGCAGCACTCCGAGGAGGTGCGTTTGCCGGAGTGTGTGCTAGAGGTCTTGCCGGTCTTCTTCCCCCCGGGAGCTTCAGCGGCAGGAGCAAATGCCTTGGCGGCAGGTGCGGCAACTGCCTCCCGGTAAAGTTGATCGGTGCAGATAAGCGCATCCTTCTTGTCGGAGTTGATAGTGATGACACTCATCGGCCCATGCATCTTCAATGTATTATAAGCGTAGTGCGATGCCGCCATGAACTTGGCCAGCGCTGGACGGCCAAGGATCCCATTATATGGCAATGGAATCTTGGCGACGTCGAAAATAATCTTTTCTGTTATGTAATTCAGGTCACTACCAAATGTTACTGGTAGTGTGATCTTACCCTTCGGCTGGCTCCTTCCTGGATTGATCCCTTGAAACGTGCCCGTTTCCTCGAGATCTTCATCAGGAATTTGCAAGCTTTTGATCACATTGGGTGAGATCAAGTTCAAACCGGCCCCACCGTCAACTAGCATTTTCGTCACTTTGAGGTTGCGAATCGTTGGTGAAACCAACAATGGCAGACACCCGACCGCAGTTGTGCGATCAGGGTGATCCTCAGCGTCAAAAATGATAGGCGTGTTGGACCATTTTAATGGTTTCCGGGCATCGACAGATGGCTCTGTCGCATTAACCTCGCGCGCCCACTGTTTGAGTCGGCGGTGGGAAGAATGCAACGAGGCGCCTTCGTCAATGCACATGACTTCTGTAGCTTTTTGAAATTCGTGCTCGCTGGACTCGTCGTCCTCCTCGTTGTCATCGTCATCCCCCTCTTCCTTGTCGCGGCCTCGAGTGGGCCTCTCCTTCTGTTGCTTGGCCTTGCCGCAGCGACCTCCTCGGCCACCGCGTTTCTTGCCGGACCCCTCTGCGCCATCCTGGGCCTTCTCCTTATCTCGCCTTTCATACTCAGCTTTCTGCTTCTCGACAAGCTGCTCAACTTGCCGGCAGTTTTGGAGATCATGGCCCTTGGTGCGGTGGATCTTGCAGTACTGCTCGTCAGAGCCCTCCGGCTTGTCGGCAGCCGCCAAGGCCTGACAGGAGGCGCACCCGGCAACCTCCTTGCCAGGACCGTCAACCTTGATCTTCTTGGCGGTGTCGAGGTTGCCGGATTCCTCGACGGCAAGCACGGCCTTGCCCTTGCGTTTCCTGTTACGCTGCCGGCCTTTCTTTGCCGGGGCGGCGGCGTCTTCGTCTTCAGAGTCGATTCCTGCGCCAGCATCTTCGCTGGGGAATCTCCTCCATTCTTCAGCTCGAGCACATTTATCAGCCAGAGCTTAGAGCTCGACAACATCCCTGACTTTGTTCATCGCCAGCTCTTCGCGCATCCTGCGGTTGCGCACGTTCTGATGGAACGCGCTGACAACAGCGGCAGGATGAACGTCTGGGATGTTGTGATGTATACGGCTGAATCTCTGTATGTACTTGCGCAAAGTTTCGTCCTCTTTCTGGGGAATGAGATGCAAATCACTTTCCTGGCCAGGAGCTTGGTGGCCTCCGGTAAAGGCGCCAACAAACTCATGACACAGATCTGCCCAGGAAGAAATGGAATTTTCCGGCAGATGCATCAACCACGACCTGACGTTGGGCTTAAGTACCAACGGCAAGTAGTTGGCGAGTATCTTGTCGTCGCGAGCCCCGGCAGCCTGCACCACAATGGTGTAGATGCTCAAGAATTCCGACGGGCGAGTCTTGCCGTCGTATTTCTCCGGGACCTCCAGTTTGAACGTTCGGGAATTGGGCCACTGGACTCGCCGCAGCTCACGGGTAAAAGCTGGACAACCCACCTCATAAGGTAGGTCACCAGGATACCCTGGCGCAGGCTTGTCTACAGTGGGTCCTGCGCGCCTATCAGATTGATGGCGCGCTTCCCGCCGCCGCTCGATGGTAGTCCGAGCGTCTTCTTTGCTTCGTTCCCGAAGAACTTGACGTTGATCGCGGCGAGTTCGCGGATCAGACGACGCCGTTGAATCGTCATCACAGGCGTCGATCCGTCGAGTCAGCGACCGCTGTTGCCACCATGGAGGAGAGTGCATCGTGGTCGTACCGCCTCCAGTCTTTTCGCCATCGGCGCGCGCCGGCTCGATGGACTGCCGCCGCGAAGGCTCCGCCCGCTGCGGCCTATCTTCATGAGCGAGGCCGATGAGGCTCTGAATAGCAGCTCTCCATTCTTCGAGCTTCTCCGCAGCAGGAGGAAAATCCAGGAGCAGCTGTGCTCGCACCAATGCTTCTGCTGGTGTAGGCAGCGGCGAAAGGTGCGAGGAACGTGAGGTGCTCTGACTCCTAACCGTGTTAGAAGGAGCTCCATCACGGTCCCGCGACCGCGCGCCGCTTCCACCAGCATTTTGGCATGCATGCTGGCCCCGCGCATCTCGAGGGTGATGCTCAGGAGTCTTTCTTTGGGGACGCTTAGAACCACCAACGTCGCGGCGCTGTTCATCGCGTGCGACCTGAGAAGGCCGCGGCGCATGCGCCGGCGTGGGTGTCTTAGAAGGCGCCCTTCCGTCCTTGGAGTTCACTACGCCGCCCGTAGGCAGCACAGCTTCGTCCTTAAATCTAGTGGCGCGCAGGTTGCCGTCGCCGCTGCGAACGACGCCGCTCGCTTGGCTTTGATCACCAGAACGTCGGGGAGGCTCAAGACCTCTGCCTTCTCCGCCTGCATCCACACCGTCGCCCGTCCGTGTAGCTACAGGGATACCGGACGCGGATGGATCAACCGCCGTAAAACCCTTCTTCTTGGGAGCCATGGCGATGAAGATGATGAAGAAACTGACGCGCTGATCGCTAGATCAGGTTCGCGCAACCTTTCCCCCTACCTGGCGCACCAAAGATGTCGGCGTACGACACCTATGGGATCGCGTGGATCCCTTTTACGGTTCGGCAGGGAAGAAGGCGTGCACAAAGAGCAGATCCAGCGATCAACGCGAGGGATTTTTACCCAGGTTCGGGCCGCTGAGAAGCGTAAAACCCTACTCCTCCTTTGGTTGTATTGGATGTGTTTAAGCCCAAGCTACAGGAGCGCTTGCGATGAACAGTACGTTCGAGTAGCAGCTACGCATGCAGAATGGGCCAGAAGGTCCTCCCCTCTGTAGCTACGCCTTGGGCCTCCTTTTATACGTCGAAGGGGTCACCAACAGTGGCGAAGTACAAGAGGTGTAAAGTTGCTACAGCGTTATCATACCTAATACTGACGACTTAGGACAAACGCATTAAATGCACCGTTTAGGTGTCCCTTAGCTTCTTGGGGACGGGAAAAGAGCCCGTCCCATCAGCACCGCTTAACCCCATCCGCCGCTAATGCCATGACACGCATCCAGGAGGACAAACCCCGTCTGACAGGCTGGTCGCTGCGCTGGAGCGGTGGCAGGGTGGCGGGATCTTGCTGGGTGCGACTCTTGCCGGGTCTTCGCTAGCCATCCCGGCAAGCATCTTGCCGGGATCCCAGCCTTCGGTCTTCTGTCTTCTGATTATTGACTTGAATGCTTTCTTGACATTTTTGCACTTGCATTCAGCTGTCCCCCGGCAGGCCTTGCCGCTGGTGTGGCTACAACCGTCCGTGCACAAGTATGGGGTACTAAAAGACCCAAACTTTAGTACACCGACACAAGGCTTGGGTTGGAGACACAAAGACCAACAAATGGGAAGAGACAATCCAAGTTTTTTTAAAAGACAAACAAAAAGAGAGCAAACTTGGAGTGACTCAAAATACAAATTAGGTCCTAACTCGACGAAATCCCTCACTAGGAGGGGGCGGTGGCCGAAGCCACCTATTTTTGAGTCAATTGGTATGGCACCACGAAGATTTTAACCTTGGGTCCATGACCAAAACTCGTCTTTGAAGCACAAGTACCATAAAATGGCTAATGTGAAAGATTTGATCAATTTATGCATAATGGGGGGAGGGAAAGTTCATTGAGAGAACAACAGTCCCCCTATGTCCATGCCTACATCTACAACGAGATAGAATGATGAGTGTGGTGGGATATGCATTGCCTCAAGCCACATTGCTTGAATCAATGATATTTAGCTCATGCCTTAACTCGCGAAATCTTGCTTCATCCAATGGCTTCGTGAAAATATCCGCTAGATGTTCTGAGTGTTGATATATATAAGATCAATGTCTCCACGCTTGATATGATCCCGGATAAAATGATGACAAATCTCAATATGCTTCGTCTTGCCATGTTGCACCAGATTGTTGTAGATCTTGATGGCACTTTCATTGTCACATAGAAGATGCACTTTGTCACAAGTGATACCGTAATCCTTTAAAGTTTGCCTCATCCATAGCAATTGAGCACAACAACTTGCGACGGCTACATACTCGGCTTCGGTGGATGAGAGAGAAACACAATTTTGTTTCTTGGAAGACCAACTCACCAAAGAGCGACCAAGAAATTGGCACCCTTCGGAAGTGGACTTCCTTTCCACTCGGTATCCCGCCTAATCCGAATCCGAATATCCCATGAGATCAAAACTTGCTCCTTTGGGGTACCATAAGCCAAAGTTTGGGGTATAAGCCAAATGTCGAAAGATTCACTCACTGGTGCAGCGACGTGCTATACAAACGGTTTTTAACCCCTTTCCACGACGTAGTTTGAAACCGTCGCCTTGCATGTGTGGGCAATAGGGGGGGGGGGTGCATCCCACACGACACGGAAAACCCGTCGGTGATGATGAACAATGAGCGCAAACAATCTACCAAACGTAAGCGTGTGCGGTGCAGGAATATATCGCACACGCTATATTTTGGGCATACGTGTGGGATTTGGGATCAATCACACACGTCTATCACGAGTCAAACGCGTCTAATTGCTCATGGAAAACAAACGGTGTTTGACCTTTTACCATTTGTGAAACATTACCTAATCCACACGGGCCATGGTATAAACTGTGTGTGATATCTTCATCATCGCACACGGGAATTACCTGGAAACCGTCGGCCATGCATGATATCATCGCACACGTTTCCCAAAATTTTTACGCGTGGGATTGTCTTTGCATCGGGCACGGTTTCCTTTTGGCTCACGTGTGAGATAAGTTGCTATCGCAAACGATTGAGGAGCTCCTACGCACACGTACAAGTGCTGAAAATTGTCTGCGATTTCTTATGTATCATCAACGTTTCAGTTTATATCTCGTGTGCTTTTCCTGTAGAACACATGCGGTTGCGCTATGAGTTGCGTGTGCTTTTCCTGTAGATCACAGGCGGTTGCGCTATGAGTTGCGTGTGCTTTCTGTTTTTAAATTGCAGATGCTTAGTTGCTTGAACCGTGTGCGCTGGAAAAGCCAGCTTATTGTAAATTATCGCATTTGAATCACCCTGCAAATAGCAAATTCGCCACAATATGCAATCGACAAATAGTGTCCACATGAAGAACATTCATCATAATTTGGCACAATATGCAATTGAACGAATAGTGACCACAGGAAGAACATTCATCATAATTCGCGATAATATGCAATTGAGCAAATGCTAGCTAAATTCCACATATGTAAGACCGACATATGCAGTACATAATCATAGTGTACGGAAAACGTAGACATGATCACACGGAAAACAATGCATCCATGCATGTATGTTTAGCTGATAAAATTATATGAATGCGTACTTATTATTGGGGATAACGAATCCTGAAATCTTCGACGTCTTTAGAGGGCTTGATATAGTGTTTCACAAAGAAGGTGCTGATAAATTTCCTAATAGACATCAATTCATCAGCGGCGAGTGGTTCAGAGGTCATCGGTCCGAAGATCAACTGCAGGACTTTTAGATCAGACTGTGACATGCGTGTGGAGTAGAAGATAGTAATTAAGATACAAACTTACTGAGGATATTTTGTCAGCATCGATCCCACAGTCAACTTGTGTGCATAGGCTAATCATGTGTGAGCAAACGTAGTATCCACATAGGCTGGTCCCTTGTTGTTGCTGAGGACACTGCAATTTTTTATACAGTATTAGTCATTTATTTGCCCTGTTAGAAACAACATAACCCGTGTAAGTTGTTCCTTTTTATTTCTTTGGAGAGAAATAGAAAGAGGTTTACTTAGAAACTTGAACTATGACTAGCGTTTTCTGAAAATAACGGATTTCGTTGTCTTACCGGAGAAACGATCAAGTGCTGCAGAGGTAGTTGGGCGTCGAACCGTCTCCCTCCTAAAGTTATGGTCTTACACAATACACTACGAATGAAGATGAATTTTCACATACTCAATTCTTGAACCAGATCTGAACACAACATATTAATATCAAAGATTTCAATACCTATCCATGAAATCCTGAAGATGACTCAGATCCTGAGGCACATTTGACCCTCTGAGAGAATCCAGGTAGTAAGTTGTGTTGCGTTTTGGAACAATGACCACCAAGATCCAATGATTTCTACAGTTTAAGAAAACCTCGAACTTACGAACTATGTCGAAAACTGAAAGACGATCAATGTATGTGTGGTTGTATATTTAACTTACCCTTCATGATATGGCCACATGAAGAATTCTGCTATCTTTAACTCCCACAAGATTTTGGCGACATGCAAGATGGAAGCCTCGCGTGTTTCATTGTTACTTAACAAAATGCCGTTTGCTAAATCAGGATCTATGAAATGCGCATGCACCCTTATTGCTCTCTGCGTTGTCAATCCCCTGAGAGGAATACAATACAGTTAGCTTTTTTTCATGTACAACCTTGTATGGAGAAGTTGATCATAGTTTGTGAAGTACTTACAACATCAAGTATTTGACAAGAGTGGCAGCAAGCTTATCGAAGTTCAAGAAGAGATGAAAGTCCTCGAATTCCACACTAATGGTACCTGCGGCATGAGAGAAATGATGACGGTCGTAGTGCAATTCCACAATGTTATGATCTTCTCCTTTTGACATTATGTCCATGCAATATTTATGTAACTTGCGACAACTGGAACTACACTCCTCAAAGTAATCGCCAACAAGAAATGGCCGGCCATGCTTATACTTGCGTGCTTCAAATGGGTCTACTTTCTGACTGGAAAGTAGTTTTTCAAATTCTGCTTCAGACATTTCGTCAGAACTGGGATTACCCATCCCTTCGAAAAAGTTGTTATTAATTTGGTTATGGGCGATGACTCTTTCTAGTAGGAGGCTCTTGGTCCCATCCCTCCTCGGTTTTGGGGGCCCCATCTTCCTTTGTGCAACCGTGCCCGCTTTCCTCTTGTTAGCTGAAGAACTTCTTGTTTGACGTCCGGTTTCATGAACGACATGCTGCTGAGAATCCTGTGAAGGTACAATGGACTGCTGAACAGATGATGTCGCTGTGACGGACTGCTGAGCTGTAGTACAAGAGGCAACGGACAACTAACCAGCCGTTGAAGCTATGCCGGGGTTCTGAGCAGCTGGTGCGAACGTGTCGGTGTGTTGATGTGTCTGTGACAACGCGTTGGTTTGATAAGCAGGCAGTCCCGACACATCGGTATGCTTATCTGGCGGTTGTGAACCGCTGGACTGTTGAGCAGGTGGTTCCTGACTTTCGGACTTCTTAGCAGGCGGTTCCGGACTTTCAGACTGCTTAGCAGGCGGTTCCGGACTTTCACACTGCTTAGCAGGTGGTTTGACCGGGTTTGTCTACTGAGCATGCAGTGCCAATGTGTCTGCACTATCTGCTTCAGTGGCCGGCATCTGAACTGATGATACGTCTTCAGCAGTTGTAGGCCTTGCCACATGCTGCTCAGGAGCGGACGATGACCTGGTCTGTACGGCAGGAAGTCGGGTGCGCTGATCACAGGTTGATGCCTCGGGCATCGGATTCCCAAGAGTATGTTCATCGGGGGAGTCACACAAGATCTGCTGTGGCGAGAAGAGAGTCGCCGGTTCGAGGGCGACATTGGTTGCTATTGGGGGGCCTGGAGGGATCTCATCCAGGAAGTCTATTTCTTTCCGTGGCCACTAGATATGATTTAACCATGTTTCTTCCAAGGTCCTTTGCTCATCAGGGTCCCCAAGGACATTCTTCAGGGCAAAATTACTGAATCCAGGCTTATTTCAGTCACGTAGCACTTCACACAACCCGGCTTCAATGGCACATTGTCCAACAAGAGACCCCCGTCAAAGTCAGGGTTGTAAACCCACACTGTTGCATATTTTAAAGTACCTTCATAATGTGTAAGCACGGCCTTCATTCTCTCCCCTTGTCCATATAGATCAGATATAGCACCATCATGTCCAGCTGCAGCATCATTGTCGCTGGGGTCAGCTGATGCACAACTACACTTGTGCGGTGTTGTCATACAATAAGTGGCATCATCCATGCCGACATCCCCTTGCGTATACTGGCTATCTCTTAGCATTAGTGTCTTCTCCTGCATATATGACTCATCAACTTCCTTTCGAACTCCAGGATACATGTCCCTCTTAATCCCTTCGCGCAAGTCTCTCTGCTTACCATCACTCCTAGCTTTTTTCATGTTGAGCCTCTTTTCTTTGCTTAGTGAGAAAGCCCTCTTGTGTGGGACATTGACCCCAATACCCCTAGCACGGCCAGGGGCTCTTTGGTAGTCAGAGCCTCGGATAGAATGTCACATGGCCCTGAGTTCCTCTAGAACCTTCCAGTGTTTTTGGAAGCCTTTGCCATCACATCATAAAGTTCTTGGTCTGCTGAGTTTTCAAAGTAATAAGAACCGTCTCCATGCCTCTTTGCACGTGTCTGCAAGTAGTCCCTAGCGCGAGTTCCCCTAATTTCACTAAAGGTCGGGTTGCCACCCGCAGCTACTGCTTCTTTGTCCTCCTGCTCCCATATCAGTTTCATGTAGTAGTATCCTGCCACACCCATACGGTGGATGTGTGTGTTTTCTTCTGAAGTTCCGATTGCATGGCACTCTTCGTAATAAACTCTTCACTGGCCCTGACCCTTTTGAATTCTGTCAAATCTTCCTTTGTAATTTGGGGGTACGAGGGGATTGGGTCCTTGCCTTGACTCAAGAACTTCTTGTAGAACACATGCTTTCAGTTTCTTCAAGCATCCCTGGCCTTCTTCAGTGCAACGTGTTACACCTGCTCTCTCCACTCCCCAGGAACGTTGAAGTGCACCATGATCTCACGGAGTATCCTCTGCCGTGAATCTGTACCAGCCTTCCGAAATCCCGGTAGATTAATGTTGAGCCTTGCCTTGCCAACAAATCCACACACACTCCTGAACCTCATGCGTGCTTTATCAGGTTTAGTTGGAGCCCAAGACTTCAAATCGATGTCAGTTACTTCGTATACACCTTTAGGCTGGTGTGTGGGCTTTCTTGGAACGCTCTTCCGGCTCTTGACCAAAAGGGTGATTGTGGCAGCTCTATCCCGTTCATCATTTGTTGATACACGATCATCTGTTGCGGACATGTTGGCTTCGGACTCAGATGAAGATACATCGCCAGAAGTATGATTGTCGTCGCTGCTAATAGACATCTATAGAGGACACATGCGAAATTCAGAAAAGGGGGATAATCATAAAAAATGTAACAACTTGGCAGCTAGCTGTCTAAACATGGCATGTGATCATTTGGAAATGTACGGCTAATCTGTTCATTTAGTGTGACTCGTGCGCACATGATATGTAACTTGACAATAACTAATTGGAACAAATACAACTTATATGTTAGAAGGTAGATGATGAACATAAATACGCTCTCCATTATTTTATAATCATTTTGGGGACAAACCGAACCAAATAGGAAAAGGGATCGCGAGATAATAGACCTCACCGCGATGGAGGGCAGCAACTAACCGTTTTTTTTGCAAATCCGGTAGGAGAGGCGAGGGTACATGATCGATATGCTCGACGGCGGCTGGCGAGCAAATGAAGACGGCGAGGCATGGGCAGCCGCGTGTTCGGAGTGGCAGTGAAGGGTAGGGTTGACGCCGGGAAGCAGGCACACGGCCGGGTTGAGCACGACGGCGCCGGAAAGGGTTCTGGTGTGGATCTGGGAGACGGGAGGGGGAGGGAGCTAGCTGTCGATGGAGTTTGGGTAGAATACGCGGACATATGAGGGAAACGGGGGATGGCGCGGGTTTGGAGGGGAGGGGAGGGGGGCATGTTGGCGGCTTCGGTGAAAAGGGTGAAAAAATATCGTCGTGCGCCCCCGCGGAAAGGCGTGTGCAAACGGTTTCATATAGTAACCCATGTGCACAAGCAACACAAATTTGTTCGAAATGAAAACCTGAAAACTTTGAAATGTAGACGTGACCTCATCGTTTTGTCTCGAAATTTTTCCCACGATATGCAGCTATCGTTGTACCCTAATATTGATTTTGTGCCGCATTTCTACGCTCGCCTGCTATATTTAAGCCATTTTTTGCATTTACTGGTCATTTAGTGCATATAAATTTGAAGCCCAACTTCAACAACGTGTGTTGGCGAGAGGGATAAGGACTGTCGTTCGATCTGGGTGAATCCTACGGTGCCGACGTACGATCCATGTGGTTTGGATTTTGGCCAATCAGAACGCACGACTCACTTTGCGCACATTAGGTGTCATCGGCCACGGTTTAGAAAGCACACGGTATTAGTGAATCAACCGTGTGCTATTTGTTTATGCACAACAATCATATTTTCATTTCAAATGAATTAGTGACTTCATCATTTCGCCTCGAATTAATTTCATCGGCATACAATCACCTGTTAACCCCTGTATTGATTTTGGGCCGCATTTCATGACTTGTTTGCTAATTTTAAGACATTTTTTCGACCAACATCGGGCTTGTTAGTAATTTAATTGGAGGAAATGCAGATGTATTCCGAAAATCACGAAAATGGGTGTGTCACCGTGGCATGATGTGAATACCCCGTGGGAAAAAATTGGTAATGTCTGACAGAAGTTGTGATGTACGACCCTTTAAAAACCTAGGCATCTCACACGAAGGATCATATTTTCCGAATGTAGAGTTGGCATTTCGGACTCTCCAATCGGTGTCTACCTCATCCTTTCGCCTCGAATTTTCCCATGGTACACAAACATTATTGTACTCCTATTATTGATCTTCTGGTGGACTACATGGCTCGTTTGCTATATCTAAGGCATTTTTTGCTTTTACCATGCATTAGTGCATAAATAAAATCCCAACATGAACTACGTGTGAATGCTGGCAAAGAATCTCTTACAAATCATTTGTGTGTCACTTTTGCGTGATTTTCGTTGTAGTGCAAGGAATGAGAGGAATTTTCAAGCATTTCGGATGGGAGATGCATAAATGTCCGTAATTTAATTACAGGAAATGCAAAATGGACTCAGAAAATCACAAAAATCGGTGTGTCATCCTGGCGTGATCTCGAGACACCGTGGAAAAAAATTGGTAAATGTTTGCACAAGTTACGATGATCCCTCCTTGGAAACCGTTGCATCTCACTAGAAGGATCATAGTTCCAAAGGGAGAAGTGGCAAATCGAACTCCAATCGACGGTGTCTTCATCGCCTCTTCGACCATTTTTATCTGATGGTAGTCAATCATCATTATATGCCAGGTTTGATTTTCTGGCGCATTTATGGGCTCGTTCGATATTTTTCAGCATTTTTTATCATTTACAGGGCATTTATTTCATATAAATCAAATCCCAACTTCAATAGCGTGTGTTGACAAGAGGTATAAGGACTGTCGTTTGATCTGGGTGAATCCTACAGTGCAGACGTACGATCCGTGTGGTTTGGGTTTTGGCCAATCAGAAAGCAGGACTCACTTTGCGCGCATTAAGTCTCATCGACCGCGTTTTATAAAGCACACAGTTCTAGTGAATGAACCGTGTGCTATTTGTTTATGCACAACAATCATATTTTCATTTCAAATGAATTTGTGACTTCATTATTTCGCCTCGAATTATTTTCATCCACAGACAATCAACTATTAGCCCCTGTATTGATTTCCGGCCATATTTCATGACTTGTTTGCTAATTTGAAGACATTTTTTCCACCAACATGGGGCTTGTTAGTAATTTAATTGGAGGAAATGCAGATGTATTACGAAAATCACAAAAATGGGTGTCACCGTGGCATGATGTGAAGACACCATGGAAAAAATTGGTAATGTCTGGCGGAAGTTGTGATGGCCTGCCCTTTGAAAACGAATGCATCTCGCATAAAGGATCATAGTTTACGAAAAGTAGAGTTGGCATTTCGGACTCCAATCGGTGTCAACCTCATCATTTCTCCTTGGTTTTTCCCATGGTATGCAAACATCATTGTACCACTAATATTGATCTTCTGGTGGATTGCATGTCTGGTTTGCTATATCTAAGTCATATTTTGCAGTTACCATGTTAATTAGTTCTTATAAATAAAATATCCCAACATGAATTACGTGTGGATGGTGGCAAAGAATATCTTACAAATCATTTGTGTGTCACTTTGTGTGATTTTCGTCATTGTGCAACGAATGAGAAGAATTGTCAAGCATTTCGGATGGGAGATGTGTCCAACTAAATAAACTGTCAGTAATTTAATTATAGGAAATGCAGATGGACTCATAAAATCATGAAAATCGGTGTGTCATCATGGCGTGATCTCGAGACACCATGGAAAATTTTTGGTAAAATTTGGCACAAGCTACGATGATCGCTAATTGGAAACCATAGCATCTGAGTAGAAGGATCATAGTTCCAAGGGGAGAAGTGGCAAATCGAACTCCAATCGACGGTGTCTTCATCGCCTCTCCTCCAAATTTTATCCCACGGTAGTCAATCATCATTATACGCCAGGTTTGATTTTTTGGCGCATTTCTAGGCTCGCCTGCTATATTTAAGCCATTTTTTGCATTTACTGGTCATTTAGTGCATATAAATCGAATCCCAACTTCAACAATGTGTGTTGGCGAGAGGGATAAGGACCGCTGTTCGATCTGGGTGAATCCTACGGTGTAGACGTACGATCCGTGTGGTTTTGGTTTTGGCCAATCAGAACGCACGACTCACTTTGCGCACATTAGGTGTCATTGGCAGCGGTTTTGAAAGCACATGGTTTTAGTGAATGAACCGTGTGCGATTGATAAACCAAACTGCACATGTTCAGTTCGTACATACCGGAGTGAGATCAACTGAGCTTTCTAGCTATAGGGTAAATTATCATAAATATTTCAAATTCATTGCTACAGGTGACAACATATTAATCTAGATCAACATAAGGCCGTGCATACCTCGCAATACAGTACATGCGAAACTTATAACAGAACGAACTCAGGACACATCGCTCACGATTCAGTACATGCAACAATTCAGTACAGTAAACATAATGATTAGTTTTTTCAATCAATTCCCATGTACATGGGGTGATCGCGATCGTTAGGTTGACCCCTAATGAACTTAGGATTTCTGATGATTTTACGCTTCTCCTCTTTTAAGTCGCGTGGCCCCTCAGGTGGCAACTCATCATATTGATTGTACTCCTCTCATCACCAACATTCTCGACGCCTAGTACCCTCCTCGTCCCATACATCACTACATGGCAGTGCGTATGCAACAGGTCTAGCACAAAGAAAATCTGGGTAGCATCGCTGGCAAGAATAAATGGGTCCTTGTGATATGCCATAACTCCGCGGTCAACATATGTCTTCCTGCTGTAAGCATCAACCGTTACGCTACTAAGAGGGACCCATCTGCACTTGAATAATGCCACCTTCATTGGCACATAGTTAAGGTCCCAAATCTCTTCAATGGTTCCATAGTACACCTGTTTATCATCTTCCTCTACAGTTAGGCATTCTATTCGAACATAGCTGTTCTGATATGAGGTCTTAGCATCACGTTCTTCAGTGTAGAACGTGTTGCCATTTATGTCATACGCTTGGTACTTCATAATCGTTGTTGATGGCTTTTGTGCCAACCACGTTGCAAGGTCTTGATCGGATCCGCTTGCCAAACGATCCTTCAGCCATCTTACATAGTCCTTATTGTGTGCATTTGTCTCGGCAGCTGGTGACAGCACATTGGGTAAGTTGCTTCGTCGTATCTCCTCCATGTGTTCTGCAGCATAAGCGTCGAGTATCGGGCTGTTAAGCAGTACCGTCCAATGGGCTTGATCGGCCATATCTCTAGGTGCACAAAACTGCGAGCCAGCAAGGACCGGCTTACCAACCAGCCTTCCCTCTTGGCAAGAGAGGGGCACACCTATAGGTCTAAGTTTCATGCATTCGGTGCAAAACTCAACCACCTCCTCCGCGGTATAACCTTGTAGGATGCTTGCCTCTGGATGAAATCGGTTCTGACAATAGCGCTTCAATATTCCCATGTACCGCTCGAAGGGATACATGTTGCGAAGAAACACAGTACCACAATACTTTATCTCGTCCACAAGGTGCACGGTGAGATGGACCATGACATCAAAGAATGACGGTGGGAAGAACATCTCTAAGTTTGACAACATCCTTGCCATATCATCTTGCATATTATCCAGCTCTTCAACATCTACCACCTTCTGCCATAGTTTGTTGAAGAAATCACAGAGATCAATCAATGTGTTTCTTATGTCTGTGTCCATCATATTCCTTATGGCCACCGGGAGGATTTGTGTCAACATTACATGGCAATCATGTGACTTCATGTGAGACAACTTCTTTTTACCCAAGATGTCATCCACGAGACTTCTGATGTTTGCGGAGTAGGAAGAGGGTGTCTTAATTGACAACAAAAATTCGAAGAACTCTTTTACTTCTGCTGCAGTGAAATTGTAACTATGGTGTTGGTGGAGCAATTTGTCATCATCTTCTTCTTCATTCATGCGTTCTGATTGATAACCAAGCATATCGAGTCATGCACCGTCACCATCCTTTATTTTGCCTTTAATCTTGAGCAGAGTACCAAGGATGCTTTCATAGACATTCTTCTCTACGTGCATGACATCAATGCAGTGACGTACACTTAGGAAGTCCCAGTAAGGTAATTCCCAGAACACTGATTTCTTCTTAAACACTTGGTACTGTGGTGTTATTTTTGACGTCGAACCAGATCCCTTGCCAAGCACAACTTTAATTTCTTTAACCATGCTGTGGACTTCTTTCCCATCATAGGGTCTTGGGCCCGTTCCTTTCTCTACCGTACCATCAAATTCAGCTGTCATTTTTCGGTAAGGGTGATTTTTTCCTTAAGACCCTACGATGATGCAAATACATGGTTTTGCGCGAGTTGGAAAGAAATCTACTCGCTGTCCTATCCATGCATGTGACACATCCTACTGGTCCCTTTGTTTTCTACCCCGAACTGTTGCCTAATGCCGGCATATCTTGAATGGTGTGCAGCAGCAACACATGTAGCCGAAAAAACTCCTTTGCGTAGGAATCATAACAGTTCACACCAGACCTCCACAATGTCTGCAGTTCTTCTACCACTAACTGAAAGTAAATGTCGATATCATTTCCAGGTTGCTTCGGGCCTTGGATAGTCATCGACATCATGATGTATTTTTTCTTCATACACAACCAAGGAGGAAGGTTATATATGCACAGAAGCACCAGCCAAGTACTGTGTTTGTTGTTCATATCGCCAAATTGATTAAATCCATCAGCACACTCCCCTAGCCTTATATTTCTAGGATCCTTTGCAAAATATTTAAACCTGCCGCGATTTCTTCCCACTGAGCCCCATCTTTCGTGTGCCTCATATAATTATCCGCAGTTCGCTCATCATGATGCCACCGCAACCTCTTTGCCTCTCTAGGGTTTGCAAACAAACGCTTCAACCTTGGAATTATATGCAAGTACCAAACAACCTTGAACGGGATTCCTGTCTCGATCTCTTTGTCCATTTTGTACTTGTCCTTTGCTCTCCTGCGCTTGTATCGTGCGTGCTTGCATATGCGACATGAACGCAAATCTTTGTAATCATCGCGGTACAACATACAATCACACACAAGCGTGTATCTTCTGGACTTCAAGTTCCAATGGACAAATAATTTTCTTCGCTTCGTTCGTGCTTTTGGGGAGCACATTATCTTCTGGAAGAATGTCTTTGAAAAGATTCAACAACTGTGTGAAGGCCTTGTTTGATAGACCGCTTTGTTCTTTAAATCTGAGAAGCGTTAGTGTGACACTCAACTTGGAATATTTCTTTTTGCAACCTGGATACAAATCTTTCTTGGAGGCCGCATCAATGCTTGGCAGCTCCTTGTACCCAGCTATATCTTTTTCTGGGCCCTGGAAATCTGCAATCATAGCAGCAAAATCTGGCATATCATCAAGGTCGGTGTTGTCTGCTTCACACTCTTGGTTTTTCTTTGGGTTTTTTGGCATGCCAGTCTTCTGTCTGAAGCTTGACGTCTGAGCCCCGAGGTTAAATTCATCACCCATGCGACTCTGATCAGGGTTTGGCACCTCGCCAACAGGCAGGTTATTACCTTCATCCATAACCAGCTCTTCACCGTGTTTAGTCCATCTTGTGTATCCACCCATGAATCCCCTTTTGTATAAGTGTAACTCGACCTCATCAATTGGAATGGACACCGTATCGCTACAATCCTTGCATGGATAGAGGACGCAATATTCTTTGCAAATTCTCTTCTTTGTCCGTTCAGCCAAAGCCATGAACTCCTTCACGCCATCCCTATACCTTGATCTTATTCGATCCCCCATCCAGCCAGATCGTTCCATCTGCACACGTTGCATCCTTAATGGATGCACAAAGATGGGTGAACAAATCACAAGATTTTATTTTCAAAATTTATGGAGGGCGCTGCATAATGTTACCCAGCCGTGCAATGACACTAATCAACCAGTCAATTTACACGCATCATCAGTAGTGCCATTATATGAATTTAATACCTTAATTAGGCCACTCAAGGAAAATAATACCTTAGTTAATTAGCAGCGGCACAGCGAGACAGCAGGGTCGAGGAGCAGAGCTTAGCGGGGCACCTGCCTGTAGTCCGGGCTCCACTATCCCGCCTACGACCGCGAGGGACGTGCTCCAGTCACGCCGGCGCCGACCACGAGGATTGAGCTCCTCCTATATCTCCCGCCGTCGACCGAGATTGACCTCCTATCACGCTGCCACCACCGACCGACCGAGGATGGACTCCCTATAACGTCGACACCGCCGACCGACTGGGGATTGACTTCCTATCCGTCGGCCGCTGCCTCGGTCGCCGCCGACATCTCTATCAGCATAACGTTTTTTTGGGATTTCCGAAGAGCGGCTGTTTACCACACCCATATTGTCGTGGTTTTGTCACGGCAGATGTCCTCGTGCAAGGACTTAGGTGTGAGGCCATCGCCGCTAGGTGGCGACTCAAAGGGGTTAAACGGGAACGGGAGGCGAGTTTACCCAGGTTCGGCCCCTTCGATGGAGGTAATAGCCTACGTCCTGCTTTGTGTCTATATTGAGGATGATCTCGATTACAAGTGTGCGGAATCGCTAACCTAGCTTTCGAGGATGTCTAACTTAACACGTTTGGTCCTGGGGGTTTGCCTTTATATATATAGGTCAAGACCCTAGGGTTTACAACAGAGTCCAAGTTATATTACAACTTGTAACCTACCATGTCTCTAACACGCCCTGCCCCTTGAGCAAGGAATCCTCTGGAGTCTTCTGCCCTGTGGGCCTTGAGTCGCCATCTCTACATGCTTGGGCCGCCCGACAGTTTATTTGGCAACCGCCCTGTTCACCTTATCTTCACGACGCGGCCCATCTTGGGCATTACGCCAAAGCTGACATTGCATTGACCCGGCCCAATAAGACGGGTTATACCGCGGGGTTATATCCCCGACATTAGGCCCCAGATTGATTTGAATTCATTCATGTCAATTTCCCTTACCTTCTCTTGGCGGCTTATCATTCGCTTGCATCTGTGTTCTTCATGGATCCCGAAGTGCCGGCTCGCAATACTTCTAGACTTGCATTTTTCCAACGCCTGTCTGTCAATGACGTCATCCTTGCTGACCGTTGTCCTTCAGAGTCATCATAACGTATCTTTTGGAAACAGTGCCAAATCCAGGCTGATGCGAAAATAGAGGCGCACTTCTAGCCACAAATTTACCGCAACCGTTTCGTCTTTCACAGCGCCGTTCTGTTTTCCTTGCTTATAAATAAGCCCATTGAGCCTCTGCAGTAACTTTCCCGTCATCTTCTTCCTCTCGCTTCCTCTTTGACCGGACACCACCAGAGCTTCGGAGGCACCATCAGAGTTCCCTGCTCCATCGTCGACGTCATCGAGCCTTCTCGCAACCGTCAGAGCGAGCACGATACTCTCTGTTTTCGCCCCAACACAATCTGGTACGAATCCCCTCCATTTAGGGTTTGATACTTTCGCTGTTCATGCCATGTTCATCGTGTTCATCCGAGACGTAGGTCGTAGATCCATGCGCTCGATATTCCTTAGTATTGTGTAGTTTTAGTATGATCTCCGCCTTGTTTCCCTCATAAGTAGATTTAAAATGAGCCACTGAGGCTATCCTTTGAACGCTGTAGTTTCGGTCTTTCCGTCACTTAGAACACATATTTCATTGTTTTTCCTCACGTAATTAGATCCATCCGAAAGAAAACTTTCGTAGAAACCTGTTTTGTGAGCCAACACGCTCGCTAAGTGTTGTGGAGATACGCCTTCGACCTCTTTTAATTTTGTCGGCTTAAATTAGTATGGGCGACTTATAATTCTCACCGGCTCATTTTTCTTGTCGCTCTTTGCAGTCGCTCTATAACCCGCCATGGCTCCTAAAAATTCCAAGGTCTGTAACTGGGCCAAGACCAAAGAATCCAAGCTCACCTTAGATAACCTCGTGTATCAAGGTTTCTTGCCGGCTCGAAAAGTCATAGAGTGGCTGGCTCCCAAAGAAGAGCCGTACCCATAACCACGACAAGGAGAAGTTGTTGTCTTCACTGATCATCTACGTAGAGGTTTCCGTCCCCCCGGCTCAAAGTTCTTTAGGGATCTTTTGCACTTCTTCAAACTCAGGTCTCAAGACATTGGTCCAAATTCCATGACCAATATATGTCAATTCCAAGTGTTATGCGAGGTATATCTCCAGGTTGAGCCGTCTGTGACCCTTTTTAAGGATTTTTTCTATCTCAATCCTCAGACTGAGGTGAAGAATGGCGCTGCCTGTGAACTTGGTGGGGTTTCCATTCAAAAGAGGAAGAACGGCGCCTTTCCTGAATCAAAACTAGCGAGTCATCCAAAAGGATGGAACAAGACCTGGTTTTAATGCAAGAATACTGCACCTGAGGGAGAAAACCCTCTGCTGGGTTTCAGATTGGAAAGACTCAGCAGCAATGTGGAGTTTCCGGGTTGGCCAACAGATGAAGAGAGGGCTCCATTAGCGCCTCTTCATATAAAATTGAGAGCTCTGACCGCATATGGCTGAACCGGGATTGATCTGATTCATTGTTGGCTAAAGTGGCGGATCCAGCCCGTGAGTGTAAGGGGCGGCTTGATGTGTGATTACTCAGGCGACTCATTTGATCCTCAGCGCTTCTCTCATGAGGGTCTGACTGACGACGCCCTCAATAAAGAAACAAACAAGTTCTTTTCCGACTCAAAAGAACAGTGCAGTGTTACCGGCCTGGGTCCATTTTATCTACTCAACCCGCCACGTCCGGTATTGATTATTTTCGCTGTCTTTTATCAATTTACTTTGACCCGTCATCTCTTACTGCATGCTTTTATATGTTGCAGGAGAACTCTATTTTCTGGAAAGTCACACCTCAAGCCCCTGTTTCTTCGTCGGGTAGAAAAGATAACCCGACCCCTATGTCATCTTCTGGGGAGGAATCCAAGGTAGAACTTGATTCTCTTGGCCGCCTGTTTATTGAGCTTGCTGACGCGCCTTCTTATCAGGGTGACTCGGAATCTAGCCAAGCCGGCGAAATTGAGGTAACTCCCATATCCTCCAGTTCAGAAACGTTTGTTCCAAGAAAACCAAGACAAGTCGTCCGGAAGGTTAAGTTGACACACCCAGATGCTCACTTGGCTCCCGATTTTCTTTTGAAGAAAGCACAATTCACTGGCTCATCAAAACGCAAGACCCGGAGTGGTTCGGGCGACTTAGACCATGGTTTGTCTGATGCACCGCCGACTCGCAAACCACGCTTCGAGGTGCCTCATAGTCCAACCAATTCTCATCCTAGAGCCGGTTTGTTTAAGCAACCTCTTAGTCCTTCGACTTTGCTTTATCAGGCCTCCCTTCCATCTTCGGACGACTCAACTGCAACACAACTTCCCACTTTCAACGTCAACCGCGGGTAAGTTCCTGAACTTGCACTTGTTGACTTATGTCATTTTAAATCTTGAGCTATATTTTCCTTAGCATAATATTTGATTTTTGCAATTGCAGGGCCAAGGCCACTTCGTCAAGGAGGGCTGGCGGGTCATCTTCTGGTACTGTAAACTAAAACATGTCAGACCCCCCGCCAGTGAAAACAACCACAGGAACTGGCCCCTTTGTAGAGAAAGACACAGACGTGAGTGCTGAGGCGGCAATCGACGTTGAGACGCCTAGGCCGGATGAGGCGGTTTTTATGGATATACCACCTGAAGCCCAGGACGCATCGGATGACCCATCTGCCCGCCAGCCAAGCCTGGTTCGTCCTTCCAACTTGGCAAAAAGGAGACTGGCTTTGGAGTCTCAAGTCTTGCTTCAATGAAGTGGGTATGATAACCCATGGTTTAACCTAGCTTTTTGTATGCCGGCTCTCACATGACTCAAGCTAGTGTTTTAACCTTGAGAAGTTCAGGGTCCTAGAGGATTAACTTGCAAGAGTACACGGGGTCACCTGATCGGAGTCGCATCAAGCATACATGCAGGTTTAACCATATATTGTAGCGTTTTTGCCTGGTCAAGAGGGTGAGAAAGCTAAACTCGATGAGTTGGATGCCCCAAGTGACCTATGTTGCAAACAATAATGATTCATGCTCAATTTGTAGGCCGAAACGACAGAGACCCCGAGTTTCGAGGGTGCCGGCTTTATTATATTTGAATATAAAGAAGTATATACAAAATTTGCAGGGGGGAAGATTACAAAAAGGGAGCCAGTGGTTCTTTTAAGTATAATAAGGCCGCAGGTGTGCAATGTTCCAGGGCCGGGTTGTCTCCTCCTCAGAAGTGTATGATCCTTCTCGTAAGTCCACCAAATAATATGACCCGTTGTTGAGGTTTCTGCTGATGACAAAAGGACCCTCCCAAGGTGGGGAATGTTTATGCATCCCTGTCTGATCTTGAATCAGACGTTGCACTAAGTCGCCTTCTTGAAAAGTACGGCTTTGGACTCTACGGCTGTGATAGCGGCATAGGTCTTGCTGATAAATGGCAGATCTGGCTGCTGCTAAGTCACGCTCTTCTTCCACGGCATCCAGGGAGTCTTGACGTGCTAGCTCATTGTCCGCCTCAACATAGGCAGTAACCCGAGGCGAGTCATGGCGAATATCACTTGGTAGAACCGCCTCAGGTCAATACACCAAGAAAAAAGGTGTGTATCCAGTAGATATGTTTGGAGTTGTGCGAATACTCCAAAGTACTGCGGGGAGTTCTTCAACCCAACAGCCCGGAGTATGCTCAAGTGGTACCATAAGCCGGGGTTTGATCCCTCTGAGGATCTCCTGATTAGCTCGTTCGGCTTGTCCATTGGATTGTGGGTGCGCAACTGCTGCTAGGTCAAGCCGGATGTGTTCTCGTTGACAAAACTGTTCCATGGCTCCCTTGGATAAATTGGTACCATTGTCAGTGATAATGCTGTGAGGGTAGCCAAAACGGAAAATCAATTTTTTCAAGAACTTGACCGCAGTCTCTGCGTCACAACTACTAACTGGCTCTGCTTCAACCCACTTGGTGAACTTATCAACCGCCACCAAGAGGTGGGTCTTCTTGTCAGAAGACGGCTTGAATGGGCCAACCATGTCAAGCCCCCAAACCGCGAACGGCCAAGTAATTGGGATCATACGCAATTCCTGAGCCGGCACATGGGCCTGTCGACCAAACTTTTGACATCCATCGCACTTACGCACAATCTCTTCTGCATCTGCATGAGCCGTCAGCCAATAGAACCCACGTCGAAAAGCTTTTGCCACCAGGGATCGTGAGCCGGCATGATGTCCACAATCGCCAGCATGGATTTCATTAAGGATCTCCTAGCCTTCCTCGGGGGAAACACATCGCTGAAACACGCCAGTGCTGCTTCGTCGATGTAACTCGTCATTGACGATAGTCATCAATTTGAACCGCCGGATTATCTGTTGAGCGATGTTTCCTCAGCCGGGAGCCCGCCTCGAGTCAGATAAGCCAGTTATGGTACAGTCTAGTCAGGGGTAGCATGGAAAGCCGCCACCAAATGTGCCTCCGGGTCAGGAATAGCTATGTCTTCCTCGGATGGCAGCTTGACTAAAGGATTATGAAGGACATCTAAGAAAACATTGGGTGGAACCGGCTTCCTTTGTGAGCCGAGTTGTGACAGGGCGTCGGCTGCCTCGTTAAGCCGGCGATCTATATGATCAACTTGATAGCTTTTAAAATGACCCGCCACCTCAGAGACCGCCCGCCGGTAAGCTGCCATCAGGGGGTCCTTAAAGTCCCAAGTCCCTGAAACTTGTTGAGTCACCAAATCTTAGTCGCCCAAACACCTGACCCGGCTCAGATTCATCTCCTTAGCTATTCTGAGCCCGTGTAGGAGGGCCTCGTATTCTGCTGCATTGTTAGTACAAGGGAACATGAGCCGTAGAACATAGCAAAATTTATCACCTCGTGGAGAAGACAATATGACTCCAGCCCCCGAGCCCTCCAACTGTCTAGATCCATCAAAGTGTATAGTCCAGTACGTGTTATCTGGCCTATCTTCTGGAATCTGCAATTCTGTCCAATCATTGATGAAATCTACCAGTGCTTGGGACTTGATGGCGGTTCGGGGCACATACTTTAGATGGCGATCACCAAGTTCAATAGCCCATTTAGCAATCCGTCCAGTGGCCTCCCGGTTTTGTATGATATCACCGAGGGGTGCCGAACTGACCACCATGATCGGATGCTCCTGGAAATAGTGCTTTAGCTTCCGGCTTGCCAAAAAAATTCCGAAGACTAGCTTTTGCCAATGCGGGTACCGCTGCTTGGACAAAGTTAAAACTTCACTGACGAAGTAAACTAGGTGCTGAATCGGATATTCCTTGCCTTCCTCTTTCCGCTCAACAACAACTGCTACACTCACCACCTTGAAATTAGTGTCAATGTACAGGAGCATCGGCTCTTTGTCAGCAGGGGCGGCTAAAACGGGCGGGTTAACAAGCTGCTTCTTGAGCGCTTCAAAGGCCTCATTGGCGGCGTCGGTCCACTTAAAGTCGCCTGTCTTCTTCAGCAATTGATAAAAAGGGATAGCTTTTTCTCCCAGGCGGCTTATAAAGCGGCTTAAAGCTGCAATGCGACCCGCCAGGCGTGGAACCTCGTTTATATTTGCCGGTCCAGCCAACAAAGTTACTGCCTTAATCTTATCCGGGTTAGCTTTGATTCCTCGCTCAGAAACCAGGAAACCCAAAAGTTTGCCTGCGGGAACACCAAAAACACACTTTGCCAGGTTAAGTTTCATTTGGTATACTCGAAGATTATCAAACGTCTCCTTGATATCCTCCAAGAGCGTCTCCTTCTTCTGAGATTTCACCACGATGTCATCAACATAGGCGTGAACATTGCGCCCAATCTGCGGCTGAAGGCAATTCTGGACGCAACGTTGATAAGTCGCCCCTGCGCTCTTAAGCCCAAAGGGCATAGAGACATAGCAGAAAGCACCAAAAGGAGTGATGAAAGTCATCTTCTCTTGATCCTCAATAGCCATCTTGATCTGGTGATAGCCGGAGTATGCGTTCAGGAAGCATAGGCGCTCACAACCCACCGTAGAGTCAATAATCTGATCGATACGTGGGAGAGCGAAAGGATCCTTTGGGCAAGCTTTATTAAGATCTGTGTAGTCTACACACATGCACCATGTGCCATTCTTTTTCAGAACAAGCACCGGGTTAGCCAACCATTCGGGGTGAAAAACTTCAACGATAAACCCGGCAGCTAGGAGCCGGGGCACCTCTTCTCCAATTGCCTTGCGTCTCTCCTCATTAAAACGGCGAAGGTATTGGCGTACTGGTTTCATCTTCGGGTCTACGTTAAGGTGGTGCTCAACGAGTTATCTCGGGACTCCAGGCATGTCAGAAGGTTTCCATGCAAAGATGTCCCGATTCTCACGGATAAACTCGATGAGCGCGCTTTCCTATTTGGGATCCAAGCCGGTCCCTATAGTGAACTGCTTGGACGAATCACCTGGCGTGAAATCTATATGCTTAGTATCTTTAGCCGGCTTAAATTTGAGTGAAGGTTCTGACTCAGTATTGGGCTTTTTGAGAGGGCTCATATCAGCCGGGTCAACATTGGAGGTATAGAACTTTAATTCCTCAGCCGCGCAAGCCGACTCGGCATAAGCTGCATCTCCTTCTTCGCACTCCTGATCTATCTTTTGGCTTCCGTCCACGATAATCGTTCCCTTTGGTCCAGGCATCTTGAGCTTGAGATATATAACAAGGCGGGGCCATGAAACAAGCATAAGCCGGTCGCTCGAAAAGGGCGTGATAAGGGCTCTTTATCTTGACCACCTCAAACATCAGAGGCTCGCATCTGAAATTGTACTCATCGCCGAAAGCAACATCAAGTTTGATCCGCCCGATCGGATAAGCCGACTTTCCAGGAATAATTCCGTGAAACACCGTCATTGAGGGAAACAGTGTGCTCTCAGGCAGGTTCATCCGGCGGAAAGTTTCGTAGTACAAGATGTTTATGCTACTGCCTCCATCCATAAGGACTTTGGACAAAGTGTAATCACCGACTTGAGGTGCCACCACCAAAGCTAAACCACCAGGGTTATCAACCCGGGGAGGATGGTCCTCCCTGCTCCAGGTAATCGGGTGTTCAGACCAGTTGAGATACCTGGGTACTGCCGGATTTACCATGTTGACAACCCTGCTCTTGAATTTACTGTCTCGCTTGCAAGTACTAGTGGTGGAAACATGATACTAACCGCGATTCAGCTGCTTAGAATTTCTTTGGCAAACCTGGTTACTGTGCTGCTGCCAAAATTCAGCTCCTAAGTCTCCCCGTAGCAAGCCTGAACCGCCCGATGCTCCAGCCGCGCACAGGGCTTGGGCCATCGTGACTTCCGTTGTAGAAACAGTGACTGGACGAGGCGACTCATAAACCTCATCGAGGATCTTGGTCTCGTGACGCCGGCCGAGTAGAGGCCGGCCGGGTTGGGTGCACCGAGCCGGCTCGACGAGGTTGGTGCACATGTCCAACTCGGGCACCGATGCGCTGATCTGGCCGATGAAGACGTGGATCTTGCCAAAGGGGACCCGGTATCCGTACTCAATTGAGTCGGCCTCGGGGCCCCAGCTTGAATCGTCGATGTAGATCTTGCTTCGACGGCTCTTGGTCATGCAACCCGCCACATAGCTCCCGAACCCTCGAAGGGCTCCCTTTGAGAACTCAACTCCACCGGGCGAGAGCCCCACGGTGGGCGCCAACTGTCGTGGTTTTGTCACGGCAGATGTCCTCGTGCAAGGACTTAGGTGTGAGGCCATCGCCGCTGGGTGGCGACTCAAAGGGGTTAAACGGGAACGGGAGGCGAGTTTACCCAGGTTCGGCCCCTCCGATGGAGGTAATAACCTACATCCTGCTTTGTGTCTATATTGAGGATGATCTCGATTACAAGGGTGCGGAATCGCTAACCTAGCTTTCGAGGATGTCTAACTTAACTCTTTTGGTCCTCGGGGTTTCCTTTATATATATAGGTCAATACCCTAGGGTTTACAACAGAGTCCAAGTTATATTACAACTTGTAACCTACCATGTCTCTACCACGCCCTGCCCCTTGAGCAAGGAATCCTCTAGAGTCTTCTGCCCTGTGGGCCTTGAGTTGCCATCTCTACATGCTTGGGCCACCCGGCGGCTTATTTGGCAACCGCCCTGTTCACCTTATCTTCACGACGCGGCCCATCTTGGGAATTATGCCAAAGCCGCCATTGCATTGACCCGGCCCAATAAGACGGGTTATACCGCGGGGCTATATCCCCGACACATATGTACCGGGAAGCACATCACAAATGGTCATGTTACGGAAACCGTGAATCACGCACGTTTCCATCTCACACGATTTGATTTGGAAAACCGTGTGCCGTATACAACAAAATGCGATAAATAGTTCCCCCGACCGTTATCATCAGATCCCCATAGTTTCCCCGTCTTCCCCAAATCCCTAAATAGCTTCCAAATCCCTAGCGCCCAAATTCCCTAGTGTGGCGCTGACATTGGGGAAATGCGGACGAGTTGTGCTGATGGTTTCAGTGCGGCTACACCGGTTCGTACAGTCGCTCTTGGCAGTGCCGTTGGCGGCGCAACCACGACGGCGGTCACCGCCGAGCACTTGCCTAAGGTCACCAGGAGGCCCGTGTACTACGGATCCGAATCGTCTTATCAGGTCCCAATCATTCCTCATCTTTTTAGCATGACCAAAGCAAGCATCTCACTCAGTTCCCCCCCCACACACATAGGAAATCGATCAAATGCTGGATCCAGAGTTTGACTCCAACAGACTCCCGCAACATGAGTTCGATTCCGAGTTTTGCACCACCGAGAAGTACCAAAAGCTGAGTTGTGCGCATGGACACACTCCTGCTCGACGTGTATGCACGGAGGGATTCGACATTGGCAGACCGTTTCTCGGTTGCCCCTTAGAGGTTAGTGATAAGTTCATCCCTTAAGTTCAGTTAATGCCCCCACTCATCCTGATTATTTAACATTCGCAGGGATATGAGGCTTGTGCCTTTGTTAACTGGCTGGATGATGAATGGCATGGCAGGGATCGGAGTGTTATCACCAAGCCTGCAGAAGATAACGTAAAGCTGAAGAAGAAACTAACTAATCTGGAGTGTACAATCACTACGATGAAGCAAGAAAGAATCAATCACAGGCAACAGATGAAAGAAAGAGACAAGAAGGAACTAGCATGTGTAGTTGTAGTTGCCGCATTAGCCATCTTCTATGCGTTGTTTGCAATGATCATTAGGGGTTTCGTTTGATTATTAATGGCTACATCAATAAGCAGAGCTCATCTATTGCTTACCAACTGTCCTATGTTAAATGCTTACTATTTGACACCCGTTGTATTTCATAAGCGTGTGGGTAGTTAAACAAAGCATCTAGCGAACCGTGTAAACTCCTAAAATGTACACATGTGAAATATTTGGCATATTCAGAACTGCACAATAGCAGGAATTTAGAGCGACGGGACGGGTGCACACAATTGCGGTTGATTATATCGGAATTCTAACCACTTGCCAAGGCGTCAATATAATCCGTCAATCCCCCGCTTCAATTGTCATTCCTCTTGTCTTCACACCACGCTTCAGTTGCCACCATGTTCATCGTCCCGGCCGGCCACTCTACACTCCCACACACTCTGCAATCTTGTTTTCTCGCCGGTTGTTTAATTACGTAGCACAACAATGTCGAGCGACAGGGAGGACGAAAGTTCCGCTAGTCTGGGGTCAACCACAGAATCATCGCGCTCATCTTCCATGAGTCTGGCATCAAGCCCTGACCTCCATTTTATGCGGCTCATGGAAGGAACCCTGCTACCGGAGTCATCGGACGACGACTAGACGGACGAGGAGCCGCCGAAGGATGAAGAAGACGACACCGCTGAGGAGGAAGAGGAATGGTCGGACAAGGAGGAGGACGACGAGGAGCCGCCGAAGGACGAAGAAGAAGACGACGATGATGATGATGAGGAATGGTCGAACAAGGAGGACGACGGCGAGGACATCAACGATGATGGCGATGAAAATCCAGCGGTCAGCGGCAAGAAGCGTCCACGTCAAGACGATGGCGCGGGGACATCTAACAACAACAAGAAGAAGTAAAATAGACTGTACTCCTTAAATCTGTTGTCGTTTGCTCATATTTATTCCTTAACTCTGTCTACCCTATCGATCTCATCGCAAACGGTTAAGAATACATATTCGTCAGTGATCGTTCACAATATCACACACATTTGGTTTCTTGAATTGTGTGCCCTGTGGAGCACACAATTCAGAACAACAAATCGTATGTGTGGTCCAGAATTATAGCACATAGTTCTGATTATTGAACTGTTTGCAGACTATCACACACACCTTGTTACGCCGAACCATTTGTGTTCTTCCGTATCATCGCAAACAGTTCATCTGAGGGACATGTATGCCGTACATCAAACACATCTATGTTTGATTAACCGTTTGTACCATTTCACCTCATCACAAACAGTTCTTAAAAGCCAACTGTCTGCCATAGATCGCACACGCAAATATTTTCTGAACTGTATTTGATGGATCCTCCATCGCACACAGTTCATGTCATTGGCGACGAAGCTTGAACTATACCGTTTGCGATTCATGCATCGCACACAGTTTCGTCGAAGGGTCTCTGATTGTAGTGTCGCGTTAGCAGCATCCTACAGTAGTGACTTGACCATCACATAGTGACTTTCCTTTGGTGCGGCTTGAAACCGTGCACATATTTCCACACTCAACATAATATCCGGTCTAGATGCACAAAGGTAAAGCAAGGATCCAATCATGGGACATAATATCCGCTTTACCATTGGGATCGATGTCAAGATAACATTTGGTTTGCATTGGAGTCTTGGTTGGCTTGACATCATCTAGCTTGAACCTCTTGAGCATATCTTGGGTATATTTTGCTTGGTTGATGAATGTTCTTTCTCTACGTTGCTTGACTTCGAATCCAAGAAAGAACTTCAACTCTCCCATAATAGACATCTCAAAATTCTTGGTCATTAGTGCGGCAAACTCATCATTAAAAGCTTTGTTAGGAGAACCAAAGATAATATCAACAACATATAGTTGGCATATGAACAATTCCCCTTTGACATTCTTAGTAAAAAGAGTGGAATCGATTTTCCCAATTTCAAACCCACAATCTTGCAACAACTCGGTAAGGTGCTCATACCACGCACGTGGGGCTTATTTAAGACCATAGAGAACCTTGTCGAGTTTATATACATGATTGGGGAACTTAGGATCCTCAAACCCCTGGGGTTGTTTGACATAAACCAACTCATTTAATGGACCATTAAGAAAAGCACTTTTCACATCCATTTGTTGCAATTTAAAATCATGATGTGAAGCATAAGCAAGCAACATTCGAATAGATTCGAGACGAGCGACAAGACTGAAAGTTTCACCGTAGTCGATCCCCTCGACTTGGTAGTAGACTTGAGCTACCAATCTCGCCTTGTTGCGAATGACAGTGCCGTGCGCATCTTGCTTGTTCTTGAAGATCCACTTGGTTCCAGTGACATTATGAATCTCCGTTGGCCTTGGCACCAATTTCCACACTTGGTTGCGCTTGAAGTTGTTGAGTTCTTCATGCATGGCTTCTAGCTAATCTGAGTCCTCGAGCGCATCATAGGCCTTTTGGGGTTCAACACAAGAAACAAACGCGTGATGCTCACAAAAGTTTGTTAATTTTTTATGAGTAGTTACACCTTTTCTTAAGATTCCAATGACGTTCTCCAAGATATGTTCTTTGTGTTCTAGTTTGGAAGCTATCTTGGCGGCTCGCCGCTCCAATTGCTCTTCAAGAGAACCTTGACGAGTAATATGTTGATCATCTTGAGTGTCACCTAGAGCTTGCTCATCACCTTGAGCTTGCTCTCCGTCGTGATCTTGATCTTGGTCGTCATTAGATGCATCACCATCATCATGTGATTGATCTTGACCTTGATCTTGATACTTGATTGAGGGTCTTTACTTTGTTCTTCGGAAGCGTGTGGGTCAAGTGTTGGTGATGGTTCCACTTGCGTAGAACATTCACTACTGCAGGAAGGTCCAAAGACGACACTTGTGTCAGAGACCCTTCGACCAAACTGTGTGCGATGTAGAATCGCAAACGGTATAGTTCTAGCTTCGTCGCCAATAACACGAACTGTGTGCGACGACAGGTCCATCAACCATGATTCTGATAAGAGGTGCGTGTGCGATACGTTGCATACAATTGACTTTTATGAATTGTTTGTGATGAGGCAAAATGGCACAAACGGTTAAGCGAACATAGATGTGTGCGATGTACGTCATATAGTTCAAAGTGTAGAACTGTTTGCGTAGATACAATATAACGCAAACGGTTACACAGATCCAGATGTATGTTGTTGAAGGCATACAGGTCACTCAAATGAACTATTTGCGATGATACGGAAGAACACAAATGGTTTGGTGTAACAAGGTGTATGTGATACGCTGCAAATAGTTCGGTAATCAGAATTGTGTGCTATAATTTTGGACAGCACATACAATTTGTTGTTTTGAATTGTGTGCTCGACAAGGCACACAATTCAAGAAACCAACCGTGTGCGATATTCTAAATGATCACTGTCGAATCTGTATTCTTAACCGTTCGAGATGAGATCGACAGGGTAGAGAGAGTTAAGGAATAAATATGAGCAAACGACAACAGGGTTAAGGAGTACAATCTGTTTTACTTCTTCTTGTTATTGGATGGCCCCGCGCCATCGTCTTGACATGGACACTTCTTGCCGCTGACCGCTGGCTTTTCATCACCATTGTCATTGATGTCCTCGTCGTCATCACCATTGTCGTTGTTGATGTCCTCGTCGTCGTCCTCCTTGTTAGACCATTCCTCCTCCTCCTCATTGTCGTCCTCCTTGTTAGACCATTCCTCCTCCTCCTTATCGTCGTCGTCTTCTTCGTCCTTCGGCGGCTCCTCGTCATCGTCCTCTTTGTTGTCGTCCTTGTTCGACCATTCCTCCTCCTCCTCATCGTCGTCTTCTTCGTCCTTCGGAGGCTCCTCCTCGTCGTCCTCCTTGTTCGACCATTCCTCCTCCTCCACATCATCGTCGTCTTCTTCGTCCTTCGGCGGCTCCTCATCCGTTTGTTCGTCGTCCGATGACTCGGGCGACGGCGTCCCTTCCATGAGCCGGATAAAATTGAGGTCAGGGCTCGACGCTGGACTCATGGAAGACGAGTGCGATGATTCTGAGGTTGACCCTAGATCGGGCGCCAGACTGGCGGAACTGTTGGCCTCGTTGTCGCTCGACATGGCTGCGCTACATAAACAATTGGCGAGAAAGCGAGATTGCAGAGTATGTGTAAGTGTAGCGCGACCGGACGGGACGATGAAGATGGTGGCTACTGAAGTGTGGTGTGAAGAAAAGAGGAATTTCAATTGAAGCGGGGGATTGACGGATTATATTGGCGCCTTGGCAGGCAGTTAGAATTCTAATATTATCAACCGTAATTGTGTGTACCCCGTCGCTCTAAATTCCCATTATTGTGCCGTTCCTAATGTGATAATTATGCACACGGGTTGGAGCGTTCAAATGTGTGCAATATGCCAACTGTTTCACATGGTACATTTTATCAGTTCACACGGTTTGCTAGATGCATTGTTTAACTACCCACACGCTTATATGAAACACAATGGGTGTGAAACAAGCATTTAACATAGGACAGTTGGTAAGCAATAGATGAGCCGTGCTTATTGATGTAGCCATTAATAATCAAGCGAAACCCTTAATCATCATTGCAAACAGCGCATAGAAGATGGCTAATGCGACAACTACAATTACACATGCTGCTTCCTTCTTGTCTCTTGCTTTCATCTGTTGCATGTGATTGATTCTTTCTTACTTCATCGTAGTGATTGTACACTCCAGATTAGTCAGTTTCTTCTTCAGATTTACGTTATCTTCTGCAAGCTTGGTGATAACACTCCGAGCCCTGCCATGCCATTCATCATCCAACCTGTTAACAAAGGCACAAGCCTCATATCCCTGTGAATATTAAAGAATCAGGATGTGTGGGGGCATTAACTGAACTTAAAGGATGAACTTAGCATGCACTAACCTCTAAGGGGCAACCGAGAAACCTTCTGCCAATGTAGAATCCCTCCATGCTGACACGTCGAGCGGGAGTTTGTCCGTGCACACAACTCAGCTTTTGCTACTTCTTGATGGCGCAAACCTCAGAATCTAACTCATGTTGCGGGAGTCTGCTGGACTCATACTCTCGATCTGGCATTTGACTACTTTCCTAAGAGAGGGGGGCCCAATTCAGGATGGATTGAGTGAGCTGCTTGCTTTGGACATGCTAAAAATATGAGGAATGATTGGGACCTGACAAGACTATTCGGATCTGTAGTACACCGGCCTCCTGATGAACTTTCGCAAGTGCTCAGCGGTGACCGCCGTCGTAGTGGCGCCACCAATGGCGCTGCCAAGAGCGGTTGTATGAATCGGAGCAACTGCATTGAAACCATCAACACCACTCGTCTGCATTCCCCCAATCTCAGAGCCACACTAGGGAATTTGGGGGCTAGGGATTTGGAGGCTATTTAGAGATTTGGGGAAGACGGGGAAACTATGGGGATCTAATAACGGTCAAGGAACTATTTATCGTACTCTGTTGTATACAACACACGGTTTCCCAAACCAAATCATGTGAGATGGAAACGTGCGTGATACACGGTTTCCGTAACATGACCGTTTGTGATGTGCTACCCGGTACATATGGGACAGTAAACAACCGCTCTCCGAAAACCCCAAAAAATGTTATGCTGATAGAGATGTGGGCGGTGACCGAGGCAACGGCTACCTGATAGGAAGGTCAATCCTCGGTCAGTCAGCGGTTTCGGCGTTATAGGAAGTACATCCTCGGTCGGTCGACGGTGGCGGCATGATAGGAGGTCAATCCTCGGTCGGCGGCGGGAGATATAGGAGGAGCTCAATCCTCGTGGTCGGCGCCGACGTGACTGGAGCACATCCCTCGCGGTCGTAGGCGGGATAGTGGAGCTCGAACTTCAGGCAGGTGGCCCGCTAAGCTCTGCTCCTCGACACTGTTGTCTCGCCGTGCCGCTGCTAATTAATTAAGATATTCTTTTTGTTGAGTGACCTAATCAAGGTATTAAATTCATATAAGGGTACTACTGATGATACGTGTAAATTGACTAGTTATTGATTAGTGTCATCGCACGACTAGATAACATTATGCAGCGCCCTCCATAAATTTTGAAAATAAAATCTTGTGATTTATTCACGCATCTTTGTGCATCCATTAATCAATATATTAATGTTTTTTGAATTACCCCTCGCGTGTGCAGATGGAATGATCTGAATGGATGGGGGATCAGACAAGCTCATGGTATGTGGATGGCACGCATGAGTTCATGGCTTTCGCTAAACGAACAAAGAAGATAATTGGCGAAAAAGATTACGTCCTCTATCCATGCAAGGATTGTATCAATACGGTGTCACGTCCAATTGAGGAGGTCGAGTTACACTTGTACAAGAGGGGATTCATGGGTGGATACACACGATGGACTAGACACGGTGAAGAGCCGGTTATGGATGAAGGTAATAACCTGCATATCGGCGAGGTGCCAAACTCGATCAAAGTCGCATGGGTGTTGAATTTAACCTCGGGGCTCAGACGTCAAGCTACAGATAGAAGACTGGCATGCCAAACCCTCCAAATAAAAACCAAGAGTGTGAAGCAGACGACACCTACCTTGATGATATGCCTGATTTTGCTGCTATGATTGCAGATTTCCAAGGCCCAGAAGCAGATGTAGCCGAGTACAAGAAGCTTCCAACCATTGATGCGGCCTCCAAGAAAGATTTGTATCTAGGGGTTGAGTGTCACACTGACGCTTCTCAGATTTAAAGCAGAAAGCGGTCTATCAAACAAGGCCTTCACAGAGTTGTTGAATCTTTTCAAAGGCATTCTTCTAGAAGATAATGTGCTCCCCAAAAGCACGAACGAAGCAAAGAAAGTTGTTTGTCCATTGGAACTTGAAGTCCAGAATATACATGCTTGTGTGAATGATTGTATGTTGTACCGCAATGATGACAAAGATTTGCGTTCATGTTGCATATGCAAGCATGCACGATACAAGCGCAAGAGAGCAAAGGACAAGTACAAAATGGACGAAGAGATCAAGACAGGAATCCCATTCAAGGTTGTTTGGTACTTGCCTATAATTCCAAGGTTGAAGCGTTTGTTTGCAAATCCTAGAGAGACAAAGAGGTTGCGGTGGCATCATGATGAGAGAACTGCAGATAAATATATGAGGCACGCAAAAGATGGGGATTGATGGGAACAAATCGCGAACAAGTTTAAAGATTTTGCAAAGGATCCTAGAAATATATGGCTAGGTGAGTGTACTGACGGATTTAATCCATTTGGCGATATGAGCACCCAACACAGCACTTGGCCGGTGCTTCTGTGCATATATAATCTTCCTCCTTGGTTGTGTATGAAGAAAAATACTTCATGATGTCGATGATTATCCAATGCATGAAGCAACCTGGAAATGATATCGACATTTACTTTCACCTATTGATAGAAGAATTGCTAACATTGTGGGAGCCTGGTGTGAACTATTATGATGCCTATGCAAAGGAGTTTTTCCGGTTACATGTGTTGCTCCTACACACCATTCAAGACATGCCGGCATTAGGCAACACTTCGAGGCAGAAAACAAAGGGACCAGTAGGATGTTTCACATGCATGGATAGGACATCGAGTAGATTTCCTTTCAACTCACGCAAAATTGTGTATTTGCGTCACCGTAGGTTCTTAAGGAGAGACCACCCTTACTGAAAAATGGCTGCTGAATTTGATGGTATGGTAGAGAAAGGAACGGGCCCAAGACCCTATGATGGGAAAGTAGTCCACAACATGGTTAAAAACATTGAAGTTGTGCTTGGCAAGGGATCCGGTTCGACGTTAAAAAAACGGCCAAGGACCAAGTGTTTAAGAAGAAATCATTGTTCTAGGAATTACCTTATTGGGAGTTCCTAAGTGTACCTCACTGCGTTGATGTCATGCACGTAGAGAAGAAATTCTGTGAAAGCATCCTTGGTACTCCGCTCAAGATTAAAGGCAAAAGAAAGGATGGTGACGGTGCACAACTCGATATGCTTGGTGATCAATCAGAACGCATGAATGAAGCAGAAGATGGTGAGAAATTGCTCCACCTACACCAGAGTAAAAGAGTTCTTCGAAATTTTGTTGTCAATTAAGACACCCTCTTCCTACTCCGCAAACATGAGAAGTCTCGTGGATGACACTTGGCTAAAAAGAAGTTCTCTCATATGAAGTCACATGATTGCCATGTAATGTTAAGACAAATCCTTCCGGTGGTCATAAGGAATATGATGGACACAAACATAAGAAACACACTGATTGATCTCTGTGATTTCTTCAACAAACTACGACAGAAGGTGGTAGATATTAAAGAGCTAGATCGTATGCAAGATGATATTGCAAGAATATTATCAAACTTAGATATGTCCTTCCCACCTTCATTCTTTGATGTCATGGTCCATCTTACCGTGCACCTTATCGACGAGATAAAGTATTGTGGTCATGTGTTTCTTCGCAACATGTATCCCTTCGAGCGGTACATGGGAATATTGAAGCACTATTGTCGGAACTGATGTCATCCAGAGGCAAGCATCCTACAAGGTTATACCGCGGAGGAGATGGTTGAGTTTTGCACCGAATACATGAAACTTAGACCTATAGGTGTGCCCCTCTCTCGCCACGAGGGAAGGTTGGCTGGTAAGCCGGTCCTTGCTGGCACGCGGATTTGTTCACCTGGAGAAATGGCCAATCAAGCCCATTTGAAGGTACTGCTTAACAACTCGATACTCGACGCTTATGTTGCAGAACACGTGAAGGAGATACGACGAAGCAAATTACCCAATGTGCTTTCACCAGCTGTCGAGACAAATGTACATAACAAGGACTATGTAAGATGGCTGAAGGATCATTTGGCACGCGGATCCGATCATCACCTTGCAACGTGGTTGACACAAAAGCCATCAACCATGTTTATGAAGTACCAAGCGTACGACATAAATGGCAACACATTCTACATCGAGGAACGTGATGGTAAGACCTCGTACCAGAACAACTCTGTTCAAATAGAATGCCTAACTGTAGACGAAGATGATAAACATGTGTACTATGGAACCATCAAAGAGATTTGGGATCTTAACTATGTGCGAATGAATTTGGCATTATTCAAGTGCAGATGGGTCCCTCTTGGTAGCGTAAAGATTGATGCTTACAAGAAGACATATGTTGACCGCAGAAATATGGCATATCACAAGGACCCATTTATTCTTGCCAACGTTGCTACCCAGATTTTCTATGTGCCAGACCCCTTGCATAAGAAATGCCATGTAGTGATGTATGGGAAGAGGAGGGTTCTAAGCGTCAAGAATGTTGGTGACGAGGAGGAGTACAATCAATATGATGAGTGGCCACCTGAGGGGCCATGCGAAAAAACAGAGGAGAAGCGTAAAATCATCAAAAAACCTAAGTTCATTAGAGGTCAACCTAATGATCGTGATCACCCCATGTACATGGGAAATAATTCAAAAAACTAATAATTATGTCTATTGTACTGAATTTTTGCATGCACTGAATCGTGAGTGATGTGTACTGAGTTCGTTCTATTAGAAGTTTCACATGTACTATACTGGGAGGTATGCCCGGCCTTCTGTTGATCTAGATTAATATGTTGTCAACCCTAGCAGTGAATTTGAACTATTTATGATCATATACCCTATAGCTAGAATGCTCGGTTGTTCTCACTCCGGTATGTATGAACTGAACATGCGTAGTTTGGTTTACCAATCGCACACGGTTCATTCACTAAAGCCGTGTGCCTCCCAAATGGTGGCTGATGACCCCTAATGCGCGCAACGTGAGTCGTGCGTTATGATTGGCCAAAACCCAAGCCACACGGACCGTGCGTCTGCACCCTAATCGAACGACAGTCCTTATCCCTCTCGTCAACACACGTAGTTGAAGTTGAGATTTGATTTATATGCACTAAAAACCCCGTAAATGCTAAAAATGGCTTAAATATAGTAAACATGTCCAGAAAAATGCCAGAAAATCAAACCTGGCGTATAATGATAATTGCCTACCGTGTGAATTATTTTGGAGGAGAGACGATGAAGACACTGTCGATTGGAGTTCGATTTGCCAGTTCTCCCTTTGGAACTATGATCTTTCTACTAAGATGCTATGGTTTTCAAGAAGCGGTCATCGTAACTTGTGTCAAATTTTACCAAAACTTTTCCATGGTGTCTCGAGATCACGCCATGATGACACACTAATTTTTGTGATTTTTCGAGTCCATCTGCATTTCCTGTAATTAAATTACCGACATTTATTATGTAGGTGGATGCATCTCCCATCCGAAATGTTTGAAAATTCTTCTCATTCCTTAGACAATGACGAAAATCACGCAAAGCGACACACAAATGATTTGTAAGAGCTTCTTTGCTAGCATCCACATGTAGTTCATGTTGGGATTTTTATTTATATGCACTAAATGCATGGTAAATGCAAAAAATGCCTTAGATATAGCAAAGGAGCCCTGAAATCCACCAGAAGATCAATAATAGGAGCATAATGATGTTTGCGTACCATGAAAAATCGAGGCGAACCGATGCAGTCGACACCGATTGGAGTCTGAAATACCAACTCTATTTTTAGAAACTTCGATCCTTCTTGTGAGATGCCTTGGTTTCAAAAGGGGCGGTGATCACAACTTCTGCAAGACATTACCAATTTTTTCCATGGGGTATTCACATCATGCTACGGTGACACACCCATTTTCGTGATTTTCGGAGTACATCTGAATTTCCTCCAATTAAATTACTAACAAGCCTACGTTGGTGAAAAAATGTCTTAAAGTCAGCAAACAAGTCATGAAATGCGACCGAAAATCAATACAAGGGTTAAAAGGTGATTGTGTGTCGATGAAAATAATTCGAGGAGAAATGACGAAGTCACATATTCATTTGAAATGAAAATATGATTGTTTTGCATAAACAAATAGCACACGGTTCATTCATTAAATTTGTGTGCTTCACAAACCGTGGCCGATGACACCTAATGCGCGCAAAGTGAGTCGTGCGTTCTGATTGGCCAAAACTCAAACCACACGGATCATATGTCTGCACCGTAGGATGCACCCAGATCTAACGGCAGTCCTTATCCCTCTCGTCAACACACGTAGTTGCAATTGGGATTTGATTTATATGCACTAAATGCCCCATAAATGCTAAAAATGACTTAAATATTGCAAACGAGCCTAGAAATGCGTCAGAAAACCTAACCTGTCGTACAATGATGATTGCCTATAGTGGGAAAAAATTGGAGAAGAGGCGATGAAGACACCATCGATTGGAGTTCGATTTGCCACTTCTCCCTTTGGAACTATAATCCTTCTACTGAGATGATATAGTTTCCAAGGAGCGATCATCGTTACTTGTGTAAAAGTTTACCAAAAAAATTCCACGGTGTGTCGAGATCACGACACGATGACACCGATTTCCGTGATTTTTTGAGTCCATCTCCATTTCCTGTAATTAAATTACCAACATGCCTAACGTAGGTGGACGCATCTCGCAGCCGAAATGTTTGAAAATTCTTTTCATTCCTTTGACAACGAATGAAAACACACAAATTGACACATAAATGATTTTTAATGCCTTCTTTACCAGCACCCACATGTAGTTGCAGTTGGGATTTGATTTATACGCACTAAACGCCCGGTAAATGGAAAAATGGCTGAAAATGTCAAACTATACATGAAATGCGGCACAAAATCATTTTAGACGAATTTATGCTGCTTGTGCACACGGGTTACTATAAGAAACCGTTTGCATAGGCCTTTCTTCGGGGCGCATGACGCTCTTTTTTCACCCTTTTCACCCAAGCCGCTAATATGCCCCCACCCGTGCCCTCCCAGTTTCGCTCAACAGTCCGCATATTCTACCCAAACTCCATCGACAACTCATTCCCGTCCCACAGATCCACACCAGAACCCTTTCTGGTGCCGTCGTGCTGAACCCGGCCGTGTACCCGCTTCCTTTCATCAACCCTACCCTTCACTACTGTTCCGAACACGCGGCTGTCCGCACCTCGCCGTCTTCATTTGCTCACCAGCCGCCCTCGAGCATATCAATCATGTACCCTCGCCTCTCCTGTCAGGTTTGCACAAAAAACCTGTCAGTTGCTACCCTCCATCGCGGTGAGGTCTATTATCTCGTGACCCCTTTTCCTATTTAGTTCGGTTTGTCCCCAAATTGGTTATAAAATAATGCAGAGCGTTTTTATGTTCATAATCTACCTTCTAACTACATATAAGCTGTATTTGTTCCAATTTACATATCATGTGCGCATGAGTCACACAAAATAAACAGATTAGTCGTACATTTCCTAATTATCACATGCCATGTTTAGACAGCTTGCTGCCATGCTGTTACCATTAATTTATGCTTATCCCGCTTTTTTGAATTTCGCTTGTGTCCTCTGTAGATGACGAGTAGCTGCGACGACAGTCATACTTCTGCTGATGTATCTTCATCTGAGTCCAAAGCCAACATGTCTGCAATAGATGATCGTGTATCAAGAAATAAGGTACATGATAGAGCTGCCACAATCACCCTTCCGGTCAAGAGTCGAAGAATGCTCCAAGAAAGCCCACACACCTTCCTAAAGGTGTATACGAAGTAGCTGACATCGATTTGAAGTCTTGGGCTCGAACTAAACCAGATAAAGCACGCATGAGGTTCAGGAGTGTGTGTGTGGATTTGTTGGTAGGGCAAGGCTCAACATTAATCTGCCGGGGTTTCGGAAGGCTGATACAGAAACACGGCAGAGGATAGTCCGGGAGATCATGGTGCACTTCAATGTTCCTGAGGAGTGGAGAGAGCAGGTCGAACACGCTACACTGAAGACGGCCAGGGATGCTTGGAGAAACTGGAAGCATGTGTTGTACAAGAAGTAATTGAGTCAAGGCAAGGACTCAATCCCCTCAAACCCCCAAATTACAAAGGAAGACTTGACATAATTCAAAAGGGCCAGGGCCAGTGAAGAGTTTATTAAGAAGAGTGCCATGCAATCAAAACTTCGGAAGAAGAACACACACACCCATCGTATGGGTGTGGCAGGATATTACAGCATGAAATCGATATGGGATCAGGAGAACAAAGAAGCAGTAGTTGCGGGTGGCAAACTGGCCTTTAGTGAAATTCGGGGCATTCGCCCTAGGGACTACTTGCGGGCACGTGCAAAGAGGCATGGAGACGGTTCTTATTACTTTGAAAACTCAGCAGACCTAGAACTATATAATGTTATGGTAGAGGCTTCCAAAAACACTGGAAGGGTGTACATGAACTCAGGGCCATGTGACATTCTGTCTGAGGCTCTGACTATCAAAGAGCCCCTTGGCCATGCAAGGGGTATTGGGGTCAATGTCCCACACAAGAGGGCTTTCTCACTAAGCCAAGAAGAGAGGCTCGTCATGAAAAAAAAGCTAGGAGTGATGGTAAGCATAAACAGTTGTACGAAATGTTTAAGAGGGACATGTATCCTGAAATTCGAAAGGAAGTTGAGGAGACATTTATGCAACAGAAGACACTAACGTTGAGATATAGCCAGGAGACGCAAGGGGATGTCGGCATGGATGATGTCACTTATTGTATGGCAACACTGCACAAGAGTAGCTGTGCATCAGCTGACCCCAGCGACACTGAGGTTGCAGCTGGACATGATGGTGCTTTATCTGATCTATATGGACGGAGGGGAGAGTGAAGGCCGTGCTTACACATTATGAAGGTACTTTAAAATGTGCAACATCGTGGGTTTACAACCCTGACTTGGACGGGGGACTCTTGTTGGACAATGTGCCATTGAAGCTGGGTTGTGTGAAGTGCTACGTGACTGAAATAAAGCCTGGATTCGGTAATTTTGCCCTGAAGAATGTCCTTGGGGACCCTGATGAGTAGAGGACCTTGGAAGAAACATGGTTAAATCATATCCAGTGGCCACGGAAAGAAATAGACTTCCTGTATGAGATCCCTCCAGCCCCCCAAAAGATACCAATGTCGTCCACATACTGGCGACTCTCTTCTCGCCACAGCATATCTTGTGTGACTCCCCCGATGAACATACTAGACGTAATCCGATGCCCGAGGCATCAACCTGTGATCAGCCCGCCCGACTTCCTGCTGTACAGGTCAGGTCATCGTCCGCTCCTAAGCAGCCTGTGGCAAGGCCTACAACTGCAGAAGACGCATCATCGGTTTAGATGCCGGCCACTGAAGCCGAAAGTGGAGACACATCGGCACTGCATGCTGAGCAGACAAACCCGATGGAACCGCCTGCTAATCACTCTGAAAGTCCGGAACCGCCTGCTAAGCAGTCCAAAAGTCCGGAACCGCCTACTAAGCAGTCCGAAATTCAGGAACCACCTGCTCATCAGTTCAGCGGTTCCCAGTCGCCTGATAAGCATACCGATGTGTCGACACTGCCTGCTCAGCAAACCAACGCGTTGTCCAGCCGCATCAACACACCGACACGTTGGCACCAGCTGTTCAGAAGCCCGGCATAGCTTCAATGGCTGGTCAGCTGTCTATCGCCTATGGTACTACAACTCAGCAGTCTGTCACATCAGCACCATCTATTCAGCAGTCCATCGTACCTTCACCAGCTTCTCAAGAACACGACGTTCATGTAACTGGACGTCAAACAAGAAGTGCTTCAGCTAACAAGAGGAAAGCGAGCCCGGTTGCACACAGGAAGATGGGGTCCCCAAAACCAAGGAGGGATGGCACCAATAGCCTCCTACTACAAAGACTCATCGCCCATAATCAAATTAACAACATGTTTTTCGAAGGGATGGGTAATCCCGGTTCTGATGAAATACCTAAAGCAGAAGTTGAAAAGCTACTTTGTGGTAAGAAAGCAGACCCATTTGAAGCACGCAAGTACAAGCATCGCCAGCCATTTCTTGTTGGCGAATACTTTGATGAGTGCAGCTCCAGTTGTCGCAAGTTACATAAATATTGCATGGACAGAATGTCAGAAGGAGAAGATCATAACATTCTGGAAGTGCACTACGACAGTAGGCATTTCTCTCACGTTGCAGGTACCATCAATGTGGAATTCGAGGACTTTCATCTCTTCTTCAACTTCAATGAGCTTGCTGCCACTCTTGTCAAATGCTTGATGTTGTAAGTACTTCACAAACTCTGATCAACTTCTCCATACTAGGTTGTAAATGAAAAAAATGTTAACTGTATTGTATTCCTCTCAGGGGATTGATAGCGCAGAGATCATTAAGGGTACATGCGTATTTCATAGATCCTGATTTAGAAAACGACATCTTGTTACATAATAATGTTACACGCAAGGCTTCCATTGATCATGTCGCCAATATCTTGTTCTAGTTACACACAGGAGACTTCTTCATGTGGCCATATAATCAATGGTAAGTTAAATATACAACCACAAATACATTGATCATCTTTAGGTTTTCGACATAGTTCGTAAGTTCAAGGTTTTCTTAAACTGTAGCCATCACTGGATCTTGGTGGTCATTGTTCCCAAACGCAACAAGTTTACTACCTGGATTCTCTCAGAGAGTCAAATAAGCCTCAGGATCTGAATCATCTTCAGGATTTCATTGATAGGTATTGAATTCTTTGATGCTAATATGTTGTGTTTATATCTGGTTCAAGAATTGAGTATGTGAAAATTCATCTTCATTGCAGTGTATTGTCAAAGAACATAACTTTAGGAGGGTTATGGTTCGACCGCCAACTACCTCTCCAGCGCATGATCGTTTCTCCGGTAAGACAACGAAATCCATTATTTTCAGAAAATGCAAGTCAGATGCTCAAGTTTCTAAGTAAACCTCTTTCTATTTCTCTACAAAGAAAAAAAAGAAACAACTTACACCGGTTAGGTTATTCCTAACAGGGCAAATACATGACTAATATTGTACAAAACATTTCAGTGCCCTCAACAACAACAAGGGACCAACCTATGTGGATACTACGTTTGCGCACACATGATGAACCTATGCAGACATGTTGAATGTGGTGCCAATGCTGACAGAATAGAACCAGTAAGTCTATTTCTTAATTACTATCTTCTACTCCACACGTATGTCACATTCTGATCTAAAAATTCTGAAGTTGATCTTAGGAAATTTATCGGCACCTTCTTCGTGAAACACTATATCAAGCCGAGTAAAGAAGTCGAAAATTTCAGCAGTCATATTGATACGTCTCCAACGTATCTATAATTTATGAAGTATTCATGCCATATTTACAATAATTTTATATGGTTTTGGTATGATTTGCATGGAACTAACCCGGACTGACGCTGTTTTCAGCAGAACTACCGTGGTGTTGTTTTTTGGGCAGAAATAAAAGTTCTCCAAATGCAATGAAACTTTTTGACGACTTTTTGGAACAAAAGAGGCACTAGAAGCTTCGTTGGAGGGCCAGAAGAGCCACGAGGTGGCCACGACGCACCAGGGTGCGCCAGCCCCCTCTGGCGCGCCTTGGTGTCTTGTGGGCCCCTCGTGGCCAATCTTCACGTGAAACCGACGCCCAAAAATCCTATATATTCAGAAACCCCCAGAAATAACCGTAGATCAGAAGTTCCGCCGCCGCAAGCCTCTGTAGCCATGAAAAACCAATCTAGACCCCGTTCCGGCACCCTGCCGGAGGGGGAGATCATCACCGGAGGCCATCTTCATCATCCCTATGGTCTCCATGATGAGGAGGGAGTAGTCCACCCTCGGGGCTGAGGGTTTGTACCAGTAGCTATGTGTTTAATCTCTCTCTCTCTCGTGTTCTTGATTTGGCATGATCTTGATGTATCGCGGGCTTTGTTAATATAGTTGGATCATATGGTGTTTTCCCCTCTCTATCTTGTTGTGATGAATTGAGTTTTCCCTTTGAGATTTCGTTATTACCGGATTGAATACTTTTATGGATTTGAGAGCACTTGATCTATGTCTTGGCACACAACTCGCGTATTCCCGAGGTGACATTGGGGTAATCTATGCATAGGGGTTGATGCATGTTTTCGTCCTACTTTCTCCGGTAGAAATCTTGGGGCACTCTTTGAGGTTCTTTGTGTTGGATTGAGTATTATGAATCTGAAATTGTTTCATGCATATCGTATAATTAACTCATGGATACTTGTGGTGATATTGGAGTATCTAGGTGACATTAGAGTTGGTTGATGCGTATCATATGGTGTTATTTTAGTATGAACTTTTACATAGATTGATCGGAAAGGATAACTTGGTGTTATTTTAGTACGAACTCTTGGATAGATCGGTCGGAAAGGATAACTTTAAGGTGGTTTCATACCTACAAACAATTTCTTCTTATGTTCTCCGCTAGATAAGAACTTTGGAGTGATTCTTCGTTGCACGTTGAGGGATGGTTATGTGATCCAATTATATTAGCATTGTTGAGAGATTGCACTAGCAAAAGTACGAACCCTAGGCCTTGTTTTAAAGCATTGCAATACCGTTTGTGCTCACTTTTGTTACTTGCTACCTTGCTGTTTTTTATTGTTACTATTACAAAAATCAATATCTACTATCATTTCTACACTTGTATCACCATCTCTTCGCCGAACTAGTGCACCTATAAAATTTACCATTGTATTTGGTGTGTTGGGGACACAAGAGACTTTTTATTATTTGGTTGCAGTGTTGTTTGAGAGAGACCATCTTCATCCTACGCCTCCCACGGATTGATAAACCTTAGGTCATCCACTTGAGGGAAATTTGCTACTTTCCTACAAAACTCTGCGCTTGGAGGCCCAACACGAGTCTACAAGAACAAGTTATGTAGTAGACATCACATATCCCCCAATAATAAGTATGCATTCATATAGTGTTATCAGCTAAGCATATACGCATGGATGCATTGTTTTCCATGTGATCATGTCTTCGTATTTCATACACTATGATTATGTACAACATATGTCGGTCATACATCTATTGAAGTTAGCTAGAATTCATTCAATTGCAAATGGCGTCGAATTTTGATGAATGTTCTTCCTGTGGACATTATTTGTTCAATTGCATATTGTGCCGAATTATGATGAATGATATTCATGTGTACACTATTTGTTCGATTGCATATTGTGGCGAATTTGCTATTCGCACGGTGATTCAAATGTGATATTTTACATAACCTGGCCATTTCAGTGCACACGGTTCAAGCAACTAAGCGTGTGCGATCCAAAACGGAAAGCACACGCAACTCACAGCGCAACCGCCTGTGATCTACAGGAAAAGCACATGCAACTCATAGCGCAACCGCCTGTCATCTACAGGAAAAGCACACGAGATATAAACTGAAACATTGGTGTAAGTGCATCTAGTGCCACCCTTATTGGTTTTGGAGTATTGAAGACAAACGTGGTTGAGGGACTAATGTGTTTGTGTGAGTTCACAGGATAACACAGATAGAAGTCCCTGTAGATTCGGTTTAACCGTCGAATACGACCCCTAAAAATGTCCGAAGACATTGATGATGGCTGAAGACATTGATGATGGCCGAAGCCATTGGTGGTTCACGAAGATAATCGCTTGAAGATAATGAAACACAAAGACAAAGTCTTTTGGTTGTTTTGTTTATTCTTTCCTAAGTCATAGGGACCACCGTACTGTTAAGTGGGGTCGATGTGATCGAAGTCAGACGCTGACGTGATGCTCAACCCATACCTATGTCTTCAAGTGAAGACTATGAGAGGAAATCTCTTCCAGAGTTGGTTGAGTCAACATTACTTGTATCCCAAGTAATGTTGCCGCGTGTGTTTGAAATCCGACCATTGGGACACGTGTCGGTTGGCCATTGACCCAGGGTCATTTCGTTCATATCAGGTCGGGTTGCCTGTTGGCTATAAATAGCCCACCCCCTCCACCATAAGTAGGTGGCTGCTTAGAGAGAGATACGGTTGTTGTCGTTTTGGAGCAACCCACCTCGAAGCCTTTGAGAGAGAACTATCCTGCAAGGATAAACCCAAACACCTAGAGCTAGAGTGTTTGAGCATCACCGAAGTCGATCTGTTCTGGGTGAACTAAAGACTTGTTACACTTGAAGACAATGATCTTCCAAACGGTTAGGCTTCTGGGTTTAGAGCATCCAAGAGTCATTGTGCATTGCCGGGTGACCAAGTTTGTACAAATTTTGGAAGTCTCCCCTGAAGACTTACCTGAGTGATTGGGCGCTGTCTAAGTGACTTCGGCTCAAGGGGAACAAGGTGAAGACGAGGTCTTCTGAGTTCAATCTCAGCCTCCCTAACCGGACGTACAGTTGTCATAGCAACTAGAACTCGTCCAACAAACCTTGTGTCTTCGTCAAGCAACTGGTTCTATCCTTCACTCTCTTACCTTCTGTACTGCACTGTGAAGCCATTGCTTGTTCATCTTTGTTTGAAGACATTCACCGAAGACATTCCTTAACCTGCCATTTATCTTCATACAACGTAAGTTTATCTTTGATACATCTTAGTGTGCATGATGATTATGCTCTACCTGCCTGAATGTCTTCACTGTATTTCATGCCCTGCCTAAATCCTTGATTTATATCCCTACCAGATCCTGTATCGCTTTTGCTTACTTTGAATACATTTACTCTTTCGAAGCTTTTCATAAAAATTGCTGATGTCTACTATGCAACTTTATTCTTGTAGACTTTGTTGGGCCTCCAAGCGCAGAGTTTTGTAGGACAATAGCAATTTTCCCTCAAGTGGATGACCTAAGGTTTATCAATCCGTGGGAGGTGTAGGATGAACATGGTCTCTCTCAAACAACCCTGCAATCAAATACAAGAAATCTCTTGTGTCCCCAACACACCCAATACAATGGCAAATTGTATAGGTGCACTAGTTCGGCGAAGAGATGGTGATACAAGTGCAATATGGATGGTAGATATAGGTTTTTGTAATCTAAAAATATAAAAACAGCAAGGTAGCAAGTAACAAAAGTGAGCACAAACGGTATTGCAATGCTTGAAAACAAGGCATAGGGTCCGTAATTTCGCTAGTGCAATCTCTCAACAATGCTAATATAATTGGATCACATAACCATCCCTCAACGTGCAACGAAGAATCACTCCAAAGTTCTTATCTAGCGGAGAACATAAGAAGAAATTGTTTGTAGGGTACGAAACCACCTTAAAGTTATTCTTTCCGATCGATCTATCCAAGAGTTCGTACTAAGATAACACCAAGTTATCCTTTCCGATCGATCTATCTAAGAGTTCGTACTAGAATAACACCATATGATACGCATCAACCAACTCTAATGTCACTTAGATACTCCAATGTCACCACAAGTATTCATGAGTTAATTATACAATACGCATCAAACAATTTCAGCTTCATAATACTCAATCCAACACAAAGAACCTCAAAGAGTGCCCCAAGATTTCTATCGGAGAAAGTAGGACAAGAACGTGTATCAACCCCTATGCATAGATTACCCCAATGTCACCGCGGGGATCCGCAAGTTGAGTACCAAAAGATATATCAAGTGAATCAATAGAACACCCCATTGTCACCACGGGTATCCACGTGCAAGACATATATCAAGTGTTCTCAAATCCAATATTCAATCCAGCATAACGATATCTCAAAGGGAAAGATTCAATTCATCACAACATGATAGCAAGGGAATAACATCATATGATTCGACTATATTAACAAAGCCCGCGATACATCAAGATCGTGACATCTCAAGAACACGACAAAGAGAGAGATTGAACACATAGCTACTGGTACATACCCTCAGCCCCGAGGGTGGACTACTCCCTCCTCGTCATGGCCTCCGCCGGGATGATGAAGATGGCCACCGGAGATGGATTCCCCTCTCCGGCAGGGTACTGGAACGTCTCCAGATTGTTTTTCATCGATACAGAGAGTTGCGGCGGCGGAGCGAAGAGTCTAGGGTTATTTTTGGGGGTTTCCGAATATTTGGGAATTTATAGGCATCGGAGGCGGTGGAGAGGGCCCCGTGGAGGGCACAACCCATCAGGGTGCGCCGAGGGCCCCCTGGCATGCCCTGGTGGGTTGTGCTCTCCACAGCCCACTTCTCTGGCACTTATTTGGCCCACTGGGTGTCTTCTAGTCCAGAAAAAAATCTCCAAAAAGTTTCGTCGCGATTGGACTCCGTTTGGTACTGATATTCTGCAAAGTAAAAAACAAGCAAAAACAGCAACTCGCACTTTGGCACGATGTCAATAGGTTAGTCCCAAAAAATGATATAAAGTTGCTATAAAGTGATTGTACAACATCCAAGAATGATAATATAACAGCATGGAACAAGCAAAAATTATAGATACGTTGGAGACGTATCAGCATCCCCAAGCTTAATTCCTACTCATCCTCGAGTAGGTAAATGATAAAAACAGAATTTTTGATGTGGAATGCTGCCTAACATGTTCATCTCATATTCTTTTCTTTTGTATAGCATGGACATTTGGACTTGTAGATGATTCAAAGCAATAGTCTAGTTTTAACATAATGACTTCAATACTCAAGCATGTCAACAAGCAACCATGTCTTTCAAAATATCAACACTAAAGAAAGTTATCCCTAGCCCATTATGCTCAATCATTGATCCATTCATGAAACACACTCAAATATTAGCTATACCCAATGCTCAAGTACGATCATAGTGCCCCCTAGTTGGTGCTTTCGAGACTCAAAGTAAAAATAAAAAATGCATAAAGTAAATAGATAGGCCCTTCGCAGAGGGAAGTAGGGATTTGTAGAGGTGCCATAGCTCAAGGTTTAAATTGACAGAGAAAAATATTTTGGGTGGCATGCTTTTCCTGTCAACAAAAACGACAAAGTAGCTCACAATACTTTCCATGCTAGATATATCATAGGCGGTTCCCAAACAGAAAATAAAGTTTATTCCTTTTTCCACCAAACTTTCACTTTCCATGGCGGGCCGTATCCACGGTTGCCTTCCATACCAACACTTTCCAAGGAATTTATTATTTGACAACATAAAGTAAATATTTTTTTCTTTTTCATTTCGGGAATGGGCATCCCTATTACCGCCGCACTCTCGTGCAATGACAAGTTAATAAACACTCATCTTGAGAATAACACATCTAGCATGGAAAAATATTGGACACTCCCCACCGTTTCATGAGCGGTACAGGCACACAAAAAGAGAAAATTTATTTTGAAAATTTAGAGATGGCACATACAAATTTGCTTGGAATGGCATGGAAATACCGCATATAGGTAGGTATAGTGGACTCATAAGGCAAAACTTGGTTTAAGGATTTTGGATGCACAAGTAGTATTTCTACTTAGTACAAACGGAGGCTAGCAAAATATTGAGAAGCAACCAAACCAAGAAACGAAAAAATTCACATAAGCGAGCATTGAGCATAACTAACACCGAATAATGCACCATAGGTAGGATGTAATTTCATTGCATAACTATTGACTTTCGTGCATGCATAGGAAATCACAAACCTTAACACCAATATTCCTACTAAGCATAATTACTCACTAGCATGACTCATATATTACTATAATCATGTTTCAAAAGTATTACAAGGAATCAAGTTTAATTTGTCCAATGATCTTCATGATTTTTTTTATTATATCCTCCTTGGATATCTATCACTTTGGGACTAGTTTCATATATTGCCATTGCTTTTTGGCAAACTCAAACAAATTTAAGTGAAGCACATGAGCATAAAGATTTCATCTCTCGAAAAGGTATAAGTGAATCATGAGAGGATTTCTACAGAAATTTCCAAGCACACCGTGCTCAAAAAGATATAAGTGAAGCACTAGAGCAAATGACAAGTTACTCTCAAAAGATATAAGTGAGGATCAATGGGTAGTCAAACAATTAAGTAGCTATGTGAGGACTCTCTCTCTCTCAATGAAGATTTTCAGATCTAAGTATTTTATTCAAACAGAAAACTAAACAAAAATAGAACTCCAAGAATAGCACGCATCATGTGACCGAATAAAAATTTAGGCTCAACATAGGCTAACCGATAGTTGACGAAGAGAGGTGGGATGCGTAGCATCCCCAAGCTTAGATGCTTGAGACTTCTTGAAATATTTACTTAGGGTGCCTTGGGCATCCCCAAGCTTGAGCTTTTGTATCTCGTTCAATCCTCTCATATCCCGGTTTCACCTAAATCTCAAAAACTTCATCCACACAAAACTCAAAAAGAACTCGTGAGATAGGTTAGTACACATAAGAAATCAACACTTCATGTACTTCCAAGACAAGTTGCACCATAATTTTCAAACATCATCTACTGTTTACTAACGTTTCCACAATTTATATATACTAATATAGACTATGGAAACTATAGGATAAGTAGATAACAAAACTATGACAGCAATCTGTCCAAACAGAACAGTCTGTAGCAATTTATGAAAACAGTGTACTTCTGTAACTCGAAAAATTATGAAAATTTAGGAAAAGCTAAATAATTTATATTAAAACACTGTGTACAAATTTCAGAAACTTTTCACGTTCCAGTAAAAAATGAAAATTTAAACACTACAGAGAAAGTTTCTGTTTTTACACAGCACACATCAAACATGCAATGCAAGCATCCTAAGGCAATTCTTGGAAATTTTTATTGAAAAACAAGATTATAAATAACATCTAACAGAGAACAACAAAATAAAATGACGCTCCAAGCAAAACTCATATTATGTGGCGAATAAAAATATAACTCTAAGTAAGATATATCGATAATGTTGAAGACGAAAGAGGGGATGCCTTCCGGGGCATCCCCAAGCTTAGGCGCTTGAGTCTTCCATGGATATTACCTTGGGGGTACCTTGGGCATCCCCAAGTTTAGGTTCTTGTCACTCCTTATTCGACTCATATCGGTGTCTCACCCAAAACTTGAAAACTTCAATCACACAAAACTTAACGGAACTTCGTGAGATGGGTTAGTATAATAAATAAAGATCATTCACTTAGGTACTGTCAAGACAAGATTAATAATTGTTATCATAATACCTACTGTATTCTACCATTCCCATAATTTATATCACTGAATATAAGCTATGGGAACACTAAAACAAGCAAACTATGCATGCAAAACAGAATCTGTGAAAAACAGAACAGTCTGTGAAGATCTGTAGTGTAACCATACTTCCCTGTCTCTAACAACTCTGAAAAATTAGGACAACCTGAAGAAATTGTATATCACGACTGTGTAAATTGTTTAGAATGTTTTTACACTACAGTAAAATCAGAGAAATTATTTACTGGAGGCAAAAGTTTCTGTTTTTGGTTCAGCATCAATTCTACTCATCTTGTGAGTCATCCCAAAGGCTTTACTTGGCACTTTATTGATATAAAAGACACAAAACATGATTACTACAATAGCTTAATCATGTGAACACACAAAAACAGAAAGGAAAAGTGTTGGGTTGTCTCCCAACAAGCACTTTTCTTTAATGCCTTTTAGCTAGGCATGATGATTTCAATGATGCTCACATAGGAATAGTATTTGAAACATGTAAGAGAGCATCATGAATCTCATGACAAGCACATTTAAGTCTAACCCACTTCCTATGCATAGGGATTTTGTGAGCAAACAATTTATGGGAGCAAGAATCAACTATCATAGGAAGGCAAAACAAGCATAACTTCAAAACTTTCAACACATAGGGAGGAAGCTTGATATTATTGCAATTCCTACAAGCATATGTTCCACCCTCATAATAATTTTCAGTAGCATCATGAAGGAATTAAACAATATAAACATTAATCTTTTCATGATGCACAAGCATAGAATTTTCATTACTCTCCACATAAGCAAATTCCTTTTCATCCATGGTAGTGGGAGCAAACTCAACAAAATAACTATCATGAGACACTTGATTGACATAACCACATTCAATATTAAAATCATGATGAAAAGTTTCAAAGTTGCTATCACTTTTTATATCATACATGTCATCACCATAATCATCATAGATAGGAGGCATGCCATCATCATAATATATTTGCTCATCAAAACTTGGGGGACTAAAAATATCATCTTCATCAAACATAGCATCCCCAAGCTTGTGGCTTTGCATATCATTAGCATCATGGATATTCAGAGAATTCATACTAGAAACATTGCAATCATGCTCATCATTCAAGGAATTCTCATTGCGTATTTTCATAATTTCTTCCTCTACCAATTGAGCACAATTTTCGGAATCCTTATTTTCACGAAAGACATTATAAAGACGATACAAATGATGCAATCTAAACTCCATTTTTTTTGTAGTTTTCTTTTATAAAACCAAACTAGTGAAAAACAAGAAACTAAAAGATTTAATTGCAAGATCTAAATATATACCTTCAAGCACTCACCTCCCCAGCAACGGCGCCAGAAAAGAGCTTGATGTCTACTACGCAACTTTATTCTTGTAGACTTTTTGGGCCTCCATGCGCAGAGTTTTGGAGGACAGTAGCAATTTTCCCTCAAGTGGATGACCTAAGGTTTATCAATCCGTGGGAGGTGTAGGATGAAGATGGTCTCTCTCAAACAACCCTGCAATCAAATAAAAGAAATCTCTTGTGTCCTCAACACACCCACTACAATGGCAAATTGTATCGGTGCACTAGTTCGGAGAAGAGATGGTGATACAAGTGCAATATGGATGGTAGATATAGGTTTTGTAATCTGAAAATATAAAAACAGCAAGGTAGCAAGTAACAAAAGTGAGCACAAACGGTATTGCAATGCTTGAAAACAAGGCCTAGGGTCCGTACTTTCGCTAGTGCAATCTCTCAACAATGCTAATATAATTGGATCACATAACCATCCCTCAACGTGCAACGAAGAATCACTCCAAAGTTCTTATCTAGCGGAGAACATAAGAAGAAATTGTTTGTAGGGTATGAAACCACATTAAATTTATTCTTTCTGATCGATCTATCCAAGAGTTCATACTAAGATAACACCAAGTTATCCTTTCCGATCGATCTATCTAAGAGTTCGTACTAGAATAACACCATATGATACGCATCAACCAACTCTAATGTCACCTAGATACTCCAATGTCACCACAAGTATCCATGAGTTAATTATACAATACGCATCAAACAATTTCAGATTCATAATACTCAATCCAACGCAAAGAACCTCAAAGAGTGCCCCAAGATTTATATCGGAGAAAGTAGGACAAGAACGTGTATCAACCCCTATGCATAGATTACCCCAATGTCACCGCGGGACTCCGCAAGTTGAGTACCAAAACATATATCAAGTGAATCAATAGAACACCCCATTGTCACCACGGGTATCCACATGCAAGACATATATCAAGTGTTCTCAAATCCAATATTCAATCCAACATAACGATATCTCAAAGGGAAAGATTCAATTCATCACAACATTGTAGCAAGGGAATAACATCATATGATCCGACTATATTAACAAAGCCCACGATACATCAAGATCGCGACATCTCAAGAACACGAGAGAGAGAGATTGAATACATAGCTACTGGTACATACCCTCAGCCCCGAGGGTGGACTACTCCCTCCTCGTCATGGCCTCCGTCGGGATGATGAAGATGGCCACCGGAGATGGATTCCCCTCTCCGGCAGGGTACTGGAACGTCTCCAGATTGGTTTTTCGTCGATACAGAGAGTTGCGGCGGCGGAGCGAAGAGTCTAGGGTTATTTTTGGGGGTTTCCGAATATTTGAGAATTTATAGGCATCGGAGGCGGTGGAGAGGGGCCCCGTGGAGGGCACAACCCATCAGGTGTAGGATCGAAAGTATGTCTAGAGGGGGGGGGGTGATTAGACTACTTGACCAAATAAAAATTCTACCTTTTCCCAATTTTAAGTGTTGGCAGATTTTAGCAATGATAGCAAGTCAAGTACACCCTACACATGCATGTCTAAGAGTATAGCAGCGGAAAGTAACAACAAGCATATGTAGTAGAGGGTAGGAGGAAGATCCAACGCAATTTGTAGACACGAAGATTTTTCTCGTGGTTCCGATAGGTGGTGCTATCGTACGTCCACGTTTATGGAGTCTTCAACCCACGAAGGGTAACGGTCGCGAGAGTCCACGGAGGGCTCCACCCATAAGGGTCCACGAAGTAGCAACCTTGACTATTCCATAACGGCTTCCGTCCACGAAGGACTAGCCTCACTATGGGTAGATCTTCACGAAGTAGGCGATCTCCTTGCCCGTACAAACTTCTTGGTTCAACTCCACAACACGAAGTAGGAGGCTCCCAAGCGACACCTAACCAATCTAGGAGGCACCACCCTCCAAAAGGTAATAGGCTCGGCAATGTCGATGAACTCCTTGCTCTTGTGCTTCAAGATGATAGACTCCTCAACACACAATCACTCTCTCACAGATTTGGCTATGGTGGAAGAGATTGATTTTGTGGAAAGCAACTTGGGGAGGCTAGAGATCAAGATTCATATGGTAGGAATGGAATAGCTTGATCTCAACACATCAGTAGGTGGCTCTCTCTCAGAAAATAGGATGGGGCAAGTATGGAATAGTTCTGAGTGCTTCTCTATCGAGTGGGTGGTGGTGAAGGGGTATATATAGGCATCCCCAAAAATCCAACCGTTACACCTAAAGTGACCAACTCGGTGACACCAAAGTATAAAACTCGGTGGTACCGAAGTGACCAAAAGGCAGTAACTTTTGAATCTCGGTGAGACCGATATATAACTCTCGGTGGTACCGATTAGGTGACCAACGGTCAGATTGCACAAGTCGGTGACGCCGATTCTCACGTCTCGGTGGTACCGATTCTTGACCATGGCTGACCAGAGAGTTGGTCCTGAAACTCGGTGGGACCGATTCACAATTCTCGGTGGTACCGAAGACTGTGAATGGCTATCCAGGGATTTGGTCCAAAAACTCGGTGAGACCGACTGGCAAAACTCGGTGGTACCGAAGACTGAAAATAGCTAAACAGAAAGTTGGCAGCTGAACTCGGTGGCACCGATGCAGAATCAGTTGCACCGAATGGCTAGGGTTTGGCATGGGTCTGTCTGAGTTTGGGAATCGGTGGGACCGAGTGGGAATTGTTGGTTGCACCGATTTTGGATGTTTGGCTTAGGACAGACTTTTGTGGAAGAGCTTGTGGGTGTTTTTGGTGACTATATCTTGTGCACGTGGAGCATCTTGTTCACCAACAGTACCTTACCCCCTTTTAATAGTATTGGCATTCCTATGGACTCAAAGTGATTTCTCACAAAGTAAAATGTAGAGTCCTCTTGCTTGAAGCTTTGCCAATCCATTTCCTTGCATCTTGGGGTTTCTCCACAATCCTTTTGCCATCCCTATCATTGAACTTTTCCTGAAATATGCTTAGTGGAAACATTAGTTCAATGACATATATGTTGTTATTAATTACCAAAACCACCAAGGGAGCAAATGTGATTTCAATCTCCCCCTTTTTGGTAATTGATGACAACATATAGATCAAAGCATCGACATATGATATAATCAATGAATATAATCGCCGCTTTGAGAAGTATGTGATAAGCAAGAGCTCCCCCTAAATTTGTGCATTATTTTGAATTTGGGTTTGAATGCAAATGCACAATCGATTAGGTACATAGGGCACTCTTTCATGTCACATACAACTTGGTGGTGTGCGAGAATAATAAGAATGAATATCACAGCACAACACAATCAAGCAAAGGTGAATGATCATTTCATAAGCATCATAATGATAGGAAGTAGTAGCAATACACATCAAGTGTATGATCAAACACCAACAAGGTTTAACACAAGCAAACCAAAAGTTATCAAATGTTTTGAAAAAGCGATAAAAGCCAACGCTCTCTCTCTCGAAGCCTAAAGATCTATATACATCTTCTCCCCCTTTGGCAACAAGTTATAAAAAAGTTCAAAGGTATATATCTAAGCGCGCTTTTGGGGCTGATCTCCTCCGGTAGCTGGTGAAGGAGTCGAGAGAACGGCTTCAGCGAAGACTTCAGAAGACGTCATGGACGGAGTTGGAGTAGCAACTGGAGGAACTGGAGGAGCTGATGGAGCTGAAGAGGCTGTAGCAGGTGCTGATGAAGAAGGCCTCAACTCTGGAGCTGGCACTGTGGCTGATCTTGCCTGGGTAGTGAACTGAGTGCCTGGCCTGAGAGGTGAGTTATCATCATCATCTGTAGTGTGGGACTGGGCACGCTATCAACTTCCTTCTTGAGCTCGTTCACGGTCTTGGTCAGCCCATCCACCTTGTCATTGAGTGTCGTGATCCTGTTCTCCATGATCCTCACAAGACTATGCTGATTCGCCAAGATGTCCTTGATATCTTTCTACATGCCCTGAATGGTACTGATCAAGAGATCCATTTGCGTGTTCCTGGATCTAGGGACTTCAAAGAGTACCCCCAAGATTTCTATCGGAGAACATAGTATGACAACGTGCAATCAACCCCTACGTATAGATTCCCATGGCCACCGGAACCCGCAAGTTGATGCCATAACATATATCAAGTGAATCAATAGAATACCCCAATGTCACTACGGGTATCCGCATGCAAGACATACATCAAGTGTTCTCAAACCCAAAGCATTCAATCCGATACAACGAGATCTCAAAGGGAAAGATTCAATTCATCACAACAAGATAGCAAGGGAAGAACACCATATGATCCAACTATATTAACCAAGCCCATGATACATCAAGACCGTGACAACTCAAGAACACGAGAGAGAGAGAGAGAGATTGAACACATAGCTACAGGCACATACCCTCAGCCCCGAGGGTGAACTACTCCCTCCTAGTCATGGCCTCCGCCGGGATGATGAAGATGGCCACGGGTGATGATTTCCCCTCTCCGGCATGGTCCTGGAAAGGCTCCAGATGGGTTTTTTCTTCGATATAGAGAGTTGCGGCGGCAGAGCGGAAGTTCTAGGTTAACTTTCAGAGGTTTCTGTATATATAGGATTTTTCAGCGTTGGAATCACGCCAGCCGGAGCCACGTGGGCCCCACAAGCCATCAGGGCGTGCCCAGGGGGGTGGGCGCGCCATGTTGGCTTGTGGCCCACAGGTGGCTCCCCTCCGGTGGTTCTTCGCTCCGGTATTTCTTATTTCCTCCAGAAAAAAAAACATAAAAAAGTTTCGGGCGATTCCGAGAACTTTTATTTTCTGCACAAAAAAACAACACCACGGTAATTCTGCTGAAAACAGCGTCAGTACGGGTTAGTTCTAAATAAATCATATAAAGTGCATCAAAACCATATAAAATTATGATAAACATAGGCAAACCTGGCATGAATACTTAATAAATTATCGATACGTTGGAGACATGTCAGTGCCCGATGCAAAGACGATCCCACGCGTATATTTTTCAGGAAACGTGTGCGACGATATCATGCATGGCAGACGGTTGCCAGAGAAAACTCGTGTGCGATGATGAAGATATCACACACAGTTTCTACCATGGCCCATGTGGATTAGGTAATGTTTCGTAAACGGCAAAATTCAAACACCAATTGTTTTCCATGAGCAATTAGACGCGTTTGACTCGTGATAGACGTGTGTGATTGATACCAAATCCCACACGTACACCCAAAATATAGTGTGTGCGATATATTCCTGCTGTTGGAAATATGCCCTAGAGGCAATAATATATCATATTTCCTTGTTCATGATAATCGTTTATTATCCATGCTATAATTGTATTGATTGGAAACTCAAATACATGTGTGGGTACATAGACAACACTGTGTCCCTAGTATGCCTCTAATAGACTAGCTCGTTGATCAAAGATGCTCAAGGTTTCCTAGCCATAGACATGAGATGTCATTTGATAACGGGATCACATCATTAGGAGAATGATGTGATGGACAAGACCCAAACTATGAACGTAGCATATGATCGTGTCAGTTTATTGCTATTGTTTTCTGCATGTCAAGTATCTGTTCCTATGACCATGAGATCATGCAACTCACTGACACCAGAGAAATACCTTGTGTATATCAAATGTCGCAACGTAACTGGGTGACTATAAAGATTCTCTATAGGTATCTCCGAAGGTGTCTATTGAGCTGGCATGGATCGAGACTGGGATTTGTTACTCTGTGTGACGGAGAGGTATCTCAGGGCCCACTCGGTAATACAACATCACAATAAGCCTTGCAAGCAAAGTGACTAAAGAGTTAGCCATGGGATCTTGTATTACGGAACGAGTAAAGAGAGTTGCCAGTAACAAGATTGAACTAGGTATAGAGATACCGACGATCAAATCTCGGGCAAGTAACATACCGAAGAACAAAGGGAACAGCATACGGGATTAACTGAATCCTTGACATAGAGGTTCAACCGATAAAGATCTTCGTAGAATATGTAGGAACCAATATGGGCATCCAGGCCCCGCTATTGGTTATTGACCGTAGAGGTATCTCGGTCATGTCTACATAGTTCTCGAACCCGCAGGGTCTGCACACTTAACGTTCGGTGACGTTTCGATAGTATTGAGTTATGTATGTTGGTGACCAAAGGTTGTTCGGAGTCCCGGATGAGATCCCGGATGTCACGAGGAGATCCGGAATGGTCCGGAGGTAAAGATTGATATATAGGAAAGTGGTATTTGGGTTCCGGAAAAGTTTCGGGTACTTTCGGTAGTGTACCGGGAGTGACGAATGGGTTCCAGGGGTCCACCGGGAGGGGGCCACCCACCCCGGGGGCCACATGGGCCCAAGAGGTGGCGCACCAGCCCCTGGTGGGCTGGGCAGCCGACCCCATGGGGGTCCATGAGCCCAAGAGGAAAAAGGTGGAGGTTGGAAGGAGTAGGACACCTTCCTAAAACGAATCCACCTCCTACTAGGAGGTGGATTCCACCTCTTTGAGGTGGTTCGGCCGAATCCTCCTTGTGGACGGTTTGAGGCTGCCTCCTCCCCTCCCTTCCTCCTATATATTCTAGAGGATTTGAGGGCAGCCCTAACCCTAATTGCCACGTGCTGCCCACTTCTTCGTCTAGATCGTTTCTCCTCTAGATTAGTTCGGCGGAGATCGGTGAAGCCCTGCCGGATTAGTTCACCACCACCGCCACCATGCCGTTGTGCTGCCGAAGAACTCATCTACCTCTCCGCTCCCTCTTGCTGGATCAAGAAGGTGGAAATTGTCATCGAGCTGTACGTGTGCTGAACGCGGAGGTGTCGTCCGTTCGGCGCTAGATCGGAAGGACCGTGATTGGATCGCGGGACGGTTCGTGATTGGATCGCGGGACGGATCGTGATCGAATCGCAAGACGGCTAGCGATTTGGATCGCGAAGATGTTCGACTACATCAACCGCGTTTCTCAACGCTTCCCGCTTAGCGATCTACAAGGGTATGTAGATCCACTCTCCCCCTCGTAGATGCTCATCACCATGGATAGATCTTGCGTGTGCGTAGGAAATTTTTTGTTTCCCATGCAACGTTCCCCAACAGTGGTATCAGAGCCAGGTTTATGTGTAGATGAGATCACGAGTAGAACACAAAGGAGTTTGTGGGCGTTGATGCTCAGAGTGCTTTCTCCCTTGGTCTTTTCTTGATTCAGCGGTATTGTGGGATGAAGCCGCCCGGACCAACATTACTCGTATGCTTACGAGAGACCGGTTCCATCAACTGACATGTGACTTTGTTGCATAAAGATGGCTGGCGGGTGTCTATCTCTCCCACATTAGTTGGATCAGATTCGACAAAGGCGGTCCTTGAGAAGGTTGAATAGCAATTTGTGTATCACCGTTGTGGTTTTTGCGTAGGTAAGAATCGTTCTTGCTAGATACCCGTAGTAGCCATGTAAAACATGCAACAACAAATTAGAGGACGTCTAACTTGTTTTTGCAGGGTATGTTGTGATGTGATATGGCCAATTACATGATGAGATATATGTGATGTATGAGATGATCATGTTTTGTATAGAATATCACGACTTGCATGTCGATGAGTACGGCAACCGGCAGGAGCCATAGGGTTGTCTTTAATTTATTTTCGCCCTTTTTTGCTTTACTTTATTGCTATGAGTTAGCAATAGTCGTAGAAGCAACAGTTGGCGCGACAACCTCATGGCGACACGTTGATGGAGATCAAGATGATGGAGATCATGGTGTCATGCCGGTGACGATGGGGATCATGCCGGTGCTTTGGAGATGGAGATCAAAAGCACAAGTTCATGGCCATATCATGTCACTTATGATTTGCATGTGATGTTAATCCTTTTATGCATCTTATTTTGCTTAGGACGACGGTAGCATTATATGGTGATCCCTCACTAAAGTTTCAAGATAAAATTGTGTTCTCCTCGAGTGTGCACCGTTGCGAAAGTTCGTCGTTTCGAGACACCACGTGATGATTGGGTGAGATAGACTCTACGTTCGCATACAACAGGTGCAAGCCAGTGTTGCACGTGCAGAACACTCGGGTTAAACTTGACGAGCCTAGCATGTATAGACATGGCCTCGGAACACAAGAGACCGAAAGGTCGAACATGAGTCATATAGTAGATATGATCAACATGGAGATGTTCGCCATTGAAACCACCTCATCTCACGTGATGATCGGACTTGGGTTGGTGGATTTGGATCATGTCACACTTAGACAACCTGAGGGATGTTGATTTGAGTGGGAGTTCTTAAATAATATGATTAATTGAACTCATTATCATGAACATAGTCAACGTGACTTTGCAAATTATGTTGTAGATCAATAGCTCGCGCTGTAGCTCCCCTGTTTTTTTACGTTCCTAGAGAAAATAGAATTGAAAGATGATGGTAGCAATAATGCGGACTGGGTCCGTGATCTGAGGATTGTCCTCATTGCTGCACAAAAGGCTTATGTCCTTAATGCACCGCTCGGTGCACCACCCCCTCAAGCGTTGTCTGTAGATGTTGTGAACATTTGACAGGCACGTTATGATGACTACTTGATAGTTCAGTGCGTCATGCATTACGGCTTAGAATTGAGGCTCCAAAACATTTTGAACGTCACGGAACATATGAGATGTTCTAAGAGCTGAAATTGGGATCTCAGGCTCGTGCCCGTGTTGTGAGGTATGAGACCTCCAACAAGATTCTTTGCCTGCAAGATGAAGGAGAATAGCTCAATCGGTGAGCATGTGCACAGATTGTCTGGGTGCTACAATCGCTTGAATCGAGTGGGAGTTGATCTTCCAGATACGATAGTGATTGATATAGTTCTCCAAGTCACTGTCACTAAGCTACTAGAGCTTCGTGATGAACTATAAAATGCCAGGGATGGAGATGATCCCTGAGCTATTTGCGACGTTTGACACCGCGAAGGTAGAAATCAAGAAGGAGCATCAAGTGTTGATGGTTAGTAAAACCACTAGTTTCGAGAAGGGCAAGGGCAAGGAGGGAAACTTCATGGATGGCAAGCCAGTTGCTGCTCCAGTGAAGAAACCCAAGGTTGAACCCAAACCCAAGACTAAGTGCTTCTATTATGAGGAGAGCGGTCGCTGAAGCGGAACAACCCTAGATACTTGGTAGATAAGAAGGCTGGCAAAGTCAACAGAAGTATATTTGATATACGTTTTATTCATGTGTACCTTGCTAGTACTCCTAGTAGCACCTGGGTATTAGATACCGATTCAGTTGCTAAATGTTGGTAACTCGAAATAAAAGCCACGGAATAAACGGAGACTAGCTAAGGGCAAGGTGACGATGTGTGTTGGAAGTGTTTCCAAGGTTGATGTGATCACCATCGCACTCTCTCTACCTTCGGGATTAGTGATGAACCTAAATAAATGTTATTTGGTGTTTATGTTGAGCATAAACGTGATTAGATCGTGTTTATTGCAATACGGTTATTCATTTAAGTTAGAGAATAATGGTTATTCTGTTTACATGAATAATACATTCAATGGTCATGCACCCAATGTGAATGGTTCATTGAATCTCGATCGTAGTAATACACATGTTCATAATATTGATGCCAAAAGATACAAAGTTAATAATGATAGTACCACATACTTGTGGCACTGCCGCTAAATGTCATATTGGTGTAAAGCGCAGGAAGAAACTCCATGCTGATGGATCTTTGGACTCATTCGATTTCGAATCGGTTGAGACATGCGGACCATGCCTCATGGGCAAGATGACTAAGACCCCGTTTTCCGGTATGATGGAGCGGGCAAGTGACTTATTGGAAATGATACATGTTGATGTATGCGGTCCAATGAGTGTTGTAGCATGCGGTGGATATCGTTATTTTCTTACCTTCACTGATGATTTGAGTAGATATGGGTATATTTACTTAATGAAACACAAGTCTGAATCGTTTGAAAAGTTCAAGCAAATTCAGAGAGAAGTTTGAGATCATCATGACAAGAAGATAAAATGTCTACGATATAATCGTGGAGGTGAATATCTGAGTTACGAGTTTGGTATACAACTTAAGACAATGTGGAAGTTGTTTCACAACTCACGCCACCTGGAACACCATAGTGTGATGGTGTGTCCGAACGTCGTAGTCGTGCTCTATTGGATATGGTGCGTACTATGATGTCTCTTATCGATTTGCCACTATCGTTTTGGGGTTATGCATTAGAGACAATTACATTCACTTTAAATAGGGCACCATCTAAGTCGGTTGAGATGACGGTATGAATTTTGGTTTGGCAGAAACCTATGCTGTCATTTCTCAGAGTTTGGGAATACGACGCTTATGTCCGATGAGCTCGATCCCAAAGCGGAAAAGTGCATCTTCATAGAACACCCTAATGTAACAATTGGGTATACCTACTATCTCAGATCCGAGGGCAAAGTGTTTGTTGCTGAAAAAAGGGTCCTTTCTCGAGAAAAAGTTTCTCATGAAAGAATTGAGTGGGAGGAAGGTAGAACTTGATGAGGTTATTGAACCGTCACTTCAGATGGTAGCACAACGTAGAAAGATGTTTCTGTGGCGCCTACACCAAATGAAGAGGAAGCTAATGATGATGATCATGAAACTTTAGATCAAGTTACTACTGAGTCTCGTAGGACGACAAGGAATCGTACCGCTCCTGAGTGGTACGGCAATCCTGTCTTGAAGGTCATGTTGTTAGACAACAGTGAACCTACGAGCTATGAAGAAGCGATGGTGGGCCCGGATTCCAACAAATGGCTAGGAGCCATGAAATCCGAGATAGGATCCATGTATGGAAACCAAGTATGGACTTTGGTAGACTTGCCCGTGGAATGGTAGGCCGTTAAGTACAAATGGACCTTTAAGAAGAAGACGGACGCTGATGGTTATTGTCACCATTTGTAAAGCTCGACTTGTCGCAAAATAGTTTCTGACAAGTTCAAGGAGTTGACTACGATGAGTTTTTCTCACCCGTAGCGATGCTAAAGTCTGTTGGAATTATGTTAGCAGTTGCTGCATTTTTCGATTATGAAATCTGGCAGATGGATGTCAAAATATCGTTTCCTTAACGGTTTCCTTGAGGAAAGGTTGTATGTGATACAACCGAAAGGTTTTGTCAGTCCTAAGGATGCTAAAATGTATGCAAGCTCCAACAATCCTTCTATGGACTGGAGCAAGCATCTCGGAGTTGGAATATACGCTTTGATGAGGTGATCAAAGTTTTTGGGTCTATACAAAGTTTATGAGAAACTTGTATTAACAATAAAGTGAGTGGGAGCACTATAGAATTTCTGATAAGTATATGTGGATGGCATATTGTTGATCGGAATTGATGTAGAATTTCTGGAAAGCATAAAGAATTGTTTGAAAAGAGTTTTTCAAAGGAAAACCTGTAATGAAGCTACTTAAATATTGGGCATCAGGATCTATAGACATAGATCAAGACGTCTGATAAGACTTTCAATGAGTACATACCTTGACAAGATTTTGAAAGAGTTCAAAATGGATCAGTCAAAGAAAGAGTTCTTGCCTGATTTGTAAGGTGTGGAGTTGAGTGAGACTCAAAGCTCGACCACGGCAGAAGAAAGAGAAAGGACGAAGGTCGTCCCCTATGCCTTATCCACTTATCCATAGGCTCTGTATAGTATGCCATGCTGTGTACCGCACCTGGTGTGTGCCTTGCCATGAGTCTGTCAAGGGGTACAAGAGTGGTCCAGGAGTGGATCACTGGACAGCAGTCAAAATTATCCTTAGTAACTAGAGGACTAAGGAAATGTTTCTCGATTATGGAGGTGATAAAGAGTTCGTCGTAAAGGGTTACGTCGATGCAAGCTTTGACACCAATCCGGATGACTCTGAGTAGCAATCTGGATACGTATAGTGGAGCAGCCATTTGGAATAGCTCCAAGTGGAGCGTGGTAGCATCTGCAGTATGACATATAGATTTGCAAAGAACACAAGGATCTGAATGTTGCAGACCGTTGACTAAATCCTCTCTCACATGCAAAACATGATTGAACCCCAGAACTCATTGGGTGTTAGATTCATAACAATGTAAATCACATAGCGATGTGAACTAGATTATTGACTCTAGTGCAAGTGGGAGACTGTTGGAAATATGCCCTAGAGGCAATAATATATCATATTTCCTTGTTCATGATAATCGTTTATTATCCATGCTATAATTGTATTGATTGGAAACTCAAATACATGTGTGGGTACATAGACAACACTGTGTCCCTAGTATGCCTCTAATAGACTAGCTCGTTGATCAAAGATGCTCAAGGTTTCCTAGCCATAGACATGAGATGTCATTTGATAACGGGATCACATCATTAGGAGAATGATGTGATGGACAAGACCCAAACTATGAACGTAGCATATGATCGTGTCAGTTTATTGCTATTGTTTTCTGCATGTCAAGTATCTGTTCCTATGACCATGAGATCATGCAACTCACTGACACCAGAGAAATACCTTGTGTGTATCAAACATCGCAACGTAACTGGGTGACTATGAAGATGCTCTACAGGTATCTCCGAAGGTGTCTATTGAGCTGGCATGGATCGAGACTGGGATTTGTTACTCCGTGTGACGGAGAGGTATCTCAGGGCCCACTCGGTAATACAACATCACTATAAGCCTTGCAAGCAAAGTGACTAAAGAGTTAGCCACAGGATCTTGTATTACGGAATGAGTAAAGAGACTTGCCAGTAACGAGATTGAACTAGGTATAGAGATACCGACGATCAAATCTCGGGCAAGTAACATACCGAAGAACAAAGGGAACAGCATACGGGATTAACTGAATCCTTGACATAGAGGTTCAACCGATAAAGATCTTCATAGAATATGTAGGAACCAATATGGGCATCCAGGTCCCGCTATTGGTTATTGACCGTAGAGGTGTCTCGGTCATGTCTACATAGTTCTCGAACCCGCAGGGTCTACACACTTAACGTTCGGTGACGTTTCGATAGTATTGAGTTATGTATGTTGATGACCGAAGGTTGTTCGGAGTCCCGGATGAGATCCCGAACGTCACGAGGAGATCCGAAATGGTCCGGAGGTAAAGATTGATATATAGGAAAGTGGTATTTGGGTTCCGGAAAAGTTTCGGGTACTTTCGGTAGTGTACCGGGAGTGACGAATGGGTTCCGGGGGTCCACCGGGTGGGGCCCACCCACCCCGGAGGCCACATGTGCCCAAGAGGTGGCGCACCAGCCCCTGGTGGGCTGGGCAGCCGACCCCATGGGGGCCCATGCGCCCAAGTGGAAAAAGGTGGAGGTTGGAAGGAGTAGGACACCTTCCTAAAACGAATCCACCTCCTAGTGGGAGGTGGATTCCACCTCTTTGAGGTGGTTCGGCCGAATCCTCCTTGTGGAGGGTTTGAGTCTGCCTCCTCCCCTCCCTTCCTCCTATATATTCTAGAGGATTTGAGGGCAGCCCTAATCCTAATTGCCATGTGCTGCCCACTTCTTCCTCTAGATCGTTTCTCCTCTAGATTAGTTCGGCGGAGCTCGGCGAAGCCCTGCCGGATTAGTTCACCACCACCGCCACCTCGCCGTTGTGCTGCCGGAGAACTCATCTACCTCTCCGCTCCCTCTTGCTGGATCAAGAAGGTGGAGATCATCATCGAGCTGTACGTGTGCTGAACGCGGAGGTGTCGTCCGTTCGGCGCTAGATCGGAAGGACCGTGATTGGATCGCGGGACGGTTCGTGATTGGATCGCGGGATGGATCGTGATCGGATCGCGGGACGGCTAGTGATTTGGATCGCGAAGACGTTCGACTACATCAACCGCGTTTCTCAACGCTTCCCGCTTAGCGATCTACAAGGGTATGTAGATCCACTCTCTCCCTCGTAGATGCTCATCACCATGGACAGATCTTGCGTGTGCGTTGGAATTTTTTTTATTTCCCATGCAACGTTCCCCAACACCTGCATCACACACAATTATATTTGGCAGATCATCTACGTTCATCGGTCACCATCGCCGACGATTTTTCCGTGTCGTGTGGGATGGACCCCCCTATCGCCCACACAGGCAAGGCGGTGATTTAAACATTCGTCGCGGAAAGGGAATAAAAACCGTTTGTATAGCACGTCGCTGCACCAGTGATTGTTCTTCTCCTTCCACCACAAGGGGTTCCTCAACAGGTAGGAAGTGTCCCACACCCATTCGTCTTATGGCTTGAGGAAGAATTTCATCACCTACATCACAAAGACCACTTTACTCCACTTGGGAGCCATTATTTTCATCAAACTCTATGTTACACGTCTCCTCAATGAGTCCATTCGACTTGTTGAGGACACGGTAAGCACGATAGTTGGTAGCATAACCAACAAATATGCCCTCTTGAGCTCTAGTTTTGAATTTTGACAAACGAGCACCCTTTTTGAGAATGAAACACTTACACCCGAACACCCAAAAGTACTTGAGACTGGGCTTGTTACCGATAAGTATTTCATATGGAGTCTTGTTCAAGCCTTTGCAGAGGTAGAGCCTATTGGATGCATAACAAGTGGTGTTGATGGCTTCGGCCCAAAAGTTATATGGATATTTGAATTCCACCATCATGGTCCTTGCCGCATCCATCAACGCCCGGTTCTTCCTCTCCGCAACACCATTTTGTTGAGGGGTATAAGGTGCGGAGTATTGATGCTTGATCCCCTCATCACTAAGAAACTCATCCAAAGTGTAGTTATTGAACTCGGTGTCATTGCCACTTCTAATGATCAATATCTTTGCATCATTTTGACGTTGAGCTTCATTTGCAAAATCGATCACTGTTTGTTGGGTCTCACTCTTCCTCTTGAAGAAATATACCCATGTGTATCTTGAATAATCATCCACAATCACCAAGCAATACTTTCTCCCACCAAGACTATCAAAAGATGGAGGTCCAAAGAGATCCATGTGAAGGAGCTCCAAGGGCCTTTTGGAAGATATAATGGTGGTGGGACGGTGAGGCTTCTCATGTAGCTTTCCTTTGATGCAAGCACTACAAGCACGATTTTTAGCAAAACTAACATTTGTTAGTCCAGGAACATGATCCCCATTGAGGAGACTTTGCAAAGATCTCATATTGACGTGGGCAAGACGGCAATGCCAAAGCCACCCCACGTCAACTTTAGCCATTAGACAAGTTGCGGTTTTAGTGGGCCTCTCCAAGAAGTTGACCACATAAAGACCGTTCTCAACATGTCCAACAAAGGCTACTTTAAGAGTCTTGCTCAACAAAAGGGCCATGGTGTCAAGATCAAAGAAAGTAGAAAAGCCCATAAGTACAAGTTGTCGAACGGAAAGTAAATTATATGCAAGGGACTTGACAAGCATGACTTTCTCAATGGATAAATCCAGAGAGATTACCACCTTTCCAAGACCCACTACCTTTGAAATTGAAGCATCACCATATTGGACATGAGTGGGCATAGATGGACTTGCTTGCACGTCCACCACCAAGTCCTTGCTTCCGTTCATATGATTTGTTGCTCCACTATCGAGCAACCATGAACCTCCACCGAAAGAAAACTCCTACAGGAGATCAATGCTTGGATTAGGTACCCATTCTTGAATGGGTCCTTTCATGTTAGTAACAAGGATATTAGGAACCCAAATAGACCATTCAATGTACTCATAAGGATAACCAACAAATTTGGAATAAACATGCCCATCACTAGCACGATATAAAACATAAGAGGGGTTAAATCGCCGAAATCATTAGGTGAAGTGGTTTTGTCATTCTTGGCACCACCACGTGCCGCCTTGTTCTTCTTCTCCTTAGGAGCACCCTCTCCCTCTTTGAAAAACGTAGTTTTGAGAGGGAGAGATTGCTTGGTCTTGTTGTTGTTCTTCTTCTTTAACTTGGGAACAAACCCAGTCCCTACTTTGCTACAACTTCCTTTTGATTGCTCAAAAGGTCATTGAGGTTCTTCTTGCCTTGAATGCAGGTGACAAGGCCTTTCTCAAGTTGCTCTTTCAACTTGGCATTCTCCTCAAAAAGATGTGCATGCTCACAACAAGGGTTATTAGCATGTGCATTTTCAATTAATACAAAAGAAGGACGAGTAGTGATCTCCTTAGTTAGTTTCACTTGGAGTTGATCATGAGACTCTTTGAGAGAGTTATGAGCACTCTTCAAGGCCTTGTGAGCCTTTTCAAGTAGCTCAAACTCCTCTTTGAGTCTAGCATGGCCAACCCCAAGTTCAACATTCTCGGATTTAAGGACATGATCTAGAACTTGAGCATGATCATGATCTTTCTTAAACTTAGCAAGATCAACGTTGTGTGACTCCTCAAGAGCCAAACGAAGACCTTACTCTTCCTCAAGATCATGGGAAATATCAGCAATCTCATTGGCATAGTCACGACCATGACCTTCCATCTTAGTGATGGTATCTTCATGACCCTCAATGGTGTCATTTGTCTCACCAAGTTGTTCCAAGAGAGCAACAAAGTGCTTCTTCATAGTACCTTTGAGCTTACCCATGAACCTGTCAAACTCATTTTCATCCATCTCAACCTCCTCCGTTTTATCTACACAATCCGTCAAAGAGGGATGAGTAGTGATAGTAGTTTTGATGTTGGAGGTTAACTTGTTGCTGGACTTGGCCATGAAACACTTGGCGGGGGCGATGACGTTCTCGTTGGGGAAGTCAAAGAGAGACGCTGGAGTTGGGGAAGAGGTGGCAATGGCAACGGAGGCCGTTGCAATTACTTCACCACTTGTATCATCATCGTCATCATCGGAGGCATACTCTTTGAGCGCCACCAACCCCTTCTGTGTCACTCGCTTTGTGAAGTTGTTCTTGTTGGGGAAGGACTTGGCCTTGTCTTTGCGGATGAGCTTGCCACCATCGTCTTCCCTCTTCTCATACAGACAATCCGCGATGAAGTGACTCACGTTGCCACAATTGTAGCATGTCCTCACATGTTGCTTGCCCTTGGTGCCACTTGAGTTGTTCATGGAGAAGTTGGGCTTAGAGTTTCTCTTATTGCCCCAAAATTTTCTTGACGTAAGAGTCATGTGCTCGCGGTAAGCATATTTGGTGTCTTCGGGGCAACCCTCTTCTTCTTCCTCCTCTTTCGGTATCGCCTTGGCCTTTAATGCAAGAGTTGGCTTCTTTGATCGTTGGACACAAACTGGAGCGTTGTCGGTGGTCTTGTTCAAGATGTTCATAACAACGAACTCATCCAACACTTCGCTTGAGGTCAAGGTGTGGAAGTCTGGCCTTTGACGGATCACGGAGGACATGCTTTTTTTGAATGGCATGATGGTCTTGAGGAACTTGCGCTTGACCCAATTTTCATCTGTATCCTTTCTCCCATGATCTCGTAGAGAGACGGCAAGGGTGGTCAACCTCCGGTAGAGCTCACGGGGATCTTCATCTTCATTCATCATGAATTCATCGGCTTCATCAAGTACCATCTCAAAGTTGGAGCATTGAATGCTTGAGCTTCCATTGCACAACGAGTTGATGTGCGCCCATGCATCTTTAGCAATGGTGAAGGGACACAAGTGAGGAAGCTCTTCAGGTGGCATGGATTCTTGAAGAATGAACAATGAGGATGCATTAAGTTGATTGTCCACTTCTTCTTTTGGCGTCATGTTGTTTGGATCATGAGGGTAGAAGCCTTGCTCAATTACCCTCCATAGTTGTGTTGAGCAGTGATTCAAATGAGACTTAATGAGAAAAACCCAATTAGGAAAGTTAGACAAATCAAGTTTGGGTGGTTGCTTACTAGTGTTGATATGGGGTGAGTGGAATGGGCCACCATAGGTTATGGGAGGGGAAACCGCGACATGATTTCTCGACCCGTTCTTTCCTTGAGGGGACTTAGGATTCAAGGAGCTAGCCAACTCCTTTGTGGAGTCGACATCCGTCTCCGCCGAGAGTTGATTAACCATTTCCGGTGAAGCGGTTGGAGGTTTGAAACTCTCAAGGAATTTATTTAACATGTCCTTGACATCGTCAACCACAGACGATTTGAGAGAAACCATAGGCTCATTCAAATCACCGCAGATGACTACGGTCTCGGCCACCGCCGCGGAGTTTTCCCCATCGTCAACGATACTCTTTAGGTGGTTAATCCTTTAAAAGAGACGAGGCTTTGATACCAATTGAAAGGATCGATATGGTTGACTCGGGGTGAATAGACAACTACTAATTTTTAGGTTTTCTTAATAAATTTGGCTTAGCAACAAATAGGTTGTCTAGATATGCAACTAGGTGAACAACCTATATGATGCTAACAACAACAACAATACAAGCAAACAAACGATACAACACAAATAAAGCTTGCACAAAGTAAAGGTAAGAAGTAACCACAAGTCGAGCCGGTGGAGACAAGGATGTGTTACTGAAGTTCCTTCCCTTTGAGGGGAAGTACGTCTCCGTTGGAGTGGTGTGGAGGCACAATGCTCCCCAAGAAGCCACTAGGGCCACCGTATTCTCCTCACGCGCTCGCACAATGCAAGATGTCGTGATGACACTAGTGGTGCCCTTGAAGGCGGCGACCAAACCTTTACAAACAAGGTTGGGGCAATCTCCACAACCGAATTGGAGGCTCCCAACACCACCACGATGCTTCACCACAATGGATTGTGGCTCCAGACCTCAACCGTCTAGGGTGCTCAAACACCCAAGAGTAACAAGATCCGCAAGAGATTAGTGAGGGGAATCAAATTTCTCTTGGTGGAAGTGTACATCGGGGCCCTCTCAACCAAACCCTAAAGTATCAACAAGTTTTGCTGGCTAGGGAGAGACTCGGGCGAAAATGGAGCTTTGAGCAACAATGGAGTTTGGGGGAGTGAGAGGTGAGTCTTCTTGGGGGAAGAAGACCCCCTATTTATAGTGGGATGAAATCCAACCGTTATCTCTGATACGTCTCCGTCGTATCTATAATTTTTGATTTCTTCATGCCAATATTCTACAACTTTCATATACTTTTGGCAAGATTTTATATTATTTTTAGGAACTAACTTACTTATCCAGTGCCCAGTGCCAGCTCCTGTTTTTTGTGTGTTTTTTGTTTCGCAGAAATTCCGTATCAAACGAAGTCCAAACACGATAAAAATTTATGGCGATTTTTTTTGGAATATATGTGAATTTTGGGAGTCGGAATCAACGCAAGACGGTGCCCGAGGGAGGCACAAGTCAACAGGGCGTGGCCCAGGGGGGCCGCGCCCTGATGGCTTGTGCCTCCCCCTTAAGTCGGTTGGGGCTCTCCTTTTGTTGTAAGAAAGATATTTTCGCGATAAAATCCCCTCAAAATTTCAGCCCGATCGGAGTTACGAATCTCCAGATATTTAAGAAACAGTGAAGGGGTCAGAAACCAGTCGCGAAAACAGAAGAGAAACAAAGAGAGATCCAATCTCGGAGAGGCTCCTCCCCTCCGAGAGCCATGGAGGCCATGGACCAGAGGGGAAACTTTCCTCCCACCTAGGGGGAGGCCAAGGAAGAAGAAGAAGGAGGGGGCTCTCTCCCCCTCTCTCCCGGTGGCGCCGGAGCGCCGTCGGTGCATCCATCGTGACGGCGATCTACACCAACAACTTCGCCGCTGTCACCACCAACTCTCCCCCCCTCTATGTAGCGGTGTAAAACCTCTTCTCCCCGCTGTAATCTCTACTTAAACATGGTGCTTAATGCTATATATTATTACCCAATGATGTGTGGCTATCCTATGATGTTTGAGTAGATTTGTTTTGTCCTATGGGTTGATTGATGATCGTGATTGGTTTATGTTGTATGTTTTATTTTGGTGCTGTCCTAAGGTGCCTTCAGTGAGGCGCACATGTGAAGGATTAACGCTGGAGGGTGTTGCAATATGTTCATGATTCGCTTATAGTGGGTTGGTGAGTGACTGAAACACAAACCCGAGTAAGGGGATTGTTGCGTATGGGAGTAAAGAGGACTTGATGTTTAATGCTATGGTTGGGTTTACCTTAATGATTTCTAGTAGTTGCGGATGCTTGCTAGAGGTCCAATCATAAGTGCATATGATCCAAGTACGGAAAGTATGTTAGCGTATGCCTCTCCCTCATATAAAACTGCAATAATGATTACCAATCTAGTTATCGATTGCCTAGGGACAAATCTTTCTCTTGTGTTACAAAAAGCTTTCTACTAAACAATTAACTTATTTAATATTTATCTAAACAACCCCTAACTTTTATTTACTTGTTCTTTATTATCTTGCAAAACCATCTTTACACCTACTAAGTACTTCTAGTTTCTTTCCCGCAAAGTAGTTTCATACTTGTTCTAGTTAAAGTAAGCGTTAGCGTGCGTAGAGTTGTATCAGTGGACGATAGAACTTGAGAGAATATTAATTCTACCTTTAGCTCCTCGTTGGGTTCGACACTCTTACTTATCGAAAAAGGCTACAAACGATCCCCTACACTTGTGGGTTATTAATCCCCCTCTCAGCCCGCACACAAGCGCTACTACCGCTTGGGCGGCAGTGCCCGGAGAGCTGTGCAATGGCACGAGGCCACGGGGCAGTAGTGTCGCTGGAGCGGTACTACCTCTCACCCCAGCAGTACTACCGTTGGGGTTGCAGCTCGAGGACCCACGGAGGCAGAGCAGGACAGGGGACGAGGGGCAGTATCGCGCAAGCGGTACTGCCGCTCCACAAAGCGGTACTACGGCTTACAAGCCAAAGTGCCGCGCACCCACTACCGCGCTACCTCCGCTGAGGGCGCGTTGGACCCAGAAGGAAGTGATAGTGAGTGGGCGGTACTACCGCTTATAAGTGGTATTACCACTCGTACTACCGTTCAACTATCGGGCAAGCCGACATGAAAAGTCGAGCCCCCAGACGCAGCGGTAGTACGCGCGGTACTGGGCAGACGTACTGCCGCTTATAAGCGGTACCGCTAAGAATTACTGCCGCTTATAAGCGGTTCTACTGCTTCCCAGAGCGGTACTACCGCTTGGGGCCTTCCAAGCCAATGCAAAGACGACAAAAGCAGCAACTACATTGACACAGGAAAGGAACAAGGGTGTAAATGAAAATGTGTACGCGTTGATTCCACCCTAACCTTTTTGAAGCAGACCCCCTTTTAATAGTACAGTTTTCCTACGACCCAATTCCACCGAAAAAGAAACGTAGGAAACAACCGTCTTCATTTATAAGTTCCGAGGGGCTAGAATCGTTTTGTGTCATATTATAGATTATCTGAAATGCTCAATACACACGATTAGTCCACAAAAGCATTGTCATTTGTCACTAAAATCACTAAGGGGGAGATATGCCCTAACACCAAGTTAGATTTTATAAGGGCACATGGGTATGCGGGTATGGGTTATATGATCCCATACCCAGACCCGCTCTACCCGATGGGTTTGTGTTTTTTATATTTATATATCCATGGATAACTTTTTGTCCCATACTCTTACCTTAATAGGGTTTTTACCCGCGGGGTACGTGTGTAGTGTGTACCACCCTCTGCAACCGCTATTTACTTTCGCTTCTTGCAGTAAGAATGGTTGGTTTTGAGATGACAGATAGTGTTTTCATTTCCCATCTTCAAAATTCGGAATTTTGATTTGGGAATATGTATTACCAACATCTAGTGTTAACTATGTACTCCCTCCGTCCTGTCCTTCTAGAAATTTCAATATAAACTATATACGAAGTTAAATGAGTGAATCTACACTCGAAAATATATTTATATACATTCATATGTAGTTTATATTGAAATCTCTAAAAGATTTATATTTAGGAACCAAGAGAGTAACATCTATTTGTTTGTTGGAGGAAGTAGGACCAACTGGAAACAATCACGAGTTTAGCAGTATCTGGTAGGAGAGTTATGTAGGGGTTGCGGTAAGGGCCAGTTCCTCAGGCAGGGATTGGGATCCGGTGACGTGCCTTCACGCAGTCACAACGTAACATGCGGTTGTGCATCTATCATCCAAACAAGATCCAACGTCTTACAATGGCCCAAGTGAAAAAATGATTCGGACTTTGACTTTTTCAGTCATTCGACAGTAGCAAGGAGCAAACAATAGCGATGAGTTAGCCAGAATAGAAACTGTGGTCTTATACATTGTACCAGTATGTATACATTCAATTCAAAAAATATTTTTTCGGGATAAAAAAGTAAAATATGTATACACTGAAACCGAGAACACCGATCAAGCATGCATCAACCAATTCATCAACGCATCCAGCCATCATCTGCTCATTAGAGAACAGAAAAAAAATCCATACTTAGAGCATTTACAACCGGGCTCCTCAAACGCCCGGGTGGACTGCTCGGTCACTGATCAGTCAAAAAAATCCGACCCACCCGGGCACCTCAAACCGGCCTGAGAAGCCCGGTTTGACATGCATCCCTCATATTCAATCCATATCTGGGGCGGATATGGGACGGTCCGGGCGCGTCCGTCACATCGGACCGGTGTTGGGGTCCCATACGAATTCGTTCGGAAACCCAACAATTCGACGGGCGTCTTCTTCGGGGGCGTGAACGCTGCATGGCGCCGCTCCGGCTCGCCGCCCCAAGGCTAAGTCTGGCTATTTAAGCCGGACGACGATCCCCAGCCCTAGACACTCCACTTCTCTCCCTCTCTGCCTCCCTTTTCGCGTCGCCAGTCTGGCCCTACATCTCTCTCCGCCTCCCTCTCCGCTTGTCGGACGTGACAGTCGTGGCCCGATAGAGGGTGAACACATACGCGATGCAAACGTCGATGTGGCACCTCAAGTTGCTCGAGGAGATTCGGGCTCGACATGAAGCTAGGATCACAGTCGGACTGCCCCCGGAATCGCCGGAGCGGGACTAGGAGGAGGAGGCTGACACGAAGGTGGTGGTGGAGCAGCAGCAGGAGGAGGAGGCCGACACAACCATGGAGGACGCATCAGAGGAGACCGCCGATGCATCCCATGGAGGAGGACCCAGCGGAGGAGGACTTGGATTGGACACGGCGAAGACGGACGCGTTCGGTGGCGTCCGGGTCGTTCCATATCCGCCTCAAATATTGGCTGGATATGAGGGGTGCCGGTCTGCCCGAACGTCTGAGGCAGGTTTGAGGAGCCCGGGTTGGTTGTTTTTTTTTACCTATGAGTGTCCGGGCCATTCGTCCAGTCGTTTGAGGGGGGTTTAAGGCGCCTGGCTGTAGATGCTCTAAGTATGGATTCTTTTTTTCCAGCTCTCTAATGGGTGAATGATGGACGGATGCGTTGATGAATTAGTCTGATGCATGCTTGATCGGTCCCATGCAGTTCTCGATTTCAATGTATAAATATTTTATTTCCTAAAATGAACATATACAGATTAATCAATCATTGTTTGTTTGCCCCTTGCTACTGTTGGATGACACAAAAAGGCAAGTCTGAATCCTTTTTGCACTTGGACTATTGTGAAACGTTGGATCTTCTTTAAATGGTAGATGTATAGGCGCATGTTACGTGGTGACTGGCTGAAGGCATGTCACCTGATCCCAGTCCCTCACGCAGGTGAGTCGTGTGAGGTGTTTAATGTGTGATCTTTTTAAAGTGCCAGACTGAGGCTTTGATGATTTAATTAAGAAAGAGAAAAAACAACTCCTAGTAAACGCCCTTGCAGCAGTTTGAAATCAAATGATGGCAGTTTTGAGAAAAAATTACCTACTAGTCGAAGAAATTGTCACCCTCCTATAACAAAAATGGGAATGAATAGGGAGCAGTCGACTGAATTTGTTTTTGGGATCAGTTGATTTGTTCCTTGTCGCTGGATGCAAAAGGAATGGTCATATCTTCTTTTTCTACCTCTGAAAAACACCGTTCAGCGTCTTCCTCCTCCAGATCTTGATCTGAACCGCCCATAATCGCCGGCTGGACCGTCTGCCTCGCCGCCCCGCCCTTCCCTCAACTTCCCCCCACCGCCATGCTTGCCACCACCCCCGGCCATCACTCTAGCCCCGCCGACGTCCATTTTCTTTTCTTCTGCGAAGCCCCACCACCGCCGTCCACCATCGCCCCCATCCTGAACCCTAAGATAGATAATGGGGTGATAACGGCGAGCCCCTTCCTACTCTCCGGCGAGGCCCTTTCTTCTCCTTCCATCATTCCAAATCGACCGACCCGAAATCAAAATTCAGCTGACTGACATGTAGCTAAACTGAACTAAAATTGCCATGAAAATTGTTCATAAATGCCATCCCGGCGAACGTTCCTCGCTATTTGGGTCCTTCTCCAAATTGGACCTCGCTATTTAGGTTTTCCCCTTCTTGTCACTGGTCACACTGTGTGCCATCTTCATCGGTGTGACACCCACCTGGAGCAAGGCACGCAGGCGCCCAGCAACGAAGGAGCCCCCAAGCTCCTACACGCGAGAGATGCAGTCGCACAAGGTTGAGGACGATGGACCCGATTTGAGGCTGCCCGCCGGAGCCAGCTCGTGGTCGCTAGTATCGCTGGAGGCCAATGGCCAGAAGCTCTACTACCACCGGGTTTGAGCAGAGTTTGGCCGGAGAACACATTTGACAGACCCCTCCCTTTTCCAACCCAATTATTAAGCTTGCTCCGCGATGAATATTCTTTTTTTCTGAAACAAGGCAAAGCTTGCTATTTTCATCGAATAAGAAGAAGGTTTTTAGAGTCTAGGCCATCGGCCGAATTAAGCTTGCTCCGCGATGAATATTCTAGCGCACTTGACGAGGCACATGTGTAGAGTGAGTTTCCACAGCAACATGCAAAATGCATTTAAAAATCCGTGCCAAGCAAGCAAGCAGGCCAGAGGATCGATGGATGACATCCAGTCACATGGCAGCCGCACACACGAGGACAGATCGGAAGCTTCTTCTGGCTTTATCACACTTGGTACGCGGGGGAAGCCAACTTTAAGCCAAGCTGCCCGTAGTTGGGCTCCAGCGACGAGTCCACCACGTTCTCCACACTCGCACGACGCTAGCTTGTTGCTTGACGCGTCGTCGTCGTCCCGACGCACATGCACATGTTGACGACCACCGCGCGCGTCGGTGGCACTCCTCCAGCGAGCGCATCGTGCACCTCCGTCCGCGCCGAGCTCGCTCCCATAATGCACGCTCATGCATGTGGCCGACCTGATCCGAGGACCCACGGATTTAGGGGCCGCCACATGGTCGTCGCTTTCGAGCCATACCGGAGGTTAGCAGCCAGCTCAGGAGGTACCGATGCAACCTGTCTCCCTGATGCAGCAGTACAGTTACGGCCTTCCCCTGCTTCTGAACCTACTGCCTCCATTCCAACGAATCCCAACCAATATTCCTCCATTCTACTTTGTGGATTGTGACAGCATCATAAGAAGGCTGGCACGGCCACACCATAGCCATAGGGGTTCTTACCGAGCGAGCTACAACACCTTTCTCTCGTAGGCTGGCTCCGAAGTTACGTTAGCCAACGCCCGAAACGCTCGCCGTGGATAGGATGCGGCGGCCGGCCATGGGAAGGGCAATGGCGCCGGTCCTCGTGCTGGCGGTCCTGGCCGTCGCGGCGGCCACGGCCGGGGCTGCTGACGGAGATGTCAAGTGCGCTGAGTGCGGCACGGGCACGGTGCCGGTGCTCCCGCCGCCGCCGCCGTACTACTACTACAGCCCTCCTCCTCCGGCGTCCTACCCCGGCGTGTCCAACTGCCCGCCGCCGCCAGGGGGGTACATCCAGATCGGGGGCTCGGCGCCAGGCAAAGGGCGTATGTACCCGCAGGACCCCGGGTTCATGCCATCCAGCGCGCCGCGCACCGTCCACTTCACTGTATGTTCGTTTGCGGCGTTGGCGATTCTACGGATCTTTTGGTGATCGATCTGCAGCAATTGCGCGGCCATCATCTCCGTTACGTCTCGCGACGGAAGGACACAGACGTGCCGGCGTTCCGTGGATCTCCTGTGTATGCATTCACCTTGTAATAATTCTTACTGGTCATATGTTTTGTAGTTCTTGCAATGCATCAAGCTCCTTTTTTTTTTCAATTTTGTTTCTTGTTACACAACTTTTACTTGTGACAAATTAGTTGCAAATCAATGGAACTAGCAGGTCATGGTTGGTATGAGAATGTGTTATTCGTGAGTGATCATTTTGGCTTTTTTACTTTCCTTGAAACAACTTTCTTCTTGTTCTTTGGGCAGAAAGGCTTCAGCAGGCCTGGCTGTTAACTATTGGATTCCCAGATCATAAAGATTACAACTCGAAGAACCCTGCCGCGAGGCTAAGCAATTTCAAATCGGTTTATCGACAACAACAAAAATGGGTAAAATGTTTCTAACAGACCAATAAGATGATAATTCTGCTTCCGTTTCTGGAGAAGGGAAAGTTGTGACATTATACCGGTATTAACTGGATGCGATCATGCCAGTTTGTTCAAAGGCGAGCTCTAAGTTGTTGGAACTCACGTACGCCACCGGACCCAGGTTCCTTGCCAGCCACGGCTGACTTAGTCTAGCATGCCCAACGGGCAGATACACTTCGTGCGCCCACGCCCTCGCATGCAGGACATGCTCAACGTGGTGCCTGTAATGTAGCTAACAGCTTCTCCCACTCCCTCCTGTACCCTCTCTCTGTATCTACATATAACCCCTCGAGGGCCAGGAATAAAGTGTGTGGTGAGTTCAGCAATCCAACTTGGTATCAGACGCTTCCTCGATCCTATCCCCTCGCTTCCGCCATGAACCGGCTACTTCGCCGCAGCCGCTCCGCCAGCTTCGACTCGCCGGCCTCTGATCCTTTCGCCGCGATCCCCATCGCCACTGCTCCCCCTGCCGCGGTCCCCGCGGCCCCTCCTGCGCCCGCCGCGGCATCCGCCGCGGCCCCTCCTGCGCCCCCCGCGGCCCGCCGTCGCTCGGGGCAAGGAGCCTGTTCCCCCGGCCGCCACCTCTTCCTCAACACTGGTGGCCCGTGCGACCACTCTGCACACCGCCGGCAGCGTCCCCGTCCCACACCTCACCCTTGGCAGCTCCGGCGGCGCCCCGCTGTACCAGCTCGCCGCCCCGGACGTCGGCTCTTCCTCCTCCGTCGGCCTTCCGCCGTCGATCTCCCACCACTTCACGTCGGGGCGGCTCGACCTCGAATCGGGTAACTACACCAAATGGCGCCAACTATTTTATTTCATCAGTTGCCGATACAACGTGCAGCACCACCTCGACGTCAACCCCAAGCCTCTCCTGGAGAGCCCCGTTTGGCGCAACGATGACCTCACCATAGTACTGTGGTTCTACGGGGTCGTCGCCGACGATCTCCTGGATGTTGTGGCGTCCCCGACGAGCACCGCCTACGACATCTGGACTCAGCTCCATCTTCTCTTCCGCGACAATCAAGCAGGGCGCGCCGTCATCCTCGGCGCCGAATTCCGCAATCTGGTGCAGGGAGACCTCTCCGTCGCCGAGTACTGTCGGCGCCTCAAGTCTCTCGCCAACGAGCTCGGCGAGGTTGGCGAACCCATCTCCGACCAGACGCTGACCCTCCAGCTCATTCGCGGGCTGAGCCGCAAGTTCCAGGTCATGGCGACACTCCTGCCGATGCAATCACCCTTCCCGTCCTTCGTCCAAGCGCGCTCACGCCTTCTCATGGAGGAGATCTCGGCGAACGAGCGTGCTCGCCTGGATGCCCGCCCGGAGCACTCTCCCACAGCTCTCACCATCGGGCAGTGCAGCGCCTCCGCCGATCGCGGCTCCGAGCGCCCCAACTCCACCAACGACAAGGGCAAACACACCGCCACCCCCACCCACTCCTCCGGCGGACGTGGCCGCGGCTCCCCTGCCGGCAGCTCCTCTTCGGGCGGGTCCTCCTCGCACGGTCGCGGCGCCGCGCTCCCTCCACCAGGCGCGTACACAGGGTACTTCGCCCCCTACGGCGCCCTCCTCCCTCCGCCGCCGCAGGGTCGCAGCCAGTGGGTTGCGCCCAACGCCGCTGGGGTGCTGGGACCACGGCCTCCTCCTCCACACCAGGCCTACCCAGTACTCACCCCTCCCTCGCCACAGCAAGCTGCGCCGACCTGGGAGCAGTACAACCAGCTCTATGCTGCACTCCAGAACCTCTCCATGACCCAGCAGCAGGCCGGCGGCGCCCAAGAGTGGATCCTCGACACCGGGGCCTCCTCTCACGTCACTGGTAAGACGGACACCCTCACCTCTTGTTCTTCCCCGTTATTGCATCATTCTCAGGGCATCATTGTCGGGAACGGGTCTCGTCTCCCCATCACAGCCATAGGCACCGCCTCCGTCTCTTCTTTCAAACTCAATGATATTCTCGTTTCACCCAACGTGATTAAAAATCTCATCTCTGTTAGGCGTTTTACTCGTGATAATTCTTGTACAATTGAGTTTGATCAATTTGGTTTCACTGTGAAGGACCTTCTCACCCGACGCATCATGATGAGGTGCAATAGCTACGGCGACTTGTACCCTTTCTTCAGCAACACCGGCGTGCAACATGCCCTCTCAGTGGTCGACAACTTGTGGCATCTTCGTTTGGGTCACCCTAGCAATAAATCTGTTTCCGTTTTAGCCAAAGATTTCCTTCCTTCATGTAATAACGACAATGCCAAAACTAGTGTTTGTGCTTCTTGTCAATTAGGAAAGCAGCCCCGGTTGCCCTTTTATTCTTCCAACTCTGTCACCACGGCCCCTTTTCAATTAATACACTGTGATTTATGGACATCACCTGTTTGCAGTTTCTCTGGTTACCAATATTACCTAGTTATACTTGATGACTTCTCTCATTTTTCATGGACGTTTCCCCTACGCAACAAATCCGACACCGCCGCCACGATATATCGCTTCTTTACATACGTACTCACCCAATTTCGTGTTCCCATTCAGTGCATGCAATGTGATAACGGCGGCGAGTTTCTCACCACAGCCGTGCGTGACCTCTTCGTTCGCCACGGCGCCTCCCTTCGCCTCTCATGCCCTCACACATCCCCACAAAACGGCAAGGCTGAACGTCTCCTTCGAACCACAAACGACATCATTCGCGTCCTCCTCATCCACGCCACACTCCCTCCCCAGTTTTGGGTCGAGGCCCTCCACACGGCCACCTACGTGTTGAACCGCCGTCCATCCTCCTCCATTCAGTCGCACACGCCATACTATCGCCTCCTCGGACATCATCCCTCCTACGATCACATGCGAGTGTTTGGCTGCCTCTGTTTCCCCAACACGTACGCCACAAGTACCCACAAACTTGCACCCCGGTCCGTTCGTTGTGTATTCCTCGGTTACGCCCTCGAACACAAGGGCTACCGTTGTATGGACCTCCAGACTCGCAAGGTACTGATCTCTCGTCACGTAACCTTTGACGAGACCACCTTTCCGTATCTCCCCGGCGACACTCCATCCCGCACCTGCCCTCCCGTCGCCACAAACGGTCCAGCCGCCTCGATCCTCCCCGATTTACGCGTCCCACTAACCTCGTACCAACCACCTCGCGTCGCCACCCCGGGATTCGCGCCCCCGCCCATGCCTCCGCACTATCCCAACCACCTCCCGCGTCCCCAGCTAGCTCAGCCCCGGATCAACCTCCCTCTACGCCGCCCACTCCACCCGCTGGCCCCGCCCCGCCCATGCAGGACGCGCCCCCCACTCCCATGCAGTGCACCCCTCCATGCAATGCACACCAGCCCACTCCCATGCAGCGCACACCCCCATGCAGTGCAAACCCGACCAAACCCATGCCTGCCACCCACGCTCCACCTCTCCCACCGCGCGCCGTTCCCGTTGCACCTCCCACCAACACCCACGGCATGCGCACGCGCGCGAAGTCGGGCTTCTCCCTCCCCAAGCAGCACGTCTCCCTCCACGCTGCCACCTCCTCTGCCATTAGTCCCATACCCTCCTCCTACCGAGCCGCTCTTCGGGACCCGAACTGGTCCAATGCTATGCGTGAGGAGTATGATGCACTAATGCGGAATAACACCTGGTGTCTAGTGTCTCGTCCTGCAGGTGCCAATGTCGTCACCGGGAAGTGGATTTTCCGGCATAAGTTCAACTCCGACGGCTCTCTCGCTCGCTACAAGGCCAGATGGGTTCTCCGCGGCTTCACACAGCAAGCCGGCGTCGACTACGACGAAACGTTCAGTCCCGTGGTCAAGCCGGCCACCATCCGCACCGTGCCGAGCATCGCCGCCGGCAGGTCGTGGCCGATCCATCAGCTCGACGTGAAGAATGCCTTCCTCCACGGCCATCTCGCCGAAACGGTGTATTGTCATCAACCGTCCGGCTTCATCGACCCCGACAAGTCTTCACATGTGTGCCGCCTCAACCGCTCGTTGTACGGGCTGAAGCAGGCACCGCGCGCATGGTTCTCGCGGTTCACCACGTACCTGCGCACCCTCGGGTTCACTCCATCGCGCTCGGACTCGTCGTTGTTCATCCTCTGTCGCGGTCCACACCTCGCGTACCTCCTACTGTACGTGGACGACATCATCCTCACCGCCGACTCGGATGCCTTTCTCCAAAGCATCATCAAGTCGCTGCATCAGGAGTTCGCCATGACGGACCTCGGCGCCCTTCATCACTTCCTCAGCATCAACGTCACGTCCACGAGCGCGGGGTTGTTCCTCTCCCAGGAACAGTACGCTCTCGAGATCCTCGACCGCGCCGGCATGTTGAACTGCAAGGCGATCTCCACGCCGGTCGACACCCTCGCCAAGCTCTCCGTCGACACCGGTCTGCTCTTCCACGACCCGTCGCTCTACCGCAGCCTCGCGGGTGCTTTACAGTACCTGACCTTGACGCGCCCCGACCTCTCATATGCAGTGCAACAGTGTTGCCTGTTTATGCACGCGCCGCGGGAGTGTCACTTTCAGCTCGTCAAGCGCATCTTGCGCTACGTCCGTGGCACCACGCACCTGGGCTTGCAGATCCATCGCTCCGCCACCTCGGAGCTCGTCGCCTACTCTGACGCCGACTGGGCGGGTTGCCCCGACACGCGCAAGTCCACGTCCGGCTACTGCGTCTTCCTCGGCTCCAATCTCCTCACATGGTCTTCAAAGCGTCAGAACACGGTGTCCCGGTCCAGTGCTGAGGCCGAATACCGCGCGGTCGCCAATGCCGTCGCCGAGACCGTGTGGCTACGGCAGCTCCTTGGTGAACTCCATCAACCCCCTGTGCGCGCCACCGTCGTCTACTGTGACAACGTCTCCGCCGTGTACATGTCGTCCAACCCCGTGCAGCATCAGCGGACGAAGCACATTGAGATCGACCTTCACTTCGTTCGCGAGCGCGTGGCCTTGGGCGAGGTGCGTGTCCTCCACGTACCCACGTGCTCCCAGTTCGCCGACATCTTCACCAAGGGCTTGCCGACTATCGTGTTCGGTGAATTCCGTTCCAGCCTCAACGTTCGAGCACCCCACGTTGTGGCTGCGGGGGGGTGTTGGAACTCACGTACGCCACCGGACCCAGGTTCCTTGCCAGCCACGGCTGACTTAGTCTAGCATGCCCAACGGGCAGATACACTTCGTGCGCCCACGCCCTCGCATGCAGGACATGCTCAACGTGGTGCCTGTAATGTAGCTAACAGCTTCTCCCACTCCCTCCTGTACCCTCTCTCTGTATCTACATATAACCCCTCGAGGGCCAGGAATAAAGTGTGTGGTGAGTTCAGCAATCCAACTTAAGTGGCCTTTACAGGATCAACTATGGCTCTATGGGGAACCCAGTTCTTCTCACATGGATTCTGTGCATGCAAAATGGGCCTAGGAAGTCAAGCTCTAATGGAGGAGTTAAGCCATCTAAGCTGCCGTGATAATTTCATCACATTGCACATTTTTTGTCGCTCCTCTTTCTTGTGCAACCGTTAAGGACGCCAACTAGACAACCATCAAACGCGTGCCCCTTTTTGCTTTGCGTATAAGTTAAACTTCAGCAACAAGCCTAACTATCATCATTTTAACATCAGCAAGAAAAATGCCTAACTTCAAGAGCAAAAATCCGCAAGGATACGTAGGAGCCGGTGCACGCACCTACGAAGCCCTGCCCAGCCGCTAGTTTGCCTCACAATTCACAAACCAGTTTGAACCCGCACGAGTGCACAATAAGTTTCAAGTTTTAATCATTGAAACTTACGAATTTGCAACTGAAACTTGCGATTTTCTCGCTCACTCTTACCATGTTTCATGGATAGAATTTCAAGGCACTTTTTTGTAGGTCGTAAGCACACATATCGTGATTTTATCGGCCACTCGTACTAATTTTCAAGAGTTGAAACTTAACATTTATTTTCAAAAATCATCAAAATGTATTTAAAATTGATCTTATTTGAAAGCCAACATCATGAGAAACACGGGTATGAAAACAAAAATTAATTTGAACTTTTCGTTCAAAAGATATAAAAGTTTGAAAACCAAAAGCCAAAAATAAAGCACGCGCAAGGAACTCGATGCCCTGAGACCTGCATGCCACAGATCCTTGTCCACTTCAAGAGGATAGTCATCGAGGCTTGGAATGAAAGATCACACCATGCGGAGCCTTGCCAAATCCTCTTCCGCAAGCTTATGAGAACTAGTCAAAGGATGCAGTCCTCAAGTAAAACGATCTTCTCTGACCACAAGGTGCAACTAACATGGTGCTTGATGTCATCACGAGATTATATATTGTGCAAGAAAAAAGGGCTTTGAGTCCGGAGGGGATATATAACCTCATCTCATCTCGCGAACCTCCTCACCTGCTTGCGAACCTCCTCCTCTCGCCCTCGTGCGACCGCACCGAGGTGCTCCCGGCCCTTCCTCCTACAGCCCGGCCTCCGTCGTTCCCTCCTCTTTCGGTCGCCGTTAAAGTCATCGGGAAAAGCCCTGGCGGCGGAATCTAAAAGGCTAAAGCGGCGTTGACTCCTTCAACGGGGATGTGGTGGGCGGTGGCAGCCAAACACGGTGGTGGTGAGGTTGCCGGTGGTTGCTCGCGGCGCTGCGGTGGGCATTCCCGATCTGGGCCCAGATAGCTGCACGGGCTGCGCCACGCCGATACCTTACAGGACACTTTGGTAGTAGTGCACAAGCACGTTTGGGTGTGCGGCTTGGACGTTGCGTAAGTTCATCGGGGCAGCGGCCCCAGACTTGGTGGTGGCGGTCTCTGTCGGTGCAAAATATCGTCATATCCCTCGGTAGGGGTCCAAGGGAGGCTGAAAGTCTGGGATCGGAGATCAAGAGGGTTTTACCCAGGTTCGGGCCTCCGTAGAGTAATACCCTACGTCCGGCTTGTTTTTGTTATTCATGGAGGAGGGATACCTCGTGCGAGGGGTTACAATAGTGTTTGAGGTTGCTACCGAGAGTTTCTATCAAGATTAGATGGGAATGAAGATTCCTCGAACTCCCCTTATATAGACAGAGGAGGCCTAGAGTTTATAGAAAGGTCAATCGATCTCCTCCGCCGCCGCCCTTTGCCTTGATAGGCAAGAAGATCCTTGACGTCCTCCTTAGGATTTTCACCCCTGCCTTGGGTCTTGTGGGCCTCAATGGAGATCAAAGTCGGGCTCCCTCGAATGAGCCACCCCCGGTTCATGACACCGTCAGTAGCCCCCGAGCACGGCGAAGGTGGCATGAGCGGTCTTCGAGACCTTCGGAGGGCTCTTGTTTTTCTTCATACTTTGCCCCGGCCCCCTCTCGTCTGGAGGCCGCATACCAATTCCGCATGGCCTTAGTACTCTTCGGGGGTTATGCGCCTGGATGGCGCTGCAACTTTGGGCCATGCTGGAGCTTCGCTAGGAACCATTCGAGGTGTATCTTGATAATCTCAGGACGTGATGATGATGATGATGTCGTAGTCCTCGCGCCTGCCTCTTGCAAAATAGGAAACCACATGAAACAAGGGGCAGATGTCATGTCGTGGGGCCCGGCACTTTGTTTTCGGGGTAGTTATAAGTGGAAGGACAACAAGGCGTTTTTGGCTTCCCCTCGCCTCTACTCACTCCAATCCCTCTCTTCGCTCCCAACCTCATCTAGCGCGCCGCCGACGCACTGTATTTGCTTCTCCATCCCAAGCCTTTTCGGCCCCATTTTCTTTGCCGCTGATGACATGTCAAGGAGCGAGAAGGGGGTCCGGGCGCCTAGCCAAGAGATGACCGCAAGTGCCGCCGGCCAGAAGCGAATGCAGGTCACCTCCAAAGGCGACAAGAAATCGGTGCGGGCCACCCCAAGTCCATGGGAAGTGGTTCCCCTTCATGGCTACAGAGGAACAAGTACAGGCATACAAGGACCAACTCCTGATGCCGACAGATCTAGGAGTTTGGCTCCCATCTGGAGATGTCCCACCAGAGCCCCGCAGCGGTCAGCATGTCTTGTGCTTAGGGTATTTGTAGAGGGGGCTCAGATTTCCCCTCCAAAGCTTTGTGCGTGGCATTCTCCGGTTCTTCGGCTGCTAGCTGCACCACATCCCTCCCAACAGAGCGCTCCCCATTGCCAACTTCATCAATTTTTGTTAGTGTTTCCTCGGGACAACCCCCATTTTGAGTTGTTCCACTATTTCTTTCGTGTCTACGTTCAAACGAACGAGGATGCGGTCTGTGACCTCGCGGAAGCCATCCTACAGCTCCGCCGCAATTCCACCTTCTTTTCCTTTAACCTCCTAAAATCGGTTCGAGAGTGGCACAAGTCTGGTTTTATGTGGAAGGCCTTGGTGAGAACTTGCCGGTCTTCGTGAAGGTGCCCCCATGAAATCTGCAGTCGTGGGCTCCTCTGTCCAGGCTATCGCCAGAGGCTAAGGCACTAACAGATGCTACCGCCCAACTGAAGAACGGCAGGCTGACTGGAGGCCACATCGTGCGTACATGGGTGGTGTGCCGTGTCTTGCCGCTGTAGGCCAGAGGCCTCCCCCTGTCCCAATACGTTGGGCCAGAGGACCCAGCACGGGTCTCTCAGGAGGAGCCGAGCCCAAAGTAGGTCTACGAGTATCTTGGCTTCTTGGTAGGCCCTGATGCCATCGTAAGCTCCCAGAGAAAAGTCGTCAGACCCTTTCGGCCGACCTCCCGTCGGGCAACGCAAGTACATATTTTCTCTGTAGTTCCATATCTATCGAAGGTCAGTGCCTCTTCTTTTAATGTCATTTGATGTTGTTACGCAGGGGTTCGCTGCCTTCATAATGTACCATTCGAAGCCCCTGCTGTCGGGGCAGAGTGTGAGCCAAAACTTGGCCTCCTTAATGATGTCGAGCCTCCCCGAGCCTGCCCAAGTGAAGTGCGAGCCCGCCAAGGGGCGGAAGAGGGCTTCCAGGGAGGCTTATGAGGAGGAAGAGGAGGAAGAGGGGGAGGATGAGGAGGAAGAGGCCTCCAAGACGGAGGCCTCGGATGACGTTGATGAGGAAGACCCCATCGATCAAGAGGGTGCCGGGGCTGCAACCTCTTCGCCCGAGGGCCGTGATAGCGGCGATGACAGTGATGGAGTTGATGAAGACGATGATGATGAGGATGATGACGATGACGAGGGTGATGAATAAAGCGATGGTACCGAGGGCGACGAGGAAGAAGAGGAGGGCAAGGTTGGCGAAGATGAGCTAGGGAAGGCTAAGGCTGAGATGCAGCGCCAACCCCTCAAGAAACTCTATCGAGGCCTTCATGAGGAGTCCCCGACCCGAAGCAGCGATCACGAGCTTCGAGGGAGCTCCCAAAGATCCCCAGTCTTGCATATCCCCTTGCATGCCCTGGTGCCGCCATGGAGGCGACATGCTCCAGCGACCATCCTGTAAGTCGTGCCTTACTACATCTTGGTTTGACCTCTGCCAGTTCCCATGGATTTTCATCATTGGTTTACTTTTTCTAAGGCCGCTTCTCTTAGAGCGAAGACCTCTTATACTACGAGGTCCTTTGCAGCTGTTGCCACACCGTTGGGGACTTCGCCCCAGTGCGCCCGTGTCTCTAGAGCCCCCTTCTTCGGAGGTCGGATGCTAGTCCACATATAAACATTTTACCAGGGCTACCTATTCCTTTAGTAGGTGTAGTAGATCTCTTAAACGAATCCACCTGCTTGAAGGAGGGCCCTCCGTGGAGCCTGTGGTGGTTGCGAATGTGGAGAACGCCACCAAGGACGGCGAGGTTGTGGAACCATTTCGGCCATGAGGCTCACGAGTTAGTCGCCTGTCCATGCGAAAGGACCACACTCGCCTGGAGTATTTACCTTTCATTTGGAGAACGTGACGACGGCATCCGTGGCTACGAAGGTCGCAGTTGGCGGCGCTGATCAATCAGCAACAGCATTGGTCGACCAACCACTTGAGGTCCCTTCATCTTTGCATGAGGTTTTTGCATCGAAGGTCCCCCAGGAGTTCATAGAGCCCTTGGGGGCTACCAACGAGGCGCTGAAGCGCCTATGGTCGGTCCTAAAGGAGGTGGGACTTTCTGTGGAGCCCAGCTTCAAGGGATATTTTTGTTCTTAATTTATAGTGGTAGTAGCACCCAGGACCAAGTATGGTTGTAGTCCTAGAGCCATTCTTGGTTCCACATATCTCTTTGTTAGACAACCTTGATTATGTCTCACCTTGTGTTTTTGTTTAGGTCTCATTGAGAAGAACTGTAGCCTTGCTGCAAAGGAGCTGGAGGATACAAAGATTGAGCACAAGAAATGAACTAGCGTTTGGAGATGAGATGGCTTGTATATTCCTATGACGAGGTTCCTCAAATGCTCGAGGTCTTCATGAATAAATAAGTTGGATGCACACCCACTTAGTCGCATTTAGAGAGAGCTTTCATACACTTATAGATCTAGTGCATATGTTGCATGGCAATCCCTACTACTCACATTGGCATTGATTGTAAGGCGTCTCCATTGCCTAACGATCAAGCCTCAAGGATGTGAGACTATCTTATATTTTTGTCTTCTCTCTAAGTCCCTATCATCATTTTCTTTGCCATCCAAAGTGCTAAGACTGTGGCTCACGCTCAAGTAGTGTGTGACAATTAAAAAGCTGAAGCGATAAAAGTATGATTTAATTGCTTGGTTTTACACCTGGATTAGTTCATGAATTTTTATCTTTATACTAAGAAGACTGAGCTTGCCATGTTTATTATGATAAGTGTCTAGGGAATCGCGTTCTTTAGCATTATTATTCTGAAAGGCAAAGATTATTCATTTGTGTGATTATTTATTGTTGTCTTTATGTCAAATTGTTAGACTATTACCTTGAATCATTTGGATACTAAGTTCACACTATAAGTTACATCAATTGATCAAGATCATGCTAGGTATCATACAACATCAAACATTCATTGTTTATCATTTACCTACTCGATTAAACTTGGGATGTTGATATGTCTCAAACATATCTGTAATTTTTTATTGTTAAATGCTATTATAGTATTATTCTTACATACTTTGGCCATCATTTATATTAATTTCCTAGACCAACATATTAATCCAGTGCCTAGTGCCAGTTGCTGTTTGTTGCTTGTTTTCAGTTTTACAAAAAATCGATACCTACGGAGGTCCAAACACGACGAAACTTTTTGAAGAATATTTTCTAGAACATAAGAGACCCTGGAAGCTTTGGGGAGATGGAGCCACAAGCTAGTGGAGCGCGACCTGGGGGGTATGGCGCACCGGGCATGCTTGTGCCCCCCTAATGCTTCATTTTCCCTAATCTCTAGCCTACAAATTCACATATATTCCAAAACCCTCGGAGCGAGACCCGAAACAATTTTATTGTCGGCGCAAGCCTCTGTTCCGACGTCGATCCCATTTGGAGCCCTATTTTGGCACTCTGTCGGAGGGTGGGGGAGTCATTGGGGAGTCCATCTTCATCAACCTTGTTGCCTCCATGATGATGTGTGTAGTTCTTTCAGGACCTACGGGTCCATTGTAGTAGCTAGATGGATCTCTCTCTCCCTCTTTCTCTCTCTCTCTCTCTCTATCTCCCTCTCTCTCTTGATCTTCAATACAATGATCTCTTTAGATATCCATCTAATGTAATTCTTGTGGTGTGTTTTCTGGGATCTGATGAATTGTGTATTTATAATCATATTTTTCATTCGATATATTTGAATCTCTTGATGTTTCTTTGATGTGTAATTTTATAGCTATGTATGCTTTCCGATCTATGAGTCTTGTTTGGCCAAGATAGATGAGTAGTTTTTCAAAGGGAGTGGTGCATAGTAGTGGGTTCAATCTTGCGGTGATATTATCTAGTGACAGAAAGGACAAAGGCACATATTGTTTTGTTGCTACTAAGGATAAAATGATGGAATTAATCTTATTGCTAGGTTTTCTTCTATCTATATTATGTCATCTTTCTTATTGCCTTGCTTTATTTCTTGTAAACTTAATACTTCGAGATCCATGCTGGATAGTGGTCTTGGGGTGGAGTAATAGTAGTAGACTTCAATAAGTTTACCTGTCTACTTATCACAGACGTAATGCCTATGTGAGATTATGCCATGAATGATTATAGTTATAAATTGCACTATTATGTCAATTGCCCAACAGTACTTTGTCTACCATGTCACTACATGCTTTTGAGAGATATGCCACTTGTGAACCTATGACCCTCGGGTCTATTTTCCATCAATACAAAAATTCCTACAACAATTGCTCTTTTAATTTATTTTACTTTCTTGCCACTTTGCGCTATCACTATTTGATTTTAATCTTGTAGCCAGTAAGAACAAGGGGATTGACAAACCCTTGCCTTTGTTGGGTGCAAGCAATTTATTTGTTTGTGTGGACGTACTGCCAACATTATTAGCTTAGTGATTCTTACTGGTTCGATAAACCTTGGTTCTTAACTAAGTGAAATACTTTTTGCTGTTGTGCTATGACGTGGCTTGAGACTGCGTCGGTATTTCCCCAAAGAGCAAGGGATGATGCAGCACAGCGACGGTAAGTATTTCCCTCAGTTATGAAACCAAGGTTATCGAACCAGTAGGAGGATCACCACCACCCAATAAGCAGCACCTGCACACAAACAACAAATACTTGCACCGACGTGAAAGAGAGATTGTCAATCTCTCTACGGTAAAAAGATAGATTAGGTAGTGATGGATAGGAGAGATAGATCACTCAAGAATACAAAATAGAAAAGGCAAATAAAAAGCGCAGCAATATATTTTTTGGTTTTTGGTTTTGTAGATCTGAAAACAAAGAAGCAAAAAGATAGATCGGAAAGCAATATGTTGGAAAAGTAGACCCCGGGGCCGTAGGATTCACTAGTAGCTTCTCTCATGAGTATCGCGCACGGTTGGTGAACAAATTACTGTTGGGCAATTGATAGAACATCGAATAGTCATGACGATATCCAAGGCGATGATCATTATATAGGCATCACATCTAAGATAAGTAGACCGACTCCTGCCTGCATCTACCACTATTACTCCACACATCGACAGCTATCCAGCATGCATCTAGTGTATTAAGTTCATGGAAAAACGGAGTAATGCAATAAGAACGATGACATGATGTAGACAAGATCTATTCATGTAGGAATAGACCCCATCTTGTTATCCTTAATGGAAACGATACATGCGTGCCTTGCTGCCCCTTCTGTCACTGGGAAAGGACACCGCAAGATCAAACCCATCACAAAGCATCTCTTCCCATGGCAAGAAAAATCGATCTAGTTGGCCTAACTAAACCAAAGATTCGAAGAAGAAATACGAGGCTATAAGTAATCATGCATATAAGAGATCAAAGAAGACTCAAATAATATTCATGGATGGAAACTGATCATGAACTCAAAATTCATCGGATCCCAATAAACACACCGCAAAAGTTTACATCAAATAGATCTCCAAGAGACCATTGTATTGAGAATCGTAAGAGAGAGAGGAAGCCATCTAGCGACTGCCTACTGACCCGTAGGTCTATGGTGGACTACTCACGCATCATCGGAGAGGCACCTATGAAGAAGATGAACCCCTCCGTGATGGTGTTTAGATTGGATCTCGAGGTTCTGGAACTTGCGGCGGCTGGAATTGTGTTTCGTCGACTCCCCTAGGGTTTTTGGAATATTTGGGAATTTATAGGCATCAGAGGCGGTGGAGAGGGGCCCCGTGGAGGACACAACCCATCAGGGCGCGCCGGGGGCCCCCTGGCGCGCCCTGGTGGGTTGTGCTCTCCACAGCCCACCTTCCTGGCTCTTCTTTGGCCCACTGGGTGTCTTCTGGTCCAGAAAATATCTACAAAAAGTTTCGTCGCGATTGGACTCCGTTTGGTACTGATATTCTGCGTAGTAAAAACAAGCAAAAACAACAACTGGCACTTTGGCACTATGTCAATAGGTTAGTCCGAAAAAATGATATAAAGTTGTTATAAAATGATTGTAAAACATCCAAGAATGATAATATAATAGCATGGAACAAGCAAAAATTATAGATACGTTGGAGACGTATCATGCTACATCACCCTTCTTATTCGGGGAAATCCAACAACTCCATCATGCGTAGCAGAATCCTATCACGTTAATTGACGTGATTTCATCACCATAATATGACATTCTTTCCTTAAGCTCCAAAAAATGCCCCCGCAAGTAGTAACTTGGTGAAAACATGTAAAAGAGTGCACAAAAATGACAAAATCCAAAGAATCTTATAGCTATGGATAAAAATAAGAGGTTCAAAACAATGCAAGAAATGGATTCATCACACACATCTCTTTGCTGGGTTTCCAAGAATTACTACTTCTTGCCTTACTGGAGCAATGCATGGACCACATCCTTTAGGTCTAGGCTTGGATCCTCCTAGTGGAGTGCGTCATGCTTGAGGGATTACGACACCAATGTTCGAGATTGTTGTTGTGATGCCTGGTTTGTGAGTCGAAGTCATTGTCCTTGTAGTCATAACCATAGAAACAATTCTTTGTGGCTCGCTAGCCTTCTTCACATCACTGCATTCATCATATGGTGTCAAGCAAGACTTCAAGTGGATGATGTTCATTAGTAGTTTCTAATGTAGTTTGCTGGGTTTTAACTTAATGATCTTTAGTAGTCATGGATATTGTTGTGATGCAAGACTTGTGGATCCAATATTTCGCAACTTGCGACAACGATAGTCGGAGAACTCTCTGCTTGCGCTTGTAAGTTTGATGAGGTGGCCTCCTGCTCCTCGAAACCCGATGTGCTCGCGTCGACTTCCTCTGACACCTTGGTCACCACACTTGATGTCGTCACACTTGACAAAGCAACTCGGGGAACTTCTATAAATGTCATCTCGTCGTCCATGACAGCCTCCTACTGTCTAATAACCCACAATTGTAGGGCATCATTTGTAGCCTTTTCGAAAAACAAGAGTGTCGAACCCAACGAGGAGCTAAAGGTAGAATTAATATTCTCTCAAGTTCTATCGACCACCGATACAACTCTACACATGCTAATGCTTACTTTACCTAGAACAAGTATGCAACTACTTCGTGGGAATAAAATTGGAAGTACTTTGTAGGTGTAATAAGATAGTTTTTCAAGATAATAAAGAACAAGGAAATAAAAGTTTGGGGATGTTTAGATAAAATAACAAATAGGTTAGTATAGCAAGCATGGAAAAGTGGTGGTAGGATTTGCGAGATTGTCCTAGGAAATTGATAACTAGATCGGTGGTATTCATTGCAATTTTATATGAGGGAGAGGCATTAGCTAACACAGTTTCCATACTTGGATCATATGCACTTATAATTGGAACTCTAGCAAGCTTCCACGACTACTAAAGACCATTAAGGTAAAACTCAACCATAGCATTAAGTATAAAGTCCCCTTTATCCCAAATGCAACAATTCCCTTACTCGGGTTTAAGTTTTTGTCGCTCTCGCAACCCACTATAAGTGAATCATGAACATATTACAACACCCTACAACGGTAATCCCCCACGTGTGCGCGGCACCAAAAGAACCATAGGACAGTGCCAAATAAAGCATGGAACTCGAACTAATCAAGATCATAAATCAACCCATAGGACAAAAATAATGTACTCAAACATCATAGGATGGCAACACATCATTGGATAATATGAAGCATAAAGAACCATGTTCAAGTAGGGGGGTACAATGAGTTGTGGGACAGTTGACCACTGTAAATAGATGAGGAAAGGTGATGGTGGTGTTGAGGAAGATGACGGAGTTGTTGGCGTAAATCGCCACCATGATGATTCCCCCGGCGGCCCTCCAGTGCCGCCAAAAGAGAGGGGGAGAGGGCCCCCTCATTGTTCCTCTTGCTTGGACTCCTCCCATCTTTCCCCTCTGGTCCTCTGCCGCCATGGCCCCCGAGGGGCAGAAGCCCCTCTAGATCAGATCTCCCATTGTGTTCTCTTCTATTCTCTACGTCCCAGTTTCTAGACGAAAACCGTTTCTTATATTCCTGGAGATCCGAACCTCCGACTGGACTAAAATTTTTAGGAGATTTTCCTCTGGAAATTATCTTTATTGCGGCGAAATAAAGGCTTCAACCGACTTAAGGGGTGGCCACAAGGCATCAGGGCGCGACCAAGCCCCCAGGCCACACCCTTTTGTCTTGCGGGGCCCTCGGGCATCATTTTCACGTTGATTCTTCTTCCCAAAAATCACATATATTCCAAAAAATATAGCTAATTTTTTTATCGCGTTTGGACATCATTTGATATGGATTTTCTGCAAAATAAAAAAACATGCAAAAAACAGGAACTGACACTGGACACTGGATCAATATGTTAGTCCCAAAAGTAATATAAATAGTTGCAAAAAGTATGTGAAAGTTGTAGAATATTGACATGAAACAATCAAAAATTATAGATACGACAGAGACATATCAACATCTCGAAGCTTAATTCCTGCTCGTCCTCGAGTAGGTAAATGATAAAAAGATAATTTTTGATGTGGAATGCCACCTAACATAGTCTTGAACAACATCTAATCATGACATGAATATTAAGATACAAGTGATTCAAGGAAATAGTTTATCATTTGACAAAAAGACATCCATACTCATTTTTACTAATAAACAATCATGACCTTCAAAATAAACAATGCTAAAGAATGTTATCCCTACACATTTAATCATGTAAGCATGTCATGACTCCGTCTTCCTAACACAAGTACAAATCATGATCACCCCGATGTCAAGTCAAGCATTTGGTTCATACTTTTTCATGCGGTTCAACATTTTCAACTCCACTCAATATGTGAGTGTGAACCATGGACATATCACAAGGTGGAATAGAATGATTGTATGGATTGATAAGAGAAGACAAAAGTTTGGATAGTCTCACACTAACTAGGTGGATCATTAGTCTATGGAGATGCCTTTCAATCGATATCGGTGTGAGGAGTAGGGATTGCCATGCAACTTTTGATGCACTAGAGCTATAAGTTTATGAAAGCTCTCTACTAAGACTAAGTGGATGTGCATCTAACCTACTTGCATTATGAAGAATTTGGGCAATGGAGGAACCTGTAAATGAAATATGCAAGCTAAGTTCTATATTGATTCCCACTAGTATATGAAAGTGACTAAACACAAGGACTCTCTATAAGAACAACATGGTGCTACTTTGAAGCACAAGTGTGGATAAAGTATAGTAGCATTGCCCCCTCTCTTGTTTCTTTTTCTTTTTGTTTTTTTGCTCTTTTTTTGGTCGACTCTTTTTTTGCCCCCCTTCTTTTATATATATGTATATGTCCTCATATGTAGGGGCAAGCTTTATAATTCATCATACTTTTATTTACTTACACCTCAATAAAACCTATTATAAAATATGACTCTATATGAATGCCTCTGGCAGTGTACCAGGATGTGCAATGATCTAGCGTAACATGTATTACAATGATTAACGGTGGCTTTCCCACAAATATCATGCTAGTTCTATATGATCATGCAAAGCAATATGACGATGAACACACATGTCATGGAACGGAACAATGGAAGTTGCATGGCAATATATCTTGGAATGGCTATGGAAATGCCATGATAGGTAGGTATGGTGGATGTTTTGAGGAAGATATAAGGAGGCTTATGTGTGATAGAGCATATCATATCACGGGGTTTGGATGCACCGACGAAGTTTGCACCAACTTTCGAGGTGAGAAAGGGCAATGCACGGTACCGAAGAGGCTACCAAATTGTGAAAGGGGGGGAGTGTGTATAGTCCATGAACTCACATTAGTCATAAAGAACTCCCATAATTATTGTGAAAGTTTTATTAGTTCTCTTGAAGAAAAGTACTACAAGTGCACCCCTAGGGAGGAGGTTTAGAGGAGTTAACCATCACGTGCCCCCGACTCAAACAACACAAGGATTTCAGCAAGGAATAAAAGTGCTCCAACATCTCGGTCATGCATGACCAACACTCAATGAACAACAGATCACAAACCTTAACATCGATATTCCTACTAAACTTTGACCATCCACTAGTGCACCCACATATTACTATCTTAATATCGCAAAATTATTGCAAACAATCAAACATATCATATTCAGTGATCTACAAGTTTTTTGTAGGATTTTATGACTAACCATGTGAATGAACAAATCCTTTTAACTCTCTAAAGAGATATAAGTGAAGCATCAGAATTTAATTCTTTCTACAAAAGACCAAATTGCACTCTAATAAATATAAGTGAAGCAAAAGGGTATTCTACAAATAACGGTTTTCCAAATGTAGAGAAACGAGCATCCAAACTTCAAATGATATAAGTGAAGCACATGACGCATTCTATAAAGCCATACTCAAAAGATATAAGTGAAGTGCAAATAGCATTCTACAAATCAACCAAGGACTATCCCATACCATCATGGTGCAACAAAGAAAAATAAAAAACAAGCACAAAAGACACTCCAAGAATTTACGCATATCATGTGAACAAAACAAAAACCGAGACACACCGATAATTGTCGAGGAAGAAAGATGGGATGCCTTCCGGGGCATCCCCAAGCTTAGATGCTTGAGTCTCCTTGAAAATTTACTTGGGGTGCCTTGGAAATACCCAAGATTGAACTCTTGTCTCTCATTATTCTTCTCATATCGATACCTTCTCGATCTTCGAACACTTCATCCACACAAAACTTAACATAACTTTTATTAGAGGGGTTTGTACATATAACATCAAATCTCATCATGTATTGCTGTAAAAATATTTTATAATTATAATCTAAACATTACCTACTATATGTTATCACAATTCTAATGCTCCCACATCAATGGGGCTTCAAAAAATTGCAAACCCAACCAGATAACGAAACTATGACAACAATCTATGAAAACAAGATAGTATTTAAAGATGCAGATGAAAGATATACTTTTGTAACTCTGAAAATTCTGACACATTAGTACGTAATATAATTTTCGTAACAATATTGTATAAAAATTTCAGATTTTTTTACGTTCCAATAAAATATTAAAAATCAAAAACTATAGCCAAAGTTTTTCTTTCTGCACAACACATATCAAACAAGCAATTTAAACATCCTAAAGGTAAATATTGGCACATTATTTTATAATACAATGGATTTTTACAAGGAAATAATTATTTTTGATGAACTTTCTGTAATCAAGATTCACAAAGTTTCCATTGGCATGGACAAAGTTCAAGGCATGCCCCCACTTCCACGTTGCTCATCTGTCTCACTTTCACTTTTCCTTTTGAAAACGTATTAAGTTCCCCACTTTAATTTTTTGTTCTTTTATATTTTAAAATCACATAATAGAATAAAATGACTCTCTAAAACTTCCGGGTTATCTTCTAGGCAACGCTTTCATTAAAGCCATTAAGCTAGGCATAAAGTGCTCAAGTAATTGATCCAACCGGATCCCAAGGTATATCAAAGCCAATTTAATTAACAACGATTTTTAATTTAGTAGTGAGCACAAAGTAATATATATCTTAGCACAATGAAGTCTAACTCTATGTTCTATGCATTGGCATGTCATAAAAGAATTCACACAAAGTAAAGGCCAATACATAGATAGGTAGTTTCTTGCAATTTTATCAGATTAGAAACATCGAGAGGTGAAGATTTGGTTCATCTCTCATAATAATTGCAAGTAGGAGCAGCAAGCACATGCATATTATATCCATCAAAATCATCATATGCAATGGTAAAACACAGTCCATTAATATAATCCTTAATAAGCGTAAATTTCTCTGATATAGCATAGTTGAGGGAATTCAAAAAGATAATAGGACTATCTTGTGTTGGGGCAATAGCTACAGTTTCATGTTTAACATAAGGAATTATAGCAAGTCATCTCCATAAACATAATTCATATTGGCATCATGGCCACAAGCATAGCAAGCATCAAGTTCATCAAAAAGGGATATTTCAAACGAATCCAAGGGATTAGGGAAATTAGCAACATAGCATTCATCCGCCGGTAAGCATGAAGAGAAATTAAACAATGGATGAGATGAAGAGTTACTCTCAGTAGAAGGTGGGCACGGGTAGCTAAACCGTCCTTCCTCCTTTTTTTCTTCGCTCTCCTCCTCATCATTTTCATCTAGTGATCTCATATGAGAGAGAGGTGTCGATAAAAACAAAATACGAACATAGTAGCATCATGCTTATTATCATAACAACAACAACTTTATCATAGAACTTATTCATATAACTTTTATTGTATAACTTTATCATATAACTTCTCATGAACAAGTAACAATTCATCACAACATAGAAGTATAAAGCATAAACCTTATTGAAAACCAACAAACTATGTTCTCAGTCAACTTTGCAACTACAATTCATCATTTTCAGGAAGGGTCTCTTGTCGGATCCTTTTGGCAAGTCCACATACTCAACCATCATTTAGTCTTCTATGATTGCTAACACTCACAGCATACCCATGAGCAAAAAGTTTCAACCGGACACATAGAAAGATAGGGGCTTATAGTTTCGCCTCCCAACGTACTCACCTCAAGGGTGATGTCAACAATAATAACTCATGCTCACTCACATCCAACTGGATATATGTGCCTAGATCTTTCCTCACCACATGATGCTTGCAAAAATAAAAAGTAAAAAGGATTAGGGAAGAATACTTTGACTCTTGCATAAAAGTAAATACATAAAAGTAAAAGATAGGCCCTTCGCAGAGGGAAGCAAAGGTCGTCATGCACTTTTTTGTTTGTATGCTCAATCCCTTAATGTAAAAGAACATCACGCTATATTGCCCCCATGATAGCAACCTTTATTATGCAGTCTGTCGCTTTTATTACTTTGCCATCATAAGTTCATACAAATCTTAATTTTCTCTTACACTAATTGATCAAACACATTTAGAAGCAATTTTTTATTGCCTTAGTGCACCGATGACAACTTACTTGAGGGATCTTACTCAATCCATAGGTAGGTATGGTGAACTCTCAAAACATGAATTTGGGTTTTGGGTTTCTGGATGCACAAGTAGTATCTCTACTTAGTGCGAAATTTTTGGCTAGCAAAGATATTGAGCAAGCACCACATGTTAAAGGATCTATGACAATATAACTTCTATGTGAATATGAACAAACATAAATCATTACGTTGTCTTCCTTGTCCAACGTCAACAATTTTGACATATAATATTTAATGGGGGCTCACAATCATAACAGATGTCCAAGATAGTGTATTTGCATGTGAATCTTCTCTTCCCTTATTAATTCTTTCATGAATTGCATCATTGACCAATGCTATGTTTGTCAATCTCCAATAAATTTTACCACTTATACTTTTCTTTATGTGATGTCATTACTTACTATAAGATTAGCATATGATTCTTTTCCATTTATTTCCTTTTTATTTTGATTGCAACAAGAAAGTAAAGAAGCAAAAGCTCAAACTAAACTTTATTATATAACTCTCACTCGATTACATAGATAGATAGATCACGAAACTAACACTCGAAAATAGATCATACTAAACTTTTATTCAACTAAATCACGAAAAGCTAAGGATCGAACGAAAATAGGTAAAGGTGAATAAAAGTGATGGTGATACGATACCGGGCCACCTCCCCCAAGCTTGGCTCAAGACAAGGGGAGTGCCCATACCCGTGTGTTCAAGTCTCCTTTGGTGGTGAAGATGATGAAGGTGGTGGTGATGAAGTGGTAGGTTTGTCCTCCAGCTTCCAGGCAAGGGCTCACCATCAAAAGTTGACGCACGAGTCCCCCAAGTCCTGCAACTGGCAGCTAAACTCATACCTTTAAATCTTGCTTCATATTCAAAAACTTGGTTTTGAAGATCATAAATTTGACTTTGCAGAAAATTGATTTGCTCGTTCAGGGTAAAGACGGTGTCCTTCATAGACCGGCCATCCACCATCTGATCACGGGTGAATTCCGTGATCATGGAGTGATTGGCACTAACTCCACGCCCCACCATCCTTTGGCACTTGAAGATGTCTTGTTCCGCCGCCTCGAGCCTAGCTTCCACGCTTCCAGTCCTCTTGGGTCCCTGAACGTCACGGATGTGTGATACGTCCATTTTGCATCATGATTTCCTACTGTTATTTATTATGTTTTGTTGAATAATAATGTTTTGGGGAGTGATTCTAATGCCTTTTCTCTCATAATATGCAAGGTTTACACAAAGAGGGAGAATACCGACAGTTGGAATTCTGGACCTAAGAAAAGCACATCAGAGATAACTATTCTGCACAACTCCAATGAAGCTGAAATATTACGAAGATTATTTTTGAATTGAATAAAAAATACTGGAGCAGAAAACTACCAGAGGGGGCCTACCTGGTGGGCACAACCCACCAGGGCGCGCCAGACCCCCCTGGGCGTGCCCTGATGGGTTGTGGCCCCCTCGGCCCACCTCCGGTGCCCATCTTCTGGCATATAGTCACATTTGACCTAGAAAAAATTAGAGGAGGACTTTCGGGACGAAGCGTCGCCGCCTCGAGGCGGAACTTGGGCAGGAGCACTTTTGCCCTCCGGCGGAGCGATTCCGCCGGGGGAACTTCCCTCCCGGAGGGGGAAATCGAAGCTATCGTCATCACCAACACCCCTCTCATCTTTGGGAGGCCAATATTCATCAACATCTTCAACAGCACCATCTCCTCTCAAACCCTAGTTCATCTCTTGTGTTCAATCTTTGTACCGGAACCTCAGATTGGTACCTGTGGGTGACTAGTAATGTTGATTACCTTGCGTAGTTGATTGCTATATGGTTTATTTGGTGGAAGATTATATATTCAGATCCATTATGCTATTCAATACCTCTCTGATCTTGAGCATGTTTATTATTTGTGAGTAGTTACCTTTGTTCTTGAGGTCACGGGAGAAGTCATGTTGCAAGTAATCATGTGAATTTGATATGTGTTCGATATTTTGATGATACGTATGTTGTGATTCCCTTAGTGGTGTCATGTGAACGTCGACTACATGACACTTCACCATTCATGGGCCTAAGGGGATGCATTGTGGAGTAGTTATTAGATGACGGGTTGCTAGAGTGACAGAAGCTTAAACCCTAGTTTATGCGCTATTTCGTAAGGGGCTGATTTGGATCCAAACGTTTAATGCTATGGTTAGATTTTATCTTAATACTTTTCTCGTAGTTGCGGATGCTTGCGAGGGGGTTAATCATAAGTGGGAGGTTTTTCAAGTAAGAACAACACCCAAGCACCGGTCCACCCACATATCAAATTATCAAAGTAGCAAACACGAATCAAACCAACATGATAAAGGTGACTAGATGAAATTCCCGTGTACCCTCAAGAACACTTTGCCTATTACTAGTGATTGTTTTGGCCTGTCCTTTGCCTACAAAGGATTGGGATACCTTGCTGCACCTTATTTAACTTTAACGTTACTTGCTCGTTACCAATTATCTTGCTATCAAACTATCTATTACATACAATTTCAGTGCTTGCAGAAATTACCTTGCTGAAAACCGCTTGCCATTTCCTTCTGCTCCTCGTTGGGTTTGACACTCTTACTTATCGAAAGGACTACGATTGATACCCTATACTTGTGGGTCATCAAGATTCTTTTCTGGCGCCATTTCTGGGGAGTGAAGCGCTCTTCGTAAGTGGAAATCGGTAAGGAAAAACTTATACTACGTGCTGAAATTTATTGCTACTTGCTACTATGGAGAACAGTCCTTTGAGGGGTTTGTTCGGGGTATCGTCACCTCGATCGGAACCATAATTAGTTGCCCCTCAACCTACTGCACTTACTGAAAATATGACTTTTGAAATTCCTTCAGGTATGGTAGAACAACTGCTTGCTAAACCTTATGCAGGAGATGGAACTGAACATCCTCATATGCATCTATTATATGTGAACGAAATATGTGGATTATTTAAGCTTGCAGGTTTACCCGGAGATGAAGTTAAGAAGAAGGTTTTCCCTTTATCTTTGGAGGGAAAAGCATTGACATGGTATAGGCTATGTGATGATCTTGGATCGTGGAACTGGAATCGTTTGCAATTGGAATTCCACCAAAAGTTTTATCCCATGCATCTAGTTCATCGTGATCGGAATTATATATATATAATTTTTGGCCTCGTGAAGGAGAAAGTATCGCTCTAGCTTGGGGGAGGCTTAAGTCAATGTTATATTCATGCCCAAATCATGACATTCCGAGAGAAGTTATCATTCAGAATTTTTATTGTCGGCTTTCTCATAATGATCAATCCATGCTCGATATTTCCTGTGCTGGTTCTTATATGAAGAAGACTATTGAATTCAAGTGGGATCTTTTAGAAAGAATTAAACGCAACTCTGAAGATTGGGAACTCGACGAAGGTAATGAGTCAGGTATAAAGCTTGAATTTGATTGTGTTAAATCTTTTATGAATGCCGATACTTTTCGCAAGTTTAGCACTAAATATGGACTTTACTCTGAGACAGTAGCCTCTTTTTGCGAAGCATTTGCTACTCACGTTGATCTCCCTAAGGAGAAGTGGTTTAAATATCATCCCCCTATTAAAGAAGAAATTAAAGAACCGGTCATAGCTAAAGAAGAAACTATCATTTACAATGTTGATCCAGTTGTGCCTACCGCTTATATTGAAAAACCACATTTCCGTGTTAGGATAAAGGAACGTGCTAAGGTATCAACTGTGATTCGTAAGAGTAATCTAAAAACATCTAAGCCCCCTGAGAAAATCAAAGTAGAACCTAGTGTTGCTATGGTTAAAGATCTCTTGGTAGAAAATACTGATGGGCATGTTATCTACTTTTGTGATGAAGCTGCTAGAATTGCTAAACCCGATGAAAAAGATAAACATAGACCCATAGGAGACATGCCCGTTGTCTCAGTCAAAATAGGAGATCATTGCTATCATGGTTTATGTGATTTGGGTTCTAGTGTGAGTGCTATCCCTTTTACCTTATACCAAGAAATTATGGATGAAATAGCACCTGCTGAAATAAAAGACATTGATGTTACTATTAAATTTGCTAATAGAGACACCATCACACCACTTGGGATTGTTAGAGATGTTGAAGTCTTGTGTGGGAAAGTGAAATACCCTACTGATTTTCTAGTTCTTGGCTCCCCACAAGATGACTTTTGTCCCATTATCTTTTGTAGACCTTTCTTGAGCACCGTCAATGCTAAGATAGATTGTGAAAAACAAACTGTCGGTGTCAGTTTTGGTAGTATGTCTCATGAGTTTAATTTTTCCAAGTTTAGTAGACAACTTCGTGATAAAGCATTACCTAGTAAAGATGAAATAATTGGTCTTGCTTCTATTGGTGTACCTCCTACCGATCCATTAGAACAATATTTGCTTGACCATGAAAATGATATGCACTTGCGTATAAGAAATGAAATAGATCAAATTTTCTTCGAACAACAACCTCTCCTGAAACAAAATTTGCCTATTGAAACTCTTGGAGGTCCTCCTCCACCTAAAGGTGATCCTGTGTTTGAATTGAAACAATTGCCTGACACTTTGAAGTATGCTTATCTTGATGAGAAAAAGATATATCCTGTTATTATTAGTGCTAACCTTTTCGAACATGAAGAAGAAAGATTGTTAAAAGTTCTAAGGAAGCACCGGGCTGCTATTGGATATACTCTTGATGATCTTATGGGCATTAGTCCCTCTATATGTCAGCACAAGATTAATATGGAACCTGATGCAAAACCCGTTGTTGATCACCACCAGCGATTGAATCCTAAGATGAAGGAAGTGGTAAGAACTGAAATATTAAAACTTCTGGAAGCAGGTATAATCTATCCTATTGCTGATAGTAGATGGGTAAGTCCCGTTCATTGTGTCCCTAAGAAGGGAGGTATGACCGTTGTTCCTAATGATAAGAATGAACTCATTCCACAAAGAATTGTTACAGGCTATAGAATGCTAATTGATTTTAGAAAATTAAATAAAGCTACTAGGAAGGATCATTACCCTCTGCCTTTCATTGATAAAATGTTAGAAAGATTATATAAGCACACACACTTTTGCTTCCTAGATGGATATTCTGGTTTCTCTCAAATACCTGTGTCACAATCCGATCAAGAAAAAACCACCTTTACTTGCCCTTTTGGAACCTATGCTTATCGACGTATGCCTTTCATTTTATGCAATGCACCTGGTACCTTTCAAAGATGTATGATTGCTATTTTCTCTGATTTTTGTGAAAAGATTGTGGAGGTTTTCACGGATGATTTTTCCGTTTACGGAACTTCTTTTGATGATTGCTTAAGCAACCTTATCAAGTTTTGCAGAGATGTGAACAAACTAATCTCGTCTTGAATTTGGAGAAGTGCCACTTTATGGTTAATGAAGGCATTGTCTTGGGGCATAAAATATCTGAACGAGGTATTGAGGTGGATAAAGCTAAAGTTGATGCAATTGAGAAAATGCCATGTCCTAAAGATATTAAAGGTATTCGCAGTTTCCTTGGTCATGCTGGTTTTTATAGGAGGTTCATTAAAGACTTCTTTAAAATTTCTGGGCCTCTTACTAATCTTTTGCAAAAGGATATTCCTTTTGTTTTTGATGATGATTGTGTGGAAGCCTTTGAAACACTCAAGAAAACCTTAACCTCTGCACATATCGTTCAACCACCTGATTGGAACTTGCCTTTTGAAATTATGTGTGATGCTAGTGATTATGTTGTTGGTGCTGTTCTAGGACAAAGAGTTGATAAGAAGTTGAATGTTATCCATTATGCTAGTAAAACTCTAGACAGTGCCCAACGAAATTATGCTACTACTGAAAAAGAATTTCTAGCAGTTGTGTTTGCTTGTGATAAATTTAGATCCTATATTGTTGATTCCAAAGTTATTGTTCACACCGATCATGCTGCTATTAAATATCTTATGGAAAAGAAAGATGCTAAACCTAGACTCATTAGGTGGGTTCTCTTGCTTCAAGAATTTGACTTACACATCGTTGATAGGAAGGGAGCTGAGAACCCCGTAGCTGATAACTTGTCTAGGTTAGAAAATATTCTTGATGACCCACTACCTATTGATTATAGTTTCCTGACGAACAGTTAGCTGCAATAAATGTTTCTCAAAACACTCCTAGGTATGCTGATTATGCTAATTACATTGTCGCTAAATATATACCACCTAGCTTCACATACCAACCAAAGAAAAAATTCTTCTATGACTTGAGACATTACTTTTGGGATGACCCACATCTTTATAAAGAAGGAGTAGATGGTATTATTAGACGTTGTGTACCTGAGCATGAACAGGAACAAATCCTACGGAAATGTCATTCCGAAGCTTATGGAGGACATCATGATGGAGATAGAACTGCTCACAAGGTATTGCAATCTGGTTTTTATTGGCCTACTCTCTTCAAGGATGCCTGTAAGTTTGTCTTGTCTTGTAATGAATGTCAAAGAATTGGTAATATCGGTAAGCGTCACGAAATGCCTATGAATTATTCACTTGTTGTTGAGCCATTTGATGTTTGGGGTTTTGATTATATGGGGCCTTTTCCTTCCTCTAACGGGTACACTCATATCTTAGTTGCTGTTGATTATGTCACTAAGTGGGTAGAAGCTATTCCAACTAGTAGTGCTGATCACCACACCTCCATTAAAATGCTTAAAGATGTTATCTTCCCGAGGTTTGGAGTCCCTAGATATTTAATGACTGATGGTGGTTCACACTTTATTCATGGTGCTTTCCGTAAGATGCGTGCTAAATATGATGTTAACCATAGAATTGCATCACCCTATCATCCTCAATCTAGTGGTCAAGTTGAACTTAGCAATAGAGAAATAAAATTAATATTACAAAAAACTGTCAATAGGTCTCGTAAGAATTGGTCTAAGAAATTAGATGATGCACTTTGGGCCTATAGAAAAGCTTATAAAAATCCTATGGGTATGTCTCCATTCAAAATGGTTTACGGTAAAGCTTGCCATTTGCCTCTAGAATTAGAACATAAAGCATTTTGGGCAATTAAAGAACTTAACTATGATTTCAAACTTGCCGGTGAGAAGAGGCTATTTGATATTAGCTCACTCGGTGAATGGAGAACCCAAGCATATGAAAATGCCAAGCTATTTAAAGAAAAAGTAAAAAGATGGCATGACAAAAGAATCCAAAAGAGGGAATTTAAAATAGGAGACTATGTTCTTTTGTTCAACTCTCGCTTAAGATTTTTTGGAGGTAAGCTTCTCTCCAAATGGGAAGGTCCTTATATTATCGAGGAGGTTTATCGTTCTGGAGCTATCAAGATTAATAACGCCGAAGGTACTAACCCGAAGGTGGTCAATGGACAAAAAATTAAGCATTATATCTCAGGTACGCCTATTAGTGTTGAAAGCAATGTTATCCAAACCATGACCCCGGAGGAACACATAAAAGAAACCTTCCGGAACACTCCAGAATTCTTAAAAATAGGAGGTACGTGATACGGTAAGTAAACAGACTCCGAAAAATCCGCAAAAATATTTTTCATCAGTTTTGGAATATTTTAAAAGTTTGGAAATAAAGAAATAAACCGAAAGGTGATCGAGGTGAGCACGATACACCAGGGCGTGCTAGGTACCCCTGGGCGCGCCCTGGTGGGTTGTGCCCACCTCGGATGCCTTCTCGACTCCGTTTTCCTTCCATATGCTTGTCTTCCAAGAATAAAAATTCTCTATATATACCCCCGACTGTTTTGACGGCCGCATCGCAAAAAAATCCTCTGTTCTTTTTTCTTGCTGTTTTCCTGTCAGATCCGACAAGTCAGGCATCATGTCTTCTCCCTCTTCTAATAACACGGAAGAAGATGCCTGGATAATGAAGATAGTGCTGAAGAGGGAGGGGCCAGAAGAAGCCAACATGGAAGAGAAGGGCAAGGAGGCTATGGTGGATCAGCCCCTTGAAGGGGAGCAATCCATGCCAACAAAGGAGGGAGGAGAAGAAGATATCCTTCAACCTTATTACAGTCATCTCACCCCTACTGAAATCGAAGCTTTTAGAGCTTTCGGAGCAGTCCGTGTTCAGAATAAATTTCTCATACGTGAAAATATTTTGCTATAAGAGCACATCAATAACCTTCGGAGAGTTATCCACAAATTGGAGCACCTTTTGAAGTTGAAGTGTGATACATCTACACCACCTTCTTCATCATCACCACCTTCTTCATCAGCACCACCAAAGGAAACTTGAGCACACGGGTATGGGCACTCCCCTTGGCTTGAGCCAAGCTTGGAGGAGGTGCCCCGGTATCGTATCACCATCACTTTTATTCACCTTTACCTATTTTAGTTCAATCTTTAGTTTCCCTTTGCTTTAGTTGAATAAAATTTTAGTATGATCTATTTTTGTGTGTTAGTTTCGTGGCCTATCTATCTATGTAATCGAGTGAGAGTTATATAATAAAGTTTAGTTTGAGTTTTTGCCTCTCTACTCTCTTGTTGCAATCAAAATAAAGGAAAAATAAACAAATGAAAAGAATCATATGCTAATCTTATGGTGAGTAATGACATCACATAAGGAAAAGTATAAGTAGTAAAATTTATTGGAGATAGACAAACATAGCATTGGTCAATGATGCAATTCATGAAAGAATTAATAAGGGAAGAGAAGATTCACATGCAAATACACTATCTTGGACATCTTTTATGATTGTGAGCCTCCATTAAATAATATATGTCAAAATTGCTGACGTTGGACAATGAAGACAACGTAATGATTTATGTCTGTTCATATCCACATAGAAGTTATATTGTCATAGATCCTTCAACATGTGGTGCTTGCCCAATATCTTTGCTAGCCAAAAATTCCGCACTAAGTAGAGATACTACTTGTGCATCCAAAAACCCAAAACCAAATTCATTCTTTGAGAGTCCACCATACCTACCTATGGACCAAGAAATATACCTCAAGTAAGTTGTCATCGGTGCAATAAGGCAATACAAATTGCTTCTAAAAGTGTTTTGATCAATTAATGTAAGAGAAAATTGAGCGTTATACGAACTTATGATGGCAAAGTAATAAAAGCCACGGACTGCATAATAAAGGTTGCTATCATAGGGGGCAATATAGTGTGACATTCTTTTACATTAAGGGATTAGGCATACAAACCAAAAGCGCATCACAACCTCTGCTTCCCTCTGCGAAGGGACTATGTTTTACTTTTATGTATTTACTTTTATGCAAAGAGTCAAAGTATTCTTCCCTATTCCTTTTTACTTTTTCCTTTTGCAAGCATCATGTGGTGAGGAAAGATCTAGGCAAATTTATCCAGTTTGATATGGGTGGGCATGAGTTATTATTGTTGACATCACCTTTGAGGTGAATACGTTGGGAGGCGAAACTATAAGCCCCTATCTTCCTATGTGTCCGGTTGAAACTTTTTGTTCATGGGTATGCCGTGAGTGTTAGCAATCATGTAAGACTAAATGATGGTTGAGTATGTGGGCTTGCCAAAAGGCTCCGACATGAGACCCTTCCTGAAAATATGATGAATTGTAGTTGCAAAGTTGACTGAGAACATAGTTTGTTGGTTTTCAATAAGGTTTATGCTTCATACTTCTATGTTGTGAAGAATTGTTACTTGTTCATGAGAAGTTATATGGTAAAAGTGTATTGAATAAGTTTTATGATAAAGTTTGTTGCTGTTATGATAATAAGCATGATGCTACTATGTCCGTATTTTGTTTTTATCGACACCTCTCTCTCAAATCATGTGGGCATGCTTTTCAATATCGGTTTTCGCTTGAGGACAAGCGAGGTCTAAGCTTGGGGGAGTTGATACGTCCATTTTGTATCATGATTTCCTACTATTATTTATTATGTTTTGTTGAATAATAATGCTTTGGGGGAGTGATTCTAATGCCTTTTCTCTCATAATATGCAAGGTTTACACAAAGTGGGAGAATACCGGCAGCTGGAATTCTGGACCCAAGAAAAGCACATGAGAGATACCTATTCTACACAACTCCAATGAAGCTGAAATTTTACGAAGATTATTTTTGAATTAAATAAAAAATACTGGAGCAGAAAACTACCAGAGGGGGCCTACCTGGTGGGCACAACCCACCAGGGCGCGCCAAACCCCCCTGGGCGCGCCCTGATGGGTTGTGGCCCCCTCGGCCCACCTCCGGTGCCCATCTTATGGTATATAGTCACATTTGACCTAGAAAAATTCAGAGGAGGACTTTCGGGACGAAGCGCCGCCGCCTCGAGGCGGAACTTGGGCAGGAGCACTTTTGCCCTCCGGCGGAGCAATTCCGCCGGGGGAACTTCCCTCTCGGAGGGGAAAATCGAAGCTATCGTCATCACCAACACCCCTCTCATCTTTGGGAGGCCAATATTCATCAACATCTTCAACAACACCATCTCCTCTCAAACCCTAGTTCATCTCTTGTGTTCAATCTTTGTATCGGAACCTCAGATTGGTACCTGTGGGTGACTAGTAGTGTTGATTACCTTGCGTAGTTGATTACTATATGGTTTATTTGGTGGAAGATTATATGGTCAGATCCATTATGCTATTCAATACCTCTCTGATCTTGAGCATGTTTATTATTTGTGAGTAGTTACCTTTGTTCTTGAGGTCACGGGAGAAGTCATGTTGCAAGTAATCATGTGAATTTGATATGTGAATTTGATATTCCCTTAGTGGTGTCATGTGAACGTCGACTACATAACACTTCACCATTCATGGGCCTAAGGGGATGCATTGTGGAGTAGTTATTAGATGATGCGTTGCTAGAGTGACAGAAGCTTAAACCCTACAGTACTGCAGGATGCTGCTAACGCGACACATCAATCAGAGACCCTTCGACAAAACTGTGTGCGATGACCAAATCGCAAACGATATAGTTATAGCTCCGTCGCTAACGACGTTAACTGTGTGCGATGGCGTATCCATCAAATACGATCTAAAAAATAGTTTCGTGTGCGATGTTTGGCAAACAGTTGGCCTAGATAAACTATTTGCGATTGGGTAATATAACACAAACGCTTATAAAAATACAAGTGTGTGCGATGTACGGCATACAGTTCACCCCGATAAACTGTTTGCGCTAATCAAGTAGAACACAAACGATTGTCCAGATGATCACGTGTGCGATAGACGGCATACAGGTCACTCGGATGAACTGTTTGTGATGACGTAAAATAACATAAACGGTTACATAGATCAAGATGTGTGTGATAGACCGCATACAGGCCACTGGGATGAACTGTGTGCGATAAGCAAAAATAACGCAAACGGTTTCTCAGATCAAGATGTGTGTGATGTACACAGGCCACTAGAATGTGTTGCGGGCAAACGGTTCCGGATAAAGAACTGTCAGGGACTGATGAAATCATCACCAACGGATTTGGTTGTTTATTTCGTATGCGATTTGATTTGCTCAATCTGCCCACAAACATCTATGCTCTATTTAGAAGAACATGATTGCATAACCAAATTAAGCATCCAATACACACATAACATTGGCACACACCTCGGTCATGGTTCTGCTTCTTAAGGTCCGGATATTAATCGTCAATTGCATATTGATGTCCAGATATTAATCGGCCATCGCATACTAAGGAAAAGATAGTACTACCAAAATAAGAGTCTCCCTCATAAGATGTCATTTGCATGGTTGTATCACAAATGACAGAATCAGTACAAAGGTTCAAATTCCAGCATTACAAGGCTCAAATTCAAAGATTACAAGGTTCAAACCGATAATAGAAATGAAATTCAGCTTATGCAGGAAACTTTGTCATGCAGCTCTAGACGCCCGCGCTGATCAGCTGAAGATGAACATATATGATAGGTTCATACTGATATTACTACTAGTTTCGCAACTTCAATATTTCTGCAAAGGGATCCGCCACTGACATGTCATTTATGGGCTGGGCATTAGGACTTCCGAATAGTCTGTCAAATGAAGTTACAAAACGAAATTGAGCTTCTGCAGAGAGTTTTCCATTCTGTCCTAGTCGCCGGAGCTGATAATGAAACCATTCTTTTTTGCGCGATAAATGTAGGGAAAATCTCATTATCTTTAGCACACTTGCTCTCACAACAAAGAACCTGGCAAATATAATCTCCGGTAAGGTCCCTCGGTAGGAGTTCAAAGTAATTTCTGAGAGATGGAGATCAAGGCATTCGATGGGATTGTTATATTGTATCACATTATCCACTACCGGGCCTAACCGTATCTGCGAAGGAAGAGAATGTATTAGTGCTTGGAGACACAACGGACCTCTTACGATTTGCAGGGTTTCAAAATTTGAACTCCCTTGTGGTTAAAATTTAACATGAAAGAGCATCACCTCGACATATATCTTCTCCAGGGACAGAAAGAATCTCAGCAATCTGACAACTTGGCTCAGGTCGGGGCCGATAGATTCTACTGCTAAGACCTTCACTCCGCGTAGATACGGGGTCAAGCTTGTCGATATGATTTTCTGGATGACAGACGAACATACAACTTTAATAGAGAGAAAAAATGTTAATTCAAGAATGAGAAGAGGGCGATTGTTGTACCTGGACGGTTATGGATCCAAAAACAAGTTCAGATAAGTTGACGGGCGAGTAGCCAAACACTGTCAATTTCGGCGCATGAATGACCCTGATTCTTGTTGGACCTTGTTGATCAACAACAAGTAATCTCTCAAGTAAAGGCACGTCCACAATGACCATTTGGTGATTCACCTTGTGCGATCTCCTGTTGCAACACCAGCAATACACACAAATTGCCCGGAGACTCATGGAGGTGATGTAGAGGCTACTCAACCCATTGATCGCCTGAATATGAAGGTACTCGAGCGCAGTACAGCCGCGGAGCAGGCGCTCCATGTCATCGTTGGGGATGCAGATGGCAATGAGCTCAAGGTGCTTCAGTTGAGGTAGCAAAAGAGCGGGATTGGCGTTAATCTGGGGGAAATGGCAGTTCAAGAACCTTGCGAAGCGCAGCGTTGGCGCGAGGCGCAGCGCGGAGGGTGGCAGCGGGCGCATATGTCCATCATTAAAATGGAGCTCCTCGAGATGATCCAGGGCTGGCGATAAGAACCACTCGTCAAGCTTGGATCGGTCCTTCCCATGGTAAGGCCTTTGATTGGGCCACAGTGTGTGCCGAACATCTGGGATAATGCATCCAAGCGTTTGCGATAGCCAATGCAAAGCATGTGCTCGCTGATGATGCCGAGAGGGGCGCAGCGCCATAGGGGGCGTCACCGCCGAGAGAGGATGGTTGTGCACACGCCATCTTCGATAGGGAGGAGGAAGATGATGACTCTCAACATATCGTCGGGGAGGCTGCTGATGAAGTCTACGCCTATCGGAGACGCTTGTGTTTTTGGCTCAGCCCGCCTCTGCTTGTTGGCAACCTCGACATCCAAGTCTGGAGAATGGATGCCGGCGTATCTTTCTGTCAAGAGTGGAGCAGTGGGAGGATAGTGATTATGTAGCTAGATCAGGGTAGAAGAATAGTGCATTGGTAATTACAAGTTACTACTTACTAGGTAGGAACCGTTTTAACAGATTAAGAAAATGAAATCTCAATTGCTTGCTGAAATACTACACAGTTACATTGATATTGCTACGCAAGTCAACATTCAGATACTACAAAGAACACTTACTTCCAACATAGCATGTACGGAGAATGTCGTCGGGGAAGTTAGCATTTATCGTATGGTAAGGCTCTTTTAGGTGCAGCGTAATTTTAGTGCCAGCTTTCAGTACATAAAACTTAGAAATTTCTCCCCAAAGGCCTTCTTCAAAGTAGGAGTGACAATCTTCATCAATTTTTACAGAAACAACGATTGTAAATCCATGGTTTGTGCTCAATATGACATCCCTAGAGTCTTCAGTTATGTAAAGGCAAAGATTAAGCGCTACAGTTGTCGTTGCAGCACAAGGGATGTACTACAGGAAAAGATAAGATTGTTATAGAACCTGGTAACGTGATAGTATGAGAGTAGTAGTTAAAAGAACAGCATGCACATCAGTTGATTTGAAAGGACAAAAAATTATAAGTAAATAGATAATGTAACCATGATGTTGTGCAAATATATATGAGAGTAAACGAAAGAACAATACAGCATTAATTTGCCTAATATAGAAGGAGAAGGATAAGAAGAAGAAATCACATTTGACGTAAATGCTGCATGTGGCACGTTTTATCCAAATGTAGCAATCTATAGTATAGGTTCAGAAAAAGAATAGGCCATGCATGTCAACCCAGGTAGTGTGAGATTGAACATACCGTGCGCTCCGTGAAGTCGTCTGGTACGGTGAGATGGAACTCCTCGATTTTTTGGCCGAGTCCGCATAGCCCTGATGTGTCCTTGCACTGTACACTCTATGAATGAAAACCCTCAAATCAGCTAGAAGAAACATGAATCCACGGCTATTTCGGACGGGTGATTAAAAGGGGCCGACGGACTAGGATAAGAGATGAGCGGATATATTTTAGTAGATTAGTTACCTAGTTCTTCATGGGGAAAAAACAGTACCAAAGATTCCCCAATGGGGCGAGTTGGGTCGACAGCGAGCAGCGTCGAGAAAGTCAGTGTCGATAGGCCGCGACAATCGGCAGTGGAGATATGCGGTGGCGTTTTGCGGCAGCTGGCAGCGGCGACAAGCGTTGAGCTAAGTGGTTGCCACGGGGATAGGCAGTGACATGCATGGAGAGTCCCGGAGTACTAGTGTTAGTGTAGGTGCTACAGGGGTGGGGAGGGGACGGGGAGGGGAGCAGGCGAGGGTTTTGTGACGTGTGGGTGTTGAGTTTTTTCTTTTATTTTCAAGTGGTGCTGAGGGATTCTATCCTAGAATAATGTGCTTCGGAGGAAACAGTTTATTAGATCCAACCGTGTGTGATAAATCCTATATAAATATTACTCTCAAGTAAACTAGTACTTCGGTGTGATGGAGATACCGCATAATGAAAGTCGTTGCACAGTTTCAATCTCAGGAAAAAATATAATACACAAGCATAGATATAATACACACAAACTAGATAGATTCAATCCAACATTTTTTTTCCGAAACAGTCAATCCAACATCTCATTTTGATGCTTGATGGTTAAGATTCTCCAGGAACTGGGCGTACGCGGCGTGCGCTATCCTGCGAGAATACTTCTGCTTGAAGGAGCCAGCGGCTCGTCCTCTTGCATGCGCCAGAACACTCGAGTACGTGTTGTTAATCTTATGGTTGCAGAACGGGCATCCATAGCCCCCATTCTTCCTGACACGCTTGTTATACTTTCCAGCCATAAGCTCTCTGAGCCTTTACCTCTTGAACCTCTCCTGGACGTATTCATCCTCGCTGTCCACATTGTCAGATAGCACCTATACATAGTAAAAAAATGTGACGTCCGTATATTTTATAATGCGAATTCGCAAGGCAAAGTTTATGAAACATACTATATCATGCGACAACGTGAACCCTAAATCGAAGCTAACTGATTTGATGCCAAAAGTTGGCATGCCATGTTTTGGTAGCAAACCAATCAACCTATCATATACATTACCAAAAATGGGTATATATGACCAACCAGTTCTCCATCCGAGTCGTTATCGTCGCTGGAGTGTTCGTCGGAGTCGCTGTGAACCTCCGGCTCCGGCTAAAAGAAGATGCTGAATCCATTGCCGTCAAACTGCAGAGATGGCTAAAAGAAGAGAAAAAGCTGAAGATTGATGCAGAACTTTTGGCGACTCGTTTTGAGAATTCTGCCCGCCAGGCAAATGATCTTCTTGAGCAGGCCAAGAACAACTTTGAAGCAGAAAAAGACGCCCTCTTGAAGCATGCGGAGGAAGCACAAAATCAACTTGGTTCTGCTAATGAGGAGTACCGGACCCTCGTGAAGCAGATAAACGATATGTTGATTGCTATTTTTGGTATAACCTGTGAAACTTTCTTATGTTTTAAACTCTGCATTTTGATGATGAGACGGCTCATTCTCCACCTTATTGTTTGTTTGTAGGATGAAAGGATCATAACCTTGTGAGGCTGCAAATTGAAAAATTAAAGGCAATCTTTACTTATGTAGACCAGCCGTTCACCGGCTCTCTCTTTGCTATTATTGCGGTGAAAAACTTGAAACGCCCGCCTAGGAAGATTAAGGATATTTTAAAACAGTTGTGAACTGTGCCACAATGGGTGACGGAGTTCCGAAAATCGGTGGCTCGAGCTGGAGCTAACATGGCTCTTGCTCGTGCAAAAGCATACCTGCCTGAGCTGGATCTGAACGCCTTAAAAGATGGGTTTTCTGAATTTAAGCTCGACGGGTCGGAATTTTTGGAAGAAGACCATGCCCATTGTATGAAGGAAACCCGCCCATTGGCGGCTCTGATAGCTAATGAGCTGGACGTATCACGATTTCAGCTTGCCTGCTCGAGGGAGAACGAACGCATCGATCCGCCAAAGGATGAACCTTTTGAACTGGTACCGCCTCGATGTAAGACAACTTTTGCTCCTGATGTTGATGCCTCGGCTATTGTTCCTGACGGGTCATAAAATTTTGAGTCCCTAAAGTCAATTCGATGGGTGCGTAATGATCAACAGGATGACGAAGATGAGTCGGCGGAATCAGATCTTGAAGCGGCTGGGGTGGAAGATCATCAGAAACAGGCCGAAGCAGAAAACCAACAAGCCGCCAATTAGGAGTAGCCCCAAGGTGTTTGGTGAAAAACTTGATATTTTTTGTGGCTCCCGTGATGAGCTTGTAATAGGGGTAGTAAACATTTGATCTGCCTGTCGTGCCTTTGTGCACGTAACTTCTGAGTACTTTGTTGTATGAAAATTTGGTAGTTTATTGCTTGACGTCTTGAATTTGCCATGAATCACCATTTCTCTAGATTTTCATCTGATGATGTAAGGTGGAGACAACTCTTTGACCCGATGAGCCACCGCTTTTCATGGCACTAAGCCGGCAATATCAACCAAAGCTTTTTGGTTTTTTTGATAGGCGAAGTAGACAACTGGTCATAGTATGACTGCACTATCTTAACCAGGATCTCGGTTTTTTGAGCCAGGGAAAACAGATGGTAACCATGGACCTGAAAAAACATCAACAGAACATGTACTGAAGATTTAAGCTTAAATATTAAATAAGCCGGCGTTTTATAGCACGGCTTTAAGACTGGCTTTTGAAGCTCAAGTCCTTGCTTTCATGAAGCTGGCTTAGTAGCCCTTGGTTTATCCTAGCTCTTTGTAAGCCGGCTCTCACGTGACGCAAGCCGGTGTTTTAACCTAGATAAGTTTAGGGTCCTTAAGGATTGACTTATCTAGAGTACACGGGGTCACTTCATTCAGAGAAGCATCTTGCAAACAGGCAGGTTTAACCAAGATTTTGTTTTTGTCGGCTTTTAGCCTAGTCAAGAGGGAAATTATGAATGGCTAACTCATTGAATCGGGAGCCCCCAAGTGACTTGTGGTCAAAGAATAAAGATTCATGCAATTTTGTAGCTAAAACGACAGAGACCCCGAGTTTTGGGGGTGCCGACTTTATTATATCAAACACAAAAGGTATATACATGGGTATGTACAATGGTGTGGATCCAGTGGCTCTAAGTATAGTATGGCCAAAGATGAGCGATGTTCCATGGCCGCGTAGTTTCTTCTCCAGAAGTATATGATCCTTCATGGATGTCAATTATGTAGTAAGACCCGTTGTTGAGGTTTTACTGATGACAAAAGGTCCTGCCCAAGGTGGAGAGAGCTTATGCATCCTTGTTTGATCTTGAATCAAACGGAGCACTAAGTCGCCTTCTTGAAAAGTCCGACTGCGAATCCTGCGGCTGTGGTAGCGACACAAGTCTTGCTGATATATAGCTGACCAAGCCGTCGCGAGGTCATGTTCTTCTACCAAGGCATCCAAGGAATCTTGACGTGCCTGCTCATTCTCTGCTTCAACATATGCAGTAATTCTGGGGGAATCGTGTTGAATATCACTTGGTAGCACTGCCTCTGCTCCATAAACCAGAAAGAACGACGTGTATCCGATGGATCTGTTCGGAGTGGTCCTTATGCTCCAAAGTACTGCGGGGAGTTCCTCGACCCAGCAACCAGGAGTGCGCTGTAAGGGGACCATGAGTCGGGGTTTTATCCCTCTTAAGATCTTCTGATTAGCTCGCTCAGCTTGTCCATTAGATTGTGGATGAGCAGCAACAGATAAGTCAAGCCGGATGTGTTCACGCTGATAGAACTGTTCCATAGTTCCCTTGGAGAGGTTGGTGCCGTTGTCCGTGATGATGCTATGTGGATATCCGAAACGAAAGATCAACTTTTTCAAAAACTTGACTGCTGTCTCAGTGTCACAATTGCTGACTGGTTCTGCTTCAACCTACTTGGTAAATTTATCCACCGCCACCAAGAGGTGAGTTTTTTTGTTAGAAGATGGCTTAAACGGGCCGACCATGTCAAGCCCCCACCCTGCAAAGGGCCAAGTGGTTGGAATCATACGCAGCTCTTGAGCCGGCACATGAGCTTGTCGAGTGAATTTCTAGCACCCGTCACACTTGCGCACAATATCCTCTGCATCTGCATAAGCTGTAAGCTAGTAAAACCCGTGGCGAAAAGCTTTGGCCACCAAGGATCGTGAGCCGGCGTGGTGACCACAATCACCCACGTGGATTTCGTTGAGAATTTCTTGGCCTTCTGTAGGAGAAACACATCGTTGAAACACGCCAGTGCCGCCACGAATTGTGCCTCTGGGTCTGGAATAGCTAAATCTTCTTCTGATGGTAACTTGACAGAAGGTTGATGAAGTACATCCAAAAATACATTCGGGGGAACCGGCTTGCGCTGAGACCCAAGTCTTGACAAGGCATCAACTGCCTCGTTGAGCCGGTGATCGTTATCTCGACTTGATAACCATGAAAATGTCCGGCATTGTCCGTGACTGCTCGCTGGTAAGCCGCCATAAGAGGGTCTATGGTATCCCAAGTCCCAGAAACTTGTTGGGCGACTAGATCTGAGTCGCCCAGACACCTGACCCGGCTTAAATTCATCTCATTAGCCACGTGGAGACCATGTAGGAGAGCCTCATACTCCACTGCATTATT